>OX326959.1:56063775-57351275 GCA_946800325.1 Luzula sylvatica
CGGTGGTATCCGGATATCCGATATCCAATTTCGAATACGGATACGACTACGATATTCGATATTCCATTTCGAACACAAATACATATATGAATATAATATCGAATACAAATAAAATATTAAAATAAATAAAATTATATATATGCATGTATATATGAATTATATAAATGTGCCATATATATACTAAAGGGCATGAATATTAAATTATATTAAAGGGCATGCCATATACTAAAGAGATACTAAAGGGCATGAATATTAAAGTATATTAAATTAATCAAGCTGCCTTTCTTATAATACAAATGGATATAAATGAACAGTAATTAGGCTCGGAAAAAAAAATTAGCAAAAGGCGGGGAATGATACCCGCAAAAGACAGATCCCGAATTTTGTTCAAAACTTGGTTATTTCGTGAATATTGTTTGAAAAGATGGTTATATACAAAAAATTTCCTAATATATCTCGTAAATATCACACTACGGAATGTACCTGTTTAGATGGAAAAAATACCGTGTATAACATACATCATATGTTGCACGGATACAAATAGGGATATCGTATCCGATACGATACGGCGATACGATAATTTAAAAAAAAATTACGGATACCGATACGGCTATACAATTATTATTTTAATATATTTATATTATATATAATTAAAAAATAAATAATATTTTTAAATTAAATATAATGACAATAAATAAAATCAACCAAACAATATAAGTATCATACAATTATCCTAAATTTATTCTAGAAATATTTTAGAACTAATCTGGAAGTATTCTAGAATTATCATAGAAATATCGTATATAATTTTTAACAATATTATGGTCCAAAATATACAATGGGCCGAAATATCATAAATAGAGTATGTCAGCCGTATTCTGCCGTATTCCCGTCGTATTCGAAAAAAATAAATATTAAAATAATCGGATACGTCACGTGTCATAGATACGTATCGGAGTCGTATCGTATCCGTATCCGTATCGGATACCCGTATCTCATGATACTTATGCATTTTTGAGATATCCGCGTAACATAGCATACATCATATGTTGCATGTATTTTGATATATAATGTACATCATGACGTATGTATTGCAAATTTCATAATATAATTGTTCATGTATCTTGATATGTATGATGTAAACCCAAAATTTCATGTGTATTATTATATTATAATACTAAGATTCATGTACATTCAATGGAAATATCATTTAGGACAAATACTTAGTTAATTTCGTATAACTCGTTGATTAATTACTTTTTCTTTTCTGCATATCATTATAAATTGCCGTTGGAAATGTTTAGGCTAGGTCAATGAACAATTTTAGGTTAGAATGTCTGAAGTGCGTGTCATCATTGTCATGCATATAATATGCGAGGCTCTCATCAAATTGGTGTGATTTAAACACATTTTATTTTATATGAGTTGTGTAATTTATGCATATATAATTGAAATACAGAAAAACTTAACTATATTTTCTACATTGTCAATAGGCCCATAATCCGGTTAGTTGAGTGTGAGATACAAAATATCATATATTGTAAGAAATTATGTATTCAAGTTTTATTAATATCAATGAATGAAAAAATCATCGAGGATTTTTCATTTACTCGTTTTTTTATATTTTCTACAATTGAGTGGATAGAAAAAACTGTGAACTATGATTTATTTTTGAAAACAATTCTTTTCGAAATTGTGATATTGAAGAAAGTTGAAAACAAATGGAGAAGATTAATCGAGTGGTCTCTTTTGTGCGATCCTTAGCTCTTAGCTCGTATGTTGTTATTGCAAAATAAGAGAATTATTCATGCTATCTGATGAACTTTTAGCCATAGGCCCATAGGTATCTTGCAAGGAACAGCAAATTTAAAGGGAATGCCTAGATTTGGAACTTTTAGTACAATAATTAATAATTAATAGGCTCATAGGTATCTTGCAAGGAACAGCAAATTTAAAGGAAATGCCTAGATTTGGAACTTTTAGTACAATAATTAATAATTAATTTGTAGTATTAAGGCCCACTTAGACTTAGATGGGCTTGTTTTATTCTATAGGAACCCACCAAGATTCCTACAGCCTTGCAAATTAATTACCGAATCACATGACATCAAGGCTAAATTTGTTAATAAATAATATATATATAACCTAGTTAATGATCTTTAATTTATAATGATTAAACTATGAATGCTAAAACGTGATAGAGTTTGCAACTTTAAATTTCTCAAATCAAAAATCAAAAAGCTAAGTGTGCTAAAATAAATGATAAAGCCAAAGGCACCAAAATTTCTCGAGACTTGGATATGTCCAATGGCTCGTTTATACCTTTTGTGCAAGCCAGTGCTGGGAGAAGATGTGAGTGTGTGCTAACCGAAAAGAGATCCGAGGAGAAAAGAGACGAGGAACCGAGACAGATCGAGAGGTAGATAGACAAAGGATCAAAGAGATTAAGTCGAGGTCGAGGAGACGAGAGATGAGATAACCGAGGCTGGGTTAAAAGGATACCTCCAATTGCAATCTCCTGAGATATTGCAAAACATAAGAAGAGTCTTTTCAATTTAGAATACTGAGAGAGTTACCTTTGATCAATCAATCATCCTAAACCCTAAAGTTTAAATCCTAAACTCTAAACTCTAAAACCTGAATTAGGTCGAATGGTTAAGAAGGTATTTGGATGAATCGTGCCCCGCTCCCAACTCCCAATTTCCTGGCGACATCATCCAATTTTTTTTTTTTAGGTGAAACATAATTCATGAATCATGAATATTTTTTTTTTTCATTTTTGTTATATCAATGTGATTTGAACTCTTGACCTTTAATATCTTGTATTTAGGGATGGACAAATGGTTCGGTTTAAATGGGAACCGAACCGAACCGGCCGAATTCGGTTTAATCGGTTCGGTTTTTCGGTTTATTTGGTTCGATTCGGTTCAAAAAATAATATTGTCCGGTTTATTCGGTACGGTTCGGTTTTGATATTTTCATAACCGATTAAACCGAACCGACCGAATTAATACTATTTTTCACCTTTTCTATTATATTCATTTAAAAAAAATTAAAATTAATTATTGTAAAATTAGAAATAACGTAAGTATATTTTATATGATTTGTTTTTATATATTATTTGTAAATAACATTTGAATTTTAACATTATAAAATTTCTGATTCGGTTCAACCGAATAAATCGAATAAGATATTCGGTTTGGTTTTAAATCGGTTCAAATTTTATTCGGTTCAGTTCGGTTTGAATCTAGTCCGGTTCGGTTTAATTCGGTTTGCTCTTATTCGGTTCGGTTCGGTTCAACCGAATGCCCACCCCTGCTTGTGTTAAACAGTTCACCACAAGGCTAAGGGGCCATTGACAGACATAATCCAATTTTTTTTTTCTCAATTTATTCTAGAGACCGTTTGATTCGTACTTTGGAGAATGCCTCGGCATAAAGTATGTCAATGAATCGCATTCCAAGACATATCATTTCATGACATACTCTGTTATCATGTTTGGTTAGTACACTTATTTATTCCATTACATACTTTAAAAATGTAAAATTGAATTTATTTATAGAAGGCTTGGCAACTTAATTTTGAAAAGCAAAATAAAATGTATTCTCATCTCATGGGAACAAAGAAAAACCACCAATTTTTGTGGTAATCTTATTCTCACCAATTATTCCTTAGAAAATGAAAAATTGCATTACTTTATTACATAATGTGCACATCAAACATGAGAATGAAATATATGATGGAATATGACAAAACATCTTATTTCCAAAGCACGAACCAAATGCCCCCCTAATATACTCTTTTTGACTACAATACAATTTTTGTATAGTTATTACTTCTTATATATATTTTGAAAGAAATGCAGTTTCACATCTACGATAAAATCGTACGTATAAGGATATATGAACATGGTAGTTCATAGAAATATAACATGTGTATTATATGCACATATCTATATATGATATACATAATTAGATATATAAGATAATATTTTAGGAAAAATCTGTTTGGAACATTTTTACTAAAACGGACATAACTTTCGCATACGAATACCGATTTGGATGCTTCAACTCTCATAAGTTAGATAATTGGATTATATACAACTTTCATATTCAGTGGAAAAACATTTGAATAACGTAGGGCGTTTATTATAATGAAATACACGAAAGGTTGCGGCAGTTCGACGAAAGGACGCGAACGTTTACTAAAACTAGCATAACTTTCGGACTGGATATCTAAATTGGATAAACTCGGATTTGTTGGAAAGGTGATAAGATCATCTAGAATTTTAGTTCAGAAAGTTCCTGTTAATTACGGACCTAAGTCTGTCGAAATTCCAGTTTAGTGAAAGTGTGTCTGCTGATTCTGCAGGAGACACATCTTTTGATCAAATCTTCTAGAAACTTGTCATTTCATGCATATAAAAGTATCATTTGATTGATTAAAGAGTGTCTATTTACTGGTGAAGGAATACGAGTTATTCTATAAATTGGACCCTAATCTCACTCAATCAAATCAATCTAAGCAACCATTATTTCCACTAATTAATCCAGTAATTAAGAGAGAGAAAAATTCGCCGGAATTCTACATTGATTCCGGCAAGAGTTTAAGCAAGAGTGATTACGAGGCGTCTAGGTAGTTTCGTGATTATCCGACGACTCCCGTTCCGCGGTGGATACGAGTAGAGGTACGTATACGTTTGCGTACTAACGAGTTAAGTTCATCAACCGACGAGAAGACGAACGGAGAAAGACGACCGGTTTGGGCGTGGGACGAACCGGTACGAGCGAAAAGGTGCGACGTGAACGGAAGTGAAGGCTTCGCAGCGACAAACCCTTCGTAAGCGATCAATTTCGCTTGGTACAAATATTACGTTTATTAGATTTACGTTATATTAGTTATAAGCAATTTGATAAACAAATCGTAGATGAGATCTCGGGGATTTGTACTCCGTCGAGTCCAATAATTATCCGCTGCGCGGACTCGATGGGGTGTAGATAACCCAACAGTGGTATCAGAGCAAACGTCATACGGTTTGCGTTATCAAATCGCAAGAAAAATGATTAAGATCATATGTAGGGTCATTTTAGTAAATTTTCCCAAAATTGAAACCTAAAATAAGATTTTAAAGTCAAATTCACAAGTAATCGAATGGTAAAATATTATAGGATAATTACTGGTACCATTTAATGTCTTGAAAATAGTTTTGCTTCGAAACGAACAAAGAATTCCTTATTTGACTACAAAACTTTAGAATTTTATTTTTATAATTCAATTAATTAATACATGAAAACATTGTGAATATAAAACCTAGTAAGTTGATGTATGACACAACAAATCCCTCACAGCGAAATTTGAAATGATAGAATTTTGCGTAATTATAAACTAACTAGATGTCTCCCATATAAACAGTTGTCGTGTTTGTTTACAAATATACATGTGGATTGTGCCTTCGTCAGGCATGCGTATACGCGTAGTTCAATAGTACAATAAGCTTTAGTATAATTTAAATGTGGATTGGGCCTTCGTCAGGCATGTTTAAATTTAAACTAGTTGATACGTTTAGTATGGTTTTAGTTTAGATATTCAAGTTAATCGGATTAATTGGATAAGACATAGTTGAAATACACACACGGAATTTTGAATTACATAAAATATAATTTAAATACTGAAATTTCATAAAGTTTGAGAGTCGCATATGATGCGATTGGATATGATCCTACCTAAATAACGAGATCCCACTCGATAGGCCTTCGTCACTTGTGGGAGGATTGTAATATATGGTTCTCAAGGTGTTAACGGATTATGAATCCCGAATCGATCATGAGGGTGATTGTTTTGATAAAAGTGACACAAATAACCCTATTAAATAAAGCATATAGAATTAATACGCACAGTTAATTAATTAATCATTATTATGTTTTAGGAATCATGTCTAGTAACAATACCATTTCCATATCGATTCGATCGTTATTGAAGAAAGAGAAACTTGTTGGTAGGAATTTTCTGGATTGGCACCGTAACCTTAGAATCGTTCTAAGGCATGAAGATCTAATAAGTGTATTAGAAACGCCAATAGTGGAAGTGACTAATCCAACAGAAGCTCAAAAGGCAGAGTTGAAAGTACTCAAAGGCAAATCGAATAATGTAACATGCCTTATGTTAGCATGTATGGATGCAAGTTTTCAATACTCCGATTAACATTGCAACAGGATTTGAAGTTCGAAGACTCCGATGCATATACGATAAACAAATGTCTCCTTGAAATGTTCCAGGAGCAAAAGAGACTTGAACGGTTCAATACTCTTAAAGGTTTGGTTAATTGTAGAATGGCACCAGGGTCGTCAGTTAGCACGCATATGCTAAAGATGCAGGATTTCCTAGACCGTCTAGAGAAATTCGACGAAGTAATCTCGACAACATTGCAACAGGATTTGATCCTTTGTTCATTACCGCCGTCATTTGCCTCATTCGTGACGAACTATCACATGCATTCGATGAACAAGACGATCCCCGAATTACATGGGATGCTAAATAATTATGAATCGGAAATGATTACGACGGGTCCTAAAAACCGCGGCGGATCGAATGATGTCATAATGATTCAATCGAGAAATCGTAAAAGAAACAACTCAAAATGTGCATCGGGTTCGGGCTCTAAGAAGAAGCCGAAACTGAATAACAAAGGGAAATCCGAGAAGAAGAAGAAACAGGACGATGATAAATGTTTTCATTGTGAAAAGACGGGCCATTGGCGCCGCAACTGCAAGGTATTTCTCGAAGAGTCGAGGAAGAACAAAGGGAAACCCGTAGCGGCCGGTACCGCAGGTATGTCTGTTATAGAAATTAATATTTCTACTATGAATAATTGGGTATTAGATACTGGTTGTGGAACTCATATTTGTCGTAATGTGCAGATCCTAAGAAATAGTAGAAGATTGAAGTCTGGTGATGTAGATCTCCGCGTTGGAAATGGAGCAAAGGTTGCGGCTTTTGCAATAGGAGAAGTGGATCTAGCATTACCAAGTGGATTTAATATAGTATTAAATAAATGTTTTTATGTACCTAGTTTATGTAAAAATATAATAATCGTGTCTAAATTAGCGAATGATGGCTATGAATTTGTTATTAGGAATGATGAATTTGTGATATGTAAAGACAATAATATTTATGCTAATATGTAGTTATTGAGAATGGTCTTTATGTGTTAGATTTAGATAAATTTAATAAATCCATCTATAACGTGAATGAATCTCGGAATAATCTTAAAGTTGGTAATCAAACTTACTTTTGGCATTGTCGTTTAGGTCATATAAATGAGAAACGCATCTCGAAACTCCATAAAGATGGTTTACTCGACTCATTTGAATTTGATTCATATGGGAAATGCGAATCATGTTTACTTGGCAAAATGATAAAAGCGCCGTTTTCGAAGAAAGGTCAACGGTCCGCGGAGCTATTAGAACTAATACATTCAGATGTATGTGGTCCAATGAGCATCGAGGCAAGAGGAGGTTATCATTACTTCATCACATTTACTGACGATTATAGTAGATATGGCTATGTCTATTTAATGCGTCTTAAATCAGAATCTTTTGAAAAGTTCAAAGAATTTCAAAATGAAGTAGAGAACCGGCTTGGCAAGAAAATCAAAGCTCTTCGATCTGATCGAGGAAGCGAGTATTTGAGCTATGAGTTTGACGATCATTTAAAAGATTGTGGAATTGTTTCACAACTTACTCCACCTGGCACACCACAATGGAATGGCATATCTGAAAGGAGAAATCGTACCCTATTAGATATGGTTCGATCAATGATGAGTCAAACTAGTTTTCCAAAATCGTTTTGGGATATGCACTTTTGACCGCGGCTTATTTGATAAATCGCTTACCTTCAAAGTCGGTTGAAAAGACACCATATGAGCTATGGCATGGAAAAACTCCATTATTGTCTTTTATTAAAATCTAGGGATGCGAAGCATATGTCCAAAGAATGATTTCTGACAAACTCGATACCAAATCAGACAAATGTCTATTTGTCGGTTATCCTAAAGAAACAAGAGGATACTATTTTTACAATCCAGCTGAAAATAAAGTTTTCGTGGCACGAAGAGGTGTCTTCTTAGAGGAGGACTTTATCTCTTCGCACAATGGAGGAGCAAAAATAGATCTTGATGAAATTCGAGATACCGAAATAGAAGTTGAACCGACGATGATTGATTCAGAACCGTCAAATGTTGACTTAGCCGAATCAAGTACACAAGTCATTGTACCTTCTCGTCGATCTAGTAGGATTCGCCATGAACCTGAACGCTATGGTTTTATTATAACTGATAATGGCGACATCGAGTTCATTGATGATGAACCGAAATCCTACAAAGATGCGATTAAAGGTATAGATTCCAACAAATGGCTCGAAGCCATGAAATCAGAAATCCAGTCCATGTATGATAATCAAGTTTGGAACTTGATAGATAAACCTCCAGGGATCACACCCGTTGGATGTAAATGGGCTTTCAAGAAGAAAACCGATATGGATGGAAAGGTGCAAACTTACAAAGCACGGCTTGTCGCGAAAGGTTTCAAACAAATCCATGGTATTGACTATGATGGAACATTTTCGCCGGTAGCCATGCTTAAGTCTATTTGCATACTACTTGCTATAGCTGCATACTATGATTATGAGATATGGAAAATGGACGTTAAAACCGCATTTCTTAACGGAAATTTAATAGAGGATGTGTACATGACACGACCCGAAAGTTTTATCGATCCAAAAGATGCGAATAAAGTTTGTAAGTTACAACGATCCATTTATGGATTGAAACAAGCATCTCGAAGTTGGAATATACGATTTGATGAAGTTATAAGCGAGTATAATTTTATCAAAAACGTAGATGAACCTTGTGTATACAAGAAGGTAAGTGGGAGCCGTATTGTGTTTCTTGTTCTTTATGTGGACGATATATTGCTCATAGGAAACGATATTCCGATGCTTACGGAAGTTAAAAAATATTTAACGAGTCGTTTCTCTATGAAAGACTTAGGCGAGGCAGCTTATATATTAGGCGTAAAAATCTATAGAGATAGATCTAAAAGACTCCTTGTTTAAGTCAAAGTACGTATATTGACAAGGTATTGCATAAATTTGCAATGGAAAATTCCAAGAAGGGATACCTATGTCGCATGGTATTAATTTCTCGAAAAATCAATGTCCGACATCGATTGAAGATAAGAAATTAATGTCTGATGTTCCATACGCTTCGGCGGTAGGATCCATCATGTATGCCATGATATGTACTCGTCCAGACGTATCATATGCCTTATGCGTTGTTTCACGCTATCAATCGAATCCTGGTGAAGCACATTGGATTGCGGTTAAATCTATCCTTAAATACTTACGTAGAACAAAGGATCTCTTTCTCGTGTATGGTGGTACTAGTGAAGAGCTAATCGTTGAAGGATATACCGACGCTAGTTTTCAAACATGTATTGATGACTTTAGGTCTCAATCAGGTTATGTGTTTTGTCTAAATGGCGGTGCGGTAGTTTGGAAGAGTTCCAAACAACCTACGATAGCTGATTCCACTACAGAAGCGGAATATATCGCAGCTTCGGAAGCAGCAAAAGAAGCGGTTTGGATGCGTAAATTCATCCTGGAACTTGGAGTAGTCCCAAGCATTATGAAACCCATTGGCGTATACTGCGACAATTCGGGTGCGATCGCTCAAGCTAAAGAACCTAGATCACATCACCGTTCAAAACATATTCTCCGGAAGTTTCATTTGATTCGTGAAATTTTGCAACGCAAGGAAGTTGCCATAATGAAAGTTAATACTGACGACAACGTGGCGGACCCGTTTACGAAACCATTAGCTCAAGCCAAGCATGATAGGCATACTCGCAACATTGGTTTAAGATATCTAGAGGATGAATTGAATTAGGGATTATATTAGCTATCTCATCCCAATATTCCTTAGTAATTTCGTAAACGATGTATTATTAGTTCTATAAATAAATGTAATCAATAAATGTAAAAACTTTTTATTTTGATTTAACAAAATATTTAGTTTTGTTTATTCTACAATTTAGCTTTATTTTAACTTGTGTGTGGGATTATATAATTAGTTATATTAATCCAGATTTATATCTCGAAATATGAGCGTTTAATATAATAAGATTTACTAAGTAAAGACGTCATATATTAAATACTTACAATAAATGTTATTTAAAACGAAATTTAATAAGAGTATATATTTCGAAATTGTCCCTATTTATGATTAGGATATTTAATGAGTTAAATATATTCTATTATATGATAATAGACTAACATGATTAGTATATTTGCCGAGGTGATGATTCAGCTTTACTAATCATTGACAAAATAGCGTGTCAAATCGGAAATATAGTTACATATAGTTGATATGTACGGACTTGACCAAAAGGTGCGAATTCATAACATGGTTTAGTCATTAAAAATGAATCGCAATGAATATGTTTTGGTAGCTTCATACTTGAGATAACACTTGATTCATTTTTATACGTAGTTGCATACTTTGATATAGTTAACATTATTCCGTAAATGGGTAATAAGGCTATCATTGGGTGTGTCACGAAATATGAATATTAATGTGATTATCAAGATAGGAATTGTTCATTTCGAAAGAAATAGATATTTTGTTGGCCACCGATTGAATTAAATTAACATGTGCACAAATTGATATTGATCAATTGTTAAATTAATTCATGAGAAATCGGAAAAACATTAAGTCAATTACATAAAGGGGATGACTATCACCATGCCTCGTGATTGACGGATATCGTGAACAAAAGAACCAAAATCGTATATCGAGATTAGGTATAAATGATGAAAGTCATTTAAATTCAATTTAACATGGGTAGCTATGATGGAGTGACTAGATCCCGCTCATAAGCTTGTAAGACTTAGGCATAAGTTTACGACCATCGTTAAGTTGAACCTACACGGTCACACATAGAAATGAGACAAGTCGGGCTTGAACAATAAGTATATAGGATATACATAAACTCTCTAAAAATTATACATATATATGATATGTATAGTACGTTTTACGTAAATATAAAATTGAGTGGGAGACTGAAGGAAATGCAGTTTCACATCTACGGTAAAATCGTACGTATAAGGATATATGAACATGGTAGTTCATAGAAATATAACATGTGTATTAGATGCACATAAGTATATATGATATACATAATTAGATTGATAAGATAAGATTTTAGGAAAAATCTGTTTGGAACATTTTTACAAAAACGGACATAACTTTCGCATACGAACACCGATTTGGATGATTCAACTCTCATAAGTTATATAATTGGATTATCTACAACTTTCATATTCGGTGGAAAAATATTTGAATAACGTAGGACGTTCATTCTAATGAAATACACGAAATGTTGCGGCAGTTCGACGAAAGGACGCAAACGTTTACTAAAACTAGCATAACTTTCGGACTGGATATCCAAATTGGATAAACGCGGATTTGTTGGAACGGTGATAAGATCATCTAGAAGTTTCGTTCAGAAAGTTCCTGTTAATTACGGACCTAAGTCGGTCGAAATTCCAGTTTAGTGAAAGTGTGTCTGCTGATTCTGCAGGAAACACATCTTTTGATCAAATCTTCTAGAAACTTGTCCTTTCATGCATATAAAAGTATCATTTGATTGATTAAAGAGTGTCTATTTACTGGTGAAGGAATACGAGTTATTCTATAAATAGGACCCTAATCTCACTCAATCAAATCAATCTAAGCAACCATTATTTCCACTAATTAATCCAGTAATTAAGAGAGAGAAAAGTTCGCCGGAATTTTCCATTGATTCCGGCAAGAGTTTAAGCAAGAGTGATTACGAGGCGTCTAGGCAGTTTCGTGATTATCCGACGACTCCCGTTTCGCGGTGGATACGAGTAGAGGTACGTATATGTTTGCGTACTAACGAGTTAAGTTCATCAACCGACGAGAAGACGAACGGAAAAAGACGACCGGTTTGGGCGTGGGACGAACCAGTACGAGCGAAAAGGTGCGAACGAAAAGGTGCGACGTGAACGGAAGTGAAGGCTTCGCAGCGACAAACCCTTCGTAAGCGATCAATTTCGCTAGGTACAAATATTACGTTTATTATATTTACGTTATATTAGTTATAGGCAATTTGATAAACAAATCGTAGATGAGATCTCGGGGATTTGTACTCCGTCGAGTCCAATAATTATCCGCTGCGCGGACTCGATGGGGTGTAGATAACCCAACATATTTTTAGATGTATAATATATAATTTTTTGTTGTGTGTTATGTTGTTTTGTATGTGTGATATATTTGTTTAAAGTAAAAGGTATTTTTGGTCTGAAATATATTTCTTAATAGCAGTATATATAGAGAGAGAAGAGGACGGCTCGTGATAAGAAGAGGGAGAAAGGTAAGGGTAGGACTGACAAAATTTCTAACGATGCCACCGTTTAATAAACATTACCGTATAATAAACTCAGCGTCCGTTATTTGTTTAACACATATCTTGATGCGATCTAAAGGTCAAAAGATGCTAAGTACTAAAAGACTGATACTTAATTAAGTATTTTAGCTCCTCTCATATATATATATATATATATATATATATATATATATATTAAACAGAATATCGTAAAAAGAAAAATAATATGTGTTGTTATCTGGATATTGACGAATGCCCGGACGACCATTAGTTGGTCCCTACTTTGATAATAGTACAAAACATAATTTTGTAAAATAACATGATATAAATACGATATAAATCCATGATATAAATAGATAACTACACCGTAATAAGAGGGAACTATTAGTCTATTTGCGACCAAATAGAACGAACATGATTGTCAAAAATAAGACTTGCTACCTAACCCACAATAATAACCTGTATGATTCTCTGTGGTGTATTTCTTATCCTATGTATAACCAAATTAATGGTCATTAATAAATAATTTATAACCTAATTAATGATCATTAATAAATAATTTATAACCTAATTAATGCTGGATGATTATAATAATATTATTAACTTTAACCAAAATAAAGGTTGTTTTAATGATCATAACACTAACAATTCAATTTGGCATTTATTTGGCATTAGTAATATATGTTATGTTTAATGATTTGATGCATACAAAATGAGTCTTGTTTGAATGATTCATTGATTATAGAAGTGTCACACATAGTAGAGACCACTTGAACACATCAACTGTATATCAACTGTATGAGAATGCCCAATTAGGTATCAGTAGTACTACTCTTCCATTCAGTCACTCTCTTCGTTCCTATCCAAATTTACTTGTAATAAAGAAGGAAATTTCCATAAAATATTCAAATGGTTTAAACCTAACTTCTACTTTTGCACAAGGACAAATCTTAATAGGGCCCCAAGGGCCATGGTTTCCTTCGAACATTTTGCCGAACAATATATATAACTATTGATTCAATGTATTTTATTAATATAATAGTGTAAAATTTACAGTTTGTTTCCATCCCTAAAAAAATCGTACAATGTATTTCAGAACTTATTTTTCATTTGGTCCTCCCGAGAAATCCTGACAAAATCCGTCATTGTTCTTGCATGAATACAATTTGGTTAAAACCACCAATAATGTGTACGAGAAACCCATCCATATTGCAAAATGAGGTCATATACTGTACCTCCCAATTTTCCCACAACATTCTTTATATCCCTAAATAATGGTTAATTAACATGGTAATTAAACAAGTGACACTCCATAGTTAATTAATATATAATTAAAATATATATATTAATAAGTCTTAATTAATATTAATTAACTGTTAATCGAATGTCTTTTTGTTAATGACTGTGTTAATTAATCATCAATTAATGGTTAATTGGTGATATAGAATGTGTGGTGGGGAAATGAGGGGGCACGACATAATTATCCTTGCAAAATATACATCGTCAACAATTTAAAATGACATGGAAATTTCTCATATGATATGAATCATGGACTCGTATTGGACGAATACCACATAATTAGTTCTTCAATATTTCACATGTATGGTTATATGTAATATTAATTGATTTTTTATGATTGAACTCAGTGAGGGGTAGGGATGTCAATGGTGTGGATATTGCCCGAACCGACCCGAACCGTATCCGAAAAAATATCCGGATTCGAAAAAAATATCCGAATCCGAGTGGATCCGGATATGGATCTGGTTGCTAATTTTAAGATCCGGAACCGGATTCGATATTCGGTTTTGGTGCGGGAACCGGATCCGTGTTCCGGATCCGGATATTTTTAGGATCCGGATACTCGAAACTAGATTCGAGTATCCGAAACCGGATCCGGATACTCATATTATATATTATTTTATGTATTATATTTGATATTAGTCGAAAAATCATATACAAATTAATGATTTGTAAGTGATTTAACTCACAATCGTAAAATTATGTTTAAATATAATCATATTTATCGTTCATGTCACAAATTATATATATTTATAACTAAAAAGTAAGTTACGTTATGATAACATAGTATCCGTTTTAATATCCGAAACAGAACCGTATCCGTATTCGTATCCGACAATATCCGAACCGTATCCGTATCCGTTTATTATCCGAACCGTATCCGGATCCGACAATATGGATATGGATCTGGTATGACCACTATCCGAACCGGATCCGAACCGTTGACACCCCTAGTGAGGGGTCAGGTGAAATTAAATATTTTATTCATTAGCTACTTTATTTGATCCTCAAATTCCAATGGCTCCGTTTGGGAGCTAGATAAGATAGGTATAACTTTTTTGAGGATTAGTGAGTTATACCTATCTTATCTCCTCATTTTAGAATGTTTTTTTGGTAGAGTGATAGAAATAAAATTTGGAATAGAATTGATTTTTATAATAAAATGTTTTGAAATTACCAAAATATCCTTTTATCATAGTATGTTAAATTGAAAGTGTTTAAATAGAAACTAAAATAAATATACATAATAAATAAAAATAAACCTATACTATATTAATATTAAAACTAAATTCAATAAAAAAAAATTATACTAAATATACCAATATTAGTTAAATGTGAATAATTATCAATACACATTGTATTTCTTAAAGTTTATATTAATGAAATTTCATTAGATTTGGATAGAATCCATTTGATTATCCTTGTTGTTATATTAATTATTAATTATATTAATCATAATTATATATTATATTACTGATTATATATTAATATGATATATGAATAATATAGTATATTACATTATATTGCTAATTATATATTTGACTCATAGCTCAACTTCTCAGATTATTCTCATTATATGTTATATATTAATTATTATTAAATATGATAATCATATGTACTACATAAATTGATATTTTTATGTATAATTAATTATATATGAATTAATAACATATCAATATAAATGGACTTTATTTTATACTAATCTTATTATTGAAATGAATCATCATTCATGACAAAATAAATAATTAATTAAAAATGAAAATATAAATTGTCAAAATCTCAAAGCTTGAAAATAGAAATTATCAAAATCTCAGCTTTATTTTCAAATATAAAAGATATAAGAATACAAACACAACTATAAACACACTCATTTTCACGAACTTGAACTAAATATATGCAATCATGATCTTAAAATGACGAGAAAAGAACAAGCAATCTAATAATATGACTTATTTATAGAAAAGATAAAAATATCAAGAGATATTTTCGATTTGAGAAAAGAAAATAAAAAGAGAAAGTGTTTGATGGTTGAGAAAGATGAAGATGAGTTGGAGGAGAGAGAAGAACTTTAAACAATAAAAAAATCCAATACGTGGGAGTAGGAATTAAAACAAGGGCATTTTAGTCTTAAATTTGAGGAATAGAGGAGAGATTAGAGACCCTGCTCAAAGATGGGATAAAATTGGAGGCATAAATATTGGTTATTCCCATTTATCACCTTCATTTCTTTTCACGTTTGGCAGGTTTAAGAGGGATAAACAAGCTAATCCCTGTCTTATCTAGCTCCCAAACGGGACCAATGGGTGCAAAATCATGATTATAGAGGAGACTCTACTTGTGACCTCTTTGTAATGAGAACAAAATAGAATTATGGTTTCTGGTAATTTCACATAAATAATACCCTTTTGGTCTCACCGTTTCTGGTAAATAGAAACTAAAGAGTTTATTGCTTCCAATCAGATTTTGTGTGATAAATTGCATCAATATCATCTACATGACAACTTATAACAAAAGAAGAAAGATGAAATAATTGCACTAAATAAATACCAGAACTATGAATTGATCAGCGATTTAAAGTTTTAAACTAAGGCTAATTATTATTATTATTACATTACATAATGGAAGGAAAGTTTTATTTATTTCTCTCTCTCTCTCTCTCTCTCTCACTCTAGGATCTGAAATTTTAGGAGATCTAACCAAATTTGCTTGAAAACATTTAAAATTACAACATGATACTCTCTTGAATTTAACGACAAATAACACGCGAGGAGTTCTTCGAGATCGTCCATTGACCGCATGTTGTTCTCGACTATCATCTCCACCATTGACTCTCTGAAGTCGTGTTGCGGATCATTTGAACTCTTCACAACTGCATAACTTTCTTTGAAACTTTCATTCGATCGAATTTCGCTTCTCGCAGTACTTTTTTGCGATACCCTAGGACTCTTTATTCGCATGCTTACCTTTCGGGCTGGTCGAGAGGACTTCCATTTCCTTAATTGTGTCCTCTCGTTTTTGATATCCGGAGATAGATCGATCTTTTTGCTTGAATCTGATCTTGTTAGAATAGGAGGTAGTCGAAGATCGAAAATTTCGCGAGCCTTCTTGTCCTTGGTCCCCTCCAAAATCCAATAATTATCGTTCTTTTTGTCGGACAAATCGATAATTATATCTGCACTTGATGAGCTCACCTTGCAAGGATCAAACTCACCGATTCCATCATTTATGCTCGTGATCTTTTCACGGCAATCTCTGCCATCGCTTCTACTCGGACTAATATTGAGCTTGACATGTCTTCGAGGGCTCCTTCTCGTTGATTTCCTCGGAGGCTCCAAAAGAAATTTGGTATCCACTCTTTTGGGGGAGTTGGCAGGAGAATTGAGGTGCTTCCTTTCTTCCACAGCTCTTGAAGGGTAGTAATTAGAGGCTGATCTATTTGGGATGAAGGCCGATTGTTTAGGTGTTGTAATTGGAGATGAGAACGATCTCCTACTATTCCGATTGGAATTTGGCTGTGAATTTCTCGATCTATTGTTCCGATTCATATCTCTCATCTTATAGAACCATGCATTTGGTATCATATCAGATAACTTGAACTTGTATTTACCCATCTCTCTCTCTCTTATTTGCTCTCACTCTCTCAAGAAGATGAATTCTTAATGAAATCAGGAAATGTTGATATTGACTCTAGTGCCTAGAAAGGAATATAAATAGGAAAAAAAACGGCTCGAGAAACTGACAAAAAAAAAGCTGTAAGGTGCACCAGAAGAGTTTAATTCGACCAACAGGAGAAAGGTCTTGGTACTGGCTACAAAAACAAAGAAACGAATTAAACCCCTCTCACTCTCGTGAGAGAAGAGTGTAACCGATATTAAATGACAGCTTAGTGGGTGTATAAATGGCGAGAGAAGAGAGTGCATAATCATGACGGTCATTATCGTCTAGTCTTGTGGACCTTTGACAAATTAGACCAAGTTTAAGGGGGCCTAATGCAAACAAGGATGTGGGTTTGTTTTGGGTTCTTAACACGTCCATATATCCGAGGATTATGTTTAGTTTAGATAATTGGTTGTTATCGTAGGGTAGATATTGTGAGAAAAATGATTAGGTGGAAGTCTATTTTGAGTTGTTTACCAGAAAGATCTACATGAAGCCATGCACCACATAGAGTTGTTTGTAATTTTGTCATGTGTGGGTTGCATGATTTTTGGTGCAAGTTCAACTACTATAATAGTTAGAACTTAGATTAGTTGAAGTCTCCTTCCATGGATACACAATCAAATTGAATAAATTATGAGGATTTGCAATGAAGAACCCATTAAGGTAACTTTAAGGTTCTCCAAGTTTGGATCTTCAAGTTGACAAAAAAAAACACAAACAAGCATAAATGTCGATTTTAGTTTCTACAAAACCGTCTAATTAATTCATATGATGCGTAAGCTAATTTATCGTGCAAGATTTATATATTTATAAGAAATTGTTGATTTCATCTTTCGTTTGTAGTAATGTCAGTTAAGATATTTTGACCGTTAATATTTGTTTTATTTATCATGATTAATTAATTTTAAATGCGAGGTTTTGAGCATGTTTTAAATTTTATTCATATATGAGCCTCGTTATGATTTAATTGGATCCAAAAATAATAATTTAATGAATTCCGACAAAAATAATGATAAGTACAATGTCGGGTTCTTTTTCTACATAATTGCCTTATTCTAGTGGTAAAAACATATGAAATAGACGCATTTATTTATTTAAATCGTCTTAGACCATGTGTCCTAACACTAGTATGTTTTGATGATCTGAATTATCATGCATGTTATCCATATATTCAATAACGAAAAGTATAACTTTACGGATATAAACATTTCGAAAATTTCAACTTTGGTTAAATTATTTTACAGATAAATAATTGTTTAGTTGTTTACATTCCAAAAAAAATTATAAGCAATTTACGATATACTCAAAGTACAACAATGCTTGTCATTTTATGATAAATTAGATCAGAGCTTATGTTTTTAAATCGACCAAGGGTAAAATAGACAAATTATTCCTATAAAATATCTCATATTATTTAGATTATGTCTATCCATAACCAAGCTGATTAATAAAGAATATTTACATTATTTCATTATCGATATTCTATAATGAAAAAGTATATGTCATGTCCGCGATAGTTACGAGTTAGCTTTTCTGCATATAAAGTATTACAATATCAACATTGCACAATGTTGATATTCCAAATATTCCAAATAAAATTCAAATATTACAATAAAAACTAGAAAATTATGTGCTGAGTAATGTAATAACAATCAAAATCATGATAATCACTATTTTTGGGGCAAAGTTGGAGAGGAGTTAAAAGCCACACTAAATACCCAGTGGAACAAAAATTAAAGAATGATCAATGAAATTTTATTTGAATTGAATATGACTGTACACGTGCACAATAAATAAATAATGTAAAAAAGAATACTGACGAACAATGAGCCTAAAATTTAGAGACTCTGACAAGGATCCTGCAGCTAAATATGTGGCAGCCTCTTTGTCTCTATGTATCTAAACATCAAATTAGTAAACTGATCAATCACATAATTAATGATCTCTTATCCTAAAAAAATATTAAGGGCCCTTAAAATTTACTACATTACAAAGGGCCAACCAATCTTAAAAGGCCTATTTTCTTCAAGAGTCCATTGAGTTTATAAGAGTGGTTTTTTTTTTAGAGCCCATTAGGCTTAGAAAGACTAAGGTTTTATATATATGACTTAGTTTACATCTCTAATTGGAAATTTGTGAACCAAATATTCGAGGCAAGCAAGATATTTGAGGGGTTCTCCTTTCCTCTAGTTTTCAGTTGGATCAACACAAGCCACGTCCTCTTTCACTTCACCACAATTCCTTGGCCATGTGGCACCAATTTTCACTCAACTGATATATGAAGGCCTCTTTACTTTGTTTGTGTACCATTTTCATTCAAGAAAAATAAAATAAAAGAAAAATGGAAATGAGGGTCCTTCCATTAATGTTCTCTTCACAAAATTGCCTTCCCACAAGCTTAGGAAATACACATAAAAACACGGGGTTCAAGCCGAGTATAAGTTCGTCTAGATCGCTTAAAGTATTTGCAAACAAAGAAGAGCCGAATAAGAACAAGCAATCTTTGTTCACCAGTCTGACTGATGCTCTAGATTTCGCACAAGTGAGATCAGAAGAAGACGCTGGGCTTTTAGACGAGGCGAGGGAAGCCACCAAAGAAGGCGGTAGAATGACGAAAGATCAGGTAATTAATTAAAACTATATCTTAATTAAACAATAAATTTTGATTTAGTACTTAATTTTCTAAAATTTTGGTACGGAAAACTGATTTTTCTTTTTGCAGTACGGGGCACTTCGAAGGAAAATTGGCGGCACGTACAAAGATTTCTTCAAATCCTATGTTGATGGTAAGCTTCCTTGAATAACTAAGGATAAATAAATATATTTGTATGATATTTCTCCTGATTTATCGATCATGATTCAAAATGAAATAGTTGAAGGAGAATATGTAGAGGAAGGTTGGGTCGATAAAACATGCAAAGTATGCAAGAAAGATACGCGAAACGAACCACGCCAAGTCGACAAGTTGGGAAGATATGTCCACGTGGCATGCGCAGAGAAACCCACATCGTCCAATTTCTTCTCAAGGCTCTTCTCAAGATAGAACTTTTTTCCTCTGTGAACCAATTTATGTTCTCATTTTTATTTTGTGATACACACAGCATATCAAAGGATTTTAAAAAAAAAATAGTTGCTAATATTTGCAATTATCATTTTGCCCACAAATTTGGCTTCAAAATTTGAAAGCACAATCCTTTATTAATTCCCATTTCTTATTTCTGAAGTTCTAAACAAGCTAACCATTATTAAATAAAGCTACCAAATTGTAACTAAATGTTTCAAACAAGAAATTATAAATTTACAAACTATGGAGCTTCCTATAAATATGTGTAACACTACATTTCTAGTCCCTTAGAAATTAAATCAAGATAAATATAAAAAAGTTAGCCCATTCTATTACATTATTATTAACTTTTCCTTCTAAATCATAAACCTTATGAATTAAACTCAAAATTTTCGCAACTTTTTGAAAGATAAACCCTAGACCTAGCAATGGTTTCTCCGATCTTAAACCCTGGCATAACCGTAAATCCAACCCTAAGTTCTCCCTCCTCGTTGGCCAACTCATTTACCACACTCTCCATATAATCTTCATCGAACCAAGCCCCTTCTTCCACGTAATACATCTCGGCTTTTGGTATAAAAGTATTGGCCATAACTCTCAACGCCCAAATCCATCGTGCCATTTTCACAAATGCAGAATAAAATGGGGTTTTGGGATGGCCGCCACGTTTCACGAAAACCCGATGATCCAAATTTCCAAAGAAGCAATCCTCCATTTCCTTTGGAATTATTTCCAAATATTTCTCTCGGCAAAATAACCCAAAATCAGAATTTGGGTCCGACATTACTGCTTCGAATGAGTCCTCGAAACCCATAACTCGATCAAATTGATCCGTTGAGAATTGTTCATGTTGTTTACTAGCAAACATTATTTGAGAAATATAGGATTCAAATACGTACTTTTTATGAGATCTCCCATGAAACACCACATGTTCATGCATAGAATTCGCAGCCGAATCGAGATCCCAACCAGAAACTCGCATAAAGCTAATCAACGGTTTAGCGAAGTTGTGAATGGATCTCGATGCAAACTTAACTGTCTCGCAAAATAGATTTGGTGTTAATTCCCTATTCGCTAGATTTAACCTCCTTTCAAAGAATGATTTCTTCTTCTTGTTATCGATAACCTTCTCTTCCAATTCCGAATTGTCTCTATCCAATTCCTCGAATTCGGATCTCAATCGCTCAATTTCTGACTCCTTATCGTCGATGATACTTTTCAAAACAACCAATAATTTTTCGTGTTCTTTGGTTTTCAAATTCAAAGAGTTGAGGCCCTTTTTGGGCTTCTCAGTTTGTTTTTCATCGTACAAATTTTCTAATTTGCAGAGAGATTCAAATTGAGAGGATAGAAACTTATCTGAAATTTTAATCTTCTTTGGGTCATATGGGACATGGGCTTGTTGGAGCTGAACATAGGCTAATTTCAATGAAGAAACAGAGTCGAGCAATTTCAAAAGAATTGTTTCTTCTTCTGAAGAAGAAAGGTGAATCTTTCCATTGCTAATCTCTTTCGGGTTAGTGGATTTTGCATTAATAGGTTTAGGGTTAATGGGTAAAGATCCGACTGAGCTTAATTTGCACAGATCCGTTATGCGAAGAATAACATTCAGAGAGCTCCTCGAGGTCCTTTGTGAACTCGGTTCCATTAGGCTTCAAAAAAGTTCAAAAAGCACTCTGTTTGCAATTAAAGAACAATCTTTTATGAGAATTAGAACATATAAAACGTATAAAGAAATGGTACAATGCAAAAAAAAGATGAAATTAAACTTTGGAATAATGAAATTTTCGGTCTTAATTAGTGGACCATGCTTTCTATCAAAGCTAAAGAAGAAAAAGATAAAGCTCATGCTAGAGGGGTTTAATAGGTAAAGAACAATCTTTACAGAAAAATGAGGATACATTTGTTTGTACAAAATCATTAATCATAACTTAAAAATATAGAGGATTTACAAAAAAATACTCCATGCTTAGTGAAATACTAACAAAATGTTTAATCGGCTTGTTTGTTTTGTGCCCAAATAAGACCATTTTTAGGGTTTAAGCAAAACTCTATTCAGAGAAGAAAAATGGAGGGAACAGGAGAAAGGTAATAATGGAATACAAGAAATAAGATTACAGTTCAGTTTAAAACGAAAATACGAGTACCAAATACCTGTATGATCTCAACTTTGAGCGCCAAAAACCACCATTGAAGCAACTCGGAAGAAAGAATAGTGTTTTATTTCAAGTTTCAACTATGAACGAAGAAAGAATAGTGTTTCAGCAGAAATGTAGAACAGGATTTAAGAATGAAGGGGAAGAAAGAAAAGCATGGGGATTTGTAATAAATTAAGATGGTAATAAGAAAATAAATAGTGGCTGCAAAGTGGGGATTAGTGCGTCTTATTTCTTTAAATCAAACCCTAATTTTGTGCAACATGGATTCGATAATGGTTTCGAAACCATTTTAAATTCCATTGAAAGAAGAAGAAAAAGATGGAAGATTCAAATCAAAGACGAAATGGCTTCTTTCTTTGTGATTAAAAATATAAAGGGATTGGTGATTAAAATAGATTAATGAATTAATGAATGTGAACAATAAATTAGTAATAATGAAGTGGTGTGGTCTACGAGGAATAGCAGCTTCCAGAGCAGCGAATCTGAGCATCATGTTTCCGATGAATGCATTCAAATATTATAATTTGGATGCTTTGTGCCACTCTTTAGTGTTGGATGTATCGTATCAAGATCCATAATTCTGTTTTAATATTGGGTCCGTATAGACTAGTGAACTCCACTTAGATCTTTAAATGTAAGCAATAATGTGGTGTTCAGTTGAATATGACGTGACATTTTTTTTTCTTGACAAGTTATTAAAATATTAATGAGACACTAGTAAATGATCTAATTTCATGTTGCATAAGGGAGGATCTGATTTTTTTTTCTTGTAAATGATCTAATGTACAAGCAAAAAATTGGTACATGTTGTACACCCGAGTTGTATGGTATATTTTTTTATTAGATTTTCTTTTTTTTCTAAAAGTAGTTCTTTTGCAAAATTGAGTTTTGTAAGAAAAGCTATAGTTTTGCCCAAATTGTAAAACTAGCGCTTTTGTCAGCTGGCGGAAAAAAAATCTTTTTCATCAGGTGATTTGATGAAAGAGATTACATATGGATTTGGAATGTTAAGAATGATTAATTGGCATGTAACACAGTGACAGTATCAAATCCTGGATTTGACCTAGGGTCTGGCAAAAGAGACCATGCTGCTTGCCAGCTTACATTTTCTCTCTTTCTTACAAATCCTGGATTTGAATTAACTCTCTTTCGTCAGACGGTCTGGAGAAAGATAATGTATTTGTACCAGGGATGAAATTTTCTTCTTTCTTCTTCCTTTCTTCTCTTTCTTTCAATTTTCTTTCTTTTTTTTCTTGTTTTTCCTAAATTTTTTTGTGATTTTTTTACATCCGATCTCAAGCTCAACTTGTTCTCTCCATTTCAAACATGAACATCGATATATTCTCCAAAAAAATAGATTATTATTCTATACGTTATAACTTATATGATAAGTTTATTTTTATATGCATTTTAGTTTTGTTGTCTTTTTTTCAATGTATATTTTTTTAATTTGTTTGCCTTGCAATGAACAACGTTTGCCTATGCGTTTCTTTCCGAATTTCACAGTTGAAATTCTAAAAATAGAACTTGAAGTCCACGGTGGTAAAAAATGGAAAGTAAGAGGCTCGAAAATGGACGACGAGTTCGTGTTTGTTGAAGGATGGAAATTTTTTTGTCAATGACAACGACATCAAATTAAACAACATTGTAGTCTTTAATCATGTAGGTGATTTCATTTTTGATGTCGTCATTTTAGATGTCATGTCATTTTTGACATGATATTATATAGGTTGATTTTGAATTATGTACATATTTTATAATTATATGAAATTTAGTATGCATGAATATCACCTCTTTTATCTGAATAGAACATTGAACAAAATACAACAGCAAACTAACACCAAATTAATACAACTCAAATAGATAAAAACGAATATATATATATATATATTTTGCAAAATCATGACAATGATAAGACATGACACTGTAAATAGGGTATTATGATTCAGTAAATAGGGTACTAGGGTTGAGTAAATAGGGTACTAGTGTTCGTTAAATAAGGTATATGTTAGTAGGGTTCGGTAAATAGGATACTAGTGTTCAGTAAATAGAGTAGTAATGTTAAGTAAATAGGGTACTAGGGATCACACTCCAGCAAAATTTATAATATCTCCTTCTTTTTCTTTCTCTTCCTCTTCTTCCAGCAAAATTAGGAAATGAATCCATTAATTAATCCTCCTCCTCAGGACCAGACTCCACTGCATTATGCCATGGAATTAAATTTTTTTAATATCGACGACGTGACAAATCGATATTTCTTTCGTAATTCCTTAGCAGCAAACATATATCTTTCTGATTTCAACGATCATCCCGTAAGCCAGTATTTTCATTTTACTGCATCGGAACCATAAAATCACACATCTAATTTATCATTGTAGAATTGAAATAATGCCTCAATTATTGGAATATAAATGACTTAATAGCGGTGAATCATTCGTACTATGAAATCGTAGTGCGGTTGTTCTATGCCAACGATCAAATGGATGCTCAGAAAAATTATAACCCCCAACTCTTTGGACATGAAATCGTCGTGTTCCAAAATTTGCTAGAGGATTTGTTTTAGTTAGTAGATTTAGGAAAGAGAAATATGCGGGTGTGGGTGAAATGTTTACTCCAATTATTCCCTCAGAACAACAATTCAAAATAATGAGGCATGTAACGAAACATGGCAATCTACTGAAAGCAAACTCTTTTTACCCAAGCATTAGGGCTATGTTCGAAATAATTCACCACATTGTGGTTCCACAAAAATATTACAAAATAAATCTTCTAAATGCTCATCTACTACGCCATGTATGGCAATTAGATATACAAATCAACATCCCATACGTGATAATCCAACACATGAATAGCGTTCACATGAACATGTGGCATTTGCCGTATGGAAGTCTAATGACAAGGCTACGCATACATCTCGGGATACAAATATCAATTGACAGAATGTGTTTCGTCAAAATGAAATCCGAGAATATACTAACTCCAAATGGATTGAGGGAATATGTACTACACCTGCATGTGAACGGTTGGTATATCCGAGATCCCACCCGATTGTATATCTTGCCTCGGTTTGATGGAGATGGAAATGAAATCCCGAATACGGAGGTCATAAATTTCGTGTCACCGGATTTTGGTCAAGGGTCCAGAAGGAATCACTGAATTATTTTTATTTTAATTGCGTAGAATTAATGTATGTTTTTGCACTACTTTCGAATTCTAACTTATTAGAATTCATGTATCTTTTTAATTTCAAGTTATTATAATTAATCTGTCTTTGAAGTTATTATAATTAATGTTTCAGATCTCTTGCAAAAGAACAAAAAAATAAATTTGCAAAGTTTGTTATAGTCTAGAACATAATCAAACATGCGGACTACAAACTAAAAAATAAACAATGAGAAAAATAAACATAATCAAACAACATTGTCTTCTTTCTTCTTTTCCTTCTCTTTTTTCTCTACCTCCTCGTTCTTCTTTACCTCCTCGACCATTTTGTTGTAGTCCATAACTATTTTAGCCCATTTTTCTTTTGCTTACTCATATTCGATTAGACATAAAAAAAAAAATTCAGCGCATTCAATGGAATTTATCAACTCGAAAGCAAGATCCACATTCCATAACAAACCGGGCGTACATAACATGCATATTGTTTTTGTATCATTATCTACTTCTAAATCCGGGGAATAGTCTGCTCCTCAATCCAATTAGACATGCTTGTACTATAATAAAAAATAATTACAAATATTTGCAATAAAAACCGAAATTTTATAAACCAACAAAAAACAAAATTAATGTAATTATTTTAACCAAAAGTAAACATTAAATAAACGGATCTAACTACAAGATTCATATTTCGTAACTAAATTTATCCTAAATCGTATTGCAATTAACAAGTATTTTCAAGAAGAAGAAAAAAAGAAAATAACGTACCAACGAGATGGAAAACTTGTTCTTCTACGTGGATCTAACTTTTTTATTTTTTTTATTTTTTGTTGATTTTTGGAGAATTTTTGAAATGTAAGATAATATTTTCGATTTGAGAAGAGAAGAGAGAGAAGAAAGAAGAAAATTAAAGAAGAGGCAGCTCCAACCATTAAATGGACTGACTTTCGCCAGTCCTCCTGGCGAAAGAGGGTACAAGGGGTAGCTGCAGTCATTAATGTTGGTTCAAAACGCGAGGGAGGAGGAAGGGACGTCAAATCCTAAATTTAGTCTCTTTGGCCAAGTGGGTTGGCGAAAGAGATCAAATCCAGGATTTGTCATCCCCCTCACATTCTGAATCAACACGAACCAACTTAATTAGGGCTCAAATCCATCTGTAACCTCTTTCGCCAGGCCACCTGACGAAAACGCTAGTTTTGTAATTTGAACAAAATTGTAGCTCTTCTTACAAATTGGGTTTTTGTAAAGACTACTTTTAAAAAAAAATCTTTTTTTTACGATACGTCTATTTCAAAAGTATTTTGAATAATTATCAATTAATATGTATTTAAGATAATGTCTCAAGTATATTTATCAATGAATGGTAGGCTAAATAAGGACTTACATACGCAAATGTCTAAATTTTTTTTTGTATTGTTCATAAAAAATAAATTACCATAAAATATAAATTTTATAATACATCCTTCTAAAGACCCAAAATACTCTTTAAAAAATGCACTATAGAACTCCCGTATTTTATTTTGTGCAAGTATAAAAATGCATTTATTTGGAAATTTTTGGAAGTTTGTAAGAAATTAAGTATAATTTTAGTGTATTCCAACATGCTATGTCATGGTACTTCGTGATTAAGTTAAAGAAGCATTAGTGTACATGTGCAACCATGCATACAATCACTAATTTGCTTGATCTACAATAGTTTTTGTTTCTAAACGTGTACTGTGAAGTGAGAACTCATGATTAGTCATTAAATAATCTCAACTTATAATAAAAATAGAACCAAGCAAATAAATATCGAATTTGGCCTGTAAACCCCATATAACATTGGTCTCTGCCAAGCCTACAAGAATATTAAGGGCTAATTAAGTATTAATTAAACGTGTACTTGGGCTTTAGATGGCCTTCTTTCCTATTTACCACAAATATGGAGAAAATCTTTAGGAAATTATTTTATGCCTTCAGGTCTTTTATTCTGATTTTTGTTAGTCTTTTCAACTGATTAATTATTAAAAAAACAAACAAAAAAATATCAAATTCGGCCTATACGAGCTCAAATAAAATTTGTCCAGGTCTTTAGAAGGCCATAATAGATTTACTTAATATATGTTAAATCGGGTCAGATTCACGAACAAAAATTTAGACAAAAATTTGAACACAACTTTCTATCAGTGGTTAGTAATGTTTGAATGAGGAAGTAATGGGTGGTTATATTAATCACAATCGTTCATCATGATTTAATCAATTGTTGAAAATATTTTGTCCACTTTTTTGTCTAATAATTTATCTATTGATCCATTTTCATGTTAAATATATTTAAATAAGAAATATTTTGAGGGCTTATACGTAAAATGGTTCGGAGCTGAACACAGGCTTATATTTAAATATATTTAAATAAGAATATTCATTGAACTGTTTCCAAACGAATTATTTTCAAACAATTTTCGAACTATTTTCAATTAAACAACTAACAACTAATTTTTTTTTCTAGTCCTACAAAATGTGGAGAAAATTCAATATAAAATTTAAGGATTTTTTTTTTTTAATGTGAAAATGTTAGGATTTCAAATTTCTACATCCTGGACTTTTTGATTCTTGTGAATTTTACCAGAACATAATTTCTTCGAGTATGAAACTATTAGAAACTAGAAACCCCAATCTTAGTATTATAAGGAAAAAAAAAAAAAGAGTTCTATGATAGACCCATTTTCTTATCATGGATCCATTTTCAAAAAAAAAAATTCGAATATTTATTAAATAATGATTTTTTTTTTGTAAGATTTTAAGTATATATTTATCATTTGATGCTATGCAAAACATAAATTTTGTATAATTGCCAATGGGTCCATAGCCTAGTTGGTTGAGTGTGAATCACAAAAAATCATATGTTGTGAGAGGTTGTGGGTTCGATCCCCATTGGCATCAAAAAAATTAGGTATCAGTAACGAAAGCGATCGCTTGTCGGATACCATTCAAAAAAAAAAAAAATTGTATAATTAATTAATAAATAGCTAAAATTTTTAAAATAATTTTTTGAAAAAAGATTCATGATAAAAAAAATGGGTCTATCGTAGAACTTCCCAAAAACAAATACTATACTAGTCGTGAAATGTAATTATGTAGTGAACTAAGTTAACTAACTATGATTATTTCGTTCTGTTGGTTAGTTAAATGTCTATTTTCAATGGCTTTAAAAAAGATATAGTGGTTATGTTATGCTCAACAATTATTGACTCAATTATCAATTATCTTCCCTTGTTATTTTATTTCTTCGTGCAAACATGATACCCTCACAACTATTTTTTTTCAAAAAAAAAATGGAAGAAATTTAAATGACAGAAGGGCACCAATACATACAGTTCAACCACAATAATCATAATATACAACAGTCAAGCTCAAAGAAAACTTAAATAGTCTTTAATTTTTCATTTTTCATTATTTTTATTGGTTTAGAAAAAAATGCTCAAAATAGTCGACAATGTGGGCCAATTCAAAATTTGCACACAGACTTTCTCCTAAGCATTTTTCAAATACGCATTGAACTCGACTACTATATGTTGAATTGAACAAATATGATGCATTTATTCAAAGATATACAACCTGTTGCAAGTACAAATTCAATTTTTCTTTTTCATTCTTATACACATGTTCACATTATAGATGAATTCAATGCATCAATTCTCAATTATCTTATCTTGTATCTTAGATTTCGATAGAAACAATGTATCCAGTTTGGTAGGTACTTTAGAAGCAAAGCACAGCCCCAAATTAAAAGGCGACGTGCCTTAATGGCAAATACAATGAGCTGTTTGCTTTTAAATGAAACTAGCTTTATTCCCGCGCAATTGCGCGGGCCAAAATCGAAAAATGAGGAAAACAACACAGAAAATACACGGCCAAAGCAACAAAAAATCTCAAATTTTTATATAAGATTAATTGGGTAGAGTGGATGTACCGTGGTCCAAGTCACTGAGTTCATTTATTTGCTTGTTGGTGCATGGTGCAGGTGTACCTTGTTTATGTATTGGCTAGTATTAAAAACAACACACAAAACACAGCAAGCAAACCACAAAAAATCACCAAATTATTTTGTGAGAGAAGCTGCTCACGTGGCAGCATGACAATTTGTCTAAAAATATACATAAGATTAAATGATGTCCTTTCATAAACTCCTTAACTTATTGAACAATCGAAATAATATTCTTTAGGTGGATATCATTATCAATCACATCATATTCATATATATCTTTTCCTAAATTATCTCCTAATTTTTGCAAAATTAAATTGAAGAATCAAATTAAAATGTCCAATCAATACAAAATTCTTTTCTTTCCAGTAACAAATAATCTAAATCTAAATTTTTTTTTAAATGTAAAAATCGCTTTTATACACAATTATTACCAATCAAACCCTAATCCCAAATTTTAATCTCTTTTTTTTACAACTAAAAAGAATTATCGAAATATCGACCAATTAAGCCGCAGTAGTAATGGAAACAGTCAAGCTAATTTCTGACAAACCGGGTTGGACTTGACCCGCCTCGCCAACAGCCATAGCCAAACCGGCCGAATACTTTCTGCAAAGTCTCCCGAGCGAGGCGGCCTTTCTCCTGGCTCTCTCCGAACCGGTTCCCATCAATTCCCAAATTACCCATTCTACCCCTGCCGTACCGGCAATCGTACCGATCGTACCGGTTCCCATTCTTCGGCACAACAAAAGCAACGCGGCCACGGCGCTCTCTCGTCCTCTCTCGCTCCCTCTCCTCATCACCGTGATTAACTTCTCGATAACATTTGCGATTTTCGACACCGCTTCGGCTCCTCCTCTCTTCGATATTGCTGCTAAGATAGCCGATGCGATTTCGCCATTTTCTTCCGATTCTAAACTTTCGACCGCCAGCTCAGCAACTCCGGCCTCGACTAATCTCGCGATGTTCTCTCTCTCGCCAGCTAAGCTGAGGATTGCGCTGAGAGCGTCCTTTTGAGTACTGGAGGGTCCAGTTTGTGCCAACTGTATTAACCGTTCTGACAATAACTGTTTTCGCCCTAATCGTCTCCGGTATGTATGGACTGAACAGAGACTTAATATTGTTGCCGCTGCGTTTTCCTTGACTCGCCAGGTGGCGCCTTGTGCCATCACGTGCAAGAGAGCATCGATTGCTCCTTCCACATGCATGATTCTTCTCTTGTTGGAGTCGAGAATGGAGAGGTTTAGAATTGCGGTTACTGCGTTGAGTTGGAGATTCGAGTCTAAGGAGTGGAATAAGGGGATGATGAGCGGTACTGCTCCCGCTTCAGCGAGGAATGCTCGGTTTTCAGATCCGGATTTGGCGAGTTGGCGGATCTCGTGCACGACCCGGTTAGCTGTTTCGGTAGAGGGAGGAGATCCCGAGAGTTTCTCTACGAGAAATATGGCGATCATTCGTGCGGCTTCTTGTGCAGCTTTGTTCGCACTGATTGGATTTGAATCGGCTTTGATCGGATCAGATCCTTCGAAGGGGATGTTGTTTTCTTTGCACCAGCGAGCGATCAAGTTTTTGAGAGATTTGTTCGGAATCAGGTTTAGATTGGTTAAGATCTGGCCGGTTTTGGGACAGGTGGTGTGGCCGGAGCCAAACCACTTGGTAATCGACTCTTGATCGTATGTCTGGCCGCTGGAAGCTACAACAGGCTCCTTCATTAGCTCCAGAGAGATGGGGCATCTGAAATCTTGAGGTACTGACAGCTCGGAATGATCTGAGAAACTGAATTTGTTCTCCAGAGTTGGGTCAAATCTTGGAGTAGAGGCTCCGTATAGCACGCATTTTGCGTAGCGAACTAATCCGACGAGGGCGATCATGGCGGAAGTCCATCTTTGTGTTACGCGGTCACCGATTTCTCTTTCTAGGCTTTCGATTTCGTCTCTGCAGCTTCTGGAATCATCTAGACCCAATCGCTCAAAAATCGACTCGAGTTTGGGTCTTTCTGGCACGATCTCGCGCTCGATCTGAACTATTAGCTGAAGAACCTCAGATTTCAACGATTCTTCAGTCGGATTCACCTTCGGTACTGATCTCCGGCACTGACGTCTGGCGAGATCTACGAGATCGCGCACATCATCACTGACAACCAACTCAGATATAAGAAGTATATCTAACAGTGTAGCAAGCTCCAGATTCAGCTCATGAAACTCCGAAACAACATTATCAGACTCGAGTAACAATCTCATTCTACTCCGAGCAGAACAATCCGCCATCAAAGCCTTAAATCGTTGCAATACGAGTTGGATCTCTCGAAGGCACAAAGAAGCACCGCGAGGAATATCTCCATAACCACCGCCGAGTAATTCCTCGAACAACGCTGACATGAGCTTGCAGCGCCGGGACAAGGACGCCTGGCTACCCCGTGGAAACGGCTTGGGCTGTGCATACAAAGCAGTGTCACGAGAAAGTCGGAGAAGCGACTTCAACAAATCGTAGTTGGAAGTTGTGGAGCTTGAACAAGAAGAAGAAGAAGAGGAATTCTCTCTTGCCATGTTTGCTTGCTTTGCTTTGCCTTGCTTTGTTTGTATGCTATTTTGCTAGTTTGAGTTAAAAATGAAGAAGAAGAAGAAGAGGGGGGTGGGTATATATACGAGTAATCGTCAACTGGGCGTGTGTGTGTGGGACAAATTTTGCAAGCTGTGACATCGTTGGACGGAATCCTTCTAGTGCCTTTCCTTTTTTTATATTCTTCCGCATCTTTCATATATCCCCAACATTTTATTACAATTACAAAAACATAATAATTGAACTTCGCGAACGAATTGGTACTGAATTTAATTAATGGATAATGCAGGGATGTTGATACAATTTGTATTTGTTTTTAAAATTGCCTGTTATGGACGATGTCAAGACGAATTAGTACTGAATTTAATTAATGTATAATGCAGGGATGTTAATACAATTTGTATTTTTTTTAAAATTGCCTTTTATGGACGATGTCAAGACGAATTGGTACTGAATTTAATTAATGTATAATGCAGGGATGTTAATACAATTTGTATTTTTTTTTAAATTGCCTTTTATGGACGATGTCAAGACGAATTGGCCCTTTGGGATATACATGTCAACAGATACAAGACGTTGGATAGTGGATCGAACGGTTGAGATGGATCAGTGATGTGAAGCTGACTTTTAGGTTGAAAGGAAGGGATCGCTTCGCCGCTTTTGCATAAGCAATACCATAGGCGGTGTAGGAATGACGGCTGGACGGTGTTAAGTGTGGAAATTACTATATTACCCTTCCGTTTTTTTTGCGATAAGTTTTCAGAGATGGGCATAGCACGTCAAACTTTACGTGCTGTGAAAGTAACGGCAGCACCTTCCTCTTTTGCTCCTTATTCTCAATCTCCTGTAATGTTCCGTAATTGATAACTCGCGATGCGGATTAAATTAAAATGTAAAATGACTTGTTACACAAGTTGTTACATATGAATGAATATATGGAATCTGGAAATATTACGGTTGGATAATGACGACAGTTTATTCAGTCGTTCACGTGTGATAAAAATTGACAGCGAGCGTATTTTTTATTTGTGTGGACATGGTTCAAGATGAGTCATTTGGAATATTTTGTTTATAGTTTATCTATCCAGCTGCTCCGCGCTCACGGAAGTCGGCCATTCATTTTACCGTCAGTCCAGTCTGAGTAAACTGGAGATATCCCCTAAAGAAATCTGTAATGGGAAATATACTGTAAATAGCCTCCGGTTTAATACTACAAAGGAGAGAATTTATTTGAGGAATATTTGAATAGTCTGTTAACTTCTGTATATTTTGACTTTTAAATAATAATTCCACAATATATACACATGGAGCATAAATTTCCTGCCAAATTGTCATGCAATTTGGTATATATTTTTTTATTTTAGCTTAAACTTAACTTTACTGGAAAATTTAGTTTGGGAGTTCAGGGTAGAATTAATCCACAGATTAGGTGGTGAAATTTCCTAATAATTGGTCTAATATCTAGATTAAAACCAATCAAGCCAGTCAACTGTTAGTTTTCAATTTTTAATTAGTTAGAGGTTAAGTGGACATTAACAATAATATTCTTATTTTTTATTGAATTATTCTAACCAATTGTTAACAATAATTAGGATTAGGTCAACAATTCTGAAGATTGGTGATGCTTTTACAAATTCAAATGGAGAGGTCCAGTGTGATGGCTATGTTCAAGTATTGGATATATCCAAAGATTTTTACCTTTGACTTTGTTTTGTGACTGGTTAATTAAAACATGTGTTATAAATTTGGAAGAAATTATTTGATGATCAAGTCTAAAAAGACAACAAAATATAATAGATAATTAAAACTATGTTTGCATTGCATGACAATTAATACAGAAGAAAAATTGATGGAAGTTTTAGGGACATTGGTCCCCATTGAGGCACCCCCCAATCCTGGTTGTAAAATAATAGGTGATCTTATTGCAAGAGTTAAAATAATTTAATTAAGAGCGATTTTAATTTTATTTTATCAAATATCTGTTATATTCCTAATAACAATGATTGATATTTCTTACACTTATAATCTTTTAGTTTATCTTTTTTCATAAATCATGCAAAAAAAATATTATTACCATAATTTTTTTCATCATAAAAACTCAATTAAGTTTTAACATGTCATATATATATATATATATATATATATATATATATATGAAAATTAATATATGTTGATTAGATTTGGTTTTTCATAATATTAGGATTTTTTTTTTTGCATGATTCATGAAAAATAAAATTAATAATATATGAGTGTAATAAATATTAATAATCATAAATAGAGGTATAGTGGTCATTTGATTAAAAAATTTTGATATATATCTCAATTGAGTCATGTTGGCTTTTGCAATAACGATACTCATATAATATGGTGCGTCGAGAATAAACTTTAGGAATAGTTTACGTCTTATTACATACTGAAACACGAGTTATATATATAGAAGAAAAATTTCTAAATAAAGATCTTCTTTACTGAGGGGGGGGGGAATAGAAATAAATGATATTTATTGGAACGGTATTAATGTTAGAAAATAACAAAAAAGTTGTCTGATTAGAAATTGCACATGTTGATATTAACAAATATTTTTGTTAACAGATAAATAATCCAGATTGTGTATATATAGGAAGAGATGATATATGTAATATATATCTTCAAAGAGGGATACATTTAGGATTTATACATGTCATTAAATAATCGGTATCAAACATGTTTTTTTGAAGGAATACCCAAAGAGGACATTCTGTCTTTTTTATAAATAAGAAAAAGTTGTGGATTTACGTAGATATGAATAATCGTAAAGCGAGAGAACGAAAGTAAACCTAAAACTACTATCTAAACATGTTTTTTTTTTTGAAAGAAAAGCAAGCACGATACGTGCCCGATCTTTTCGTTTTGATATATTAAAAGAAAAAGTTTCGATACAAAAGATGCGAAACGAAAAAAGATACAAGATGATCTAAATTGTTAAAATATTTCTAGCCATTGATGTTCATTCTCTTTGTCGTCGGAATTATGAAGGATAATGCTCTCGTCATAGCCTGACTCGGTTTCCCTCGCAGTCTTGCTGGATCTGCTATAACCTAGTAACGATCCATAACCACCTATGCCATATCGATCGCGTCGCCAGAGAGATGCACTTCATAGCAACTCGGGTCGAGGATTACGCTATTTTGAAGATCTGACTCGGTTTCCCTCGCGTCGTCACTGACTCGGTCTCCCTCGTGGTCTTGCTGGGTCGGTTGTAGCCTAAAAGCATCCCATAACCGCATATGCCGTCCCGATTGCGTCGCCAAGGAGCTAGCATATCCAATTTCTCCGATCGTTTGTTTTTGGAATTCGTCTCCAATAGATCTCAAAATTCGTCGTTAATTCGTTTCCAAAGTTCGTCCCGATTGCGTCGCCCTCGCGTTGTTCGGGATCTTTTCCGGTTCTTAATCGAGCTCGAATTACTTAATTGTTAGGGTGAGTCCACTCGGCAGCACCTCTTGCCGTCGATCTTTTGTCACCATTCGGATTTGTTCATCCCATTTTTCAACGGTTAGGGTAAGTCCACTCGGCTTAATTGTTAGGGTAAGTCCAATGCGATTACGAACTTCGATCGGTTTCGAGCTTCGGTCGGTTCCGAGCTCCGCTTTTGTGCACTATCTATGTGTAATCAACCCTTCTTCGATCTTTTGTAACTTCGAATAAGCATTTTTTACTCAAACTTCGCTCGAAAAGGCCTCTTTTTCGCTGCCCCGATCTGTCCAGAATCTGTCTGAGTTTTGCCCTCATAAATAAGGCCTTGTCCGCTGCCCACACCCGCCTCGCATCGCTTGTCTCGGATCTGTCGCATTGTCGCATCGCTCCACGAGATCTGAACGTATCATGTCGGCCTTGTGCAGGCCATCAGATCGTCTCGTCGGATAGCGACACCGTCTCCAGATCTCGTCTCTTCTCGTCGCCGAACAGGTCGCAAATCGTCGCCGGACAGATCCTCTCGTCTGACAGCGACCCCGTCTCCAGATCTCGTCTCGTCGTGGCTGTAGTCTCGTCGTGACCATGATCATCACTACCGTGGCTGTAGTCTCAATTCTGCATCGACTTATCTCACTCGGGTTCCTCAATTTCTGACCCGATTCTTTGACCAAAGCCAACCACGAAGCTACTCGCTGCGAACGGTGCTGCTGGCTGCTCGTTGCGATCGATCGACGCTGCTCCCTGCGATGGATCGACCGACATTGCTCACTACGATCCACACTTCTTTCTGCCCGCTGCGATCGGAGCTAACTGTGAGAGCCCAACGGAGGGGGGGGGGATCGGTAGAAGGAGATTAAGTGTCGTGGCCAGTGGCCATCTCTCCTTGGTGCCGAGTTGCCGGTTTGTCGTCGGAGTTTGCTGTCTCGACGCTTTCATGTGTGTGGAGGCAGAGGTGGGGTTAGGGTTTGAGCGAAGGTTAGTGGGTTAGGGGATGGGGACAGGGGTAGGGAGGCGGGAGGGAGGAGGAGGTGGAGGTGGAGGTGGAGGTGGAGTTAGCAGGGTCAGGGTGGGGGTGGAGGCGGCGCCGCCTCCACCCCAGTTTGAACAATTTTGTTTTCCTTCGCTCTTTTAGGGTTTTTCTCCCTCTCTCCGCTTTCAGGAAAATCCTATCTAAACATGTTAGAAACCGATTTATCTTCTTATATTTTATCTTCAGCTTGGATTATAGTATTTTATTGTCGTTAGGAGTTTTACGATTATTAATATTTGTTGTAACCGAATATTATTGATTTGAAATGTATGATTTTATTTTATGTTTTTTGTTTATTGATATAAACGTGTTTTTACGATGTACGTGAAAAAGTTCATTATACAATAATAACAAATTGAAACAAAATAACCAATCACATTAATTTCAATTTATAATCACACACATACATACCCTTGCATATCGGAGGATACGCCGTATCGCAAATCTCTACCGCGTATCTCGTTCTGGATGTTCCGCGCTCGAGACTACTTGGACTCGTGCATCATGAAAATTTTACAATTTATCATTATACAATAATTTTTTGTACAATTTTCTTAAAAAAAAGAAAAGAAAAGAAAAGAAAAGAAAGTGATCTGTTATCCACCCAATGATTGTGTTCGGACCCTGCCCACAAGTAGGCCTCATTTGTTTGTTATAATAGTTCCATTCACTTTGTTCTTTCCGTGCAAGTTGCATTGGTGCGTACGTGTTAATCTTCTTATCGTATATGCTACAATATATTTTTCCATTATATACGGTGGATTTTGCACAATGGGTCAGTCAGTATATCCAATTTTTTGGAATATATTTTTCATTGATGATGGGGCTACATATTGGGTAAGGTTGTTCTAACAACTAGCAAGCATATTGTGATCAAATAATTGTCAATGATTACTTTAAATTTCTAATTTCTAATCAATAATTAACTAGATTTGCAAACATCAGTTCACGCCTTTTCTAGTCAGACCACACGAAATGAAATTAAATGGATTTAATTGATTCTTACTCTAAGACGGGCAATAATATGTTGCTCAAATAATCCAGTTGTTTGATTCAATTACTCGATTTTTTTTTATTACATCCACACAGAAAGATTAAATGGGCATGATGGGCGGACCCAAGTCCAGCTAATACAAAGCACGAACCCAACAAGTCCAGTTTTCCTCCACTTAGACAGCTAATAATAAATTGTTCAATTATACGAGCTTGGTCAGCGATGCAACATTGTAATGGACCTACCCATGAAATATTGTTTTACCAGACATGGCAGGGCCTAAACAAAGTTATGTTGGTATTTTTGAGTTTGAAATATTGATTATAGTCTGAAGGTTTTTCTTTCGGAAAATCAATATTAAAGCTTCAAATATGTTTATTTTGGGCCTTGAATAATTTTCTGTACTTTATCTTGATCAGAGATTCAAACCTGTAATTTTGTTTCAAGCCCAAAAAAAGAATATATTGCCTCATTTAACAATTCAATTACCAATTAAATTTTAACGCACCAATAAAAATACGTATTAATTAATTATTAATTTATTTTTACATATAAATTTAATATTAATTGAATTATTATTTAATTTCACGGATCATTTTCGAAATACGCAGACAATGAGAAAGATAATTCGTGGAGATAATAATTATCCTTGTGTAATAATTGTGTGGGATATGTTGTTTTCTTTTCAAGGAGGAGCCATGAACAATCACTCAATATATCAAACCAAAAAAAGGAGATTTTAATTACAGAGAGTACTTAACATAAAAATATGTAAAGCTAAAGGAACAACAAAAAATAAAAAGGAGGCTTCATTGGTTTGAACTTTGCAATTTGCATCACTTTTGATTTGAGCGAATGAGCCGGAAATAAACATCGCCTTTGAGGAGAAGACTCGTCTATTCATTTCCTTTAAAATAATGCACGATATGTCGATATCATTCTAATGTTTGGATGAACTAAATTTAATTTATTGCAGTGCTTGTTCCTTGTTTGGATTCATGCATTTGAAATATGTTAGTTATATTAACATTTTAGATAATTCGGTATAAACTGTAAATTTTATTTTTTTTGTGAAAGACAAGCGCGATACGAACTCGATCCTATCATTTTTATAAATCACAAAAAAAAAGTACGGTATTTACAAGATTTTTGTTTGTAAAAAAGAAAGAAAAGTAATTTAGTAATTTTTCTCCTAAGAAATTCTCCTAAGTCTTTTAGCATAAGCAACCTTGTTTTTTGCTCTAACCCGCCCCTATTTGTTTGAGCTAACCTAGCAACTAAAATCCCATTTTCTTGCCAAATCTTCTATGCCTTTGATTACTAATTCGTGCATCCGGCCTTTTTTTTGAAAAATGCGATTGTTACGCTCGTTCCAAATACTCCAAATTGTTGCTAGTCATTTGGTGTCACATCGTGATCTTGCCTTCTGAGCTTTGGATTTGTTCGTATTCATCCATAATGATAGTAGTGTTGTACTTTGCCTATGAACCTTTGGCTCGATTTGATGCCATATTTCTTGCGTGAATGGACAAGTCATGAATAGATGATTGGCCGATTCCAATGGTGTTTGTGCAAAGGACACATGTCGAGTCGTGTGGCCACCCTCTCTTAATTAAGTTGTCGCCGGTGAGGATCTTATTATTTAGCACTAACCACCCGAAAATTTTCACTTTGATCGGGGCCTTGATTTTAAAATTTTTGTTAGTCCAATCACAATCTACCCCGGGTGTGAGATGCGACCATAGATTATGCTTGTTGAATAACTCGGCGGTTTGGCTTGTGAATTGTGTAGCTCGTTGAGGGGGCGGTTGATTCTTTTTAGAGTTGTACATCGGCATTAGTTTTTGTAAGTCCTTTACAAAATGAGAGGCTAAGTTGACGGCAATTGAGCTTAGGCCCTCGGAGTTGTGGATGTTATAGAGAGATCGAATGGTGCTCGACCATTGCGAATCTTGGTCATAGTCTAATTTGAATAGCCACTTCATTAATAGAGATTTATTTTGTCTTTCCATGTCTAAAACGCCTAATCCTCTATTTTGTTTTGGTAAGCAAATCTTTTGCCAATTCACGAGGCAATGCCCTCCTAGCACTTTATCTTTTCCTTTCCAAAAAAAGGCTCTAAGTAATTTGTTTAATTCGGCAATGACTCCTTTCGGTATAATCATCGTTTGCATGAAAAAAATCGGTATATTTTATTGGAATGAAATTTATTTATACATTTAAGTTTTTCTAATCATAATTCATTTTATTATAGTAATTATCTGAAATTGATTCATCGTTTTATTATATTCCGATTATCTGAAATTAATTCATTTTTTCAGCACGACTCAATTTAACCTTGCGTAATTTTTATTTTTGTATATACTGAAAAAGAAAAAAGAAAAAAAAGGAAGTAACTTTACATTGCTTACCTGACGAATTTGTCCCTTTGTGTTTATGTAGCTTAGAAAAGTAAAATATTGCATTGTGCTTGAATAAAATGTACAACAAATCAGTTCAAAGATCTGGTATTGTACTATTGTCTAATAATACCTTGATTGTGGAGCGTTTTGTTTAGCATTTCCTTTAAATATTAGGTAATGAATACTCTTAAAGGTTAAAGTTGGATAACAATCCAAATGATAAAAAAAAATTACACATGTTATGTAGTTTTTTTTTTAATGAAAGTTATTTTTAAATAAATAATGATAATAATAATTTTGCCGAACATTCAAATTAAACTCTCCACAACGTAGCGCGGGACTTATACTAGTAACAAAATAAAAAACAGTATTATTTTATATATATATATATATTGTAGATACTAGCTACGTAACTACGTTGCGCGGATATTTCAAAAATCAAGCCGTATCGTATCGGATATCGATACTCGTCGGATACTTGTCGGATACGTATCGGATACTTCACATGACGTATTTGAATATTTTATTTCAAAATAATAACATATACTTTTTGGAAACTTTCGGATACTTGTCAGATACTTCTAACGTATAAAAAATATACTTCAGTTATTTTTGTAAAAAACAAACTTTTAGTATATTAATTTTATGTCAAGTATATAATATATATAAATTATAATTAATAAATTAATAAAATATTATATATAATAGACGTATCGTATCCTATATTTTTTTTAAAAATTGTCGTATCGTCGTATCCGTATCGGTTACGATACTCCTATCCGTGCAACACAGGATACTAGTTAGTTCAGCGTATCGGTTACGATACCCCTATCCGTGCAACATAAGATACTAGTTAGTTCACTGTATCGGTTACGATACCCCTATCCGTGCAACATAGGATACTAGTTAGTATGTAGATTTGTTTTTTTCCTTGAAATTAGTCTGAATGACAAATTATATAGGTTTGTTTTTTTTATTTTTTGGGATATATATTCTAACAAATTAATCACACATGATAAAACCCTAAAGTGAAAAGATACATTCAAACTAAAAAGAAAATAAAAATATACATTTAAAGATTCTAACATTTCAAACTAAAAAGAAGATGAAAAGATACATTTTCAAACAACTAGGATACATTTAATTTCTTGCGAGATGAACCCTGAAGGAAATCATTTCTTTTTTATCCTTCAAAAGTTCAAACAGGCAAATATCATCTTTTTGCAAATCATTGTCAGTTGCAAAAGATTTCCACCCATCTGAACTAAATTGTTTTCTTTTTCGCTTAAAGATATACATTGGGTACCATTTTCGCCCCTCGTAATGAAGCGCAATTTCTTGGGTTTCTTCTGGAAGATAATCATTCACAAATTTACTCGGTATACCCTGATAATTAAAATACATGTAAATAAAAATATGTGCTCAAATAAAATAGTGTGATTGAAGATAAAATTGATTAACTTACTAGCGCGAAGCGTGGATGAATGTAACCGCAAGTAATCCGAGAAACAAAGTATGGGTTCCCTCGTTGAATCTCTCGAGCCAATTCCAAAGCCTTCCTATTTTGTGTGTTCGTCAAGTGTAGCTTATTTACCAAGTACATATGCGGAATTTCTTTCTTAGACCGTTCACGCGTATTTGCTTCGTTTTTATTTTTTGAAGTGGATGCATATTTTTCTGTATAATTATTATTTAAAAGAAGTACATTGTGAAATGCTGTATATTTTTTTAGCTGTGAGTAACTTACTTGGTGGTCTTCTCGGCGTCTCGGCACTAGTATATGATTCTTCAGTGCGATTTTCAGAATTTGTCGAGGACCCAGATGTAATTATTTCGTGTCGATGTATGTTATGATCATCGGATCGTTCATCTTCATCTACAAAGAAATGATTCATTTCTCGCGCATTACCCCTCTCTTTTTTTGCAAAAAAAGAAGAAGGCCTTTCGCATCCATTTGGCATAAATATTAAGACTTGAAAAGTAGAATCGCCAATGTAGTTAATAATTAAAGTATCATTTTCTTTTATGTCATTAGCATGTAGAAATTCCTTCCATCCAGATCGAAGCACGAATTTTTGGGCTGATTTGGTAACTCTCACTTGCCAAATTACACCACTAGGCCCCTTTAGTTTGATTTCACTGATTTCACCTCTCAAATTTGCAATTAACTTCACAGGTAAACTCTGTTCAAGTTGAAACAAGAAAAAAGAAGGTAAAACAATATTGTAAAGTTTAAGATCGAAGGCTTAAAAAAAGCCAATGAGCAACAAATATATTGAAAAGAACTTGCCATTTGATGCATGGAAGAAAAATCCATCTCTTTGTAGAAATGTCTAGCGCTCTCCTCTCCTCTTCTCATTTTCGATTTCCCCCTTTTTTTCGTATTTCTCTCTTTACTTAACACTGCACATGATTGAATTTAACTTATTTTAGGACTATGCTCTCACTCATTAGTAAACAAAATGAAGAAACATTAAGGGAAACATGGTAAATTAAGTAAATAGAAAGGGAAAATGGAAAAGAAAAAAAAAACGAAATATCAGGAAATTGAAGAAAAAACAATGAAATTCGAAGAACAAGAGAAACTAAGAAGGGGAACAAAAATCTTACAAGCATCTAGACGGAGTTAGAGTTAAGTTTTTAGGAGCAAGGCTCGTGTCCGACGGTGACCCTTGCCAGTGAGCTCAAGAAAGAAGAGAGACGGAGAGAGCGAGGATGATAATTGATGAGACGAGACACTTCAGGCATTAATTGACGAAGAGACCTTTCGTTTATTTCATTACTTTTCAAAGGTTGGAAGGTATTAATTATGGGGTGATTCTATGGTAGAACCTTTTAAGAAGGGTATTTTGGAAATTTATAATTAATTAGATGTTCTCAATCAAATTAGTTTTCTATTCGAGTATTGCATTAATTATTATTTAAATTAGAATATTGAAAAATACCCAAAATACCCTTGTTAATTTGTATAAGAATTGAACAGAAGGTTCTACCATAGAATCACCCTTAATTATGGGGTTTGATACGGTGCTCCCAATCTCACTTAAGTGTCTTGATGGGGGATGGTGATTAAAGAGGGTTTAAATGGATTGGTTAGACTTTTGATCAATCAATCGTATTGAAACAATCAGTTTAAATATTTATTTATGATTTAATCAATTTATTTAAACATTCGATTGTTTTGAAGCATCAAAATTATTTAAGTGAGATTGAAGAACATATTATATTTGTTCATTAGTTATAGAATATGTTGCGTGGACACTTCAAAAAATGAACCCTGTAATGGATACGTATCGAATACATATGCGCCTCCGATATGACAAAGATATGTATCTGATACGCCACCACGTGGCGAACTATTTTAACATATAGATTTGAAAGGATACTGTTTCGATACGGCACGATACGTTCCCGATACGACACAATACGTTTTCGATACGACACGATACTGTTATGATACGGCACGATACGGTTCTGATACGGTTGGATACGGTTCGGATACGTCTAGATACGATTCCGATACAACTGACCTATTATTTTTTATTTTTTGGTCCAACATAAAAAGATGAATTTTTTTTAAAAGAAAAACCCAATTTTTCAAAACATTCCAAATCTAACTAAAAACTGGTTTTAAAAATCCGATACTAATTAATTTTTAAATCAGTTACTTTAATTAAATTAATTATTTGATTTAACTACTAATCAGAAAGCACAAAATTTAAGAAAAATAAAGGATTTATAAAACCCGGTCATGCATTCCAATCGTCATAAAGTGTGTTGACCGACGAAAAGCCCCAAATTATACCACATATTACTATCTACTAATTATATTAATTAAGATGATAACTGACTAACACATGTTATATGAATAAAATTTAGTTAATATAAAATAAATATTAATTTTAATTAACAAATATAGTTTAACACCAATTAATTGTTAATTGTGTTTTTTTTTAAATATCTTGCTAATTAAATTAGAGAAATTTACAAATAACCCCCTAACTTTTCTCGAATTTACAAACCACCCCCCCCCCCCCCCCCCCCCCCTACCTTTTGAAAAACTCCAAAAACCCCCTACATACAATATTTTCTTTTCAATTATCTCCTTATAGGGATATTTCATGGTATTATAATTTTTTTGGACCAAAATAACCCTCTATTTTTCATCTTTAAATTTAATAAACATATTTTTGTATTATTTTATTAATTTAAAATCATTATAAATATTTTTTAACATATACTAATTTAAAAAAACTATATGTCATATACATAATTTTAATCTTTTATTTATTATATATTTTATCATAGAAAACTAAAATTAAATAAAAATATGATATAAAAAAATTCTTGGGAATATTATTCCGGTATTTAATTTTAATGTTAAATAGTTGTTAATAAAAATAGTTACAAATTAATTTATTTCGGGAAGGAACCCCCCCACACACACACACATCACTAACACACACACACACACAGAGTGACACGTACCCACACACATTACATACACACACTACACATTACACATTAACATTCACACATATATTAATTAAGTGCCAAATGCCCATCAAGTTCCATTTGGAGATTGCCAGCAAGTATATTTGGAGATTGCCTTATCAACTCATTCTCTGAACCTAAATAACAAAAAGAGTAAAAATAGTTAGCACAGCATGTTAAGTTAGGTTCAATGAAAAAAGAATTAATTAAAACTTCAAAGAAGAAAACATATCGGAAAAGATTGTTGCTTGTGACTGCAAACAAACAAAATAAACAAAATAACTCCAATTTTCGATAACTTGTTGTCTCTAAATGCAAATACAAAAATTGGAGAAGAAATCTTTCTCGGTTTATATTCCATTAACTAAAAAATAGTTATTTCTTATGCAAATTTTTTTAATATATATATTATGGACATATTTTCGCATAAACAATAACTATTCACATTATTTAACATTTGTAAATAGAAATCAATAAAGATTATCTAATTTATTCAAAGAGTGATAATGTAATAGTTCAATGGGCAACAATGGAAAAATTATAAGTGATAGTTAGAGGTGGCAATCGGGCGGGTCGGGTCGGGTCGGGTTCGGGTCGGGTCATTTCGGGTTCGGGTCGGGTCATTTCGGGTTCGGGTCGTTTCGGGTCGCGGGTCGTTCGGGTTTCGGGTCGTTCGGGTTCGGGTAATTCCGGGTTTCGGGTCGTTCGGATCCGGGTCGTTTCGGGTTTCGGGTTTCGGGTCGTTCGGATCCGGGTCGTTTCGGGTTTCAGGTCATTCGGGTTCGGGTCGTTTCGGTTTTCGGGTCGTTCGGTTCCGGGTCGTTTCGGTTTTCGGGTCGTTCGGTTTCGGGTCGTTTCGGTTTTCGGGTCGTTCGGTTCCGGGTCGTTTCGGTTTTCGGGTCGTTCGGTTTCGGGTCGTTTCGGTTTCGGGTCATTCGATTCCTGATCGTTTCGATTTTCGGGTCGTTCGGTTCCGAATCGTTCTGATTTTCGGGTCATTGGTTATAAATAATATTTTAATTAATATTATAAAATGTTGTATTATTTGTTATAAATAATATTATAAAATTTTAAAACATAAATTTATTTATTTGATGAAATAATTTGATTATTTCCACAAATATAATTATGACCATAATTAAATTATGAGATGATTTTATTCTAAAAAGAATAAAATATTTTAATTAATTACATCGGTTTGTGTATGTATATATGAATTAATAATTGACCTATAATTAATTTCATTTACCTCCCACAATTAAAACCTAAATCCACTATCTCATTCTAAAAATATCATTCTATAATAATATTTAACATTAATTCAATAAAAAAATTGACAATAAAATATAAAAATAATTATTGCTATATTTTGAGTAATTAACGTATAATTATTTCAAGTCAATGTGATTGTTGAATAACAGTAGGTAAGTGTTCATGTGATCAAAATATTATTAAATGAATGAAATGTAATTGTTAAATAATAATAGGCAATTATTTTATGTGCATGTCATAAATGAGTGAAATGTTATTATTATATCAATTATAAATTAGTGAAATGTGATTATTATTATTATTTGGAACATTTTTATTTGGAACATTTTTATTTCCCTCTCTTCTCATCAATTATAAATAATAATAGGCAATTGTTTTTTTTTTTGGCGGCAGACCAAAATTTGGAACATTTTTATTTCCCTCTCTTCTCGTCTCTTTACCCTTTTTCAGTCCTCTCTCTCTCTCTCTCTCTCTCTCTCTCTCTCAATTTCTAAATTTTGTGAAAATTGAGATTTACATGGAATCTAAATTTTGTAATTGGTCCAGTAGCGAAGTTATATGGTATGTCTTTGCAAATAAGATAATTTCATATAATAAATAATTAAATATATAAAAAATAATGCAATTGAAATACATATTTAAAATATGTGAGATCTCCAATTAATTTTTGGTCAAATTTCTAAAAATATGAAAAATTAATTTAGGATATTTTTAAAAAATAAATAATAACTCCAAAATTATTTCCCTCCAAAATATTTTGTTACTTTCCCTCCTCTTTTCATTTCTCATATTTTTAATTAAACTTTTAATATTTATATAATTATTGAACATATTAAAATTTAGAGAATACATAGAAATATTCCTAACATAAAAAAATAAATAATAACTCCAAAATTATTCCCCTCGAAAATATTTTGTTACTTTCCCTCCTCTTTTCATGTCTCATATTTTTAATTAAACTTTTATTGTATTTATAATTTGATGTTAAATCTTTATACTTGTCATGCATGTTTGTTGGAAGCATGTCTGTTGGATATTCAATTTTTTGGCATCTCAAACAGACAAATGCACAAGATTAATAAGTATGTGATATATTATTTTTTCAATACTTTATTTAATATCAATTATTACAAGAAAATTATATAGAAAAACAAAAATTTCACGCAAAGCATTTGCAAGTATCTCGAATTTGTTTCCTAATCACAACAAGTCATGTTCCCTAGTAATAATATATTTTCAATAGGAAACATTTATAATATTTTTGCTTTAGTCATAAGTGTATTAATTAGCTCATAAAATATATTATGGTAAAATTTGGAGAAATATATCATATTTAAAATTAAAAATTCCAATATTTGGAGAAATATATCATGAGCCTTCACGGGAGATGGATAGCATGGACATCATCAGATCTCTCATTATTACTTACTTTTGCCCATCACAGAAATGATACAGACCACACTTTTTTCCCAAGAATTGACCACGAATTGCCACGTGGCAGCCAGCTATTGGCTGCAGCTAAAGTGGTGAAAAGCTGCAGCCAATAGCTGGCTGCCACGTGACAATTCGTGGTCAATTCTTAAAAAAAATGTGTGGTATGTATCATTACTCTTCTTTAAATGGATGGCAAATAGCAAGGGCAAACCTAGTAATTACTATTAAAATAGAGGGCAAATAAATACAACATTCAAATGAACAAAATAGTGAAATAATTGGTGCAACCCATATCATGTCATACATTTTTGAACATAATAATTATGACTAAATATTAAGTACTGTATTAATAATATATGTAAATATTAAGTACTATATTATTAATAATATATCAATACTATTTAACATAATAAATATAAATATATTATGTCGTATCTATACAATGAAAATAAAAAAATATTATAATAATAAAAAAGTACATTTGATAATTATAAATATATTATGTCGTATCCAATTAATTTTTGCTCAAATTTCTAAAAATATGAAAAATTAATTTAGGATATTTAAAAAAAAAGAAATAACTAGTAATGATATTTAAAAGTTACAATAGAAAAAGGTGTTCAAGATTACCAATTGAATTAGGAATAGATCCAATGAAATAATTACTCAATAAATTCCCTCAGTAATAAAAGAAATGGAAACAAATAATTAAAAGTTCACAAGAAATATAAATGATGTAAATTATTTATTTATGTTTTTTACAGTTTATGGAGGTTGATAATGTGAACTAATTCAAAAAAGATTTTTTTCTTTAAATTCATTTGATGATAAATATCTGCATATTACATATTATATTAATCTCATCATCTTGTTAAAACTTAGTTATTTATAATCATAAATATATTTATGATAAATAATAACTCATTGTATTATAATATATGAGGGCTATATGAGAAAAACTAATAAAAGAAATATCATATTATATTATATTATTATTGTTTAGAATTTGGATGAACAATTAATGTCATTAAAATAAAATACATAGAAATATCATATTATAACTCAATTAAATATTTTGAGTATATAATATTACAATTATATTAATATAATTATTGAACATATTCAAATTCAGATAATACATAGAAATATTCCTAACATAAAAAAATAAATAATAACTCCAAAATTATTTCCCTCCAAAATATTTCGTTACTTTCCCTCCTCCTCTTTTCATGTCTCATATTTTTTATTAAACTTTTAGTATTAATTTAATTATTGAACATATTAAAATTCAGATAATACATAGAAATATTTCTAACATAAAAAAATAAATAATAACTCCAAAATTATTTCCCTCCAAAATATTTTGTTACTTTCCCTCCTCTTTTCATTTCTCATATTTTTAATTAAACTTTTAATATTAATATAATTATTGAACACATTAAAATTTAGATAATACATAGAAATATTCCTAACATAAAAAAATAAATAATAACTCCAAAATTATTTCCCTCCAAAATATTTCGTTACTTTCCCTCATCTTTTCATTTCTCATTTTTTTAATTAAACTTTTAGTATTTCCTTACTTTCTCAGGTTCCCTTCTCTTATTATTTCTCATTTTTTAATTAAACCTTTTCTTTCTATCCAAGCCAAACTTAAGTAATATTTACGTTACGTATGTTTATTGTATGTATAATTTGATGTTAAATATTAGTAGAATTTGTATTTGTCATGCATGTATGTTGATGTTAATTTTTTTGGCATTTCAAAAAAAATATTCAATATTCAAATATATGCGCAAGACCAAAAAAAAAAATAAGATACACATGATATATTATTTTATTTAATATTAATTATTACAAGAAAATCATATAAAAAAAAAAATTCATGCAGAACATTTGATATGTATCTCGGGTTTCAAGTCATTTCAGTTTCGGGTCATTCGGGTTCGGTTCGATTTCGGTTTCGGGTCATTCGGGTTTCGGGTCATTCGGGTTCGGTTCAATTTCGGGTTCGGGTCATTTGGGTTTCGGGTCGTTCGGGTTTCGGGTCATTCGGATTCGGGTCGATTTCGGGTTCGGGTCATTCGGTTTCGGGCCAATTTCGGGTTCGGGTTGATTTCGGGTTCGGGTCATTCGGTTTCGGTTTCGGGTTCGGGTCGTTGACTTGTCAACATTTTCGGATCGGGTCGGGTTCGGGTTCGGACGGGTCGGGTCATTTTTTCGGGTCGGGTCAGATTTTGCCAGCTCTAGTGATAGTTCCCAGAAAAAAAGAAAATCAATAAAATACTAATTCCAAGGCCAAAAACGAGATAGACGACAAAGTGCAAAACCAAAAAGAACAACAAGAAAGCCATTGCTTAAAATAGTCAATAAAGTGCTAATTTCAAGGCCAAAACGAGAAAGACAATAAAATGCAAAACCAAAAAGATAAGACGAAGAAAGTCATTGCTGAAGAAGAAAACAACTTACTCGTAGTCAAGTTCACTCGGCAGAATAGCAATCGTGTCAAACTGGAGCCAAACGAAAGGGCTTCTATTCGTGCTTCAGCGTCGAAGAGATTCTTCCCCTCCGCAATCTTCTTTGACCGAATCCATCGAAATGGAGGGGTAACAATCCACCATTGTCGCAGTCCTACGCTTTGTCGGAGCTCAAAAGGAAGTTATGGAGAGCACAATAGAAGAGGAAGAAGATTTCTTCTCTCTCGATCGATCGATCAAGGAGAGAGAGAGAGAGAGAGAGAGAGAGAGAGAGAGAGAGAGAGAGAGAGAGAGAGAGACTGTCATGTCCCGAGGTTATATGTGTTATTAAGAATAATATAGGGATTTATTTGCAAATTATCTCTCGGTTCACGACGTGCTTGGTGCACCGGGTGTAGCTAGTATTTTTCTTTATTGTTTTGTGGTATTATAAAGGAAGAAGTTTGTTTTTGGTCCCTAACAAATACCGAAATGTTCAACTTGCCCCCTGACTATTTTTTTTGTTCATTTCGCCCCCCAAACTTGCTATTTTTGTTCGGTTTGCCCCCTCCGTCCAATAACTCGTGCCCTCCCAGTTAAATGGCTGTTAAATATGCTGACGTGGTATTATTTTATACTTATTTTATGCTGACGTGGCTGTATAAAATAATGCCACGTCAGCATATTTAACAGCCATTTAACTGAGGGGCCACGAGTTAGTGGACGGAGGGGGCAAACTGAACAAAAATAGCAAGTTTAGGGGGCAAAATGAACAAAAAAAATAGTCAGGGGGCAAGTTGAACATTTCGGTATTTGTTAGGGACCAAAAACAGACTTTTTCCTATTATAAATAGGGAGACGAGAGAGAATTAGATATATAATCTTGATGTTTTGTAATAACGTTTTGTGTAAGAACTAGAGAGAGGATTAACTCGATCTAGTAAGGTTTAATCGAACGAGTCGAATTCGAATTCGTTGGTTGAATTTGTTGGGAATTCACCCATCCCCGGGCCCGCGCAGCGTATATGAAGGCCCGGTCCGGTTCCCTAAATCCAAGATCACGCCATGACTTCGAGGGTACGATGCAAAGTAGGATAGACGATTACCAGCGTGAAATTGATCACGCACGACGGGTTGATCGCTCGCATCCTTCTTTTCCTTCGGTGTCACGTTGGTGACTAGCCCGTACGTCCCATACCGCACGTCTCCCACCGTCTTGACACGCCTCGGGTTGTCTTCGTGCGTTCCATGCCCGCATGCTTCCACAGCCCGTTACTCGATTCGCTCGTTTCCGTCTCCGGCATATTTCGTTCCTCCGAATCGATCACAACCGAAAGAGCCCCAGATGTTGCTCCTCTACTTGTATCCACCTTGACTCGTAAGACGTCTGTCGCGGGTGCAACTGCCTAGATGATGCACCGGCGAACTTGCTCGATTAATTGATTCTCTATACCGGAAAACACCTTTTCACGGTTTCTCTCCCTTTACACCCTTTCTCTCTCTAGAAAGTTGTCTCACAATTCTCTGGAATATTCTGAATTAATTAATTGAATGAACCACACCAGATGAGAGAGAAAAATCCTATTTATATCATATAGGATTAGGATTGGTCAAAAGACATGTATATCCAATATACACTCTTTCACACAGAAAGTTGCATGTATCTGTCCAGTATTCTGTCCATACGAAATTGGTAACTTCCTCTGACAGAAAATCACCCAACACGAAAGTTGTAGATAATCTTATTATCTACACGACCCAATTTGTCCTGGCCCAATTGGATTCGTATGCAAAAGTTATGACTGTTTTACTAACTGTATGTCATACTGTTGCAGCCTTTCGGTATTTCATAGAAACGACACTGATACTTCGTTCATATGAAATATATTTCTATATGAAGGTTGTAGATAATCTTATTATCTATCTAACCCAATTTGAACCATTCAAATTGGATTTTCCTACTGAACGATATGACCACGAATGTACGCTTACATTCGTTTATCCTTGTGTACACTTTTACGGTTGATCCTGAAACTGTATTTACTTCAGTCTCCCACTCAATTTCAGATCTACCTAAAAGGTACTCATGCATATCCAATATGCACGATTTTAGAGAATATAGATCGCGTATCAAATACCAAGCTACGCACATCTTATGTGCCAATTTTACAATCAAGCCCGACTTAGTACGACTCGTTGTGTGACCAGGTAGGTTCGGTTAACGATGGCAGTAGGCTGTTTCCATAGCACTACAAGCCCATGAGCGGGATCTAGTCACTCCATCATGGCTACCCGTGTTAACACGAAGAATGATTGTGATCATTGTGCCTATCTCGAATAGCGGTCATTAGTTCTTTTGTTAGCGATATCCGTTAATCAAAAGGCATGGTTATAGTCATCCTTATATTTTGATTAACTGTACTTATTCCTCGAGTCCGAATTGAGTTAACAAATTTCAATCGATATTAACCGTTAATATCATTGACTGTGGCCACAGTTTTCGTTAATCAATTCATCGAGTGGCCAAAGAGATATCTCTTCCTTTCGAAATAAACAATTCCTATCTTGGAGACTCACATTGAATTCCGTGTTTCGGACAATACCCAATGATGACCGTTTTAACTCCCCGTTACGGTGAGCGTAAGATCATATCAAAGCATTGTGTTACGCACGTAACGCAATCCATGGTCCCCTCAAGTATGAAGAACCTAATACCCTACTCGTCGTGAGTCCATCTATAATGACTAAACCATGTCATGGTCTCGCGGCTTCGGTCATATCCAATATATGTCACCTAGCATATATCTACGTTCCCGATTCGACAAACACCTTTGTCCTATGATTAGCAAAACATAATCATCTCCTTGGCTAACGTACTAGTGTACGCGTTCAGTCTATTCCCTTGTAATAGAAATGCTTCTCTCTTAAGCAAACTGACCCGCGACTAGGGATGTTTAGAAATGAAACTTTAAGTGTGACGGTTTCGCTGCACATGGTCCTCAACCATGTCGACGTCCACACAATTTCAAATCAAGGTTCATGTAATCATATTACACAACCCCGCACACAGTTTTCATATAAGGTGAATGCATGAAAATTTAAGTAAACAAAATTTTTAAAAGGGATGCATTTATACGGATTAAGTATTTGGGTGATACAACGTTTACCTATGGGTATCTCCATACCCACAACCAGCGAGGACTATCGTATTAGATAACTACACTATACTCTCTTCTTCCTCCTCTAGGTATCTCCATACCCATAGTCATCGCATGACAATCACGCGCGACTAGAGAGAGCGGTTTTGTAAACGGGTCCGCACGTTGCCGTTAGTGTTAATCAACATCAGGTTTGGAACATGTCAATACCTACGATCACATCATTTCATAAAATTTCATGGATCAATGAAATTTTCTGAGTATTGGTTAGAAGTGGTTGTGACCTTGCCATTTTTGGCTTGTACTATTGCATGTCATGCAATATACAACCATAAATCCGATAACTCGTGACTACTCGAGTTTGGTCATGTATCATTGATCCATACCGCTTCCTTTTGTGATTCATGACCACAATATACTCGCCCCCGTAAATAGAATCATTATTGGTCATGTGGAACCTTTCCACATAACCATGTTTTCGTTTAAGCAAATCATGTACACACTTTGTGATCGAAAGTCGTGCTACATATTTGGACGTGCTAAATCTTTGGAAATTGTCGTTGTTATAACTCTTTATAACCAACACGTCCTCCACACCATTATAGATAAAATAAAATCCTGAATTCTTTTGTGAAGTATTCAAGGATAACATTCACCGCTATCAATACAAATCCCGATGATTTAAATATACATAACCATTATGTATATATATATATATATATATATATATATATATATATATATATATATATATATATATATATATATATATATATATATATATATATATATATGTATAACCATTATACATTCACAAGAGTTAGTCTCATGTAATCGCATTACATTCAAACTCGTGTGATTCCTTGGATTTTATTGACGGTGAATTAGACGCTTCATCTATATGACATATAGCCACATACATATCATGACAGATATAATAGATCCTCACATCGAATGTAAAGCATCATATTTTTATTTTCGCCCTGCTTGATGTCTCATATCGAGCCGTAGAAAATTTCTGCCATTCGACATCTCTATTTAACTCCGCCAAGGAGTTATATGTGGAAAACCTTTTTCAACAATATGTCGATATACGTGCTATAATATAGAACGAGGAACTTCTTAGATCTATCCTATAGATCTTCACGCTTAATTCATAAGCGGTCTCGCCTAAATTTTGTGTCGTTACAAGAAATATAACGCGGCTCCCACTAACCTTCATGTGTACACAAAGTTTCCATTCATTCCGACAATGTTATAGCAGTTTATAACTTCATCAAAACGAATATTCCAATTCTGAGAAGCTTTCTCTAATCCATCATATGGATCGTTAAAGCGTGCATATCTTATCCCCGATTCTTATGAATCGACAAAACCGTAAGGTTGTGTCAAGTACACATCCTTTCATAAAATTTCTGTCAAGAAATTCGGTTTTGACATCCATTTTGCCACATCACATAGTCATAATACGCGACCATGTCAAGCAGAATTTCGAGAATGTGAAAGCATGGCAACATGCGAAAACGTTTCTTCATAGTCCGACTATGAAATTCTTGAAACTCTTCGCTACGAGCCTCGCTTTGCATATATGTGTATTCCTATCCGTGTCGGTTCTCATCTTGAAAACCCATTGTCTTTTCACGGGTCTAACCCGGAAAGTAATGAAATCAAGTTCTAAACTTGATAATTTTACACGGATCGAATCTCAGAATTCATGACATCATGTGATCATGTGGAATCAACCTTTCATAGCATCCCTGTAGGATATCGAATCATCATATGATTTCGATCTATCATCATTAGCCACGGTAAATCCGTATTTACCAGCTTATGATATAGCCTACTTGATCTACAAATAATTCCTTTGTGTGTTCGACTCGTATTCATCAACTCTTGATGAAGTCGTGTCATCATTCATCGGTACAATGTTTATTTTTAGATCTCGAACTATTTCGAGATTTATTCTACTCCCACTAGCCCGCATAGAGATTAGCAACATTAAGTTTCAAACTTGTGCGCATCGAGTCCTCCTCCAAGAAGGCATCTCTTCGAGCCACGAAAATCTTATTTTCGTCGGGACGTTAGAACTAATACCCTTTAGTTTCCTTAAGGATATATGTCATAAACGAACAATTTTCAGATTTGGGATTGAGTTTAACCGAAACTAATTTCGAAATATACTCACATCCACAAATATGTACAAATGACAACTTCGGAACCATTCCGATCCATATCTAATATGACGTCTTTTGTACCGATTAGAAGGTTTATGGTCAATATCATATATGCAACCATTCATTAGTGCCGCTGTCTCAAGGGCGTATCCCCAAAACATTTTTGGGAGATCCGTTTGACATATCATATATCGAACCATGTGCAACATGCGTTCAATTCCTCTTTTCGGACACATCTCAATGTTCCGAAATGAAAATAATCGTGAAACGATTTCACAATCATGAATGATAATCAATATTTATAACTCAAATATCGCATCTTCGATCCTATCGAATTGCGTAGCTCAAATACTTGCCTCCTCGATCCTATCAAAGGGCTTTGATTTTCTTGCTAAGTCGATTTTGTATTTCGTTTTGAAACTCATTGAACCTTTCAAAAGTATCAGTTTCGGCACGCATTAAACAGATATTACCGTATCTACTTTAACCGTCCGTAAACGTAACAAAATACCGATAGCCTCCTCTTGCCTTGGAACTTATCGGAACATTTACATCTAAATGTAATTTCCAATAATTCGTTGGATCTCCAACCTTTGGAGAATGATGACCTTTGTCGTCTTGCCTAATAAATAAGTATCGCATTTAATCAATTGAATCTAATTCGATTGATTCTAGCAATCCATCATATGGAATCTAGATACGCGTATCTCGTTTATATGGCCATGACGGCAACGCCAAAAGAAGCAATCAACTTCTAGGTTTAATCCTCCTCGGATTTCACCGTTCTTTGAGTCATTATTTTGGACAACTCCTTGTCCGAACTTCCTGTTTGGAAATTTTTTTTTTTTTTCTTCAGAATACCCTTAGACATTTATTTCTTTCGATCCCATCCTTGAATTACAAGCACATCCACGCATCTCTATGCTTTGGATTCCCCGGACACTCTAAGCATCTCCTATTCAAATTTACATCGCATCACATGCAATTTCGGGATCGACTTATCTATCGAATGCATATGATATTCGGTCACAAAGATCAAATCTCGTACCATCAACACACGAGTGTTAATCAAAGACCCATAAGGCGTCTCAGAATTAATCTACGCTTTGAGCTGCATTGAACCATTCAATGCGCTCTAGCTCTTGAAACTATTTCTTGAGCGTTGCGTTTTACTTTCATATACACCCGAATTCTCAAAACAATTTTGAGAAATCTGCGTCTATACATGCCACCACAAGGCACGTAATATTGTTCGATTCCTTCTTAAAGTGTATCGAACCCGGCTTTATCTAAAGCCAAAGCCTCGAGCCCCGAATCTACCATATCTGTGTCCAACACGTTCCTTTAAGTCTAAGAACTATTCTTTGACTATCAAGGTTAATTACGGTAATTCCGACCCAAAAGCCATATATCATATCGATCTCATCGATATATATTTGGTGTGTGCTTGAAAACATAATTCTAAACGGATGATGAAGATTAAGCTCCTAACTGTGCGTACTTAATCTATATGCTTATATGATGATTATATGATAGTGTTATTTTATCGAATCGATAACCCTCATACCGATACGGGACTCCAAGTCCATAACACCCGAGATCCATATTTCGCAATCCTCCCACAAGTGACGAAGGCCTATCGAGTGGGATCTCGCTTATTTAGGTAGGATATAATCCAATCGCATCATATGCGACTCTCGAACCTTTTAAAATTTCGGTGATGGATCGTATCACATACAATCCCAGTTCCGTGTGTGCATTCTAACTATGCCCCGAACTCCAATCGGATTGGCTTGGACGGTTAAGTCATAACCATATCAAACGTATCGTTCAAATGAACTACTCACGTGCATGACGAAGGCCTAGAAACACGTAAGTCCCCATTTAACGCTTGCCACCCATTAATACCATCAACATGTGTGCATGACGAAGGCCTAGAAACACACATATTGTGATACCAATTTCGATGGTTGATGATATGGAAGACATTTCCACGACTTAAATATTATGAGGGATCATGACATTCATGTTTAAATAATTCGTGATATAATCATATTATATCACTATCACAAGATTTCTAAATGCATATGAATTATTTAGGGAGACTAATTATTCTAAATAATTAATTATCTAATATGCTAGTATGATTGAATTAATTGATTAGAGATAAAGATAGGCCTAAAGGTATGTATATCTCATATACACATTTTCAAACAGAAAACTGCATACACCCTTTCAGTAATCTGTCAGAACGAAAATGGTAAATTCCTCTGACAGAACATCAACTAACACGAAAATTGTAGATAATCTTATTATCGTTCCAACCCAATTTGGCCTAGCCCAATTGGAGTTCGGACCCGAAAGTTACGGCCGTTTTACTGACTATATGTCAAACTGTCGCAACCTTTCGGTATTTCATTAGAACAACACTGATACTTCGCTCAAATGAAATATATTACAACATGAACGTTCTAGATAATCTCATTATCTAACTAACCCAACTTGAACCATTCAAATCGGAGTTTCCTACTGAAAGTTATACCAATTTTGGTAAAATACGGACAAACGAAAAGGTAAGTATATCCAATAGACACCTTTTCAACCAGAAAACTACAGACACCTTTTCAGTATTCTATTGAAACGAAAATATTAAATTGTTCCAACCGACTTTGAACGTGAACGATAGTTCTAGATAATCTTATTATCTAACTAACCCAATTGGATTGGACTCAATTGGAGTTTCGATGCGACATCTACGGACGTTGTAGTCTCTGTATGTCAAACAGTCGCACCCTTTCAGTATTCCATAAAAACGACACCGATAATTCGTTCAAATGAAAAAACTTACTGTATCAAAGTCATAGATAATCCCATTATCTAACTACTCCAGTTTTATCCAATCAATTTGGAGTTTCCCACTGAAAATTATCTTAGTTTTACTCACTGTTTCGTATTCTAATTTTCTGCTGATTTTGCCGTTTCTTCCGTTTTCGCTCGTTTCTGAAACGATAAATCATGAAACATTTTCACGATAATTCCTAGATACTCTCAATCAACTTTTGATTGATCTCTAGTGAATTCTACTTGTGATTTTTAACGAAATTGGAATCTCTAAATCTATCATCATGCAAACGGGTACGAACTTTGATAACCCGTGCGTATATCGAATATACGACTATGATTCGACCCTCGAATCGATGGCGATCGCTCTGATACCACTGTTGGGAATTCACCCATCCCCGGGCCCGCGCAGCGTATATGAAGGCCCGGTCCGGTTCCCTAAATCCAAGATCACGCCATGACTTCGAGGGTACGATGCAAAGTAGGATAGACGATTACCAGCGTGAAATTGATCACGCACGACGGGTTGATCGCTCGCATCCTTCTTTTCCTTCGGTGTCACGTTGGTGACTAGCCCGTACGTCCCATACAGCACGTCTCCCACCGTCTTGACACGCCTCGGGTTGTCTTCGTGCGTTCCATGCCCGCATGCTTCCACAGCCCGTTACTCGATTCGCTCGTTTCCGTCTCCGGCAGATTTCGTACCTCCGAATCGATCACAACCGAAAGAGCCCCAGATGTTGCTCCTCTACTTGTATCCACCTTGACTCGTAAGACGTCTGTCGCGGGTGCAACTGTCTAGATGATGCACCGGCGAACTTGCTCGATTAATTGATTCTCTATACCGGAAAACACCTTTTCACGGTTTCTCTCTCTTTACACCCTTTCTCTCTCTAGAAAGTTGTCTCACAATTCTCTGGAATATTCTGAATTAATTAATTGAATGAACCACACCAGATGAGAGAGAAAAATCCTATTTATATCATATAGGATTAGGATTGGCCAAAAGACATGTATATCCAATATACACTCTTTCACACAGAAAGTTGCATGTATCTGTCCAGTATTCTGTCCATACGAAATTGGTAACTTCCTCTGACAGAAAATCACCCAACACGAAAGTTGTAGATAATCTTATTATCTACACGACCCAATTTGTCCTGGCCCAATTGGATTCGTATGCAAAAGTTATGACTGTTTTACTAACTGTATGCCATACTGTTGCAGCCTTTCGGTATTTCATAGAAACGACACTGATACTTCGTTCATATGAAATATATTTCTATATGAAGGTTGTAGATAATCTTATTATCTATCTAACCCAATTTGAACCATTCAAATTGGATTTTCCTACTGAACGATATGACCACGAATGTACGCTTACATTCGTTTATCCTTGTGTACACTTTTACGGTTGATCCTGAAACTGTATTTACTTCAGAATTTGTATCTTTTATCTAATTCCTTCAATTTCGAGGTTGTTTGAGTAAGGATTCGAGGTCGAATCCTTACAATTGGTATCAGAGCCGTCGATTCTCCGACCACTACCACGACTATCTCCTCGAGTTATATCCGTTTCGAGCCGATCCAGATCCGTTTCGCAGCGATTCTTCAATTCGAACTCTGTCCAGCTCTTGATTCGCCATCCAATTTTTCGATTTCTTGATTCTTGATTTGAATTCAATCCGATCTTCAATTCGAGCTGATTTATTGATCAAGAACTTGAGTCCTAGATTCGAGACCGATCCAGACCCTTTTCGAGGTGATTTCTTGATTCAACCCTTTCTCGATTCAATCCATAAGTTCTGAATTCGAGATTGTATCGTTGTGCATCTCGATCGAGCCGATTCAAATCTCGCAGGGCACTCTTAGACCTCGGTCGCAGAACCGAATTTTCGATTTGAGCCTTGTTCACTTTTCAGACCTCGCAGCAACACAATCCGATCAATCAATTGATCATTCTTGAGCGAATCCTTTGCCATTCCCATACAGCTCTGACTTGAAGAGAAGGGAGCCAAACTGATTCACGACCATTGCAAGAAGGAAACCAAGTCAGTCACGAGGAGAAGGACTAAGCTTCGCTGTTTCCTTCCATCGCGCAAAGAAGAAGAAGGAGAATCGATCGCAACTCCATTCCATCCCTGACGCGATCGCGAGCTTCCATTTCCTTGATCACGAACCTCCATTTCCATTCTTCCTTCATCGCGAGAAGAACAAAGAAGAGCAATCGGATCCTAGCGAAGAAGAAGGATCCGAATCGTGTTGTGGATCCGGCCTGTGTTCATCCGATTTGGGGGGATTTAAGGTTCCGAATTCAATATCCTGGTTTTTGAAGAAATCGGAATAAGAAGACTCGGAATTCCATTTCCAGACTTTCCTCAAAATCCAGAATTGCAGGTCTGCAGCACAGTTCCTGGTTCTTTGAGAATCTGAAATTCGAAATTCGAGAATGCAGATTCGAATTCTGCTAAGAATCCAGAATTTGTTAATGGGTCTGATTTGTTTCTAAGCGGGTTTGCGGGTTGTTGAAGCGTTTTGAGCCGATACGATGAATAATAAAATAGTATATTTGTGGGATATTATTCATCCGCAAGATACGTATCATGGGCATCGATGTGAGGATGAATGTGTTACTAGGAGATGTTTTGAAAATTATTTTTGGTGTGAAACGGGCAAAAGGTTCCATGAATGTGGAAACAATTGCAATCAAAAGATATTAGATAATGAATGCGATGCTTATTGCAAGATTAGTGGACGAGTTTTTACGTTGTCTTGGGAGGAATGGTCGAAAAGCATGTGGTATAAGTTGGACCAAATGAAAGCGCGTAATAATATGCAATTCGAAAGGAAGAGGAATCGAATGAAAATATAGTTGATAAAGGAGAGGATAACGAATCGGATTCGAGCGTGATGGAAGCGGATTCGGTTGGACATGAATCGGATTCGGGCGTGATCGAAGCGGACTCGGGCGTGTTCGAAGCGGATTCGGACGTGCTCGAAGCGAATTCGGGCGTGATCGAAGCGGATTCGGACGTGATCGAAGCAGATTCGGGCGTGATCGGAGAGGATTCGGGCGTGATCGAAGCGGACTCGGGCGTGTTCGAAGCGGATTCGGACGTGCTCGAAGCGAATTCGGGCGTGATCGAAGCGGATTCGGGCGTGATCGAAGAGGATTCGGGCGTGATTAAAGCGGATCCGGTTGAGATTGAATCGGATTCGGACGTGATTGAAGTGGATTCGGGTACGGTGCGATTAGTAGGTAAAACGTATGTGGATCCGTATTTGCATTTCAAGTGGGATACTTCTCGAGAAAGCGTGAATGAAGATTTGAGAGGATTGTGCTCATTTCGAGGAAGGCGGTTATCTCCATTAGAAACACGACTCGAAGGGAAGCTCGATGATGAAGTAAAAAGGCCGCATCCGAAATTGAATATAAGGTACGGTGTGGAATGTTCAAAGGCGGTGATTCGTGTTGGGTTGAAAAGGCCACCACCAAAGCCGAATATACGGTACGATGCGATATCTTCGGTGGTGATTCGTGTTATATTGAAAAGGCCACCGCCAAAACCTAATATATATTCGCATGTTTGATCCTTGAGGACAAGGATCTTTAAAGGAGACGGTATTGTCATGTCCCGAGATTATATTTGTTATTAAGAATAATATAGGGATTTATTTGCAAATTATCTCTCGGTTCACGACGTGCTTGGTGCACCGGGTGTAGCTAGTATTTTTCTTTATTGTTTTGTGGTATTATAAATAGGGAGAGGAGAGAGAATTAGATATATAATCTTGATGTTTTGTAATAACGTTTTGTGTAAGAACTAGAGAGAGGATTAACTCGATCTAGTAAGGTTTAATCGAACGAGTCGAATTCGAATTCGTTGGTTGAATTTGTATCTTTTATCTAATTCCTTCAATTTCGAGGTTGTTTGAGTAAGGATTCGAGGTCGAATCCTTACAGAGTCGATCTGAAAAATGAATTAGCGAGAGAATGAAGGGGATGCTTATGCTTATAAAGAGGAGCGGATTTATGCGTCTAACGGTCAGAAATGCCGAGAAGGTTCGGATCCAGCTGTCCCTAATTCCAACGTTCGAATTTCCAGATCTTATTCGACCATTGGAGAATATCCGGATCTTGCAGCACACAACTACACTACGACATTGCAATCGATTTCATTATATAGGGGGTCGCTCTCTCCAGAATATTCTTTCTTTTGCGGCTAAAAGGTTTTTTAATTTTTTTGTGACTTCACTGCTATTCAAGTTTCCAGTAGTACATTCACCATCAATGCTTAGTTTTCTCTCCAGATAATCACTGCTATTTATTTCGATCTTGTATTATTTCTTTTCTTTTGATTACTCGATGTTTATTTTGCAGGATTCGTTCTCAATCGATCAATTCTGCTGATATGATCACACCTGCTTCTAGAAGTGCGTAATTTCCCGACTTAAATTTGTAAGCACGTAATTAGGATCAAGATCCAGACTCGAAAGCTTGCTCTTACCCTTCTAATCGAAATGGTTCAAAATCAGGTCAATTATATATCTTTTTTAATTGAAGATCTTCTATCTGTGGAACGAGTTTGATCTTACTAAAAAGTTTTTGATCTTGTTGCCGAGGAGCTAATTAATTTAATTCCATTCAGGTCCTTGATTTCTTTCATTTTCACAACTTTAATCTCTCTATTTTTTTCTATTTTTAAGATACAAGTTTCTAATGAAGCACGCCAATGCGATTACAATTCACAGTTCGGTAAAGGTACATTTCATATATTCTCCTGAAATATTGTGTGTATGGAACACTTTGCAATCTTTAACCAAAAAATCATTAATTTTAAGCAAGGTAATTTAAAATTTATATTTACCGAAAAAGAAATCTTATTCTCATACTCAAATTGAAATTCTTAATCGTTTTCGACCGATTCGTGATGCAATTCAGCTACAAGTGCTTTTCACCGAGCAATTTATAATCTCGGAACTTTTTCGGTAAATAAAATATTTTCTACTCCAATAAAATATTTGAATTTAAATTAAATATCTACGTATTAAATTATTTTGATTAATTGCAAATTATGGCTTAGCAGAGGAGAATATAAGATCTGGAAGACAATTTAGAAGGGGAGGGGTATTGGTGATATTCTCATATTTTGTAGGGGTATTGCACTTTTAGTTAGTATATATTTTAAATTAAATATTTCAATGTATATATGTTTTTTGTGCAAATGTGCAGGTCTATCACAGTGCTCTTAGACTTGTTCGGTCTATGGTGAGCCCTTCCTTATTATTAATCATTGATAAATTTACAAAAAGCCCCTTCATTATCAGGAATTAGTTGAAAAGAAACCCCTTCCTTCATTATCAAGATCTCAAAAATGGAGGGGCTGTTCTTCAATTTCCAATAACAAAGGGGCTCATTTGCAAATATTGAGTTTAATTTATTTTTATTCACTAGTCTCTTATACCTAACAAAGATAGGTTATGTGGTTTTGTATGATAGGCTGTCGAAATTAACGTACTCTTGAGCAATTTTGCGGTGATACAACTTGCAATTACCAGTGGTACCACCGGTACGACTGGTACGGAGAATAAGAGGGTGCAAAAAGATCCTTCTCTATAGTGAAGGTATTAATCGATCTTCATTTTTTCCAAGTAAAAAAAACAATTTAATCTTCATTTATAATTTTGTAATAATAATGTTACTCATATTTTTGTTCCATTTTTTTTAGTTGGGACATAATAACGATTTTTCATAAGAAGAAAAGTTTCAGAGTTCTTCCAAAGCCGATTAAAGAAAAGATACCTTCTATGCAGTTCCCAAAATTGGTAGGGAAAACAACACTCGTCGGTACGACTGGTACGGAATACATACCTGGTACGACATCTTGTGTATATTACTAAATTTATTTTTTCTTGAATTATTATTATTTTTTGCAGTTTAACCCCTGGATTTTAACAAATTTATTATTTTCCGAAATTAATAGGAAAATTTGATGTTATATTATTTATCTTTTGGCGAGGAGAGAGATTAACAGATTCTACTACACAATTAAGAAAGGTTATACTCCATTATTCTTTTATAATTATTTTTGATTATTCATACAAAAATTAATGTTGTATTATTTATTATACATACAGCCATACAGGTAGTTTAGTCCCATCAAGAAGGGGAGCACGATCACTCGACAACAAGAAGAAAAAAAAGGTACTGAAAAAATAAATGATTAAACGGCACAATTTACTCTTCTGAAACTCAAATATGTATCAAATTTTAACAAGTACACAGTTTTCTGTTAAGTTGAACAAGTAAAGGATAAAAAGACCATACTACCCTTAATCAATTTTAACTGTAAAGATATATTTGATATTTTATAAATGTTTAGTGGACATATTGGATTATTTTTATTTTGAAAAGATAAAATTATTAGGATTTTTGTAGTCAGATTTAATACGAGACATTTAATATGCCACGCCTTATTTCCAATTTTACCCTCTTTGATATCTTTCCTTTTATATTAACGCACTAATTGAGAGAAAATAATTGTTTTTTTTTCTTAAATAGGTACGAAGGAATATTGCTGGTCCAAGAACAAAGGGATTCGTTTCAGGTTGGTAAATTTATTTCCATAATTCTTAAAACCCCTTTTTAAGATATTGCGGAAATTGCGAAATTGCGGCGATATTGCGGAAATTGCGGTCTGGTATTTAGAATCGCAATTTCGCAATGAACTAATGCGGCCAATATCGTTTTTGTGTTATTGCGGAAATTGCGGACGAGATATCGGTTAAATTGCGGATATCGGACTATTGCGGATCCATTAACAACCAAATCCGTTAACAAAAGAAATATTAATATACAAATTCATTAAAGTTTAAAATACCCAAACCCAATCAACCACTGTTTACCCGACCCATTGAATCCATTTAATCACTTAAACCCATTGAAATCAAATAACTCATCGAACTCATTTAACCCACTCTGAGCCAGAGAAGAACGTGAACGAGAAGGAACCAAGGAAGCCTTCTGTCGCCCATTCTCCCGCCCACTGCGTCCCCTGAAACCGGTGAACCCTCGCCACCAGGTGGAACGGAAGGAGCCAAGGAAACTTCTCCAAGTTGCAATTTCTTCAATTTTGCCCTATTTCTCCCAATTACGGGTTGAATTAGGTATTGATTTTTTTCGTTTTTTTGAAAAATTATTTGACAAATGATTGTGTGATGTATATATAATCTCTAAATTGTTTCAATTTCATCTATAAAAGTATCAATTTCATAATTTTAAATTAGGTATTGAATTAGATATTTGTTAGTAGCTGATTCTTCCTCCATTTGTGACCTAATGCACCTTGGAATTTATCTAAATCCATTCAATTCTTATATGTATCGTGCAATAGGGTGATAAATTCATCTCAGGTGGTCACTTTGCAACATGGATAATTACACTTCACAAAGACGCCTCCAATTTCGACATAGTCTAGGGACCTATAGCCATTTCGGCATAATTCAGGGACTTATTTGCAGTTTTGGCATAATGCAGGTACTTATTTGAGATTTTTTTGTGCGTAGGAATTGTGTGAAGCAAATATCACAAGACATTCAATACTACACATGCCGCAGAAAATTTTTCAAATCTGTGCATTTTGATTCAAATTTAATTTTCTATTCATTTTTAATTTCCCCCAATTGAGAGTTAACAAAATTTTCAATGATTGTATCAATTTGATTTCAGTGCGTATGGCAGGGCAGATATTAAATTTGCACATTTCGATGATGTCGAAATTAATTTCACTCTCGCAGATTAGGAGGAAGACCCCAAGCAAGTGAATGAAATTCTAATTATAGAATTATATTGGTAATTTCACTCTCGCAGATTAGGGGTAGGGATGTCAATGGGCCGGGTAGAAACCCGAACCCGCGGGTACCCGACCCGAACGGGGCGGGTAATACCCGAAAAAAATACCCGCGGGTCGGGTAATACCCGAAAACAAAATACCCGGTTCGGGTTCGGGTCGGGTTCGGGCGGAGTACTACCCGCCCCGCGGGTAACCCGAACCCGTACCCGAAAATTACCCTAACATCAACCCACCACCACCTCCTCTTTCTCTCTCTCTCTCTCTCTCTCTCTCTCTCTCTCTCTCTCTCTCTCTCTCTCTCGTGTTCAGCCCCTTCACCTCTCTCTCTTAGAGCAGCCGCCAGTGAGCTTCTACCCGCTCATCCTTCGAGGACTGATTTCCGAAGAGGATGTTTTCACGGTTCTCTCCGTCTCGAGTCTTCCACGAGATTCCGTAACCATCGTCCTCGAGCAGCTCGTGCTGCTGCTCGAAAGGGACTCGCTCACCTCCACCCTCTCTGGCGAGCCTCCCGTCGCGTCGCCGCAGGCTTTGCTTCAGCTGCTGACTTCCCTGCTCGAGATCCGACGACCTGCAGTGCGCCACCTGGCCGGAGATCTGCTGTGCCATATCAGCAAGGACCCCGTATTGACTGAGCCGCACCTCCTGCAAGTGGCGAACGAGCTCGTCACGACAAAGCAAAGACCAGCAGGCCGGAGCAAGCGGCGACTGCAAACCCTAGGTGGGAACGAACGGCGATTCGGCGTTGTTTTCTTCAGACGATTCGGAGTTGTTTTCGGGTAACGGGTATACCCGCGGGTATACCCATTACCCGCGGGTTCGGGTTCGGGTATCATTTTATACCCGCGGGTATTTTGGGTTCGGGTTCGGGTAATACCCGAAAATTCGGGTTCGGGTATGGGGGAGGCTTACCCGAACCCGACCCGCCCCGTTGACATCCCTAATTAGGGGGAAATAAAAACGGACTCCTCCTTGAATGCGGCTAATCGCTAAGAAACATGAACTTGCAAAAATTCCTGGACGAATCTGCAAAAACACCAAGTCAATGTGCGTCATGTTCAAGCTGAGAAACATAATTTTAAAACGATTGAGGGGTTAATTTGTAATATTTTAACTAAGGATATTTTGTGTGAAAGTTCTTCATAATTATTAAATAAATTAATATAAATATTTGAGGGGTTAATTTGTAATAATTAAATATTTGAACTAAGGATATTTTGCGTGAAAGTTCTTCATAATTTGTAATATTTGAACTAAGGATAAAATTATGAAATATATATATATATATATATATATACACACATCATAATTATTAAATAAATTAATATCGCAAAAGTTGTCAGCAATAAGTTCATTGCGACGCAATTGCGCCCGCAAACGCAATCCACTGCAAAAAATGTCCAGCCGCAATGAACCACAATATCGCAATTTAAAAATTGATATATATATATATATATTATCGCTCAAATTTGACGTGTACGAGGCTTCCCGACGTGGCCACGATAATTTCGCCGTTGATTTCACTCGATTTGGACGATCGTTGAGGAAGTTACGGTTATCGCAAGATCATCGCCATTTTGAAATCACTGGAGAAAGTTCAATCCTTTTTTTATATTCAAAATACTGAAGTGAAGAGCCCCGGTCATCTCCAGTGTAAAAAAACTGGAGACTATTGGGTGCCGTGTGAGATCGTTATAACAGACTTGGCATATTTTATGTGTCTCTTATGGTGCAACTGTTCGTGTATTAAAAGAGAGGGAGAGAGGTTATTTGAAGTGTTCACATAAACTTTGTGGAGCAGTCATGGGTCGAGTCATGGGTTTCGAATTGAAATCTGGATAATCTTGATTTTTTTGCACATAACTTTGTAGTATTTTGTGTGGTGAAGTGTAATAAAGAGAGAACTTGGACTTTTGTTGGGTCTACACACGTTTTGGGCCACAAGAGAATTCCTGAAGAGTTTATTAGCTTTCTATAATCAGTCATTTCTGACTCATGTGTGGCTTTGTGTAACGAGTCACCTCTTTTGACCAGGTCGAAACAAAAATCTTGTTGCTCTCTCATCCTTTCACCAAATAATATAATATTATATATTAAATTCATCAGAACAATAATAGTAATGCAACCATGCATTTAGTTTTGAGAGATTGAGTATTTTATTTCTGAAATAAGCATAAAAATAAATATTTAAGTATAATTTCTTAATAATATGAAATTTATAATATTTGAATACTTTAATATTATTCAAAGTGCTTAAATTGTAAATTGTAGGCATATAAATTATGTTAAAAAATCCCCATATCAAAAGACAATGAGGTGAAAGAGAGTTTAACACGTGCGGGAGGTGAGTGGAGACTGGAGAGGTTAATTGGTGCGGGTGGGCTGCTGTGAGTTTTGGGTATTGTATTTGAGCATAAATATAAATATAATATAATATTGATATGTATAAATTGTGAAAGATAAAATAAATGGAGATTTTTACTTTTTGGAGGCTGTGTTCTGGATCGATTGGTTCAAAGTCCAGGACTAGTCATGAAGACAATGTTAATTAAAGGTATTAATTAAGATGTGACCGTGATAAATGACCTCAATAAAAAAGGGAAATTTTCGAAAAATTTCTTAACACTTTTGGATATTGTAATTTTTTTTTTATATTTTTGGAAACTCCAAAAAACATCTCTACCAAATTTTTATTTAGAAATACCCCCTTATACGAGTTCAAAGTAATCATGGATGGTGTTAAAAAAATTTTGACCAAAATACCGTTCTATTTTCGTTTGTAGCGATTAAAAAATATTTTTGTTATTTTTTATTAATTTTAAGAAAATTCATAATTTTTTTTTTAACATGTGATTTAAAAAAAATAAAATTATTACATGTTGTGTTTATATAATTTTAGTATTTTCTTTATTATTCAAGAAAAACTAACATCATATAATAATAAAATAAACAACAATAAATAAATATTTTGGAAATATATTGATAGAAAATAGAGGGAGGCTAAACTACTTAATTAAGTACCAACATTTTGGTACTTAATGTTTTTTCATCATTGGATTTGCATTGAGATTTGTATTTTTTCATGATGATCATGAAAGTTTATGCACAAATCTCAAAACAAATCAAATGATGAAAAATCATTAAGTACGAAAATGTTGGTACTTAATTAAATAGTTTAACATCCCTCGTGTATTTTTTTAAACATCTAGTTTTTATTTTCATTCTTCTTTTATGTATTTTTTGAATAGTTTCATGATATTTTATTTTATAAATATTTGCAATGTGTCTTTTAATATTGTTGTTTCTCTTATTATAATTTTATGTTAGTTTTTTAGAAAAATATAAAATTCAAATATATATAATGTATGAAATATTAAAATTATAATTATATGCTAATTTTTTTTGGATTTTTTTAAATTAATGAAAAATAATATATTTTTTTTAATTACTACATATGTAAATAAAAAAATATTTTGTTCAAAAGAATTTTTCATATCATTCATGGTTAGTTTTAATCTTTACAAGGAGTATTTGAAAATGAAAATTTTAAAGTGAGGATTTTTGGAATTTCCAAAAATAAAAATATTCTTACAATATCCAACATAATTATGAGTTAGTTTTAGTTTTCCATAAAGAAAACTGTGATGTTTTTTTCTAAAAACTCTTTCCCATAAAGTTCAATAGTCATAAGTCTATGACGTGGTCACGTGATATGATTTTTCAATTTCAAGTATTTAATTCGTGATTATCTTAATTTATGATTTAATTAATATTTTAATTTTAAATTATGAATTAAGAGGTTCACGTAATCAAATTTCAAATTTTTTTTTTGTGGAGATATCCAATATTATTTATGAACAAAAAAAAAAGACATTAATGTCAGGAGGAGCTGAACAATCCACTAACATTTGCATCTTTCTTTATATTTTTTAAGTAATGATATTATCAATTATTATTTATTATGTGTCGCGACTGATCGAAAAAACGATGACACAAAATCAAGTGTACTATTCCAAAAAGATTAGCATTTAGCACAGTACTTTGAACGAATGAGCTGAAAAATGATAAAGAGGGGCGTGCCTCAGTGCCTGGCATATCACGTGACACCTGCTCAGCTCTTCTCCCTGCCATTTCATTCATTCGAAACAAAAGAAACAAACAGAGATAGAGAGAGAAAAACAAATCCATCTGAAAAGAAAGCAATGCTTGACTCATCATTCAGTGAAGATTGAGACTTGAGAGAGAACAACGAGGAGAAGGAACCTATTATTACCCAAATCAGTCCCCCCTATCTCATTCCTTCTTTACCTCTATCTAGAAGATTTTTAGACTCTCTCTCTCTCTCTCTCTCTCTCTCTCTCTCTCTCAGTGGCAGTATATTTATGAAGAAGAAGGCCGTGTTAGTGTTCTGCTGTGCCATTGTTTCTCTCTTCGCAACATTTACACTGATCACCAATGCTTATAACGGAACTAATCTTCATTTAGGTATAAACATCACCTTCTTCTTCAGTTCTTTGTTAACTTATATTCTCATTTTTATTTTTATTTTTTGCCAGTGCATTTAATTATGTATAGCTAATGATTATTTCAATCCCATTTTGGCAGATAATACAAGCTTAAACTTCGCCTACTACAAATATCAGGTACAATTTTATTGACAAAAATAAGTATTCAAAGGCTATAACATTTCTGATTATACAGGGGTATATCAGTAAAATAGTGAGTAACGGACCCGGTTCGTATCCACCGAAATGCACCGGTAAGTGTGGGGACTGCAGCCCGTGCAATCCGGTCCATGTAACGGTTCCGCCGGGCGAACCGGTCACTTCTGAATACTACCCTGAAGCCTGGCGGTGCAAATGCAGTAATAAGCTTTTTTTGCCCTAATTTCAAGCAAATTCACTCCCAAGTAAAATTGTTACGATCCGGATAGAGTGATTTGAAAATACAGTTTTAGATCAAATGTATAGGGATTTCAAATTTTCAACCATTTGAATGGGACGAAAATTTTGATTCGAATTTTAGATTTTCATAATGTTTTGTTTCTGAATTCTGATTATTTATTGATTGAGTATGTGATCAGAATGTTTTTGAATGAATTCGGAGAGTTGATTGTACAGTGTGAAAAACATTGTCAGTTAATAAGGCTGCAATACATCTTGGAGCTTTTAATAATTTCACGTCTCCCTGTGTGTTGCTTTGACCGCATTATTAGCAGGTCAGAGATTTAATCCCAGACCATGACTGAATTAATTCACGTGCCTAGTACGGTACCATTAAACTGGTACTATTACCTGGTTTTACTTGGAGCTGGCAAATTTTGATCCGATTCGAAAAAACGATATGAACCATTCGAATTCGAATCCGATCCGAATTGAAAATACTGAAAAATTCAACGATCCGAATCAAGACCGAATCGAAATCGAATGACGTGAATTCAAAATCGAATGATCCGAATCCGAAATCGACACGAAATCGAATGATCCGAAATTCGAATATCCGAAACTCACAACCGGAATGATCCGAAATTCATAATTCGAATGATTTGAATTTTGAAACCCACGTTCCGAATGATCCGAGAATTAATATAATATTGTTAAAAAATTTCGGAATCAATAAAATAAATTTCGAATGAACCGAAAATTGATTTTTTTGAAAGTTGAATGATTCGAAATCAAAATTTTCAAAATCTGAATGACCCTAAAAACGGATTAATTAAGAATCGAATGGCCCGAAAATCGAAACGATCCGGAACCGAATGATTCCAAAACCGAAATGATCCGAAATCGAATGATCCGAAACCGAATGACGCGAAAACCGAAACGACATGTACCCGAATAACTTGCAACTAGGGGTGTTAAACGATACGGATATTATCCGATCCGGTCCGAATCGAATCCGACTAAATATCGGATCCGAATAAAATTATCCGGATCGTTCTTGTAAATAGTTGGGGAGGAGAAAAGAAATGTTCATTTTATGCATATTTTAAAAAGAAAAAAAGAGAACAAACAATTATAATTAATCAAGTAATTTTATCGTCTATTTTATATTTATTTTTTTATTTTGAAATCTTGATCTCTACTAGTAAATAAAATGTACTTTGTTTTTGGAATAAAATCAAATCGATGTATACATAGAAAAAACCAGTTAATATTAACATATTATTCTTACATCCTAATAAGATACGAAATATTCAACCAAAAATATTAAAATCAAGGCATACTCCCAGTAATTATACCGATCCACTCATCGTGTCTTGATATATAATATTCATCCATTTTTATCTCTTTATTTATTATTTTTTTTTTCTCTCTCACAATTTTGTTCCAACGAAAAATGGATTTTCGCGATTAGTGGACGGCTAGTAGTTGATGGCGTCAAGATAATTCTGGTAAGAAATTCGCTGAGTAGATTTTCGCGATTTTCGAAAAACGAAGAGACGGAGAAATTTCGATTTGGAATCCGAGGATATGAGTACATCGCGCTCGTCCCACATGTTGGCCATGTCATCATCTGACATTACGGATATCAAAGTGTCCAAATCTCCAGGCATTATACTGTATTTAATCATCATTCTAGCTGTTTTGTACATCTCCTCGATTTTTCTCGTCAATTCTGTTCTCACGCAAAAAGAAACATGAAATTATTTTTCGTTGCTACAACACCTTTCACTTACCATTTGGAAGATAGATAGATAGATAGATACCTAAAAAGGTGATGGAGCGAGGAATGGAGATGACACGTGTGTCGCCGCCTACGTAGACAAGCTGGCCGTCAGAAGGTTTTGGGACAATTTTTCCTCCGAAACTGCACAAAAACTTGATTTTGTTTTCGTCAGATGAATCCAAATGAGAGGATCCATCATTCTGATTATCGTTGTTGGTGCTCATGTTAGATAATCGATGTTGTTTGTGGAGTTCGGGTACGGGTAAGGGTACGGGTGCGAGTGCACGTCGGGGTGGGCGAGGGGGTCGGGATCGACTGAGAGTGGGAATCTGCGTGCCCTTTAGACACTTCAAATTTAAGCAATCCATTCAAGACACGTGTCTGATCCTGTTTTATTCATAAAATATATATTGTATGAAACATGAATTATGAACGAAAGAAAAATAACTAAAGACAAATGTAGAAAATGATATGATACATAAAAACTTAATATTATATTTATATTACCCTTGAAATGTAGAATCGTTAACAATATATGTGATGTAATTGTTTGGCGAAGAATCCTGAAAGAGGGAGTTCAGTTTTACTGAGATATTTAAAAAACCTAATTAATTGTATGAATAATAACGAAAGATAATTTCATGGTATGGATACAAATCACATACAAATTTAAGGATGGAACATGTTTAAAGATGGAAAGAACATGAATTCTTCAGAACTTTTCAAACATTCATTTCTAATTTCAGAAACCCCGTTCATATCAAAATTTACGAAAAAGAGGTATCTGAATTAAAATTCGAATAACATAATGTACAAAAAAAAAAAAAAATGTACATATTATGATTAATACAAAAAAAAGAAAAAGACCATTTAAAACCATCAATAGAAAATAATACCTAAAATAATATCTTAAACAATGAGCGTCAAAATACCAATCGATTGATCGTCTATGGAAATAACTCTTGGATCTTTCTCAAACTCTCCGGGTTATTTATAGTAATAAATAAAGGAATATTTGGGAATGTATTGAAGTGTTTAGAAGAAACGTTGTTGAGTAGTTATTTATCAATGGTTGTCATGTGCCCAACACGTGTATTGCTCGCTAATGAGTAGTTATTTATCAATGGTGGTCTTTGATATGTGGTTATTTGCTCTCTAAATTTAGTTTGAGGCCTTTTATTTGACACCACATATTTTTTGTATCGCATGTGAGGTTTTAAGCGGCACTAATTTGTGTAGCTTCTTGTGTAGATTAAATAGGTTAACGGATTGCATTTTGTTTTAATTGTATATGTTAATTTTTCTTCTTCATTATCAAACAGAATTGTTGAATTATTTGATAATTCATATGTTATGTAATGATTAATTGTTAGTTCTGTGATCCAAACTCACCACCACACCAACTATATCATAATTAACACATTTAAGTTACATTATAATTAACGCGCAATTTCACGTGTATATGTAAAACATCGTAATTTCATATATACACCACAATAACGTCAAATTTCACGAATAGCTCAACAAATTCCTTCAAATATCATGGATTACCCCCTTCAATACTCTTCAAATATCATGATTATTTGTATAATAGTTTAGTAACTATTATGTTGATATAAGGGTAAAACAAAAAAACATATTTTGAACGAAAAAATTAACAAATGATTACCTAAAAGTTTGATTGAAAGGTATTCGTGCTATTTGAAGGGTTTTTATAGGAAGATATATGTGAAATTATGATGTTTTGAAGAGTTGACATGAAATTCTGCCTCTCATTAAAGACATTTAATTATCAATTAACTATTATTTCATGAAAAATTATTAATTCGTTTGTGTTATAAAATAAAGCACAAACAAGAAAAAAAAAATCTTCTACTCAAATGGATCATTCGATACATTAACCACTACCTTCTTTATACAGTAGAAGGTGAGTGTTATGTCAAAAAAGAAATTACAATGCAAAGAATTAATACTATACTAAATACCCTATAAACATTCCTTTCATAATTAACATTCATATTATTATATTCATGACACTCCTCCTTGGATGTCCATATTTCATACGTATAAGAATCTGTCTTATTAAAAACTGGTCAAGAAAAGCCTGAAGGGAATAGTCCCGACCACGAGCCCGTGCAGCGGATATGAAGGCCCGATCCGGTTTTCAAAATCCGAGATCACAGCTCGATATCGAGAGTACGATGCAAAGAAGGATATGCAATTACCGGTGCAAAATAGACTCGAAGGGTTGATCGCTATTCTTATTTCTCCTTGTCACGTTGTGACAAAACGCGCGTCCTACGCCCACGCGTCTCCCACCACACAATTACGGGTGCAAAAATGTATATATGTTTATACATTTAATGTTGTGCTATCATTAAAAAATATGTAATATTATATGTTGTTTTGTCGTGAACTTTTAACAATTACTGTATTATATCATCGCGCAACTAACATATATTGTACAATTATTTAGATCCGATCTGAATCGTGTCATGATGAACAAAAATATACATATCACAAAAAAATACATGATGTAAAATCTAAAACTCCCGCGCAATCGTACGGTAGAAAAAGCTAGTTTTATATAATGTCTGATGTTACTTAATAGGACATTTTTCACTATTGTAGATAATTAAATCATGAATTACATGGATAAACACAATACAATGAAAATTTTCAATATACCGCTCTCGACCGCTGAGAGGTCGAGAATATGAAATGGTAAATTTTCAGTGATATATCACTCCAATTTGCACCTTTATTTCTAACCAAAATTTGGAAATATATATATATATATATAAAACAATTTAATTTATCAAATCTTAAAAAATCATATTTATTTATATTTTTAAAGTAATTAAAATATTATAAAAATGACAAAATATTATGTTATTTTTTAAATATTATTAATATATAACAATATTAAAATATGAAGTATAATATTTTTTTATAAGAAATCAATATTTAACTTTTTATATTATGACCCTTGATTAATTTGTTATATTAAGATAATGAAAATATAATTCAGAGTTATACAAGAATGTAATCTTTTCTTCCATACACATGGTTTCTTGAAAAATATGGTTTTTATTTGTACAATGAAAATGAAAATATTTTATTTCGCAAATAAACTCGTATGTTCAAATAAATATTTGTACAAAAAAAAATTACGTTTAGGTATATGGTAGAAGTATGAATTATATATTTTCATTGTGTTAGGATAAAAAATAAATCAAGCACTCTAATATAAAAAAAGTTAAATATTTATTTGTAATAAAAAAAGATTATACATCGTATTTTAATATTCTCATAGAATAATACTATTTAAAAATAATTAATAATATTTTTATCATTTTTATAAGATTTATAATTTTTTTTTAAATGAATAAATATAATTTTTGAAGATTTACTAAAAGTATATATTATTTATTTTGATATTTATATATTATCAAATAATATAAATTTGGTTAAAATTAATAGTGCAAATTAAAGTGATGTAGGAATAAAAATTCATCATTTCATCATTCTGAACCTTTCAAAGGTCGATATTGTTATTTTTGATAATTTTCCATCTAAGTGTCTAAACATAATTTCTGATTTAAAATCGTCTGTGAGTTAAAAAATTCCTAATTAATATATATGTATATCATGTAATGTACTAATCAACGACTTCGTACTCCAAATAACACTCCTCCGGTCCGAAAATTCGTGTCCAGTGAACATAATCATACCCCCCCCCCCGGTATCAAGCTCTCGGGATTCTTCGTCATAAAATACTCCGTTTATTAACCTATGGCTTGGTCCTGATGGGTACGGGCTCGTGGAAATTAATAAAAATTAAGAATAAATTGGTAGTTTAAAATTCGGATACAAACGGGTACGGGTTAATTGAAGGCCGGGTACCAAAATCTTGTACCCGAATCCGGTGCAAGTATTTTTTTTCGGACATTATCCATGCCGTTCAGGTCGGATATTCGGGTACGAATTTTACCTGTCCCGTCGATAGACCTCGCGGCATCTCTTTCTATTTAGCACTCACATCTTGAGTAATCTCGTTATCTTCTCCGGCTCAGTAACGACTGGTGCAATCCTCCTAGCACGTGACGCTCTCTCCCTCGTCTCGATCTCTCATTGAAGTTGCCGGTCTCTCTATCAAGAAACCCCGTCAAAAGATTTTTTTTTGGTGAAGAAGCAAACTGGTCATTAGAAATTAATTATTGAAATAATTTTCTTTAATAAAAAAAAATAGTAAATTAAAAAAGACTCGGTGATCCTCCTCCATTCATTGATGTAATGTGACTTGAGACCACAATCTCTCATAACATATTATTTTTTAATAATAATTAATCTAATAACTTTTTATTTTAATAGTAATTAGAAGACTGAAATTTATTATTTGTTTCTAGTTCTTGCCATATTATTTTTCTGATTTTCTAATTCCTATTAAAAAACATGTCCGATTTAAATTATTCCATCGTACGTTTGGTTACCATACTATATATATACTAAGATGAGATAAGACAAATACAATATTAGTTCGCCAATTTGGATATTTGTGTATAGTTAATATAAAAAGTTCATTCTTGAGAAATGATCATCTTTTAGAAAAAAAATATTTTAGTTCAAAACCAATATGATCTTAATTGATATTTTTTTGTTTTAATTTTTGTTTAGAAGATAAATTTTGATAGTTCGTTCTAATAAAAAATATATATTTTATAAAAGATATTATCTGTCAATGCGTGTTTAATTATTTTATAAATTGTGCAAATTATTAATTAAAATAAATATTCTTGGTAATACATAATTGTTCTTATATGAGACGTGTATTATCAATACATAATATTTTCAAATTATTCGTGGGCTCGTAGCGATGGCCCAGCCCAGCCCAAGAACTCTTGTAAAATACCTTATTTATTTTAAGGAGATTTACTTATTTATTCTTTATTAAACTTGAAATTACATATTTACCATTCTTAAAATTAAAATATCATATTTATCCTTTCATAAATCTACAATGTTATATTTACCCAAAAATAAAAAATCATCCAATTTATCCGATAAAAATAAAAATATCCTATTTACCCTTCAAAATAATTAAAATAACATATGTAACATTCCGAAACGAAATATCATATTTACTCCTCTTAATAATCATTCTATCGATTTATCGAATCTCAAAAAATATACCAATGTAATCTCATGGATAGCAATATAAATGTAATAAATACATCAATAAATTCCAAAAGATAATTATTTACCAATCTCAAATGACAAACAAATATATAAAAAATATAATCAGAACTGAAAATATTATTATATTCTAGGGAATGATTTCTTCTTGTCGAGTGAGTAAGGATATGAATGCTATTTTTATTATGGAGAGAGTAATCATGATAAAAATATTGATATTTTTATTTTTTAATTTTGGATTTTTGAAAAGGTAAATATGTAAAAGATAAAATTATAATTTTAAATGTTGACCGTTAAGTTTAACAGAGAAATTGGATGCTTTTTTGTTTTTTTGGATAAATATGATATTTTAGATTTATGAAATAGTAAATATGACATTTTAATTTTAAGAAGAATAAATATGTAATTTTAAATTTTAAATTTAATAAAAAGATAAATATATAAATCCTCCTTTATTTTATTATGCGAGTAAATTCACCGGCTACCCAAGATCGATCCGAGAGCACTTTCCTAACGGTCTTACACGAGAACCCCCATTAAGCAAATTCACGCGGACGGCGTTTCATCCGTGCACGTGTCTCACTAAATACATATACACCAAGTTAATCTCCTTTATTTAATCCAAAACATTTCTTTCACAATTGCCCTTGCATTTGTCCCCTAATTACAAAATCACCACATTAATTATCTTTTATATACAGTTCTACAGATTTCAACGGCTTACGTGTATACAGTATCTGAAGATAACCATGTATCACGTGTATGTATTCAGATCAAAATTAATGAAGTAACGTGTCATTAATTTGTTTAATAAACTATACTATTAATCCACTTTTATATGATATCACATTGATACCTCAACCAAATAATTAATTCAAATAATTACTTTCCAGCTAATTATTATTCTATAAATTATAATTGAACTTCCCAAATCCCTACCGCGTCTCAAACAAAACCTAATTCATTCTTTAATCCTATTATTATCCATTCACTAGACGTGATAAGTAGTCTGAAATATTCGATGCATGAAGAAAACAGGTCACTAAACTTAAAAATAGTATATTAGAATGACATGATAAAACACTTTATTAGGTCGATAAGCCCAGTAAATTAAAATAGTGGGCCTTTTTTGAGAACCACACAAAAAGTTAATAAAGAGGGTAAAATGGTAATTGCACAAGAAAAAACAAGAAGTAAGAGTTAAAAAATCTTTTCTAATTGACTGCCTCGTCGAGACTTCCAGCTTGAACAAAATCACTAGTTTCTACCTGAGAGAGAACACGTAGAGGTAGAGAGGGTTGAAGGGCGTAATTTCGGTGGTTTTCTCACGTTTATCGGAGAAATATATTTCTCTTTGGTTGGATTCGAGAAATTTGAGGGTTCTTCATTGGAATTTGGATCGGATTGAGAGTATACTCGAGCTTCCATAAGGTAATTTCTTCTGTTCTGAATTTTTTTTGTCTAATTTGAGATGGGTTATTGTCGAAGTGCATAATTGATTGGCGTGGAAGAAGTTTTCAGTGTGAATTTGATTTTGATTGAATTTGGATTGATACTATTTTGACCTTTAGTTTGAATCTGATCAAATTCGAAAATGCTCCTTTATCTTTTTAACTTGAATATGATCTAATTAGGAATCATGCTAGAAAAGTTTGGATGGTTTTCGTTTGTTTGCTTATTATTTCTGATCTAAGTGTTGTTCTTATACCCTTGAAATATGAGTTGGATTTGCAACATTTTTTCCTATTTCTACTGATTTTAACTCAATTTCTTTTCTTTTTCCTAGATCAACGCAATATCACAAACCAAAACCTACTCTGGAATGCAGAAAAATGTTACAAAACCTCTCCTTTTCTTCAAAAAGTGAGATCTTAATTCCAATCAACCCAATCCCACTAATTTCTCAAACCATCCTCTATGCAATAACCCAAAACAAATCCAAATCCAAATCCAAAACCTCTCCAATCCTACTAAATCACCGTATCGGTGACGACGGTTAACAAAAACCCCACAAAAAAAGCCAAAAAAAAAAAAAAAAACAATATAGTATAAAAAATGGATTCTAATACTAGGCGAACAATCCTAATGCAAAAATACGAAGTAGGAAGATTATTAGGTCAAGGAAATTTCGCGAAAGTATACTACGCACGAACCCTAAAAAACAACCAAGCAGTAGCAATTAAATGCATCGACAAAGAAAAAGTCATTCGAGTCAATTTAACAGAGCAAATAAAACGCGAAATCGCAATTATGCGATTGGTTCGCCACCCAAACGTAGTCCACTTAAACGAAGTCATGGCGAGCAAATCCAAAATCTACTTCGTGATGGAATATGCAAAAGGCGGCGAATTATTCAACAAAATCGCCAAAGGTAAATTAAAAGAAGAATTCGCCCGAAAATATTTCCACCAATTAATCAACGCCGTCGATTATTGCCATTCTCGCGGCGTTTTTCACCGTGATTTAAAACCTGAGAATCTACTCTTGGACGAGTTCGAGAATTTGAAAGTCTCGGACTTTGGACTGAGCGCGTTGGTCGAGTCGAAACGACAAGACGGGTTGTTGCACACCACTTGCGGCACGCCCGCTTATGTCGCTCCTGAGGTGATCAGCAGAAAAGGGTACGATGGTAAATCGGCAGATATTTGGTCTTGCGGCGTGATTTTGTTCGTTCTCGTCGCGGGTTATTTGCCATTTCACGACACAAATTTAATGGAGATGTATAGGAAAATTAGTCGGGCCGAATATCGGTGTCCTAGTTGGTTTTCTTTCGAATTGAAAAAATTGCTCATCAGAATTTTGGACCCGGATCCGAATACGCGAATTACTATTCCTAAAATTAAGGAGACCAGTTGGTATAAAAAAGATTGCAAGGACGAAAATAATTGTAATATTAATTGTAATGGTAAAACTGGGGAGAGGGATAAAAACGTAATTTCAGATGATTCGGAAGCCGCGTCTACGAGTGGAGGGACGAGAGAAACGACGAGTTTACCGAATTTGAACGCGTTTGATATAATTTCTCTCTCTTCGGGATTTGATTTATCGCGGCTTTTCGAGGAGAGCGAAAGAGAACGAGAATTGAGATTCACGTCGAAATTGCCCGCGTTTACAATTATTTCGAAATTGGAGGACCTGGCTGCAAAATTACGGTTGAGGGTGAAGAAGAAAGATCATGGGTGGTTTAAAATGGCGGGGACGAAGGCAGGGAGAAAAGGAGTGGTGGAGATCGATGCGGAGATTTTCGAAATTGCCCCTGAGTTTTATTTAATTGAGATGAAGAAGACGAATGGGGATACTTTGGAGTATAAGAAGATTGTGAAGGAGGAATTGAGGCCTGCTTTGAGTGAGATTGTTTGGGCGTGGCAAGGGGAAAGTAATTATCTGTTGGATCAGGATAAGGCGCAGGAACAGTTGCCGCAGAAACAACCTGAGGCATGATGATCTTTTTAAATCTATTGATTCTATTAATTCGATACATGGAATTACGGGATGGATGCTAATTTTATTTTTCTTTTTTGTCTTTGAATTTTCTGATTGGGGTTGAAGGGTTTTGTTTTAGTATTTGACTTGTTACATTTTGATTTTTGAAAGATCAATTTTCCCCTCATGTTTCCTTCTTTTTGCCGGTTCGGCAACACATGGAATTCGTACGGTTATTTATTTGGATTTATTGACAATGGATTAAATGACCATATTGTATTTAAGACAAAAGTATTTAAAATGACTATATTGAATTTTTTTTTCTTTATTTTGATTCAAATTTAACAAAAGATATATTGTGTTTTAAGATAAAAGTATCATGTATAAACTATAATCAAATAACTATTATTATTTGGTTATATGTATATTATGCAACAATACTTATATTCTAACGTTGGTAATTATTTTTGTTTGTATATGAAAAATTATTGTTAGTATGTTAAAAATAATTATATGTGTATAATTTATTATATACACAACATATGAAAATTTATTACCATATTTGAATTATTTGGTCACTAATATATTTGTATAAAAATATTATTGTGTATAATTTATGTTAAATAATTATAATCATAGGCATGCTTACATATGAAACCAATATTGTATAGCTTAATTTACCCACCCCTTTATTTTGTACTTATATTTGAGCTTCCTCGTGAAACCATATCATCATTTTTATCATGATTATTAACCATTAAATTGTGTGATGTGGCTTCATCATATGCATTAATATTATATTTGATCATTTAATTTGTATAATTATTTTGAAGTATTAATTTGAACCATTAGATGTAGTGATGTGGTTTAATCTCAATCCTTAATTTTTTGTTAGATTTTTGGAATATCATATTTTGTGTAGTCATTTATGTGTTATTATTTTACACCATGCTTTAAGCATTCTTAGAAAATCACATCATCATGCATTAATGACGTGGCATATTATTATTGGTTAGAATCATATTAGACCAAGTATAATCAATTGTTTAACATTTCACATAAGATTACATTATCAAATGTGAATGCAATGGGATAAGAAAAGTTTATATATGAAATACTAATAATGTAATATGTAATATTATAAAACATACAACATATATTAGTATTATTTTGAAAATTTATTTTTATAACCCATCAAATATATTCATTTTAATTTTCTCTTTATTTTGACACCCATATTAACATAGTTCATATATACCGTTTTTCATAATTTCAATTTGTAAAGATATTATGTATGAAAATAAATATTTACATAATATATTTTTAAGAATTTTATTTGCATAAATAAAATTTTCAGCTATTTTTTTTTTTAAATAATAACAATAATAATCTCATATACTAATTGTATTATATTTATGTTTTTAAGCAAGCAAAACTTTTTCAAAAAATATTATAATTAAAAAATAGTTTATCCATCTAAATAACTTCCTAAACTTATAAACACCTATCAAATTGTATTGTTATTTTACAAAATGTAAAAAAAAATCATATGATATAAAATAATTTGTATTTATGTTTATTATGAATTAAATTTTGATATTATTTATTAAATTACTTTCACCATTAAATTTTATGTTATTTTATATTTTCCATTGTATTTTGAATCAATACAAATTATTGCTCCTATATAATTAATAATATATTACTACATATGTCGTATGATTCGTTATTTTTATATTTGAAATTGTATGAAATATTGTGAACAATGATATAATATTTGTTGTTACGTTTTTCATAAATTTGTATTATATCTTATTATATAATGACACTAATATAAGTATTATTATTTGATTAAAATAATTAGATTTTTTGTTATCCTATGTAAAATATTGTAAAACATATGAATAATCATAGATAAATGAATTCAAATAACTTTATTTTAAGATGATATTAATAATATTATCATACAAATATATAATTGTGTTACAATGGAACACATAATTTACATGTTCGCCGTGTAGCGCGAGTATTCTCCTAGTTCTTGTATATTCTTTAATGTCTATATTTAGTGTATAATTAATAGGGAAATTTTCAAATAACTCCAATCTTTTTCATATCCAAATTGTAATTGATTTGTTACACGGAGATATACATAATCTATATTCGTTACACTTAAATACCACAAAAAATCAAAAATCATATAAATCCGGCTAGTTTTTCCACTTGACCAATGTTGCACGGATACGGATACGAATATTGTATCCGACACGATACAGATACGGAGATACGACAATTTAAAAAAAAACATAGGATACGATACGGCAATTATATATAATATTTTATTATTTACTAATTATAATTTATATTTAATATTTTTATATAGTATGTATTTGACGTAAAATATATTAAAAATTTGTTTTTACATAGATAACTTCTTATTAAGTAAATGTTTATTATATTTAGTTATTTAGTTATTTGTATTACTCATTTATTTCGATTTCAAATTTTATTTTTATTTTTCAAGTACATTATTTATACATTAGAAATATCCGACAAGTATCCGGAAGTATCCGAGAAGTATCTGCTATTATTTTAAAATAAAATATTCGAATACACCACTTAGAGTATACGATACGTACCCGACGAGTATCCGACGAGTATCGGTATCCCATACGATACGGCTTGATTTTTGAAGTATCCGCGCAACATAGCACTGGACATTACGGGACCGTTTGATGAAATATATCAATGGATTCGAAAATTAAGAGAGTGAAACCAACGTGAAGTTTCGAAGGATATGTATTTATTTCGTGTATTGTTTGATGTGTTAGAATGTTAAATAATGAAAAATGAAAGTTATTATTTGATGTGAGAAAATTTAAGAGTAGTTGGATATGAATTGTGTGGTATAAAATTTTATTACTTAAGAATTAAGATGCATTCTCTAGCCTACCAATTAAGACATTAATTGATTTAAGTAAGGGATATTTTACTTTGCCCCCAGATTTAATCACAATCCTCTATATCCTAATTAGTATAGTTAATTAACATGATAATTAGTAAGGAAAACATAATTAATAATTACATGGTATTAATTAAATACTTTTAATTCATATGAATGTTAATTATACGTTGATTAAGTTAATTATAAGGAATGTGTTAGTTACTCATGTTAATTAAGTGTGTTAATTAGGATATAGTCGTATAGATGTTGGTGGTGAAATCTGGGGGAAAAGCTTTTCCTAAAAGAATTATATATAAAATTATCAAAAAGCTACATGGCCCAAGAATCTAGTAACATGACTAGCCCATATGTTAGTCCCAATTAAGACATGTTTAGTGGAGAAATATAATTGATTAAGATAATGGTTAGCACTTAGCATTAGGAGAAGATGTTGCACTATTTTTTTTTTGTTGCCTTTTTTGGACTGTCTTCAGAAGCCCAAAGATCTTGTAAAATATATATTTGTTTCTATTTTATTGATAGAAAAGTAGTAAATAAAAACATTTATGAATTATTTGGGAGGATATATTATAGTGCCCTCCGGATTTGATTACAAAATTAAATAATAAATTTTCGCCTCCAAACCTTTTTTTATTTCTCCAGTTTTACATTGGAAACCCTTGTACATGTATTACAAAGAGTGAAATGAAAATCATTAGTTTTATTTAACCTTTATTGCACGACTAAATCGTAATCAAATCCCTTTCTATTATTCATTTGCACTATTGTGCAAATATCCTTGAAATCCATTCATTCAAATTTAATAGAAACATCACAGATTTTCAAAAATTCTCTTGTACCAACTTGGTACCAGTAGAAAGGAATAGTTTGTGAAACTTCTGAGTGCGGAAATCCAAAAATACAGTAGAATAAATGGATAGCATAATTGCAAAATTCGACAACATGGAGGTTTAAAATGAAAATAACATCACTCGATTGTAATTGGGAATGATATCAAAGTAATTTAGTTAAAAGAGGGTAATGATACAGATACAAGATATAGCACCTCATTGGGAGAGAAAATTAATTACGTTCCGAATTGAGAACGATAAGAGATTGGGGTTTAAAAGGTAAAATAAGAATAACACAACAAACCCTAATGAGAAAAATCAGAATATCAAATCTCGATTTATTACGTGCTTTTATAAAAAAAAGAGTAAAGAGGCAAAAGATCTTAATTGATCTAACAAAGATTCCACCATTGATGGAGAAAGAAAATAGAAAGTATAGCAAGAGCAAAATGGATGTAAATTTAAAGAATATTCACCAGTGACGTGGCAATTTCAGAAAATGTAAAATGTGGATATAATGATTGTATAGTTATCTTATTAATAGATTTATATAATATATAAGTTAAATAACCAATAATCTGTATTTAAATTTAGTATCATGGTATATGAAATAAAACGAACTACACATTGCACATTGCAAGTATCATACAAATATTCTTGAACAATATACATAATTACATACACTCATGACGACAGTCAGAATTGGCCAAAGAAAGATACTTATTTGGTTTGTTTACTAGACTAAAACAAAATGCTTCGATCCGAATTCGAATTCAGCTCCTGAAAAAGTGCAAAATTTACTTACCATCCCTGCTATTCAACTTATATATATACTTCGATTTGCATCCTATTTATTCAATGATGCAGTTTATATTTACAAAATACTATAATTTTTTTCCAGAATACCACTCCCTAATACCCTAATTTACAAATAAACAAACGAGAGTACTCCCTTTTTATGCCTTTACGCGGAGAGAGAGAGATAGAGAGAGAGAGAGAGAGAGAGAGTTGTCTTTATCTCTTTGTTCGTGTCTGTGTCATGTGCAGGTGCGGCTCAGTGGGATGTATCTTTTATTAATGAAATATATTCGATTACGGGGGAAGGAAAAGAAATAAGAAAGACCGTCAACAAAGTAAGAGTAGTTGTTAACAATATTTTATTGATCAGATCTCACATGACAAGTATAGTCTTGTTAGGCCGGAATTAAGAGGTCAGAAGTATAATTTCGCTGTATTTATTTTATTTTAGTGGAATCCACTGTGGCATTGATTTTGTTCGAATTTTCTGTAGAAAGAAGTCGAAAGGAATTTGATGAAATATGAGGCGACGTCACCTTTTACGTTGAGAAGTAAAGTAAGTAAGTATACTTAAAGTATCATTTGTCTACGTAGTTTAACAGATAAAACGCAACGAAATGCACAATAAGTATTTAAACGACGACGAAGGAATAGAAAGCCCACTTCATTTTGTCTACCTAAAAGATTGAATATCAAATCTTTTACTTAAGTACAAGCAAGTAGAGCTGGCAAAGTTGACCCGAACCCGAAAAATCGACCCGAGTAACATGAAGCCCGACCCGACCTGACTAGACAATTTACGAAAATCAAACAACCCGACTCGGACTGACCCGGGACTAAATAACCCGAACCCGAAAGTAGATGTTTTATATGTTACCCGAACTCGACCCGATCCGAAACCGAGTAATCCGAGACCCGAATATAACCCGAATTTACAAGTTGAATCAAATCTTATAATTTGAAATTTTAGTTATTATTTTTGTCCGCAACTGAATTAATTCAAACCCGAACCCGAAGAATCTGACCCGAACACATAATTTAACCCGAAAAAAACCCGAACACAACCCGACCCGATCCGAGTTAACTTCACCCGAAAATAACCCGAACATAAAAATGACCCGAACCCAAAAATACCCACCCGATTATAACCCGACCCATCCGATTTGCCACCTCTACAAGCAAGTGCTTTTAGGGTGGTTTTCGAGTATAATTTATTTAAGAAACAAACACACATACTTGTCCCATCTAAATTTCTTGCAGCAATTGATGTGTTAGTAAACCAAACAAATTAAATAATAATACATGTTAAATTAAAATTAGAATGTTTTGTTTGTTTAATCGAATTCATTCATTTACTTATTTATTATATATTCGTTTTAACATATACATTTTTGAATCCGAATTCGTTTACTAATTTATCATTTTTGTTTTCGTTTAATATCATATTTTATCATAAGCCATTAGGTGATTGAAATTAGGTGATTGAAGAGGCTTCAAAGAATCATGTCATGGCTCTTAACCTATTTTATTTTCTAAAGAAAAATATTTCTAGGGATCGTTTATGACTTATCCATAACAGGACAACAACTTTATAGGGGTCGGCTAAATATGTACGACCCAAGTATTAAAAATGAAAAAAATGTTCGAAAAGATCAATTCGACCGTATAATCTCCAAAGATAAGTGAATGACTACGTTACGCGGATACTTCAAAAATGCAGAAGTATCCTGAGGATACGCGTATCCGATACGGATACGGATGCGATACGGTTCGGATACGTATCAGATACGCCACGTGACGTATCCGAATATTTTAATATTTATTTTTTTCGGATACGACAGGGATACGGCAGGATACGGCTGATGATACGTCCAGGATACGTCTGTGATACTCCATTTATGATACTTCGACCCATAATATATTTTGGCCCATAATATTTTTAAATAAATTATATATGATACTTCTAGGATACTTCTAGATTAGTTCTAAAATATTTTTAGAACAAATTTATGATAGTTTTATGATACTTGTATTGTTTGATTGATATTATTTATCGTCATGATATTTCATTTAAAAATATTATTAATTTATTATTTAATTTATTACTTATTTATTAATTATATATAATATAAATATATTAAATTAATAATTATATAGCCGTATCCGTATCCGTGATTTTTTGAAAATTGCCGTATCCGTGTCGTATCGGATACGCTACCCGTATCCGTATCCGTACAACATAGGTGAATGAATATACCAAGGACACTTGTCGACTACTTTTTAATATATATATTTCCAGAATGAAATATTATATATATATATATATATATATATATATATATATATATATATATATATATATATATATATATATATATATATATATATATATAGAGGGAGGTTAAACTACTTAATTAAGTATCAACAATTTGGTACTTAATGTTTTTCACCATTAAATTTGCATTGATATTTGTGCATTTAATGATGTGCACAAACTTTCATAATCATCATGAAAAAACACAAATATTAATGCAAATCCAATGGTGAAAAAACATTAAGTACCAAAATGTTGGTACTGAATTAAATAGTTTAGCCTCCCTCATATATTTTATATATTCATTTTAACATCATCTTAGCCAATTTTTTACTTCATCTACCTCTTTTCTCGCTATGTTGATTGGTGGAGTTTTTATCTTTTGAAATATTCGTCTATTCCGCTCCTTACATACTTGCCATAGCATAACCGCCCATGTAGATGTTCATTCTTTCTTATCACCCGGCAATAAATTTTTCCTATTCGATTTTAGAGTGTCGATAGGCTTCCTTGCATTATAGTTGTTTGGTTTTTATTTGCCAATATATCGGCCAATTTTCACGCATCTTGCGTGTTTGTGCATGACACAAGTAGATGGTGTCTAGTTTTCGGTTTGGTCATACAAAATGTGCATTTGTCTATGTGTGGTCATCCCCTTTTTGCTAGTCTGTCGTATTTAGCTTGTTTTGCATGACTATCCCTACGAAGAACTTCACTTTAGATGGAGCCTTAATTTTCCAAGTTACTCTTTGCCAAGGGATTACTATTTCCCAATTTCAAAAAACACCCTATCTTCTTTAGATATTCCAAAAAACACCCTATTTTCCAGAATGAAATATTATATATATATATGGAAATTTTCAAAAAAACCCCTATCTTTTTTAGATATTCCAAAAAACACTCTATCTTCTTGAAAACTCCAAAAAACTTCCTTTACCAAACTTTTATTTTCAAATACCCCCCCTATGGGGTTAAAATTAACCATGAATGCTGTTAAAAAAAAATATGACCAAAATACCCTTCTATTTTCATATGTATATTTTTGTTAAGTTTTCATTAATTTTATTAGTTTTAAGAAAATTCATAATTATTTTTTAACATATAGTGATTTCACAAAAATAAAATTATTAAATGTCGTGTTTGTATAATTCATTCATTTATTATTCAATAAAAATTAACATCAGATAATAATAAAATAAACACCTTGAAAATATATTGACAGAAAAATATTTCTTTAAATTTCTAGTTTTTTTTATTTTCGTTCTTCTTTTTTGTAATTTTTTAATAGTTTCATGAAAATTTAATTTTTAAATATTTGCAAGGTGTTCTTTCAATATTGTTGTTCATATTATTATTATTTTATGTTAGTTTTTCAGGAAAAAAAAATATAAAAGTCAAATATACATAATGTATGAATATTAAAATTATATAAATATAACATATGATAATTATTTTTTTAAAATTATTATAAGGTAAAAAAAATGAGGTCTTTTTAAAAATTAATACAAATAACAAAAATATTCTTTTAATTACTACATATGTAAAATGAAGGGTATTTTGGTCATAAATTTTTTTGAACATCATTCATGGTTAATTTTAACCCCATAGGAGGGTATTTGAAAATAAAAGTTTGGTAGAGGTTTTTTTTGGAGTTTCCGAAAAGATAGAGTTTTTTTTTAAATATCCAAAAAAGATAAGGGGTTTTTTGAAAATTTCCCATACATATAATATAAAAAACATAGTTGTTTGATATACAGAAATAAAAACAATTCGTACATCATGAACATGTACCCTAATGCTAAGTGCTAACCATTATCTTAATTGGGACTAATATACAAAAATGTTGCACTTATTTCTCAAAACTGTACTTGGGTTGGTAATGTTGTCAATTTTTTGTGTAAGTGGGTCAAGTTTCCAAATTAGGTCTTGCAATACATCAACGGTTATGTCGAATAATAGCGGTGATAGCGAGTCCCCTTGTGTTAGTTCTCTTTGGTGAAAGAAAAAGTCCGATGACAATCAATTTGTTTTTAGGTTGGAACTTGATAAAATGAATAAATTATGTATCCAAAGTATCTATTTATCGGGATTTTTTTTTGCTTTAAGCAATCTCAAAATGCATTTTCAAGATAACATGTTGAAGGATTTTTTGAAGTCGATTTTGAGCATTACGGTGGGTGTTTTATTTTCTTTGTAAAAATGGTGTAGTTCTCTAGTCACAACAAAAGTTTTTGTAATTGCTCTTTCTTTTAGAATAGCCGTTTGGTTATGGTGTATTAGTGATGGAAATAGGGGTTTTAGTTTTGTTGCTAGTAATTTTGTTATTATTTTGATCAGGATTGATAGCACACTTATGGGTCTAAAGTCTTCAACCGAGGTCGGATTTACTTTTTTCGGGACTAGTGTTATAGTTGCTTTATTTAGTCTTCATAGATCTAATTTATTATCGTAGAAATCGTTTATCAAATCTATGATTTTTTTCTTCAAGATTGGCCACATTTGTGTGGTGTGCTCCGCGGGAATTCCATCCGGTTCCGAGGCTTTATTTTTTTTAACTCATTTATTACTACATGTATTTCGGCTTCCGTAAATCGTGTTCTTAACGATGATAGGTTTATGTTATTCCTAGCGGGATTTAACAAAGTTTGTAGATTGAAATCGGGTTCTATTTCCTTTTTCGATCCGAGTATTTCCGAGTAGTGTTCTTGAAAGATTTTCAAAATTTCCGTTTTGTCGGTGATTGTGTTAGTTCCTTGGGTCATTGTTGGTATAATGTTATGAAATCTTTTAGCCGTAGCTATTGCATGGAAATATTTTGTGTTTTTGTCATCCAATTTTAGTCATGTACATGAAGCTCTTTGTTGCATTTAGTTTCTTGATTTGAAGTTAGGGTGTATATTAGTTTTCTCAATTCTATTGTTAGATTCCTTTCTATTTCATTTAGTGGATTTTTCTCTTCTTTTATGTTTAGGTCCCTTACAATCTCTTTTGCATTTTTAAGTTGTACATTATTCTTTTGGAAGGCTTCGATTGCCCAAAGAGTTAGTCCATTTGTAATTTTATGAAGCTTGAAAAATAAAGTTTTGGCCGAGTTATTCAAAGTTGGTGGTTGATGGATCCGCCAATTTTAAAATTCCCTAGTTATGTTTTGGTGCTATAACCAAATTTTTTTCATTTTTTCACTTGGTATTCCCAATTGCTTTCTTTAGATATGGTTAATTTTAGGAGAGCATGGTCGGAAGTAGTTGTCGGTAGGTCTATGAATGCGGGTATGATATTTAGATTAAAGAATTCATGAGAAATAAATCCTCAATCTAATTTTGCTAGAGTCGCGGTTGGTCTTTCATTAGACCATGTGTATTTTCTCTTATGTAACGGGATTTCTATTAGGTTTAGTTGTTCGATTTGGTGGTTAAATTCTAGGACAAGGAACGGGTCATGACCCGTCCTGGTCGTTTCGCTTCTTGATCTTGTTAGATTAAAGTCTCCTATAAATTATCCAAGGCCAATGTGATTTGTTCAAATATAGTTTAATTCGGCAAGGAAATTTGCCCTAACGTCGTTTGTTAATAAGAAGGTAAAATTGTTCTGTAAATATTATATATTTGATATGAATTAGATATGAATATTATTCCAATTAATATTGCATACAATTCCATCAAGCAAAATGTAGTTTTTCTCCATCAAATCTGACGTTTCATATTTAATACAATGTCCACGAGTTTTATTGAATTTTTTTGTGCACGTAAATTATACGATTTTGTTCTTCAACAAATATATTTGGAAGCATTTATTAATCCCATGGTATGAAATACGAAGCATTTATTAATCCTTACAAAACTAAAAAATCATTATTTTTTCTTTTCTTTCCTTTCCTGTTCTTCATAGAAATTTCCGTATATTTTAATTTTTCTTTTTACAAATAAATTCGTATGAGTTTTTATTTCATTTTGATTTCCATGTAATATATATTCGTTTTTAAGTTCAACTTTTACTTTAGTATATGAATATAAATTATGTAATCTGATTTGTGAATTTTTTTTATCTAATTTTATAAGAGTGGTGATAGACATCTCCTTTAAAATCCCCTAACTCAATTGATATGTTGGCAATGACATTAATTAATAGTAGTAAACTACGAATATCTCTTTTGTTGTCATCCTACATATGTTGGAAAAGAAAAAAATATTAACCGTTTCACAATTCATTAATGAATTGGACATTTTTATTGGAATTGATTACCATCATCTTTTTGTAATTAAATTTAAATTTTACAAATATGGAAAAATATATATTTGGATGGATCGATTCACCATTTACCACATGTGAAACATATGAAAATTTTAAAAAATATAATAAAATAAATAAGTTAGGTTTACCACCTGATAAACCTAAGATGTAAAATTTGCTATTATTATACGTATTTAATATTTCTTTGCCAACACATCAGGCTTTGTGGGGGATTTTAGAGGGGACAAGTATAATTTTTTATTTTATAATACGTTATAATAATAGTATTCATTGAACTAAATTTAAAAAAATCATAATGTGACCCGGAATTTCATAATTAATATATCATTAAAACCTCAGGGGCTTGTCATGATGCGCTTTTGAATTTTATGGCATCAATACTGCAAAAATTGAAAGAAATTTGATGATCCACGAAGCTTCCTATTTTGTTCTGCTTTTGGACAATTTTAATCTATCTTGTACGGACCTATCTCAGTGCACACGGTTCTAACAACTCCTTTTGGACAATTTTATAACTAACGTGGTATCCGGGGGATTGTGCGTGTTTTTTTTTTTTTTTTGAAATTAATAGAGTAGGTTCTAAGTCCTATTTCTATTTTCCATTAATTATAAGAAATTTACATCACGAGTTTTAGATATAGATTACAATATAATAAAATCTAAAACTCTAACCTCTCATAAACATTAAACTAAACCCATTAAAATTTTAAAATACCACATTTAGCTAATTATCCTCTATGTGCATCTGAAATGCTAGACAGAATTTTCCATGGAATTTCTTAGAGGATTTTGAAATCTTGTTTCAACAGCATATTTAGACCTATATCTTCATCTCCATTCGTGTGAAGTATTCCAATTTTTAATTTCGATTTTATGGACAATCAGCATCATTGTGAGCTCAAATAAAATATCAACTAAAGAATACAAAAGTGATTTAATCATAATCTTCACCACAACACACCAAAACATAATGAAATAACATTGTAAATAAACTTGTCAATCCATAAAAACTACTGTCCATACCAATTACAACACATGAGTCTTTGTATAAAAATAGAAATAATACAACAATGGTAATAAGCTCTAGTGCCGCAAAAATACATTTCGGTGCTATACTAGTGTAAGAAAAAACATCGAGATGAACCAACAAAAGAATAAAAGAATTGAGGAAGAACTAACCTGCCTCGACCTCGAGTATCAATTCTGGTATGAGAGGATTTTGTGATTTCCTAAAAACAAAACAAAAAACAAAATCTTGTTAGAAAGATCCAAAAACCGAATTATTTAAAAAAAACTCACAAAGAAAACCAAGTATCCTGACATCATGTCCTGACCTTTTTCCCACCTCCAATGCAACAATATACTTCAGAATCTACCAACATAACAGAAAAACAATATTTATAATTTTATTTATACTAAACTTATGATAAAAATGAGGATAAAAGAGTGAATTTTTTGCTCACCGAACCGGGATATCGACATTGGAAAGAAGGGAAAACTCACATTATTTAGCATATTTATCATCAGGTATATCGACCATTTGCTTCTCCAATGCACAACTAAACTGTATTATTTCCTCTCCTCAATGATGTTGATAACCCTAATTGAAATAAATTAATAAAAAATAAATAGTGTTATCTTGAATTGAATATTCCCAAATTTTGTTAAAAGAATTCATCGTACATGTTACCTGAAACATAAATACCCATAATGCTGAAAAATCGTTGCGAACGCTAAGAAATTTCATAAAAATCACTCAGATACGTACATAGCTTCTCACAATGAAGATCTTGTAGGACAGGTACATATATTCTAGGGATTCCATGATATCAGTGGCTCTCTCATCATAAAACCCGCACTCGCAACCATCGAAGTAAATATATTCAATGCGGAATTGTCTCGTTCGATTCTCGCCGCTGCACGCTGAAGTGGTACCTAACCCACAAAATCAAAACATAGTAAATATTACATATATATCCCGACAAATAAAAATAAACATCACGTAAACATACCACGCCAATCACATATATAAAAATGAGGTTTTCAAATATTCACAAAAGTTAGGGTTTTTCTGAATTCCACTATTAATTATTGTACCCGTTCGGCAACACATGGAATAATGGAAGAGTGGAAGAGTGGAAGAAAACTAATTCTATTTTATTCCAAGAGTGTTCGGTAGATTAAATTGTGGAAGAGTGGAAGTAAAAATTAAATTAATATTTTTTATTGGGAAGAATGAGAAAGAAGAAGAGAAAAATTCTTTTATTCCATCTTCTTCCACTTTTCCACCCCTCCATGGAATAGAGTTAAACTAATTTATTCCATTTTCTTCCAATCTTGTTCGGCGGAATAAAATGATTTATTCCACTATCTTCCACTATTCCACTCGAATTCCATGTTGCCGAACAAGCCCAATATGAACAAATCAAAAACACTTGAGCTCCCGAAGTAAAATACAAATCTATTCCCGAATCATAAAAATACATACAAATTGTTAATGGGCCCCAACATGAATCCATCAAGATTTTTATCATATAGTGCTATGTAGTCTCCTGATGAACAAATGGTGGAGAGTTTGGTCTTTGCATTCCAACATTTTCCTTTATGCCCATGTGATCAAGAAATAATTCTTTTTAGACCAATAAAGCGGCGGATCAACCCTAAAAACATAAGCTCAGCAAACTAGCTCTTTATTAAATAAACATTTTTCATTCCTTTTCTGGGTTAATTGCTTCGTCCTCTACAGTCTGCACACAACACTTCTCCTCTCGTCTCTCTCTCTCTCGTCTCTCTCTCTCGTCTCTCTCTCTCTCTCTCTCTCTCTCTCTCTCTAATAGGTCATTCCTTCGCCTCACCCTCTCGTGGAAACCATCAGCTTTATGGATTCCGAATTACCCATTACTGATCAGGTATTTCTCTTGCCATACTTGTGTGTAAAGGCAGCTCGTAATTGTATTGGTCTCAAATTTCGTTTTTCTTTCGATCTTAATTAAATTTGTAGGTTTGTTTGTTGAAAGGGGAATAACTTGTATATCAAGTATCTCAAAAACCCGATCTCACCAATTCTTCTTCTCACTTTTAGTTTGCAGGATCTAATTTCTTTCCGTAGATATTTCTTCCTGATTTTGCCTTATTTAAAATAACTTTTTGTAGTTTTTTGTTAGTTTTCACTTGCAATCAGGTCATGGATTTCAGTTTCCTCTTCTTTTTTTTGCTGGTTGAATAGGAATTACTCTTTTGTTGGTGGTTCTCTCTGTCTTTTACCTTTTCTATTTCTATTAGGGTTTAGGGTTAGCAAATACCCTTCTTTAGGACACAATACTGTTATATAAAACTAACAAGTTTTTGTTTCTAATATCGTTTGAATAAAAATGCAAGTTAAAAGTTGGATGCAAATATCATATGCGTACACATATATATCATAAACTAATTAGTTTTTGTTTTCATATTATGCGTATTTTTAATTGAACATGTAAAAAATTGAAATGTTCTTGTATTATATAATATTGAGATATGACAATATTCTTGTAATTATAAATATCACAAGCTCAATAGGTGTTTGTTTTAGTTAGAAGTACTAGCTAGGCTAATACTAGGAGTATAATTAACTGGCTGAATTCCCTTTTTCCTCGCGTTTACAGGATCCGCATGAAATAACAAGCCCTAGTGATAGAGAATGGCATAAACGATCCGAACACTACAACCTTATGCTCATGGGGTTCTATACCGCGGGGGGCTTTGGGCATGCACTCATTTTCGACCGTTTGCCACGATACTTAATTTTCATCCCCTTCTCGGGTTTTCTTTTCTCTCTATTCCACCTGATCTTCCTCAAACTGATGTCAGGGAAGAATCTGCCCAGCCATCGCGCTAACAGGAGGTGCTTACCGGCCATAGCCGATGCTTATCTCGTGTGTGGAATCATTGCTGCCATTCTTCTCATGGTTACCCAAACTCTTATGCTGTCTGTCATAGACAAACGATACCTAGTATTTCTGACCTGCCCCGTTCTCGGTACTGTGGGAGCAGTCATGATTCTCTACTTCGGGTTAGAAAACGAACCTCATGACCAAATGGATATCGTCAATGAATATAAATCGATAATAGCAAACTTATTTCGGTTTTCCTTTTTCTATTTCTGGGTTGGATTTACGGTATTATCTACCATAATAGGAAAGGACTATAGGAACAACACTAGTAGTTTTCCGAACAATCATCACACTATCATCTCAGTTTCCTTCTTAATCGCAATGGTCGGGTTATTCACCATGACCATTACAACTTTCCCTTACCGGTTAAAAAGAAATTTCATGTTTGTGTTTGTCAAGGGTTTCAGAATATTCATGATGTGTTCGTTGTGGGTGGTTGCTATGATTCTTGCAAGTAAATTCCTAGAAAAAATTATGGTAATTCTTGTCTTATTCATTGAATTGAGTTTTGAGTTCGCTGCCAAATGGTGCTGCAATCTTTCAAAGACGCAGTCGACCGAGAATACCTTAATACATAAAACCGAGGCGGAAATTAATACCACCGCGCAAAAACTTGCATGGTACAGTATTGTCTACCTGGCAATGTTATATTTACCTAAGTCAGGGATTGCCGAATTCTCGGCATTGTTACCGCAAAGGTGGTCGCTGTTCTTTGTGCTTCTTTCGATCATATTCTGCTCGAATAGAGTGGCTTTCCCTTTCCTTGAAACAAATAGTCGAAGTATCGGCTATAAAATCATTCAGGATATAATCTACGCGTTGCAGTTAGTGTTACCGCTAGTAATCATGCTGCCATTTATCGTGTTGTGCCAGAAAAGTGGAATGGCAAGTGTTGCTATTCCTCCTAGCCCATAATCTACACCGGGACCGACCAGCAGGTACGGTCACAAAAATTAAACTACGTTTTTCATTAATAGAATTAGAAATCTTGAAATCTTCATACCAAACTTAACTATATAACTGGTTCCTAAGTCGGAAACGATTTAAATAATTATAGTAGATACAATTAATTAACAAATGAACATAACTTTTGTTGGCCAGAAAGCAGATGTTGATGGATTTCGTCGCTTCGGGTTGGAAGGCCAGGTTTAATTAATTTAATATTAGGTTCTATTGTGATGAATATAAACAAACTTGATTGTTGTTGTGTATCTTGTAATATTATTTTCTTCTAAACTCGATTGTTGTTGTGTAGTACTTAAAATTTTCCTTTTGTAATGAATGATTTTGTGCGTTTTAAATTTATTAAGACTGATATATGCATGTCTGATCATTTAGAACCTCCTGGTTTTGCAGCTCTCATTTCTTTTCTTTTCTTTTTTTTGTATTTTTTTAGTTAGTGTAGGTTATGGCATTTTATCAAAATATGTCTATATGATGCGTTTGGATAATTTTCTAAACTCGATTTTTTGGAACTTTAGTATAATTTTTTGGAACTTTTAGTATAATTTTTGGTTATGAAATTTTAGTAAATGAACATTACTAATTATGTAAATTTTGAATAAATGGATTTAGAACTGTTAATTTAGGTATCTAAAGAAATTAATTGAATAAGTGGTTAATTGATTATTTTTCGATAATTATGAATGTTAATGGTTAATTGACATATGATTAATTGAGTTATAAAAAAGAATTTATGCATGCTTATTTCTACAAAAATTTAAATTTAATTATGTTATAAAAGAGAATTTATGTTTGTTAATTAAATTATCAAATATATATCTTCATTGAATTTGTAAATAATATTTGTTATATGATATATTGTTAATTAAGTTACCATATATTTTTTAGTTGTATTAGAAAAATATTATTTTTAATCATGTTAATTATATGAAAATTATGTTACAAAATAATTATTACTTATCATATTTATTAATTAGTATTTCATAATTATTTTACAATGAATTAACCAACAATACCAATGGTACAAAAATTGAGGGGGAAATTTGAATGGAAGTTGGAGTTACCTATCAATGCCATGCACCCCCATGACGTGAGATGATTCAATCATCAAGGTTGTGGTGACTTTCAGGGGTATGGAAGAATTACCCTAAAAAAATGAGGCTTTTTACCGTGCCTCTATTCCCACCGTTTCATGATGAGTCATCGATTAGAGATTAACCCACTAATTATTTCTATCAATTAACAATTAATTCATATTTGTTAATTTTTAAATATTCCTTATTAATATTTAATTGATAAGGACCTTAATTACATATTATCATTTCCTACCCTTTATGTTCTAAACTAGCTTACATAAATTTGTAGAGGTAAAAGACCAATCATTTCTTACGGATCACTTCACCATTTCTAGAAGAGTCAATATATGCACATAACACGAAGCACAACGACATATTTGAAAATCGCACAAAAAGAGTCACATAAGAAACTACATAAGATCGGGATTTTTTCTTGTTTAAAAAGTTGAAGAAATCCGTAGACGAATAACGTAAGACCGAAGAACCAAACACGCAGAAGATTCAACGAGAAGCACCGCGAAGAATACGACACAAAACTCAACCGAGAGCGCACTTACAAGACTTGAAAATCAATCCCGAAAAATACTGAAAAAACGTGAAGATTCCGGGAGAATACTTCAAGACTTGAAGACCCACACGACCCCACATCACTATTTGGTATTACTCTAAACATACCCTCGAAGTGGTGGATCAAATCTCAAAAAATTCCACAAAATCAAATTCTGAAAACTCTCTTGATTGTGCAAAAATACACTATCTGTCCGGACGCCAGGATGAAGGGTCCGGACGGTTAATTAAACCGACCGAATACAGTCCGAACGTCTCAGCCTAGCATCGGACGCTCTATAGTATTTTTGCTAATACTGTCCGGACGGCCCATCCAAGCATCTGGACCGTTCGTTCATTTGTGTAACCCAACAACCCAGTCGTGGGGACAAGTTTGGGGACGCTCCTTCCATGTTGCGGGGCGGGGGGGGGGGGGGGGGGGGGGGGGGGGGGGGGGGATTCTGGGAGATTTTGAGGTTTTTCAAAATTCAAAATCTTGAGACTCCTAATTTCTTGGGGCCTTTATTTTGGGCTTGATTTGTGGGGTGGTGTTGAAAGAAATACAGTTTCGGATCAACCGTAAAAGTGTACACAAGGATAAACGAATGTAGTCGTACATTCGTGGCCATAACTTTCAGTGGGAAAATCCAATTAGAATGGTTCAAATTGGGTTAGATAGATAATGAGATTATCTACAACCTTCATATAGAAATATATTTCATATGAACGAAGTATAAGTGTCGTTTCTGTGAAATACCGAAAGGGTGCAACAGTATGACATACAGTTAGTAAAACAGTCATAACTTTTGCATACGAACTCCAATTGGGCTGGGCCAAATTGGGTTGAGTAGATAATAAGATTATCTATAACTTTCGTGTTGGTTGATTTTCTGTCAGAGAAATTTATCAATTTCGTCTGGACAGAATACTGAACAGGTTCATACAGTTTTCTGTGTGAAAGGGTGTATATTGGATATACATGCCTTTTGGCTAATCCTTATCCTATTAGGTATAAATAGGATTTTCTCTCTCATCTTCACTAAGGGATTCAGAAGTAATTCAAAGCAATATTCTGCCCAAGACACAAGAAAAGTGCAAATTCAGATTTGATCTTTTGTGAGTGAAAAGGCACGAAGAGAGATTAATAGAGAATCGATCGAGATCAAGCAAGTGCATCGATACATCGTCTAGGCAGGTGTATCCGTGTCCGGCGTCTTCCGACTCAAGGTGGATACGTGTGGAGGAGCAACACTTGGGGCTCTCCGTTGTGATCGAACCGAAGGATCGAAGAACGGGAACGAACGGTGAAGGACGCACGGTGTGGGACGCGCGTAAAGTCACCAACGTGACCGGAGGAATAGGAGGCAGCGATCAACCCTTCGTGTTCCATCAATTTGGAACTGGTATGGATCTAACCTTCTATTTGCATCGTACCCTCGAAGTCATGGCGTGATCTCGGGAATCGGGGAATCGGACCGGGCCTTCATTCCGCTGCGCGGGCCCGGGGTCGAGAATATTCCCCTACAGGTGTGCTCTGCGACCCCCTATGAATATCCTCATTCATTTATGCACCTTTGAACAACCAAATTCTTGAAACCCTATCACCATTGTTGTGAGAATATTGTGGGCTCCACTGTTAGGCTAGATCCAATTTTCGATATTCTTTGAGAGTAGTCCTAATCTAGAGAACGTTCTTTGTGAGATCGTGTGGTTGTTTCGATAGTTGTTATATTTGTTGTTTTGTAAAGCTAGTTTGTTGTGTAAAGACACTACAACCTTGTTAGTCACATTATTGTAATATGAACTATTATAAGAGGTTCGCCACGATCTTTCGTGACGACGAGTCGACGAGACTATTCTTCGGAGACATAGGCATTGTTCTGGTCGAACTCCGTTATTATACCCGATGTAATTTCTATCTTTACTTTATTTCAATTATTTGGGTTTATTTTTTTTCTTTCTTTTGACGAATTTGAGATTTCCAGACGGTAAGGGCACGAGTACAACCACCTTAGTCCCACTGTATTTATATGCGAATCCAGATCGCAACATTTATTCGTAAGTCACATATCCATTCGTGACTAGAATTATTGTGCACCAAGTGAGTTATTTATTTTCCCCGTAATTGTACTTTTATTTATTTCATTTTATCGGGTTTCTGGATCGTACTTACTTTTCTTTTTTCTTTTATTTATTTTTATTTTATGTCGGGTTTTTCATTTTTTTTCTTTATTTTTTATTTACTGCTTTTAATCGTAATTATTTATTGACACGTACCTTTGTTAATTATCACAACATCTACTCTAACAATGATCATATAGTTACATACTTAAAAGTTACATATTTTTAATTTAACTCGGAGCTTTCACATATAAACCTATTCACCCCCAGACCGTCTCGGGACCACTAATTAACACACTTAATTAACATGATAATTGACAATGAACACATAATTTATAATTAAGAATTATTATTCCGAATGTATATTAATAATATATAAATTAATTGTTAATTGTTAATTATGTGATATGTGTTAATTACAATGTTAAATAAGTGTGTTAATTAGAATATAGATGATATGTTGATGAAATCTGGAGGCAGGTTAGATGGCCTCTGTATGATAACTTGACTAGACCAAATAGTTTTCAGAAAGAAAAAAAACTAACGGGATAAATTTAGAGGCAAATTATAGTAGATTTGAAATTGAAATAATTCATATTTAAGCCAGTAGACTGTAGACGCAAAAATATAAACTATATATCACTTCAATAAACTTTTTTTATTGAACTAGAACCACAAATAAATCATAGAAAATGACCATATAGGTATAGAAACATGACATTAAAAATCTAAAAACCAAAACTCGGAAATCTCAAGGAAAAAAGATTAAACGTACCGATCGCGAGCCAAGCCCATGATGAAACCTTTGGTCCCTAGCTATATGCTTGCAATAACTCGTTTCTACGGCTTGAGCAAGTACTGGCTAGTTGTCATGAAGCAGTCGTCTTGCATCTACACCGAATGCCAATCGAGGCCAATAACTTATGGGTCATCGCGCTGCGTGCACCGTGAATTAAAAAAGGAAGTAAGGTGAATATAATTCTAAGTTAAGGACTTACAAGAGGTGAAGCATGGAGGAAGAATAGAGCAACAATTGGGTCGGTCAAAAATGAAGCATAGCCATGGAATGCAAATATGGAATTGGTCTAGTCCACTCTTTAGTTTTGATTATCTTCCATTTCTCGCTGGCCATATGTAATTTGTGAAGTGACTAGCTTGGTAGCTACAACGTACCAATCATACAGGTCATCTTAGCTGATTAGTTCAAATCAATTAGAGAAATGCACTGTGTTAATGATTGATATTTTTTGATTATAAACTGTACCTGGATCTCACCTCTCATGTGAGGTTCAAAATAACAATACAAATTTACCAAACAAAAAACAAAAAAACACATGTCTTTGTCTCTCACTTCACCGCAAATAACTCCAACTACCAATTTATCTTTTTTCTTTTTTTTTATGTTTCATAGGGGCATGTATTTTTTTATAATAACTAATTTTCATTGTATTTAGAGGGACGGTACTCGGGTCATCATCTGGTGAAATTATAAGTATATGCAGATCTATATATGAAAACAATGTAATATGTCATAAATTAATTATTGTATATTTTGTCAATAATTGTTAATAAAAAGAAATTTATGATAATTTTTCATGCAAATAATTTATTGTGTGAACAATTAATATAAAGAAATTAGGTATTGAGTCGTGTTAAATTATACACCTATATATCTAATTTACTATGTTGCGTGGATACTTCAAAAATCAAGCCGTATCGTATCGGATGGCGTATCGGATACCGATACTTGTCGGATACTCGTCGGATACGTATCGGATATTCTACTTGGCGTATCCGAATATTTTATTTAAAAATAATGGCGGATACTTCTCGGATATTTTCTGATACTTGTCGGGTACTTCGAACGTATAAATAAATGTACTTGAAAAATAAAAATAAAAATTTGTGATCGAAATTAATGATTAATCATATACGTAAATAACTAAATATAATAAACGTTTACATAACTGGAATTTATTTTTGTAAAAAACAAACATTTAATATATTGTATGTCAAATATATACTATAAAAAATATTAAATATATAAATTATAATTAATAATATAATAAAATATTATATATAATAGACGTATCATATCCTATGTTTTTTAAAATTCCGTATCGCCGTATCCGTATCGTGTCGGATATTACGATATCCGTATCCGTATCCGTATCCGTGCAAGATAGCTAATTTATATAATATTCGATTTTTTTTATTTGATTTAGTTGTATGTTACAAAAAATGTTGAAATGAATCATGCTTCGATTAATATTAGCACTAATTGAAATAAACAACTTTACTGCTATTTAAAGTTTTCTACATTGATTTTCTTAATTTGGATTTGGTCTTTTAAAAACCATGATCATATTGTTATTTGGTGTATGTGAACCAAGTATAAATGTTGTTTTCTCATGTATTAATGTGATGTTGAATTTTATGGAAATATTTTTTGTAAAAACACATGCAATGAAATGGAATCGAACCGGGAATCGTTGGTTCGAAGGACATGGTATTTACCAACTGCGCTAAACAATGTTTTAATCAAGGGAATCTTTAGTGTCTTAAGCAAGGGATATTTTACTTAAAAATGTATTTTTAAGAGTGGATATGAATTGTGTTGTATAAAATTTTATTACTTAAAATGTATTCTCTAGCCTACCAATTAAGACATATAAATTGATTTAAGCAAGGGATATTTTACTTAAAAATGTATTTTTAAAAGTAGTTGCATATGAATTGTGTTGTATAAAACTTTAGGGAGAATTACATATATATCCCTATTCAAGACTCAAATAACAAATTTATCCCTCTATAACTTTTAATATCATATTTGTCCCTTCGAAATTCAACTAATATCAAATTTATCCGCAAGTAATCTTTTCCGTCAAAAGTAACGCAATAGGGTGGATTGACTATAGTACCCTTCACAGTCTCTCCCTCTCTTCATCTCTCTATTTCCTTTCATGTTGTATGTTTTAGCTCGATCTCTTACCTCTTTGTTACACATGTATTCTCTGTAAGAAAGGCGAGACAACTTAATCCCAGAAAGAGGGGTGATATTTGCTGCTCCACCTTGTCACACGAGAGAGAAAGAGAGGTGATACTTAATATATAGTGGTTAGTCTGTATAATATGCCTCCATTAGAAAACTAATATTCCATAGAATGAATATCACTACTATTAGAGTATTTCTCAAAGAAAAGTATTAAGTATTCAATTGTCAATATTTCTTTACAATAGATACACAATCATGTCTTGTTATTTTACAGAAAGTAACATATCAACCAGCAATTTAAATGAACAATGGATAAAGCGGAGCATCAAGAAATATTTATGTCATGAAAAAAATGTTAGTTAGGCTTAATTAGGGTCAATTCTGTTGAATTTGGGTTCATTTAAACTAAATTTGGATCACTTGTACTGAAGTTGAGTCTTTTATGTTGTATTATTCTTTTTTTTGTATTAAAATATCACAATTACAAGTCGAGTTTGTATTAAAAACAGTGATCTAAGTTGACGGTTCCGTTGATAAAATCAAGGACCTAAAATCCGTCGAAAGAAGACAAAGTCTGTTATTTTGATTCTTTGTATCCATGATACATTATGTAATTGAGAATCCAAGTCTGTTATTTTGATTTTCGGATTTGGAAAGGCACTAAATTCCTTTTCTGAGTTTTGAGCAAAAGAAGGAATTAAATTCCTGTTCTTTGTATTTCTTCAAGGGTTGCGAAGAACATATATGACTGAAATTCGACCTATGATCTAAGTTGCGAAGGGTTGCCGACCTATTCTTTTTTCCTGGTGTGAAGAGGTCTGACCTAAGAAGCGACTTCTGACCTAAGACGCAACTTCTGGTTTGAAGAATTGCGAAGAACAGATACGACTATCTGCAGTATTGAAGCGCCGCGACTTTTTTCCGATTTCATCTTTTGAAGTATTGAAGACGCGACTTTTTTCCTGATTTTATTCTGAACTAAGTCGCGATTTTACTTCTGAGCTATTTCTTTTGAAGTATTGAAGATATCTGAAGAATCGCGGCTCTTCAGAGTATTCATCTTCTCAACTCTTCGTGACTCTTCGTCGTTCTTCAGAGGCAATTCGATTTTCGTCGTTCTTCAACTGAAATTCATTCTTCAATTCGTTGTTCTTCAGAGATCGTGATTCTTCGTCGTTCTTCAACTTTATTCGCAACTCTTCGTTCGACCTTCTTCAACCTTCAGTCTGTGTAGAGTCTCTTCGCAACTCTTCGTCGCATCTGGTCAGATTTAAGTCTGATTTCTTCGCAACTCTTCAGTCACAACTCTTCAGTCGGATTTCAGTCTGTGTAGAATTTTCGGTAGAATTGATGCAGTTATGAAGGAGTGATTTATGCCAGCGATGAAAGGAATTTCAGTCAATTACGTTGTGTGAAGAGTTGAAGAGGTTTTGAAAGAGGAACGATTTGAGACGAGGTTTTGTGAAACTTCGGTCGAATTTGAATCGAAAGGGAAAATCGATTGAAGAGGGGTGAAAGATGGAAGAAAAGAAACGCAAATAAATTGCAGAGTCAATGTCTACGGTCACTGTCGACTGTCCAGGCGAACGCCATGGAGAGCGAAGAAGATGGTAAAGGGGAAAAACGCCACTATCTCGCTGTGGCTATTGCCACTAGCGAAAGAGGAGAAGTGCCATGGTTATAAAGCTTTCTTTGGTTTTTTGTTTTGATCTCGTTTATGTTGTATTATTCATTGTTAGTGAAAATAATGAGAAATATGCTATGTTTATTTTGTTGTTATATAATTCATACAGAAAAGAAATGATTCCTGCATAAAGGTTAGTGACGAATTTGTTTGTTCATACATGCGATGAGAATATGCTATATTTGTTTTGTATTTCTCCCTCTCTTGAGAATATTTGACGATAATTTGTTTGTAGATATCAAGTTAAAATGTTGCTTCAGATTGTGGAAAGTTCGGAGGAGAAAATGTGGCGTTGGATCATGCCAAGAACTTGTTCGATGAAATGCCCAAGAGAAAAGTGCTGAGTTGAACTTGCATAATTTAAGGCTGCAAGCAAATGAATCTTAATTCAATGGGTATGCTGATGAGCCAGTTGTCATTCGTATCACCATTCGCCAAACTTCGCTGAGGAAATGCACTAGAAGGATTGTTCATCAGAGAGGGGTTTATGTGTTCTGTTCGCTAGATAGGAATTTTATGTTAATGGGTTTGAATATTAGATGTGGATTTGGGGTATTTTAGTCAGATAAAATAAAATTTTATAATTTAGTCAGGTTTAAATTATAAAATATTGTTTAATTAAACGGTAACTTGACTGTTTGGACATATTTGATATCTTATAAGTTTTTTTGGGATATAATTGATAAATATTTAAATTTGCAAGGATGAATTTGATACTGATTGTGTTTAGTAGGGATAAATATGACATTAGAATTTTTGGAAGGACAAATATGTTATTTAAATTATTAGTAGGGATATAAAAGAAATTGTCCCAAATATTAAATATGACATTAACATTATTAGTAGGGATATGTCATTTTTTTAATCAAATAATAATACTTATATTAGTGTCATTGTATAAGAATATATAAGATTAAGATATAATAAAATTTTACGAAAAACATAACAACAAATATTATATCAATGTTCACAATATTTCATACAATATCAAATATTAAAATAATGATCATACAACATATGTAGTAACACATTATTAATTATATAATAGTAATACTTTTTATTTATTCAAAATGCAATGAAAAATATAAAATAATATAAAACTCAATAGCGGAAGTAATCAACATTTAATTTATAATAAACATAAATACAAATTATTTTATATCATATGATTTTCTTTTTTTTTTACATTTTGTAAAATAACAATACAATTTTATATGTGTTTATAAATTTAAGAAGTTATTTAGATTGATAAACTATTTTTTAATTTCTATTATTTTTTGAAAAAAAAAATGATGTGCTTGAAAACACAAATATTTTTTAGAAAAATAAATGATAATACTTAAAAAAATTATCATGCAAATAAAATTCTTATAAATCTATTATGTAAATATGTATTTTTTTGCATTGTATTTTTTTACATAATATCTTTACAAATTGAAATTATGAAAAACGTTATATATGAAATATGCTAATATGGATGTCAAAATAAAGAGAAAATTAAAATTAATATATTTGATGGGTATATAAAATTAATTTTCTAAAAGTAATACTACTATATGTTGTATGTTTTATAATATTACATATTAAATTATTAGTATTTCATGTATAAATTTTTCATATTCCATTGCATTCATATTTGATCATGTAATCTTGTATGAAATGTTAAACAATTAATTATACTTGGTCCAATGTGATTCTAACTAATAATAATATGCCACATCATTAATGTAGGATAATGTGGCTTTCTAATAATGCTTAAAACATAGTGTAAAATAATAAGACATAAATGGCTACACAAATTATGATCTTCAAAAAATCTAGCAAAAAATTAATGATTGAGATTAAATCACATCACTACATCTAAGGGTTCAAATTAATACTTAAAAATAGTAATACAAAATACATGTCTTAAATGATCAAATATAATATTAATGCATATGATGAATCCACATCACATAATCTAATGTTTAATAATCATGATAAGCATGATGATGTGGCTTCATGAGGAGGCTCAAACATAGGTGCAAAATAAGGAGGTAGGTAAATTAATTGATTTAAGCAAGGGATATTTTACTTTGCCCCCAGATTTAACCATCACATTCCTCTATATCCTAGTTCATATAGTTAATTAACATGACGATTAATAAGGAAAACGTAATTAATAATTAAATGGCATTAATTAAGTACTTTTAATTCAAATGAATGTTAATTATACGTTGATTAAGTTTTTTTTTTTGAGAAAACAGAGTAGGTTCTTATGCCCTACTTCTATTATATTTCATTTATATTGATAATGAAGTAATACAAGTAAGAAGATATTTGCCCTAAATAATAAAAAAATCTACTCCTAAATACCTTCTATTTGCTACTTATATTACTTATAATCATCAATACAAATCCTCAAATCTTGGTTACTAAAATAACCTGAAAACTAATTCCATTGAACTCCTTTACCCTAGATATAAATAGCCAAGTTAACACTGCCGCCTCTTTTCATTATATCCACACACCGCCTCTCTCTCTCTCTCTCTCTCTCTCTCTCTCTCTCTCTCTCTCTCTCTCTCTCATTTTTCTACTGCTCCTTCTTCTTCTTCCTTAGCGATTTCCTCAGCGATTCCCTTTTGAAGGTCAATAATGACTTCGATCTAACGATACATCCACATGGTGATTGAAGATATTATGTTCCTTTGCAAGATCTGGCTTCTCCTTGTCGAGTGATCTTCTCAATCAATGAGGAAATCCGTCAGTCAGTGAGGAGATTTGTCAATCGACTGCAGATAGCTTGTAAGGTATGATCCCCTTCATTCACCTCTCCATTTTCTCTTTCTTGTTGCATGCAAAATCGATCTTCTTATGTTAGGTCAGAGTTGAACCACCATAGATTTTCTATTTCTCTTGATCCAGTAGTCGAAGTAGGCCTTTCATTTGTTGCATTTGTTTGAGAGTTTCTTCTCCTTGCATCCAACTCTCTCAGGCTTATGTAGTTCTCCTCGATTGCTATACTGGTACCGATACTGGAACTGTTACTGATTCCAGTACCAGTATAACTCCATTGTTGCTCCACTGCTCTATTCCTTATAATCTCTGCATAATTAAATCCATCAGTGTAGATTATATTCTCATTATGGTAGTTTTGATTTTCACTTGAACTTATTGAATTAGTATCTGAATTTTCTTCTTCAACAATATTAGTTGGATTCCAAATAATATTATCATCATTTATTACTTCATAATTAAAACTTTTATTTTTGTAAGAATTTCCAACTGATTTGTTGATTTTATATTCATAGGTTATTCTCTCAATTAATTGATCTTCAGTTAGAGATTGATTGGTAAAGATCCTACGACACCTCTCCAGCCAGATCTGGTATAAGAAGAGACAAATAAGTATTTTGATTTGTTTAGACTCCTTTGTACTTATGATTGCTTCTAATGGCTTGAAATGATTATTATTTGGATTATTTATTCTGATATTTCCAATTAATTTCGGTCATACTTGATGCACAAAACAACACTGACTAGTTATATGGTTCACATTTTCCTCAGAATTTTTGCAAAAGACACATCTGTTGACTAATACCCATCCTTTATTTTTAGTTCAACTTTGATTTCCCATAATTTATAATAATGTGCCTGTATATAAACTCCTTTAATTAATTGTTGATATGCACTCTTGCAGATATATTCTCTATTATGATTCCAAATCCATTGGAAAGTATCTTTTTGAGATGGAATGAGATCAAGACTACTACAGATTTGTCCCAATTGAACAAACTGGTCTTGAACAACTCTAGATAGAGGTATGCTTAAACCCAAGCTATTATATAAATTTGTTTGATTCATTATTTTTAAAAAGTATTCAGTTGTGCCTTCTTTATTTTCTGAGAATGAATAAAGTTTTGAATATTTTAGTATTAAGGGTTTTTCACACCATCTACCTTTCCAAAAATTAGTATTCATCCCATTTTTTATTATTGTATTTATACTATGATTAAAAAATCAGAATTTTTTAAAACATCATTCTAAAAATAAGAATTCTTTTTATAATTATTTTGATTGGTATCTTCATTTAGAGGATTTTCAATTAAATTGAACCAATCTAATTTCCCTTCCGAATTATAATATAATCATAACCATTTAATTAATAATACTTTATTAAAGATTTCCAAATTTAAAACTCCCAACCCTCCTTTATCTTTTGGTTGACATACAATGTCTCAATTTACTAAGTTATATCCAGTTTTATTAGTACCCTTCCAAAAAAATTGTTTCCTAATTTTATCAATTTCTTTAATGGTCCATTTAGGAAACTTAAATACATTAAAATAATATATAGGCATGGCTGTTAAGACAGAGTTCATAAGAACTAATCTTCCAGCCTTGCTTATCATACTTCCTTTCCAACCTGTTAGTTTATTTGTAATTTTTTCTATTAGTAACATAAAATCTTCTTTAGATGGTTTTTTATAATGCAAAGGAAGACCTAAATAAGTGATAGGAAATTTCCCAATTTTACAAGCTAATTCCTTAGAAATTATTTTCATTGTATCATCAGAAACATTTAAACCAATTACCTCAGATTTATTAAAGTTCATTATAAGACCATATTCTTGACCAAATAATTTGAGTATAAATTTAACTCTCTTAATATTATTAATATCAGGTTTGAGGAAAAGATATCGTTAATTAAGTGTGTTAATTAAGATATAGTTATATAGATGGTGGTGGTGAAATCTGGAGCCAAAATAAAATTTTCCTAAAATAATTATATACAAAATTATCAAAAAGTTACATGGCCCAGGAATCTAGTACCATGGCTAGCCAATATATTAGTCCCAATTAAGACATATTAAGTGGAGAAATATAATTGATTAAGATAATGGTTAGCATTAGGAGAAGATGTTGCACTATTTTTTTTGTTGCCTTTATTTGGACTGTCTACAGAAGCCCAAAGATCTTATAAAATATATATTTGTTTCTATTTTATTGATAGAAAAATAGTAAATACAAACATTTATGAATTATTTGGGAGGATATATTATATTGCCCTCCGGATTTGCTTACAAAATTAAATAATAAATTTTCGCTTCCAAACCTTTTTTTTTTTAATTTCTCCAATTTTACATTGGAAACCCTTGTACCTATATTACAAAGAGTGAAATCAAAATCATTAGTTTTATTTAACCTTAATTGCACGACTAAATTGTAATCAAATCCCTTTTTATTATTCATTTGCACTATTGTGCAAATATCCTTGAAATCCATTCATTCAAATATAATAGGAACATCACAGATTTTTAAAAATTCTCTTGTACCAACTTGGTACCAATAGAAAGGAATAGTTTGTGAAAACTGAGTGCGGAAATCCAAAAATACAGCAGAAAAATGGACGGCACAATTGCAAAATTGGACAACATGGAGGTTTAAAATGAAAATGAGGGTAATGATACAGATACAACACGCTTTTGTACTTTACTTTTTATCTATAAAAATGATCGGTCCGAACGCGCATCGCGCTTGCCGTTCACTTAAAAAAAAAATAGTTAAAAAAAGGTAATGATATACAGATAAAACACCTCATTGGGAGATAAAATTAATTACGTTCCGAATTGAGAACGAGAAGAGATTGGGGTTTAAAAGGTAAAATAACACAACAAACCCTAATGAGAAAAATCAGAATATCGAATCTCTATTTATTACCTGCTTTTATAAAAGAAAAAGAGTTAAGAGGCAAAAGAAAGATCTTAATTGATCTAACAAAGATTACAAGTGTTACCAATATTAGTATCGGTACCGCGAATGGAGAAAGAAAATAGAAAATATACCAAGAAAAATTTCACACTCGAGCTACTACGAATACCACATCATCTTACTGTTGACTTGTTTTATGATACCCAAAATAACACTTGAGCTACTAGGAATACACACATCATGAACCATAACAAGACAAAATCACACAAGAACAGTCACACAAGGAGCTATGTAAGATCGGGACTTTTTCCGATTTAATAGTTGAAGAAACCCGTAGACGAAGACAGCTGTCACACCCCAAAAATAAAAAGAAAAATGATGCGGCAACCCGCCACCATACAACTCGTATACCACATACTCATATGAAAACATCAGAAAACACTAACTGATTCGAAAACAACAACACATACATATACATACATTACGGAATTCAAATAATAACACAAAACTATTGCGGAAGCCACGACATAAAAAAAATGACTCGAAGAAATGGCTCGCGTTCTCACTCTCGAAGTACCCACAAGTCCCAATGTCATGCCCGTTATACATATACTTAAAATATGTGAATAAAAATGAGTATTCACGAAAATGACTTAGTGAGTGAAACCTGGTTAAAAATAGTTATAATTAAAATAAGTACTTTTCAAATAAGTTCGTAAAATAATCTTATATAGTCATATGTCTTCAAATCATAAGTTTTCAAATATATCTCAAAATATTTACCCCGGTTTTCGAAATCAAAACCACTTACCTTCATACATAATCATAATCATAATCATACCGAAATATATATTCGGGGTGAGGACGCTAATAACTCTCGACTGAAGTGTCAACCTGATAGCGAATCACACACAGACTCGAACAAAACAAATGGGGAACAAACCTACCCGACAACTGGATATCTTTGCGGCACAACCAAATCCCTAATGGGTCGGAACTTTGCACTACATCATATGAACTACACTTTTCCTCCAAAAAGCATCACGGGGTCACCCGAAACTAAACATAACAAACATAAAACATGCAGAAGAAGCCGTGCCATGTTACCAGATGACCCTCTTTAAAATCATAAACCTTGTTTATGTCTTATCCAAATTCAATTTATATATATATATATACACAGCCGTGCTAACGAGAATCCACGTATCGAATCCGCAAATCGAATCCACGCTACGCGAAATGGATTATTTGCAAATTAGTCCCTCGCTGTCGCTGACGATTAGCGATGAACATTTCTCTACCCACATGGCGAGCTTCTCTCCTAGTCTCCACTTAGCCATTCTCTTTCCCCGTCTCTGTTTTTCTTCTCACAAAGCTTGCTTCGCCATACCTTCTCCCCCTTTCCATTTTTCTTCCCATCAGAATCTCTATTCCCCCTTCAATAAAATACCCCTCTTTCTCGGTTAAATCTCAAGTCACGACGAGCAAGAGCCAGCGAGAGAGCAAAATCGCCTCTCTTCTCCCTGTCACATCTCAAATCGCATTACTGTAGCGAGAGAAGATCCAGCGCCGATAACCTAACTTACTTTGCTGATGACTTTCTCTCCGATTTTTCATGGACGACGAGGACGACGAGCTCAACACGATAACTACTCCGGCCGATTGTCCTCCAGTTAAGATTCAATCTCTTTGAATCTGATGCCGGTAATTTATATTGACCTCTCAAAAGATATTTTAAATTTTTTTTACACATTTTGAGTTTGTTTACTATTAATTTCGGATTGAAGGTTTTTGGTTCTCCTGGATTAGTATAAATTGAGATTTCTAGACCACCTGGCCTTTTTACTGTAATTAGTCTCATTGCCAAAAATAAAAACAGGAGCTCCTTTTGTAATTAGTCTCATTTCGTACAAGTATTTTGTACTTCAATATGGTTTCTATTTTTTCAATTAATTTCGAATTTTCATAATTAATCTGCAATTTAATTTAATTGTGAGTGATAATTGAGGAGTTTCTAGAAGGCGAATAGGCCTCGTTTTTCGTGATGTTCGATGGAGATGTCGCGTTGCCTCTCGAATCCGGTCAAGATCATAAACGGGTCGGGGATTTTGATACGGGTCCCAATATTGGTCAGTTTAATATACTGAATTAATTGAATTGAATATGAGACTCGATTTGAAGTTCAGATTGATGAATGTTAGGGGGGATGGGAGCGTACTATCCAGCAGCAGTGCTAAATGGAGAACTCCATTCCGTAGTAATGGAGAGGATAATTCGACCTACGATGAAAGGAATGGCTGCAGTGGCAGCAGAGGGGTGCATGTTCGTAGGTGTTCTTCTATACGTCGGTCTTATGATCGGGAAGAGATTTGGTTTGCCTAAATTAATCGAATATAATGTCCGATTCGATGATCCTGAATGCCAAGAAAAACATGATTATACGAAACTCGAGGAGGCGGATACAATTTCGCCATTTTTGAAGATATTTCACGCGGGGCCGGGATTGGACCAGAATGGAAATTTTGTTACTTTGGGAGGGGTAGGGTTTTGGGGGTTACTGCGAAAGTAAAGGATATTTATTTTCTATGAATTCAGTACTAGTGTAATCTTGATTTTGTTTATTTGGTTTGAAAATTTGTTAACTATTAAGATGACATAAATTTATAACTTGTATGGGTTACTGCAAAAGGAAAGGACATTTATAACTCGTATGGATCGTCTTTTTATCTATCTGTTTTCATGCTAGAAGTGCACATGGATTAAGATGACACAAATTAATATTTTTTTTTATACTAGGTATTGACGGATCCAAACTTCGAATCCAAACTTGTCAGATTTTAGTGGCGTCATCGATAAAGGTTCGTGAGGTAGCGTTCCAAATTTATACGACCTAATTAAATTATTTTAATATGATGTCAAAAATAAAACTCAGATGTGCATTTTTGAATTCAAATATTGGCAAAAAAAATTAGAACTCAGACGTACACGTCAGACGTACACGGAGCAATTGGATTGCCAGGGACGTTGTTTATGCTCTCAAGAGGACTTTGTACGGATTTGGGGGTTCAACTCTTAATTTAAAAAGATGTTGTAGACTAGTTCTTTTGCTTTGTTTCTAGACATTATGTTAAATTTAATCATATATTCTGATAAATTTAATCGTATATTCTGTTAGATTTAATCATATATTCTATTAAATTTAATCGTATATTTTCCTAAATTCAATAATATATTTTGCTGAATTATATAAAATTAATGATCGTTTTCATCGGATAATTAACTATATTTTAGTAAATTCAATCGTATATTCTGTGAAATTTAATCGTATATTTTGCTAAATTGAATCATATATTTTAGTAAATTCAATCATATATTCTGTTAAATTTAATCATATATTATGTTAAATTTAATCATATATTCTGATAAATTTAATCATATATTCTGTTAAATTTAATCATATATTATGTTAAATTTAATAGTATATTTTGCTAAATTCAATAATATATTTTGCTGAATTATATGAAATTAATGATCGTATTCATCGGATAATTAACTATATTTTAGTAAATTCAATCGTATATTCTGTGAAATTTAATCGAATATTTTGCTAAATTCAATCATATATTTTGGTGAATTATATGAAATTAATTATCGTATTCATCGGATAATTAACTATATTTTAGTAAATTCAATCGTATATTCTGTTTAATTTAATTGTATATTCTGCTAAATTTAATTATATATTATGTTAAATTCAATCATATATTATGTTAAATTTAATCACATATTCTGATAAATTTAATCATATATTCTGTTAAATTTAATCATATATTATGTTAAATTTAATCGTATATTATGATAAATTTAATCATATATTATGTTAAATTTAATCATATATTCTGTTAAATTCAATCATATATTATGTTAAATTCAATCATATATTATGTTAAATTTAATCGTATATTTTGCTAAATTCAATCGTATATTTTGCTAAATTTAATTATATATTCTGTTAAATTTAGTCATATATTGTAGTAAAATATACGATTAAATTTAATTATATATTCTGCTAAATTTAATTATATATTCTGTTAAATTCAATCATATATTCAATCATATATTCCGTTAAATTTAATTAACTATATTTTAGTAAATTCAATCGTATATTATGTTAAATTTAATCGTATATTTTGCTAAATTCAATCATATATTTTGCTAAATTATATGAAATTAATGATCGTATTCATCGGATAGTTAACTATATTTTAATATATTCAATCGTATATTCTGTTAAATTTAATCATACATTTTGCTAAATTTAATCATACATTTTGCTGAATTATATGAAACGTGTGGTTAAATCCTATTTTCAATTTCTTTCTATTGACGTTATTACTGAATCTCTCAAACGAAAATTGAATATACGTTACTCCCACCATAATTAGAAAAACATAACAAAAACTAATTAGAAAAGCATAACAAAAACTGAATATACGTTACTGCCACCATAATTAGAAAAGCATAACAAAAACTAATTAGAAATCTCGTTTCTGGCCAAAGTAGGCCTCGGGATTTCTCGGCTCGATCTCGTGCTTCCTGCAAAACGGGACCCAAATTCGCGTGAAACTTGCCGTCTCGGCCATACCCTTCAAAATAAAAACAGCACAAAACCTCAGAATATCGCACATACCCTTCAAAAATTAACACGGAACTAAGAAAATACAATTTGAAAAACAAACTTGTTGGTTTTAACAGTGGTGCCAGTATCGCTTAATTTTCTCTCTGCGACTATTATACATACCTAGGGTTTTGAATGACAGTAGTTATGAGGTCACAAACTCCCTGTAAATACAATTATATTTGAAGTTCATCAACCACACCAATACCATTATACTGAGTCTTAATTTCAGATTTAATTAAAGCTTCGGGAAAAAAAAGCTCGAGAATAGATAGTTAAAATGAAGCTTGAGAAGAAAAAGGGCTTCAATGGCAAGCAACTTAATCAAGAATCTTAGCAAATTAATCAGCAAAATTGACTTTTAATTAAAGAAACAAACTCAAATTCATCCCTTGCTTCATGTTCAGATTGATACCTTCAATTTCGTCACTATCAGTGCTTCGATTGAGCTATCAGATTGATACCTTCAAATTCGTAACTATCAGAAAAAGGCCATTTTGGCCATTTTGATCAATCACCGATCTAGTTAAAACAAATCAACAAAACTGACTTTTAATTAAAGAAACAAACTCAAATTCATACCTTGCTTCATGTTCAGATTGATACCTTCAATTTCGTCACTATCAGTGCTTCGATTGAGCTATCAGATTGATACCTTCAAATTCGTAACTATCAGAAAAAGGCCATTTTGATCAATCACCGATCTAGTTAAAACAAATCAACAAAACTGACTTTTAATTAAAGAAACAAACTCAAATTCATACCTTGCTTCATGTTCAGATTGATACCTTCAATTTCGTCACTATGTGCTTCGATTGAGCTATCAGATTGATACCTTCAATTTCGTCACTACATGAAATCGCCACAAGTCAGAGAGGGAGGCACGATTCTTGGAGGGTTTGGGGTTCATTGGGAGAGAAGGTTCAACGTGAGATTTCATCGCTAGCCATGAGAAGATGCCAGAATTCGTGGAGAGAGAGAGACGGACGGCGCGAGAGAAAAAGAGGGGCTCGCATTATCTAATTTTGGTCCTCCGTCTTTACATTATTACATTCTTTACGAAGAGGTCCCTCCGTGTGTGCTTTTATTCTTTTAAGGTCCTCCGCGCTAGTACATTTCTGAAAGAGCCCCTCCGTGTATACATGAATTATTTTTTATCTTGCAAAATTACAAAAAAGTCCCTCCGCCTGTACTTGTATTAATTTTTAGGTCCTTGGATTCGTTTTATGAATTCTTTTTGTGAATTCTATTTAGCATTTCTCTCTCTCTATATATATATAGAGTCTTCTTGAGACGCTCTTTAAAATCGTAAATCTTATTTAGATTTTATCCAAATAAAATTCATCTCAAAATAAAATATCGTCATCAAATAATTTACTAAATATCTTTATCGAAACAAAACACCTTTAACGTAAATTATTTATGAAAACAAATTCGAAATATACTCTCTATATTTGAATAAATATACAAATTCAAAATCATGATTTCACAAATCATATAAAATCATAAATCGTCGTACCTGTTATTCAAAATCGTTTCCAAATATATAACACGATATCATAAACAAAATAATTTATGTTTGCACCTTAAGCTTTTTGGAACAAAACATGTTTTAATCAAAATAATCAAAATATGTATAATTAACGGTGAAAAGTGAGAATGACACTGACATACTCACATATTAAGATAACTAGATAATTTGGAAAACCTTTGAATCGGGGGGGGGGGGGGGGGGGGGGGGGACAAAACCCTATCGCCGCCTCCACCCCCTACCTCCGCCCCTCCATCCATGATGTCTCTCCCCTCCCTCGCCATCTGCATCCCACGCCCCCTCTGACCTCCACTATCCCCCCCCCCATCTCCACCTCTTCACCTCTACAATCTGGTCTACCGTTCATGGGTATTGGTCTCACCGTCCGTCCATCACGGCCTCTCTCTCTCCCTCCCTCTCTTCTCTCACATACTCATACCAAAATGACGGAAAAGACGACTCCGATTTGGCGGTGGGCAAACCCTAGAAGTGCCCACCTCCTTGATTCATCTCGACCTTCCTCTCCTCTCTCAAATCTCTGATATGAATGATTGGCGACACTAATTGAGAGCTTCTCTTGGCGTCTTCTCTTGGCATCTTCTCTTGGCAGCTTCTCGGGGATTGGCAGCGGCTGCGGCGTTCCTTCTCTCAATATGCCTCGTAACAGTCGTCTTCTCATGGATGCCGACCTCTTCTCATGGAGTTTGCCTTTTCTTTGCTAAGGCTGATGTATGATGCTCTTAACCAATGTCACCGTCGTGTCTCCTTCGTTGAGCGTCCGTCGTCTTTTGGTTGTTTTCTTCTTCTTGGCTGAACGTGTTGTCTTCTGATCTTAGTCGAGCAGTCTTCGTCTTCTCTTTTGCTTGATGATCCTCTTCTGCTATGTCGATTGACGGGGAAAAGTTTCTTAACGAGGGAACAAGGGTCCTTCTTATCTGGTGTTTTTTCTATCTAAAGACGGCTTCTTGGCGGCCGGTTTTTAGTCAGGTATTACTTCACCGTAGTTAGGTCAATTTCATTTCATTGAGTGCAATGTAATCGTGTTATGGTGATGTAAAACTTTTATCTTTTTATTCTATACAAGAGCTCGGCAATTCGCCGACCTCATTCAAAAAAAAAAAAAGATAACTAGATCAATAGCGACATATAATCAAATATCCCGCTCCGGATTTGAGAACGGAAATGGAACGTAAATATGCGTAATCAAAACTCGAACGAATACCCCCAATCACTTGCCATGCCATACATATGTACATCTCACTTTCTAAAATGTCTTGTATTATATTTTACATGAATCGTTTTCTCTCTTTCCCTCACTAGTTTTACTTGGCGGAATAGAGCTATTAAATGGAGAATAAGTTATGAAGGGGAAATGAATTGAGTTATGGAAACGAATGAATGAAGAACTGGCCGCTCAAGTATAAAACTCGGCCCAACCAAAGACAAAGAAATTGAAGTTCTTTTATATATAATCCTAAAATTTATATATTTTACTTTCTAAAAAAAACTAACATCATAAAAAAAATAACGTCATAATTGTACATTCCATTTTGCAAATATAACCCAAATATTATTTTATTTGTTGATTATGAAATATCTTTAAAATTGGACTTTCACTTTTTAAATATAAACCTCTACAATTTTTTATATTTACAAAATCATATGAACTTTGTCATTTCAAATTCGTTTCGGAATATTCAATACTAATGATAATTTGTAAATATAGTCTCATGAAAACTCAAATATAATCGATATAATTTCAGATTCAAAAATAATTAAATATGGAACAACAAATTTTCATTTCGAAATTTTTATAAAGAATAATGACAAATATTAAAATCCTATTTTTCATATTGATTATATTATTTCCTCCTTAAAAATGTTTAGTCTCCTAAACATGAAAATGAAAGAAACCAAATTATTCTTATGTATAAAGTTAAGAGAAATGGAAGAAATCTGTGCAGCCACGTCATCAGGGGCCTCTTAGTAAATTTTTTTTTTTCACATTTTGGTCCTTTTTATTTGAAAAAATTACATTTTGGTCCTTTTTTATTTACATTTTGGTCCTTTTTTATTTACATTTTGGTCCTTTTTATTTACATTTTGTCCTTTCAAGTTTGAAAAATTACACTTTGGTCCAGGGGCCTCTTTGAAAAAAATTATTTACATTTTGGTCATTTTTATTTATAATTTGGTTCTTTTTAGTTGAAAAAACTACATTTTGATCCTTTCTATTTACATTTTTGTCCTTTTAAGTTTAGAAACTTACATTTTGGTCCTTCATATTTACATCTTGATCCTCTTTTATTTACATGCCGGTCCTTTTTTACATTTTTGAATTTACATTATAGTTCTTTTTATTTATATCTTGGTCCTTTTCAGTTTTAGTTCACACTTTGGTACTTTTTATTAACATTTTGGTCATTTTTAATTTAAATTTCGGTCCTTTTTTACATTATTAATAATTCCTCTCATCTCATGCATCCACATCACCACCTTCGACAGAAGAATGCGATGTGTGTGCTGGCCGCATCTGAAAAAATAACAAAATTACAATTTATGAATTATATTGAAAAATGTATTGTATACATACATCAGATGACTTCAAAACGCTGTCCAAGGTGTAATATCGACCGTGCGGTTTATTTCCGGATGATTCGACAAACACACCGTTATCGTCTGAAAGATCCGGATCCTCCTCCCAATTATCACCATATTTCTCTCTCATTCGACTCGAATATTTTTCCTACAATTTAGGTTTAGTAAATTATTAAATTAAAGAAGAAAAAATATAATTATTTAAAAAATGACAAGCTAACCACGATTCTTGCAGATTTCTCGTCGACCCATTCTCCGTTTTTTCGTACCTTAGTTTTCTTCATCAAATCCAAGGTCGTGGGGATCGAACCTTGTGCCAATTCCTATTATAGCAACAAACAAAGATTAATTCGTTTTATGATATGGAATTTAATGTTTTTAAGAAATGAAGTTACCATTTTGTTCATATGCCCCGCAAAAGACACCGATCCACCGACATGATGCGCACGACTAGGATTTGCGAATCGATTCGCTTTGTTGCGTTTTGACCTCGAAACCCACTCATCGGTACACCAATACTGACACATCGGCGGCCAATAGATATCCTCTTGTATCCACCATGGTTTATATGGAATCCAATCCATCTGGTTGTCTGATCAAGATCGTCCTTCTGCGTATTTTCGCGCATCGCTAAGTGCGTCGTTGTAGAGCTTTCCCGCAATTTTGTAAAATGTATACTCATTTTGGTCTGTCACGATCTTTCTAGCGACATCGTCCATACCACTGGTCCACTGATAATGCATCTGTTCAATAGTCATATAACATACAAAATTTAATATTTAATTAAAAAAAATTAAATTTATTCCAAAAAAGCGTTCAAAAGCACCTCCTTATCATTTTGAGTCCATTTACTCCGACTAAACTGTCCAGTTGACATATTGCGCACAAGTGAACCAATCAGAGATGAGATACGCATATCATTCTCTTGACCGGCCAACAAAAATCCGCTAAAATGTTTGTCTCAAATAATTAACAAATACATTCAATAAAGAAAATAAATAATAATAAGAATAAAATATACCTGTCCCCACTAGCAACCACGGTCGCCCGACCCTCTGTCGTAGGAGGCAAGTCAGGAAGTACATTGTGGCCTCTTCCTTTACGTCTAGTATCATCAACCTCTTGCGTCTCTACTTCTTGTATTTCTTCTGTCAGCTCGGGTGGAGGTAATGGTGCTGATCTCGCAGGTCGTCGTCTCGGCGCTCTTCTATCCATAGCAAAAAAATACCTACAAATAAGTGGAGAAAAATATTAATTAAAATATAAAAAATAACACTTGAATATATATATATATATATATATATATATATATATATATATATATATATATATATATATATATATATATATATATATATATATATATATATATATATATATATATATATATATATATATATATATATATTACATACTAACTAATCTGAATCATCATTATCGCTCTCGTCATCGCTCTCCTCACCGCTCTCGTCATCGCTCTCGTCATCGCTCTCGACATTGAGTTGAACCTCACTCGCAGGAATTTTTTCAACTACACCATCTTCATTCAATTGGACATCATCGTCATCTCCATCTAAAACATTGAACGGGCAAACTGTATCTTCCTCTTGAAATGGATTCGACAAGGACTCGTTATTTACCGGCACAAAATCAGATTCGTCACATAAATCAATCCAACGTTTAATTTTCGTCGCGACCCACCAATCACGTCTTTCTCGTCTCGTCGAAGAATAAGACATGTAATACACTTGTGTTGCTTGATGAGCAAACATAAAAGGATCGAAACTCTTAAGACGAGATGTGTGCTTAACTTCCACTAATCCGTGAATATTGTCCACATTTATACCATTTACATTATCGAACCAACGACATTTAAATAATATTATTTTGTTGTTCAAACAAAACGAATATTTCAATTCCACAATTTCTTCAATAATTCCATAATAATCATTTTCAATGGCGTTCCAAGAACCCCCTTTCACGCATACTCCTGAATTCCTCGTACTCATGTGTTTCTCGCGAGATTGCGGATGAAATTGATACCCATTACAATAATAGCCATTGTATGCTCTTACACGTCGAGAGGGTCTATATGCTAGATTTCTCACATTTTCGGAAACCACGTGATCACGACCGTAAATAACTTTATTTCGAAACCATAACGGAAATTCTTTCTCTCTTCTCTTGAGCAATGCAACATTTGATATGCCTCGAATTTTTCGTTTAGTCTCCTCTTCATACTCACTAAGAAATTATAATGAATTATAGTATCAGTTATGAACATTTCAATTAAATAAATTCACTCATTTAAGGATATACTTACTCGATATATTCTTCGAGTTCCGGAGTATTCATCAACACGTAATAATGTGCTGCATTAATCTCGTCTTCTTTGAGATCTACCACATAAGGTTCGAATGTTCGTCCAGGATAGTTACATACCGAACAACCAGAGTTATTTATTGTGGAACCTTGATCGTCATGACGATCGGGACGATTATATCGGGTGTTCACATCTGATGCGAAATAGTTAGAACAAAAATTCGAGATTTATTCAATTACGTACGATGACACTATAGAGCCCTCAACTCGTGCCTTGTTTCGGACTTTCTTTTTGAGCCTTCGCAAACACCGCTCGAATGGATACATCCAGCGATATGACACAGGCCCTCCTACTCTTGCCTCGTATGCTAGATGACATATGAGATGTTCCATAGAATAAAAAAAACTCGGCGGTAAAAATTGCTCGAACTTACATAACGTGACAAGCACGTTTTTTTCCATTTCTACCAAATGCGCCGCATCCAATTCTGTGGCGCATAAGTCCCGAAAAAAATTACTTAATTCCGTAATTGGTTCCCAAAAAGCATCTGGAAGAAAATCGCGAAATGCCACCGACATCAACCTTTGCATGAAAATATGACAATCATGGCTTTTTAACCCATGAAACTTGCATTCTGGTACCTTCACTAAACGTGACCAATTGGCCGCAAAACCGTCTGGAAATCGCAAATCTTTTATCCAATTACAAACAGATATTTTTTAGTCCTTGTTTAAGCAATAAATAGCTTTAGGTTTATTGAAATTCCCGTTAGATTTCCTTTGCATTTCTAATTCCGGACGATTACAAAACAAAGCCAAATCAAGACGGGAATTTGGATTGTCTTTAGTTTTCTCACGAATATCCATGATGATATTGAAAATATTATCAAACACATTCTTTTCAATATGCATTACATCCAAGTTATGTCTCACCAAATTATCGTGCCAATAAGGAAGTTCCCAAAAAATACTTTTATTCACCCAATTGTGCTCGACCCCAAATCCCTCGAATTGTTGTTTACCATCTTTCATTATGTATGGTATTTCGTCCAATTGCTCAACTATTTCACGCATTTCTAAACCACTTTTTCGTTTGGGTGGGGGGGCGTTTTCAATCCGATTCTTAATAAATTTTTGACGTTGTTTTCTGAACTTGTGATTTTCTGGCAAAAACTGTCGATGGCAATCAAACCAACAATTTTTCTTGCCGCGAGGCAATCGAAATGATTTGGTTCGTTCCATGCACATTGGACATGCTAACTTGCCGTGCGTTGACCAACCGGATACCAAACCGTATGCCGGAAAATCATTTATTGTCCAAATTATAGCAGCTTTCATTGTGAAATTTTCACGACGTGAACAATCAAACGTAACCACGCCGTTATTCCACAAAGAATTTAGCTCATCTATTAGAGGTCGAAGAAAAGTGTTTAAATTCTTACCGGGGTATTCAGGACCAGGGATGACAAGAGAGATAAACACATTTTCATCTTTATTGACCATTCCAGGAGGTAAATTATACGGAACGAGAAATACCGGCCAACAAGAATATGAGGCTGCGGTCATATTAAATGGGGTGACAGTCTGTTGATAAACCAAGACGTACATTTCTCGGCTCAGAAGCAAATTCACCATGGATTTCATCGAAATGCTTCCAACCTTCCCCGTCAGATGGATGGACAATCATATTAGGATTATCTCGAATACCATATTTGTGCCAAGTCATGAATTTCGCAGTTTTCGGAGACATATAAAGTCTTTGCAACCACGGAGTAATGGGAAGATATCGCAAAACCTTGCGAGGAATAAGTCTTTTATTCCTCGATCCAGTTTCTTTGTATCGAGGTTCTTGGCATATAGGGCATTGAACTCTATCCTGGTTCTCGCCGTAATACAATATGCAATTTTTTGGGCACATATGAATATTTTCGTACCCGAGACCTAAACGTTTAACAATCTTCTTTGATTCGTAATAATTGGAAGGAAGCCGATTATTTGGCGGAAGAAGTTTATTCTTCACAATCGAGATCATTCGATTAAAACAAACTTCACTCATATCAAAATCCGCTTTCAAATTCAACAACAAACTAACTGCGGACAATTTTTTCTCCCTCGAACATTCGGCGCCATCCCACAAATCCTCATCCGCCGCGTGAAGCATCTCGATAAATGCTTGCGCTTCGGCATTTGGAGGCTCGCTATGATCGAAATTCTGACCCGCCACATCAAAAATCATTTGTTCCATATCCGCACCCTCACTCATTTCTTCTTCATCCCCTCCTTCCATTTCGACTGACTCGCCATGAACGTGCCAGATTTTGTAATCCCGAACAAACCCTTTGTTCGTTAAATGAAGAGATATTTCATCTCTATTACGATAAAGTATGTTTTGACACCCTTTGCATGGACACAAAACACGCTCGACATTATTTTGTACTCTCACATTCCCCTCACGCGAAAAAGCGTATTGAATAAACTCTCCAACTCCTTCCAAATACATCAAACTTATTGTTTTGTCACTCTCTAGCCGATTGTACATCCAATCCCGATTATTCGACATATTTATTTATCTACGCATAAAATATAACTTAAAATGTAATTAACGCAAAAATATCCCTAATTTTTAAAATTACAAAACAAAGCCCCTGATTTTTCAAATTACCAAAAAATCCTGATTTTTTGAAATTTCAAAAAAAAAACCCTGATTTATCGCAAAAAAAGAATTTCAATAACAAAAAAAAATAATTTCAATCAAAACAAAAGATGGCTTTTTCGATAACAAAAAAAGGATAAAATTAAAACCTGATCGAAGATGGCTTTTTCGTTTGTCTTCTACAACAAGCTCTCCCCAATATTTTTCATAAACGCCCCTAATCAAGGAAAGTGTGTTAATTTAAAAATTAGGATAAAACAAAGGTAACCCTAAATGTTGCTTCAAATTACAAATAGCCCCTGATTTTCGAAATTACAAAAAAGCCCCTGGTTTTTCGCAAATTCGGATAGTTTCGTAACTAATTTCCAGAAATGCCCCTAACAAATAAAACCCTAATTTTGATTATTCTTAATTATTATAAATTCATCTTCTTCGAAATGCACCTGATTTTTAAAATTACAAAAAAAAACCCTGATTTTACAAATTACAAAATTGCCCCTGATTTTCGAAAAGAAATGAATTTAGGGTTTACAAAAATTATTATAATAAATCATTATAAATTCATCTTCTTCGAAATGCACCCGATTTTTAAAATTACAAAAATAGCCCCCTGATTTTACAAATTACAAAATAGCCCCTGATTTTCGAAAAAAAACCCTAAGTCGAGATCTCGCGGATTGGAAAACCCTAAGTCATCCCTAATTTTCGAAAAAACCCTAATTTCATCCCTAATCAATTTCTGCCTAATTTCTAAAATCAAAATCCCTAATTTCTGCCTAATTTACAAATTACAAAATAGCCCCTGATTTCAAAAGGGAATCAATCACAAATTAAAAACCCGAATTTCTTCCCTAAATTTAATCCGAATCGATTCAAAAACCCTAATTTTAAAATTCATCCCTAATTCAATTTCTGCCCAATTTCTATTCAATTTCTATCAATTACATCACCTAAAATCAAAAACAAAATGAGAAGAACAATTACCACCAGCAAGAACTGTGACAGATCTCGCGAAGCACTCGTTGTCAGGACTCGAAGGACTCGCTCTCGCTGTCTTCAGGCAAAAAACTCGAAGGAGAAGGTTGCAAGAACAATTAACTCGAAGGAAAAGGCTGCAATCAATTTCTAATCAATTTCATAAAACAAAATGTGACAGATTTGTGCCTAATTTCTAATCAATTTCATAAAATCAATTTCTAATCAAAATTTCAGCCTAATCAATTTCTAATCAATTTCAAAAACAAAATTAACGCAAAATACTCGAAGGAGAAGGCTGCGAACATTAGAGAGAACAATTACCTCGAAGGACTGCTGCAAAAAGGACCCCGGCTCGAAGAAGAAGAAGGAAATATATCGTAGAAGAAGGCCCCTGGCTTCAGCGACTCGACTCGAAGAAGAAGAAGGACTCGACTCTACTCGGAAGAAGAAGGACTCGCTTCAGCGGCTGCAGGACTTGGAAGAAGAAGAAGGCATCGCGGAAGAAGAAGAAGGATCTCGCGAACTCAGCGACTGCAAGAACTCAGTTTAGGGTTTATGTCTGCGTGAGCGGCTGCAAGGACTTCTAGCGGCGGTATAAGAATATCAGCGGCGGTATATATGTACCCCGCCGGTGAAAACTAAGTATCAGCGGCGGTATAAGTCTCCCTGCCGGTGAAAATCGAAAAAAAATCAACGTGTTTGCATTCTAATGAAGCCTTTGGCGACGGTAACTGTACATACCGCCGGTGATAGTTATATTATGATTAATATTAATTATAATTATGAAAATATGATAATGATTATTATAAGTATTATTATTATGATTATTATGATAGATAAAAGGCTTCTAGCGAAAATGTAGAATCGATATGATTAATAATAATAATAATAATAATAATAATAATAATAATATGATTGATATTAATTATTATTATGAAAATATGATGATGATTATTATAAGTATTATTATTATTATTATGATGATGATGACGATGATAGACAAAAGTCTTCTAGTGAAAATGTAGAATCGATATGATTAATATTAATTATTATTATGAAAATATGATGATGATTATTATAAGTATTATGATTATTATTATTATGATTATTATTATTATGATAGATAAAAGGCTTCTAGCGAGAATGTAGAATCGATATGATTAATAATAATAATAATAATAATATGATTGATATTAATTATTATTATGAAAATATGATGATGATTATTATAAGTATTATTATTATTATTATTATTATTATTATTATTATTATTATTATTATTATTATTATTATTATTATTATTATTATTATTATTATTATTATTATTATAATAATAATTATTATTATGATAGACTAAAGGCTTCTAGCGAAAATGTAGAATCGATATGATTAATAATAATAATAATATGATTAATATTAATTATTATTATGAAAATAATAATATTATGATTAATATTAATTATTATTATGAAGATATGATGATAATAATAATAATATGATTGATATTAATTATTATTATGAAAATATGATGATGATGATGATGATTATTATTATTATTATTATTATTATTATTATTATTATTATTATTATTATTATTATTATTATTATAGACTAAAGGCTTCTAGCGAAAATGTAGAATCGATATGATTAATAATAATAATATGATTAATATTAATTATTATTATGAAAATATAATGATGATGGTTATTATTATTATTATTATTATGAGGCTTCTAGCGAAAATGTAGAATCGATATGTTTAATAATAATATTATGATTAATATTAATTATTATTATGAAGATATGATGATGATTATTATAAGTATTATTATTATGATTATTATGATTATTATTATTAGGATTATTTATTATTAGTATTATTGTATGATTTTCATTATTATTATTATGAGGCTTCTAGCGAAAATGTTGAATCGATATGTTTAATATTAATATTATGATTAATATTAATTATTATTATGAAAATATGATGATGATTATTATAAGTATTATTATGATTATTGTATGATTATTATGATTATTGTATGATTTTCATTATTATTATTATGAGGCTTCAAGCGAAAATGAAGAATCGATATGTTTAATAATAATATTATGATTAATATTAATTATTATTATGAAAATATGATGATGATTATTATAAGTATTATTATTATGATTATTGTATGATTTTCATTATTATTATTATTTTCATTATTTTTCTGATTATTATTATTATTTTGTGATTTTCAGTGGGGGTACTAACTTTCAGTGGCGGTACCGCCGGTGAAAGGTAAACTTTCAGTGGGGGTACTAATTTTCAGTGGCGGTACCGCCGGTGAAAGGTAAACTTTCAGTGGGGGTGCTAATTTTCGGTGGCGGTACCGCCGGTGAAAGGTAAACTTTCAGTGGGGGTGGGTATTTTCAATGGCGGTACCGCCGGTAAAACAAAGCGCTGAGGAGAAGTTTTAGATTTTCAATGGCGGTACCGCCGGTGAAAGTAATCAGTGGGGGTATATATTTTCAATGGCGGTACCGCCGGTGAAAGTTAAACAATCAGCGGGGGTTGTTTGTTTCAAAGGCGGTACCGCCGGTAAAAGAAGTGTTGTGCAAATATTTTAGCTTTCAAGGGCGGTACCGCCGGTGAAAGTTATATTTTCAGTGGGGGTGCTTCTTTTCAATGGCAGTACCGCCGGTGAAAGAAAGCCTTGTTGGGAGGTTTTAGTTTTCAAGGGCGGTACCGCCGGTGAAAGTTGGACTTTCAGTGGGGGTACATATTTTCAACGGCGGTACCGCCGGTGAAAGTACACTTTCAGTGGGGGTATGCGTTTTCAAGGGCGGTACCGCCACTGAAAATATTATTAGTGGGGGGGTACCCACGGTAATAATATTTCCCCGCCGGTGATAGTGCTGTTTCTAGTAGTGTGAATCCCCATTTATTTCCACAACATCCAAAATTCCTACTTGAAATGGCCAATTTGTTTTCAGAATCAAATCATACATTTCATGATTGATTTGGGTGCAATTGTAAACCAAGTTTACCAAATCCTGAAATGAACTTCCGTAAGGCAAATTCATTAGCATATTTCGACCACCTTCGTAACGGGATATATATTGGCAACCCTATTGATATTGCCGTCCCAATAAATCACGAAGGACCCGTCTTCCATTTGATCGATGCGTTTTGCGTTCAACAATTAAATCATTTCAAATTCAATATTTATTTTTTAATTGATATATAAACCCTAAATCCAAAATCCTAAACCCTAAACCCACAATATTTATTTTTTAATTGATAAAAACCCCTAATCCGAAACCCGAAACCCGAAATCCGAAACCCTAAATCCTAAACCCGAAACCCGAAATCCTAAACCCGAAACCCTAAATCCTAAACCCTAAATCCAAAATCCTAAACCCTAAACTTAAAATCCTATATCATAAACAAATGCTAATCATAAACCCTAAACAAATATTTTTTCCTAAACAATCCTAAATCCTAAACAATCATAAATCATACTCTAATTTGAGAGAAAAATTACCTTACTAAAAATCGCACAATCTCTTAAAAAGCAAACGAAATCCTCTCCAAATCGCACAAATCGGTCCTAAAAAGACCAAAATTGAAACATACAATCATTATATAACACAAAATACCAAATTTTAGAACAAAAAATAGCGAAAATAACATTCCTTTCTCCAAATCGCCGTGGGAGAGAAGAGCAAATCGGGAGAGAGGGGAAGAAAATGGTGGAATGAGGAGGGAGAGAGAAGAAACTGCACATAATAGAGGTGGCAAAATTGGCGGAGTTTGAGATGCCGCCAATTTGCACATGGCGGAGTTTGAGATGCCGCCAATTTCTACAGTGGCGGAGTTACCAATTCCGCCAAATTTTTAATTCTGTTAAATTCCCGATAGAGGTTAGTTGAGGTATTAAGTGTTTAAAAACATGGCGGAGTTACGAATGCCGCCATTTCTAATTTGGCGGAGTTACAAAGTCCGCCTTTGTCTATTTTGGTAATTATCTTCAAAACTTGGTTATTTTGGTAATTAAATATTAAAACTTGGTTAGTTTAAAAAATCTGCCTTTTTTTTATGTCGGATTTCTCATTTTTTATTTATTTTTTTATTTACTGCTTTTAATCATAATTATTTATTATCACGCACATTTGTTAATTATCACAAAATCTACTCTAACAGTGATCATATAATTACATACTTAAAAGTTACTTATTTTTAATTTAACTTAGAACTTTCACATATAAACCTATTCACCCCCCGGACCATCTCTGGACAACACTAATTAACACACTTAATTAACATGACAATTGATTAATCCAAAAAAAAAAATTAACATGATAATTGACAAGAAACACATAATTTAAAATTAATAACTATTAATTAAGAATTATTATTCCGAATGTATATTGATAATATATAAATTAATTGTTAATTGTTAATTATGCGATATGTGTTAATTACCATGTTAAATAAGTGTGTCAATTATAATATAGATGATATGTTGGTGAAATCTGGGGGGGGGGGAGGGGTTAGATGGCCTCTGTACGATAACTAAACTACACCAAATAGTTTTCAAAAGAAAAATCCTAACGGGATAAATTTAGAAGCAAATTATAATAGAATTGAAATAATCCAAATTTAAGTCAGTAGACTGTAGACGCTAAAATATAAACTATATATCACTTAAATAAACTTCTTTTTATTGAACTACAACCACAAATAAATCATAGAAAATGACCAATATAAGCATAAAAACATGACATTAAAAATCTAAAAACCAAAACTCGGAAAACACCAAGGAAAGAAGATTAAACGTACCGATTGGAGTTGAAACCTTTGATACCTAGCTATATGCTTGCAATAACTCGTTTCTGCGGCTCGAGCAAGTGGCTAGTTGTCATGAATAACAAGAGAAGACAAGCGGTCGCCTTGCATCTACACGGAATGCCAATCGAGGCCAATAACTTAAGGATCATCGCGCTGCGTGCATCGTGCATTAAAAAAGTAAGTAACGTGAATATAATTCTAAGTTAAGGACTTACAAGAGGTGAAGCATGGAGGAAGAATAGAGCAACAAGAATGGGTTATTAAAAAAAGAAAGCCAGTTTATGAGTGGAGAATCAAAGCAAAACCCTCAGATTTTCAGATCATCACTGGGTTAGAAGGTAATTCAAATGAATTGAATTCAAGCAAGAATTTGGTTCCAATTTTAAATCTAATCACACAGTCGAAACTGTTTCCAATTGGATCCCAAATTACCCAAATCCTTAACCCAAACTCAAACTCACTTAAATCCACCATCAATCAAGAAGAGAATGAGAGAGAGGAGAGTTCAAATAAGAAAGAGTTAAAGGAGATGAATGGAGGAGGCTTCTCTGTGGTGGTACCATTATCGGTACCGGTACTGGTACCGGTACCGGTTTTAATCAACAAACCATCTCAATCAACAGAGGTACAAAAAATTGTGATCAATCAGGCTGAGGCAGATCCAAATTCAGATTCAAATTCAATACCAATTTCAATTTCAAGCCAAATTCATAAATCAACCCCGGTACCAGACCATCAAACTGAAACAAATCATGCTGTAACAGATTCAAACTCAAATTCAATGCCAGTTTCAAATAACTCTCCTTTAAATCCTTCAAATCAAATGTGACAGACTAAAATGGTGGATTTATCAGAGGTTTTAAGAGTCAAACCTTTAAAATTCAAGTATCATTTCCAATCAATACCAAACTCTCCAGAATTAAAAATTTCCAAAGGTAACTATTCTTTTTCAAATAAATGCAAAGGAATTGTGTTGCCAGATTTAATAGAGGGTGAAGAGGAAGAAGATGTGGAAAAGAAGGTTGAAATAGAAAAGCAAAAAAGGATTGAAGTAGAGGAAGTAGGAAGAGAAAGTTAAAAGGAAAAGGAAGAGATAAAACAGGGGATTTTAGAGAGGAAAGAGAGATTAGAAAAAGGGAAAATGAAATTTTACATGCAAATAATTTTAAGGTAAATTAGGTATTGAGTGTTAAACACCTATATATCTAATTTGGTATGTTGCGCGGATACTTCAAAAATCAAGCTGTATCTCGTATCGGATACCGAATCGAATACCGATATTTGTCGGATACTCGTCAGATACGTATCGGATATTCCACTTGGCGTATCGAATATTTTATTTAAAAATAATAGCGGATACTTCTCGGATACTTTCGCATAATTGACGGGTACTTCTAATGTAAAAATAAATATACTTGAAAAATAAAAATAAAAATTTGTGATCGAAATAAATGAGTAATCATATACGTAAATAACTAAATATGATAAACGTTTATATAATAGGAATTTATTTTTAGTCTTGAATGATCTTCGCGGGTACTTTTAGTCTTGAATGATCTTCGCGGTCCTCCACTTGTGTTTTTTTTTATCATCCTTAATCGTTGTACCTATTTGTCCTACAAGTTGTTCTTAACGCAAACCGTTAGAATTGACAGTTGTTTTGATATAATCAAACCGTAGGATATTTGGATCAACAATAAACACCTTGAAAATATATTGACAGAAAAATATTTCTTTAAATTTCTCGTTTTTTTATTTTCGTTCTTCTTTTTTGTATTTTTTTAATAGTTTCATGAAATTTTAATTTTTAAATATTTGCAAGGTGTTCTTTCAATATTGTTGTTCATCTTATTATTATTTTATGTTAGTTTTTCAGGAAAAAAATTATAAAAGTCAAATATATATAATGTATCAATATTAAAATTATATAAATATAACATATGATAATTATTTTTTTAAAATTATTATAAGGTAAAAAAATTAGGACTTTTTAAAAATTAATAGAAATAACAAAAATATTGTTTTAATTACTACATATGTAAAATGAAGGGTATTTTGGTCATAAAAAAATTTAACATCATCCATGGTTAATTTTAACCCCATAGGGGGGTATTTGAAAATAAAAGTTTGGTAGAGGAGTTTTTTTGGAGTTTCCAAAAAAATAGGATTTGTTTTAGAATATCCAAAAAAGATAGGGGATTTTTGGAAAATTTCCCATATATATATATATATATATAATAAAAAACATTGTTTTTTTATATACAGAAATAAAGAACAATTCGTACATCATGAACGTGTTGTTCATGTAGAATGTACCCTAATGCTAAGTGCTAACCATTATCTTAATTGGGACTAATATACAAAAATGTTGCACTTATTTCTCAAAACTTATATATTGGAGTACTCGGGTTGGTAATGTTGTCAATTTTTTGTGTAAGTGGGTCAAGTTTCCAAATTAGGTCTTGCAATACATCAACGGTTATGTCGAACAATAGCGGTGATAGCGAGTCTCCTCGTGTTAGTCCTCTTTGGTGAAAGAAAAAGTCCGATGACAATCAATTTGCTTTTAGGTTGGAACTTGATAAAATGAATAAATTATGTATCCAAAGTATCTATTTATCGGGATTTTTTTTTGCTTTAAGCAATCTCAAAATGCATTTCCAAGATAACGTGTCAAAGGATTTTTTGAAGTCGATTTTGAGCATTACGGTGGGTAATTTATTTTCTTTGTAAAAATGGTGTAGTTCTCTAGTCACAACAAAAGTTTTTGTAATTGCTCTTTCTTTTAGAAAAGTCGTTTGGTTATGGTGTATTAGTGATGGTAATAGGGGTTTTAATTTTGTTGCTAGTAATTTTGTTATTATTTTGATCGGGATTGATAGCACACTTATGGGTCTAAAGTCTTCAACCGAGGTCGGATTTACTTTTTTCGGGACTAGTGTTATAGTTGCTTTATTTAGTCTTCATAGATCTAATTTATGATCGTAGAAATCGTTTATCAAATCTATGATTTTTTTTCTTCAAGATTGGCCACATTTGTGTGGTGTAGTCCGCGGGAATTCCATCCGGTTCCGAGGCTTTATTTTTTTTTAACTCATTTATTACTACTTGTATTTCGGCTTTCGTAAATCGTGTTCTTAACGATGATAGGTTTATGTTATTTCTAGCGGGATTTAACAAAGTTTGTACATTGAAATCGGGTTTTATTTCCTTTTTCGATCCGAGTATTTCCGAGTAGTGTTCTTGAAAGATTTTCAAAATTTCCGATTTGTCAGTGATTGTGTTAGTTCCTTGGGTCATTGTTGGTATAATGTCATGAAATATTTTAGCCGTTGCTATTGCATGGAAATATTTTGTGTTTTTGGCACCCAATTTGTCATGTACATGAAGCTCTTTGTTGCATTAGGTTTCTTGATTTGAAGTTAGGGTGTATATTAGTTTTCTCAATTCTATTGTTAGATTCCTTTTTATTTCATTTAGTGAATTTTTCTCTTCTTTTATGTTTAGGTCTCTTACAATCTCTTTTGCATTTTTAAGTTGTCCATTATTTTTTTGGAAGGCTTCCATTGTCCAAAGAGTTAGTCCATTTGTAATTTTATGAAACTTGAAAAAGAAAGTTTTGGCCGAGTTATTCAAAGTTGGTGGTTGATGGATCCGCCAATTTTGAAATTCCCTAGTTATGTTTTGGTGTTATAACCAAAATCTTTTCATTTTTTCACTTGGTATTCCCAATTGCTTTCTTTAGATATGGTTAATTTTAGGAGAGCATGGTCGGAAGTAGTTGTTGGTAGGTCTATGAATGCGGGTATGATATTTAGATTAAAGAATTCATGTGAAATAAAGCCTCAATCTAATTTTGCTAGAGTCGCGGTTGGTCTTTCATTAGACCATGTGTATTTTCTTCTATGTAACGGGATTTCTATTAGGTTTAGTTGTTCGATTAGGTGGTTAAATTCTAGGACAAGGAACGGGTCATGACCCGTTCGTTTCGCTTCTTTTTTTGAAAAAAGGTTAGCAATTGCTAGACCTTAGATTGTTTTATATAACAAAAAAGTGAGAGTAATACATAATTTGGGGGATGAGATTTATTGCCTCATCTGACCGCCTAAACCCGAAACCTAAACCTAATCCTATTCATATGTAGGACTAATTTCTGAACTTGAGCCATGAAATGGCTTCTTCCAACACATTTTGTGCAATAGTTGATGGTGTGCGAGTCTTGGATTGAAAGATGCGTCGATTTCGCTCTTTCCATGTGTTCCAATTAACTGCCATCCAAAGGGAGTTCCACCTCACCCGGTCGTGTTTTGAGAGCGATCTTGAAGTGGATTCCCATTTTTCAAAGGGATCGTTTCCATCCTCGTATTGGTCAACAAATGTGTTGTATCTTTTGATGATCATCCAGATAGTTTTGGAAAAAGAACACTCTTTGAGTAGGTGATTTTTTGTTTCTGGAAACCGTTTGCACAGTGTGCATATGGGCGTGTTTGGCCAACCTTTTCTTTCAAGCACATCGGCCGTATTGATTTTATTGCGAGTGGCAATCCAGTGAAAGAACCGAACTTTGAGAGGTGCTCTAGTTTTCCAAATCTGTTTTTGCCATTTGTTTTTAACTCCTGGATTTCGTTTGAAAATATAAGCCGATTTAGAAGTGAATTCCTTCGAATTCTCCCATTTCCACTCGGCATGTCCATGGTCCGAGGAAAGCGAGATGGAAGCATTGTAAATTGGTAAAAGATTTGTTAGATCTTTTAGGAACGGTGATATCATTTGAGTCGGAATATTTCTATTCCATAGAGCAATCTAGCGTAGTGTGACAATAAGTTATCACTAGAACTGTCTATCTTCCATAAGAATTTTTGAAGTAGTGCCTCGTTCATAGTTGGTAAGTGTAGGAGTCCTAGTCCTCCGTTGCCCTTTGGGAGGCAAACCATGTCCCAATTTATTAGGCTCTTGCCTTTAGCATTCTGTCTTGATCTTGTTAGATTAAAGTCTCCTATAATTATCCAAGGCCAATGTGATTTGTTCGAATATAGTTTAATTCGGCAAGGAAATTTGCCGTAACGTCGTTTCTTGTTGGTCCATAAATGTTTGTTAATAAGAAGGTAAAATTGTTCTGTAAATATTATATATATGATATGAATATTATTCCAATTAATATTGCATACAATGCCATCAAGCAAAATGTATTTTTTCTCCATCAAATCTGACGTTTCATATTTAATACAATGTGCACGAGTTTTATTGAATTTTTTTGTGCTCGTAAATTATATGATTTTGTTCTTCAACAAATATATTTGGAAGCATTTATTAATCCCATGGTATGAAATACGAAGCATTTATTAATCCTTACAAAACTAAAAATTCATTATTTTTTCTTTTCTCTCCTTTCCTGTTCTTCATAGAAAATTCCGTATATTTTAATTTTTCTTTTTACAAATAAATTCGTATGAGTTTTTATTTCATTTTGATTTCCATGTAATATATATTCGTTTTTAAGTTCAACTTACTTTAGTATATGAATATAAATTATGTAATCTGATATGTGAATTTTTTTATCTAATTTTATAAGAGTGGTGATAGACATCGCTTTAAAATTCCCTAGCTCAATTGATGTGTTGGCAAAGACATTAATTAGTAGTACTAAACTACGAATATCTCTTTTGTTGTCATCCTATATATGTTGGAAAAGAAAAAATATTAACCGTTTCACACTTCATTAATGAATTGAACATTTTTATTGGAATTGATTACCACCATCTTTTCGTAATAAAATCTAAATTTTACAAATATGAAAAAAATGTTATTTGGATGGATCGATTCACCATTTACCACCTGTGAAGCACATGAAATTTAAAAAGAATATAATAAAATAAATAAGTTAGGTTTACCACATGATAAACCTAAAATGTAAAATTTGCTATTATTATACGTATTTAATATTTCTTTGCCAACACATCAGGTTTTATGGGGGATTTTAGAGGGGACAAGTATAATTTTTTATTTTATAATAAGTAGTACTAAACTACGAATATCTCTTTTGTTGTCATGCTATATATGTTGGAAAAGAAAAAATATTAACCGTTTCACACTTCATTAATGAATTGAACATTTTTATTGGAATTGATTACCACCATCTTTTCGTAATAAAATCTAAATTTTACAAATATGGAAAAAATGTTATTTGGATGGATCGATTCACCATTTACCACCTGTGAAGCACATGAAATTTAAAAAGAATATAATAAAATAAATAAGTTAGGTTTATCACATGATAAACCTAAGATGTAAAATTTGCTATTATTATACGTATTTAATATTTCTTTGCCAACACATCAGGTTTTGTGGGGGATTTTAGAGGGGACAAGTATAATTTTTTATTTTATAATAAGTTATAATAATCGTATTCATTGAACTAAATTTTAAAAAATCATAATGTGACACGGAATTTCATAATTAATATATCATTAAAACCTCAGGGGCTTGTCATGATGCGCTTTTGAATTTTATGGCATCAATACTGCAAACATTGAAAGGAATTTGATGATCCACTAAGCTTCCTATTTTGTTCTGCTTTTGGACAATTTTAATCTATCTTGTACGCAGGGGCGGATCCAGGATTAAAATATAGGAGGGGTCGGATTTTATAGGGGGCCGAAGTAAAAAAAAAAAAATCAAATTATGTGGCTTGAGGGTCTTGAACTCAAGGCCTTCAATCTCCCAAACATAACTTTACCACTAGACTACTCCAATATTTGTGAAATATAAACAAATTTATCAAATTTATTATTTCCAAACGAGCAAAATTATTTTATTTTTTCGCTAACACCTCGGTTCTTGATTTCATAGGGGGGGCCGGGCCTCCCCCCCCCCCCCCCCCCCCCCCCCCCCCCCCTCTAAATCCGCCACAGCTTGTACGGACCTATCTCAGTGCACACCACGCGGCACACCATTCTAACATCTCCTTTTTTCATATAAGGGGTTATATATTCAGTCTACAAACTCTAAAAAATGCCTTGATGAGGTGGCGTTAAATAAATTGATTAGTGTTATTAATTGACTCAATTAGCGATTTAATTGATCGTTTAATCGAATTGAAACGTCAATGAACATGTATTAATATTAACATATTATAAATTATTTACGTGTCAATTAAACATATCAATAAATATTTAATCGAATCAATTAGAAAGACTAATCAATCCACTTAACCCACTTTTGTCATCTCATCAAGACATCTTTTTGGAGTTTGGGGAACCAAGTATATTTTTCCTTCATATAACCGGCGTGGTATCCGCCGGATTGCACGGGTTAAAAATTAGTATTTGTGTGAAGTATCTCAATTCTTAATTTCGATTTTATGAACAATCAGCATCATTGTGGGCTCAAATAAAATATAAACATAATGTACACTACACTTAAAAATATCAACTAAAGAATACAAAAATTATTTAATCATAATCATCACAACCACCACACCAAAACATAATGAAATAACATTGTAAATGAACTTGTCAATCCATAAAAACTACTGTGCATACCAATTACAACACATGAATCATTGTATAAAAATAGAAATAATACAACAATGGGAATAAGCTCTAGTGCTGCAAAAATACATTTCGTCTCTATGCTAGTGTGAAAAAAAAACATCGAGATGAACCAACAAAAGAATAAAAGAATTTAGGAAGAACTAACCTGCCTCGAGTATCAATTCTGGTATGAGAGAATTTTGTGATTTCCTAAAAACAAAAAGAACAAAATCTTGTTAGAAAGATCCAAAAGCCGAATTATTTAAAAAAAAACTCACAAAGGAAACGAAGTATCCTGACACTATGTCTCCTTCGATTCTCGCCGCTGCACGCTGAAGTGGTACCTAACCCACAAAATCAAAACATAATAAATATTACATATATCCCGACAAATAAAAATAAACATCACGTATACATACCTCGCCAATCACATATATAAAAATGAGGTTTTTAAATATTCACAAAAGTTAGGGTTTTTTCTGAATTCCACTATTAATTATTATGAACAAATGGTGGAGAGTTTTGTTCAGAATATTAATTCATTTTCTAATAAAATAATAATTACTTGATGATGAAGTAATTAAATGAATAATCTAAGAAATTATTTACAAGTCTTGAATATATACCGACTTGGTAAAGCCAGTCAAAGAAGATGACCCTACACTATTCTAGAAAGAGTGGTGCTAGGACCATTTCCTAAACCACTCTAATCTTCGCTCCCTAGAATCTCTGACTTGTGGGACCTATATCATTTTATACAAAAAAATTCACGTGGGGTCCCACGTGACATTCACCCTGAGTGAAGATGGGAGGGGAGTGGGGAGTGGGGAGTGGTCATATCATTACTCTTCTAGAAAGACCACTCCCTAAACCGTATCATTATCCAAGTCGGTTAGGGAAGTAATGACCTATTTCACTTTCTGGGTCAATTCACGTGAAATTATCCACGTGATCAAGAAATAATTCTTTTTATTTAATCACGTGGATTTCTCTCTCTAATCACGTGAAATTATCCACGTGATCAAGAAATAATTCTTGTCAGACCAATAAGGCTGCGGATCAACCCTAAAAACATGAGTTCGGAAAACTAGCTATTAAATAAACATTTTTCATTACTTTTCTGGGTCAATTCCTTCGTCACTCTATAGTCTAACAGTACACAACACTTCTCCTCTCGTCTCTCTCTCTCTCTCTCTCTCTCTCTCTCTCTCTCTCTCTCTCTCACGCGCAAATAGGTCATTCCTTCTCCTCACCCTCTCGCGGAAACCATGAACTTTATGGATTCCAGATTAGCCATTACTGATCAGGTATTTCTCTTGCCATACTTGTGTGTAAAGGCAGCTCGTAATTGTGTTGGTCTGAAATTTTGTTTTTCTTTCGTTCTTAATTAAATTTGTTGGTTTGTTTGTTCAAAGGGGAATAACTGGTATATCAAGTATCTCAAAAACCCGATCTCACCAATTCTTCTTCTCACTTTTAGTTTGCAGGATCTAATTTCTTTCCGTAGATATTTCTTCCTGATTTTGCCTTATTTAAAATAACTTTTTGTAGTTTTTTGTTAGTTTTCACTTGCAATCAGGTCATGGATTTCAGTTTCCTCTTTTTTTTTTGCTGGTTGAATAAGAATTACTCTTTTGTTGGTGGTTCTCTCTTACTCTGAACGGCTCCCATTCGATCTTGTCTTTTACCTTTTCTATTTCTATTAGGGTTTAAGGTTGGTAAATAACCTTCTTTAGGACACAATACTGTTATATAAAACTAACAAGTTTTTGTTTATAATATCGTTTGAATAAAAGTGCAAGTTAAAAGTTGGATGCAAATATCATATTCGTACACATATATATCATAAACTAATTAGTTTTTGTTTTCATAGTATGCGTATTTTTAATCGAACATGTAAAAATATTGCAATGTTCATGTATTATATAATATTGAGACATGACAATATTCTTGTAATTATAAATATCACAAGCTCAATAGGTGTTTGTTTTAGTTAGAAGTACTAGCTAGGCTACTACAAGGAGTAAAATTAACTTGCTGAATTCCCTTTTTCCTCGCGTTTACAGGATTCGCAAGTTGATCAAAGTCAAACGCCATATCCGCATGAAATAACAAGCCCTCGTGATAGAGAATGGCATAAACGATCCGAACACTACAACTTTATGCTCATGGGGTTCTATACCGCGGGGGGCTTTGGGCATGCACTCATTTTCGACCGTTTGCCAGGATACTTAATTTTCATCCCCTTCTCGGGTTTTCTTTTCTCTCTATTCCACCAGATCTTCCTCAAGCTGATGTCAGGGAAGAATCTCCCCAGCCATCGCGCTAACAGGAGGTGCTTACCGGCCATAGCCGATGCTTATCTCGTGTGTGGAATCATTGCTGCCATTCTTCTCATGGTTGCCCAAATTCTTATGCTGTCTGTCATAGACAAACGATACCTAGTATTTCTAACCTGCCCCGTTCTCGGTACTGTGGGTGCAGTCATGATTCTCTACTTCGGTTTAGAAAACGAACCTCATGACCAAATGGATATCGTCAACGAATATAAATCCATAATTGCAAACTTATTTCGGTTTTCCTTTTCCTATTTCTGGGTTGGATTTACGGTATTATCTACCATAATAGGAAAGGACTATAGGAACAACACTAGTAGTTTTCTGAGCAATCATCACACTATCATCTCAGTTTCCTTCTTAATCGCAATGGTCGGGTTATTCACCATGGCCATTACAACTTTCCCTTACCTGTTAAAAAGAAATTTCATGTTTGTGTTTGTCAAGGGTTTCAGAATATTCATGATGTGTTCGTTGTGGGTGGTTGCTATGATTCTTGCAAGTAAATTCCTAGAAAAAATTATGGTAATTCTTGCCTTATTCATTGAATTGAGTTTTGAGTTCGCTGCCAAATGGTGCTGCAATCTTTCAAAGACGCAGTCGACCGAGAATACCTTAATACATAAAACGGAGGCGGAAATTAATACCACCGCGCAAAAACTTGCGTGGTCAAGTATTGTCTACCTGGCAATGTTATATTTACCTAATTCAGGGATTGCCGAATTCTCGGCATTGTTACTGCAAAGGTGGTCGCTGTTCTTTGTGCTTCTTTCGATCATATTCTGCTCGAATAGAGTGGCTTTCCCTCTCCTTGAAACAAATAGTCGAAGAATCGGCTATAAGGTCATTCAGGATATAATCTATGCGTTGCAGTTAGTGTTACCGCTAGTTATCATGCTGCCATTTATCGTGTTGTGCCTGAAAAGTGGAATGGCAAGTGTTGCTATTCCTCCTAGCCCATAATCGACACCTCGGACCGACCAGCAGGTACGGACACCAAAATTAAACTATGTTTTTCATTAATAGAATTCTTGAAATCTTCATACGAAACTGAACTATATAACTGGTTCCTAAGTCGGAAACGATTTAAATAATTATAGTAGATACAATTAATTAACAAATGAACATAACTTTTGTTGGACAGAAAGCAGATGTTGATGGATTCCGTCGCTTCGGGTTGGAAGGCCAGGTTTAATTAATTTAATATTAGGTTCTATTGTGATGAATATAAACAAACTTGATTGTTGTTGTGTATCTTGTAATATTTTTTTTCTTCTAAACTCGATTGTTATTGTGTAGTTTTTAAAATTTTCCTTTTGTAATGAATGATTTTGTGCGTTTTAAATTTATTAAGACTGATATATGCATGTCTGATAATTTAGAACCTCCTGTTTTGCAGCTCTCATTTCTTTTCTTTTCTTTTTTTTGTATTTTTTTAGTTAGTGTAGGTTATGGCATTTTATCAAAAATATGTCTATATGATGCGTTTGGATAATTTTCTAAACTCGATTTTTTGGAACTTTAGTATAATTTTTTGGAACTTTTAGTATAATTTTTGGTGATGAAATTTTAGTAAAATTTGTATATTAACTTTGTCACGACAAAAATTTGTCAATAAACATAAGTTCTTCATAAGATTCTAAGAATATCTAGTTTGAACTTAATTAAGTATATTATTCATCATCTCTCTATATACAGGTACTTAAATAACAAATACAAATGTATATTTGTATCAGGAGATCAATATATAAATGGAACTCACTAAAATAATTTGGTTAAATATTGGCACTTTTATGTAGATTATTTCTCTTTTATTTATTTTTGTTGATTGGTTGACAGAAACGGTTTCTTTTCTCTCTGTCTTCTTTGTGTACACAGTTTCAAAGTGGGTTAACAATTTAATTGCCAGAAAACCAATATGTGTAATTAAGTTGTATGCATTTCCTACCTACCATTACAAGAACGGAATGGGTGCAATCCAATTACTTTTATAAATAAAAAAAAAGGAGGCCCCACCATTTCATGATGAGTCATCGATTAGAGATTAACCCACTAATTATTTCTATCAATTAACAATTAATTCATATTTGTTAATTTTTAAATATTCCTAATTAATATTTAAATGATAAGGACCTTAATTACATATTATCATTTCCTACCCTTTATGTTCTAAACTAGCTTACATAAATTTGTAGAGGAAAGACCAATCATTTCTTACGGATCACTTCACCATTTCTAGAAGAGTTAATATATGCACATAATATGAAGCACAACGACATATTTGAAAATCACACAAAAAGAGTCACATAAGAAACTACATAAGATCAGGATTTTTTCTTGTTTAAGAAGTTGAAGATATCCGTAGACGAATAACGTAAGACCGAATAACCAAACACGTAGAAGATTCAACGAGAAGCACCGCGAAGAATACGGCACAAAACTCAACCGAGAGCACTTACAAGACTTGAAGATCAATCCCGAAAAATACCGAAAAAACGTAAAGATTTCGGGAGAATACTTCAAGACTTGAAGACCCACACAACCCCATATCACTCTTTAATATTACCCTAAACATACCCTCGAAGTGGTGGATCAAATCTCAAAAAATTCCACAAAATCAAATTCTGAAAAACTCTCTTGATAGTGCAAAAATACACTATCTGTCCGGGCGCCAGGATGAAGGGTTCGGACGGTTAAGCCGACCTAATACTGTCCGAACGCCTCAGCCTAGCGTCGGACGCTCTATAGTATTTTTGCTAATACTGTCCGAATGGCCCATCCAAGTGTCTGGACCGTTAATTCATTTGTGTAACCCAGCAACCCAGCCGTGGGGATCCTAATTTCTTGGGGCCTTTATTTTGGGCTTGATTTGTGGGGTGGTGTGCTCTGCGACCCCCTATGAATAGGGGAGCATCCTCATTCATTTCTACATCTTTGAACAACCAAATTCTTGAAACCCTAGCACCATTGTTGTGAGAATACTGTGGGCTCCACTGTTAGGCTAGATCCAATCTTCAATATTCTTTGAGAGTAGTCTTAATCTAGAGAGCGTTCTTTGTGAGATCGTGTGGTTGCTTCGATAGTTGTTATATTTGTTGTTTTGTAAAATTAGTTTGTTGTGTAAAGATACTACATCGTTGTTAGTCATTATTGTAATATGAATTATTATAAGAGGTTCGTCACGTTCTTTCGTGACGGCGAGACTATTCTTCGGAGACATAGGCATTGTTCTGGTCGAACTCCGTTATTATATCCGATGTAATTTCTATCTTTATTTTATTTCAATTATTTGGGTTTATTTTTTTTCTTTCTTTTGAGGAATTTGAGATTTCCTGACGGTAAGGGCACGAGTACAACCACCTTAGTCCCACTGTATTTATGTGCGAATCCAGATCGCAACATTTATTCGTAAGTCACATATCCATTTGTGACTAGAATTATTGTGCACCAAGTGAGTTATTTATTTCCCCCGCAATTGTACTTTTATTTATTTCATTTTATCGGGTTTCTGGATCGTACTTATTTTTCTTTTTTCTTTTATTTATTTTTATTTTATGTCGGGTTTTTCGTTTTTTTCTTTATTTTTTATTTACTGCTTTTAATCGTAATTATTTATTAACACGTACTTTTGTTAGTTATCACAACATCTACTCTAACAGTGATCATATAGTTACATACTTAAAAGTTACATATTTTTAATTTAACTCAGAACTTTCACATATAAACCTATTCACCTCCGGACCCTCTCGGGACCACTAATTAACACACTTAATTAACATGATAATTGACAAGAAACACATAATTTATAATTAAGAATTATTAATTAAGAATTATTATTCCGAATGTATATTAATAATATATAAATTAATTGTTAATTGTTAATTATGTGATATGTGTTAATTACCATGTTAAATAAGTGTGTTAATTAGAATATAGGTGATATGTTGATGAAATCTGGGGGCAGGTTAGATGGCCTCTGTATGATAACTTGACTAGACCAAATATTTTTCAGAAAGAAAAAAAACTAACGGGATAAATTTAGAAGCAAATTATAGTAGAATTGAAATTGAAATAATTCATATTTAAGTCAGTAGAATGTAGACGCAAAAATATAAACTATATATCACTTAAATAAACTTTTTTTATTGAACTAGAACCACAAATAAATCATAGAAAATGACCATATAGGTATAGAAACATGACATTAAAAATCTAAAAACCAAAACTCGGAAATCTCAAGGAAAAAAGATTAAACGTACCGATCGCGAGCCAAGCCCATGATGAAACCTTTGGTCCCTAGCTATATGCTTGCAATAACTCGTTTCTACGGCTTGAGCAAGTACTGGCTAGTTGTCATGAAGCAGTCGTCTTGCATCTACACCGAATGCCAATCGAGGCCAATAACTTATGGGTCATCGCGCTGCGTGTACCGTGCATTAAAAAAGGAAGTAAGGTGAATATAATTCTAAGTTAAGGACTTACAAGAGGTGAAGCATGGAGGAAGGGAGCAACAATTTGGTAGGTCAAGAATGAAGCATAGCCATGGAAAGCAAATATGGAATCGGTCTAGTCCACTCTTTAGTTTTAACTATCTTCCATTTCTCGCTGGCCATATGTAATTTGTGAAGTGACTAGCTTGATAGCTACAACGTACCTGTAACATACCGTTAATTTAATAATTTCGCACAAGGGCATTTTCGTAAAATTGTCCGAGTCCATATTAAAAATAGTTACATGAGTCCAAAAATATTCATTTAACATTACATTGCATGATAAATCACATAAGTTGGGCCACATTTAAATCCTCAACCTAAACCCTAATTATCATCCTATAAATACATAATCCTTCCTTTCTCTCTCTCCTTCCTTTCCACCGCCGCAAAACACAAATTTCATTTCTCTCTCGGTTTTTGTGAACAAAGGAGTTATTCTATTGGGGGACAAGATATTTGTAGTGGTCCCATTATATTGGATTTGTCTCCTTCATCAGATTACAAAAAAAAAAAAGAATCATCTTGCTTCTAGTTGGTCTGCATCTCCAATCTTTACTCCAATAAATTTACATACAAATAGATATCTGATAATTTAAATTTGATAATAATTTATATGATAATCAAATCATCTTGCATAGGACATATCTGTTAATTAAATCAGCATGTGATGATGATAGTTGTCGATTTCAAAATCTCAATTGTCATATAGGTATTAATTATTTGCATGGACCATAAAATAGAGTTTTACATATTTATACATATATGTTTGATACGTGGTACAATTTGGGGATATTGATCAAGGGAGAGACGACTTGGGAGTCAGGGAATAATGACTCGTCGGTTATGGGTTATCAAATCCCGAATTCCAGTAAGACTAGGAAATAGAAATCCAAACTTGTTTTGTTAATAACTTGTGAACCGTAATTCCAATTCCAACAAATGAGTAGTCGATTTTAATTGACTCGACGAGACAAATCTGTTGGGGGTGTCTGTTGAATCTGTAAAAATTTCGAGTCTGCATCAGCATATTTCGAGTGCATGTTGTGGTTGTAGTTGTATGTAGTAATTAATTAAAATAATTATTTTAGCTTCCGACACAATTCACGAAACATTAGAAGACGAAGGGTTCGAGTCTGCATCTGTTTATTCCTCCCTTATATTCATGTCTTTATATTATTTATGCTAGTCAGTAATAAAATTATATAAGTTAGATGGATTAGATAGTTAGATAATTAATAGTTAATTCAAATTATTATTTACTGACTATATAGGTACATATGACAAATAAATAAATAATGCAATCAGGAGTGATAATGTGAGAGGAGTGAGTAATTTATTAAAAACTTGGATAAAATAAAATGAGATATAAAAAAACAGAAAAAAATAAAAATATAAACAAACAAATATACTAATATAAGTAAGATAATAATGTAAGTAAAGAGAAGTGGATGATGAGAAGAAGTCAGATCTGACGGAAGAGGAGATGCATCCTGCGCTGCGATCGTAGGCAAGGCTCTTGTGCTGTAGGAGCATCCCGTGCTGCGATCTCGGGCAATCCTTCCGGATCTAGAGGGTCCGGATGCACAACGGTAGGGCATCCCGTACTGCGATTGCGGGCAACTTATCGGTTAAAAAGTAAAATGAATAAATATACATGATTAAAGGAAAAGAAATAAAAGACTATAAAATAAAGTATTATTATAAGTGAGAGTTAAATTATAATCGAGCTGAGAGCGTTAATTTGTAAGCACACATAATATAATACTATGTTATATAAGGAAGGTTGGGCTTGTGTGTACTTTATAACCTTACCGTGTACATCCGTACTCATTCTTTTCCCCTTCTATATTTGATTTGCCCAGGAATAGCGGTGTTGGATCCAAGAAGGAGCGAGCGTCGGTACTAAGCGTCATTTTATCGTTTTGAATATTTAATTTGTTAAGGATGTTATTCAAATAATTAGATTGTCATGATATTATATTATGCGTAGTCGAGAATCATTAAACATTCATTATTCAAATATTTATTCGTTTGTGTGAATGTATATGCGAAGGAGCCTGGCGGTCCCAAAAGGATCGCGGCGGTTGTCGTTCTCCAAACCCATTCAGTTGGTTTTGGGGCGTGACAGTACCAATCATACAGGTCATCTTAGCTGATTAGTTCAAATCAATTAGAGAAATGCACGGTGTTAATGATTGATATTTTTTGATTATAAACTGTACCTGGATCTCACCTCTCATGTGAGGTTCAAAATAACAATACAAATTTACCAAACAAAAAACAAAAAAGCACATGTCTTTTTGTCTTTCTCTTCACCGCAAATAACTCCAACTACCAATTTATCTTTTTCTTTTTCTTTTTTTATGTTTCATAGGGGCATGTATTTTTTTATAATAACTAATTTTCATTGTATTTAGAGGGACGGTACTCGGGTCATCATCTGGTGCAAAGTGGTGCAAACTCCATATTTTTTATACTTAACTAGAAGTTATCGTCGCTTCGCTTTGGCTGGATATTTTTAATTTTCTTGTTGTATATATTTTATGCTATATAATTATAAGTATATGCAGATATATATATGAAAACAAGTTAATATGTCATAAATTAATTATTGTATATTTTGTGAAAATTGTTAATAAAAAGAAATTTATGATAATTTTACATGCAAATAATTTATTTTGTGAACAATTAATATAAAGAAATTAGGTATTGAGTTGTGTTAAATTATACACCTATATATCTAATTTACTATGTTGCGCGGATACTTCAAAAATCAAGCCGTATCGTGTCGGATGCCGTATCGGATACCGATACTTGTCGGATACTCGTCGGATACGTATCGGATATTCCACTTGGCGTATCCGAATATTCTATTTAAAAATAATAACGGATACTTCTCGGATACTTTCGGATACTTGTCGGGTACTTCTAACGTATAAATAATGTACTTGAAAAATAAAAATAAAAATTTGTGATCGAAATAAATGATTAATCATATACGTAAATAACTAAATATAATAGACGTTATGTAAACAGGAATTTATTTTTGTAAAAAACAAACATTTAATATATTGTATGTCAAATATATAGTATAAAAATATTAAATATATAAATTATACCTAATAATATAATAAAATATTATATATAATAGACGTATCATATCCTATGTTTTTGAAAATTTCGTATCGCCGTATCCGTATCCGTATCGTGTCGAATACGATACCCATATTCGTATCCGTGCAACATGACTAGTTTATATTATATTCGATTTTTTTTTATTTGATTTAGTTGTATGTTACAAAAAATGTTGAAATGAATCATGCTTCGATTAATATTAGCACTGATTGAAATAAACAACTTTACTGCTATTTATAGTTTTCTACTTTGATTTTCTTAATTTGGATTTGGTCTTTTAAAAACCATGATCATATTGTTATTTGGTGTATGTGAACCAAGTATAAATGTTGTTTTCTCATGTATTAATGTGATGTTGAATTTTATGGAAATATTTTTTGTAAAAACACATGCAATGAAATGGAATCGAACCGGGAATCCTTGGTTCGAAGGACATGGTATTTACCAACTGCGCTAAACAATGTTTTAAGCAAGGGAATCTTTAGTGTGTTTAGCAAGGGATATTTTACTTAAAAATGTATTTTTAAAAGTAGTTGGATTGGATATGAATTGTGTTGTTTAAAATCCCAATTTTAGGGGAAATTACATGTATATCCCTATTCAAGACTCAAATAACAAAGAAATAGAATGTATTTTGTTTAAGAAAACTTCTAATTGTATATACAAGAAGAGTACCAAACGCACATAAACCGAAGACTAAATTCTACTTTGTAAAAAACATCAACTTCTAAATAAAAAAAACAATATATCAAGCTTTCTCTAGAGGCGATTCAAGAATCAAGCTTTCTCTCAGGCGTTGCATGAACAAGTTTTTCTAGAAACGTTTCTCTCAGGCGGTTCTCACTTACTGCTCTAGGTGGCCAGTTAAACTACTTAGGGAGGTAAAACTCAAACTCCAAAGAAGAAAAATGGTATATAGACTGTTCGTTGAGAAAGGTTAAGCCCTTCATTTCTTTGGGGTTCAAAAAGAATCGACAAAGTATCAAGAATTTACCAGGACATTACACAAACTTATACAAACAAATCTAGAAAATTGAGTGAGTACAAAGGATTCAAATAAGATTGTTTTAGAGAGTTACATCTTATGCAAATTGAGATGGACAAAGGCAAGGACTGAGAAGGCATCACGCAAGAGAAGATCTACAAAAGCCTGCTAAGTCCTTTTCTCTTCTTCTCTTCTTTATTTTTTTTCACCATGAATAATACTTCATATGCTCAAGCCCTAAAGAAAAACATAGAACATGAAAACAATTGGAATTTAGTAACAAAAAACCTAGAAATACAAATCAAAAATCTAACATAGAACATTTTAAAAACAAATGCTTTAGATGCTTATCTCCAAATCATCTTAGATATGATTGTAGGGAACCCATAAGGTGTTTAAGGTATTTAAAGTTAGGTCATATTCAAAAATATTGTTACACAAAATTAAACAAATTAGAAAGAAATGTACCAGTAATCAAAACTTCAAAAAATCCTTTAAGCAATTCTCCAATTCCAATCCAAATGGAGTCATATGATTCCATTATCTGTAAAGAAATAGAGATTATCTCAAGTATTAGTAAAAGTAGTAATAAGAAAATAATAAACGGAGAGGATCCAATTGATCATGTGATAGTAATCCTATCAAAGAGTAATTATATAAAAAAAACAAAATTAATAATTTTAGAAAAATTACCTTCAAGATACTGCAATCCCTGTGGTCTTATTAAGATTATTGAACCATTGGGTGACCTAATTTCGGTAGGATCATATATTCCAACAGAAACTATATATAATCTGAAATTGCAAGTAAATTGTAAATCTAATTTTAAAATACCAAATTATATTAAAATATTGGATGATAATAATATAACAATTATACCTATTAAAGAGGAAAAGGATACACCAAGTTCTTCAAAGGCAATAAAGATGCCCTCAATGAACATCATTGAGCAAAACAAGGGGAGAGGGGAAAACATAAAAACACACCAAAATAATAAAAAGAGAGGGGAAAACAAGAAAAACAACAAATGACAAGGATGTCATTACAAAGCAAGATTCAGGAAAATAAGAATAAAACCATCAAAGTATGGAGGAAAAAAAAGAAAATGACAACTTTTTGGAGGGTTAAACATAAAAGTGTAAATATAAGAAAATCTCCATTGAAAGTGATCACAAAACCCTCATAAAAGGCTATAATCACAGGGTTAGAAGGGACCAAAGGACTATTTCAAATAACACATCCATTATTCAGTCAAATCATAACCATTCCATTTTTTAAAGAAATTATCAATCATGTCAATAAAATTACCAAGCCAGCAATTCAAATCTTAAACTCATAATATCCTTTAACTTCATTATCTATCAAATTAACACCAAAAGGGCTAGCAATAATTCCAAATATGGTCCTACAAACACAAGCAGAGATCAATTTTCAATTTTGCCTGTGTTAAAGAAACCAAAATTGCCCAAAACAAATCCAACGTGGTTCCAACATCCATCCCTACAATATCTATTACATATGTTTCAAGTCAAAATAACAGAAATTTAAGGCAAAATGAAAGTAATGGAGATAGGGGCAATATGGTAATTATACAAGACAAGAAAGATCCACATGTTGAGTTTGACAAGGAAGAACCATCTTTTGAGTTAGATAAGGTTCCTTCTAGCAAGCTAGTACACTCATCTAGCATTACTCAACAAATGACTAAACCTGAAAAGAAAAAAAAACAAATGAAAATAAATGAATTTTTTAAATATTTAAATAATAAAAGCATTATTTTGTATCAAAAGGAAAATACCTCATCAAACAAGGAGATGGATCCTGATCCCGAAGCCAGTGATAATGCAATTGAGTTCCAAGAAAATTTACCAAAATATAAAACAAAAAACAAGGATAATTAGGAATCATATAAAGTAAATAAATTGGATGAACAAAGAAGAAGTTCTAGATTATTAAATAAACAAGCTGGACATTATCCCTCTCCATTAGAAAAAGCTCAGTTAGTTAAATACAAGAAAATTCAAAAGGAGAGGAATAGAAAATATAAAATTAAAAAATGTGTAGAAACCAAAACCCTAAATTTGGATGACAAGAAACAAATTGTTAACAGAGATGAAATTGTTGATATGCTTACTGCTACAGGTATAGAAATAAATAAAAATGTTAATGAAACAATTCAAAGCCTTATGGAGGACTAAAGTCCATAATTCTTGAATGGAGGAGATAAATACTTAAATGATCTATACAAAATAAAAAATAATTTTTTGGAATGTAAGGGGGTTAAATGCAAATGATAAAAAAGTTTTGGTTAAACAAATATTAGTGACGAAAATGCTGATATTTGTTGTCTAAAAGAAAGAAAAATGAATTTAATAGATAATAACATTAACCTAGAATGTTGTGGAAATAAATTATCTGGTTTTGATTTTTTAGAATCTAATGGAGCTTCAGGTGGAATTTTAATATTTTGGAATAAAAAACTTTTTGAATACTTATCCACACTAAAATATAAATACACAATATCTGTGATTTTAAAAAACAAATGGGATGGAGAAAAAAATATTCATAACAGGTGTTTATGGACCTAACATAAGATTAAATAAAATTGAACTTCTAGAGGAATTAAAATTACTTGGGGAAAAAAATGAACAACCTTGGTTAATTTTAGGTGATTTTAATCTTACACTAAATTATCATGAAAGAAGTAGACCTTTTTCAACTAATATATGTGAAAGAAATACAGTTTCGGATCAACCGTAAAAGTGTACACAAGGATAAACGAATGTAGTCGTACATTCGTGGCCATAACTTTCAGTGGGAAAATCCAATTAGAATGGTTCAAATTGGGTTAGATAGATAATGAGATTATCTACAACCTTCATATAGAAATATATTTCATATGAACGAAGTATAAGTGTCGTTTCTGTGAAATACCGAAAGGGTGCAACAGTATGACATACAGTTAGTAAAACAGTCATAACTTTTGCATACGAACTCCAATTGGGCTGGGCCAAATTGGGTTGTGTAGATAATAAGATTATCTACAACTTTCGTGTTGGTTGATTTTCTGTCAGAGAAATTTATCAATTTCGTCTGGACAGAATACTGAACAGGTTCATACAGTTTTCTGTGTGAAAGGGTGTATATTGGATATACATGCCTTTTGGCTAATCCTTATCCTATTTAGGTATAAATAGGATTTTCTCTCTCATCTTCACTATGGAATTCATCAGTTGAATAATTCTATTGATTATTCTGCCCAATATACACAAGAAAAAGAGCAAATTCAGATTTGATCTTTAGTGAGTGAAAGGGTGCGAAGAGAGAGAAATCGAGAAAGGAGTTTCTCGAGTAATAGAGAATCGATTAGATCGAGCAAGTTCGCCGGTGCATCGTCTAGGCAGGTGCATCCGCGACCGACGTCTTGCGACTCACGGTGGATACAAGTAGAGGAGCGACAATTGTGGCTCTTGGATTGTGATCGACTCAAGGAGTGAGAAGACGGTCAACGAACGGTGAAAGACGCGTGGTATGGGACGCGCGGATTGTCACCAACGTGACAGGAGATAGAAGGCGGCGATCAACCCTTCGTGCGTGATCAATTTCACGCTGGTATAGATCTATCCTTCTATTCGCATCGTACCCTCGAAGTCATGGCGTGATCTCGGGAATCGGGGAATCGGACCAGGCCTTCATTCCGCTGCGCGGGCCCGGGGTCGAGGATATTTCCCTTCAATATGAAGGAAATACAGTTTCGAATCAACCGTAAAAGTGTACACAAGGATGAACGAATGTAAGCGTACATTTGTGATCATAGTTTTCAGTAGGAAAATCCAATTTGAATGGTTCAAATTGGGTTCGATAGATAATGAGATTAACTAGAACTTTCATGTAGAAATATTGTTCATTTGAACGATGTATCAGTGTCGTTTTAATGGAATACCGAAAGGGTGCGAACGTTTGACATACATTTAGTAAAACGTCTGTAACTTTCGCATCCGAATTCCAATTGGGCCAGGCCAAATTGGGATGGAACTATAATAAGATTATCTACAACTTTTGTGAATGTTCAAAGTCGGTTGGGACGACTTAATATTTTCGTTTCAACAGAATACTGAAAAGGTGTCTGCAGTTTTCTGTGTGAAAGGGTGTATATTGGATATACATGCATTTTATGGTACGTCTAGGCAGATCATTCAGATCATTCTATGTGAGATAAATAGGATGTTTCTCTCTCTCTCTCTCTAGACCAGATCATTCAGATCATTCTATGGTATTATTCAGAATAATCCAGAAATATAAAGAGACATCTTTCAAGAGAGTGAAAGAGTGTGAAGAGAGAAAGACCAAGAAAAAGGAGTTTTTCTCGGTGTAGAGAATCGATCTAATCAGGCAAGTTCGCCGGTGCATCGTCTAGGCAGTTGCATCCACGACCGACGAACTTCGACTCACGGTGGATACAAGTAGAGGAGCGACACTTGTGGCTCTCCGATTGTGATCAAACCGAAGGAGCAAAACTGTGGGCTGTGGAAGAGTGTGAACGTGGGACGCACGAAAGACAACCGGAGGCGTGTCAAGATGGTGGGAGACGTGTGGTATGGGATGCATGGGCTAGTCACCAACGTGACACCGGAGAAGGAAAGGATGCGAGCGATCAACCCGTCGTGCGTGATCAATTTCACGCTGGTAATCGTCTGTCCTTCTATTGCATCGTACCCTCGAAGTCATGGCGTGATCTTGGATTTAGGGAACCGGACCGGGCCTTCATATCCGATGCGCGGGCCCGGGTCGGGTGAATTCCCAACAGTGGTATCAGAGCAATCGCCATCGATTCGAGGGTCGAATCATAGTCGTATATTCGATATATACGCACGGATTATCAAAGTTCGTACCCGTTTGCATGAAAATTAGTGATTGAAAAGGAATTTCGATTAAAATCACAAGTGAATTCACTAGAGATCAATCATAGGATGATTGAGAGTATCTAGGAATGATCGTGAAAAGAGTTTCATGATCGATCGTTTTGGAAACGATGAAAAACGGAATCAAAATCAGGGCAGAATTGGCAAAAAAACGCACGGTCAGTCATGACGCACCAGTGGTCAGTCATGACGCACCGAGCAGGTGCCACGGAATCTCGGGGGTGCCTTTGGTCAGTCATGACGCACGGATCTGTCAGTCATGACGCACCGAGCGAAAGCACTTGGTCAGTCATGACGCACATATCGGTCAGTCACGACGCACCCAGCGGAAGCGCTTGATCAGTCATGACACACAATTTGGTGAGTCATGACGCTAGGGCCCCTGGAAGTTTTGATGTTGGTCAGTCATGACGCATGAAACTGTCAGTCATGACGGACTGTACAAAAATCATGTGTAAATAGTTACATGAGGTGATGCATCATGACGCACGAAACTTTCAGTCATGACGGACTGTACAAAAATCCTGTGTAAAGAGTTACATGAGGTGGTGCATCATGACGCAACTTATGGTGCATCATGACGCACAAGCCCCTGGTTGCCAGATTTGTTTTTGACTACACACTTCGAAAATTCATATTCTTTGCACCAATTTATTTCATATTTATTTAATTATTATTTAGAATAATTTAGTCTCCCTAGATAGTGCATATGCATTAGAAAATCTTGTGATAGTGATATAATATGATTATGTCACGAAATGAAACATGCATACGCATGATCCCTCATAATATTTAAGTCATGAAAATGCCTTCCATGTTCACAACCACCGAGTTCGGTGTTACGTTTCACGTGGGTTCAGGCTAAAGTCGGGCACGTGATATTGTAACTATCGAAAGGGTGGCAAGCGTTAAATCAGGACTTGAGAGGCCCAGGCTAAAGTCGACTCACTAGTAGCTTATTTGAACGATACGTTGGATATGGTTGTGACTTAACCGTCCAGGCCAATCCGATTGGAGTTCGGGGCATAGATATGATGCACACACGGAAATGGGATTGTATATGATACGATCCATCACCGAAATCCTATAAAGGTTCAAGAGTCGCATATGATGCGATTGGATATAATCCTACCTGAATAACGAGATCCCACCCGATAGGCTAAAGTCACTTGTGGGAGGAATGAAAATATGGGTCTTGAGTGTTATGGACTTGGAGTCCCGTATCGGTTTGAGGGTTATCGATTCGATAAAAATAACACATTCATATATTCATCATATAAGCTTATAGATTAAGTACGCACGGTTAGGAGCTTAATCTTCATCATCCATTTAGAATTATGTTTTCTAGCAACACCAAATATATCGATGAGATCGATATGATTCCAAATATATCGATGAGATCGATATGATAGATAGCTTTTGAGCCGGAATTACCGTAATTAACCTTGATAGTCAAAGAATAGTTCTTAGACTTAAAGGAACGTGTTGGACACGGAAATGGTAGATTCAGGGCTCGAGGCTTTGGTTTTAGAGAAAGCCGGGTTCGATAAACTTTAAGAAGAAATCGAACGATATTACGTGCCTTGTGGTGGCACGTATAGACGCAAACTTCAAAATATTGCAATCCCTCTGATTTAAACATAATAACTGAACCATTTGGTACATTAATATCAGTGGGATCCTACATCCCAACCGAGATCATGAATGAATTAACATTATCTATTCATTATAATGAAAATACTCTTATTCTTAAATCAATCAAATTAATAGATGATAATATAATAACAATATTATCTGTAAAGGAAATAAAGGATATACCAAGTACTTCAAATTTTATAAATTTGCCCTCAGAGTTCATCACTGAGCTAGATAAAATTGGGATAAAAAACAATGAAAAACAAAAAAAAGACGGGGGTAAAAAATAATGTAGAACATCTAAAGACAGGGATGAAAATGAATAATCAAAATCAAAATCAAAACACAAAACAATTAAGATTTGGAGGGAAAAAAAAGAAAATAACTAGTGTCTGGAGGGTTAAAAATAAAGTAATACCAATAAAAAACTTAAAAATCATCACAAATTCCTCATGAAAGGAGGTCTTCACATGAAAAAATGTGACCATAAAGCCCTCTGAAAAGGATTTCATCATAGAGCTAGAAGGGACTAAGGGACTATATCAAGTAAATTTTTCCCTTTTAAATCAAATCCTTTATCATTTCCATATGGAAACCAAAAATTTATCTCAGGGACTAAATTGCAAAAAGCACAGGGTCAATGATTCTTTAACCACTCTATCCTTTAATTCACATCCACGGGTCTAGCAATTGTTTCAAATTTTCTCCCCAAAACCCAAGCAGTGATCAAATATGCTCGTGATGAAGATGTGAACCATAAGATTACACATATTCAAACTTCAAACAATAGGATGATTCTTTCAAATAGATCTAATGTAACTCATCTTAACACAACAATTCCAAATTTTCCAATCCTTGAGAGTTCATCACAGGAGATACTTGATATGGTTCATTCTAATTTAATAGTACACACATCAAGTTCCATCCAACAAAGCAATATCCCAGAAATTAAGCAAACAAAGATAAAAGATTATTTCAAAAAAATTAATATAAATAAAAATACAGGAGAAAATACCTTATTAATAGTACACACATCAAGTTCCATCCAACATAGCAATATCCCTGAAATTAAGCAAACAAAGATAAAAGATTATTTCAAAAAAATTAATATAAATAAAAATACAGGAGAAAATACCTTATTAATAAAACAACAAAATAATGAAACAATTGAAGGTATACAAGACCAATCATCCAATGTTCAGGAAATCATGCAGAAAGGAAACAATATTAAAAATACTAATAACAAATACAAAATGGATAAGCAAAGAAGAAGCTCAAGGTTATTAAGTAAACAAACAGGTCATTACAGTTCTCCAGTTGAAAAAGCACAATTAAATAAATATAAAGAAATTCAAAAAGAAAGAAATAGGAGACAAAAACCTAAAATAAACCTAAATATGCAAATTCACAAAATGATAGAAGAGCAAAGTACTTAAGTACTAAGTTCAAAGTATCGCAAAATAATTAATATATATGTTATATAGAAAAATTTAAAATATTAGCTTGGAATGTTAGAGGTATAAATTCTGATAATAAGAAGAACATCGTAAAAAATAATATTAAAGAGGAAAATGTTGATATATGTTGTTTACAAGAAACTAAAATGAAATTGTTTAATGATAAAAGTGTTAATATGGTAATTCAATTAGCTAGAAACTCTTCTCAAAATGTTAATATGTGTGTTGATTTAATTGTGGAAAATATAATTGGAAGATCAAATTTTAATGATGCTGATACAAATTCTGATAACTCAATTGACTCAAATGATGATGATAGTTTAAATTGCAGTGATAATACAAATCCAAGTTACAATTCAGATGAGATAAATTTATATGAAAATTCATACTACACTAATGAGTTTAATTTCATAGGAAATTCAAGGCAAAGGGAGATGGACATGGAGATGAGGAACCATGAGAGAAATTATACCGGTACTGGTACCAGTTAAAACAGTGATACCAGTATAAGTCATACTACAAGCATTGCTGAAGGAGAAAACCTAATTCCAGGATTTACTCTACATTCTATCACTAAAACCTAGTCGATGAGATAGACTATGGTGGTTCAACTCAGAACTGACGGAAGAAGAAAGAGAATGCATGCAAAAAGAGAAGGAAAATGTAGATGAAGAGGAGGATCTAACCTTTCAAGTGATTATGGGCCAGATCTCATATGTCACTACAACATTTTAGGATATCAGCGACGGTAAAAACCGTCGCTAAAAGACCCAAAAATCGTCGCTAAAGGTGTTACCGACGGCCCGCCGTCGCTAAATAACCGTCGCTGAAAGCTGCGTCCCTGATGTCACTTTCAGCGACGGCCCGTCGCTAATACTGGTTTCAGCGACGGTTTCTTTTCAGCGACGGCCCGTAGCAGATAGCTTTACCGACGGCCCGTAGCAGATACTATATTTAATTAATTAATTATTATATTTAATTAATTAATTATTATATTTAATATTTAATTATTTATTCATATTACTATTATATATGTTTATTATTTGTTATATATATTATTATTATAATATACTATTAATGTAAAACATATTACTTAATTACCTATATTATTATTTATTATATATACACACACACACACATACACATATTTCAAATTCAAAAATAATATATATATATATCACAAATTCAAAAATAATACAAATAATATAAATAATATAACAAATATCACAAAATTCAAAAACAGAACCCCCACATAATATCACAAATAATACAAAATAATACAAATATTCAAATAAGCAATACATAATACAAATAATACAAACAATACAAATATGAAAATTACGAAAATGCTACCTCGTCACTCCATCTTCCTTGCTCACCGCAACGAGAATCTCGATGCACACATCCTTCTCGATTCACTCCGTCATGTAGAATAAAATATAAAAATTGTTAAATAATAAATAATACGAAATAAAACCATTCAAATTTCAAATTAAGTTCAGAAAATAATTAGGATTTTTTCTCTCTAGAACCGCGTCTTGAACCCTGACCGCATCGGCACCGCGTCTCATTGCGCTGATATAAAAACATAAATTATTCCTGCTACTGGATGCCTCCCTGCTACTGGAGTCGGGATCATCTTCCTCATCAGGATTTTTTCTCTCTAGAACCTTTTGTTGTGCCTATAAAAACATAAATTGTGTGCATTAGTTAAATAAATTCAAAAATAAATATATTAAAATAAAAATAAAATAAGCGTACTTGAAAATGAGAATGGAGGTTTTGTAGACTATCCAGTTGACACGTGCCGAGCACAGATCTCGATGCATCACATGGGCCCCACGTCTCGACCACCTTCGGCGTACCATAATCCTTTCCTTGCACCTCAATAACTGCACAATTCATCATTTATTATTACTATTAATCATTTAATCCACTAATCAGAATATTTAGGAGATTAAATTGCATAAAATTCTTTGTGGTACCCTTCAATTTCTGAAAATAAGTATAAATTAAAAATATTATTTTCTGAAAATAAAAAAATTAAACATAATATAATAATATAATAATATTAATATACTAATAATTTCAGAAATTAACAAACATAAATGAACTAAATTATACCCTAATTAAACTCTAATTAAACCCTAAATTATACCCTAAATTATACCCTAATTATACCCTAATTATACCCTAAATTAAACCCTAAATTATACCCTAATTAAACCCTAATTAAGCCCTAAATTATATCCTAAATTATACCCTAATTCTAACATTGAAATACACAAAAACTCCTCCCTTTTGCTCTTAAAACAGGATTTAAAACAGTTTAAAATAGTTCAAAAATAGAATTAAAACAGTTCAAAACAGAATTAAAACAGGATTTAAAAATAGTTTAAAAATAGTTTAAACAGAATTAAAACAGAATTTAAAACAGGAACTAAAACATAATCGAAAAAAAACCTCTAATTTGAGCACAAAAAACCCTAATTTCAGCAAATTAGGATAAAAAAGCCCTAATTTCAGCAAATAAACACTAATTTCAGCAAAAATAACCCTAATTTCAGCAAATAAACCCTAATTTCGAAAAAATACCTCTAATTTGAGCACAAAAAAACCCTAATTTCAGCAAATAAACCAGCAAATAAACACTATTTTCAGGAAAATAACCCTAATTTCAGCAAATAAACAAAAATTTCAGCAAAAATGACCCTAATTTCGAAAAAAAAACTCTAATTTGAGCACAAAAAAAACCCTAATCGATTTGTGCTAACTTTCTACGTTTGTTTTTACTACATCGAGAGAGAGAGAGAGAGAGAGAGAGAGAGAGAGAGAGAGAGAGAGAGAGAGAGAGAGAGAGAGAGAGAGGGGTCACCTGAGAGCTCTAAGCGATGCAGCGAGAGTGAGAGAGAGAGAGGTCAGCGTCGATCGAGAGAGAGAGCCATTCAAGCTTCGCGAGAGGGCCATTCAAGCTAGGCGGCGGCTGTGCGAGATCGAGAGAGAGAGAGCCACTTTAGGGTTAAGAGAGTTACTCCATCGAAAGAGAGAGAGCGAGAGAGGGGGGTCACCTGAGAGCGTGAGAGAGAGAGAGAGCCATTCAAGCTTCACGAGAGAGAGAGAGAGCCACTTTTGGTTTAGGGTTAAAGAGAGAGAGAAGGAGGCCAGCGGGGTATAAGAAGGTGTATACAACATCACCGACGGGCCGACGGAGAAGAGAATTAGCGACGGTATTCAATCACCGACGGGCCGATGGAGAGTATGAGCGACGGTATTCAATCACCGACGGGCCGACGGAGAGTATTAGCAACGGTATATAATATCACCGACGGGCCGTCGCACATTATTGGCGACGGTTTGGGAGTTTAGCGACGGGCCGACGGAACAATTTGAATATCACCGACGGGCCGTCGCTAATAAAACCGTCGGTAATACTCTTCTGCGACGGGCCGTCGGTGAAAACTTGATTTATTAGCGACGGGCCGTCGCTGAAGCTCTCCTCCCGTCGCTGATACTCCAATCTGTTGTAGTGTGTGCTATATGATGTCTCGATTTAAGCTTCACAATCGGCAAATTTCAGAGATCTCAACACTTCAAGGAAGGAAAATGATCTGGATTCTACGTCAAGGAACTTCAGAGATCTAAGATGTGATAAAACTCAGGGAGCAAAAGCAGGTCTCAAGAAATCTTATTCAAATCAATGAAATCAAGGTAGAGATAGAGTTAAGCTTTACCAACCGAGAAGGAGCCGCAAAGAGTATAAGGAAGAAGAATAGAGAGAGAACAGGAGAGAGGGGGCGGAAGAATGGGTATTATATACCTAGGGTTAATGGTTCGAAAAGACAGTCCGGCTTTGGATTCAATTATGAATTTAAAAGTCTGGAAGTGAAATCCTGGTTTTATTAAAATCAAGGAATTGTAATAAGTGATTATTAGAATATATAGGTTAAAATTGAAGGTATTTAGGAGTAGTTTTTTTATTTATTTTTGGGCAAATATATTCTAACTTGTATGAACTAATGATCATTATATAATATACAATAGAAGTAGGACATAAGAGCCAACTCTATTTTTCTCAACACAAAACAAAATTAATTAGTTAAATTCAATAAATAAAAATATATTAATAAATAGAAAAAAGTACACTTTTGCCTTCCTAAACTTGTCCAAAATGTTCAACTTACCACCCTACTAAAATCTGCACCATTTTACCTCCTGAACTTTCAAAATTTGTGCAACTTACCCCTTCCATCAGTTAACTGCCTAGTCATCAGTTAACTGCTGAGGTGGCACTGTGACGTGGCTTTTTTTAATTGATTTAAGCAATGACGTGGCAAATTTAAAAAATATTAAATTACTCAATAAAATCATACCCATTAACCATTATAATCCAATTCATTAACCATTAAACTCAAACCCAATAACCAAAAAATAAATCCATACCCAATAACCCAAACCCATATCTAGGGATGTCAACGGGGCAGGTCGGGTTCGGGTAAGCCTCCCCCATACCCGAACCCGAATTTTCGAGTCTTACCCGAACCCGAACCCAAAATACCCGCGGGTAAAAAACCATACCCGAACCCGAACCCGTTACCCGAAAATCACCAATACAAAATGTAAAACAAAAATAATTTAAAAATTATTATACAAATACGTAAAATCACCAACAAATTAGTATACATAAAACAAACGACTTGTACAAAATACATTATAAAATACAAAAATTACAAATAATTAATGTATAAAACATCCCAAAATTTCATATCATTGAGTATTTTCGGGTATTTTTAGGATATTTTCGGATTCGGGTATTACCCGCGGGTAAAAATTTACTCCCGTACCCGAACCCGGAGCGGATATTTTTTTTCCGGGTAATATCCGACCCGCGGATATTTTTTTCGGATATTATCCGTCCCGTTCGGGTCGGGTACCCGCGGATTCGGATTTTACCCGACCCATTGACATCCCTACCCATATCTCTCTCTCACCAGCCCCCCCTCTCTCACGAGATCCTTCTTTAGACCCCCTCTCTCTCTCTCTCTCTCTCTCACGAGCCCTACGAAGCCACTCAACAAACGGCTCCGTATTCTTCCAAACCGGCAAACCCTTTTTCGCGCCGATCACTCCTTCGTCATACCACTTCCAAATTACCTCCTCCTTCAGCATGTTTCCGTCGTAAAGCGCCTTGGCAGCCAACCCAATTTCCTTCAACGCCTCTCCAGTACATTTCTCACTGAACATCTCCAGTGCATGCAGCAAACACATCTGACACTCCTCCAGTGCACGCAGCACCCAATTTCCTCCTCTTCCTCGCTTACCACGTCAGTATCGCCACCCTGCCCCCCTCCTGGCAACGAAGAAGAAGACGAAAAAGCATCAGGCCTTGATTGATCGCCTCTCGGCCCGACGTAGCTCCGTCGCATTTGGCGATATCTCCGGTAACTCCACAGCTACGTTTCTCGCACGTTCGCTTCTGCCAAGCTCTCGATCAAGCAATCCCTAACTCAATCCCGTACGAAATCTGATCTGGATCAGATCTCCATCGCGATTTCCGATTTAGATTAACTCCTCGCTCTGAACTCGTATTTTCTACCGTCTTACGAGCTCCGATGTTGCCTGAAATTCATCGCAGATCTCAAATCAGCGCTGGAGACCTCCAGTTCCGCCCTCATTCCTAGAAAGAAGTTCTCTTTCATAACCAAACCCGTCAAAAAGGACGAATCGTCAAAAAAATCTGAAGAAATTCCGTGAAGAGAGAGGGGCGAGCGAGAGAGAGAGAGTCCAGAGCACTGTTGTAAAAAACGGTGAAAAACGGTGGAAAAACGGTGTTTCGGTGGAAAAACGTTCTGTTTTTTACAAGACGGTTTGAAAAAACGGTCAAACGTTTTTTTATCATGTTTGACCGTTTTTCACAACAAAAAATCGAAATTTTGATTATTTACCGTTTTTTGGCCCATTTTTTTTTTCCAACCCAATAAAATTATCATTTTTTTTACTTACGGTTGTCCCGAATGATGTTAATGATTTTACTATTTAGTTTATGTTTGGATTTGAGTTTATATTTTGATGTTACGTTTTGTTGGACATTCGTTTTGATATTACGTTTATGTTAGACATTCGTTTTGATGTTATGTTTTATGTTGGATGTTGTTTATGTTATTTTTTTACTATTAAAAAATTACATTATTATATATATTTTTGGTTTCATCTATAAATTTTAATTAAATTACTATCGATTTCGGTGACCGTTTTTTCACCGTTTTTCCACCGTTTTTTCACCGCTTTACGGTAATCCTGTTTTACGGTCTCCGACCGTTCCGTACCGTTTTCCGTATTTTACAACATTGGTCCAGAGAGAGGGGGCTTGGGGCTGGCGAGAGAGAGAGGTGAGAGAGAGAGATGGGTTTGGGTTTTTTTTTTGGAGCATTTCTGCATGTAACTCTTTTAGAATAAAAATTCAAAAACTAACTCCTTTTCGAAAATATTCTAAAAATAACCATTTTCGGATTTTTTAAATCTCGTCGCTACAGTGTTTTGGAAAAAAAATTTATTCTCCTTCAAAATGTACCCACCGAATTTTCCATTATTTAACTTTTACATTTAATTAACGTGATAATTACAACATATCATTAAATATTAAGTAATATTTATTCTAATTTATGAATTCGAATAAATATTAATTATGTATTAAGTTAATAACTAACAGCATAATTAATATTTCAATAATAGAGAATTCGGTAGGTACATTTGAATTCATAAATATTAATTTTATTGTTAGCTATTAACTTAATACATAATTAATATTTATTCGAATTCATGAATTGGAATAAATATTAGTTAATATTTAATGATATGTTGTAATTATCACGTTAATTAAATGTAATAGTTAAATAATGGAGAATTCGGTGGATACATTTTGAAGGAGAATAAATCTTTTTTTTTCTCAAAACACTGTAGCGCAACTGTAGCGGTGGGATTTAAAAACCCGAAAGGGTTATTTTTGGAATATTTGCGAAAAGGAGGTTATTTTTGGAATATTTTCGAAAAGGGGTTAGTTTTTGAATTTTTATTCTAAAAGGGGCTACATGCAGAATGCTCCTATTTTTTTAGGAGCATTTCTCCATTTAACCCTCTAGAATCAAAATTTAAAAAATAATCCCCTTTTCGAAAATATTTCAAAAATAACTTCTTTTTTATAATATTCCAAAAATAACTCCTAACGACATTTTAAATCCCGCCCTGTATTTGAGTTGTAAATTTTTAATTGAAAATATGATATATTTCCCCAAATTTCAGCATAACATCATCTCTGCATAACATCATCTATGATTTAATTAATATATTTAATTAAAATGATAACTAATACATGTTGGCTGTTAACTTAATACATAATTAATATTTATTCGAATTCATAAATTTGAATAAATTTTAATGAATATTTAATTATATGTTTTAATTATCACGTTAATTAAATGTAATTGTTCTATAATGAAGAATTCGGCGGGTATATTTTGGAGTGCAATAAAATTTAATATTTCTTTTTTCTCAAACACGTGAATCAAGAGTCACTTATATTTTAAAAAAAATTACACCCTTCCAAAATATACCCGCCGAATTCCCCATTATATAAAAATTACATTTAATTAACGTGATAATTAAAAAATATAATTAAATATTCATTAAAATTTATTCAAATTTATGAATTCGAATAAATATTAATTATGTATTAAGTTAACAGCCAACGTGTACTAGTTATCATTTTAATTAAATATACTAACCGAGATTATCCAAATTTTACCATATCATCATCTATGTTCTAATTAGTATATTTAATTAAAATGATAATTAGTATACGTTAACTGTTAATTTAATACATAATTAATAATTATTCGAATTCGTAAATTGGAATAAATTTTAATGAATATTTAATTATATGTTTTAATTATCACGTTAATTAAATATAATTGTTCTATAATAGAGAATTCGGCGGGTACATTTTGGAGTGCAATAAAATTTAATATTTGTTTTCTCAAACACGTGAATCAACAGTAACTTATATTTTAAAAAAAATTACTCCCTTCCAAAATGTATCCGCCGAATTCTCCATTATATAATAATTACATTTAATTAACGTGATAATTAAAAAATATAATTAAATATTCATTAAAATTTATTCAAATTTATGAATTCGAATAAATATTAATTATGTATTAAGTTAACAGCCAACATGTATTAGTTACCATTTTAATTAAATATATTAATTAGATCATAGATGATGTTGTGGTAAAATTTGGGGAAATATATCATATTTTCAATTAAAAATTTACAACTCAAATACAGGGCGGGATTTAAAATGTTCGTTAGGGGTTATTTTTTAAATTTTGATTCTAGAAGGGGTTAAATGAAGAAATTCTCCATTTTATTATTATTGAGTTGTTTTGATGATTATTGGGTTGAATTATTTTGGTTAATGGGTTGGATTTAAATAAATATTTTAATTGTTATTCAATTTGCCATGTCATGCTTCAAAATAATCTAAAAAAAAGCCACGTCACAGTGCCACCTCAGCAGTTAACTGATGATTAGGCAGTTAACTGATGAAAGGGGTAAGTTGCACAAATTTTGAAAGTTCAGGGGGTAAAAGAGTGCAGATTTTAGTAGGGGGGTTAAGTTGAACACTTTCTCCACCAAAGTGTATTTTTTTCTAATAAATATAATATGTACTTTATATAATATATTATTTTTTAAATAATTTATATTATATTTTATATTAAACATACTAGTAAATGATAGTAAGTAATTTCAAATTAATATATGCAGAGATTAACCAAAATATAACAAATGTTATATACAATATTTACAATTAATAGTATTTAATTAGATTAAAAAATCTACAAAAATTATATTGTTTAATTAATATATAGGATTAATTATATAAACAATTAATATAACATAATATGTAGTATTAATATGATAAAACTATAATTTAAATTTAATAATAAAAAATAATATAATTAATAATATTAATAATAACAACATAAAATATTATTATATTATAATATTAATATAATACAATATAATATAATATATGTAATACTAATAGAATATTTATTTTAATAGTTATTGGTTAATATATAATATGATATATATCCAAAATAACAAAATCTATTTCCATCCATATTTTAATATCTTTCAAATCAAACAATAAAATTAAATATCTATTATTTATCATTCTACCACGTCAAACAACAAACGTGAGAAATGTATATCCTTCAAATAATTTGCTCTCACGTCACTTTCTCTAGACAATACTTTCCCTAAACAATACAAGAATCCTTCCATATCTTTCGAAGTCTCTTACATCAAACGCCCCCCAAGTAAACATCAAAATGAAGGAGTTTGATGCCTTGACAAATTTTGAAGCTGAATTCTCTTTAAAATCCACGAATGCCTAAAAGTAGGAGAGTTGTTAAACATAAGCTTTGATTTTCCTCTTTTCCAATAAATTCACCAAGTAATCACTACATCAACATGCATAACACAGTACCATGACGATTCATCGGAGAGGAAACAATCGGAGCAAGGCACGAGGCCGACCTTCCCGCACTGTCAGATTTGAAACTCCGTGAGATCACTTCGCTAGGTTAATAATGTCCAAGAGAGAGCTTCGTTGGAAGCTTTGTGTTGATTGAACTGAAAAGTAAATTGGCCATTCAACAAGTTTTCTCTTAGGTTCGACAAAAGAATATTTTTTGTTTAGTTTGACAATAGTTGAGATATAGAAGGATAAATTTGAGATTAACAATTTTAGGATAAATTTGATATTTTGAGCTTTTAGAAGGATTTACCTGAAATTATCGCATAAAATTTAATCCATTTTTTAGGACTAAATTAAAATACAAAAAATGGTTTTTTTGAATTCCCCTATTAATTATTGTGAAACTACTATAATCCAAAAATGTTACAAAAATAACTCTTAACTAGCTTCTTCCCGGCGCGATTGCGCGGGAATCTTCTAGTTCATCATGATATTATCCTAATATGTAATTGACTTTCATGATAAAGCTCATTTGATGATGATTTCAATAGACGAATATTAATAGTACTACTCGCATTAAGTACAAAGAAATTAATGAATACAAAACATTAGACTTGAACGGCTCGAGAAAAGAATTAACATGCTGAAATGGTTCAATTAATACTTGTTTTTCAGAAGAAAAAAAAAGATTATTTTGGATTTGGCTCGTTTTCACACTCTCTGAAATCAATTTGATATTATTATCGTGTTGATTCGCAACTTGTTTAATTAAATTATGGTTTTGCATTTGCAAATCTTCACATTCTTGCCCAATCGCCTGGAAAATAAAATAGTATATTATTTATTATTTTGCAAAACAAAAATAACCTCGATTTCAGAAATATATGCTTCTCCTTCAGCGTATTTTATTCGTATCGCTTCTGTAAGCTCCATTGTTTCTCCCACAAATTCAACAACATTAAATATTATTAATTATGCAAAATTTTATACATATTAGTAATTGCGCAAAATTTAGGGGCTTTGCTGCAAAACCGTACCGTTCTGACGAATCGAGTTCGCTTCTTAAATCATTCATTTCTGACTCATCGATCAAGAGCCTTAATTTACACGCCAACTCGGCTTCGTTTGCGGCTTTTACACGAAAATCAAGATTATGTTCCTCTATATTTATTTTTAAATATTTGATTTGTTTTCTCGCATTTTCTTCATATTCTCTTATTTCCTGTACAGTTCTGAAATTTGCAGAAAGTGGATAAATATTAGAAATTTGCATAAGACCCCCTGTGTTTGAGAAAATTGCGGAAATGTACCCGAATTCGGAAGATTCGTTGATTTGCATGTCTAGAATTATTTGTAACTTTTTCCTTTGCTTCACCAAAATATTTACCTGAAAATAAATAGTAAGTGTGAAGGAATAATTACAATTATAACCCTGAAAATTCATGAATTATAATATGATAAATGCACGCATACCATTACTCTAAGACTTGAGTTGAATTTTTTTTTCATTGCATAAATCATATAAATCTTATGTTCATTAATCTGAAAAGGGGAAAAAACATATCAAATATGAATCACTTTAATAATTGAGTATTAATTAAAGACCGTATTACAAATTGGTAATAATTCAATACCTTTTGAGAAATGAATTTCTCAAATGATCAGATTTTTCTCTTAAACTATGGGTTTCGAAATCATTAGGTTTATATCGATTTAGTTGATTTCTCATCATTTCCATTTCTTTAGTCAGGGACATCTCCGTCACATTAATCTTGTCTTTAAAATCTTTTTTTTTCCTTCAAAATCAAATAAATAAATAAGGCGATTTACATATTTACGTTTCTAAAAACTCTGAACAATCATATTTACCCTACAAAAAATAAAATACCATATTTACCCAAATCTTACATAATATAAAAAATATCCAAGTGTTAATGTTTAAGATTTTGTAAAGGGTAAATACGATATTTTTATTTTGCAAAGGTAAACATGATATTTTGGGTTTATAGAAGGGTAAATACTAAATATATAAACCCCCCTAGAAAATAACATTTATCAACATTTAAAAAAAAAGGAGAGAAATGGAGGAGTCCAGTAGTTACCTGAATCATGTGAGATCTCCACCAATTTCATCTCCATTTCGTTTATGTCAACGATGAAGGTTTTAATTGAATGCTCGAAAATCTCGATTCTCAACTCGTAATTAGTAATTGATTACTTGAGATTGTCATAAACCTCTGATTTTTAGCTAAATTCTCGCTCTTTCGATTAATTGTAATCTCTCAACCTAGACAGTAAAAATAAATAAATGAAAAAACAAATATTTGCATTTATGCCCCTAAGAAAATAGTATTTTGGTTTAAATAAATTACCTACATGGAACTGAATAAGGCCTGGAATGAATACTTACAATTAAGCAATCATATGTTGGCATTTCTTAATTTGACTCGTAATTAATAATTAATGACTTGAGATTGTCATGAACCGCTCTTCGAAATTTCTCCACGCCAATTCCGACCTCGACCACCTGCCTAAATCAGCGAGCGAAAGATCCGATGAATCTCCACCTCTTCGCATCACTCCTCATTATCCGAATCCGAGCTCAGCTCCGTGTCGCAGATCATTTGAAGCGCTCTTCGAAACTGCTGCACGCCAATTGCAAGAAGTACAAAGTAAACATAATGAACTGAAATACTTGAGTCGATTAATTCAAAATTACCTGAAATACTTGAGTCGATTAATTCAAAATTACCTCAAAAACCCTAGCCAAAACCCCCAACCCTAATTTTGAGAGGAACCAACCACATTCAGTGAGGCATTTGATCGAGCAATGGATATGCACGCAGCCGAATCACCAACTCGAACGCTGCGACGATACTGGTATTGTTCCAATACTCCAAATATTTGTCTCGGCATTTCACCAAGGAAGTAACCTGCACGGACCAATCAATTGGTTAGATCGAATAACGCTTCAATCTGAAAAAATTGAAGAAAAAAAATATAAGTACCACATAAATCTTTGAAAACCATAAGCAATTAATTATAATTTTCGAATGATAAATCTCGATGAAAGGACGAATCAGATACATAGAAGGTCGAAAAATAGAAAAATACATCGAAATGAAAAACAACAATGAAATTCAAGTTAGAGTTTTGGTCCAGCGACGCTTTACCTTGCTGTAGCTTTAACGTTGTGTTGATGTTGCCTCCTCTCGTCTTCTCCCGCGTTCTAGGGTTTACGGCAATAATACTCGCCACGGCAAAGAGAAACAACGCCCAGGTACGATGTCAACTCCCTGGAGAGTGCAGAGCATCGCTCCCGTGTTAGTTCAAATTTTCTCGGGTTCGATTATCTCAAAATAATGTCGATACTACTAATCAATTTGCGTAAATGACAATTATAGAGATAAAAGACGTATCCTGCAAAAAAATCAAAAGATGAAGCAAGACGCACAAGGACGATCAAAGGCAATTAACAATCAAGACATCGAAGATCAAGTTGAAGATTTCGCAAGTTGGGATATCAAATCATCACCTCAAATATCTAATAGGTATTCCTAAGCTTGCCTTTGGAATAAATAAACTCAAGAAAATAAGTTGGAAATATTCAAAACAATAAAACTAAAGTAAATCTGCCTTAAGTCATGGTGCGTCATGACGCACAATAACAACCGTCATGACGCACCTAAAGGCATATTTAGTTTTATCTTACAGTGCGTTATGACGCAAGATATTAACCGTCATGACGCACCTAAGAGAAAATGTGTCTTGAGTTGTATAGCATCATGACGGACCAATCCATGCGTCATGACGCTAGAACAACTCTTGAGAAAAACATTGTACAATCCGTCATGACGCACCAGCCATGCGTCATGACGGACCAAGTGAGTAAATGTCACAGTAGGGGGTTTGTTACAACGAACCATTCAAGGGTTAGAACGAACCCTCAAGTACACATGCTACCGTCATGACGCACGATAGTGTGCGTCATGACGGACCACAAGAGTTTTGAATAAACACCAGCCTAACAGCTAGTTGAACAGCCTGTGCGTCATGACTCATCAATCATTGCGTCATGACGCACTGTACAGAAAACTTAAGTTTGTGAGGGGACTATGTGTTCCATAAATAGCTCCCCTCTTTGGTTTCTCTCTCTAACTCTTCCACACTTTAAAGAGCAAACTAAAAGAGAGAAATTTGGCCAACATCTTGAGCTTATATTTCCAAACCATATTGGGGATTATTAGATCCACTTTCGAATCCACTACTAAACGATTCCCAACTTGCGTGACCGATCACGACTAGTTCGTTAGTAGTAAATTGTAAAACGTTAGTTACGATTTGTAAAACCCGCCATAGATCGATAGATTCGTGTAAATCGATCTAGGCAAACCTTGTAAGAGTTGATTTGGGTATTCAATCGAAAGTCGAAAAGGCGCAAGGCAACCCCGGAGATGTAGGTACTTATAATCAATCGAGTCGGTTGATTGATCAAGTAACCGGTGAGTTAAAACTACAAAGCAACCACCTACCGAACTCCATAAACAAATATCGCGTGTTATTTGTTTCGGTATTGAATTTCTTTCTCTGATTTATTTACGCTTCCGCCCAAATTATATTTGTATTCTATTACCGCGAAAATTGGACCTTATGACTTCCTATTCATCCCCTCTAGGTCTAAATTAAACAACATCCCGACCGTTTGAGCAGCATCGTTCCGCCGTGAATTCACCGGCGTTTCTTTCCCATCGCGCCGCTAGGGTATAGTCATTTCACCGCTTCATTTCTCCCTTTCTTTTTTCTCTTTTTCTTTTTCTGGGCTCGTGGAAATGACATGGGAGAGAGAAGAGAGAGTAAGTAGAAGAGAGGGAATTAACACTGTCTAGGCTGGGCTCACATGATCCATCCCATATTAGTATGCACTGGTGTTAGGGGTGTCAACGGTTCGGATAGTGGTCATACCAGATCCATATCCATATTTTTTTTCGGATACGGATACGCATACGGAATTACCCGGATCCGGATACGGTTCGGATAATAAACGGATACGGATACGGTTCGGATATTGTCGGATACGGATATGGTTCTCTTTCGGATATTAAAACGGATGCTATATTATCATAACATAACTTACTTTTTAGCTATAAGTATATATAATTTGTGACATGAACGATAAATATGATTATATTTAAACGTAATTTTACGATTGTGAGTTTAAATCACTCACAAATCATTAATTTGTATATGATTTTTCAACTAATATCAAATATAATACATAAAAATAATATATAATATGCGTATCCGGATCCGGTTCCGGATACTCGAATCTGGTTCCGAGTATCCGGATCCTAAAAATATCCGGATCCGGAACACGGATCCGGTCCCCGCACCAAAACCGAATATCGAATCCGGTTCCGGATCCTAAAATTAGCAACCCGATCCATATCCGGATCCTTCCGGATCCTAAAATTAGCAACCAGATCCATATCCGGATCCACTCGGATCCGGATATTTTTTTCGAATCCGGATATTTTTTCGGATACGGTTCGGGTCGGTTCGGGCAATATCCACACCATTGACATCCCTAACTGGTGTACATGAACCAATTCAATTTTGGACCGTCTGATATCTTGATGAATGCTGATCAAACGGCCAGAAATGATCTGATGACGTGAATACACGAATCACAGAAATTTTCTTAATTTTATACACAACATTAATTTGGAAACAAGAAGACAAAAACGAAGTTCTAAATGATATTCTCAAGTTCTCAATCTCTGTCTTTTTTTCAGAAAAAAAATAATCGAATTTCTAAATCTTTTGCAAAAACACCACATGACATCTCCACCAGAAAGTGAATTTTAGCAACAATAACCAACATTATAATATCCGAGATACACGAGATACATTGATTAGATATGCATGAACAAATGGTGGAGAGTTTTTGGACTTTGGTGGCATTCCCACATTTTCCTTTTGGTCCCTGAGATCAAGAAATAATATTTTTGCAGAATAACAAGGCGGCGTACAAGGTACAACCCTAAAAATCTTACTCAATTGGCAACAGATCAGTGGCTAAATATTAAATAGTTGTTTAATAGTTTTGATCTTCACGTGGCAACATATCAATGGCTAAATATTAAATATACATTTTTCATTCCTTTCCCTAGTCAACCTTCGCCACTCTACCCACAACACTTCTCCTCTCGCTCTCTCGCTCTCTCACGCGCAAATAGTCATTCCTTCGCCTCACCCTCTCGCGGAAACCATGAGTTTAATGGATTACGAATTAGCTATTACTGATCAGGTATTTCTTTTGCCAAACTTATGTGTAAAGGCAGCTCGTAATTGTATTGGTCTGAAATTTTGTTTCTCTTTCGTTCTTAATTAAATTTGTTGGTTTGTTTTTTGAACTTGAAAGGGGAATAACTTGTATGTCAAGTATCTGAAAAACTCAACCTCCCCAATTCTTCTTCTCACTTTTAGTTTGCAGGATCTAATTTCTTTCCGTAGATGTTTCTTTCCTAATTTCGACTTATTTAAATTTTAAATAACTTTTTGTAGTTTTGTGTTAATTTTCACTTGCAATCAGGTCGTGGATTTCAGGCTCCTCTTTTGTTGATGGTTAAGAGTTCTCTCTGAGTCTGAGCGATTCCATAATCCCATTTGATCTTGTCTTTTACCTTTTCTATTTCTATTAGGGTTTAGGGTTTGAGGTTGCTAAAATACCCATATTTTAGGACACAACACTGTTATATAAAAGTAACAAGTTTTTCTTTTTAATATCGTTTGAATAAAAGTGCAAGTTAAAAGTTGGATTCAAATCATGGTTCTGAATATCGGACTCGGACTCGGACTCGGTCGGCCTCCGAGACTCGGGACTCGGTCGACTCGGACAAGACTCGGGCGAGTCAAAAAAAAAAATCGGACGGTTAATAAAAAAATCGGAAAAAATAGAAAAAAAAATATATATAAACATTCATAAACATGATACACACTAATTGAACTCATAAAAAAAATACATTATATGACCTATAAAAAAATAAAATAAGGCAATTGAAAAAATATAACATAATATGTTGGTTTGTATCTCAAGATTATAAATAATTTAGATAATTTTAGTATTTAATTAATTACCTCTATGTCGGTTTGTATCTCAAGATTATAAAAAATAAAGCAATTGAAAAAATATACCGAGTCTTCTCGGCCATAATATGACATGATACTGTACATTTTTTTTTTTTCAAAGATACATAAAAATAGTGTGCATGTTTTTTCGAATAGGTACAAGTCTACAAAGTTAGAAAAGAGTGCAAAGAAATGTGAACATAGAGTTAATAATATACAAATATTACAAAAGAGTGCAACTCTTTGTAATTTTTTCGAAGTTAAAAAAATGAGAATAACAAATAGAAACATACATCATAATATTCATAGATTCATATAGTGTATTCTTAAAAAAAAAAAAAAAATTTTAAAAAAAAAAAAAAAAAAAAAAAAATTCGGATACTCGGATCCGATTTTATCGGCCCAAAATCGGCTCGGTGGCCACCGAGTCCGAGAATATCGGCCGAGTTTTTTTTATCTCGGCCGATATTACGAACCATGATTCAAATATCATATGCGTACACATATATATCATAAACTAATTAGTGTTTTTCTCATAGGATGCATATTTTGCATTCCTAGCGTATTTTTGATCGAACATGTAAAAATATTGCAATGTTCTTGTATTATATATGGTGCCTCCAAAACTCACTCAAACATCCTTGATGAAGTGACTAAGAGTATTTAGTTGAATTGATTAGTATTCTTAATTGAATGAATTAACGGATTAATTAACCGTTTAATTGAATTGACATGTCAATTAATATGTATTAATGTTAACATATTAAAAATAAATTGACGTGCCAATTAAACGGATCAATTAATACTTAATTAGAGTGTTAATCAATCCAACTAACCTTTCATGTCCACCTCATCAAGAATGTCGGGGTTAGATGTGGGGCACAATATATTTTCCCTTCTTGTAATTATAAATATCATATGGTAAATAGTTGTTTGTTTTAGATAGAAAGATGTACTAGCCAGGCTAATTCAAGGAGTAAAATTAACTGGCTGAATTCCCTTTTTCCTCGCGTTTACAGGATTCGCAAGATGATCAAACGCCACATCCGCATGAAATAACAAGCCCTAGTGATAGAGAATGGCATAAACGATCCGAACACTACAACCTTATGCTCATGGGGTTCTATACCGCGGGGGGCTTTGGGCACGCACTCATTTTCGACCGTTTGCCGCGATACTTAATTTTCATCCCCTTCTCGGGTTTTCTTTTCTCTCTATTCCACCTGATCTTCCTCAAACTGATGTCAGGGAAGAATCTGCCCAGCCATCGCGCTAACAGGAGGTGCTTACCGGCCATAGCCGATGCTTATCTCGTGTGTGGAATCATTGCTGCCATTCTTCTCATGGTTACCCAAACTCTTATGCTGTCTGTCATAGACAAACGATACCTAGTATTTCTGACCTGCCCCGTTCTCGGTACTGTGGGAGCAGTCATGATTCTCTACTTCGGGTTAGAAAACGAACCTCACCACCAAATGGATATCGTCAATGAATATAAATCGATAATAGCAAACTTATTTCGGTTTTCCTTTTTCTATTTCTGGGTTGGATTTACGGTATTATCTACCATAATAGGAAAGGACTATAGGAACAACACTAGTAGTTTTCCGAACAATCATCACACTATCATCTCAGTTTCCTTCTTAATCGCAATGGTCGGGTTATTCACCATGACCATTACAACTTTCCCTTACCGGTTAAAAAGAAATTTCATGTTTGTGTTTGTCAAGGGTTTCAGAATATTCATGATGTGTTCGTTGTGGGTGGTTGCTATGATTCTTGCAAGTAAATTCCTAGAAAAAATTATGGTAATTCTTGTCTTATTCATTGAATTGAGTTTTGAGTTCGCTGCCAAATGGTGCTGCAATCTTTCAAAGACGCAGTCGACCGAGAATACCTTAATACATAAAACCGAGGCGGAAATTAATACCACCGCGCAAAAACTTGCATGGTACAGTATTGTCTACCTGGCAATGTTATATTTACCTAAGTCAGGGATTGCCGAATTCTCGGCATTGTTACCGCAAAGGTGGTCGCTGTTCTTTGTGCTTCTTTCGATCATATTCTGCTCGAATAGAGTGGCTTTCCCTTTCCTTGAAACAAATAGTCGAAGAATCGGCTATAAAATCATTCAGGATATAATCTACGCGTTGCAGTTAGTGTTACCGCTAGTAATCATGCTGCCATTTATCGTGTTGTGCCAGAAAAGTGGAATGGCAAGTGTTGCTATTCCTCCTAGCCCATAATCTACACCGGGACCGACCAGCAGGTACGTACACAAAAATTAAACTATGTTTTTCATTAAAACTGAATTCTTGAAATCTTCATACGAAACTGTAACTATATAACTGGTTCCTAAGTCGGAAACGATTTACATAATTATAATAGATACAATTAATTAACAACGAACATAACTTTTGTTGGCCAGAAAGCAGATGTTGATGGATTTCATCGCTTCGGGTCGGAAGGCCAGGTTTAATTAATTTAATATTAGGTTCTATTGTGATGAATACAAATAAACTTGATTGTTGTTGTGTACCTTGTAATATTTTTTCTTCTTCTAAACTTGATTGTTGTTGTGTAGTTTTTAAAATTTTCCTTTTGTAATGAATGATTTTGTGCGTTTTAAATTTATTAAGACTGATATATGCATGCCTGATAATTTAGAACCTCCTGTTTTGCAGCTCTCATTTATTTTCTTTTCTTTTTTTGTATTTTTTTAGTTAGTGTAGGTTATGGCATTTTATCAAAATATGTCTATATGATGCGTTTGGATAATTTTCTAAACTCGATTTTTTGGAACTTTAGTATAATTTTTTGGAACTTTTAGCATAATTTTTGGTTATGAAATTTTAGTAAAATTTGTATATTAACTTCGTCACGACAAAAATTTGTCAATAACATAAGTTCTTCATAAGATTCTAAGAATATCTAGTTTGAACTTAATTAAGTATATTATTCATCCTCTCTCTATATACAGGTACTTAAATAACAAATACAAATGTATATTTGTATCAGGAGATCAATATATAAATGGAACTCACTAAAATAATTTGGTTACATATTGGCACACTTTTATGTAGATTATTTCTCTTTTATTTATTTTTGTTGATTGGTTGACAGAAACTGTTTCTTTTCTCTCTGTCTTCTTTGTGTACTCAGTTTCAAAGTGGGTTAACAATTTAATTGCCTGAAAACCAATATGTGTAATTAAGTTGTATGCATTTATTCGTAAGTCACGTATCTATTCGTGACTAGAATTATTGTGCACCAAGTGAGTTATTTATTTTCCCCGTAATTGTACTTTTATTTATTTCATTTTATCGGATTTCTGGATCGTACTTATTTTTCTTTTTTCTTTTATTTATTTTTATTTTATGTCGGGTTTTTCATTTTTTCCTTTATTTTTTATTTACTGCTTTTAATCATAATTATTTATTAACACGTACCTTTGTTAATTATCACAACATCTACTCTAACATTGATCATATAGTTACATACTTAAAAGTTACATATTTTTAATGTAACTCAGAACTTTCACATATAAACCTATTCACCCCCGGACCATCTCGGGACCACTAATAAACAGACTTAATTAACATGATAATTGACAAGAAACACATAATTAATAATTAATAATTAAGAATTATTATTCCGAATGTATATTAATAATATATAAATTAATTGTTAATTATGTGATATGTGTTAATTATCATGTTAAATAAGTATGTTAATTAGAATATAGATGATATGTTGATGAAATCTGGGGGCAGGTTAGATGCCCTCTGTATGATAACTTGACTAGACCAAATAGTTTTCAGAAAGAAAAAAAAACTAACGGGATAAATTTAGAAGCAAATTAGAGTAGAATTGAAATAATTCATATTTAAGTCAGTAGACTGTAGACGCAAAAATATAAACTATGTATCACTTAAATAAACTTTTTTTATTGAACTAGAACCACAAATAAATCATAGAAAATGACCATATAGGTATAGAAACATGACATTAAAAATCTAAAAACCAAAACTCGGAAAACTCAAGGAAAAAAGATTAAACGTACCGATCGCGAGCCAAGCCCATGATGAAACCTTTGGTCCCTAGCTATATGCTTGCAATAACTCGTTTCTACTGCTCGAGCAAGTACTGGCTAGTTGTCGTGAAGCAGTCGCCTTGCATCTACACCGAATGCCAATCGAGGCCAATGACTTATGGGTCATCGCGCTGCGTGCATCGTGCATTAAAAAAGTAAGGAAGGTGAATATAATTCTAAGTTAAGGACTTACAAGAGGTGAAGCATGGAGAAAGGGGGCAACAATTCGGTAGGTCAAGAATGAAGCATAGCCATGGAAAGCAAATATGGAATCGGTCTAGTCCACTCTTTAGTTTTAACTATGTTCCATTTCTCGCTGGCCATACGTAATTTGTGAAGTGACTAGCTTGATAGCTACAACATACCAATCATACAGGTCATGTTAGCTGATTAGTTCAAATCAATTAGAGAAATGCACTGTGTTAATGATTGATATTTTTTTTGTTATAAACTGTACCTGGATCTCACCTCTCATGTGAGGTTTTCGAGGAGCCAAGTGAGGTTCAAAATAACAGTACAAATTTACTAGACAAAAAACAAAAAAACACATGTCTTTTTGTCTTTCTCTTCACCGCAAATATTTAATCGGTAGTGACCTTAATTAATCACATATTATCATTTCCTACCCTTTCTGCTAAACTAGCTTACATAAATTTGTAGAGGTAAAAGACCAATCATTTCTTACAGATCACTTCACCATTTCTAAAAGAGTCAATATATGCACATAACATGAAGCACAACGACATATTTGAAAATCACACAAAAAGAGTCACATAAGAAACTACATAAGATTGGGATTTTTTCTTGTTTAAAAAGTTGAAGAAATCCATAGACGAATGACGTAAGAACGAAGAACCAAACACGTAGAAGATTCAACGAGAAGCACTGCGAAGAATACTACACAGAACTCAACCGAGAGCACTTACAAGACTTGAAGATCAATCCCGAAAAATACCGAAAAAACGTGAAGATTCCGGGAGAATACTTCAAGACTTGAGGACCCACACGACCCCAAATCACTCTTTGGTCATATCCTAAACATACCCTCGAAGTGGTGGATCAAATCTTAAAAAATTCCACAAAATCAAATTCTGAAAAACTCTCTTGATAGTGCAAAAATACACTATCTGTTCGGACGCCAGGATGAACGGTCCGGACGGTTAATTAAGCCGACCTAATACTGTTCGAACGCCTCAGCCTAGCGTCGGACGCTCCATTGTATTTTTGCTAATACCGTACGGACGGCCCATCCAAGCGTCTGGACCGTTAGTTCATTTCTGTAACCCAGCAACCCAGCCGTGGGGACAAGTTTGGGGACGCTCCTTCCATCCGGGGGTGGGGGGATTTCTGGGAGATTTTGAGGATTTTCAAAATTCAAAATCTTGAGACTCCTAATTTCTTGGGGCCTTTATTTTGGGCTTGATTTGTGGGGTGGTGTGCTCTGCGACCCCTATGAATAGGGGAGCATCCTCATTCATTTCTACACCTTTGAACAACCAAATTCTTGAAACCCTAGCACCATTGTTGTGAGAATATTGTGGGCTCCACTGTTAGGCTAGATCCAATCTTCAATATTCTTTGAGAGTAGTCATAATCTAGAGAGCGTTCTTTGTGAGATCGTGTGGTTGCTTCGATAGTTGTTATATTTGTTGTTTTGTAAAACTAGTTTGTTGTGTAAAAACACTACATCCTTGTTAGTCATTATTGTAATATGAACTATTATAAGATATTCGTCACGCTCTTTCGTGACGGCGAGACTATTCTCCGGAGACATAGGCATTGTTCTGGTAGAACTCCGTTATTATATCCGATGCAATTCCTATCTTTACTTTATTTCAATTATTTGGGTTTATTTTTTTTCTTTTTTTTGACGAACTTCAGATTTCCTGACGGTAAGGGCACGAGTACAACCACCTTAGTCCCACTGTATTTATGTGCGAATCCAGATCGCAACATTTATTCGTAAGTCACGTATCCATTCGTGACTAGAATTATTGTGCATCAAGTGAGTTATTTATTTTCCCCATAATTGTACTTTTATTTATTTCATTTTATCGGTTTTCTGGATCGTACTTTTTTTTCTTTTTTCTTTTATTTATTTTTATTTTATGTCGGGTTTTTCTTTTTTTCTTTATTTTTTATTTACTGCTTTTAATCCTAATTATTTATTAACACGTACCTTTTTTAATTATCACAACATCTACTCTGACAGTGATCATATAGTTACATATTTTTAATTTAACTCAAAACTTTCACATATAAACCTATTCACCCCCGGACCGTCTCGGGACCACTAATTAACACACTTAATTAACTTGATAATTGACAAGAAACACATAATTTATAATTAAGAATTATTATTCCTAATGTATATTAATAATATATAAATTAATTGTTAATTGTTAATTATGTGATATGTGTTAATTACCATGTTAAATAATTGTGTTAATTAGAATATAGATGATATGTTGATGAAATCTGGGGGCAGGTTAGATGCCCTCTGTATGATAACTTGACTAGACCAAATAGTTTTCAGAATGAAAAAAAAAAACTAACGGGATAAATTTAGAAGCAAATTATAGTAGAATTGAAATAATTCATATTTAAGTCAGTAGACTGTAGACGCAAAAATATAAACTATATATCACTTAAATAAACTTTTTTTATTGAACTAGAACCACAAATAAATCATAGAAAATGACCATATAGGTACAGAAACATGACATTAAAAATCTAAAAACCAAAACTCGGAAAACCCAAGGAAAAAATATTAAACGTACCGATCGCGAGCCAAGCCCATGATGAAACCTTTGGTCCCTAGCTATATGCTTGCAATAACTCGTTTCTACGGCTCGGGCAAGTACTGGCTAGTTGTCATGAAGCAGTCGCCTTGCATCTACACCGAATGCCAATCGAGGCCAATAACTTATTGGTCATCGCGCTGCGTGCACCGTGCATTAAAAAAGTAAGGAAGGTGAATATAATTCTAAGTTAAGGACTTACAAGAGGTGAAGCATGGAGGTAGGGAGCAACAATTCGGTAAGTCAAGAATGAAGCATAGCCATGGAAAGCAAATATGGAATCGGTCTAGTCCACTCTTTAGTTTTAACTATTTCCATTTCTCGCTGGCCATATGTAATTTGTGAAGTGACTAGCTTGATAGCTACAACGTACCAATCATACAGGTCATCTTAGCTGATTAGTTCAAATCAATTAGAGAAATGCACTGTGTTAATGATTGATATTTTTTTGTTATAAACTGTACCTGGATCTCACCTCTCATGTGAGGTTTTCGAGTAGCCAAGTGAGGTTCAAAATAACAATACAAATTTACCAAACAAAAAACAAAAAAACACATGCCTTTTTGTCTTTCTCTTCACCGCAAATAACTCCAACTACCAATTTATCTTTTTTTTAATTTTGATGGTTCATAGGGGCGTGTATAATTTTTTATAACAACTGCTAATTTTCATTGTATTTAGAGGGACGGTACTCGTGTCATCATCTGGTGCAAAGTGGTACTCCATATCATTTTTTATTTTTTTCTTTATATTTTTTGCATTAATGCCTATAGACCGGCTATAGACCAGCTATATACAATACACATGACGTTGAAATTACATATGCATAATTAAACATGTTTAAAAACTAGCGGTTTGAACTAAACCTAAAAACAAAAACAAGGCTTTATTTTGGATCGTAATGTCCAAAAAAATATCGTTTTTCCAATCGTGTTTTTTTTTGCAAGTGCGTCGGCCCTTCCGTTCCTCTCTCTAGGAACGTGGTAGAACCTCCACTTGTTATTCGCGTCGGCCAAGCTACGACATTCTTGCAATGGATAGTAAGCCCTCCAATCAATTTCGAGGTGCCGATCGTGCACAGCTTGAACAATAAGCAAATTATAAGAGAAAATAGCGCAAAAAAAGATACAATAATTAATAATATAATAAATATTATATATAATAGACGTATCTTATCCTATGTCTTTTAAAATTTGTCGTATCGTCGTATCCGTATCGTGTCGGATACGATATCCTTATCCGTGCAACATAGCTAATTTATACAGTATTCGATTTTTTTTATTTTATTTAGTTGTATGTTACAAAAAATGTTGAAATGAATCGTGCTTCAATTAATATTAGTACTAATTGAAATAGACAACTTTGCTGTTATTTATAGTTTTCTACTTTGATTTTCTTAATTTGGATTTGGTCTTTTAAAAACCATGATCATATTGTTATTTGGTGTATGTGAACCAGCTTTAAATGTTGTTTTCTCATGTATTAATGTGACGTTGTTGAATTGTATGGAAATATTTTTTGAAAAAATACATGGAATGAAATGGAATCGAACCGGGAATCTTTGGTTCGAACGGCGTGTATTTACCAACTGCGCTGAAAAATATTTTAAGCAAGGGAATCTTTAGTGTGTTAAGCAAGGGATATTTTAACTTAAAAATATATTTTTAAAGGGGTTTGGACAAGAATCCATCCAAAACCCTTTCATATCCCTATAATTTTTTATTCGATGGTTAGTAATTTTTATTATACAAATTTACATTTAAATCCTTACAATATTTTAAAAATACAAAAAAATATTTATATTAATTAAAATCATATTAAATTGTACAATTTTTTTTATAAAATGTACATAATCCGTGTAAGTTTGTCAGGTGTTTTAGAAGTATGATAAAAAAAAATTGATTGAAAACACACGAAAATATAATACTATGAAGGGCTTTGGACATATTTTTGTCCAAAGCCCTTTGGACAAGACCTGAACCCATTTTTAAAAATAGTTGGACATGAATTGTGATGTATAAAATTTGGATGCCGCTATTGCAAGAGCTAACATTGCTAAATTGAGAGCAATTTCAAAATAAATTTAATCAAATGACCACTATACCCTTATCCATGGCGATTGATATTTATTATACATATATACTATTATTTATATATTCCTTGAATAATAGAAAAAATATTCCTAATATTATGAAAAAATCAAATCTAGCCAATATATATTAATTTTCATATTTAAATATATATGACATGTTACAATTTAATTGTTTTTTATGACGAAAAAAATTAAGAATAATTTTTTTTTACATATGTAATATTTTATTTGCATGATTTATGGAAAGTGATAAACTAATAGATAAATGTAAGACAATTCATCATTAATAGAGGTATATTCACCACTATACCCCTATTCATTACTTGCAGTAGCGTCATCCTAAAATTTTATTACTTAAAATGTATTCTCTAGCCTACCAATTAAGACATATTAATTTAAGCAAGGGATATTTTACTTTGCCTCCAGATTTAACCATTACATTCCTATATCTTAGTTAATATAGTTAATTAACATGATAATTAATAAGGAAAACATAATTAATAACTAAATGGTATTAATTAAGTACTTTTAATTCGTATAAATGTTAGTTATCCGTTGATTAAGTTAATTATAAGGAATGGGCCAGTTACTCATATTAATTAAGTGTGTTAATTAGGATATAGTCATTAGGGATGGGAAAATGATTTGGTTTATTTGGGAACCGAACCGAACCGGTCGAATTCGGTTTAATCGGTACGGTTTTTCGGTTCATTCAGTTCGATTTGGTTCAAAAATTGATATTATTCGATTTATTCGGTTCGGTTCGGTTTTGGTATTTTTAAAACAGATTAAACCGAACCGATCGAATTAGCATTATTTTTCATGTTTTTATTATGTATATTTAAAAAAATTAATATTTCATATTGTAAAACTATAAATAACATAATTATATTTTATATGATTTGTTTTTATATTTTTTTTGCTAAATAGAATTTGAATTTTATCATTATAAAGCTTCTTAATTATTCGGTTCAACCGAACAAACCGAATAAGAAATTCGGTTTAATCGGTTCGGTTTTAAATCGTTTCAAATTTTATTCGGTTCGGTTCGGTTTGAATCTAGTTCGGTTCAGTTTGATTTGGTTTGGTCTTAATCGGTTCGGATTGATTTGGTTTCAGTCATATAGATGATGGTGGTGAAATCTCGGGACAAAAAAAAATTTCCATAAAAGAATTATATATATAATTATCAAAAAGCTACATGGTCCAAGAATCTAGTAACATGGCTAGCCCATATATTAGTCCCAATTAAAACATATTAAGTGGAGAAATATAATTGATTATTGATTAATATAATTGATTTAGATAATGATAATGATTAGCATTAGGAGAAGATGTTGCACTATTTACTAACATCCTTATTTTGGACCCAACTTTGTGCAATTTTCTTGTGCCACATCATCACTTTTTTCATCACTTTTTTTAGCCATTAGATTATAATATGTGGCAAAATTTAGACCATTGATTAATCATTGATTTTTATAAATATTTTTCTTTGTAGCCATTTAAGAGTCCCTTATTTTACACTATATTTTAAGGATTCTTAGAAAGCCACATCATCATAAATTATTGATGTGGACTATTATTATTGGTTAGGTTCATGTTAAACTAAGTTTATTCAATTGTTTATCATTTCACATAAGATTACATGATCAAATGTGAATGCAATGGAAGATGAAAAGTTTATATATGTACTACTAATAACTTAATATGTGATATTATAAACATAACACACATAGTTGTATTATTTTTAAAATTTTAATTTTAAAAATTCATCAAATATATTCGTTTTAACTTTCTCTTTATTTTGACATCCATATTAACATAGTTCATAAACACCATTTTCCATAATTTTAATTTGTAAAAATAGAATGTAAAAAACGCAATGCAAAAAGTGTTTTTTTACAAAATAAATTTTATGATTTATTTACATAATAGAATTTTAATATTAATTTTTAATTTTTAAAATTATAATCAAACAAATTTAATATTAATCCTTTTGAAAAATAATGGAAATAAAAAAAGTTTATCCATCGAAAAAATTTCTTAAATTTATAAACACTTATCAAATAATATAATAATGTTATTTTTAAGAATATAAAATTTTAAAAGAACATATAATATAAAATTCTTTATGTTTATGCTAAATTATTTTTTATATTGTTTACTAAATTACTTTCACTGTTGAGTTTGATATATTATTTATAATTTTCTTTGCATTTTTAATCAATAACAAATTGTTAGTACTATATAATTAATGATATGTTACGACATATGTTATATGATTCATTAATTTTAAATTTGATAGTGTATGAAATATTGTGAACAACAATGATATAATATTTGTTGTTATGTTTTTTTTTTTGTAAAATCGTATTATACCTTATATATTATTATTATTATATAATGATATTAATATAAGTGTTATTATTTGATTAAGAAAATGAAACTTTTTTTCATCAGAATGTAAAATAATTGTAAATAATATACATAATCATAGATAAATTAGTTAAAATAATTATATTATGAAATGGTATTATCAATATTATTATATTTATATGTACTTTGTATTACCATGAAAAATATAATTAATATTCTCGCTGCGTAGCGCGAGTATTCTCCTAGTTTTTATTTATTTTTGCCTTGATTTGGACTGTCCACAGAAGCCCAAAGATCTTGTAAAATATATATTTGGTTCTATTTTATTAATAGAAAAGTAGTAAATAAAAACATTTATGAATTATTTGGGAGGATATATTATAGTACCCTCCGGATTTGCTTACAAAATTAAATAATAAATTTTCGCCTCCAAACCTTTTTTTATTTCTCCAGTTTTACATTGGAAACCTTTGTACCTGTATTACAAAAACTGAAATGAAAATCATTGGTTTTATTTAACCTTTATTGCACGACTAAATTGTAATCAAATCCCTTTCTATTATTCATTTGCACTATTGTGCAAATATCCTAAATCCATTCATTCAAATCTAATAGGAACATCACAGATTTTCATAAATTCTCTTGTACAAACTTGGTAGTTTGTGAAAACTTTGAGTGCGAAAATCCAAAAATAAATACAGCAGAAAAATGGATGGCACAATTGCAAATTCGACAACATGGAGGTTTAAAATGAAAATGACATCACTTGACTGTAACCCTGTTCGGACGCTTGGTTTGTAGCCATGGATTGAGTAGGAAATTCAGGATTCCATGGAAAGCAAAAAGAGGTGTTCGGACATGTTCTTCTACACCAACAAAAACCAAGGAAGTTGTGCCAAAAGAGACCAATAGTACACATTCTGTCAAGTTTTGAAAAAGATGGTCCGATTGGATTTTTCAAGTAGGAAAGGCAGGAAAGTGAGATGGGTCCCACTGAGATGCATTGTATTTGGTTTGTTTAAAACTTGATGTGTTGTTTTAAATGGACACAGGGGACACACATATACATAAGAACATCAAAATTTCATTAAGTGTGATAATTTAATTTAATAAAATTGTAGAAATAAGAAATTTTTAGTTTACAAATTTATTTATTCATGAAGTAAAACATTACATCAAAAATGAATAATAATAACTTAAATTGAAAATGCAACTTGAAAGCGATACAACAACAACAACAAAAGAATTTTTCATTGTTGGTTAATTTTATATCTATTGACGTAGTCTTTTTTTTTTTAGTGAGGTCGGCGATGTGCCGAGCTCAGCGTTTTAGTATTATATTAAAAGAGAGTCATTACAAACTTATGACTAGTTGTAATATCATACACATAAACCTAGAATTATGCTAGAGAAAATTTAAAGATTGATGAGGAGCCTATATCCGTGACAGGGACTTTCCAGGGGGGTATGGCTCGTCCTAGTGTTGTGATCGCCCGGCCTCCATCCAAGTTGCAGCCTCCAGCAATGCCTTGTTGTATGTTATGCTTGACGTCGTTGCCTTGTTGTTGAAGATCCTCGCATTTCTCTCCTTCCACGTGTTCCAAGCTATTGCGAAGAAGTGAGAGTCCCAAGCTAGTTTCGCGTCCTTAGATAGTAACTTCCTTGCATTTTTCCACCATCTTGCAGGGTTCGAGAAGTCTGGAGCCATGGCGATATGGAACGTGTTGTGTAGTTGCACCCATTTAGCCATTACATACGGACATGGAGCCATGGCGATATGGACGGGCAATTCGGACACGTGCCATTGTTAGGCCATCCTCTTTTTTGTAAATTTTGAGCCGTTAATAACCTGTCTTGGAACCAAAGCCAGGCAAAAAAACGTATTTTCAACGGAATTTTTGATTGCCATAATGTTTTGTTCCACACACTCATAATACCAGGGTTTATTAGGGCTTTGTAAGTCGAGCCCGTCGTGAAGTTTCCTTGTGTGTTCCATTTCCATGTCGGTTCATTCGCTATTATTTGGACGGAGTTTTTATAGAACGGAAGACAAGTTAGGAGGTCGTTTACGAAAAAAGATCTATATGCTCTATTTGTTGAGGTATTATTGTTAGTTAGATCGTTTCCATAGATAGACGTTATAGTCTCGGCCCAAAGATCGTCCGGTTTGGCATCTAGATTCCATAGCCATTTCGTTATTAGAGCAATGTTTTGCGTTTCAAGATTCGTTAGGCCTAGACCCCCGTTTTCCTTGGGCAAACAAACTTTTCTCCAATTAACTAGACACGCACCCCCGCTACAAGAGTCTTTTCCTTTCCAAAGGAACGCCCTTGTTATTTTTTGGATTTCCTTTATCGTCCATTTCGGTAATCGGAATGCTTGCATGAAATATGTCGGCAATGCATTGAGTACCGTTTTTGCTAGGATTAGTCTCCCTCCCAAAGATAGCATTTTTCCTTTCCAAAGGGATAGTCTTTTTCGCACTTTGTTAATAAGAGGTAGATACACCACTTTCTTCGGCTTTCTTATGGTTAGCGGAAGTCCTAGGTAGAGCATGGGGAGTGTCTTTTTGGGTACCCCTAAAATATTTCGGATTATTTCGTGGAATTGCTCAGGCACGGCAATGGGCACAAAAGCGCTTTTCTCATAATTTATCTCGAGTCCCGTTATTTTGCTAAATAGAGTCAAGACGCGTGATACAATTCTAAGGTTGTCCGGTGTGGCCTCTACCACTAGAATTGTGTCATCCGCGTATTGAAGTGCTTGTGGGGCCACCGTTGCCGTAGCGGATAGTAATGGTGAGATTTTCCTTAACATTTGTTGGAGTGTATCGGAAATGATATTAAATAAAAGAGGGGAGAGTGGATCACCTTGTCTCAACCCTTTTAAGTGCCGGAAAGTGGTACCCCTCCAACCGTTTGCGATTGCATACGATGTTGAAGATTGTAGAAGATCCCGGACCCAACGGGTCCATTTGATGGGGAAGCCTCTTACACTTAGAAGTCTTGAAATAAACTCCCAAGAGACGCTATCAAAAGCTTTTTTAAAATCTACCTTTATCATGACGGCGGGTATTTTTTTCCTATGATAGTGTGATATAATTTCCCTTGTCGAAATGAACGTTTCAATTATAGTTCTTTTTTTGACAAATGCGGTTTGTCTTTTGGAGATTAGGTAGGGCAATAAAGGTTGCAATCTATTAGCCAATATTTTCGAGATGATTTTGATAGGCATGTTGATGCAACTTATTGGTCTAAACTCCTCCAATTTGGACGCCCCCTCTGTTTTCGGGATTAGGGAGATGGAGGCTTGGTTTATATGTTTGAGACCGAGTGAATGTGTATTGAATTTTTCGAGCATTTCAATGAATATTTCTCTAAATAGGTTCCAATATTTTTGGATGAACTCGGACGGTATACCATCGGGACCGGACGCCTTTCCTTTCGGTAGAGTCTTAACCACCTCATCCAATTCTATATGTGTTATTTGATCTCCTAAGATGGCCAGAATATGTTCGGTTTGACCCCTTTGGTATAATTGAGTAAGGTCATAAATGTAGTATGCCGGGTCTTGCATACCCATTATACCTTTGAAGTAATCACTACAATGATTGGCGATAACTTTTTCATCCGTGACTTCTTGGTCCCTGATAAATAGACTATTAATCCGGTTGATTGATCTTTTTGAAGAAGCCAAAGCGTGAAAGTATGCCGTGTTTTGATCACCCAACCGCAACCAAGTGCAAGACGATCTTTGTTGCCATTTGACTTCTTTGTCAGTTGCCAACTCTTGCACCTTAATTCTTAGGCTTATTCTTAGTTTGAATTCACCATCAGATAATAGAATGGATTCCTCTTTCTTGTCTAACCAAGTCAGCACAAGTTTTGCCATTTGAATTTGAGTATTGTCTTTATTATATTTTTCTTTTGACCATTTGTGAAGATAGGAAATGAAATTGGTCATTTTATCTCTGTATACAGAGGCTATACCAGGCCCGTGTTGTACAAATTGTGGCTCGGTTTGGGCCCAGCCCGAGTTTACCGTTTGGTCAAAGTCTCTGCTCGCTAGCCATCTTCTTTCAATTTTTTGAATTGCTTTCGGTCTGGCTTTGTTAATTGAGATGGTCAATTTTAATGGCGTGTGGTCCGACGTCGTGGTCGGTAAGTCACGAAAGAAATGTGACGCATTTCCTTGAAGAAACTGGTACGAGACTAGTGCACGGTCTAATTTAGATAGGGTCGGCCTTTGCCGCTTATTTGACCATGTGAATCTCCTTCCCCTTAGCGGTATTTCTATCATACTCAAGGTGTTAATGGTGTCATTAAATTCATTCATTGAGACGATTGAATGCGATGTACCCGTTGATTCGTGGGTATATCTAATTAGATTGAAGTCGCCTATTATGATCCATGGTAATTGATTTCGTGCACTAATGCTTTTTAATTCCTCAAGAAAGTTATGCTTGAGGTGTTCATCTACCGGTCCATATATATTTGAGATCAGGAATTGATGACCTCTTTCATTTTCGAGGATTGTATTGAGTGAGAAATGGAGGGAGTACGAGTCACATAGAGTGAATTGGTGATTCCACGATGTTATAAGACCTCCCTTGGATCCATTCGCATCCTTATTAACAAAAGAGGAGAAATTTGGGGGGCAAATCCTTTTTAAATCGAAAATAGAGGTGGAGTTCCATTTAGTTTCTTGTAAACAAATGATATTACATTTTGCATCTCTAATGGAGTCCTTAATTAAGTTACACTTGTTTATCCTTCCTAAACCCCTTACATTCCAAGAAAGTAATTCAAAAGGTGTACAAAACATTTAAATATTAAAATAATCCTTTTAGAGAGGTCCTTAGGTCCTAGTCGTAGTCGACTTGATCCATATCATCCGATTTGCTTTCTCTAGCCCTGGATGTTTCACCTATATGAAAGATATCCTTGTTATTAATGTTTTGACTCACATTGTTATTGTTTTGGTTTTTCCTTTTTAAAAGAATAATTGGCATGTTAATGTCAGGAGAGTTTGCCTTTTTTTCCTTAATCTGACATTCAATGTTTGGTTCTGTAATCCCACAAAGATTATGAATTTTTGAAATTGTTTCATTAGACAGTTCTGTCGGGCATTGAACATCCTGTTCTAATAATTTTAAAATGTCAGCTCTTTTCATCGCTCTCTGAAGAGCCTTTGTTGGGACGGAATCCTGTTGGTCCTTAGCCACCATTATTGGATTTTCGGTTCCTTTAAAAGAGTTAGCATGTAATAAATTCTTATGATAGTTTTGGGCCATCGATTTGTTGGCCTTGTTTTCCCTCCTTGGCCCGTGAGCCTTTGGTTTTTTAATTTTAATTTTTGAGAGTTTGCATGCGTGTCTTTTAGACCCATTTTTAATGTTAGAGTTCATTGGAACTTTTTTTATTATATTTAGTGGGTCCGGAGAATATAATATAATTGATTTTGAATGATCTATGGGAGTTGGAGAGAGTATCGTACCTAGGTCTGAGCAAGAGTCGTCAGACATTTCGAGATCGCCATTAATGCCCTCTTCATCATCAATAGCCATTAATGCTTTCCCTTTATCATTACGGCCCATCTCATCTCCGTCATTTTCATGTCTACCACGCACACTTCCCAGCATCCGTCCTCACGTGTGGTTTTCGTCATGCCGTTCTTTTATGACAATGCCCCTTTCTTGTCTCCTCGAGCTCCGTTCCTTGGCAGAGAAGGACGTTTGTACTGTGTCCTTTGTCTCAGGTCCATTTTCGTACCCGAGGTGGTTGACCGCCTTGCGTGAGGGCGGAATCAGGCCGTGGTATTGGTCTGGCCAGGTCTCCTTAGCCAAACGGCACAGCTTTTGAATTAATTCAACGTCTACCAGTACCTGGTTGTTGGAATTCGCAGCTCTTCGCCTTCTATGGTCAGGTTCCGGCGATGAGTCATCCACTTCATCGCTCGCACCAATGGGAGAGATACCGTTGGTACCCCCTGAGCTTTCGTATCCATGCCCCGATTCTGCTATATTGAGCAGGATTTCATCGTATTCTTCCTTGGTGGGCGTGGGATCCGGGGGATTGTAAGAAGTGAAGATTTCATGGATTCGACCAGCCACCATGATCGGGATTTTGTGCCACAAACCATTCGCCCAAAGAGCGATTGATCTTGGTATCTTCTTCAAATCTGTCGTGCCAATTACAACGACGAGATGTTCCATGGATGAGAGGTTGGCTAGTGATCCGTGATTTAGCACAATACCGGCAGTTATTAGTGAAGAAGCCAAATCATCGAAGAACCATCCCTGCGGGGGAAGATTGTAAAGCTTGAGCCATACACGGTATTGAAGGTTTACCGGTGTCGCATCCAGAGAAATCTCCCACTTAAATAGCATAAAATTGGCTCGTTTGAGTGGCCAAAGATCTTTTGCTATCATGCGATCACGATCTGCATCCTGTGGAAGAAATAGTAAGTATCGGTGATTGCCTCTGAAGATTAGTTGGTATTGATCAGTGAGAGATGATATTCTTCTGAGTATGAGGTGAATGGCATGCAATGAGTGATTCGGAACGAATTTTGCGTCAATGACGATCGATCCCCTGAAACGGTCTATCCCCATTATGTGATTTGCTCGCTGCTTTAGGAAGCAAGAGACCTCCTCCGGCCGATCCTCGGGCATTCCTGCCTCTCCTATTATGCCTCTAGGTTGGAGCGGGTCGAATGGCTCGGGGTCCGTATCATCAAAGGGATGATCAGGTTGGGTCCGAGGAATGGCTTGCTCTGGCTCGAGATTGGATGCTGGAGTTGCAGTCACTTGTGCCCAAGTTCTTCCATTGTGTCTATTGTTGTTTCTAGGCATGTTAAGAGGTTGTCTTGGCCTGTTGATGGGACGTCTTGGCCCGTTTGTGGGAGCGTGCTGGCGAGGAGTGTTTGTTCTTCTGGTAGGACAGTTTTTTGCCAAGTGGCCCGGCAGCCGGCAACGGACACAACTCAGTGGGTTCATGCAGTTTTCAGTCAGATGATCAGTTGCAAGGCAGTTTCTGCACCTCTCCTGCCAGTCCGGATGTTGCGGATTTGGGGGCCATGTCAACCTCTGTGCTCTCCTGTTTGTAGGTTGTGCGTAGGGATGGCGTCGCGGGCCCCTGCCAGTCCTCTTCTCTGTCCCGTTTGAAGGGCCCTTGTTGAAGGGAGGTGGGGGTGGGGGTGTGTTCGCCATGAAGAGATTTTTCTCTCTCAGTGTGTTTTTTGGGGTGGGGAGGAGTGGTGGGAGAGAGAGAAGCCTTTGGTATGGGGTGTAGAGATGTTTAGTTACTGTAGGCGACACTATTTGGGTCCATCCATCCTTGAGAAGAATCGCCTTTCTTCTCACCATTTCAACACCGTATATCCTATTGACGTAGTCTTCCCACATTTTCATAGCAATTTCATCTCGTTTTTGAGTACCTGCTAGTCGTTGATTATTTAGTGATTCGATATTACCATTATAAATATTATCTCCTTCGGGTACCGACACAAACTCATTTGGAGATATTTCAGGGCTAGAATGAACAGGCCGCATCATGTCTCCATTATGGTTAACAATAAAATTATGAAGGACACATGCAACTGTGGCTATATCACTCTGCAAATCAAGCGTATGATATGTGGCGGTTTTAAGTATTGGAAATCGCATTTTAAGCACACCAATTATTCGCTCCACATGATTTCTTAGTTGTGCATGACGAAGATTGAAAAGTTCCTTGTAATCTTTGGGTTTTTGATTTGCTCTACCTTGTTCTTTCAAATGATATCTCACACCACGATACGGAGCAATAAAACTCGGTGTATTTGCATACCCTGCATCGACTAAGTAGAATTTATTTTGCGGTACGTAAAAACCGCAATCATCAATAGCACTCTTTAGTACCAAGACATCTGAAGCAGACCCCTCCCACCCAGACAAAACATATACAAACCGATTACTGAAAACACAAGCAACCATAACATTTTGTGATAATGTTTGTTTTCTATTACGGTATGGATCTTGTAAGTCGCATGGAACTGTTATAGGTACATGTGTTCCGTCAATAGCACTGATGCAGTCCTGAAATATAAAAGTTTGTTATGAGAAAATGAGAAATACTTAAAAATTTAATTGAACATGAAAACATAACTAGGCAATGTACCTTAAAATAAGGATAGAACTTAGTATTATCCGAAATCACTCTAGGTGTGAGCAGAGATGGGAAACGAATAAATTGTCCAGATAATTGTAGAATAGCATCAAGAACTTTTCTGAAATATTCACTTACAGTGGAACCGCTATGTTGAAATCGTTCTTGGACTGTGCGATTGCTAGCATTTTTAGCAATTTTATACAAAACATTGCTACCTGTTCATCCACTTTTATCTCATCATCATTTTTCAGAACTTGTCTATTTTTCAATATTTGGACCAAAGCTTGAAAAACATGAGATTTCATGCGAAATTCGCGTTTTGAACAACATTCATGGCCTTCTAGTACTTCTTTAACCCACATTTCACCTCGCAAGATGGATGTATGGCATGGAGTCTTTTGTGACGATGACGATGGTTGTTGATGATTGTATGCCATTATTAAATCTAGCATTTCTTCTTCTTCTTTTTTATTTTTTCGACGAATAAAATGATTCATTGTTGTAGATATGAATATAAAGAGCTATGTATTGAACTTTGATGAATGTAGTTGTGTTTCAAAAATGAAAGAGAGACACTGCTTCATCATTGTTGTAGATATGAATATAAAGAGCTATGTATTTCACCTCGCAAGTGTATTGAAGATCTTGTGTTAAAGTGGAGAGTAATTAATAGGTTATCATGGGTCTTATTTTCAGAAACGAGTTGGTGTAAACTATATTTTTTGTACCTTTTGTACTTACACTTTTTATCTACAAAAATGACCGAACCAGATGCGCATCGCGTTTGTCGTTCATTTCAAAAACAAAAAAATAGTTAAAAAGAGGGTAATGATACATATACAACACCTCATTGGGATAGAAAATTAGTTAGGTTCGGAATTGAGAACGAGAAGAGAATGGGGTTTAAAAGGTAAAATAACACAACAAAACCCTAATGAGAAAAATCAGAATATCGAATAACGATTTATTACGTGCTTTTATAAAAAAAGAGTTAAGAGGCAAAAGAAAGATCTTAATTGACCTAACAAAGATTACAAGTGTTACCAATATTAGAATCGGTACGCTAATGGAGAAAGAAAATAGAAAGTATACCAAGAGCAATTTCACACTCGAGCTACTAAGAATACCACGTCATCTTACTGTTGACTTGTTTTATGATACCCAAAATAACACTCGAGCTACTAGAAATCGATGTTGCAAAAAACGGTGTAAAACGGTAAAAAAAATGTAAAACGGTGCCAGACCGTATTGTTTTTTACAAGAAAATTTCAAAAAACGGTCAACCGTTTTTTTACTGTCTTTGACCGTTTTCTTTACAAAAAAACGTTTTAAACGCCTATTTCTAACATTTTTTCATAATTTTTTTTTTTTTTTGTGAGTAAATTTTTTTTTTTTTGCATTAATACCCCGTAGACGTTTTTTAGTAAATTTGGAGAGAGATCAAAAGCTCTCTTCCAAATAATAGTTGTAATTAGTAGAATTTTGTGTCTAATTCGTACATGAACAGGGTGTTAACTTTGATCCAGCTTATTATGGTCAATTATTTTGTGTCTAATTCTGATTGACGCATCTAATTAGTTGATTTTTTTGTCTAATTAGATAGCTAAGACGATTTATTCTGATATGTTTAGGTCGATGGACATTTATTCGATATGTTTTATTAGTACTTCGTATGTTTTTTTTTAATTTTGGACTTTTGTGTATGTTTAAGTTGAATTATAAAAATTGAATTATTATATTTTTGTTTGTTTTATTTTTAAATTTGTATCATACTTGCAATAAAATATTGTCGATTTAAGTAACCGTTTTTTTACCGTTTTACGACCGTTTTACAGTAAAACATTGAGCTTTAGAATACGATGCATGGATAAGAATGCGATGAGCATGGATAAGAATGTCGGACATTGAGCTTTAGAATACGATATGCCACTCGACATTGGAAGAAGACCTTTCTTCGAATCTTGCATTGAAAACCGTTTCAACACTTTGTCGATGTACGTGCTTTGACTCAAGCCGAGTAACTTCTTGGATCTATCTCTATAAATCCTCACGCCTAATATATAAGCGGCCTCGCCAAAATATTTCATAGCGAAACGAGTATTTAAATACTTCTTAACATCCGTAAGCATCGGAATGTCGTTTCCTATGATCAAGATGTCGTCTACATATAGTACAAGAAATACAACGCGGCTCCCACTAACCTTCTTGTATACACAAGGTTCCTCTACGTTTTTCACGAAGTTAAATTCGCTTATAACTTCATCGAAACGTATGTTCCAACTCCGAGAAGCTTGCTTCAATCCATAAATGGATCGTTGCAACTTGCACACTTTATCTGGACTCGTTGAATCGACAAAACCCTCGGGCTGTGTCATGTACACATCCTCTTCTAAGTTTCCGTTAAGTAATGCGGTTTTGACATCCATTTGCCAAATCTCGTAGTCATAATACGCAAAAATAGCAAGTAAGATCCATATGGATTTAAGCATTGCTACGGGAGAAAACGTTTCTTCATAGTCGACACCATGAATTTGTTTGAAACCTTTCGCCACAAGCCGTGCTTTATAAGTGTTTACATTCCCATCCATGTCGGTCTTCTTCTTGAAGACCCACTTGCATCCCACCGGTTTAACCCTAGTAGGTGGATCAATCAAGTTCCAAACTTGATTATCGTACATGGATTGAATCTCGGATTTCATGGCAGTTTTCCACTTAATGGAATCCTCGCTTTTCATAGCCTCGCGATAAGATGTCGGTTCATCATCTATGAATTCGACTTCATCGTCATTTGCCACGATAAAACCATATCGTATAAGCTCTTGACGAATCCTACCCGATCTACGAATTGCGCCTTGTGCACTTGACTCCGGATCATCAACATTTGACGAAACCGGATCAACATTCATCGGTTCAACATTCGTTTGCGGATCTCGATTTCTTCGAGATCTATTTCATTCCCAATAACTCGCCTAGAGATAAAATCCTCCTCAAGGAAGACACCTCTTCGAGCTACGAAAACTTTATTTTCGTTTGGAAGATAGAAATAATATCTTTTTGTTTCTTTAGGATACCCGACAAATAAACATTTATCAGACTTGGGTTCGAGCTTGTCCGACATTAATTTTCGAACATATGCTTCGCAACCCCAAATCTTAACAAAAGACAACTTCGGAACATTTCCAAACCACGTCTCATATGACGTCTTTTGTACCGATTTAGAAGGTATGCGGTTCAATAAGAAAGCCGCAGTCTCTAGGGCAAATTCCCAAAACGATTTTGGAAGGGAAGTTTGACTCGTCATGGATCGAACCATGTCCAACAAGGTCCGATTCCTCCTCTCAGATACGTCATTCCATTGTGGCGTTCCTGCCGGAGTCCAATGTGGAACTATTCCACAATCTTTTAGATGGTCCTCAAACTCATAGCTCAAATATCCGTCTCCTCGATCTGATCGAATGGCTTTAATTTTCTTGCCTAGCTGATTTTCAACTTCGTTTTGAAACTCTTTGAACTTTTCAAAGGTCTCCGCTTTAGTACGCATTAAGTAAATATATCCATATCTACTATAATCGTCCGTAAACGTAACAAAGTATCGATAGCCTCCTCTTGCCTCGATGCTCATCGGTCCACACACATCTGAATGTATGAGTTCCAATAAGTCGTTGGACCGCTCTCCAGCCTTGGAGAACGGTGCCCTTGTCATCTTGCCAAGCAAACAAGATTCGCAATTCCCATATGAATCGAATTCAAATGAGTCTAGCATTCCATCTTTATGGAGTCTAGCAATGCGTTTCTCATTCACATGACCGAGACGACAATGCCAAAAGAAAGTCCGGTTATCAACTTTAGGTTTAATCCTTTTCGTATTAACATTATAAAGTGTCTTATCATTTTCGTGATCAAAATCCAATACATAAAGACCATTTTCTAATAGAACATTTCCATAGATAATATTATCCTTACATATAGTAAATTCATTATTCCTAATAACAAATTCATAGCCATCCTTGGCCAATTTCGACACACTTATTATGTTCTTACATAACGTCGGTACATAATAACAATTATTTAGTACTAATATAAGTTCACTCGGCAAAGTTAAATTAACTACTCCTACGGCAAACGCAGCAACTCTTGCGCCATTCCCGACTCGTAGATCAACTTCACCTTTGTCCAACATTCGACTATTTTGAAGAACCTGCATATTTCGACAAATATGAGTCCCACAACCGGTATCCAATACCCAATTAGTCATAGTTGAAAGATTAACTTCGATAACGTTAATACCTGATGGACCGGCTTCCAAAGCCGTATTGCCCTTGTTCACCTCATCGAAATAAGCCTTGCAATTGCGCTTCCAATGTCCAGTCTTGTGACAATGGTAGCACGTCGCATCCTTGGATTTCTTCTTTCCCTTTTTATTCGGCTTTGAACGTTTCTTAGCCGAATCGCCCTTGGACATCGATCTCTTACGATCATTTTTCTGAACCGTGAGAACATTTTTCCGGCAACCTTTGCCTTGTTCTCTCCGGATGTCTTCAACATCTCCGACTCGTACTTCTTGAGCATTCCGTGAAGCTCAGAGATCGTTTTATTCATCGAATGCATGTGATAATTAGTCACAAACGGAGAAAACGTTGGAGGAAGTGCACATAAGATCAAATATTGTTGCATAATCTTCGACAATTTATCTCCTAGCTTCTCTAGACGGTCTATGAGAGCTTGCACCTTTAAAACGTGAGTGCTCACCGAAGACCCATAAGACATCTTACAGTTTACCAATTCTTTGAGTGTACCGAACCGTTCAATACGCTCCTGCTCTTGGAACATTTCCTTGAGCACAACGTCTATTATGTGCACATCCGAGTCCTCAAACTGATTTTGAAGACTAGCGTCCATACATGCCAACATTAGGCACGTAACATCATTCAAGTCCTTCTTAAGTTTCTCAAACGCGGTCTTTTCATCGGCCGTAGCATCGGGGACCGGTTCCACTAGTTCCGTATCCAATACGTGACTTTTGCCCTCTTGCCTGAGAACTATTCTCAGGTTTCGGTGTCAGTCCAAGTAGTTCCGACCCACTAGCTTATCCTTTTCTAACGTCGATCTAATCGACATGGTGTTGGTGTTACTAGAAGACATATTCTACAAATAAAATAAAAGATTGATTACTAATGTTGCGTACTTATCCTATAGGCTTACATGATGATTATATGAATAGTGTTATTTTATCGAATCGATAACCTCATATCGATACGGGACTCCAGGTCCATAACACCCAAGATCCATATTTCGCAATCCTCCCATAAGTGACTATGGCCGACAAATGGGATCTCGCTTATTTAGGTAGGATTATTATCCAATCGTATCATATACGACTCTTGAACCTTTATAGAATTTCGGTGATGGATCATATCATATACAATCCCAATTCTGTGTGTGCATTCTATCTATGTCCCGAACTCTAATCGGATTAGCTTGTACGGTTAAGTCACAACCATATCCAACATATCGTTAAATTGAACTACTCACGTGCCCGACTATGGCCTGAACCCACGTGAGTCCCCAAATAACGCTTACCACCCGCATCAATACATACAATAATACGTGCCCGACTATGGCCTGAAACCACGCATTATGTCATACCAATCTCGATGGATGTGGACATGGAAGGCATTTCCATGACTTAAATATTATGAGGGATCATGACATTCATGTTTCATAATTCGTGACATAATCATATTATATCACTATCACAAGATTTCTAAATGCATATGATTTATTTAGGGAGACTAATTATTTTAAATAATTAATTATCTAATATGCTAGAATGATTGATGCCGATCATATCGATATAAAGAACTCAAAATTCCGAGTTGTGTAGCCAAAGTTATTACGAAAACAAAATCAGCAAACAGAAACTAATCCGTTATAACGCACCATAGTCCGTTACAACGGAACCCCAGTTTCCCGAGTTTCCTTCACTCCGTTACAACGGAACTCAAGTCCGTTACAACGCTATTTATTCCGGAGTTTGGCCAAAATTGCCAGAAACATGTCCGTTATAACGCAACCTAGGTCCGTTACAACGCTATTTTCTGCAAACCGTTGTCCAAATTGCCAGAAACATGTCCGTTATAACGCAACCTAAGTCCGTTACAACGGACTAACTCGTGAACAACTCCGTTATAACGGATCATATCCGTTACAACGGACTCCAAAAGACACAATAGGCATCCCCGCATCCTCGTATCACATACAAGCTGGTCCGTTACAACGGAACCCATGTCCGTTACAACGGTCTATACGTTTATTCACAGTCCTCCTCACATCCCTGCATCATATACAGGGTCCGTTACAACGGAACTCCAAGTCCGTTATAACGGACTATGTGATTTTCGCAGAAATTCCCAATTTTGTGTATCTCATACAGTGTCCGTTATAACGGATCAACCAGTCCGTTATAACGGACTATGCGATTTTTCTGCTGTTTCGTCTGTTTTCGCTCGTTTTCAAAACGATTATTCATGAAACATTTTCACGATCATTCCTAGATACTCTCAACCAACTTTTGATCGATTTCTAGCGAATTCTACTTGTGATTTTAACGGAATTTGACTTTCTCTGTATGTAACATCATGCAAATGGATACGAACTTTGATAACCCGTGCGTATATCGAATATACGACTATGATTCGACCCTCGAATCGATGGCGATCGCTCTGATACCACTGTAGGGATTCTACCCGGCCCCGAGCCCGCGCAGCGGATATGTAGGCCCGGTCCGGTTCCCCGATTCCCGAGATCACGCCATGACTTCGAAGGGTACGATGCAAATAAGAAGATTAGATTCATACCAGTGCAAAATTGATTGCACACGAAGGGTTGACTGCTAGTCTTCTTTTCGTGTCACGTTGGTGACAAACCGCGCGTCCCAAACCACGCATCTTTCACCGTTCGTTGACGTCGCCGATTCACTCGATTTCGTCTCCGACTGAATTTACTCGTCCGAATCGATCACAACTGAAAGAGCCCCAATTGTTGCTCCTCTACGTGTATCCACCTTGACTCGTAAGACGTCGGTCGCGGGTGCAACTGCCCAGACGATGCACCGGCGAACTTGCTTGATTGTTTGATTCTCTATACCGGAAAACTTCTTTTCACGGTTTCTCTCTCTTTACACCCTTTCACTCAATAGAAAGATGTCTCACAAATTTCTGGAATATTCTGAATGAATTAACATATATAAGAGAGAGAATTATCCTATTTATATCATATAGGATCAGGATGGGCCAAAAGACATGTATATCCAATATACACTCTTTCACACAGAAAGTTGCATGAATCTGTCCAGTATTCTGTCCATACGAAATTGGTAAATTTCTCTGACAGAAAGTCAACCAACACCAAATTTATAGATAATCGTATTATCTACACGACCCAATTTGGCTTGGCCCAATTGGAGTTCGTATGCAAAAGTTACGACTGTTTTACTAACTGTATGTCATATTGTTGCACCCTTTCGGTATTTCATAGAAACGACACTAATACTTCGTTCATATGAAATATATTTCTATATGAAGGTTGTAGATAATCTTATTATCTATCTAATCCAATTTGAAACATTCAAATTGGATTTTTCTACTGAAAGATATGACCACGAATGTACGCTTACATTCGTTTATCCTTGTGTACACTTTTACGGTTGATCCTGAAACTGTATTTCCTTCAAATACAAACTCGATCTGAGAATTTTATCGCCTAGAATAGACACAAAGATAGATATCGAAGGAAGACTCTAATCCCAACTCTCACGACATTAGAAACATTATTTTCAAATGTTTTGCTCTGATATCATACAAGCGGTCACACCCCAAAAATAAAAAGAAAAAGCATGCGGAAACTCATAAAAATAACATCTCTAAAATGTAATGTACTAAAAACATTGCTTTCTACTGGATTTATTACAAACAAAAATTATCAGTGTTCCGACATTTACAATACTAATAATTTTGCATTTGTTATGCTCATTGATTGGTTATAAAAAATAATTCCCAGATAATCATGTCTTTCACTCGCAGCGATTAAAAATTTACAAAATAGATTCACGAATAACGACGTCAATAAAAATACAAGACGAATACATGAATACACAAAATGTAATAAAACTACATGAAACAAAACAAAAGAGAGATTTTTACTGCAAACCTGGCAATAGCACGTGTAATACGAATATGAACGACGACTAAATATGAAATACAAGTACGTATGCAAATACAACCAACTACCCGTACCATTACCAATAACGACGGAAATAAGAAAATATATGAAATAAAAATACAAATGAATATACAAACACAAATATAGAAACGAAATCGAAATACAAATGCAAATATCGTGATCATTATCATCATAATTATTATTATCGTAAAAATGCATATACAAAACACAAAAACGAAGAGCGAAAAAAAATACAAATACAATTGATAATTAATGATCTCTTTTGCTCACAACAATCCAAAACGTAAAACATGAGCTCACGAATAATGATACAAATATGAAATATGAAATACCAAACACCAATATGTATAAAATTACACGAATATGAATATACGGACACGAAATACAAAGCTTTTTAGCTATTTGGATTATATCATAAAAATGTTCCGATTCATTCAAGAAATACTCACCGAAAGCGTAAAAATCAGAAAAAATACGAAATTATTTTTCCTTTTTTCACAACGCACCCGCGGAATTGTGCGGCTACCACACTAGTTATATCTGAAGTTTAAGGGTTTGTTGGGATGCTATAGTTTTTTCTAGCATAGGTTAGATAAGTGAAATCATATAGAGTATAAAAAGTTAAGGAATCGAAATATTGTCATGTTTGGATGCGATTTAAAGAAGTATTGTTATAAGGCATTTAGTTGTATTAATTTATGATAGAATATATTTTAATATAATATAATATAATATAACATAATATAACATAACGTAACGTAACGTAACATAACATAACGTAACATAATGTAATAGAATATAATATATTTGAATAAAAGATAAATGTAATGAAATGTAATATAACATAATATAATCTAATCTAATCTGATGTAATGTTATATATGTAATGTAATGTAAATATTATATTATATTATATAATGTAATATTATATAATGTAAAATAATATAATATAATGTAACACAATATAACATATTATATTGTAATATTTTATAATGTAATAAGTTATAATATAATATAAAACAATAATATATAATATAATATAGTACAATATGCAATGTATTATAATATAATTTTATAATATACTACAATATTAATATAGTATAATATAGTATAATATAAGACAATATTAAATAAAGTATTATAAAATACTATAATATTATATTATATTATATTATAATAAAATGATCTAATCCTTTATTATAATTAATTATCTTTTGTTTACAATATTTTATTTATGAGAATTATTAGTAATGATGATGTTGTAGTATTTTTATAATAGTTTCTTAGAAGTTCCTACAAAAAACTCATCAAAAATTTAAGTTTTGAAGTGGAGCACTTTTCAATTCAAAATTTACTATAAATTATTAAATACCTTAACTAAAAATCTTCAACCAAATTCTAAAACACATCCAAAGATCCAATTTCCAAAATCAAGAAATTATTTTCTAAACTAAATTTTACAAGAACTTCCTAAAAAGTTATGTTAGGTTTTTTAGTTTCCTTCTCATGCATGGACCAACAAATTGGGGCCTTGGGCTTTTCGTTGACTCCTTTGCAAGGAGAAATTTATATAGGGCTTGTGTGAGATTGTCCTCGAAACTATCTCACAAGGTTTGATGACATAATCATGACCTTATTAATTTGGAACACGTTAATTTATGTATTGGTACGTTAATTAATTGTTAATCATAAATTATAAATTAAGATAGTCAATTATAAATTAAAATGTTAAATCATAAATTAAAATATTAAAGTTAAGATTCGATAACAATGTCATGTCATCAAATTTTGTGACCGAGAGCTCTAGGAAATACATGTCACTACTCTTTAAAATAAATAAAAAAATGAAGGGAAGAATAGAAATGAGAAAGGAAAAAATGAATGAAGAGGAGTAGAGAGACCTAAACTCATAGGAAGGTCTTCTCCAATTTATTGGTTGTCTTTTTGTAGTGATGTACATCCTCTAGTATTCTCCTTCCAAGATCTTGATGACGTGAATATGGTTTACTACCTTACAAATTAACACATAAATACATGATTTAACATCTTAATTTATGATTTAATTATTTTAATTTATAATTAAACATTCAATTAAGATGTTAAATCATGAATTAATGTGTTAATTATTAACGTTTTAAATCATATTCATGTCATCAAGGCTCTAGGGAGAAAGGTGGGGGTATGTCCAACATTTTCCTTTTTGTTTTACCTCTCATGTATCTGTAATACATCATAGGATGAGTGTATTCTAGGTATTTGATTTAAAGCCCTAGAAATAAGTTTTTAACTTTTTATCCTTGTGATTGTCGGTAAAGTACCGAAGTTAATAATATATGAGAGTTTGTGTTAATCTTGTATCTTGAACCTCGGACTTTTGGATTGCAAGACCATATGTTATGTGTTCAATTCCCACCGACATCAAAGGATGGAGAGCAAACAGTCGTCTCCATTTAATAAAAAAAATCTTGTGTCTTGATTGTTGTGTATGATTTATCTCTGGCATTTGTGCTTATTGGGCAGTGTAGTGAAGGTTAGCACTGTTGTAAAAAACGGTGAAAAACGGTGAAAAACGGTGGAAAAACGGTGTTTCGGTGGAAAAACATTCCGTTTTTTACAAGACGGGTTGAAAAAACGGTCAAACGTTTTTTTACCGTGTTTGACCGTTTTTTTTGGGAAAAAACGTTTTTCGGTTCGAAAAACGGCCGTTTTTCACAACAAAAAATTGAAATTTTGATTATTTACCGTTTTTTGGCCCATTTTTTTTCCAACCCAATAAAATTATCATTTTTTTTACTTACGGTTGTCCCGAATGATGTTAATGATTTTACTATTTAGTTCATGTTTGGATTTGAGTTTATATTTTGATGTTACGTTTTGTTGGACATTCGTTTTGATGTTACGTTTATGTTAGACATTCGTTTTGATGTTTTGTTTTATGTTGGATGTTGTTTATGTTATTTTTTTACTATTAAAAAATTACATTATTATATATTTTTTTGGTTTCATCTATAAATTTTAATTAAATTACTATCGATTTTGGTGACCGTTTTTTCACCGTTTTTCCACCGTTTTTTGACCGTTTTACGGTAATCCCGTTTTACGATGCCCGACCGTTCCGTACCGTTTTCCGTATTTTGCAACATTGAAGGTTAGTAATTGAGTGTTGAAGTTAAAACCGCTAAGTTGCACAAAGTGTTCCACGCAATTTCTGTGAAAAGACAATTGTCAATAACACTCCTATTTTCACTAACAAGTTGCTACCAAACTTTTTAGGGCAAATTACATTGTTTAGTACTAAATTAGTACCAAGTTTATAGCTTACCTCGATATATTTGAATTTTCTCACAATTTATTTTTGCTGGTCGAAATTGATTTGAAGACGTATGCTTGTACAACTCGAAGAAAAAGGAGTAATGATAGAAACCACATCTTTTTCCCACGAATTTACCACAACTGCCACGTGTCAGCACACCATTGGCTGCAAGTTTCCATCAACTTTTGCTGCAGCCAATGGTGTGCTGACACGTGGCAGTTGTGGTAAATTCGTGGGAAAAAGGGTGTGGTTTCTATCATTACTCAAGAAAAAGAGGCACGTTCATGTGTTAGTTGTGTTACGATTTGAAGGTGAGATAGATCGACTCGATTCATTCTAAAAGAAGAATCGTATTCTGATTCTGCAGATCAGATTAATAATAAAAACAGGCATGCTCTATATGCATGCAAATGATGCAATATCTCACTTAACAGCTCAATTGAGCGAGTTATTCATCGATACAAATAATTGGAAAATAAATAGTTATACAAGTTAAGTAACTTACAAGATGCAAAGCCAACTATATATGTTAATGATTGGATCTTTTTTCCTTGCATAATTTTTTTTGTTATTAGCTGCCCAAGTGATGAGTTAGACTCTAAATACCAATGGTATGCGATTAAAAAAACAAACATATTAATTACAAGAACATGTTTTTATCTTTCTTGCCTGCCAATTCCAGCAACAAAAGTACCAACATAATAATGTTGATCTGTTAAAAAAAGATCTTATGTTTTTGTTGGGTATAATGATGTGGAAAAAGACTTCTCAATTCAGCGAAAAGAACATGTAAACTAAGATAAAATTTATATATGAGCATAAAAAACGCGGCAAATTTATTTAATTACATATATTGCAGTCTGCCAATCCAATTCCCTTCGATCTTAACCTACATAACCTTGCTACAAAAGTTACTCTGAGGATTAAACCCTTGTTTCTTCTTCTTCCTTCTCTGCTTCGCCATTACAAGCGCGAAAACCACAAGCCCGAGTTTTTTTCTTTTACTTGGCAATTTACTCTGACAAGTTCCATCGTCTATTTTAAACGGAGAATAAGACTCGTAACTCTGACTCAAAATCTGTCCTAATGACACTTTCGGTTTTCTACTACTTTTCACATCGCTCTTCTTCAGCCGCTCTTCCGGCCCCAGTAATTTAATATCCAAAATTTGGCCAATCGAAAGCGTCGATCCACTTTTTACCAAACTCAATCCGTTCACATCTAATAACCCTCTTTTTGGTGTCATGACCGAGTGTTTAAATTTCGTAGAATTATGAAAGTACTTTTTATCATTAGGGGTATTATGATAACTAGATCGCCATCTCCTCAATGCTTCTTCGACTTCGAGTTTATATTTATTCGCGACTTCTTCTCTTTTTAACGCGGCATTTAATGCGTTTCTACTAGTTTCTACATCAACCATTGCTTCTTCTACTCTTTCTAGTAAATCTTTTGCTGATTTTTTTGCGTCCTCTACTTCTTTGTTGGCCGTTTCAATTTTAATTTGAGAAACTTTATCTGCTTCTTGGACTTTGTATATTAACTCCGCATGATCTTCAACCGAAAGGGTCATTCCGGAATTTGAATTTAGGGTTTGGATTTTCGAAAGAGCAAGTTTTTCGGCTGAATTTGAAGATTCCTTCATTTTATTCGCCATTAAGTACCTTACTTCTGTGGTTTTTGTTTTAGATTTTGTTTGTTCGATTTCAGATATCAATCTAGAAATTTCTGATTTATAATTCTCGGCCATATTTTGACTCCTCTCTTTCTCAGTTATCGCTTGCTTGATCCGAGCTTGTATATCAGACTGAGTATTTCTCTTTTTAATTTCAATTTCCAAATATAATTTATTTAAATCTTGTTCTAAACAGCCAACTTTTGCATTCTTTACCTGGATCTTTTCACGAGTTTTCTCCATTAATTTTTTTTCCTCCTCGATCTTGCTCTTTAAAATCTCAATAGTGCTCTTATTTAAATTGTTCTTGGCTTGTTGCAAATCCATCAAAGTAGATTTTGGAGATTTTTTTGAATTTTGTGGGAATATTTCTCTATATAAATTCAAAAATACCGGGAATTTTTCTTCGTTTATTTGAAAAGGAAATGGCTTTGTTTCCTTCTCTACTTGTGAGTTCAATGCATTCATTCTATGTTTTGTTGCTTCGAGTTCTTTCAACACCTTGAAAGTCTCTCTTTCTTTCGCAAACAATTCCATCTCGACCTTCGCGGTTTCTTCCTCTACTTTCATCAGCTCAATCTCCTGAAATCATTATTTTTTCATTTTTTTTTAGGCTATATGATGTTTAAATTTTTAAATGAGAAGTGATCAAAACAAAATATTGATCAAAGCCTACAATTATAGAAAGCCCACAAAACTAGCCCCATAAGCCTTTTATGTGCCATCTATTTTTTCATTGAATTCACTTATGGGGTTCTTTTAAATGCTTTTTCTTTTTACTATTTTACTTTTTTAGAAAGATAAATTAGTAGCGGGAGTAAAACAAGAATATTTTTTTCAGGGAAAAAGGAACCAAAGCACCCACACCCACTATAAATTATAGCTAATAATAAACCTAATAATAAAAAACTGTTTATATCACCAAAATAAAGAGAAACTATCAACACTGACTATGTCAATCATTAATAAGCACTAAGCAGTACCGAAGACAGTACAAAAACAATTCACTGAAGATAAGATGGACCAAATAATTAAATTCTTTTACCACAGTAAAGCCTGACCAAAGCACCCACTTTTAATGATCCCCATTAATGCAATTAATACTTCCTCCAAATCTCCATTCAATTAAAATTTAAAACCAAGTCAAGAACACTGAACATACCTCAGGCCGGAGCTGGAACGGAGCCACATTATGCCGCCTCGCGACTACGCCGGAGGGTACGAGTACGACACCGCCGCCGCCGAAGCGGTTGACAGCTTGCTTCACCGAGTCGAACTGAGAAGATGTATCCACCTCTCCCATCCCCGCCATTAACGCTGAATATGAGTACTTGTTGAGCACAGAGAAACAGAGAGTGAGTGAGTGGAGAGAGAGGGGACAAAGAGCGAGTGATACGAAGCCCGTGAGGCAGTAATGTAATAAAATAAAGAAGGACGTTAATTTTGATGGGAACTGGGAAACCCTTGCGGATCTAATCTGACCTTCCAAAATATCTGGGAGCACCTGGTGCGTGATTAAAATGTACATAATTATATATAATCACGGCGTTTGCGGGGAGTTTTGGTACACCAGGTGCATTCAGTATATTCATCGTCCGGTGAAAGAACTTAGGACTATAAATGAACGTGGTCCACAACTTAGTATCAACACCGTGTTTTGGGCTTGTTTGGATTAGGGGAGTTTTTTAAAAGAAGAGACAGATAAAAAACTACGCACGCCAGCCAAATTTGGTTTAATGCATTTCAAATGCACGTCGGACTCATCATTATTTTATATTTCTTTACACGTATCATATATATTTTGATGTATTATATATAATTTAATTTTTTTTAAAATACAATATTTTTTTTACATTTTTACATCCATGATGTGTTTTTATGTTTTATATTTTTAAAATATACCATATATACTTTCTAGATGTATGAAATATTTTTATGTTTTATACATTTTTAGATGTACTATATATATATTTTAAATACAATACATTATGTTTTTATATATAAGATTACATTTACTTTTATCTCTTTTTAGATGTATATTAAACAATTTTTAAATACAATACATATTATACTTTTTTACATGCATGGTGTACATTTTTAGATGCATTATATATCTTTTAATACGTGAGTAATATTTTGTATATTTTTTTACTACATTTATATCTTTTTTGTTCGACATGTTAGGCTGCAAAAAATTTAATTTGTGAAAAATTATCATGTGTTAGAAAAAATATAATCTTCTAAATTCAATAGTCGGTCCCAAAATAGAATTGTACAAAAATCTAATCTTCTAAAATTAAAAAAATCCTCATCTTTTGGGTATTACAAAATTCTCTAAATAAGATTTTGTTTCCATTTATCTTCATATAAGAATTCAACTTAACAATTGATAGTGTGTTAAACAAATGGACCAAAATATTCTTCTAATTCCATATATAATTTTACTAAATCCATTTGGTATTTTTTATTAATTTAAAAATAACAGAAAAAAAATATTAACATATACTAATTTTAAAATAAAAAAAAAATTGGACCAAAAAAGAAACTCTTAACGAATTCACGCATTAAAATGTGTTTTGAAAGGATTAACAACTCGGTTCAAACTCTTAATGCGTAGTAACCATATAAAAACTAATAATGGTACGTTGAGATAGATTAATCGGGTCAAAATTGTATGAATTAAGAGAATGTTATTTTTTAAAGGGATAAGACGTAGTAAACACACTATATAGATCATATTGAAGGACCGTTGTCTACCTATTTTTTATTTAGTTTTTCACTCTCGGTTCGACCGAAAGGCGGTATATAAACATGTAGAATTGGTGATTAGGGTTGTGAGTGAGTGAATTTATCTCTTTAACGAAATAAGTTACATAAATTTATGCGCAATTATCTTAGATTTTATGAAAATACTAGCAATTCTACTAAATTTCTCAATATTTTTAGTATACTTTGTTCAAATATATTGGAGTCGTTTCAAAAAATACACAGTAAATAAAAAAGAACCTAAATGTTGTATTAAAAACCTTTTCTTTTGGATATTAAAAAAATTATCTAAACATTATTTTATTTTTATTTGTCCCCTATATAAGTATATAAGGGTTAAACTTTATATTTGATGGTGTTAATTTTTTGGAACAAAATACATTTCTATATTTCATATTTAATTTTACTGAACTCTTTTGGTATATTTTTGTTAATTTGAAAGTCTTCCTAAATCATATACTAATATAAAATAAACAAAAAAATACTATTTGTTATACGCGAAAAGATAACATCAAATAATTAAAAAACAAGCACCTTAAAAATATCTTGACAAAAAAATATATTCTAGTAACTAGTTTTAATATTCATTCATTTTTTAACAAATAAATAAACATTCAAAATATTATTAATTAATATTTTTTCCCAAAAATATTTTTATATTGCATAATTTGTCAATATGGTGTAGTGTAGACCAATAGTTGGAAGTAAAATGAAGGGGCAGGGCAAGAGGCCCAAAAGAGAGAGAGGGCCAAATCCAAAAGATAAGGTCACATGAAGAAGGGTTTAAATCCATATTTGGATTCTAGCGGGAGCAATGTCGGTGCACTTTTTTTATCTTTATATTATATCCTTTGACTGTCTTTTTCTTTCATCACTTTTCTTAATTTTTGTTCAAGACTATTTTCTTTTGCTTTCGTATGTATTGAATATATTATTTTCATGTATTATTTTGATTCTCCTCGTACGATTATAGTATTCGGGCCCATTAATTAATTCACATGGTGTAATTTAATTATTGGATCAAGAAGTTATTAGATGGAAATATGAGCCCAAATGTATTGGATTATTCTCAAGAGGGAGGGAATAATTTACTTGGCCCGTACAAAGATGATAAGGAATATAAATTGAAGGTATTTTATGAAAAAATATATGAAGAAAGGGTAATTAAATGAGGTCAAAAGTCAAGTTATATTTAAAATGAAGAATCCATAAAGACAAGAAAGCAAAGTAATAAAATAATTTACTAATCACTATTGATGATATCACACATTCACAATCCAATTACGTAACGAGTTATACTTGTAAACAAACTGTATTTTTTAAGTATTTTTACCAAACTCATAATTTCCAAAACGTGCATATAGTATTGGCCTCAAACTAGATACTGGTAAAGTGTCATAATTTCCCATTAATTTTGAAGCCTTGTATCAATACTAATTAAGACCCATATTTTACATATGACCAATTCCATGCAAATGTATTAACTACGTATACAGTATACTATTACTATAGCTTGGTCCCCAAACATATTACTGTATACCAAACTGTCAAGTATCAATTAATAATGTGAATTAATTAAGCAAACAGTTTTTTTCACCTAACAATGGAGATTATTAAAGCCTATGTACACATCGCATTAACTACGAACCAATAAAAACTAATACAACTGAATCATCACAAAGATCTACTGTTTAGTTATCAGTTTTTTATTTTTATTTTTTAGTGACTTGTGCACATGCCACACATACATATAGGATCACAAAGGATCCAATTAATGCTACATAGATCCCAATTACTTTTGCTTAGAATCCTTCGAGTACAATTCATAGCAAGAATTTTCAATTTGTTATATTTAAGACCATATTAGTGTGGCAATATTGATGTCTGTATGTTTCCATGTGTGCATGAGAAATCATGAAACTTTAATCTTTATAAACAAACAGGTAAAATCAAGTAAGTTGATAATTTTGGACAAAATATGATTTTTCATTGATATTAATGAGACCCAACCAAAGTGGATTATAGAGGGGGGCCATGTAATTATATCCTGTTTCTGTTAGCTTGTCAATTTCTCATTAGTACTAATGAAATTCAACTACCCTCCCTTTTAATACTTAATAGTAATAATAGCTTCTTTCGCAAAATTAGTTTCTATTTTTTTTTTGAGAAAAGTCTGTTTTTGTTTTTGGTCCCTAACAAATACCAAAATGTTCAATTTGCCCCTGACTTTTTTTTTTGGTCATTTTGCCTCCCAAACTTACAATTTTATTCAATTTGCCCCCTCCATCCAACTTGCCAGTTAAATGGCTGTTAAGTTTGCTATTTTATTCATATATTTTAAACCCGACCCACTAGTATTAACCCGACCCACACCAAATTTTAAATCCGATCCACTAAAGAGGAAAAAATGCCAATCCTTCTCTGGCAGGGGCCTTATCTCGCCCAAAAAAGCTCCTCTCGCCCAAAGAAAAAGCTTCTCTCGTCACTCTCTCTCTCGCCGGAAAAGAAGAAGCTCCTCTCGCCACTCTCTCTCTCTCTCGCTCTCTCGTCCCTCTCTAGGTCAGTGCGTAGGTGGGTGGATTTAAAGGGACGAACCTTCTCTCTAATTTTTAAGAGAAAAGTCTGTTACGAGAGAGAGAGTGCAGGGGACGATATTGGGACGATGTTGCGTTGCTTTCACTTCTGATCTCCTCCTGCATTGAAAAAATTCAATCAGTAAAGTGTCGAGTAGATGAACTACATACGTGAATTTGATATATTTGTCCAATCTTTTATGTTCTTTCTCAGTTCGAAATTTAAATTGTAATTGAACTTGAACTTGAATTGAAATTGTTAACTGAAATTGAAATTGAAGAACACTTAAAATTCAAGAATTCAATCCAAAAACCCCTATTTAATTCCTCGAGTTTCAAGAAAATTCAATTCCAAAGTGAAAACACACAAATCTGATTAAGGAAGTTTGAATCAGAAATATTGAATTAGCAAAGAAAATCTTTACACATTAACTTGCATTCCTTTCTCTATTCTTTTAATTTCTTTCGAAAATCTATTCCGAAAATGAGAAGATTAAATCAATTTCATAAAATCCGAATCACAAATTTCCAATTAACACAGATAAAGAATCATTACCTGAGTAGGATGATCCAAATTAGAGTGATTAGAGTGATAGTCACTCATCACGAGATCTTGCTCAACGCGTTCTTGCTCTCCGTCTCTCCAGTTCCTCCTCCCCTGTTAACAAGAACAAACCAAAACAATTTCAAAAATCCGATATTAATGATTCAATTGATAAACTGGCACACCCTACAGATCAATCTGGATAGAATGCTGCCAGAACGCCTCCAGCAATGCCCTCTGTGACTGCCACGATCACCTCTTGCCTCCTCCGGCGATGCTGCAGTTTCGGGATCGCCAAAGCAAGGGCAGAAACACCTCAAAGAACTCATCTTTCCGAATTTCATCCTCAAATTCAGATTGAAATTACTCAAAATCTTGTTTTTGGCGGACGATTTGGGAGTTTTAATCGAAGTGATTATATTTATTTCATGGATCGCTTTAAATAGAAGAGTACAGAAAACGAGTGAGATATTGCTGGAGGCGAAGAGAGAGTGGCGTGAGAGAGGGGGGGGGCCAGAGATCGCTACGAGAGCTTTTTTCTTCTTTTCGGCGAGATAACGCCCCTGCCAGAGAGAAGGAAAGAGAGAAGGAAGAGATGATAGGTTTAGTGGGTTGGATTTGAAGTTTGATGTGGATCGGGTTAATGCTAGTGGGTCGGATTTAAAAATATGAATAAAATAACATCACTTGACACTCATTTAACTGTAATATTGGACCGAGGGGCATTGAACAAAATTAAAAAGGTTGGGAAGCACATTCAACAAAATTGAAAGGTATTTTGGTATTTGTCTGTCAGGACCAAAAACAGACATTTTTTTTTTTTTTTTTTTATAGGAACCTCTTGTATCCCAATTGATTCTTCTTCAACTCTAAGTCAAGGCCATGTGCACATTATTACTGAGCCTTCTTTTATCATTATATCTCTATATATCGCCTCATATCACTCTCTCTCTCTCTCTCTCTCTCTTGAACCAAATGATCATTCCGTCTATAATGGATCCACCAGATAGCCCAATTCATATCAAGCATGAAGGGAAATTCTATGCAAGGCTCTTATCGAAGGAGAGCTCCATGAATAACCCTTCATTCCGATACTATGGCGTTGGACCCGGTTCGGTGCCATTTGTATGGGAATCTGCACCCGGTACGCCGAAAGTTTTAATTTCTGATATCAACATACCGGCCATCATCACACCTCCACCTTCGTACGAATTTAAATACAAGCACAACAAGTTTGGTAAGAAAAGAAAGAGCAACAAAAGAAGGTTTTTCACAAGAGTAGGTGCATTTAAGGCTATGTTAGGATGGTTGAGACCAAGCAAAGCTAAGAAGGAATCTAGGGTTAGGGTTTCGTGTGGTTCATCGAGGTGGTTGTTTTCTTTGCCGGTCGTTGATCATGGAGGGGACGTGAAGTATGATTCGTCGTCGCAGAAACACGGATTGATGAGTTTTTCGTTGCGCCGGGTGCCACGGTTTGTGTTCTTTTGGCATGGTAGAAAATGATTGGTAGTTGGATAATGTAGCTCAAGTAGAGCATGAATATTGTTTGTTTCTGGATCCCCTAAAAAGAAGGTTTGTTTTTGGAAGTAAGATTTGATTTTGGACTGTGGTTCGAGGTTTACGGAATATGGGTTGTGATTTTTTTTTTTTTCAAATTCCTTTTCAATGAAGTTTATATATTCGCATTGTAAAAGTAAATGATTGTTGTTGACGCATTTGTTTATTAGAAAATCCTGTTCCTTGAAGATGTACTAGGGTGAAAATAGTAAAAAAACGTCGGAATATATTTTTTCTATATGTACCCCTACAAAATCCAGCAATTTCACGTATATTCCTGCAAAACGTGAAATATCATGAATGCCCCTACAAAATTATTATAATTTCATAGATGTCTTTTTTATTAGATTTATGTTAACTATCCGTTAAGATTATCGTTAAATTTTTTTTTTCAATTTTACCCCCATGTATATAAGAAATAAAATTTATGTCGGAAAAATCGAAAAATAAAAATTAACGGTAATGTTAAGGGATAGTTAACCAAAATCTCACAAAAAATGCATTCATTAATTTTGTAGGAATATTCATGATATTTCATGTTTTACAGGAGTATACGTGAAATTGTGAAGTTTTATAAGAGTACATATGAAATTTGGTTTAAATTTAATTCCAGTAAGATAAGATGGTCCGTATCAATAAATAAAATAAAATAAAATAAATAAGAAGTTGGGATAGTGTGGAATTGTAGAATTTCCAAAGATCACATTATTCGGTTTTCGAAAGATCTATGTTAATTGTTATCATCTCCAAAGATCAATAAAAACTGTTCATCTCCATTTGAATAAAATTGGACCCTCTCCATTGTTGCAATTTCTGTTAAATATCCTTTATATTTTTAAATGCCAGTTATTTCTTCTTTATTTATGCAATTCCCTATTATTTTTCCTTTATTTCCGGATTTATGTCTTTTCTAGCTCCCTCTAATCTCTCTCCTCACTGTGAAATCAATGTGAAGATTTCTCTCTTGCGTTGAATTCTCTCTCCTTCACGTGAACCTACTGTGAAGCCGTCTCCATCTCTCCTGTGAAGATTTCTCCGGCTGGCTCCTCTTTCTCAACACTTATTTCATCCTAAATAATCATATGGTACATTTATCCATCTATATTCGATCAATTTTATTTGATTTTTAATAAAAGGATCAAGTTTTTTTAGTTCTTTACAAATTCAATTTTTGCACATTTGCTGATTTGAAATATTTATTAAATTTGTCGAGTTCGATCAATTCGACAAATTGAACTTTTTTTTACATTTGCAGTATTTTTAGAAATATTTATTTTTAACATATTTTGTATAAATTTTAATAAAAAATATCACAGATGTTGATTTTGATAAAAAAGCAGATTTTACAGATATTGATTTTAATATTGTAACAAAAATTTTAATCTTCAAAATCTGTTCAATTTAAAGTTTTCTATTTTTTTAGCCAACACAAATTTGTTTTGATGTTTGATCAATTACTTAGAAAGGAAGAGAGACAAAAGCTTATGTGCACTCGGCTTAGGTTTTCTGAAGTTCCTTTTCAGTTCTTTCAAAATATAAGTCTTTTAATGATCAAATTTTTTTTATCTATATAAATGAGGTGCTTGGCACCTCCTACAAAAAAAAATCTCACCAGGAGTTTGCTATTGAAAATTTGCTAAAAAAAAAGAGCTTATATTTAGGTGTCTTTGTTTTTATGTGTGTGCAAATTTTAATGTTAAGTTAAAAGAGAAAAAAATATGACGAGCATGACGAAAAAAAAATTTATTATAAGAGAGTATTGAGAAAAAATGATGATTATAAAGAAAAAACGGAAAATATTAAAATTAATGTTTCTAAGTTATATATTCTAATTATGCAATAAATAATTAGTGTATGGATAAGAGAGAGAGAGAGAGAGAGAGAGAGAGAGTATATAATTAACTATAAATGTAACATATTTTCTATGCTGTAATTAAAAGAGTGAGAGATCATAAACAATTAAACAAATTGATACAAAAATAATAACTTAAAGATTAAGTAGTGTTGAAAACAATCCCACATTTATTTCTAAAGATTGTATCTATTTATTTTCTTGTGTGCAGCTTTTGGGTGTGTATCTATTAACCAATTAAAAAAACTTATCGTGTTAATTCTCTCTTTTCGTGATATTTTATTCAATTTTGCTAACTATATCTCCAAACTTCAAATTCCACAAATCTTTTTTATTATAAAATAAATCATAAAATCTGAACATCTTCACCATCATCTCTCCAGCCCGCCTCCACCAATGCGTAGGAGAGCAAGACTAGAGTCATCGACGATAGCAGTTGGCCGGAATGGTAACGGATAATTATGATTAAACTTAGATAATCCTAATTTTAGATTTTTTTTCTTGATATTTTCAGTAGCCATTTACACGTGCCGTGGACCGTGAATCAAATATTTTCTCTTTTTTCATTTCTTTTAAAAGAAAAAGAAAAATGTAATTATATATTTTTTTAATGATAATATTGGAACTTATTTATCTGTTTGTCTTAAAAAAACACCATTATAAAGTAAATAGATGGGCTAGATTTAAGATCTAATAAAATTAGAGGGACAATAACAGCCCATTAAACCTTTTGTGTTGTAATATACATTTGGGCCCATTGTGTTGATCACCCAGTCCTAGTTCCACCTTTTGTACCGTCTCAGTCTTTACAAATCCCTTTGGATCAGATTTTTCGTACTTATTCTACTGCAATTAATCTCAAGTATAACTATTAATTAACAAGCTAAAATAATAATATAATATAGAACAAATAATTCCAAAAAAAAAATGAACGAAAAGTCAAAAATCACACAGAATATCCACGTGATTAGGCAAGCCTAAATCTGTCTCTAGCAATTTTCTTCCTTTAAACAGTCACAAAATCTTCTTCTTCAATGATGAATCGCAATCTAATCTCTGGGCATAAGCAAGTAGAAAAGTCATTAATTATATTCCTTCTACTTTGATTAATTATGCATGTATTTATACAGGATATATGATACAAGCCTTCTTTCAATGCCAGTTTCCATTATTATCTTGTCCTTTATGCACTCTTTCCTTTTCTTTTCTTTTCTTTTGCAATATTCTCTCTCTCTCTCTCTCTCTCTCTCTCTCTCTCTCTCTCTCTCTCTCTCTAAAAAGATGTGGGTATTACATTACCACAGTTTCTACTGAAAGGTTGCAGCAAAACCCTCATCAAAACCACATCCCCGATTTCGAGACCTAACACGCGATCTGCAAGATCTGGAAAGTGCGATTTCCCAGATTGATCAAATGGCCGTTCCTGTCAGAAGATTAACGAACTCATCTGGAACCCTAAACACGATAACGCCTTGCGCTGCATGCAAGTTCTTAAGAAGACGTTGCGCCCAAGACTGCCCCTTCTTGCCTTATTTCTCCCCTAACGAACCGCATAATTTTGTCGCCGTTCACAAGGTTTTTGGCGCAAGCAATGTCTCCAAGTTGCTAATGGTAATGATCTATAAAAAATGCAAGTAGAGTTTTAGGTAAAGAATTATACTTGTTTGATATTTCTTCAAATTATCTAGGAGGTCCCCGAGTCGAAGCGAGTCGATGCGGCGAGAAGCCTCGTATACGAGGCAAATCTAAGGTTGCTAGACCCTATTTACGGGTGCATGGGAGTTATCTTTTCATTACAAGAGCGAGTTAAATCGCTCCAAGCAGAATTAGAGCAAGTTAGCTCAGATATACTGAAACATAAATACCATAAACAAGCAACATTTGCGAATCAACCTTTCGGTGATATGCCGATGGCCTCCTCTTCGGTTTCGGTTCCAGCTTCATTAAGTTCTTTGTATGATGCTCCTCGTAGTTCATCGGCTCATGGAGATTACGTCAACAATTCTAGTACTAGTTATGAGAACGTTACATATTTTGGTTAAATTGTTGTATTAAATATACTGCTAGTTTTCTGATAAAAAAATTCTAGGGTGGAAAAGTTATGGTCAAAGATCAAAACTTAAGGTTTGCTTTGATCAACATTGAAGTTAGTATAGTTTATAATATCATGTTCAATTCATTGCATCCTTCAAGGAGTTGATTCTAACGTACTATTACAAAATTATAGCATAAAAAATAAAGATTGCAAAACTATTTGTGAAAATTAATGTGCTCGTGTATGTTGGTGGGTGCAGAAAATGGATGTAAATGTCATGAATAGGTTTGTTGGTTGAGTGGCCAAATAAATAATGTTATTAATACAAGGTCTAAAACAATGCATGTCCTTTCCTTTGCGTATGGATTTCTACAAGAACTCGATGTGGAAAAGAAAACCACGCATTTCATAATTGCACAATCAGTAACTCAAATACAGCATTCATTCTTGCAGATCATGTCATTATTTCAAGCCCATATTTTTACGGTTTTCTAATATTATTTTATTTTTATTACTGATACATCAAACAAACTATGATGATTTTATTGTTGTTTTCTGAATCAAGAAACGAATTTATGAAACAAAAAAGTAACAAACAAGCCCAGAAAAAATATTTTATGACCCATATTAGTCATAAAGCCCAAATAAACTTTATCATCGTATTTTAATCCATTAAATCTCAAGCAGGATAAAAAAAAATAGATCTAGATAAAATATAATCCGATACTTCTAGGCCCAAATGAAATTTGATCCCAAACTATTAAAATCATAAACACTGAAACTGAAAAAATAAAAAATAAAAAAAAAATGTTGAGAGTGGGATTGAACCCACGCCCTTAGACCAACTCGGCCATCCCAACTTTGATAATTCTAATTTTATCAAACATATTTATATAGATGAAAGAAACATAGTAATGGATATTTGGGGTTGATGTTAGCAAGAGAGGGAGATGCATCGTGCTCATGCATGGCTTCATTGAGTAGTCTCGTCTCTAGTGCACTGGCCAAAGGTACTAGGAGCCAAATTCATTCATGTGGGGCGCCTAAGATGCAGGCAAGCAACTACACAACATTCATTGCTCCATCCATGTGTGTACCTATCGAGTGTACCTCTTCGTGCCATGTGTCATCTTCGATTAAATGAGTCCATTGCTGGCTTACGTATTTAAATATTTAATGACTTACATCTCGTCATTCTCTCGTCATCTTTACGTACTCGAAGATTTATTCAGTGCCTAGCCATTTAACCAGACAAAGAAAAAAAGAAATGTGAACCTATTGAGTATTGAGGATAATGGTACACTATCATCTTGTTTCATTGGTTTCGCAGTTCACACTCGGTTTACATATGATCTTTTTGTCTGATATTTTTTTGTTGAGGCTTCCTTCTAGACTTGTCTTTTTTACTATAAATATAAATTCACTATCTTTCTTTAACAAGGTTTTTGCTTTTTGGTATAAAGGCTAATTTGATCTTATATATATATATATATATATATATATATATATATATATATATATATATATATATATATAAAAGATAAAAAGAAAAAGAATATGATCCAAACATCTTTTTAATATTGTACTTAACAAATTAAATTATGAGTTACTGAGTAGTCCATATCAAGTTTAATTTGATATTAAATGCTTCCAGTTCTTCTGACCACCGAGAAAAGAAACCATTGTCTTTTTAATCATACAAATTAGACTGTCAATTTTTATATGTCTCAATCTCTACTTTATATATTGATTTTAGATTAAACATGTATTATAGATTTTATTCTGATATCATTTTCATTGCTAGCCACTACTATATATATTCCAAATTCCAAAAATGCGAAAATGGAAGTTAAAAGTAGCACTAAATATTTTATTAAATCAAGCGTGTAAGTATCAACTTAAGTTTTTCTACTATATCATCATTCGGTTGTATAACTTTCAATGTTCTAAATTCCCTTTTCATTTTTGTTGTTCCTTTTCACTTTTCCATCTCCAAAACACCAAATGACTCGCTACACATTTAGCAATATGATAAGTTCATTCGAAATTGAGTCTCACTTGGTCATTTGTAGTGTGACACTTGAGTTTTATCTATTTGAAAACAACACTCCTAAATTTCTACTCAAGCATGGAAATAGTCACCCTAGTATTCAAAGATTGAAAGAGAGAGAGAGAGAGAGCCTTCATAGTTACGTTTGTGTTTTTCGAGAACCACTAGCAAGAATAATAAGGCTTGTAAGAAGTAAATGAAGGTTCAATTAAGAGTAGATGTATGCTCCTGGAACTCTCTCCAAGAATATCAATGACGTGAATATAACTTAATACTTTAAGAATTAATACATAAATATATGATTTAGCATCTAATTTATGATTTGATTATTTTAATTTATGTTTGCACATTTAATTTAGATGTCAAATTAGAAATTAAAGTGTTAATTATTAAAATATTAAACAATATACATGTCATTAAATTTTATTTTTTGGAGGAGTCATGGATATGTCCAGTTCTTTGTATCTAGTGGCAAATTGTGATTTGGCTTGGAGTTTAGTTTGTGGTGTTGAATGTTCTAAGTTTTGGCGTAATAGATATCTATATACTACGTACATTTGAGTGGTAGCCATTTATCCAAACCAAAATTACGAGGAATATTGTTATATTTTCTTGTCTTGTTATTTTTTCAATTACTTATACTATTTTTAAGGGGAAAAAACAAAAAAAATCTTTTTAAATTCATGAATGCATCCTTTCTCTTGGATTATTCATTATTTTATTTGATAAAATGATAAATATATATAAATAGAAATACCAGGATCACAAAACTAAATTTATAAATTGACACAAATACTCAGTTTGGCAATGTGACTCATGAAATTATTGTGCTAGTATCACTCTCTAAATCACTCCCAATATCACTCCCTAGAGTCTTTGACATGTGGGACCTACATCACTTTATACAAAAAATCATACATGTGAGACCCACGTGTCATTTACCCATGAGTGAAGATGGGAGGAGAGTGGGGAGTGGCCATGGCATTACTCCTGTTAAAATTAGAAAAAATATACTTGTCCTCGTTATGTGCAATCACATCAATTGATATATTGACAATTGATAGCAAACTGAACAAAATAAAATTAAAATATTTTATATGTTAAATCCGGTTATTTATTTATTTTATTATATGCTCATTTAATATATACGTTGTATTAAATCATATCAGTATTACAATCATTCAGAAGCAACTCTATTGATGTGTGATTAAAACCTCCAAAAATTATAGATATACGTAGTTTCTTCGGAAATACAAACAAATAAGACTAAAATAAAGCATACAAAGTGATCGCATGTTTATCATAATTCGAGCATTCCTTAACCATCTTGACATCCTTGATGTGTTGTTGCGAGGATCGAGAAAGGCAAGAATTTTGAAGGTAGGAGTCCGAGGAAAATCGAACGATCACCATAGTGACAAAATTGTCACTTTCGAAATTTAGAGAATCATTATCGCGGCTTAGATTTAGTGAAGGGGGTCCGGAGGCATGGAGGACTGGAGGAGGGACCACCGTTGCGAAATCTGCCGGAATTTCGAACTTGCGAGACTCGCTAGCCTTAAAGCTACAATGTGGTTATGGTAAAATATGTCTAATCACCCCTGTAAAAGTACCATTTTACAAAATGGGGGCCTTTGGTTTTAACCGGGCCACCTTAACCTACCCTCTTTAACTTCTTTACCAAAATGATGTGAAGCAATTTATTCTGACAATAATAGCTCTTCTTTCGGCTACTTAATACTTAACATGATAGCCCATGTGCTCATATAGTCATTTGTTACTTGGCTATATAGTCACCTCACACGAGCAAAAGGGTAATGCATGCAATATATAGGCTCACAAAGAAAACACTATATATCACTACAAGTTCCTATTTATTGTATGACAATAATTATCAAAAATGGACACAATTTGCCAACAAATTAATTAAATGTTTTGTTTTATCCGAAGTACATGGACTGGTTCCAGGAAATAATGTTTTGTGGACCCACAAGAAGTCACACGGCTATGCATAAATGTATATTATATTTTGATGTTTTTAAAATATGTCTATCTGAATCTGAACTCATATAAATAAATAAAAATAAAAAAATAGTAAATGGAGAAGACTCGATGATCATTCATTCATTAATGTCAATAAAATTTAAATTCACAAACTCTCACAACATATGATTTCTTTAAAATTACGGAATTCTTAAACTTTGTGTCTGCCACGACATTGTGTAGTCGTTTAATTCGGAAAACTTTGTGTAATCCTTTTAATTTGGTCAAGAAGCAATCTAAATTGGTGACATTGAGGAGATGTTGGTTGGGTTAATGTTTGCATCAATCAAATAAATTCTAACCTGCTTTTTATGAAATCGTCAAAACTAACCGCTTTTCCCTTGCATGTGAGGAAAGACATGCAATTATTAAATCTTTCATGTGATTAGGATGTGATAACCGATAATTAAGAGGGTCCTAGGCATAAATGCTTTGCTATTGTTGCAACAAATATATACATTTCAGCCTTTTGCACTGTCTCTACCCTCTAATTCAACTCATTTTTTTCTACTAGCTATGTTGATCGCTATATTTAGATTGCTCCGTGGACGCAGACAAAGGGAAAATGGTGATTAGTGGGATGAGATGTTGAGACCACGAAGCCGTCTCATTTTGTTGTTAAATTTATACATGTCACGTACATGTTACATATGACCCACTAAAAGTGTGTGACATATTCTATCAAACCTAATTGACACAAAATTCCACAAGCTAAAGTTATAAGAACATGCAAGAGAAAAATATACTCTGTGATGGACATATCCAACAAGATCGAATTGGACACGGATTTTTATAGAAATTGTAATCTAACTCAATTAAAACGGGTTTAATTTTTTCAATCCAATCCGACTCATGATACTTGTAAAAAATTTGAAATTTATTTTAGCCGAGTTGGACGGGTTTTTTTTTTTTTGCTAACTACATACTATCGGGAATGGTCATATGTTATATAGGTAACAAGAATTATATTTTTAATTAAATCATTGAAATATTTTTAACACACACAAATCACAATTAAAACATGCATAATGAACATCTCATTCTATTTATGTCATCAATTTGACAATAAATATAAAACACAAATTATATAAAAAAAAATCAATGTTCAAACAAATTACATATTTCATGTCAAAAATGATATTGTGATATTACAAAGAAATCGAACATTACCATTGAACATACAAAAAAATAACAAAAGACAAAACGTACTCTTGAACAGAACAAAAATAGCAAAAGGAATATACTCATTTTCTCGTAAAAAACATATCATATATGTTTTTTAAGTTAAATTTTTTTAATTACTTACCAAACATAATATTCATATAAGATAAAAAATATAAAATATCATATAATATTAGAAAGAATTAATATTATGACAATATAATTTAAAAAACATAACATATAATATAATTTATAATAAAAATAAAAATAATTAATTGAAAATTTTGGGTCGTAGGAGCGGGTTGGGTTAATACGAATTTTTAATTCCAAATCCGCATGCCAATCCATATTTCCGGATTTCTCAAATTCCTAATCCATACCCAACTCAACACCTTCGAAACCTGCAAAAAACGATTCTGTTCGGTTCGGGTTGGAAAATTTTGTGTACATCCCTACACGTCAGTGAATTTTTTGACATGGCATGTTTTCAATGGTCGGGAATAGGAGGGGAGCTGTGCCACATAATGATGATCTCTCCATGTAAGGTAGGTCACGGGTCACGGGTCACGGGCATGAATATGACGAAGTGACCCCAATTAGTGGGGCACGGTCGTTGAGTTGTTAATTGAGTGCGAGTCGTTAAATCAGAGAATCCAACTTTTTTGCCTTTTGAGAAAAGAACCGTGGCTATGCATGTTAATAAAGTTTTTTAATGATTTTGACCTCAGAGTTTCACATATACTATGTGTTTTTTATTTTTATTTTTATAGCAACTAAATTGCATCTGTTAAAACAGAGAACCGACTTTTTTTTATAATTGTTACTAGGATAATACACACTTTACGCGGACGAGTATGTTAATTATGTTTTTCATTATAATAACATAAAATATATATTTGTACGATAATAATGATAATGTCATCTCAAAAATAAAATTATTTGAACTCATTGAGATATGGTTATGTATATGTTTTATATTTAGTTTATATTATGAATCTATGATAACAAAAGACTTATTTCTTTGTATCGAATAATTATATTTATATCAGTATTAAATATTAATGTATAATACCTGAGGTATACCACAATTTTACGAAAAAACAGAACAACAAATATTATATCATTATTGTTCACGATATTGCACGCAATACCAAACATAAAATTAGTGAATCATACGACATACGCAGTAACACATCATTAATTATATAGTGTTGTCATTTTTTAATTGATTCAAAATGCAATGAAAATATTAAATAATATCAAACTTAATAGCGAAAGTAATTTAATATAACATAAATACAAATACAATTATTTAATATCATATGATATTTTCTTAATTTATATTTTTTAAAAATAACAAAGCTATTCTAAAAATAACAAACTATTCTATAATTTATATTGTTCACGATACTTATTAAACGGTATATTTTCTAGATATATGATCTATTTTTATGTATATTATATACATGCCTAATATTTTGTATATACTTTTTCTTAAAAAAATTTAGATAACAATTTGTATATTTTCGTTTAATAACAAAAATATCGAAATAATAAAATAAAAATTTACGAAAAGAAGTGTCATGTGTGACGTCAAAATGACTCTAGGCCGACGAAAGGCGAAAACATAAATATTCACTTGCACGCTTTAGTCGTTTTCGGCTTAAATACTCACAAAAAAAAGTTAGAGCTTAAATATTTTTCTTTTGTTTTTATATAAAAAACAAACAATATAAAATATTTATTCCCCATTTTATGGTAGTGAGTGTCCTGCCGCTCTCTCGTTGGACGGTGGTTACTTCAACGGTTGAACCACGTGATTCTTCACTACAATTATGGTGGTGGGCAATAATTCGATAAACCATGCAATAATAATACTTCTCCACACTAATTTCGGATTGACAAACAAAATTTATTTACATTAAGTTGGTCATGTCATATTAATATATTTGTTAGCAGCAACCTTCTTTCATAGTATATATATTAATTACATCATTTCTACTTATTATATCTACTTAGAAGTCCAAAACCTAAGATCTAATATTTCTTGTTGCAAAATCCCTAGACCGTGTATACAACACGGTACACAAAACGGTACCGATCGAGCAGGTACAACCCCAAATGATGAAAGTTTGGCTATAGCATTTGCTTCCGATGCACTTGTTACTCCCTTGAGCTCCTCTTTGATAGAGAAATGCGGCTAAGTACCCGAAACAGAAGGACCCGATTGGTATATTTGCAACCACTATGTTGTGATTCACTCCGAAATGTTTGGTACCGAACAACTCCGTCGTGGCCGAGACGGCGAATGACGTTATTGCCCCTGTGCATGCGCCTATAATGGCAGTGCCAGCAAATAAGAAGAAGTTGTGAGGCTGAAGAAGGAGAAAGAAGGATACTGCCATTGGCGCCATTACTGCTGCCATTGATGCTGTCCTCGAAATAGAAATACCTCCCCTGAAATTCAGCGAAATAATAAAAGCTTGTTAGTTAATGCACTTGTTGAAGATACTGTGGTCCACGCTATGTGGGTGGTGTCATATGTGAAAAATAAATATAAAAGTTCATGAAATAAGTAGGAAAAATAATTAAGAGAAAGCAGGGGAGACATGTGAAGAGAGCGAGAAGGAAAGAGGAGAAATAACAAAAACAGAGGTCAAGAAGGTGAAGAACAGTGAAGAAGATAATAATTACAAAAAAATGATAAAGTAAAAAATTAAAAGAAGAAGAACGTACTTGTTAGAAAAATAGTCCAAGAAAGAAGGAACGAGACGACCAAAGAATCCAAACGACGATGACAAAGAAACCAACGTTGAAGTCTCGCTTAATCCCCTTGACTCAGCTATCTGACCTAAATTATTTAAGAATACCAACCCTAATGTCGCACTAAACAAGTAGCTCATGAAGTACAACCAAAACTCCACCCTCTTTATCATTTCTATCCCTCCTATCTCCTCACATCCTTTCACTTCTTCAACCGGTACCACCTGTCCCGGTACCGGTACCGGTACCGGCACCGGTACCGGCACCGGCACGGCCTCTTCCGATACTCCTTCTTCCTGACCATGTTTCGCTTTCTCTACATCCTCTATTCCCATGTCATGGATTTTATTCTCTTTCTTATCTCTTATTAGCTTTTGCATACTTTCTTTGAGTTGAATACCGATCGGTACGAACATTGGACAAAGTAACAAGATCCCCAAGCTAACCACGTGTTCTTTCGAAGAAAGACCATACGATTTGGAACCGATACTACCGACCACCGAACAGACTCCAGTTGCTAGTGTAATACCAAAAATTATAAGGAACGCTGAGTTTTTTCGTTCGCTCGTATAATTTAAGACTCTCAACGAGGGGGCGACTAGTAATGTAACGATCATCGGTACAATGGCGTTAAGAAGGAGATAAGATTTCGCGTTTCTTTTGGGAAAAATGGCCTCGGCTATGACAGTATACACTTTTGCACTCAAGCCGAGATAACTCGTGGAAATGCCAACGGCAACCCTACTATCGAAAGAGAAATTTTGGATACAGATGATATAACAAACAGTATTGATCCAACAAATACCATTTCCCGCGAGAGAAGTGAGCATAAAAACATGCCAGTATTTCAAATTACTGTTTTCTAGAAATAGGTACTGAATTCCATAACCTATTAAACCGAAAATGGCACCGATAAGAGCAACTAGCCAGAGAGGGAGATAAATTGAGGCGATTCCAGAAAACCAACCGAAGAGTTTTCCTGCATCTGAAGCGAATGCAAGGAAATTGAGTTGAATTTGTGACAAATGCTTCAAATCTTTTAATTGGGATGAGTAGACCGGAAAATCTGAGTTTGGGCCATTAATGGCTTGTAACCAAATGGTACCAACTAAGCTCAAGAAAGGAGAAGGCATGATGATATTGATGATGAAGGAAGAAAGCAAGAGAGATGGAGAGAGAAAACTGCAATGGTGTAGATAGAAATTTGGTGAATGTTGTGGAGAGGTATTTAAGGAGGAATAAAAACAGTTAAAGAGGGGTATTAATGAAAGATTGAGATAGGTGCGGTTTTTGTTATGTAGATATGTGGTTTCTTGTTAGCCCAGTGTGAAAAGTAGTTGAGTGCCCTTAAACATGGAATTTAGTGATGTACAAATGCATACTTCTTTAATATTAGAGTCTATTAACATGATTATGATAATTCTTTCAACTTAGAAGAGGAATACATACTAATGTGTGCACTTAAAGACACTTAATTGGCATTTAAATCAAATATGGAAATGCAAAATTGAACAAGCATTAGTAAAGGTGGCTACAAAAGGTAAAGATCTTCCACAAATTTTACAAGCATTTCTTAGAAAAGGATAACAAATTTTAGAAGCTATTCAACTAATTGCTTTACATGAACACTTTTTTGTGTTGAATTTTGAGTTCACAATCTTGTAGGCACTATAACCATGCATATTTTGCTTTTTTTAGAATAATGATGATGAACCACAAGGGGTCAAATATTTCATGTAATAATGAGTGATTTAGCTTTTTTGTCACTTTTTTACTAATTAAGAACAGAGCTTAGTGCCATGGATAACTAGTGGTGGTCTAAATCTTTGAGAATATCTATATATTTTTTTTATTTTCAACAGTGATGTTTTCACTAAATATTTTTTTTTTCTTGAAATATTCTAATTATCTCGTAATGATGTGATCTTGCTTACACAACCTTCAATCCAACTAATTTGAATTAATCCTTCTTAATGCAAAATAATAGACAGTAACAGATCGAATTCCAGAGCTGCGTTTACGACACGAATTCGAAAATGTGACCTCAAATTATCAGAAGAAATCTTAACCAAGTTTTGTTTAAGTTAAAAGTCCTAATCTGGCCTTTTCATATGTATTATAGGCCAATATTTTTCTTCAATTCGTTTTCAGTGATGATTCATACAAAGCAGTAAAGAAGAGATCTAGATTTCTGGACATCCAATGATGAATTTATGGATTTATGTGTAATAACAAAATTGCTGGCAAAATCATTTAAGCAAACTGAGACATTTTGGAAGTGAGATGTCAAATAATTGATTGAGAAATTCACCCTAAACAGTCAAATTTCCGGCATTGAGATGACAATTTTTGACAAATATACCATTCTCACCATTAATGAACCTTAAATACTTGAGAAATCTTTAGGCGACTCAGAATGGAGACTAAAGATACACCACATTCTATTTAATTTGATTAATGTACATTCAAATATGATTGATTTTAGCTGGTATGTGGTGTCATTTTAGCCATGATTTTAACCTAGTACGGCACAATTGTTAATTACATTCATTGAATGAAAGAAATTATTGTCCACTAAACTGTATTCATAAATTCCATAAGGATAATTAAAACAAGACAATGAATGGGTACACAATTTCTTTCTTGCTTATTAATAGCTACTTCAAATTGTTCATCTTTTTATGGGCTATTATAAAAATGAAATTATATAGTTTTAGATTGGGAATATCTAGGCCCAATTTATTGGGCTAAAACAACATATATAAAACCATATAAAGAAATTGTTTCAACGGTACAAAATTGAAAAGAAAAAAAAAGTTAAAATCCTATGAATTCTTGACCTTGAAATTCCTGAGATGGGAATTACAACTAAATTTTCTCATTCAACACCTTGAAATTGGTTTAACAGTTTTCTGTACCGGGGTTAACACTTGTCTTATTCCTCTTTACTACCACAAAATAATAAACCAATCCTCCAAAAATAATAAAAAGAGCAATTGCATCAATCACACCTCCAATTATCAGAATTTTTTTCACAATACTATCAGAGATCCCATGATCTTTCTTCTTTTGCATTTTAACCCAAAAACTATTTCCATTTTCACCCTGAACCTCTCTAGCTCCGGCGACCAAACCGAACTGAAAACACTTTCCATCTCGTCCCGAGTAAAGAACCGATGCACATGAACAATTCTCCTTGCATATATTTATGCAAAATTCTTCACTCACATTGGAGATTAGCAACGGCGTTCTTAAGATAGTTTCTACTCCTTCTAATTTCACCATTTCTACTCTATCGTCAAAGAACCCGCATAAACCATTGTATATACCCTTTTCAAACATTTCATTAATTTGAGCTCTTTTACTTCCTATTTGAAGATATCTACATGTGTTTTGAGATGAACAAACCCCATATAATCCACATGACAAAGGAAGATCACAAGATTTAAGAGCTTTGAAAGATGGTTTAAATCTCTTCATTTCTGCAAAATAATGGTAAAGACCTAGATTTCCATCATCTCCTAATGCGAAAAGGTGAATAATCTGGGAGCCATCTTCTAAAATTTGTGCAATTTTATGAGAATTTTTGTCAAAAATTTTAAGACCGCTCAAACCTAATCTCGCATATCCGATGGTTCTGTTTCCATGTGGTTCGAGTTGCCAATAAGAGTACTTGTTATTCCTCCAATTAAGATAGGTAATAAGCTTGTCTTGATCAATTTCAAATGAGTAGAATGATGATGAATTGTAGGGAATGGCGGTTAGCCGAGACGACGAGTTCAATTGTTGACTCCATACAATTGTATCGGTCGGATGGTCGAAACTTTGCCATTTGGGTTGACTGTTCTCATCAATTAAGAGAAGATTGCCAGTTTGATCATCAAGGTGTAAACTCTGGTAAAAAATGAGACATTTAAGCTGAATTTCAATTCATTTATCCAAGTTTAAAAGGAAATTTATAAAATTTATGATATTTAAGTATTAATTTAATTTTCTTCAAATTATTTTCCCTACCGCACAAAAATATTCTTGGTGTCGAATATAACTATTCGTGTCTACATATATACTAGACCACAAACCCTAACCCCCTTCGCCGTAAACCCTAATCATGTTTGCCAAAGCTTTTAGTAGTGTTAACCTAAACTAAATCTTAGTCCCTTACACCTACTTAGACCAAGAACTCAATTATGACAAACATAAAAGGGCATGTATATAGGTTTACTAATTAAATAAGTGAATAATGTATATATGCATGGATTTTAATTTTAGAAAAGATATGTTTTCATGAAAAAACAAATACCTTCACACCTTGCATGTAGGTACCGGTTCTCCATCCGATGAATCCAGTGCGATCCTTGAGTTGCAAGTCTCCATCGCTACTCAATTCAAGCACGCATTTCTCAAATGGCACGAACTTCATCAAATGATCGGAAGCCCATACTTTCGAATCATCAAAAAGAATTACAAGCGAACACAAATATCTCTTGTTTATCGCCTCGACGCTCAGTGCTACCTTAATACTCGGAGAATTTGATATCGATTTGAGTAATATTGCTCTTCCTTTGAAACCAGATTGGTATTTAGGAGGTATTGCTACCGAGACTTGGCCCCCAATTTGAAAATCTGCGGAAGAAAGAACTTGGATAGAGAAAGAAGATAGAAAGAAGGAGAAGAGAATGTAAAGCCGTCCCATTTATGTATTTTTGGATTGTTTTGAAATTTTAGTTCTGGTTTGGAACTGAATTAATCTTGTTGATTTTGTTTGGAAATTTGAAATAGAAATAATTCCCGTTTTGAGGTAATCAAAGCGACAGAGATAAAAAGCTGGCATAAGTTAATTGTCAAAAGGAAATACATTTGGAAAAGGAAAGAAATTTTCACAATAAAATCTTGTGATAAATGACATGCTAAGTATGAAAGTTTAGTTCAGTGCATCTTATTGGGATTATTTCATGCTTTAATTTGGTTTCTAATTAATGGCCTTGTTTCCAAACATTTCAAAAACTGTGGATTTGATTTTGGTGCATGAAAGTCATCATCATGTTGATCAACATTCAACACTTGCCACGTAATATTTTTTTAATTTCGATTTAATTTACTCGGTATAAATCTACTTTCATATTAGTCACCACTATTTGGAAAAAAGATTTTTGAACTGCAATACATATATATGATTATCCTATTGTATTTTAGGATAAAATTGAAAATATATTGTATTATCGTCTCTTTAAATTTTATTTCGAAATGTTTCACTATAGCCTTCTCTAAATTATCTGTCAAATATATGCATATTTTTGGGCCATTGGCCCATATTGCGTGAGATAATTAAAGAAAAGAAAGAAGCTTATGTGCTCTTGTGAGGAAATTTAGTGGCTACATTTTAGGTAATTGTATTTTTTGGAATGTGATTGATGAGAATCATATTATCATGCAATGAAAATATTATTGTTTGAATTGAAAATGTGCTTTCCAAAAAATGTAACCATTATTTAATTTATTTATTTATGAAATGATCATTATACCCTTCAAATTTGTGAAATCAATTATATGTTTAGTTACTTATATTATCTATTTTTTATAACTTTGTAATTTCTAACTAAATACAGTTATCTCCAATCATTTTTATTTTATTTTATGAATTATTAATATTAATATTTAAACTAAATACAATTAATTGAATATACATAAAAATACATTTGGAAGGAAAATATCAAGCTATTGTCAAATTTCTTAAATAAATAAATTAAATTACAATTTAATCACAATTAGAATTAGAATTTTATATTATATATTATTTTCTTAAAATAAATTTAATAATTATTTTAAGAATAGCTATAATTATCTGATTATTTGAGGACGGTTCCACTATTTTATTTTCCATAAAGAAGAGATGCAAGGAAGGCAGATAACAAGAATATAAAGTAAAGGACGTCACAGCTAAATAAATAAATATTTCAAATAATATACAATATAATAAATTGGGGTATTATGTGACTTGGGAACGTAACATTACCATCAATTTTGAAGGGAAAATTTCTCATGATTCATGATAATATGTCACGTAATGGAAATGTAACATTTCCGTCACGTAGAAACGACTAACACAAGAAAATTTATTTTTATCAAAAATTTAACAAAAATGACAAAAATAAAGTTTAACACCTTCCAAAAAATTAATTATTATGTTATTATGAAAATACAAATTCGATGTCTAAAACGAGCAAAATACTCAAATTTCATGTTGTCCTAACAAAAAAACGTAATTGAAAACAAACACAAGCAAATCTCTATTTATTTTTAAAAAAAAATCGCAAAAAATAAGAAAGTGAAACCGAAAACCAGGAAAAAAAAACTATCATATTTTCCAAAAAAAATTCAAAATTAATGTTTAAAACGAAAAAATATTTAATTTTGGGAATAGACTTCAACGGTTGTGTATTTTTTTTTGTGTGCATAAAGGCCCTTAGGCTATATTAAAACAAACAATGTCACATTACATAAAGTGAAATTACGCATAAATACATGACTATAAAAATCGGCTTCTGAACTAACGTTGGGCCTTTACGAAAGAAAATCATAACCGTGATAGGAAACTTTATCAATTCTTGCTTTGCGAGCTAGCGCGTCCGCCTTCGTGTTGTCCCTTCTCGATATATGATAGAAATGCATCCATCTTCATTCTTAATCATAGCTCGGCCATCTTGAAGTTCAAAATATAATCTCCAATCCAAGTCATGAGTGAGATTTTTCATGGCTCGGATGATTGAGATATTATCACACAAAATTGCACAAGACTTAATTTTTGACGATTTAATATGATGTAGCGTCTCTATATAAGCCTTTAATTCCGAATGAAGAGGAGAAATGGCTTGAGTATATATACTCGCACAAAACGTGACCTCCGAGCCCCTTGTAACTACAACGTCCGAACCTGTACCATCTTCAGTCCATGAACCGTCGACATGGCGTGTAAATTCCTCATCTCCAATGAAATCGTTCGTGGGAGCGATGATGCTTATATCCTGAAACGGGTTATTTGCTTTGGTGATCCCAAGGGTTATGCGAGTTATTGTCGAAGGGGTGTGTCGAATATTTTGGAAAATAAATTCGCATCGACCTTTCCAAATGGCCCATAAGGTATTGGCAAAAATGCCAAATTGCGTTTCATTGAGGTTTTTGCTTAGATGGAAGATTACCTCTTTGGGCTCACCATTAATATTGTCGACTCGCAAGCTAAGGGGAGATATGAATCAAACTAACTTCGATTGTGGACATAAAAATGCCATATGTAAGATGTCTTCATCTTCATTTAAACAACGCTTACAAGTCGTGGGAATAGAGCTAATTCGTCGATGAAGATTCATGTTAGTTGGTACGGCATTTAAGCAAACCCGACAAAGAAAAACGGCCACCCGAGGCGAAATTATTTTATTGCGCCAAATAATGGCCCATATTTTTACAGATTCGGATGTGGGCTCGGGTGCAGATGACGGTACGCGCTTTTGACCGAGAATACCCCATTAGTTTCAAGAGTCCACACCAACTTATCTCGTTGGAGAAGAGAGGATGTCGAGATGGGTGTATTTTCGAGGATATCAAGCGTTTTAGACACCCCAAAAAATTCAAGGAGAAGCGGTACATTCCAACAAACCGTCTCATAATCAATGAAATCGGAAACAAACATATTGCGGTGCTGGAGATTTTGAAGGGCATGATTCTCCCAATTCCGGTACCATGGCGATCCGATCGCCGAGCAAGATTCACCATTCCCAATTATCCATTTGATATTGTCTTTGAAGTGGATTCTTTGATCAATAAGACTTCTCCAAAATTTCGTAGCGATACCTCGGCGTTTCGTGTGCCAAATGGTATTGTGGGGTAAGTATTTAGCCTTAAGAATGTTAACCCATGGTTTATTGATATTGGAGATTAAGTACCAAAGACTTTTTTGAATAAGAGCTTGATTGAAACTGAATAAGTTGCGAATTCCCAAACCGCCTTCCAATTTCGGTCGCGCCAATTTCTCCCATTTGCAAAGCGCAAGAAATCGACCCTCTTTTTTACCCCCCCAAAAGCGACGGGTGATTCTAGTAATTTCCAATAGGCTATTTTTTGGTAAAATTTCCGTGGACATCGTGTAAACTGGTATAGCTTGAAGAACGGATTTTATGAGGACTAGGCGACCGGCATGCGAAAACGTTTGGATTTTCCAACCGGAGAGTTGATTTTGCACTTGTTGGATGAGATTATGCGTATTTAGAGTGCCATTTTTACGGATATAAAACCCAAGGTAACTTTCAACTTCGTCCGCCCTAGTACCACCAATGATAGTGAGTACCTCATCTTGTCGCATTAGAGATACATTTTTACTAAACCAAAGTTTGGATTTGCTCGGATTAATTTGTTGACCCGACACGAGACCAAAAGAGTGTAGGGCCGCGCGAACCCGTTCGGCTTCTTGGGAGTTAGCGGCGGCAAAGATGGTGAGGTCGTCGGCATATAAAGAGTGACTGATTTTGGGTGCGGAGAAGGCTAGTTTAACCCCATGGATATAATTAGGGTTCATAGCAAAATTTAGGGATCGCGATAATAAATCCATACCTAAAATAAATAGGTACGGAGACAAAGGGCATCCTTGACGTAAACCCCGGTATGGTTTGAAGAATCCATCACCGTGACCATTCATAAGGATCGAAAATTTAGCACTACGCATACACGCATCAATTAATTTTGAAATATGTGAAGGGAAATTATATTGGAGAAGAATCGCATTGATAAAATCCCAACTCATACGGTCAAAAGCTTTTGATAGATCCGCCTTAAGCGCAAAAGAAGGAGCGCCAAAATTCCGTTGACTAAACAAGTGTAGCACTTCCTTTACCACAATGATATTGTCGGAAATAAGGCGTTGTGGTAGGAAGGCATTTTGCTCCTCGGCAATAATGGTCATGAGACTCGGGCATATTCGGGATACAAGGATTTTAGCAATAATTTTATAAACCATATTAAGTACGCTAATCGGTCTATAATCGTTAATAGATTGAGGCTCGCTAAGTTTAGGGATGATAACCATGTGTGCGTCTCCAAGTTCTTTGGGGAGTATTCCGGTTCGAAAAAATGTATGGATCGTGATGGATATAGGTACGAAGAGATCGAAGATAAATGCCTTAATAAATCGACCCGTCACACCATCCGGGCTCGGACTTTTGTCAGATCCGAGATCCTTTATGGCCGCCAAAATTTCGTCATTTGAGAGTACACCATTCATAAGAGACCGATCGGCTTCGGATACTTTGGGTAACAAATCGAGAAAGGCCGACGAATAAACATGCGAGAGCGGAGATACCTCTTGAAATGAAGAGATAGGTTTGTAATGGCGCACAAACGCACGTCGTATGGATGTATCATCGCCCAGCCATGTACCATCGTTGAGTTGAAGCGAACGGATGGTGTTTTGGCGACGGCGAATAGAGGTTAGTTGGTGGAAATATCGGATATTGCGATCACCACCGAGCACCCAATTGGCACGAGATCTTTGGTGCCAATAAACTTCGGTTTGGTCAAGAGTTTTTTCGTGTAGGTTATGAAGCTCTTTTTGCTTTAAGAGATTATCATGAGACGGTAGTTGGCTTTGCGTATGGAGCATTTCGTCCTCGATAGATTTGAGTCGATCAAGAGGGCTAATTTGCGAATTCTTCCAAAGAGTGAGACCGGTTTTCATGCGCGAGTAAGCGATCTCCCAAGTTGCGTTTGCAGATCCAAGGTGATCATGTACCAAACTTTTGAAGTCGGATTCATGTAGCCACCAATGCTCAATACGGAACGGTTTTTTGAATCTTTTAGTAGGTACGTTGGTACGCAAAAGAATAGGATGGTGATCACTATGAAATCGGGGGAGATGAAAAACATTTGCATCGGGATATAGTTCATTCATGGCAGCGTTGATGAGACAACGGTCTAACCATTGCCTAATGTATTGTCCTCGAAATCTCCTATTTGCCCAAGTGTAAGCCGGTCCGTTACAACCGAGATCGATGAGACCATTCCTATTTATAAAGTTGACAAATCTCTTATTATTCACATTAAAGGAAGATGACCCTCCTTCTTTTTTACTCATAGAAGTAATCGCATTGAGATCTCCAATAATATACGCTGGCTCATTTGATAGAAGTTGGTTCTCGATCATCTCCCAAATTGCGGGGTTATTAACTCGATGTGGATCACCGTAAACACAAAGAAGCTTCCATTTACGGTTGGTTTTTGGATCGAACACATAAGCAAATATATAATAGTAAGATTGCTCTATAATTTGCACTTGTACATCGTGTTTCCATAAAAGCCAAAGCCCCCCCCCCCTCCCTCCCGAAGAGCCAATAGAAGAGATTATTTCATGATTCGAGAGAGTAAAATATCTAATCCTATTTTTTGCCTTCACGATATTACAACGAGTTTCGGAGATAAAAGCTATAGATGAACAAGTGCTATGGAGGTAACGGCGAAGCATGGACATTGTTGCGCGGCCTCCACTCCCGCAACAATTCCAAGAGAGAATGTTCATGACGTGTTGGCCTAGTCGGAATAAGATTTAAGTACCATAGCGTCGAATTGTATCAAAAAAAAAAAAAAAAAAAAAAATATATATATATATATATATATATATATATATATATGTGTGTGTGTGTGTGTGTGTGTGTGTGTGTGTGTGTGTGTGTGTGTGTGTGAGCGATTCGATAGGTAGAATTGATGTTAGAGGTCTAGGATTTGAGCACCATTTTCTGAAATTTGGGTAGAGTATGGACTTAATTTTATGTTTTTTCTTATCCCGATTTTCTGGAAAATTGGTAGAGAAAATCAGAACTTGTAATCAAAACTTCAATTCCAACTTCAAATCACAACTTCTTATCAGAATACCCTGAAATATGAAGAATTTGATCGCTAGAATCAAAACTTGATCGCTAGAATATACTGGAACATGAATTGTCGTGAATTATAATCGAGAAAAGTAAGAATTGATCGAGAACAGCAAACCACGTCTGGATCGAGAGCAGCAAATCACAGAACTATCGAGAACTTTCGAGAACGATCGAGAACAATCACAGGAAAGCACAGAAAATCGCTCTGATCGCCCTGCCGAGAATTATTGTCGCTGTGACCGTCCTATTGAGAAGAGGATTGGAAATAACTATCGAGAACAATCACTGCAAATCACTGCAAATCACCGTCACTGTTGACAACTGTCGAGAAGAGTTATCGTCACTGTGATCGCACCTTTTCGGAAAGAGGATTGGGAAGAGGACTGTCGAGAAGAGGATCTCACTGTCGAGAAGAGTAATCTCACTGTCGAGAACTGTCACTGTCGAGAATTGTTACTATCGCCGATGAACATTGAGAACTGTCAAGACGCCATCAGATCTCCTTTAACTACTTGCACCTCTAACGGTTGCGTATTTTAGAAAGGGAAATTATACTATGCCCCTGAGATTCCCCCCACTATTCACGACATGGTGAATAGTGGGGTATGGTATTAATACCCATCTCCAATTCGTACCTCCCATTTCAATTGACGGTTAATTGTGCTTTGAATTAACGGTTAATTCAAATATAATTAACACGTAATACAATTGTATTAATCATCAACATAATCAGTGATTTAAATTGCGGCGCAATTGCGCCGTCATAGCGCAAATCGCAATAAATATTTATAAAACGCAACACCGCAACCTTCTAAATAGCGCCGCAATATTGCCGCAATATCACGCAATATCGGTGATCATATGTAAATTACAGTCCAAGCGCAATGGACCGCTATATCGCAATTTAAAACATTGAACATAATTAATAATTTCAATTAACGGTTAATACAATTCACCGGATATAATTTTGGGAGATTTCAATTAGCCCCTCCATATCGTGAATAGTGGGGGGGGGGGGGGGGGATGGGGGGCACAGTAAATGACCTCTTTTAGAAATAAACACAAGCAAATATATTTAGTTGTCAACTCCGTCCTTGTGTATTTTGCAAATTATATTTAACGATTGTGTATTTTGGAAATAAACTTCAAAAAGATATGGGAAATGCTTTCAAAAATAATTGGGCTCACATTCACTACGAGAACTAAATGAGGTGATCGTGTCAAAGAATCATTGGATACACTAACAAATGCATTTAATCTTTTTTTTGTGTGTAGTAAATCACAAACATTATGTGTCGTAAAAAATAATTGCCTGTTTAATCCATAATTATATTACGTAATCATTGTGTGTAGTAAAAAATTCGGTTCATTTGACCTCCCTAATTTTTCATTTAGTTTAAAATTTTATTTTCATCCGTTAATTAATAATTTGGCAATTAAATAAGTTACATGGCTGTGGATTTGATGACATAACATAATTTGATGATATGGCAACTATAATTCGATGATCTCTCCAATTTGATTTCTCTTCCACCCCATCCAATTTCACGGTCTCCTCTCTATTACCATGCAATTTCTTTCTGAAATTTTCAGATCTTTAATATGAATAAATTTGAAGTTAATCTATTTTATAATGGTCGATTTGAGTATATTAATGATCATTTAGAGTATACCGATTATGAAAAAGAGAGGGTGGATAGCCTTAGTGTTCAAATAAAATAATGTGATATTTTTAGCCATTATAAAGAAGAATGTGAGGTTGGAAAATCTTTTTAAGGTATTTTACAGTATGAAGATAATTTTGTGAATTTGCCAGGTCATCAAATTATTTGGAAGACACGTAATTAATTTAACCTACAGTATGAGATAATTTTGTGAATTTGCTGAGTGATCCAACCAAAAAGTTGAGCAGTCAATATCAGACTTTTCTCATTATTTTTTCAATGTCATATACCTTTACCTAAATATTATATACTCTTTTAAATATATATTTTTAATTTTTAATTTCAAACAACTCCTCAAAAAAACTGCTACCTAATTAGCAGCAGACGGGTTTTTGACGATAACTAACAATTATTTCATGAAATACCAAATATAATAATCATTCAGGAAATATAATTATAAATATACGGAACATTTAACTAATCTCTAAGATTACAGGCATTCCTTTTAGTTTGGAGCTCTTCCACATGTTACTAGGGGTGTCAATGATTCGGATCCGGTTCGGATAGTGGTCATACCAGATCCATATCCATATTTTTTTTCGGATACGGATCCGGATACGGAATTATCCGGATCCGAATACGGTTCGGATAATAAACGGATACGGATACGGTTCGGATATTGTCGGATACGGATACGGTTCGGATATTGTCGGATACGGATACGGATACGGTTCTCTTTCGGATATTAAAACGGATACTATGTTATCATAACATAACTTACTTTTTAGGTATAAATATATATAATTTGTGACATGAATGATAAATATGATTATATTTAAACGTAATTTTACGATTGTGAGTTTAAATCACTCACAAATCATTAATTTGTATATGATTTTTCAACTAATATCAAATATAATACATAAAAATAATATATAATATACGTATCCGGATCCGGTTCCGGATACTTGAATCTGGTTCCGAATATCCGGATCCTAAAAATACCCGGATCCGGAACACGGATCCGGTCCCCGCACCAAAACCAAATATTGAAACCGGTTCCGGATCCTAAAATTAGCAACCAGATCCATATCCGAATCCACTCGGATCCGAATATTTTTTTCGAATCCGGATATTTTTTCGAAAACGATTCGGGTCGGTTCGGGCAATATCCACACCATTGACATCCCTACGTGTTACCCCACAACAAAACAGAAACCCTCATATTTTAAACAGCACATGGGAGTTAAAATAAAATAATTGTTACGCGCCCAAAAGTTGGTTCAGGGTTCAGACAAGAGCAAATGAACACCATAGAATATATCCAAAACATTCAATAAACAACATTATGCTATGATTTTGTCAGATGCATGACACATAAACCATAGCTTATCTATCTAATACGGCCCTACCCATGATTCATCCCTGACGTCACCAAAATTATTTTTTTATTCGTTATGTTGTCCCACCACACCCTCTCAATAAAAAGCTCCGTAACATGTTAATTAGTGGGCCAATTAACTGTTGATCCTAATTAAAGAAGTATACTTAGATTAATTGGGAGAAATATGATGTTATCTAGGCTAATTGAGGATGTGATGGGAAAAAAATATAATTTCCCTGCGACATATACATATGGGATTTTATATGTTGTCCCTCCAACTTAAATTTTTTTTTTTAATGAAATGACAAGAAAAAATTAATGAATTGATTAATATTATTAATTCACTCGATTAGCGATTGAATTGATCGTTAAATTAAATTAACACGTCAATTAACATTTAATTATGTTAATTAGAAATATTAATCAATCCACTTAGCTATTTTGCCCCAGTTAAGAACAGTTTGGGAGAGAGTATATTTTTCCTTCGCATAGTGCTATAGTTACAACAACTCATCCGGTCCCAACTCCAATTCCATATCATCCAAATAGACCAAACAACTCCCCGTGAGTTAAAAACTTAAAATTAACCAATATACTGTTTTCACACACAATACGTCAATACATCATTTTCACTGTACATTTTCCTAACACACAATTGGGCCACTGCACAGCCCACTTTATATATCACCTCTTCTCCTCTCTTCTTTTCTCTGCGACATCACTTTCACAGCGTGACAGAAAGGAGAATAACTACAGAGAGACGGGGGAGAAGGTCTGAGCAAACATGCAGAGGTTTTTCTCTCGGAGGTTATTTTCTACCATGGCCTCCAAGCGAGGTCATGCCGGCATGGCCGAGGCTGTAGCATCACGGCAGGACGACAATGTCACTCTTCTTCCGAAATTGCCTTCGTTTGATTATACTCCTCCACCGTACGACGGACCACGTGCGGCTGAGATCCTCCGCAAGAGATCACAATTCCTCAGTCCCTCCATCTTCCACTTCTACAATAAACCTGTACGAAACTTAATCACTTCCTGATTCCTTTACATTTCTTTTCGATTTTTGTTCTTGCGAACTGAAATATCTTGTTTTACGTACAAATTCCTGAGATTCCCAAACTTAGATCGTAATGTATATGGATCGAAATCACTAATTTTGAGCACGAATTTCGCAAGATCATTCAATGCCATAACAAATGTTTGTTAATTTTCCTCTTTTTATTCATTCATTTACTTTCCATGAGTTCGGGATAAACGACGAAAACGACGAGTTGTTGTGCTGGCTAATAATTAGGTAAACTGATCGACGATCTTAATTTCACTAGGGCTATTTTGGGAATTGGTTACTACTCTCAGTTGCCAGCTCACTCATCCTTGTCTTTTTCATTACAAACAAAACAGTTACTTCCTTCATTAAGCCCATGGGCCTTCATACTTATCTCCTTAAACAAAAATTAACTACTAAGTTTAATAATAATAATAATTTTTTTGCCAGCTAAATATTGTAGAAGGGAAGATGCAGTATTTATTCGACGAAGATGGTCGGCGATACTTAGACGCGTTTGGAGGAATCGCGACCGTTTGTTGCGGACACTGTCATCCTGACATAATCGATGCCGTTGTTAAACAAATGAAGAAAATTCAACACTCTACTGTTTTATATCTCAATAATGCCATTGCCGATTTCGCGGAAGCTCTCGCCTCCAAAATGCCTGGCGATCTCAAGGTAACTTATGCTTCTTTTAAAAAATAATCTTGAAAGAAAATTAATGAATTTTTTATGAATTTAATTAGGTTGTTTTTTTCACGAATTCTGGAACGGAAGCGAATGAGCTGGCACTCATGATGGCGAGACTATATACTGGTAGTCAAGATATTATCTCGCTAAGAAATGCGTATCATGGAAATGCTGCTGCGAGTATGGGCACTACTGCTCAGTCCAACTGGAAACATAATATTGTTCAAGTAACTCCATAATTAATTAATTAATTATAAAAAAACTCTTAAAAAGAATTATTTTATTTATTGTTATTTTTTTTAATGTGAAACAGACTGGAGTGCACCATGCATTGAACCCAGATCCATACAGAGGAATATTCGGCTCGGATGGAGAGAAATACGCAAGAGACGTTCAAGAAATAATCGATTTTGGAACCACTGGCCAAATTGCTGGTTTCATTTCCGAAGCAATTCAAGTACATTTCCCAACTTTATTATCCCTTTTATTTCAAAACAATTTTATTTTATATAAATTTTTTTATTTTTATTTTGATAGGGAGTTGGGGGGATAGTGGAATTAGCACCGGGTTATTTACAAGCAGCGTATAAAATAGTAAAAAAAGCTGGTGGGGTTTGCATCGCAGACGAAGTACAATCCGGTGTTGCGAGAACGGGATCTCATTTCTGGGGTTTCGAAGCACACGGCGTCGTTCCTGATATTGTCACCATGGCAAAGGTAATTAACTTCTTATTTTTTCTTTTTATTTAATTAATTATTAAATAATTAATATTTTAATTTATTATTTTTTGATAGGGAATTGGAAACGGGATACCGATTGGAGCGGTAGTGACGACGCCAGAAATAGCGCAAGTGATGACGCGTAGGAGTTATTTCAATACGTTCGGAGGAAACCCGGCTTGTACAGCTGGCGGTCATGCGGTTTTGAAAGTGTTGGAAAAAGAGAAATTGCAGGAGAATGCGCATCTCGTTGGGTCCCACTTGAAAGACCGACTCTTTGCTCTCAAACAGAAGTATCAAAGTATGTAGAAATGTTTTGCTAATGTTTTTCTTTTTTTGGTTATTTTATTTTAATATATTTTTTGGTTTGTAGTAATTGGGGATGTGAGAGGAAGAGGGTTGATACTTGGAGTTGAGCTCGTAACGGATCTTCAGAAGAAAACTCCGGCTAAAGTTGAGATTAACCGCGTAATGGAGCTCATGAAAGGTAAAAAAATATCGATTTAATTTTCAGAAATAGATTTTAATTTATTCGTTTTTGTATTTTATCTTTGGAATAGATATGGGGGTGTTGGTAGGAAAAGGCGGGTTTTATGGGAATGTATTGAGAGTAACGCCTCCGCTTTGCTTCACTAAAGAGGATGCTGGTAAGTATATAGTATATTTATTACTATCGAAATTATTTGTTTATTTTGATTGATTAATTTAATTAATGCGAGTTTGAAATTCGATAATTTTTCAGATTTCTTCGTGGATGTGATGGACATTGCACTGTCAAAGGTCTGAAACCTTGCGTTAATATAATAATAAGAGCTAGTTGATGATGTTGAAAATTTAAAATGATGAGATATCACCTCGTTATCTCGTTAACATTGCTTGTATTATTCACTTGCTCACGAGTGTTATTATAAAAATCATGTTCGTTTACAAACTCGTTTTTTTATATATTTGAATAAATAATTCGTGTAACTTGATCGCAATGCAAAATACCATACCAATTATACTGTGCTGAAGAATATGTTTCATCTATGGAACTGCAGAACCATTTTGTCAACAAATTAATCCAAGCAAAACAAGAATCAAAATAATAAAAAACAACACCCCATCTAAACTCAAAATATACAAACATATACAAAGCAAACAATCCACAAATTTCAAACAAACAAACTCTATTTTTTACCATTAATCATAGGCCTACCTGCTCCCGATCCCGATCCACCAGCCCCTTTATTATTATTAGTATTACTCGCATTTCCAAAGCTTTTAACATCGATCAAATCTCCAAACAAAGTATCCGGCATGTAATACGGCTTCGGCGCATTCGGCATCTCTTTCTTCAAAGCAGGCGCGTTATTAATATTATTAATATTATTAAACCCTCCAGTAAAACCCCCAAACGAACCCATCCCCTCCATTTTATGCGAAATGGAGGCCGCTGGATTTACAGAAGGGGCAGGGGTATTATTCACGACAGTAGTAGGAGTTGTTGTAGTCCCAAAAGAATTGTACCTCTCCATTGGCTGGTATGACTTAGCCGTTGGGTACGCAGGATTATTATAAGGATTATTCGACGCGTAATTATTATTAATATTATTATTATTATTATAGTATTGGGGTTGAGGAGGGGCAGGTTGAGCAGGATTGGCCCACGAGGCAACATACCCATTGTAAGGATTGTAATTGTACCCAGGATTGTACGGATTATAATTGTAGGGTTGTTGAGGAGCAGTGTAAGGTTGAGGAGAAGAAGGTGAAGCGGTAGTTACGGGGACAAGCGCCAGCGAGGCATTGGGATCGACCGAGACAGACGGGGAAGTAACGGGTGTTGATTCTGAAGGGTTGGGTTCGTAAAGAGCGAGAGTTAAAAAATCGACCATGTCTTGTGGTTTCGATGACGTGGCGGGCGGTGGTTGGTCGAGGACCACGAGCGCGTTATTCGCATTTGACGATGATTCTTCAGAGGATCCCGATGCTTCCTGCTCTATATTCTTTCCTTTCGACTTCCTTCTAGCCAGCTCAGCAAATTCGTCGTCTTCTTCCTCTACCGTTACCTCCTCTGGTTTCTTCGTTTCTTCTGCGACTGGAGGGGTCAGTATGACTGGAGCGACTGGAGCGACTGGAGCGACTGGAGCGACTGGAGCGACTGGAGCGACTGGAGCGACTGGAGCGACTGGAGCGGATGGTTCGATTTGTAACGGAACATTTCCAGACGCAATTGCATCGTGTTTTTCGAGCACGCTTTGTAAATGGTCGTTCAGTGCCAATGCTTCCGCTAATAACGCTTCATCCCTAAATAATAACTCGTGGAATTAAAATTAACTAATTAAGAATATAGATCAATTTTGAATTTTATTTTTGTACCCAGTGGAGCTGACGAGCTCAACAATTTTTTTCTGGTTGGCGCGGCATTGGCTGACAAGATCCGCAATGATCTCATCCTTAATTGCCACCTGATCGCGAGGATTAACGGCTCGGATCATCTCGCTTAGAAGCTCCAAAACGTTCTTAATTTTATTCAACTCTGTCATGCTAACAAACATCACAATAAAATTAATTAACGCAATTAATAATATTTCGAAAGTTTAATAAATTTAATACCTCATGTTTGAAATTTCGGGTGGGGGTCTTTCTCGTTCGTTCGTGGCTCGATAATTATTATTAGAGTTTAACAAACCATTATTATTATTATTAAATCTTGGTGAAGATAATTCGTTGTTATTATTTGTAAATGTGAGTGGCGCTTCCGGTGCTCGTCTCGGAAATTGCACTCCAGATCTCTGCGAGGATTTTCATAAAATAAGATTAAATAGATAAAAATAAGATTGTAATTATTATTATTATTATTATTATTATTATTATTATTATTATTATTATGAACGTGCCTTTAATTCGATATAGGCCCAGTAATAATGGGGGTATTGGCTTCCAGGTCCGCCGAAGGCTTCTTGCCATGAATCGAGAAGCATCAGTGCTTTGTCTCTCACTTGCGAATCAGTCTTCATGAAATTTTAAGGTTTAAATTAAATTTGAGTTTGTAATTTTTATGGTTTTAAAAATAACAAATAACCTGCTTTTTGACGATTTTGGTCATTTCTTGAAGAAGTTCGAGGTGAGCTACTTCGTATCGAACTGGATCTCCGCAGTTCTTCATCATTGTTTCTAGAAGCTGCGTGGAATAAAGTCGATTATTATCATGAATAATTAATCGAGGTTTATATTATTGATATAGTATATGAATGTATACCAGTAGGGAAAAGAATTGAACTTTGGCATGCTTGTTTTGCAATCGCTTCTTGATTGCTTTTGCTACTTCTTTTGTTTGCCTGATTGAATTTGAATAATTAGCAAAAAACAAGAATTAGGGGGGAAATATCCCAATAAAAAATTGGAGCTACAGATCAAAATATATCGTAATAATCTATCAAAAGTAATACAATTTAAATTTATCCATCCTTTAGTCAAACCCTTTGAAAAGTCTTTTTCTTTCTTCAATTTCGTACAGAACATAAAAGCAGCTTTTACTACCAAATTGTAATAATTAATTTAAACCCAGCACAGAAACAAAGTACAACCAACACGAAAATCATAAATTAACAGAAAAAAATCAATCACAAAAGTGAAAAATTGAATTCGGAAACAGAAAACTCACCAGCTATTAGAATTGATCATGTCGCAAATATCCAAATTCAAGGCCCAATCAGGGCCATTAAGGAGGTGACTCGTCGCCTTCTCGACCCTCGTCGTGGCCGAAGCTGAGCCCAGCGACGTCATCATCGTCTCCGATGAAAGAGAGAGGTTTTGGTGGTAGTTTTCTACTCGAAGGAGGACAATAATTCGCCTCTCTTGACTTTTGGCTCTTCTCTGGATGGATGGATGGGATGGAATGGAATGGAAAGAAGACAACTGAAGCAAGTAGAAAGGGCATAAAATGAAATTTATTGTTTATAAGGGGTTTAGCATAAAAAACACCAGCCTGCGTTGTTCTAGTCTTTTGCTCTTGCAGTAATGCAGTGTGGCACTAGCTGTATTATTTTTAAGAACTATGAGTTTACATAATGTAATATTAATTTTATTGGGGTGGTAAGTGAAAATATTCTAGTAAGAGGCAGGGGTATATATGAAAAGTTAGTTTATTTATTTATTGGTTTAGTCTGGGTTTGTGTGCTGAGTCAAGGGTCAAAGATAGGCGATAACGGATGTTAAGTACCGCCGTCCGAGATGGAAAAGTGGTATTGTTCTACGAATTACGACCACACCTGCTTCGCTTTAATATTCCATTTTACTTTATAATATTCTTTTTCTTACGATATTTTTCACAAATTGTTAAAATATATAACATATAATATAAGGGGATTTACATATTTATTTATTTTAAACTTAAAATTACATATTTACCTTTCTTAAAATTAATATATCATATTTACCCTTTCATAAATCTAAAATATCATATTTACCCAAAAATTAAAAATCATCCAATTTCTCCGTTAATATTAACTATCAATATTTAAAATTACTACTTCACCCTTCACACATCTACTCTTCTAAAAATCCAAAATAACATTTTTATCCTTTTAAAAATAAAAATATCATATGTATCCACAAAAAATATAACAACGTAATTGTAAATGCAAAAATACATCAACAAAATTTCAAAAAATAATCATTCTACCAATCTCAAATGACAAATAAAACATATAAAAAATATAGTTTCATGGCACAAATATATCCATAATTAAAAATATTATTAAACTGTACGGCGTGATTTATTCTTGTCGAGTAAGTAAAGGTATGTATGATATTTTTATTATTGAGAGAGTACGTATGATATTTTTTATTTTTAAAAGGGGTAAATATGATATTCTGGATTTTTAAAACGATAAATATACAAAGGGTAAAATAGTAATTTTAAATGTCGGCCGTTAAGTTTAATGGAAAAAATGGATGATTTTTAATTTTTGAGTAAATATGATATTTTAGATTTATGAAAGAATAAATATGATATTTTTATTTAAAAAAGAGTAAATATGTAATTTTATATTTAACAAAGAATAAATATAAATATGTAAATCCTCCTATAATATATGATCTAGTGTGTTAAGCATGCCGCTGCAATAAGCTCTTTTTTGCCAGCGTGCATAATTATTCGTCTATAATATCACACCTTGAATTATTATATTTTTATATTTTTCTTTCAATGTCATTAATGATAATATTCTATAACATGTTCTTAATTACGCCGTTATCTTATCACAATCACTAGTCAAATATTCTGTACACATTCTATTGGTTGGAGCGAGACACGTATCCCTCCTCCAAACATAATATCTATCTTTCTTGTCTCGTATGATTTAATTCGTTGATAAACATACAAAAAAAAATAAACACCACAATATTTTTGCAAATAAGTCTAATAAACAAATTAATCTTATTTTCTTGAGTAAATAAACAAATAGTCACAAATTATTATTATTAGACTTCTAAATCAACAATGGAATTCAACATGGAATCCACGTCAGGAGCAACAATAGCACGTGTCCCGAGCTGACCAATCACACAACACTGTTTCTCTTTCGTATTTACCGCCATTACATCCTGTGCAAATTTGCAATCTGACCCTGGATAAACCTACATTTCCCAAATACACCACTTCTTTAAAAAAATCACCTTATATGAGTTTGGTAAATTATTAATAGAGTAATGAACTTACATCGAACAAATTATCGCCTAATTTCATCTTGACTTTCCCGCTCTTATAAACGAGTAATTTACCCATATACCCTCCGGATAATTCGTTCAATTTACACCCTTCTTTTTTTGAATTTCTCGAACTGGACGATGCGTCAGAGTTAATTCTCGCTAATGGAAGCATCGAAGGCAATTGAAAGAATAGCATTTGCGAATCTTCTCTTTCTTCCTATAATTATTTAATCATTAAATTGTTTTACAAATTTAAAAAATATATAAAAGAAATTTGAAAAAAATATATACAGTGAGGCCAAGTTCACTGGCAGGATTTAATAGGGTCCCCGCTGAAAATAAATTAGTATTCGCATCCCTAAATTCGTCTTCGTTCAATATTTCTGCAAAAAATGGAATAATAATAATAATTAAAGGGTATTAATGTAAAAATGATATTGAATAGTAGGTTAGTTAGTTACCTGGATCGCCAGAATATGGGGGCCTTAAAGGAAGAGTAATTGGATAATTTGATTCGTAATTCTGCAAAAAAATATATTAAACTATTATCTTTTATGACTTTTTCTATTTTAAAATTACAAAATATACTTACCCAAGGTTCAACATATTCTTTCTCCACTTCTGCAGATGGATCTGAATATATCGAAAAATAAAATGTTAAAATAAATATATAAAGAGAGAAAAGAATTTGATTTTGATTTTTTACCTGAATATGAGAATTTGGGGATATTGAAGGATTTCAAGGAATTTATTTCTCCGAATGAAATTTGTGCTGGAAAATAAAAATGCATATATATTAATTACAACATATCTTAGAATATCAGCAAAAATTTAATTTAGGGTTTGAAGGATTTATACCTTCCTTCTTCTTTGGATTTCTTCTCCCCAAACCAGGATCATTCTGTCATACAAAATTCATTATTAGATATAATTTAATCACAAAATTATGTGAATAAATCATCTCGATCAGAAAAAAAGTATGAACCTTTGCGGTTCTCAGTTTGTCCATTAAAGCCTTGTCAATCGTCTCATCCTTGATTTCAACTGGTTCTCTGGATAATTAAAAACCATGTTTCAATTGTAAAGAAAAATTGAAATTGAAATTTTAAGAAAGTTTTGGTCTTTGATTATTTACATTACGTTTTAGGTACCAAGGGTTTTGCAATCTTAGGGGGAGGGGCTTTTGGCGCAAATTTCAACTGTAACGAAATGAATCAACAAATAAGCGTTGAAATTGATGATTAATACAGCTATGAGCATTCAAATGCGAATGGTTAGTACAGACAAATTACGATTAGGATTCAGGAGAAAGAAAAAGAACTGACCTTTCGAGTGGGCTTCTTAGAATCCGGTTCTTCCTTCTTCATTTTCGATTGCTCAAAATAACAATCTAACTAAACAATCAATCAAACATAATATAATGAATAAAAAATAAGAAACTCGAATTGGAAAATTCTAAAAAAAACAGACAGATGAAACAAATCAACCGATAATGCAAGCAACTCTCGTGCAAAATCTCATGCAAAATCAAAATTAATTAAAATTAATTAACGCAATCTTACTCAAAGGAGTTCCAGTCGGAAGTTTACAAACCCGGCAAAGGCGGACGGTGAGACGCGGCGGCTGGTAGAGGTTCTGCCGTTTTCTCAGTACCTTCACGCTTATATACATTTCTGCAGATGAAAAGCCCTCCATGTATTTCCCCTCCGGTATAAGAAAACTGGATATCTCCCTTATCAAGTTGAGAGATTTTATAGGCCTAAAAGCCTATTAATTATTTCAAATTTTTTTATTTGTATGGGCCTTCATAAACTAGGCTATAGTGATAGGTTGGGTCATGTATTATTATAATGGAAATTTTTCAAATTTAACCAAGTTTTGAAACAATATTCACGAAATAACCAAGTTTTGAACATAATTATCAAAATATCTTTTGCGCGGTATGAAACATCGCCATACTGTAGCAGGCGGAGAATGAAACCCCGCTTTCCTTAATTTTGTTCCATTTGGCAAACTAAAGGAATTAAATGGGGTTAAATATATCAGCGACGGTAAAAACCGTCGCTAAAAGTCAAGAGAACCGTCGCTAAAGACATTTCCGACGGCTCCCCGTCGCTGAAAGACATCTCCGACGGGCCGTGGCAAAAAGTACATTAATACCGACGGCCCGTAGGTGATAATCAATTCTGTTGTAGTGATGCACCCAAAATGTACCCACCGAATTCTCTATTATTTATTTATTACGTTTAATTATCGTGATAATTAAGATATATAATTAAATATTCATTAAAATTTATTCCAATTTATGAATTCGAATAAATTTATGAATTCAAAATGCACCCAAAATGTACCGCCGCTGAAAACTTTCACCGGCGGGGTCTGTTATTTTTACCGACGGTCTACTTCCCGCCACTGAAAATATGCTAACCGGGCCATTACTTTCAGCGGCGGTACTTTCAGCGACGGTATTTTAATTTTCACCGGCGGTTTATTACTTTTAGCGGCGGAACTTTCAGCGGCGGTATTTTAATTTTCACCGGCGGTTTATTACTTTTAGCGGCGGTATTTTAATTTTCACCGGCGGTTTATTACTTTTAGCGGCGGTATTTTTATCAGCAGTTTCTTTATTTTTAGCGGCGATTCTTTATTTTCACCGGCGGTACCCCCACCGAAACTTTTTTTCAGATTTTTTTTTAATTGTTCCATAATATTTTAAAAAATGAGAAAAAACAAAATAAAAAAAATCTGATTTGACGTGTAGAATAATAAAAAATTTCCATAGACAATAATAAATTACATAATCCACAATGATACTATCTAAATCATACATAATCAACAATAATTTTTTCTAAATCATACAAATGTTTTAAACACAATTATGCGTACATCACCTTGCTCTCCATTCTCTCCATTCTCTCGTAACCCTAGCGGCAAATAATCTCCATCCTCTCCACTACATCCACTCTCGTAACCCTAGCGGCACATAATCTCCATCCTCTCCACTGCACCCGTTAACCATTTGCTCGGTGTTCTTCACGAGTTTCGAGATCCAATTGATTTTGAGAAGCCGAAGATGCGGTACGATTTTAACTTTTGTCCTTTCTCTGTACCGGTTCAAAGCATCTTCAAACCCATCTACAAACAAATAATTAATTACGTTTTATTCCCTCATACAAAAAAATAATATGATTGAATCGAAGTATGTGAAGGGAATCGTACCAAAGCATTTGTTGGTCGGGGCTTATCCTTGCTCTCGTAATTTCCACTTTACTCCCTGAAAAAATGTAAAATTAACGTTTTCACTTTTTAAATATTTAGAAATGAATTAATAAAATAACTAAACCTGCGAGGCGAAGATGTTGTACGATTTCTCTGTACCGGTTCAAAGCATCTTCAAACCCATCTACAAACAAATAATTAATTACATTTTAGCCCCTCATACAAAAAAAAAATAATATGATTGAATCGAAGTATGTGAAGGAAATCGTACCAAAGCATTTGTTGGTCGGGGCTTATCCTTGCTCTCGTAATTTCCACTTTAGTCCCTGAAAAAAATGTAAACTTCCAGAATTTTACAATGAGAGAGAGAGAGAGAGAGAGAGAGAGAGAGAGAGAGAAACTGACTATTTAGAGGGACTAAATTGCAAAATTGTCATTTTTGAATACCAACCCTAATAATACCCTTCTCGGCAGTGAACCACTGAAATTATTCCACCACCACTAAGAATCGAACAAACATTATCGTCGTCACTGATCACCAAGCATTCTCGAAGCCCCCATGTATTTTCACACGTATACTTCGAAGGCTTCTAGTATTATTTAAAAAGTGAACTCAATTGGGATTTCATGAATGAAGATTGAGAACTCAATTGCAAAATTAATGCGAAATTAGCGCAAAAATAAATTATGCCTAATTTCAAAAACAAACTAATCAATTTCTGCCTAATCAATTTCTGCCTAATTTCAAAGACAAAATTAACGAAAAAAAACCCAAATTTCATCCCTAATTTCTGACTAATCAATTTCTAATCAATTTCAGAAAAAAAATTAACGCAAAAATCCCTAATCAATTTCATAAAATCAAATTCTGCCTAATTTCTATTCAATTTCTATCAATTTCTATCAATTATATCCCTAATTACCATTCAATTTCTGCCTAATCTCTAAAATCAAAAACAAATTGAGAGAGAACAATTACCTTGCGAAGGAGAAGGCTTGAAAGAACTCGAAGGAGAAAGAACTCAGAACTCGCGGAGAAAGAACTCATAACTCGCGGAGAAAGAACTCGAAGGCTTGAAAGAACTCGCGGCTACAGGCAGTACTCGCGGCTTGAAAGAACTCAGAACTCGAAGGATTGAAAGAACTCAGTACTCGCGGCTTGAAAGAACTCGAACTCAGAACTCGAAGGCTTGAAGAAGAAGGGTTAGGATTGACAGATCTCGCGGCTTGAAAGAACTCGAAGAAGAAGGGTTAGGGTTTGTGTTTGTAAAAGAAATCGCGACTGCAGTCAGTACTTAAAAGCTATCAACAATATCAGCGGCGGTATAAATATCTACCGCTGGTGATAATCTTCAGCCTTTGTATCAGCGGAGGTATTAGCTTCTACCGCCGGTGATAATCATCAGCCTTTGTCCATCAACGTATCAGTCTTTGTCTATCAGCGGCGGTATTGGTTCCTACCGCTAGTGATAATTATATTATTAATATTATTATCCTTATTTTATTACTCTTATTATTATTTTATTACTACTAAAATTATGATTATTAGTATAATTATTAAGATTAATATTATTATTATTATTATTATTATTATTATTATTATTATTATGATTATTATGATTAGGATGAGTAGCATTATTTATTATTATGATTGTTGTTTGATTTTCATTATTATGATTACTGATATGATTATTATTATTATGATAGACAAAGGCTTCCAGTGAAAATGTAGAATCGATATGATAATAATAATAATAATAATAATAATAATAATAATAATAATAATAATAATAATAATAATAATAATATGATTAATATTAATTATTATTATGAAAATATGTTGATGATTATTATTACTATGATGATTATTATGAAAATATGTTGGAAAATGACGATTACTCGACCAAGTAAATTGTCTAATAATAATAATAATAATAATAATAATAATAATAATTATTATTATTATTATTATTATTATTATTATTATTATTATGAAAATATGATGATGATTATTATTACTATGATGATTACGATTATTATGATTATTATGATTATTACTATTATTATGATTATTATGATTATTATGATTATTATTATTATTATTATTATTAGGATTATTTATTATTATGATTATTGTATGATGTTCATTATTATGATTATTTTCATGATGATGATGATGATTATTATTATTATTATTATTATTATTATTATTATTATTATTATTATTATAGACAAAGGCTTCTAATGAAAATGTAGAATCGTGCGTTAGATCGATATCGTTTGAAGTTGGAATTCTATCAAGTTTTGAGAAAGTAGGAAAATGACGATTACTCGACAAAGTAAATTGTCTAATAATAATAATAATAATAATAATAATAATAATAATAATAATAATAATAATAATAATAATAATAATAATAATAATAATATTATGATTAATATTAATTATTATTATTAAAATATGATGATGATTACAATTATCATCATTATTATGATTATTATTGTTATGATTATAATTATTAGGATTATTTATTATTATGATTATTGTATGATTTTCATTATTATGATTATTTACATTATTTTTCTGATTATTATTATTATGATTATTATTTTTCTGATTATTATTATTATTCTACGATTTTAAGTGGGGGTACATATTTTCAGTGGCGGTACCGCCGGTGAAAGTTAAACTTTTAGTGGGGGTACGTATTTTCAATGGCGGTACCGCCGGTGAAAGTGAAATAATCAGTGGGGGTTGTTTTTTTCAATGGCGGTACCGCCGGTAAAAGAAGTGTTGTGGAAATATCTTAGCTTTCAAGGGCGGTACCGCCGGTGAAAGTTAAACTTTCAGTGGGGGTACCTATTTTCAATGGCGGTACCGCCGGTGAAAGAAAACCTTTTGTAGAGATTTTAGCTTTCAAGGGCGGTACCGTCGGTGAAAGTTAAACTTTCAGTGGGGGTACCTATTTTCAATAGCGGTACCGCCGGGGAAAGTAAACTTTCAGTGGGGCCACGTCGCCAGGAGCCTATTTGTAAAAAAAAAAAAAAATTTACGCTTTGGTCCTTTTTTATTTACATTATGGTCTTTTTTTTTAAAAAACTTTACATTTTGGTCCTTTTGTTTTACATTTTCGTCCTTTATATTTGAATTTTGGTCCTTCGTGAAGGAAATACAGTTTCAGGATCAACCGTAAAAGTGTACACAAGGATAAACGAATGTAGTCGTACATTCGTAGCCATATCTTTCAGTAGGAAAATCCGATTTGAATGGTTCAAATTGGGTAAGATAGATAATTAGATTATCTATAACCTTCATGTAGAAATATATTTCATATGAACGAAGTATAAGTGTCGTTTCTGTGAAATACCGAAAGGGTGCAACAGTATGACATACAGTTAGTAAAACAGTCATAACTTTTGCATCCGAACTCCAATTGGGCTGGGCCAAATTGGGTCGTGTAGATAATGAGATTATCTACAACTTTCGTGTTGGTTGATTTTCTGTCAGAGAAATTTATCAATTTCGTCTGGACAGAATACTGATCAGGTTCATGCAGTTTTCTGTGTGAGAGGGTGTATATTGGATATACATGCCTTTTGGCTAATCCTGATCCTATTGTATATAAATAGGATTTTCTCTCTCATCTTAACCAAGCAATTCATTCAGAATTATCCAGAAAATTGTGAGACAAATTTCTAGAGAGTGAAAAGGTGTAAAAGAGAGAAACCGTGAAAAGGTGTTTTACGGTTTAGAGAATCAATTCGATTAAGCAAGTTCACCGGTGCATCGTCTAGGCAGGTGCATCCGTGACCGACGTCTTGCGATTCAAGGTGGATACACGTAGAGGAGCAACAACTGAGGCTCTCACGATTGTGATCGATTCGAACGAGTAGATTGAGTCGGAGACGAAATCAAGCGAATCGGCGAAGTCAACGAGCGGTGAAAGACGCGTGGTGTGGGACGCGCGTATTGTCACCAACGTGACAGGAGAAAGAAGGCAGCGATCAACCCTTCGTGTGCAATCAATTTTGCACCGGTAAAGATCTAACCTTCTATTTGCATCGTACCCACGAAGTCGTGGCGTGATCTCGGGAATCGGGGAACCGGACCGGGCCTACATATCCGCTGCGCGGGCCCGGGGCCGGGGATATTCCGTTACAACGGACCCAGTCCGTTACAACGGACTCCAATAGACACCCTAGGCATCCCCGCAACCTCGTATCAGATACAAGGTCCGTTATAACGAACTCCAAGTCCGTTACAACGGAATATGCAGTTTTCACGGTCCTCCTCACACCCCCGCATCCTATACAGGGTCCGTTACAACGGACACCAAGTCCGTTATAACGGAATATGTGTTTTTTCGAAAAATTCTCAATTTCCTGTATCTGCTACAGTGTCCGTTATAACGGAATATGTGTTATAACGGACTATGCGATTTTTGAACTGCTGTTTTCGCTCGTTTCCAAAACGATCAATCATGAAACCTTTTCACGATTATTCCTAGATACTCTCAATCAACTATTGATCGATCTCTAGCGAATTTCACTTGTGATTTTAATGGAATTTGACATTCTAAATATGTAACATCATGCAAACGGGTACGAACTTTAATAACCCGTGCGTATATCTAATATACGACTATGATTCGACCCTCGAATCGATGGCGATCGCTCTGATACCACTGAAGGGGAATATCCCCGGCCCCGGGCCCGCGCAGCGGATATGTAGGCCCGGTCCGGTTCCCCGATTCCCGAGATCACGCCACGACTTCGAGGGTACGATGCAAATAGAAGGTTAGATCTTTACCGGTGCAAAATTGATTGCACACGAAGGGTTGATCGCTGCCTTCTTTCTCCTGTCACGTTGGTGACAATACGCGCGTCCCACACCACGCGTCTTTCACCGCTCGTTGACTTCGCCGATTCGCTTGATTTCGTCTCCGACTCAATCTACTCGTCCGAATCGATCACAATCGTGAGAGCCTCAGTTGTTGCTCCTCTACGTGTATCCACCTTGAATCGCAAGACGTCGGTCACGGATGCACCTGCCTAGACGATGCACCGGTGAACTTGCTTAATCGAATTGATTCTCTAAACCGTAAAACACCTTTTCACGGTTTCTCTCTTTTACACCTTTTCACTCTCGAGAAATTTGTCTCACAATTTTCTGGATAATTCTGAATGAATTGCTTAGTTAAGATGAGAGAGAAAATCCTATTTATATATCATAGGATCAGGATTAGCCAAAAGGCATGTATATCCAATATACACCCTCTCACACAGAAAACTGCATGAACCTGGTCAGTATTCTGTCCAGACGAAATTGATAAATTTCTCTGACAGAAAATCAACCGACGCGAAAGTTGTAGATAATCTCATTATCTACACGACCCAATTTGGCCCAGCCCAATTGGAGTTCGTATGCAAAAGTTATGACTGTTTTACTAACTGTATGTCATACTGTTGCACCCTTTCGGTATTTCACAGAAACGACACTTATACTTCGTTCATATGAAATATATTTCTACATGAAGGTTATAGATAATCTAATTATCTATCTTACCCAATTTGAACCATTCAAATCGGATTTTCCTACTGAAAGATATGGCTACGAATGTACGACTACATTCGTTTATCCTTGTGTACACTTTTACGGTTGATCCTGAAACTGTATTTCCTTCATATCCCCCTTCACTTCGAAGTTTTAAAATTTACATTTTAGTCCAGAGGCCTCAAATTGGTCCTCTTTTTAAAAAAAAATTACATTTTGCTCTTTTGTTTTCACATTTTGTCCCTTTATATTTGCATTTTGGTCCTTCCAATCTATATCTATCTATCTATATCTATACTTTAGTACTAAAGTAGAACAATTTGCTGCCCCCACAATGAGCCACGTCGCCAGGGGCCTATTTGTAAATTTTTTATTTTTTTTTAAATTTTGGGCCTTTTGTATTTACATTATGGTCCTTTTTTTTAAAAAAATTTACGTTTCGGTCCTTTTTTTTACATTTTGGTCCTTTATATTTGCATTTTGGTCCTTCAAAGTTTTAAAATTAAAAAATTTGCTGCCATTAAGCCACGTCGTCAGGGGCCTATTTGTAAAAAAAAAAATTTACACTTTGGTCCTTTTTTAAAAAGTACTTTACATTTTGGTGCTTTTTTTACATTTTCGTCCTTTATATTTGAATTTTGGTCCTTCGAAGTTTTAAAATTAACATTTTGGTCCAGGGGCCTCAAATTGGTACTCTTTTTAAAAAAAAATTACATTTTGCTGCTTTTTTTTTCACATTTTGGTCCTTTATATTTGCATTTTGGTCCTTCCAATCTATATCTATCTATCTATACTTAGTACTAAAGTAGAACAATTTGCTGCCCCCACAATGAGCCACGTCGCCATGCGCCTATTTGTAATTTTTTTTTTTTTTTTTACAATTTGGTCTTTTTTTATTTACATTATGGTCCTTTCTTTTAAAAAAAATTTACGTTTTGGTTCTTTTTGTTTTACATTTTCGTCCTTTATATTTGCATTTTGGTACTTCGAAGTTTTAAAATTTACATTATGGTCCAGGGGCCTCAAATTGGTCCTCTTTTTAAAAACAAATTACATTTTGCTCCTTTTTTTTCACATTTTGGTCCTTTATATTTGCATTTTGGTCCTTCAAAGTTTTAAAATTAAAAAATTTGCTGCCCCCTCATTAAGCCACGTCGCCAGGAGCCTATTTGTAAAAAAAAAAAAAAAAATTTTACACTTTGGTCCTTTTTTATTTACATTAAAAAAAACTTTACATTTTGGTCCTTTTTTTTACATTTTCGTCCTTTATATTTGAATTTTGGTCCTTCGAAGTTTTAAAATTTACATTTTGGTCCAGAGGCCTCAAATTGGTCCTCTTTTTCAAAAAAAATTACATTTTGCTCCTTTTTTTTCACATTTGGGTCCTTTATATTTGCATTTTGGTCCTTCCAAGTTTTAAAATTAAAAAAATTTCTGCCCCCTCATTAAGCCACGTCGCCAGGGGCCTATTTGTAAAAAAAAACATTTTTTTTACACTTTGGTCTTTTTTTATTTACATTATGGTCCTTTTAATATTTTTCTGTTGAGGGATACATCATAGTTTCAGATTTTTTAAAACATAGAAGCTTTTTGTGATAGTTCTCAACTTAATGTACTGTTCATAAAATGTAGTTTCGAATTTTTCAAAACATAGTTTCGTATTTGTTTATTTAATTCAAATGTGTACTCTTCATAAATACTGTTAATGTTCATAAACTATTCATAAATTTATTTATTTTTGCAAATTTCAGTAAATATAGGGGCTTTTTAAGATTTTTCTATCTTATAACAATTTCAGTTTTTTTAAATGTAACGACTTTTTAAATATTTCTCATGCGATATCATTATTTTAAGATTATTATAGGGGTATATATGGTAATATCATATTTTATAAGGTTATACATGATAATTTCATATTTTTTAAAATATTTCTCATATTGTATCATTAATTCAGAATTTTTTATAAAGATAAATATAATAATTATGTTTTTTCCAGAGGTATGCATGCTAATTTTTTATTTTTTCAAATACAATTTTTATTTTATTTCACATATTATATCATCAATTTGAGATTTATATAGGGATATATATGATAATTAATATTTTGTAGGGCGATACATCATAGTTTCAGATTTTTTAAAACATAGAAGCTTTTTGTGATAGTTCTCAACTTCTCATATTATATCATTTTAAAATTTGCGAATATGTCATGATTATATTAATCGATTTTAGAAACACATAAGCAAATTCTATTTATACAAATTATATTAGAAAATAATATCCGCGATAGACTAATTTCATGAACCTTATGCATCTATTGACATCATGATATTTGTTAATATATCATGATTAGATTTATTTAGTTCAAACGCATGCGTGTTAATTCTATTTAAATAATTATATAAAAAACATCCCGCGCAATAGCGCGGGCACAAAGCTAGTGTAAAAGTAAAGATGGTTGATTTCCTGTGACGGTGCGTTTGTCTAGTCACAAAAAACTAAAGCATTAGTGATCGTTTTCCAACACGCCGTCACTGATAAGTATATTTTCAGTGACCTTTCAAATAAACCGTCACAAAATAGTAAGTTTTTGTGACCAGATGTTCGGACTGTCACAGAAAGTTAGCAAAAGTGACATTTCGTCACAAATAGTTGTAACACCGTCACTGAAAATCAGATTTCTAGTAGTGAAAATTTCCTATTATAATTTATAACAGAATAATGTTATGATAATAATATTTTTTATTTGATTTTTAAATGATAAATTTATGATGATAATAGTAATAATATTATATTAATATAAAATTATTTCAATTATATTAACCTCGTACTATAACATATCCATTTTAAGTATAATTAAGAATATATTTTACGATTATATTGTGTCCTAATAGAAAATAACTCATTTTTATCAAACTTTAATACATGTATTAATGCAAATAATAATATCCGAAACATAACACAATTTTAGGAAAAAAAAATGTAACCACAAAAATTATATCATTGTTGCTCACAATAATTCATGTAATATAAATATAAAAACATTGAACCATACAACATATACATTCAAGGTACATAGCAAAAATATAATTAAAAAATAGTTAACACCATACGATATTTTTAAATTTACGGCTTACAAAAATAACAATAATATTCGAAATATAATTATAAGTTTAAGAAGTTATTCATATTTTAATAAGTAAATATTAAATTTTGAAAATTTCGATATCAAATTTGTGTAAACAAAAACACAAATATACACACTTAGTAATATAGGATCCTCACTATTATAGTTTTTATAAAAATAGTTATTATTTATTCTAATTTTTTACATATTACATATGCATTCTTTTACATTTTATTTTCTTACATATCTTCACAAATTCAAATAAAAAATAGTTATGCATGAACTATATTAAAATGAATGCCAAAATAAATAGATAACTCAAGTGAATATATACTTGACATATTTTTGAAATTAAAGTTCTTAAAATATATTAATATAACGTGTACCAAAAATATTATAATGTTTAATATTAGAAAAATTATATATTTATTAATTGTATAAGAGAGAAAGAGCAAAATTGTATAATATGTGTGTGTCAAAATCAAATTTAACAAAAAAAATCCATATTTAACGTCATGTGGACATAACATTTAATATCAAATGTCTGATTTTAATTGTACGGTTTTGATTAAAAATATCAAAAATGACGTGGTTTAAGGAGGTGGCTTAAATGTTGTTGTAAGATAATGACACATAATTGACTACAAAAAATATTATCTTCAAAAAATCTAGCAAAAAATTAATAATTGAGATCAAACAACTCCACTACATCTAATGGTTCAAATTAATATTTACAAATGGTAATACGAAATATATGTCTTAAATGATCAAATATGAAAGTAATGTATAGAATGAAACAACATCACAAAATTTATGACAAATAATCATGAATAATCACGATGATGCGATTTATTGAGGATGTTCAAAGATAGGTGCAAAATAAAGAGGTGGGTAAATTAAGTAAAAAATTGTGCATTTCATGTGCATGTCATCAATAAAAAAAACGTCACATAACTGTTTGGTATTTTTCAATTTTGATCGCATTTTGTGCACTCCAAAATACACGCCCCCATCTAGATTTTGTTTGTTTGTTTAGATATATGATATATATTTATATGTCATATCTTTCTAGATGTGTTTTATATCGTTTAGATGTATGGTATTTTTATTTAATACAATACATGCATATACCTTTATTAGTTATATATTTTTAGATGTATTATATATCTTTGAAATATATGATATATATTTTTTGATTACAAATACAATACATATTATACATCTTTTAAAATATAGTTTTTTCTACATGAATACTATTTTGTATGTTTTATTGACTATATTATATTTTTTGTATAACAATTTATATTTTTTGGGACGAGCATTTGAAGTACATAAATACGATCAAAACTATGATGAGAAATAATTGAGAATGAGGGAAATCTGGAAACAAAATAATGACCAAGTGGATGATGAGTGAGTGGTAGGTGTACGGTGTACGAACCAAATAAATATGGATAATTATAGCATGCCCGATCATTTCCTCACGCATCCGATTAACAATTAATTAATATTAATTAATAATTGTTAATATATATGTATTTTAATTATATATTAATTAACTGTTAACGGAATGTCATTTTGTTAATTACTCCGATGATTAATCATTAATTAGGGATATAAAAGAGATTGTGTTATGGGGAAATGAGGGGGTATATTCAATAAATATTGTATGGATGGTTTCTATTTTCGGGACCACTACTTCCCTTTTTCATTGGTTTAAGCTAGCTGTGCTAACAAATAATTAATCACGGAGTAGTATTATTATTTAGTACAGTACTGCTTGTACAATCACCATGGGGAAGCTTAAAATTTTAGTGATGTTTTTTATTGTACTGTATGAAACATAGAAACATTTCTCTCTCTTTTGATTATGGTTTCTCAACATTCATTCCTGTTCAATCTTGAGATCTAGATCAAGAGAAAAACTAACATGTACTGTACATAGCACAGTACATGTACAGTACATTCATGTTACTGAGTGTTTTTCTAAAAAGCATTATGGCCATGTATAAATATATAGAGTAATTTTAGACAACATGTTCTCGCAACATGATTGACATCAGAATGATGAGGTGTATGATGTGTATTAAATTATGTTAAATTATTTTATAATGTGAATACAATATTCAACGTACGATCAATATTCTGCAGCGAGAGCATGTTGTGTAGAATTACTCTGAATATATATGAGAAATTTTACTTTGTCCCTGCAATCTCCTCTCTCTCATTGACCTCTATACATATTTCGAGAATAATTAGTAATCCAATTAACACACAAAAACGAATTAATCATTCATTTCGACGTACCAATAAAAATACAGGTTAATTAATTATTATTTCATTTTTACATATAAATTTGATATAAGTTTGATGTTAGTTGAATTACTAATTTGTGAATAATTAGCGTCATCATGATATCACGTGACATCATCACGATGTACATGATGTCATGATGTCATGTGGTGGCATAGTGAATGGATGGCCTCAATGTATATTAGGCAAGTAAACATTAGCCTAGCTCAAAGTAGAGCATTATGATCATAAATTCACAATATAATTAGCTACTAAAAACAGCACTAAACTTACCTGGTGGTGGATGAAAGAAAGTAACACTGCAAACTTAATTGACGTTTATTGGTAGGGTGAACAAGATGGAGAGACTGGGCACATGCATGAAGATATATAATAGCTATCTCAAACTAATTGCTCAAATTAACTCCAAAAGAAAGAAGAAATTGCTCAAAGTATTATTGCACGTGCCCTGCTTCTCCATCTCGAGCAACTCACCTTGCATTTTTACTCTCTCTCTCTCTCTCTCTCTCTCTCAAAATATGCATATAGCTATATATGTAAATAATAAAGATGCTTGTTCTTTGAGGACATGTAAGTTATATATAGAGAGAGAGATTAGAGTTAGAGCTGGCAAAATCTGACCCGATCCGAAAAAATGACCCGACCCGTCCAAACCCGACCCGACCCGAAAATATTGAAAAGTCAACAACCCGAATCCGAATCCGAAACCGAATGACCCGAACCCGAAATCGACCCGAACCCGAAATCGACCCGAAATCGAATGACCCGAAACCCGAACGACCCGAACTTACCCGAAATCCGAATGACCCGAAAATTAAAATATTATTGTTAAAATCAATATAATATTGCTAAAATATCTCGGAATCAATAAAATAAATCAGAAATTACCCGAAAACTAAATTTTTGGAAAATCGAATGATTCGAAATCAAATTTTGTGAAATCTGAATTACCCAAAAATCAAAATAGTCAAGACCCGAATGATCCGAAAACCGAAACGATCCGAAACCGAATGACCCGAAAACCGAAACGACCCGAATCCGAATGATCCGAAAACCGAAACGATCCGGAACCGAATGATCCGAAAACCGAAACGATCCGAACCCGAACGATCCGAAACCGAACGACCCGAAACCCGAACGACCCGATGACCCGAATGACTCGCAATCCGAAACGACCCGATCCGAATCCGACCCGACCCGCCCGATTGCCACCTCTAATTAGAGAGAGTTGAATTGAGATGGTGGTGGTGGTGATTTGATGACTAGTTGTAATGGTATGTAGGGTCCATTTCCAGCTGTGTACGTGGGGGAAATGCATATATGCCAATGCCCCGGACCAAACTCTGACAACTATATAACATGCAATTAAGTGTTCCAAAATATTACTGAGGGTGAGTTATGATAAAATAAAATTCTGTCTTAAAAAGATATCAGCCATATACTCGAGACAATATATAAGACAAATAGTAACATATTACATACGTGTCATGTTGATAAGCTAGCTTCTCTGATCTTCGTGTAAATGAAATAATATCTTCATTTTATTAACGTTCGCAGTGTACAGTTATATAACTTACATAGTAATGATTTCAATTTTCAATTATTAATATTCAGTTAATCAAACACATAAATGATAAAAAAAAAGACAAGGATGAGTCGATGACGTTATTGCAAGAACTAACATGACTTAATTAAGAATGATTTTAATTTTGTTTTATCAAATGATCATTATATCCTTATTAATGATGATTGATATTTCTTACATTTATCTGTTAGTTTATCGCTTTTCATAAATCAAACAAATAAAATCTTTCATATACAAAAAAATATTATTGTCATCATAAAAATTAATTAATTGATAACATGTCATATATATATATATATATATATATATATATATATATATATATATATATATATATATATATATATATATATATATGATTAATATGTATTGGTTAGATTTGTTTTTTCATAATATTAGAAAAAATATTTTTGCATGATGACTGAAAGATAGAAATAATGATAGGATAAGTCATATGGGTAATAAATATCAATCACCATAAATAAAAATATAGTGATCATTTGATTAAAAAAACTTGGAAAATCACTCTCAATTAGTAACTATGTCAGTTAGTAAGTCGACCTACTGCATTAGTCTATTTTTTGTTGTTTGGTTTGATGTAATTTGTCAAACTACTGCAAGTCGACTTACATTGTCTCTCATTTTTCCTGCAACTCAAGATTCCATCAAATTTAGGAGATGTTTGTTTTGTAGTAACTGTGTCAGTTAGTAAGTGTAGTTACTGCATTAATCTATTTTTCGTTGTTTGGTTTGATGTATTTTATCAAACTTCTGTAACTCAATTTACATCCTCACTCTCTTTTCTTGCAACTCCACCTCCCTTCCAAATTACGAGAAGTGGAGATACATCACAAAGAAGAACTTGGCGGGAGAGTAAATCACCTCTGAACCAGCGCCCCTTGTTTTCATGCAACTCAACATCGTCCTCTCTCCTCGCTCCAAACCAACCCCCCTCTCTTCGTTCAGCCCAACATCATCTCTTCATTTTTTGGATTGTAATGTGATGGTATAATTTATTTATGATATGTTTTGGATCATTATTAGTTTCTTGATTAAATTAAAAATATGATCCATATATATATTATTTATTTAAATTATTGTGTTTGATTAAGTTTTTAGATATCAAATGAAAATATGATCCATACTTATATTTGAACAAAATAGTTTTTATGTCAAAATTATTTTCTTTGAAAAAATATGATTATTTTCGATATAAAATACTTATGAATATGATTTATTAACATTTGATACAAAATTACAATATTTATTTTGGTGTTTTTCAAATAATATAGATTTTAGACATACATATATATGAGTGCAATATGGGTTAATATATCAAGGGAAAAACCAATTTCTACAATAGTGTCGTATCTCAAATTTTCAAAAAATTTGGTCTATTGTTGTAAATATGAAACATAATGTGTATTCTTATAAAAATTTTCCTAAATTTATTTTTTCAAATTTTAATACATATAAATTTAGATATTTAATAATTCAGTTACATCAACCAAACATAAAAACTATAAATCCAGTAGTTTCACTTTCGTAAATTCAAACATTTGAATTTGAAGTGCATTTTAGCGAAGTCGACTTTGCGAAAAGTTAATTTACTTGATGTAATTTCTAATACGATCAACCAAACATATCCTTAGTAGTTTCCGAGAAACACGGAAAAGAGAAAATTCATTATTGGGCTACATATTCGGACACACATAAGTTAACTAGTCACAATTAATTTCCTTTTCAGACTATATTACCAAAACATGATTTATAAATAATTATAGGTGAGAAAGATACCTTACATTAATCAGATCTAACAGGACATCACGATGTCAAAACCATTGGTTTCATATCATGTGATTCATTATTATGATTTATTTCATCGGTACATTTTGTTCTCGAGACAAACATTATGTAGCCCGAGAGACACGACGTGTCAGATTTTCATACAGTAAGATGAGATAATTTTTTCTTATATCATTCGTAGAAAAGTCTTTAGTCTAAAATTTCACGACTAAGACAAGCTTGAAATTTAAGCATGCTTATAAGCTGGTCCAAATCTGGTAACCATATAGAGGTTCCTATGTTGCACGGATACGGATACGGATAGCGAATCCGATACAATACGGATACGACGATACGACAATTTTCAAAAAATCACGGATACGGTTACAGCTATATAATTATTAATTTAATATATTTATATTATATATAATTAATAAATAAGTAATAAATTAAATAATAAATTAATAATATTTTTAAATTAAATATCATGACAATAAATAATATCAAGCAAACAATACAAATATCATAAAATTATTATAAACTTGTTCTAAAAATATTTTAGAACTAATTTAGAAGTATCCTATATAATTTATTTAAAAATATTATGGGCCAAAATATATAATGGGCCGAAGCATCCTAAATGGAATATCTCAGCCGTATCCTGAACGTATCATCTGCCGTATCCTGCCGTTTCATGCCGTATCCCCGCCGTATCCGAAAAAAATAAATAATAAAATATTCGGATACGCCACGTGGCGTATCCGATACGTATCCGAGCCGTATCGCACCCGTATCCGTATCGGATACGCGTATCCTCAAGATACTTCTGCATTTTTTAAGTATCCGCGTAACATAGAGAGGTTCACATCTGAATTATTTTACCATTATGTACCCCAGTAAATATAAGTATCATTAAAATTTCAGCCATTGATTAATAAATAAATTTTCCAAATTAAACATGCTTATTAATAACATCATTTTCATGTACACATGTACACATCATCAAAAGGAGAGTGACACATGTACACATCATCAAAAGGAAAGTGACACATGACTGTGATAATATTTTTTAATTTTGACAAAATTTTATGCATAAACGGCGCAATCCAAAACGCTTTCTCGTCAAAACTATATCGTAGTTAGATGTATGATATATATTTATGTGTCATATTTTTTTTGATGTACACTAATACAAAAATGAATTTTGGGACTACCTAAAATACAATTTTTAGTCCTTGTAGACTTTAAGGACCTGGATTAGTTGTTAAGTCTTTGTCCTAACAGGAACAACAGTTTTTACAATTTTTTTATGCATAAGAGTTTTATTGCAACAATATTATTGTACGATTGTTTCTCCAATTTTCTTTGTCTGTCACTGGAGATGTTCTTTCTGTGACACGATATGGTCGTTGAATATTTATTTTATGTAACTTCGTCTCCGGCCATGTACTTTATGTGACAAGACAAACTTTACTCTCTTCATATTTTATTTTATGTGATTAAATTTGTCTTTGATTATGTTTTTTCTGTGACTAGTTTTTGTATATGATATTTTTTTTATGTGATAAACTTTAGTTTCTGAATATATTATTTTCGAAAATGATATTAATGTTTTCTCCATTTAAAAAAAACAAAATAACTTCAAAAAAAATTAGTCAATTCATTGGTACGACATTAACTCGAGTACTACAAAACAACATACTCCAAAATATAAAAAAAAAAAAACAAAAAAAAAAATCTTCAACATTATGATATATGCCATTCTTCTTTTGCAGTCCTTCAAGCTCAACTCTTCCGTCTGCATAGTTTGTTTCGGCTAGTTCGAGTTTCACTTGAACATGAGAAGTCATTGGATGGATCTGAACTGGACGCCTTGTCTGTCATCTCTGATTTTGGCACTGACTGTTGAGGTGTTTTCTATTTCACTAAATAATATTATGTTATGCCGCCCAATTTCATCCAACTTTTGTTGATGTAATCATCAATAAAGTTGGGTGGAAAGTGCATTTTTACCTCAATGTTGCTTTCAATTAAATTTGTAATTTGATTATTTTAATTAAAATTTAATTCATTATGTCATTGATTAGTTTAATTAGAAATTAATTAATTGAACTTTTAATTACATTTTAATATTTTATTAATTGAAATAAATTTGGAATGTAAATTGGTGATATTTTTCATCCAACTATCGTTGGGAACACCACCCTGGAAAATTGAGCGAAATTGAGAGACACATTAAAAGCCTCTTTCACTGAAAAAACACGTCATTAAAAAGACATGTCACGTTGTTGTGTACTTGTGTACACGCGTTTTTTGCCACTTCCAAGTTCCAAGTGCTCGCCCACTATTTCCTCTTAAATTCATTCCAAGTAAGAAACTATCATCACGTCTGTATTAATTCATGTGAATATGCTCTTCATTTCTCTGTCTACAAACAAATTGTTACATTACTGATACAAAATAAATATGTAATCCAACAAAAAAGTTGTTAAATTACTCAAAAGAAAATGTTTAAATACGTGAATTGGAAATAAAAATAATGGTAAGTTTGAAAAAATTTGGTACTAAATAGAAATTATAACGAACTTTAACAAAAATAATAATAAAATTGATAACACTCAAATAAACAATAATTCACGCAAAAACATCAAAATATAATCAAAGTTCTACAATCATAAAAATAATGTAAATCACTAAGAAATAAATTAAATCATAAAATTAAATCCTAAATCACTATTAGCTGAAATATTCTCCACTTTCCAAGAATTCGGCAAAATTAATCCTAGGGATTTAGTCAATTAACTGAACATATTTTCTTGTTTTATTTACTAGGCTAAATTATAGCAAGAATATATTCAAAATATACATACGTATTATTATTACTTACAAGGTTAAATTGTGGCAAAAATATACTCAACCAACCCTATATCCCGACCATATACTTTCTTGTAATATTTTCTTGCGTATCATTTTTTTCTTTTTAAAATACATTTAGAAAAATAATTTTCAAAATGTAGTATTTTAATAAATAAAAAATTAATTTTTTTTTCTGTTTCAAATACAATTAAAAACTTGTAATTTTTTTAAATGTAATGTTTTTTTTCTAAAAATTCTTAAAACATAGTGTAAAATAATAAATATTTCATAAAAATCAATGATTAATCAATGACCTAAATTTTGACACATATCATAATTTAATGGTTGAAATGAATGTGATAAGAGACGATCCCGACAATTTAGTTGTCCTAGCCCAAAATATTGACATGTTTAAATTTTGCTTCATGATGTTGTCCTTACAACATTTCATTTTAATTAAGAAAAATGTTGGACATACCCCCACATCTTTTCCAAGAACTTTGATGACGTGAATATAGTTCAACACATTAAGAATAAAAACTTTAATTCATGATTTGACATCTTTATTGGATATTCAATCATAAATTAAAATAATCAAATCATAAATAAAGAAGTTAAATCATGTATTTATGTATTAATTTTTAAGTTGTTAAACCGTATTCACGTCATCAAAAAAGTTGGGAGAGAATACCAAGAGTGTACATCACTACTCTTTAATTAACCAATTATATGTAGCATTAATGTTTCACTAGTGCATACATTTTGTATCCATTTTTGATATATCACGAGAAATATGAAGGGAGCTTCTATCATAGACCCATCTTCATATCATAGACCCTTTTTCAAAAATTTATTTTAAGAATTTTAACTATTTATTAATTAATTATACAAAATTTATGTTTTTGATAGCATTAAATGATAAATATATACTAGAGTCTTACAAAAAAAATCATTATTTAACAAATATTCGAAATATTTGTTTTTTAAATGGGTTCATGATAAAAAAATTGGTCTATTATAGAACTCCCCAAATAATGAAATATGAAATATACTTAAAAAAACAAAAAACTTTACATCTACCCCTGAATACTATAAAATGTCATGAACACTCCATTAATAAAAGAGAAATATTACCTGATTTCTAAACAATCTATACTATTTATTTTCACTTAATAGATACATAAATAAAGGAGAATGAACCAATAATATTTTATGAATCTTATAATACAAATAATAAAAGAGATAATATACATGATATTTTTGAGTGTCCATGCTATTTCTATTTTGTGATGGCAATTGACATATCAGATATTTTGAGAATTTGCAGGGTTACAATTGAAAGTTGGTTCTATTGGATTGTACATAATTTATGATGGTTGTTATTTATTATATTTATTTATTAATATTAGTATCTTCCATCTATCAAGCAAAAATATTTTCCTTAATATTACGAAGAATTAAATATAATATATATACAAATATAAATAAGTAAAATTATTCATACATTTTTTTTCGTATTGATGTCAATGATGTTAGATCTTCTTCGAAAAATGACTATTTAGTCCGCGAGTTTGTAAAAAGCGTCGTCATATTATTATTATTATTATTTCATGACGAGACATGTTATTTTGATATTTTTCAAATATAATATACATTTATGGAATATAATAAACTAATTGAAAAATGTAATAAATATCAAACATTACTAATTGGGGCATTAATGTCATTTGTTAAAAAAAACTGAAACATTTCTTTATTAAGTCATGTTAGCTCTTGTAATAGCGTCATTCTTTTGGAAATGTAAATTTTTTTGTTGGATTCATCTAGATTATGTGTCATTATTGTATTCTACAATTTTGTACATGTTGGCTAAATTGAAATTTATATTCAACAGTACGATGCCACATCATCTCTGAGTATCAAAATGTAAAATATGTAAAGTGAGTTAAAATGTCCTTCTTTTAATTAGTGGTCGAGTGGATATCATTTAGTTGAAGCGGATGATACCTAGGCTTACTTCTTAGAGGTGCACGGTTCGAGTCATGCGTGCAGTTAGACTATGAAGTATGTGTTGGTTCAAATTTTCTAGGGTTTGATTATCTCAAAATAATGTCGATACTACTAACTAATTTGCGTAAGTGACAATTATTGAGATAAAATACATAGCCCGCAAAAGGATCAAATGATGAAGCAAGACTCGCAAGGATTATCAAAGGCGATAAAGAATCAAGACATCAAAGATCAAGTCGAAGATTCCGCAAGTTGGGATATCATACAAATCACCAAAACAACTTATAGGTATCCCTAAACTTGTTTATGAATATTTAAGCTCAAAATAAGTCAAAGAAATATATTCGAAATTCATCGAAATGATGAAATAAAAAATGAGGCTGACAGAAGTATGTCCGTTATAACGGAACTCATGGTCCATTGTAACGGACATACTCGTCCTATTCAAGATTGGAAAAAATAGTATAGTCCGTTACAACGGATCAACCAGTCCGTTATAACGGATCAACCAGTCCATTATAACGGACTTCACCTAAGCGTTGTAACGGAAGTAGTACCGTTATAACGCTAATTAAATCCAAACTCGAAGGAAGTCACAGAATGATGTCCGTTGTAACGGACATTGAACTCACTTCAGTTAACTATCTTTTCCTCCATGTCCGTTGTAACGGATTAAGCACTCCGTTATAACGGAATGCATCTTACCGTTGTAACGGAATATTCTCCGTTATAACGGCCAGTAAAATCAAACTGAAGTGAAGTTCTCAAAAGGATGTCCGTTGTAGCGGACTCTTTAGTTCGTTACAACGAACTACTGAACACAGACTTCCGTTATAACGGACATATGTTCCGTTGTAACGGACTGTGTGATAATTCGAATATATCAGCCGTAACGGCTAGTTTGACTTATGGTCTGTTATAACGGACTACAAGTCCGTTGTAATTTACCATGCCGAAAAAGCAAATTCTGGGAAGGGTCTATGTGTTCTATAAATAGAACCCTTTCTTCATTCTCTCTCCTACCTCAATAATTATATTTTCCCAATCAAAAGAGAGAATTCTTGCTTTACACCTTGAGCTTACAATCTTCTAAAACATTATTAGAGATTATCAGATCCTTCTTCATTACACAAAATACGATTCTCAATTTGCGTGACCGATCACGTTTAGTTCGTATTAGACAATTGTAATAGGTTAGTGCAAAGATTGTAAAGCCCGTCATAGATCGATAGAAGCGTGTAAATCGATCTTGGCAAACCTTGTAATTGCTTGATTTGGGTATTCAATCGAAAGTCGAAAAGGTGCAAGGCAACCCCGGAGACGTAGGTACTTGCAATTAATCGAGTCGGTCGATTGAGCAAGTAGCCGGTGAGTTAAAACTACAAAGCAACCACCTACCGAACTCCGTAAACAAATATTTTGTGTTATTTGTTTTGGTATTGTATTCTTCCTCTAATTTATTTACGCTTCCGCACCAAATAGTAATTGTATTCCACTACCGCGAAAATTGGAACTTAGGACTTCCTATTCACCCCCCTCTAGGTCTAAATTAAACAACAGTATGAAAAGATTTTCTATTAGGATATCATTTATTTTCTGGTGTGTATGTGTGAGTGTGTGATTGTGTGTGTCCTTATTGAGACGCTTGCCCGAGTCCAGGAGCTTGCGGGGTTTTTCTCGGAAACGACCCTGAATGTCGAGGGATGACCCTAAATGCTATAATGTGATAAAATGTATAGTTGTCATGTATGTCGTAAGAGAATTTGAAATTATCACAAATACCCTTTAGTTGGTAGGTAATTATTCTTTTTCATTGCCATCAATTTTTCAAAAATTTATTTTTGAAGTATTGCCGCAAAAACAAAAAATACAACATACTTAGTATTTTATAATATTCTTAAAATTATAGTTTTAAACAATAATTACTTAAAAATATAATTATGTAAATACATATTTTTTTGCAATATACTATTTTACACAATATATTCACAAAAGTCAGGTAATCGGTGCGTTCCTCTATGCATGTAACGTACATGGGTACCAACTTCGTAAAATTTAGTGTTTGTTGTTAGGTGATATTTTAGTTAATTGATTTGATTTTGTGCTATTGTTGAATCCTAATCTAATTATCTGAAATTTAAATATCATGAGCATTATTATTTTACCAGATTTTAAAAAAAAACTTCAAATAATAATATAAAAATATATTCATAATTTAAATATTCTTTTTGGATGGTTGATGTGGCATGAGAAAAATCATTCTTTATTAATTACATAGATATAATTGATTGTTATCAATTAATAATAAGGGTACAATTTTAGGGAAAACTACACTTTTGCCTAATAAACATGTCCGAAATGTACAACTTACTTCCCTGCTAAAATTTGCACTCTTTTACCCCTCGAACTTTCAAAAATTGTGCAAATGACACTTTCCATCAGTTAACTGTCTAGTCATCAGTTAACTGCTGATGTGGCACCGTGACATGATATTTTTTTAGTTGATTTAAACGATGACGTGACAAATTTAAGAAATATTAAATTATTCAATAAAATCATACTCATTAACCCATTATTCATTAATCATTAATCATTACTTAAACCCGAACGCATTAATTCAACTCAAACCCAAACTAATTAAATCATCTCTCTCAAACCCAAATCCAAACCCATTATAATCCAATTATATTAAGCATAAAAAAAAAAAATACCAGCTCAGGATTACAAAAAGTATTTGTGTGAATAGTATTTTATTAACAGTAAAATTATAGTATACAAATTATATTTATTAATACGATGAAAAATTCAAATATTTTATTTAGAACACAAGACATATGTCAATTATATTTATTAATACGATGAAAAATTCAAATATTTTATTTAGAATACAAGACATATGTCGAATAAAATAAAATTCCAAAAAAAAAAAAAAACCAATGAACAGTAACCTATATGAACAGTACCAACAGTATGTGATGAACAGTGCCGAGCTGTATGGGTGAACAGTAACTGCTGACGTGGCCTGACCATATTTTTGTATCCAAAATTTATTGGGAAGGGAGATTCAATAATGATTACAAAATACATTTGACCTTTATTGATGATTACATTTATAAAATAATCATTACAAAAATAACATATATTGTGTGCTTCATTGCATTTACAATTAAAATATATACTCACTTTAAAATTCGAAATTTATTGATTACAAATATAATTTCCTGATTCAATATTGAATATAAATATACAAATAAATTACTTTACAATAACCTATTTACTAATAGTAATCCCAAATGCTAGGCCGTGACACCGCACTGACATAATACGCACAATTATGCAATACGCACAATTATGCATCACGCTCGATAATTGGAAATAATTCATGTCAGGATTTCATAATGTAGTATCTAATTTTTCCCTAATAGAACTCATAATATTCGACGAAATCGCAATAAAGCTCGTAATCACCGCCAAAACAATCATGCTTGCAGCCAATATTTTATCATTCCTTTTCGCAATCCCATGTATATCCCTATATAATTTATTTTATAATCGGTTTAAAAATATGTTTTATATGAAAAGCAAAAAATATATTAATTACCTCAGAACAAGAGAAGCAGGGAAAATCAAGGACAAGCAAAGAGCAGTAGTGGAACCGAAATACTGAAACAAAGTCCAAATACTCGGGATTCGAATCGCGCAAAAATAAATCAGTCCCATTAAAACACCGGTGAGAATAGCAAATCTCAAATTGTCATTTACAAGTGGTTTTTTCTTCGCAAAAAATAACTCGTCCACATTAACTCTTAACGAATAATGAAGCAACGGAAAAACGAGGAGTAAGTGGAGAACGTAGCTGAGTCTGACAATGTCGTTGATGAATGGAGGGACTGGAGAGGATCCTGAGTTGGAGTAATTGGAGAGGATGTCGTCCATCGTGGACTCGCCGAATAAGAGGTAGCCGAAGAAGCCTACCAACGCGTAAATTAGAGAGCAGAGAATGAGAGAGATTCGCACTGCTGATGTCATCTCTGACGTGTTCCTCATCTCCCTTCTGATCGGGTGAACTACAACATTATTTTTTTTTGGTTTCATGAATGCTTTATTATGGTTTAAAGGAAGGGTAAAATGGTAAATTACCGTTGAAATGGAACGTGAAAGCTAAGACGATAACAGGGACGGCAGTGACGAGATCGAAAGAAGAAGTTTTCGAAAAATCGGGGAATAATCGAGGGGTTTTGATGACACCTTGAAAAATTGCATAAATAGCTATCCCTAAACTTACGAACATGTATATCACTGCTAACAATATAGATATTGCTGATGTATGTCTCAACGAATCTACAATAAAAAAATATATAATCAGGCCCAGCATATATATGCTAAAATCTTCTAGAATAAAGCCTAATGCACAGGCCCATAACTGTGAGATGAAACTGGTTCAACGGGGACCATTCAACAATCGTTTACATCCGTCCGATCATTTTTGACCTGATCTAAGCCGTAAAAGAGAGACTGCTTACCGACTCGCTTGACGAGAACGAGAGGGAGGAGGATAAGCACGACGATGATGAGGAGAGCGAACTCCCGGCCGTTCCACCATTGTTGCCCAAACCACTCCACCACTACTCCGGTCGCCTCTCCCGACGCACTGCCGAACATCACATCCCCTATTAATGCCAAGCAAAGTTGAATCTAAGAGACGCATCTTTGAGATGTACTGATATATTCGTAAATCGAAATTCGAAAGTACCTATGATGATGAGGTAGACGATAAGCATTCCAGTCATGGTGAGGGCGATGCACAGGTTGAGAACACTGGATCCAGCCCGTCCGAAGGCATCGCTCATGATTCCGGCATAAGAAGGTGTGCGGAGTGACCAGCCAGTGTACCGGAGCATGAACTCCGTCGATCTATCAGATAAGAAAGCAACTGCAGTAATTAGAAGCAATGCAGGGATTACTCCGAGTATTTTCATCGCAGCCGGAATCGACATAATCCCAGCCCCGACCATGCTTGTGGAGATGTTGAAAACCGCACCGGAGATCGATGCACCTGCAGCATGTGAAGAACTGGCCTCCGGTGAAGATTTTGGAAGAAGAGGTTCCGCCGCTGCATTGCTCGTGGATTGAGATTCCGTTGGAGGCTCCATTGACTTGGATGAATGATTGAAGGAATGATTAATGTAATGTAATTAAAGCGCGAGATTATCATTTGTTAGCTTGATGATGAGGTTTTAAACAAGTTGGGGGGTGTTTGTTGGGAGTAAGAAATGATTGGGTGTATCTGGACTGGAAAGTGGGACACGGCGAAATGAGTATTCAAGTAGTTCAGATAGAGTTTGCTAGTTATTTCAATTCAAAATTGATTAGAACCACTCCAAAATCTCAGAAAATTGACTAGTAAAACCATGAAATCCCATATTTTAAAAGAAATTCAATCCGGATTGGACAAATAAAAAAAAAAAATAACATTTCTTGCAATATTTCAAGCAAACTTGCCATTATTATATATGTATATAATTCATGTATATGTATATTATATATTTTTTTCAATATTTTATTCGCATTCCATATCGTATTATTCGTGAAATGAAATATCGAATACCGTAGCCGTATCCGTATTCGAAATTGGATACTGTATTTGTATCGAATTTCACATTCGTGTTCGAAATCGAATATCGGATATATATCATATACGTATTTGAAAACAGATTTTGATTATCGTATTCGGAATCGGATATCGACTACCGTAATCATATTCGAAATCGAATACCGGTTATCGTATTCGTATCCGAAATCGGATATCCGATATACGGATATGAATACGAATATGGTGGTATTCGGATATTGTATATCTGATTTCGGATACGAATACGAATACGAATACGGTAACCGATATTCAATTTCAAATACGATTACGGCAATCGATATCCAATTCTGAATACGAATACGAATACGATAATATATATCTGTTTTCAAATACGTATACGGTATTCGGATATCTGATATCCGATTTCAAATACGAATACGATATCCGATACAAATAACGACTACGATATTTGATATTTTATTTTTGAACACGAATACATATACAAATACGATATCAAATGCGAATAAAATATTAAAAAAAAATTAGATATATATACATGGCATGGAAATGCAAACTTTGTATGAAATATTGCTTGAATTATTAAATATTGCAGACTTTGCATGAAGATTGAATAAAACAACTAAATTAAACAACTGACTAAAAAAAATTAATAACCGAAGGGATTTCATACTCCGCCAGAAAAGATTCACGAGATGATTATTCAGGAAATAAACTTTACAAATTTGGTTATATACAAAAAAAAAAAAAAAAAAAAATCTTTAAACAACTACAAGACGAAGGCCGTTTAGTGGGAGAGCGCTTTCCTTTCTTTTCTATAGCCATGAGAGAGAGGAAAGATATTCGCCAGAAGAGGAAGAAGATCCAAATGAAAGCTTAACGGGTGTGTTTTGGTTAACACGTGAGAACTTAATGGGTCCATATATTTTTAAGAGCTCATATATGAAGCCCCCCCATTTCCCCCCGCGATCCGTGATTGAATCATCATGACGTTTGCAATCAATTGGGGGCTGTATTACATCTCCGAAAATTTCCTCCTATTGCCCATTAATTGATGGACCGATCAATATAAATATCCTAAACCTACCCACTTTCTCTCTCCTGTCCTTCATTTGCAGCCGCCGTTTCTCCTCTCTCTCTCTCGCGATCGATAAATCGACGATCGATCGATCGATAGATCGAGGCTGACGACGAGTGCTTCGTCTCGATTAAGGAAGGTGACGACGAGACGAAACCCTAGCTGACGAGACGAAACGAAACCCTAGATTGACGACGAGACGAAACCGTAGCTGCCAATTGACGACGAAACGAAACCCTAGCGAGACGACGCACTGACGAAGGAGACGACACACGAACCCTAGCTGATTGAGGAAGGTGACGACTAGATTTCAGTGGATAATAGGGGTAAGTTAATTGATTAAGTTTTAATTACTGTAATTACTTGTATTTGCCGTTAATTTCTTGATTTAAGTTATTGAGGTTGCTGTTATTTCAAGCAATTACTGGTGAACTGAAAACCCTATTTCATTAATTGCTCATGTCAGTGCAATTAGTGGTGAACTGAAATTTGTTACTGAGATTGCTGGTATTAACTTTAATTACTGGTATTACCAGTTAATTCGTTCATTTGAGTTCATTTTTCTGGTATTTAGATTTGTTAGATTATCTGGTAATTAATTGTTCAATTTAGCTTGTCAATTAACCATTAAAATTTCTATTTTTTCCGGATTGACGGTTAAATGAGAGCGTTGGTGGTTTAAGGGGTAGGATCGGTACCGCAATCTAGGTGACGAGGGAACGGTTCGATTTCTGGTTCGATTGCTGGTACTGGTTCAGATTGAAGACGATGGATTCCGCAAACCATAGCAAACCGAAGCCTCCATTTTTACAGGTTTGGTTGTTTAATTAACGGTTAATTGCTGATACTGGTACTGGTTCAGATTGAATTGACGAAGATACGGACATGTTTCAGGTATGGCTTCGCATGAAGATGGACAGGGAATTGGAGGCTTTCAATTCGTGGTACTGGTACTGGTACTGGACAGGGAATTGGAGGCTTTCAATTGGAGTTAATTGTCTGTTAATTTCTGGTACCGGTACTGGGGTTAATTAGAGGTTTCGATTGAAGACGAAGATTTTCTGGGACGCGGCTGGGGCTTTGAAGATGGAGAGCCGAGTGGTGATGGAGTTCCTATTTTCTGGAATTGACGAAGTTTTGGGGACTGGTACGCTCGGTACAGATTTCCTGTTTTCAAGATGGAGAGTCGATTACTGGTACCAGAAGCTGCTTCGATTACTTCGATCGGCTTCGATTGGCGGCGAGTTGGCTGCGATTGAGGATTGGCGGCGAGTTGGCTTCGATTGGCGGGGAGTTGGCGAGTTGGGTTAGCTTTGACTTTGCGACGAATTGGCGGTGGTGCGGGATAAATGCGGTGGTGCAGGGGCTAATTTGTAATAAGGATTTTAATAAGGATTTTTGTTAATTGTGTTAATAATGATTTTTGATAATTGAATTTGTTTATTGAATTAATGTTGTTAATTAAATATTGGTCTGAAAATAATTTGATTAATTTGGTTAATTAATTGTGTTTTTTTTTATTCTGTTAATTCAAATGGATTTTTGAAGTGTTAATTGAGATTAGAATTGTTGGTATAATTATGAGTTGTTAATTAAATTGATTTTATTGTGATTTTATTCATAATAATTATAAAGTGTTAATTGAATTTGTGTATTGAATTAAGTTTGTTAATTAAATATAGGTCTTACAATAATTTCATTAATTTGGTCAATTAATTGTGTTTTGAACTTGTTTTATTAATTGGGAAATTTTATTAAGTGTGAATTGATTTTCGAATTATTGGTATAATTATCATTTTACTAATTTTTGTTAATTTCATAATGAAACTAATTTTGTAATTGAATTGTTGGTTAATAAAGTATAAAATTTTGAATGTGAAGGGGAAGAAATTTGAATTTGAATATAATTGAATTGTTCATCAATCCATGGCAAATGATGACATGGGATGATTCAATCATCAATGGTGGGGGGAAATAGGGGGGCATAGTAAAATTATCCTATTTTTAATTGATGTTGTGATGTTATGCCCAGGGTGGCATGCCACGTCAATTTCGGGATAAATTCAAGGTAAATTTTTTAGGTGCCTAATGTTATTGAATCCTATTTCGTTTAATAATTCTAGTTAAGGGTTTTTGAATAATTATGATTGTATTACCAAGTTGATCAAATTCTTGTAGTTTCACTACTTTTTATTTTATTTTATTTGGATCCACATAAACTCGACCAGTCCTAGATTGATGTATCCATTGTTCTAAAAGTCGGTCTAGGCGGCCGCCTAGGCGCTAGACGCCGACCAAACGTTCAGGTTTAGCCTAGTCGTTTTTGTTTAGGCGAAATTTCGTCTAGGCCCGCCTAGGACCGAATAATTCCGTCCAGCCCACTTAATTTTTTTTATTTTATTTTATTTTATTTTTTTATTTTTTTATAAAGACATGCACCTTTCTCTTTTTCTTCTTTCTATTGTTTGTAACTTTATTTTGTGGTTTATTTAGATTTGTGTTAAATTCTATGTCGTGCGGATACTTCGAAAAATCAAAATCTACCCGTATCCGATACGCGTATCGTATCCTAAATCATATGTTAAATTATCGTATCGCTGTATCCGATACGCGTAACGGTATCGCCGTATCGGCGTATCCGAACAACATAGGTATTATTACAAATCCGTCTAGATCCGATTATAATATATAATATCCGAGCAACGGTATCGCCGTATCCGAGCAAAAGTATTAGCACAAATTATAATATATAAAAATTAAAAAATATGACAAAAAATATGTAAAATTACAAATTCGTTTAGATCCGATTAATTTCTCTAGACGCTAAACGGTGTTCGTCCGTCCGACTATCGCCTAGCGATTTCTGTAACATTTGATGTATCTTATAACAAATATCATAAAACATAGTCACAGACTCACAGACTCACAAACAAAATTTATGGGAGGCCGAATAGTAGTGTGGAACTCGAAACGTCCAGTAGGACCAGTACGTGGTACGGATTCACGATATTATCCTCCGGAATGCTCTTGGTATATCCGAAACAATTTTAATACGAAAATAAAATATCATAATTCATATTGAAAATAAAATATATAAAAATAAACTGCTACATAAATTAATTTCGATGCAAGGACGTTTTTCGCTTTTCATACAACTCTTCTTCTTTATTCTTTCATTGTTCTTCATGGTTTTAAATCTGTACCCGACAAGTAAAGCTGCTCAAGTTCAGTTTCCCAACAATCTGTACCCGACAGGTAAATTCCAGGGTTCCTATGATGCTTTTAAAAGTACCAAGAGGATCAATGCTCGTTGCTCACAGTTTTTTTAATCATTTTGATGTGCATTGCGATTGTGCACCATTAGTTTTTAAATGCTAACAGAGCGGTTTGTTTATGTTCTATGTTGCACGGATACGGATACGGATATCGTATCCGATACGATACGGATATGACGATACGACAATTTTGAAAAAATCACGGATACGAATACGGCTTTATATATATTATTTTAATATATTTATAATGTATATAATAAATAAATAAATAATAAATTAAATAATATTTTTAAATCAAATATCATGAAAATAAATAAAATCAACATAACAATACAAATATCATAAAAGCATGCTAAATTTATTTTAGAAGTATTCTAGAATTAATTTAGAAGTATCCTAGAAATATATATAATGAGCCGAAGTATCTTAAATGGGATATCACAGTCGTATTCTGAACGTATCCCAGCCGTATCCGAAAAAAAAAAATTAAAATAACCGAATACGTCATGTAACGTATTCGATACGTATCCGAACCGTATCGTACCCGTATCCGTATCGGATACCCGTATTATCAGGATACTTCTCCATTTTTGAAGTATTCACGTAACATAGTTTATGTTCCTTTTCCCTTGTCCATTATAATCCTTTTACTATCATGTTCCTTTTCCCTTGTCCATTATAATCCTTTTACTATCTTATATCCTATACGGATGCACATCTTGTCTAAAGGATTTTGGACAATCATTTCATATTTACAAAATTTAAAATTTGATGATTAATAATTTTATAACATAAATTACATTTAAAATCTTATATTATTTAAAATTACAAAAAAAATATATTAAATTGTACAATTTATTTTTTGAAAAATAAATATTTATATAATATTATTTTGTGAATATTAAATAATAAATATGATAAAAAAATCAATCAAAATTACATATTGAACAGGTGATAATTGATAATTACGAAAGGGTTTGGAATGGGCCAGACCTCGACCCATCCTCTGCTCTCATCGGCTCAGTTCGATTTTTCTCTCTCTCCCCGATTGAGCACACTTCTACTCCTCCACTGGTGACAGCTATCTCCATCAAAATTGTATCCAATTGAATGAAATCCTTTGTCAAAATTAGTGATTGGAATCTCAAAGCTACTTGATCTTCTTGTTTTCTTTCAGAAGTGGGATTGAGAAGAGTCAATTGTATGGAATCAACATTTACATAATGAGTTGTTTTAGACGCGACCTCTTTCTTCTCGTCTCAGTCTCAATGTACAGATCAATCTTCCCCGTAATTGATTTCTTACTATATCAATACGCCCAATTTCGCTCAAATTAGTCTAACTGAATTTTGAGAGGAGCCAAGACTCTCCGCCCACTCTCTCGTTCTCTCTCTCTACTTCTCCTCCCACTCTCTCGTGCTCTCTCTCTTCGATTCAAGGTTATTCATGTGTTAATTGCTGAATTTCGTGACTAATTGCTCAATTTTATCAAATGGAGAACTCAAAACACACAAATAACCACTACGATAATACAATCAATTGAGCGAAATGCCCAGATAACTGTAATTCGATAATACACTTTTTGATTGGTATCCTTTGTGTATTTGTTTTCTGATTTGGAGCTGACGGTGATGAGCGGATCACTGATGCCGTTCCACAGGGGAGGGGAGTTGGTCCGGTGGACATTGGACCAGATCATGACCATGTATATTTTTAGCCCTCCGATTCCATCATGATAGATTTTGGTGAGATATCATCTAACTGTTGTTTGTTTAATTTCCGTTAGTCAAAAATAGAAGAAATATCCTCTCTTTCTCCTTTTCGTGAAACAATGGAAAGAACATAAGTTTCTATAGGTGGCTTACGGCGAGAATTTAGGGACACGGAGATATTGTCTGGTCTCTCTCTCTCTCTCAACTTTATTCTCTGTTATTGCTTGTTTCGACGGCTCTTAATTTACCTTTCTTTTCTCCTCATTTTTCTCTGGCTAATTCTTTTCACCGGCGACGATGTCGACAAATGGCACCGTTATGAATTCTTCTTCCTCGGCTTTATCGTCCAATCCTATTTTCCTAAGTGATGAAGTTGTGTCTCTTTCATCCTCTTCCAATGATCTTCATGGCTTTGGTATGTAAAGTGTTCAACGAAATGTCTTTACAAAATTCTGATTTTTATAAATGTTTGTTTGAATTGAATAAACTTGTATTTTTGATTAAGTTAATTATTATATATAATCCTGCTATCATTTTGAAGAATTACAAACAATCCAATACTAAAAAATCATCAAATAGGCTAATCTAACAATTTTAATTTTAATAGGAACCATATGCTTAGGGTACGCTAGTGAGCTTCTCATTGTTCTCAATGCTATACATGCTCGATCTTCGTTAGGATACTTTGATCATAATTGAGAAATTTTTGAACGTTACAAAGATTTATTGCTTTTTTATTTTCTTTTAGCTTATTTACAATTTTGTTAATGGAATTGTGTTGATGCTTGGGTGATTTAGATTTTATTAATGATTCATTTGTTATGTGACAACTAGTATGATTTAGTTTTTTTTTTGTTGCGATATATTTCTATGGTGTAGTTTCTTATATATATTGTAATGAATTAATTGTTAAAATGACTTATCTTCTTATGTATCATGTATTTATCTCAACTCATAAACCATAGACATATCTATAGCATGTGTGTATTAAGATCATAAGAGCCCGCAATGATGAGAGAAAACAGCTCGTTAGAATTTTCTTCGGGCATGTTTGCCAATTACAAATTAAATTAAAAATCGCATCATCCACTTTTTAAATGATTGTAAAGTACAAATTAAATTACAAAATTGTATCATCCATTTCATGCTTAAATACTGAAGGTTACAATAGACACATTGCAAGTTCCATTTCATGCTATCATTTACCGAGAATTGCAATTGATATCCCACCTTGGTCGTTCTTCCTTGGACGTGTGAGATCTCTGGTTGGTACCATTGATATTCCAACTCTGGGCCTTGCGTCATGTTCCATCCTTGCTGGTTACGCACTCTTGTATCATTGATATTCCAACTTTGTGCTAAATTTTCCTTGCGTATTCCATCTCCATCTGAGTTCGTCTTCTTCCGTGTTTATAGTTGCCGATTGGATTTGCACCCTGTAGAAATGAAAAAAGATTTATGAAGGATAAAAAATGATTTATAATTTTATTTGTTTCATTACTCCCAAATAATCGAATTTGAATAAATCAGACCAAATTTAAGTACAAGAAATTTGCTCTTAATTCAAATTTCACCAGAATTGCAAAAAATAACCTAAATTCAAACTCACCTGATTGAATCCTAGTCTCAAACATGGTTTCTTTAGAGAATATACAACAACTCCGGAGCTGCTTCGACCAGATTCTCAACAGTAAGTCCTTTCACACTCCTTCTTAGCTAAATTGATCGCAGCCTTGAGATGTATCTGTTTAACAACATGATCTTCAATCATACCCGCTAATTTCGCATGCACCGAGCCGTGAATCCTATGTAGCAGCGCCGAATCATTATGCTTCGCTAGGGTTTCGCTAGGGTTCACGCATCAGACGAAGAGACTTCGTATGATTGCCCCGTCGAAAGGATTGTGCCGAATCTGTTCACACTCATATTTCATCTCATCAGTCGGATCGATCGTCAACAGCGTCGGCAGTGCGCTGGCACTGCCGTAGGCGAGATCGGCGATTGTGATGAATTTCGCTTCTTGTGCCCCATCGAGTGCCCCATCAAAGTATATAGAGATAGACAGTGAAAAGAGATTTTTCTTCTATTGTTTCACGAGAGAGAGAGAGAGGAGGGATTTTGCTTCCATGGTTTCACGAGAGAGAGAGGAGAGTTTTTGCTTCCTAACGTACCTCTAATGACTAACGGAGAGAAAAATATTAGTCAAGAGTAAACAGTCTTTCATCATGATCTTATTTTTGATGATGATATCAGACGGTTCACAAAATGCATGGTTGGGATTAGGTCCAATGTCCACCGGACCAAACCCGCTCCCGTTCCACAGTGCAGTGGCAGCGGCTAGGTTGACGTCACGGTTGAGCGAAGCATCTCTGATTTTGGGTTTTAATTGGTAATTAGGTTGACGTCACTGATGCTGTTCCACAGTCCGCTGTAAGTTATTTTTCTTTTTCTTTTGTTAAATCGAACCCTAAAAATCTTTAATTGTGCAATTAAACTCCAAATAAGCTTCAATCATACAATTTAATCCCAATTCATCTTCAATATCACAGGAATTTGTGGGAGTGGCTACTGATCCAAATGCAATTATCAAAGCAATTAGAGGAACTCAAGAAAATTGGTTCGTAATTATTTTCTTCATAGATTTTATTGCAAATTTTCAAAAAACAAGGGGTAATTTGGTAAATTGGCAAATCGTTTTTTTTATTCTTTTATTTCAATATACAAAATTGGATATGTGGTTGTTTATGGCAAGGAGCTCAATTTAAAACTACCAAACATGTCTAAAACAGTGGTACGCATAACATTCTCCCGTTTCCTTCCAAAATAATGAAGTAATAATCTCACAAATACCCCTCTAAAATTATATATTGAAAACTTGATTGCATAATAATTTGCCATGAAAAAAATATAGGGTTTCAATTTAGTGCTTTTTCTGTCGTTTATTTTTTCTAATTTTTGTTCTGTTTTTTTCACTGCTTTTTTGGTTTTATTAAATATTTATTTAGGGTTTTTATTAAGTATTTCTTCCCTGATTTTTTGTTAAATACTTTTATTAAATATTTTCTGTTTTTTTTTATTGTATTTTTGATGTTTTTAAATAATTTTTTTTTCTATTCATTTCTGTTACTGTTTTTTTTCAAATATTTCTTCTCCTTTTTACTGTTTTTTTTTGTTCTTTTTACTATCAAATGTTTTTGTTTTTTTTATTGCCCATCTCTTTTTTTTTTCTTTTTCAAATATTCTCTCTATTTTTACTGTTTTTTTTCAAATATTTTAACTATTTTTCTTTTTCTTTTTCTTACTGTTATGTATTGTTTTTTTGGATATTTTTTTTACTGTTTTTTGTTTGTTTTTTTTCCAAATTATTTTACTATTTTGTTTTTCTTTTTTACTGTTATGTATTGTTTTTTTTGGATGTTTTTGTACTGTTTTTTGTTTGTTTTTTTTCCAAATATTTTTACTATTTTTTTTTCTTTTTTTTTTTACTGTTATGTATTGCTTTTTTGGATTTTTTTTTTATCGCTTATTTTAACTACAAATAATTAAGAGTAATTTCAATGTCTTTTCAGCTCATTTGGGTCGGTTTTCTAGGTGATTATTAATATTAATTATATATATTTATTTTATATAGGTTGCAGCGTTGAGATACTTGAGAGGTAGATGCAACTACGAATAGTGAAAGAGAACTGAAAACCCAAGAAACCAGAGTATAAAAGCACAGAAGAAACTGGTTTCTGAAGTCCCGGATTCACATCGAGGGTTTGAATTCCCATCTCGATTTCCAAATTCCCTGATCCGTCCGAGCAAATCAAACATCAAAAAATAAAAATAATGGCGCCGAGGCCGATCGAGAGGACGGGGTGCGTCGCAGCGGCTATGAGGTCGCCGTTGACACGAAGTGGGACGGTGCCGGCGAGAGCAGATCGTGCTTTCGATCTGAAGCTCGCAGCATTATGTATCTTTAGAAGAAGTACTGACGTATGGGGGACGAATAAATCGCTTCAGTCCGTGATTTCCTCTTATTCTCACTCCCTTTGCTCATTGTATCATTCTTCTTTAGTAGCATAAAAGAAGGTAATCTTTTTTGTTTACATCGTGTTGTTTCCTTTAAATGCTTTAATATTGTTTTAGTACATTAGAAAGAAATTCTAGTTAGCGAGCATAATTTTACTTTCTTTTCGTTCTTTATACTGAATTATTGCCGAAATTAGTTGATGGGATTAATTTTAGCTGGATTAGCTACTTATTAGGTATGTTTTTCCATCTTCGAGTATCTCCTCCAATCTTGTAGGGTTTCTATGTAATTTCTAAGTAGTATTTTTCTTTTGTTTCCTTTTGAAGGTTTTCAGTACGAGCCTTTGTTAGTAGAGTAGCATAGCAAGTATCTAGTTTCGCATTTTTATTTTTTCGTTTTTCTACTTGATGCAAAAGGAAAATTGAGTGTGTGATTATTGAAAATTGTCTTATGATTATCATAGGAATGCACGAAATTGAAGAAGCCAAATGAGCGATGAGTACTGGAGAGGAACAAAATTGGGCAAACCCTATATTTCCATTGTGGAATAGTGATGCCAGTTATCATTAGAAGAGGTACATATTTACAATTTTGTTTTATATTTTCCTCAAATTAAGTTTATGTTGATAAAATTCACTCGTAAATAATCTCATTTTGATTCTTGCAGAGCCTCCCGAAGCATAAGAGAAATGCGTAATTAGAATGGGATATTTCATGCTATACATCTCTGCAAATTCGGCTCTCAAAAAGGTCAGTGTTTTTTTAAGCACGTAGTCTATGAATATTAGCTTTAGTTTTTCTCCTTCATGTTTGCTTAGCTTGATTTTTCGTATAAGGTGGTTCGTACTTTTCAAATAGAATTTGCTTCTAAAAAGACTACGAAATAATTAAACGTTGTATAAAATAATCTAAAATCCAAATGCTACCACTTCATAAATATGAAATCAATATTCTATACAAAATAACTTGCTATTCTCGTTCGATTAGGATGCAAATTTTCTTAATTAAGGTGCAGCATTAGGGTCGATCTCTCTGAGTCTTTCAAAAAATAAGAACATTCTAGAAATTAAAAAAGAAAGAAAGAGATGAACATAATATCATGAATGAATCTAGCTTATTTTAACAATAATGAATGAATCTAGCTTATTTAAAAAAATAATTTTGATGGCAAACAAGTGATTTTTTTTGTTTTTAGAAAATGAAAACTACCTTGGTCAGGGAGTGCCTTGAATGAATTAACTACCTAGAGTGTATTTTCTTGTTTTTAGAAAATGAAAAACAGAAAACATTTATCCAACACGTTTTTCTTCTCAAATTAGAAATCGAAATTCTTTTCTGTTCCAAACAATCTGTATAAGTAGATCAAGTAGTCAGAATTAAATGCTTCACACGAACATTGATCAATCACGAAATTGAGAATGGATCAACACGAAATTCTGATTACGAGCACTCTTCTAGAAGAATTAATTCTTCGCAGACTCATTTCCGAAGATGATGTATTCACAATTCTTTCCTCTTCGAGTCTTCCGCATCATTCTGTCACCATGGTCCTCGATGAGCTCGTGCTGATGCTCGAAAGGACCACCCTCACGTCCACAGAATCTGGTCCGCCTCCCATTTCGACGCCTCAGCTTCTCATTCAGATTCTGACATTCATGCTGGATATCCCGGGACTGGCAATGCGCCAGCTGGCCAGAGATCTGCTGTGCCACATCAGCAAGGACCCCACATTTTCTGTGTGGGTTGCTGAATGGGGTACAGTCAAGTATCTTCTCAAATCGCTCAAGGATCACAAGGAGCGGAGTGAGCTCATGGCAGCTCAGGTTCTCGAGACGCTATTTGCGAACGCCTACGTTGCCGAATCGAGCTCTACCAGCTCAGCTATGAGCGATCTCGCAGGCTATATTGTCGATCCTGACACGAGATCCGCGCAAGGCAAATTGTTGATCACCTTGGCTTTAGGGCATCTTTTCAGGAGCCCAATCTGTGCCGGGTGGTCAGCACACGCTATCGAAGGGGCGATTGCTTTACTGCGTGTTTTACAGCAAGATCCTTACGAGGATGACCTTAAAGTGGTGGCGCTGTGCGCCCTTGAGAATCTCCTGGTTTGTAACCAGGAAATCGGATCATCTCTTCTCAGGATTGTAAGAGTCGAGACTTTTGAAGTCATGCTTAGTTTGGTCCAGTCACCGAACAAGGTGGTTTCTTTGCAAGCCACTGCACTGCTCAGGCTCTTGGGTTCAGTCCCCGAATCGAGGGACTACGTGGCGAGCAAATCTACTCAAGTCCTGAGAGCTATATCAGGTTAGTTTTTTTATTTTTTTATCTTTTTTGAATTAATTAAATATGGTCCTCTCTTAGTTTATCAATTGCTTAACATGGTTTGTGCATTTTGATTATTTTGTGCAGCTGCCATGAAAGAGCATGGAGGACAAAAGGGCTACGTGGAGATTGTGGAAAGCCTCTTCAACAGCTTCTCTTCTCTCACGGTCACCGAAGCTGCCACGGCATGTATCAGCCAATTGGTGACTTGCCTGGGTGCGGATAACGATGCGACTCAGGAGGGTGCCTTGAGGTGTTTCCTCCTCTTGAGCAAGACGTGGGATTCGCCGGTCTGTCCTCGAGAGGTGCTTGACGCGCAGTTACTCGCCGCCTCCCCTGCCAGGATTCTTCTACATCGATTTATCTGGGACGCCCACGGCAGCTTCAAGGATACCACTGCCAGGCATCTGCTCGATTTCTTGCCAGCTACGCCTACCAAAAAGCGGAATGGCTCTCTTCAGAAGATGAAGCGATTTTTTTGTTTTTCCGTTCAATAATTTTAAATTTGTTTGATTTTAGGTTTTTTTGGATTTTGGATTTTGTACGAATGATCAAAGTTTCTGTAATAAATTGATAAATAAATGTACGAATGAATTTTTTGTTTCAAAAAAATATTTCATATACAAAATATTCTGTAATGAATATTTTATTTGATGTAATTGGTTTATTTTTGCAGTTTTAAGCATGCATATAGACTAAATAAAATGAATACAAGCAAGAAAAAATGAAAGAAAATTGGTTATTTATGTTCATATATAGTTGAATGCACATGCATTTGAAATATGTGTTAGCATTTGATCTCTATGAACGATGAAAGTTTCTTTATTGTTTGATAAATGAGTGCAGCATGAATTACTATGAATTACTGACCTTGAAATCTTGATAATCCGACTTTGAAATCTTTGTAACTTTTCTAGGTATTCTTATAACCCGAATTTAAAATCCCAATAATCTTGTCAAAACCGGAAAGACTCGAAACACAACCGCGTGCTGGCGGCTCTTCACAATAATCTCCGGGGAACGTCTTATACATACAAATATGTAGCGAGTGTGATAAACGTTGAATTATTTAACTTGTTGTACGAAGTACTACAGAGATTTTGTGACAGAGGAACGTGTGAGGCCTGTGAAATGTGACGAGGTCACTTGAGGAATTTTTTTACAATTTGCATCTATTCGAATAATAAAAACAATAAAGGAAATTCTCGCTTCGCAAATTCACGTGGTCCACTCAAGAAGCTCCAAAGCGAGCACGACTATTTCAGCTTTCACACTCCAGCTATGTGAGGTTTTGTTCTTCGTCTTCCAATTTCCTCCCCAAATCCCGATTAATTGGTGCGTTTCTGAATCTGCGGGTTTTTTTTTCTTCTATTTGATTTGCGCAAGTAATTTGGGTATTGTTTGCATTTCAATTTTTCCTGTTTGGTGGGTTCATAGCTGGTTGGTGGATTGATATGAGTTGATAGGAAAAAGTAATTTGATTTTCCTTTTTTGGCCTTACACAGCGTTATTGGTCTTGCCACACTGAAATTAACTGGTATACTAGATCAATTGAAGGTTTTGTTGAAAATTATAATAGAACAAGACATAAATTTCTCTTTTTTATTTACTTTTATTTGTAATCAGCACCAATTTCCAGTGATAATCTCTTTTAGAAAGTAGAGTTGCAGAACTGTCGAATGACATTAACTCATTATCATAACACAAACTTCAATTTGTAGATTTGATCACACTGGTTTCAAGGAAGATCACTCTCAACTCGAGATTATACCGAAATGGTTTCGAATGGCGAAAAAATCGCCAAACCCGACATTCAGGAAGATCCTTGTCCACCCACCTCCACAAATCCTTTTCCCGATAATCAACAGTCCGAATCCAAGAACACAAATCCCTTTCTCAAATTCCTAACGAATCGTAAACTCCCAAAATTCGGTCCATCCCCTTCAACAAAATTCCTCCGATTCGCTCAACAAAAAGACGACCTATCCCGCTCCATCCGAACCGAAAACCCTAATCCTCATTCCTCCTCCCAAAACCCTAACCGTACTAACCCCCCCTCAAACCACGATTCACACCGCCCCCATTTAAAGCTCCTAAAAAACATAGACTGGCCCCACGTATGGACCTTGACGAAACAGTGGTTCAGAGAGCCGCTAAACATAGCTCTCTTCGTATGGATTCTATGCGTTGCAATTTCTGGTGCAATTCTCTTCCTCGTAATGACCGGCATGTTAAACCACGCAATACGTCAGAAATCGCAACGAAACACTTGGTTCGAAGTAAACAACCAAATACTAAACGCATTGTTCACCCTAATGTGCTTGTACAACCACCCGAAACGAATATACCATTTTATTCTCCTCCTCAGATGGAATCCAGCAGATATTCTCCAACTCAGGAAAACGTATTGTAAAAACGGCACGTACAAGCCGCACGAATGGCTACACATGATGGTGGTCGTAGCGCTTCTGAATCTTAATTGTTTTGCGCAATACGCGTTGTGCGGATTGAATTTAGGGTATCCTCGATCGAGAAGGCCCGCGCTTGGAGTTGGAATTACTATTTCGGTGGCCATTGCGGCACCGGCTTTTGCGGGGCTTTATAATGCGATTAGCCCACTTGGTAAAGATTACGATTTCGAAGTTGACGAAGAGGCTCAAAAACTCGAAATCGTTGGTACCGGTACCGGTAATGGCTTGGCAAGGCTTGTTTCGCTTGAGAGGAGATATTCTTTTGTACAAGGGGATAATAGGAGGTTGAGCGAAACCCGACCCGTTTGGGTCGGGGGATTGTTTGATTTTTGGGAAGATATATGGCTTGCGTATTTATCGATTTTTTGTAGTTGTTGTGTTTTCGGGTGGAACATGCAGAGATTAGGGTTCGGTAACATGTACGTGCATATCGTAACGTTTATTTTGTTTTGTTCGGCGCCATTTTTCATTTTCAACCTCGCGGCGGTGAATATTAACGACGAGACCCTTAGAGAGAGTTTGGTGTTGACCGGGGTAATTCTTTGCTTTCTCGGACTGTTATACGGAGGTTTTTGGAGGATCCAAATGCGAAAAAGATATAAGCTTCCAGGGAGGGAATATTTCTGTTTTGGTCCCTCGTTCGTGGATTGTTTTAATTGGCTCTGTTGCTGTTGGTGTAGTTTAGCCCAGGAGGTGAGGACTGCGGATTATTATGAAATTGGGGAGGAAACGGGTTCAACGGGTCGAACGGGTTTGACGGTTTTCCCCTTGCCTAGAGAGGATGGGAGGACGCCTCTTTATAGTTCTGGGCCGAGTTCGCCTTATTTGGGCCGCGGGCCTGATGGGCTTAAACTGGAGAGTCCAGTGGGAAATGCGATGAGAGCGCCGGTACCTTCTGTTATAGAGAAAGATGGCGAGGTAGGTTTGTAGCACGCATGGAATTGAGGTTTGTGTTTTGAATTTGAAAGTGTATGTATATTTGTTTTTTTTTATTATGTATTGAATTATGTATATTTGAGTGCACGAAAAGTATATTTATTTATGTTATTTTTTTTTACAATTTGGCTGAATGATTTGTTTTGCTATATGGGTTTCAAGTGTTTATTTAATGGATGTTATTGTGTTGTACAAAATGCTATAGGAAAATAATGTATGAATTTAATGTTCAACAATGTTTGACCAGAAATACAAAATTAAGAATTATTCATTCTTATGTTCGTTGAATTGAATGGGGTTGGTTTTGAAGAGTCAAACACTAATGATAATGTAAAATCTGTTATTTGAAGTTGTAAATATTATTTCAAATTTTTGTGAATAACTTGAGAATATTCATGTTCTTCGAAGAAATCGACTAAAAATACAGATTTTATTTTGAATTCAACTATTCAGTATGATAGCTTATGTGGTTACTTTTTTTCATCTTATTTTATCTGTAGTGATGCAAAGAAGGTGTTCTTCATGTTAGGATTTCGATTGGGCGTGTTCACAGTGTAGGGATAGAGTATATATGTGAATTAAGTTCTTGTAAGGTTATATCAAATTTCAAAATATAAATAATTATATATCATGTTTGTTTATATCCAGTGTTAATGTATATGATGTTTAGAATATCTTTTTTTAACTGTTACTAGATAAAATACATTCATTTTGCAGCAAAACATGTAATGAATAAAAATAATTGAATCAATTACGAAACAATGAATTTAATTGATACAAATTCATAATTAAATTCAAACACTCCAAACTTTCGAATCTACCCTAAATCTCGACAAATCTAAAGTTTTCTTTTCGATTCATAGCAATCTTTTTAAGATTTGAGGAGTTCAAATAACGTGTTTTTAGATCATTTGTATCGTATCCTCTACTACATAAATTTCCACCTAATTTTACAAACACTAAGAAATTTTGTTTTTCGATTCAAAACAATCTTCTATCATTCTAAGGACTTCAAGTAACGTATTTTCGAGATGGTTTGGATCAAATCGTTCACTACGTAACTTTTCACAAAATTGTACAAACACTAAGAAAGTTTTCTTTTCGATTCATAGCAATCTTTTTAAGCTTTGAGGAGTTCAAATAAAGTGTTTTTAGATCATTGGATCATATATTTTACTACATAAATTTTCACCAAATTTTACAAACACTAAGAAATTGTGTATTTCGATTCAAAACAATCTTCTATCATTCTGAGGAGTTCAAGTAACGTATTTTTGAGATGGTTTGGATCAAATCTTTCACTACGTAACTTTTCACCAAATTGTACAAACACTAAGAAAGTTTTCTTTTCGATTCATAACAATCTTTTTACGCTTTGAGGAGTTCAAATAAAATGGTTTTAGATCATTTGTATCGTATCTTTTACTACATAATTTTCACCAAATTTTACACACACTAAGAAATTTTGTTTTTCGATTCAAAACAATCATTTAACATTATGAAGAGTTCAAATAATGTGTTTTTAAGATGGTTTGGATCGAATCTTTCACTATGTAACTTTTCACCAAATTGTACACAAACATTAAGAAAGTTTTCTTTTCGATTCATAGCAATCTTTTTACCCTTCGAGGAGTTCAAATAACATGTTTTTAGATCATTTGTATGGTATCTTTTACTACATAACTTTTCACGAAATTTCAGAAATACTAAGAAAGTTTGTTTTTCGATTCAAAACAATCTTTTGACTTTATGAGGAGTTCAAATAACGTGTTTTTGAGACGGTTTGGATCAAATCTTTCACTACGTAACTTTTCACCAAATTGTACAAACACTAAGAAAGTTTTCTTTTCGATTCATAGCAATCTTTTTACGCTTTGAGGAGTTCAAATAACGTGTTTTTGGATCATTTGTATCGTATCTTTTAGTACATAACTTTTCACCAAATTTTACAAACACTAAGAAAGTTTGTTTTTCGATTCAAAATAATCTTCTAACATTCTGAGGAGTTCAAATAACGTGTTTTTGAGATGGTTTGGATCAAATCTTTCACTACGTAACTTTTCACCAAATTGTACAAACACTAAGAAACTTTTATTTTCGATTCATAGCAATCTTTTTACCCTTCGAAGAGTTCAAATGACGTGTGTTTAGATCATTTGTATCGTATGTTTTACTACATAACTTTTCACCAAAATTTACATACACTAAGAAAGTTTGTTATTCGATTCAAAACAACCTTTTAACACTATGCGGAGTTCAAATAACGTGTTTTTGAGATGGTTTGGATCAAATCTTTCACTACGTAACTTTTCACCAAATTCAACATACACTAAGAAAGTTTTCTTTTCGATTCATAGCAATCTTTTTACCCTTTGAGGAGTTCAAATAACTTGTTTTAGATCATTTGTATCGTATCTTTTACTACATAACTTTACACCAAATTTTTCAAACACCAAGAAAGTTTGTTTTTGGATTCAAAACAATCTTATAACATTCTGAGGAGTTCAAATATCGTGTTTTTGGGATGGTTTAGATCGAATCTTTCACTACGTAAATTTTCACCAAATTGTATACTAAGAAAGTTTTCTTTTCGATTCATATCAATCTTTTTTAGATTTGAGGAGTTCAAGTAACGTGTTTTTAGATCATTTGTATCGTATCCTCTACTACATAAATTTCCACCTAATTTTACAAACACTAAGAAAGTTTGTTTTTCGATTGAAAACAATCTTCTATCATTCTAAGGACTTCAAGTAACGTATTTTTGAGATGGTTTGGATCAAATATTTCACTACGTAACTTTTCACCAAATTGTACAAACACTAAGAAAGTTTTCTTTTCGATTCATAGCAATCTTTTTAAGCTTTGAGGAGTTCAAATAAAGTGTTTTTAGATCATTTGTATCATATATTTTACTTCATAAATTTTCACCAAATTTTACAAACACTAAGAAAGTGTGTATTTCGATTCAAAACAATCTTCTATCATTCTGAGGAGTTCAAGTAACGTATTTTTGAGATGGTTTGGATCAAATCTTTCACTACGTAACTTTTCACCAAATTGTACAAACACTAAGATAGTTTTCTTTTCGATTCATAGCAACTTTTTACGCTTTGAGGAGTTCAAATAAAATGGTTTTAGATCATTTGTATCGTATCTTTTACTACATAACTTTTCACCAAATTTTACAAACACTAAGAAATTTTGTTTTTCGATTCAAAACAATCATTTGACATTATGAAGAGTTCAAATAATGTGTTTTTAAGATGGTTTGGATAGAATCTTTCACTACGTAACTTTTCACCAAATTGTACACAAACATTAAGAAAGTTTTCTTTTCGATTCATAGCAATCTTTTTACCCTTCGAGAAGTTCAAATAACGTGTTTTTAGATCATTTGTATGGTATCTTTTACTACATAACTTTTCACGAAATTTCAGAAATACTAAGAAAGTTTGTTTTTCGATTCAAAACAATCTTTTAACTTTATGAGGAGTTCAAATAACGTGTTTTTGAGATGGTTTGGATCAAATCTTTCACTACGTAACTTTTCACCAAATTGTACAAACACTAAGAAAGTTTTCTTTTCGATTCATAGCAGTCTTTTTAAACTTTGAGGAGTTCAAATAAATATGTTTTTAGATCATTTGTATCGTATCTTTTACTACATATATTTTCACCAAATTTTACAAATACTGAGAAAGTTTGTTTTTCGAATCAAAACAATCTTTTAACATTATGAGGAGTTCAAATAGCGTGTTTTTGAGATGGTTTGCATCACATCTTTCACTACGTAACTTTTCACCAAATTGTACAAACACTAAGAAAGTTTTCTTTTCGATTCGTAGCAATCTTTTTACGCTTTGAAGAGTTAAAATAACGTGTTATTAGATCATTTGTATCGTATCTTTTACTACATAAATTTTCACCAAATTTTACAAACACTAAGAAAGTTTGTTTTTTGATTCAAAACAATCTTTTAACATTTTGAGGAGTTCAAATAACGTGTTTTTGAGATGGATTGGATCGAATCTTTCACTACGTAACTTTTCACCAAATTGTACAAACACTAAGAAAGTTTGTTTTTTCATTCAAAACAATCTTTTAACATCTTGAGGAGTTCAAATAACGTGTTTTTGAGATGGTTTGGATCAAATCTTTCACTACGTAACTTTTCACCAAATTGTACAAACACTAAGAAACTTTTATTTTCGATTCATAGCAATCTTTTTACCCTTCGAAGAGTTCAAATGACGTGTGTTTAGATCATTTGTATCGTATGTTTTACTACATAACTTTTCACCAAAATTTACATACACTAAGAAAGTTTGTTATTCGATTCAAAACAACCTTTTAACACTATGCGGAGTTCAAATAACGTGTTTTTGAGATGGTTTGGATCAAATCTTTCACTACGTAACTTTTCACCAAATTCAACATACACTAAGAAAGTTTTCTTTTCGATTCATAGCAATCTTTTTACCCTTTGAGGAGTTCAAATAACTTGTTTTAGATCATTTGTATCGTATCTTTTACTACATAACTTTACACCAAAATTTTTCAAACACCAAGAAGGTTTGTTTTTGGATTCAAAATAATCTTATAACATTCTGAGGAGTTCAAATATCGTGTTTTTGGGATGGTTTAGATCGAATCTTTCACTACGTAAATTTTCACCAAATTGTACAAATACTAAGAAAGTTTTCTTTTCGATTCATAGCAATCTTTTTAAGATTTGAGGAGTTCAAATAACGTGTTTTTAGATCATTTGTATCCTCTACTACATAAATTTCCACCTAATTTTACAAACACTAAGAAAGTTTGTTTTTCGATTGAAAACCATCTTCTATCATTCTAAGGACTTCAAGTAACGTATTTTTGAGATGGTTTGGATCAAATCTTTCACTACGTAACTTTTCACCAAATTGTACAAACACTAAGAAAGTTTTCTTTTCGATTCATAGCAATCTTTTTAAGCTTTGAGGAGTTCAAATAAAGTGTTTTTAGATCATTTTTATCATATATTTTACTACATAAATTTTCACCAAATTTTACAAACACTAAGAAAGTGTGTATTTCGATTCAAAACAATCTTCTATCATTCTGAGGAGTTCAAGTAACGTATTTTTGAGATGGTTTGGATCAAATCTTTCACTACGTAACTTTTCACCAAACTGTACAAACACTAAGAAAGTTTTCTTTTCGATTCATAGCAATCTTTTTACGCTTTGAGGAGTTCAAATAAAATGGTTTTAGATCATTTGTATCATATCTTTTCTTACATAACTTTTCACCAAATTTTACAAACACTAAGAAAGTTTGTTTTTCGATTCAAAACAATCTTCTAAAATTCTGAGGAGTTCAAATAACGTGTCTTTGATATTGTTTGCATCGAATCTTTCACTACGTAACTTATCACCAAATTGTGCAAACACTAAGAAAGTTTTATTTTCGATTCATAGCAATCTTTTTACCCTTCAAGGAGTTCAAATAACGTGTTTTTAGATCATTTGTATCATATATTTTACTTCATAAATTTTCACCAAATTTTACAAACACTAAGAAAGTGTGTATTTCGATTCAAAACAATCTTCTATCATTCTGAGGAGTTCAAGTAACGTATTTTTGAGATGGTTTGGATCAAATCTTTCACTACGTAACTTTTCACCAAATTGTACAAACACTAAGATAGTTTTCTTTTCGATTCATAGCAACTTTTTACGCTTTGAGGAGTTCAAATAAAATGGTTTTAGATCATTTGTATCGTATCTTTTACTACATAACTTTTCACCAAATTTTACAAACACTAAGAAATTTTGTTTTTCGATTCAAAACAATCATTTGACATTATGAAGAGTTCAAATAATGTGTTTTTAAGATGGTTTGGATAGAATCTTTCACTACGTAACTTTTCACCAAATTGTACACAAACATTAAGAAAGTTTTCTTTTCGATTCATAGCAATCTTTTTACCCTTCGAGAAGTTCAAATAACGTGTTTTTAGATCATTTGTATGGTATCTTTTACTACATAACTTTTCACGAAATTTCAGAAATACTAAGAAAGTTTGTTTTTCGATTCAAAACAATCTTTTAACTTTATGAGGAGTTCAAATAACGTGTTTTTGAGATGGTTTGGATCAAATCTTTCACTACGTAACTTTTCACCAAATTGTACAAACACTAAGAAAGTTTTCTTTTCGATTCATAGCAATCTTTTTAAACTTTGAGGAGTTCAAATAAATATGTTTTTAGATCATTTGTATCGTATCTTTTACTACATATATTTTCACCAAATTTTACAAATACTGAGAAAGTTTGTTTTTCGAATCAAAACAATCTTTTAACATTATGAGGAGTTCAAATAGCGTGTTTTTGAGATGGTTTGCATCACATCTTTCACTACGTAACTTTTCACCAAATTGTACAAACACTAAGAAAGTTTTCTTTTCGATTCGTAGCAATCTTTTTACGCTTTGAAGAGTTAAAATAACGTGTTATTAGATCATTTGTATCGTATCTTTTACTACATAAATTTTCACCAAATTTTACAAACACTAAGAAAGTTTGTTTTTTGATTCAAAACAATCTTTTAACATTTTGAGGAGTTCAAATAACGTGTTTTTGAGATGGATTGGATCGAATCTTTCACTACGTAACTTTTCACCAAATTGTACAAACACTAAGAAAGTTTGTTTTTTCATTCAAAACAATCTTTTAACATCTTGAGGAGTTCAAATAACGTGTTTTTGAGATGGTTTGGATCAAATCTTTCACTACGTAACTTTTCACCAAATTGTACAAACACTAAGAAACTTTTATTTTCGATTCATAGCAATCTTTTTACCCTTCGAAGAGTTCAAATGACGTGTGTTTAGATCATTTGTATCGTATGTTTTACTACATAACTTTTCACCAAAATTTACATACACTAAGAAAGTTTGTTATTCGATTCAAAACAACCTTTTAACACTATGCGGAGTTCAAATAACGTGTTTTTGAGATGGTTTGGATCAAATCTTTCACTACGTAACTTTTCACCAAATTCAACATACACTAAGAAAGTTTTCTTTTCGATTCATAGCAATCTTTTTACCCTTTGAGGAGTTCAAATAACTTGTTTTAGATCATTTGTATCGTATCTTTTACTACATAACTTTACACCAAAATTTTTCAAACACCAAGAAGGTTTGTTTTTGGATTCAAAATAATCTTATAACATTCTGAGGAGTTCAAATATCGTGTTTTTGGGATGGTTTAGATCGAATCTTTCACTACGTAAATTTTCACCAAATTGTACAAATACTAAGAAAGTTTTCTTTTCGATTCATAGCAATCTTTTTAAGATTTGAGGAGTTCAAATAACGTGTTTTTAGATCATTTGTATCCTCTACTACATAAATTTCCACCTAATTTTACAAACACTAAGAAAGTTTGTTTTTCGATTGAAAACCATCTTCTATCATTCTAAGGACTTCAAGTAACGTATTTTTGAGATGGTTTGGATCAAATCTTTCACTACGTAACTTTTCACCAAATTGTACAAACACTAAGAAAGTTTTCTTTTCGATTCATAGCAATCTTTTTAAGCTTTGAGGAGTTCAAATAAAGTGTTTTTAGATCATTTTTATCATATATTTTACTACATAAATTTTCACCAAATTTTACAAACACTAAGAAAGTGTGTATTTCGATTCAAAACAATCTTCTATCATTCTGAGGAGTTCAAGTAACGTATTTTTGAGATGGTTTGGATCAAATCTTTCACTACGTAACTTTTCACCAAACTGTACAAACACTAAGAAAGTTTTCTTTTCGATTCATAGCAATCTTTTTACGCTTTGAGGAGTTCAAATAAAATGGTTTTAGATCATTTGTATCATATCTTTTCTTACATAACTTTTCACCAAATTTTACAAACACTAAGAAAGTTTGTTTTTCGATTCAAAACAATCTTCTAAAATTCTGAGGAGTTCAAATAACGTGTCTTTGATATTGTTTGCATCGAATCTTTCACTACGTAACTTATCACCAAATTGTGCAAACACTAAGAAAGTTTTATTTTCGATTCATAGCAATCTTTTTACCCTTCAAGGAGTTCAAATAACGTGTTTTTAGATCATTTGTATCGTATTTTTGAGATGGTTTAGATCAAATGTTTCACTATGTAAGTTTTCACCAAATTGTACAAACACTAAGAAAGTTTTCTTTTCGATTCATAGCAATCTTTTTAAGCTTTTAGGAGTTCAAATAACGTGTTTTTAGGTCATTTGTATCGTATGTTTTACTACATAAATTTTCACCAAATTTTACAAACACTAAGAAAGTTTATTTTTCGATTCAAAACAATCTTCTACCATTCTGAGGAGTTCAAGTAACGTATTTTTCAGATGGTTTGGATCAAATCTTTCACTACGTAACTTTTCACCAAATTGTACAAACACTAACAAAGTTTTCTTTTCGATTCATAGCAATCTTATAACGCTCTGAGGAGTTCAAATAACGTGGTTTTAGATCATTTGTATCATATCTTTTACTACATAACTTTTCACCAGATTTTACAAACACTAAGAATGTTTGTTTTTCGATTGAAAACAGTCGTTTAACATTATGAGGAGTTCAAATAACGTGTTTTTAAGACGGTTTGGATATAATATTTGACTCCATAACTTTTCACCAAATTGTACAAACACTAAGAAAGTTTTCTTTTCGATTCATAGCAATCTTTTTAAACTTTGAGGAGTTCAAATAACGTGTTTGTAGATCGTTTGTATCGTATCTTTTACTACACAAATTTTTCACCAAATTGTACAAACACTAAGAAAGTTTTCTTTTCGATTCATAGAAATCTTTTTACGTTTTGAGGAGTTCAAGTAACGTATTTTTGAGATGGTTTGGATCAAATTTTTCCCTACGTAACTTTTCACCAAATTGTACAAACACTAAGAAAGTTTTCTTTTCGATTCATAGCAATCTTTTTACGCTTTGTGGAGTTCAAATAATGTGGTTTTAGATCATTTGTATCGTATTTTTTACTACATAACTTTTCACCAAATTTTACAAACACTAAGAAATTTTGATTTTCGATTCAAAACAATCTTTTAATATTATGAGGAGTTAAAATAAAGTGTTTTTAAGATGGTTTGGATCGAATCTTTCACTACTAAGAAAGTTTTCTTTTCGATTCATAGCTATCTTTTTACCATCTGAGGAGTTCAAATAACTTGTTTTAGATCATTTGTATCGTATCTTTTACTACATAACTTTTCACCAAATTTTACAAACACTAAGAAAGTTTATTTTTCGATTCAAAACAATCCTCTAACATTCTGAGGAGTTCAAATAATGTGTTTTTGAGATGGTTTGGATCAAATATTTCACTACATAACTTTTCACCAGATTGCACAAAAACAAAGAAAGTTTTCTTTTCGATTCAAAGCAATCTTTTTACGCTTTGAGGAGTTCAAATAACGTGTTTTTGGATCATTTGTATCGTATCTTTTACTACATAACTTTTCACCACATTTTTTAAACACTAAGAAAATTTGTTTTTCGATTCAAAACAATCTTCTATCATTCTGTGGAGTTCAAGTAACGTATTTTTTAGATGCTTTGGATCAAATCTTTCACTATGTAACTTTTCACCAAATTGTACAAACACTAAGAAAGTTTTTCTTTTCGATTCATAGCAATCTTTTTAAGCTTTGAGGAGTTCAAATAAAGTGTTTTTAGATCATTTGTATCGTATCTATTACTACATAAAATTCACCAAATTTTATAAACACAAAAAAAGTTTATTTTTCGATTCAAAACAATCTTCTATCGTTCTGAGGAGTTCAAGTAACGTATTTTAGAGATGGTTTGGATCAAATCTTTCACTACGTAACTTTTCACCAAATTGTACAAACACTAAGAAAGTTTTATTTTCGATTCATAGCAATCTTTTTTACGATTTGAGGAGTTCAAATAACGTGGTTTTAGATCATTTGTATCGTATCTTTTACTACATAACTTTTTACCCTTTGAGGAGTTCAAATGACTTGTTTTAGATCATTTGTATCATATCTTTTCTTACATAACTTTTCACCAAATTTTACAAACACTAAGAAAGTTTGTTTTTCGATTCAAAACAATGTTCTAACATTCTGAGGAGTACAAATAACGTGTCTTTGAGATTGTTTGCATCGAATCTTTCACTACGTGACTTATCACCAAATTGTACAAACACTAAGAAAGTTTTATTTTCGATTCATAGCAATCTTTTTACCCTTCAAGGAGTTCAAATAAAGTGTTTTTAGATCATTTGTATCGTATTTTTGAGATGGTTTGGATCAAATGTTTCACTATGTAAGTTTTCACCAAATTGTACAAACACTAAGAAAGTTTTCTTTTCGATTCATAGCAATCTTTTTAAGCTTTGAGGAGTTCAAATAACGTGTTTTTAGGTCATTTGTATCGTATCTTTTACTACATAAATTTTCACCAAATTTTACAAACACTAAGAAAGTTTATTTTTCGATTCAAAACAATCTTCTACCATTCTGAGGAGTTCAAGTAACGTATTTTTCAGATGGTTTGGATCAAATCTTTCACTACGTAACTTTTCACCAAATTGTACAAACACTAACAAAGTTTTCTTTTCGATTCATAGCAATCTTATTCGCTCTGAGGAGTTCAAATAACGTGGTTTTAGATCATTTGTATCATATCTTTTACTACATAACTTTTCACCAGATTTTACAAAGACTAAGAATGTTTGTTTTTCGATTGAAAACAATCTTTTAACATTACGAGGAGTTCAAATAACGTGTTTTTAAGACGGTTTGGATATAATCTTTGACTACATAACTTTTCACCAAATTGTACAAACACTAAGAAAGTTTTCTTTTCGATTCATAGCAATCTTTTTAAACTTTGAGGAGTTCAAATAACGTGTTTTTATATCGTTTGTATCGTATCTTTTACTACACAAATTTTTCACCAAATTGTACAAACACTAAGAAAATTTTCTATTCGATTCATAGAAATCTTTTTACGTTTTGAGGAGTACAAGTAACGTATTTTTGAGATGGTTTGGATCAAATTTTTCCCTTCGTAACTTTTCACCAAATTGTACAAACACTAAGAAAGTTTTCTTTTCGATTCATAGCAATCTTTTTACGCTTTGTGGAGTTCAAATAATGTGGTTTTAGATCATTTGTATCGTATCTCTACTTAACGTTTCACCAAATTTTACAAACACTAAGAAATTTTGTTTTTCGATTCAAAACAATCATTTAACATTATGAGGAATTAAAATAACGTGTTTTTAAAATGGTTTGGATCGAATCTTTCACTACGTAACTTTTCACCAAATTGTGCAAATACTAAGAGAGTTTTCTTTTCGATTCATAGCAATCTTTTTACCATTTGAGGAGTTCAAATAACTTGTTTTAGATCATTTGTATCGTATCTTTTACTACATAACTTTTCACCAAATTTTACAAACACTAAGAAAGTTTATTTTTCGATTCAAAACAATCCTCTAACATTCTGAGGAGTTCAAATAACGTGTTTTTGAGATGGTTTGGATCAAATATTTCACTACATAACTTTTCACCAGATTGCACAAAAACAAAGAATGTTTTCTTTTCGATTCAAAGCAATCTTTTTACGCTTTGAGGAGTTCAAATAACGTGTTTTTGGATCATTTGTATCGTATCTTTTACTACATAACTTTTCACCAATTTTTTTAAAGACTAAGAAAGTTTGTTTTTCGATTCAAAACAATCTTCTATCATTCTGTGGAGTTCAAGTAACGTATTTTTGAGATGCTTTGGATCAGATCTTTCACTATGTAACTTTTCACCAAATTGTACAAACACTAAGAAAGTTTTTCTTTTCGATTCATAGCAATCTTTTTAAGCTTTGAGGAGTTCAAATAAAGTGTTTTTAGATCATTTGTATCGTATCTTTAACTACATAAAATTCACCAAATTTTATAAACACTAAGAAATTTTGTTTTTCGATTCAAAACAATATTCTATCGTTCTGAGGAGTTCAAGTAACGTATTTTAGAGATGGTTTGGATCAAATCTTTCACTACGTAACTTTTCACCAAGTTGTACAAACACTAAGAAAGTTTTCTTTTCGATTCATAGCAATCTTTTTTACGCTTTGAGGAGTTCAAATAACGTGGTTTTAGATCATTTGTATCGTATCTTTTACTACATAACTTTTCACCAAATTTCACAAATACTAAGAATGTTTGTTTTTTGATTCAAAACAATCTTTTAACATTCTGAGGAGTTCAAATAACGTGTTTTTGATATGGTTAAGATTGAATCTTTCACTATGTAACTTTTCACCAAATTGTACAAACACTTAGAAAGTTTTTTTTTCGATTCATAGCAATCTTTTTACGAATTGAGGAGTTCAAAAACGTGCTTTTAGATCATTTGTATCGTATCTTTTACTACATAACTTTTCACCAAATTTTACAAACACTAATAAAGTTTGGTTTTCGATTCAAAACAACCTTCTAACATTCTGAGAAGTTCAAATAACGTGTTTTTGAGATGGTTTGGATCGAATCTTTCACTACGTAACTTATCACCAAATTGTACAAACACTAAGAAAGTTTTCTTTTCCATTCATAGCAATCTTTTTACCCTTCGAGGAGTTCAAATAACTTGTTTTAGATCATTTGTATCGTATCTTTTACTACATAACTTTTCACCAAATTCTACAAACACTAAGAAAGTTTGTTTTTCGATTCAAAACAATCTTCTAACATTCTGAGAAGTTCATATAACGTGTTTTTGAGATGGTTTGGATCGAATCTTTCGATACGTAACTTTTCACCAAATTGTACAAACACTAAGAATTTTTTTTTTCGATTCATAGCAATCTTTTTTACCCTTTGAGGAGTTCAAATGACTTGTTTTAGATCATTTGTATCATATCTTTTCTTACATAACTTTTCACCAAATTTTACAAACACTAAGAAAGTTTGTTTTTCGATTCAAAACAATCTTCTAACATTCTGAGGAGTTCAAATAACGTGTCTTTGAGATTGTTTGCATCGAATCTTTCACTACGTGACTTATCACCAAATTGTACAAACACTAAGAAAGTTTTATTTTCGATTCATAGCAATCTTTTTACCCTTCAAGGAGTTCAAATAACGTGTTTTTAGATCATTTGTATCGTATTTTTGAGATGGTTTGGATCAAATGTTTCACTATGTAAGTTGTCACCAAATTGTACAAACACTAAGAAAGTTTTCTTTTCGATTCATAGCAATCTTTTTTAGCTTTGAGGAGTTCAAATAACGTGTTTTTAGGTCATTTGTATCGTATCTTTTACTACATAAATTTTCACCAAATTTTACAAACACTAAGAAAGTTTAGTTTTCGATTCAAAACAATCTTCTACCATTCTGAGGAGTTCAAGTAACGTATTTTTCAGATGGTTTGGATCAAATCTTTCACTACGTAACTTTTCACCAAATTGTACAAACACTAACAAAGTTTTCTTTTCGATTCATAGCAATCTTATTACGCTCTGAGGAGTTCAAATAACGTGGTTTTAGATCATTTGTATCACATCTTTTACTACATAACTTTTCACCAGATTTTACAAACACTAAGAATGTTTGTTTTTCGATTGAAAACAATCTTTTAACATTACGAGGAGTTTAAATAACGTGTTTTTAAGACGGTTTGGATATAATCTTTGACTACATAACTTTTCACCAAATTGTACAAACACTAAGAAAGTTTTCTTTTCGATTCATAGCAATCTTTTTAAACTTTGAGGAGTTCAAATAACGTGTTTTTATATCGTTTGTATCGTATCTTTTACTACACAAAATTTTCACCAAATTGTACAAACACTAAGAAAATTTTCTTTTCGATTCATAGAAATCTTTTTACGTTTTGAGGAGTACAAGTAACGTATTTTTGAGATGGTTTGGATCAAATTTTTCCCTTCGTAACTTTTCACCAAATTGTACAAACACTAAGAAAGTTTTCTTTTCGATTCATAGCAATCTTTTTACGCTTTGTGGAGTACAAATAATGTGGTTTTAGATCATTTGTATCGTATCTTTTACTACATAACGTTTCACCAAATTTTACAAACACTAAGAAATTTTGTTTTTCGATTCAAAACAATCATTTAACATTATGAGGAGTTAAAATAACGTGTTTTTAAGATGGTTTGGATCGAATCTTTCACTACGTAACTTTTCACCAAATTGTGCAAATACTAAGAAAGTTTTCTTTTCGATTCACAGCAATCTTTTTACCATTTGAGGAGTTCAAATAACTTGTTTTAGATCATTTGTATCGTATCTTTAACTACATAACTTTTCACCAAATTTTACAAACACTAAGAAAGTTTATTTTTCGATTCAAAACAATCCTCTAACATTCTGAGTAGTTTAAATAACGTGTTTTTGAGATGGTTTGGATAAAATATGTCACTACATAACTTTTCACCAGATTGCACAAAAACGAAGAATGTTTTCTTTTCGATTCAAATCAATCTTTTTACGCTTTGAGGAGTTCAAAAAACGTGTTTTTGGATCATTTGTATCGTATCTTTTACCACATAACTTTTCACCAAATTTTTTAAACACTAAGAAAGATTGTTTTTCGATTCAAAAGAAATCTTCTATCATTCTGTGGAGTTCAAGTAACGTATTTTTGAGATGCTTTGGATCAGATCTTTCACTATGTAACTTTTCACCAAATTGTACAAACACTAAGAAAGTTTTTCTTTTCGATTCATAGCAATCTTTTTAATCTTTGAGGAGTTCAAATAAAGTGTTTTTAGATCATTTGTATCGTATCTTTTACTACATAAAATTCACCAAATTTTATAAACACTAAGAAATTTTGTTTTTCGATTCAAAACAATCTTCTATCATTCTGAGGAGTTCAAGTAATGTATTTTAGAGATGGTTTGGATCAAATCTTTCACTACGTAACTTTTCACCAAGTTGTACAAACACTAAGAAAGTTTTCTTTTCGATTCATAGCAATCTTTTTTACGCTTTGAGGAGTTAAAATAACGTGGTTTTAGATCATTTGTATCGTATATTTTACTACATAACTTTTCACCAAATTTCACAAATACTAAGAATGTTTGTTTTTTTATTCAAAACAATCTTTTAACATTCTGAGGAGTTCAAATAACGTGTTTTTGAGATGGTTTAGATCGAATCTTTCACTATGTAACTTTTCACCAAATTGTACAAACACTAAGAAAGTTTTCTTTTCGATTCATAGCAATCTTTTTACGAATTGAGGAGTTCAAAAACGTGCTTTTAGATCATTTGTATCGTATCTTTTACTACATAACTTTTCACCAAATTTTACAAACACTAATAAAGTTTGTTTTTCGATTCAAAACAACCTTCTAACTTTCTGAGAAGTTCAAATAACGTGTTTTTGAGATGGTTTGGATCGAATCTTTCACTACGTAACTTATCACCAAATTGTACAAACACTCAAAAAGTTTTCTTTTCCATTCATAGCAATCTTTTTACCCTTCGAGGAGTTCAAATAACTTGTTTTAGATCATTTGTATCGTATCTTTTACTACATAACTTTTCACCAAATTCTACAAACACTAAGAAAGTTTGTTTTTCGATTCAAAACAATCTTCTAACATTCTGAGAAGTTCATATAACGTGTTTTTGAGATGGTTTGGATCGAATCTTTCGATACGTAACTTTTCACCAAATTGTACAAACACTAAGATTTTTTTTTTTCCGATTCATAGCAATCTTTTTACCCTTTGAGGAGTTCAAATGACTTGTTTTAGATCATTTGTATCATATCTTTTCTTACATAACTTTTCACCAAATTTTACAAACACTAAGAAAGTTTGTTTTTCGATTCAAAACAATGTTCTAACATTCTGAGGAGTTCAAATAACGTGTCTTTGAGATTGTTTGCATCGAATCTTTCACTACGTGACTTATCACCAAATTGTACAAACACTAAGAAAGTTTTATTTTCGATTCATAGCAATCTTTTTACCCTTCAAGGAGTTCAAATAACGTGTTTTTAGATCATTTGTATCGTATTTTTGAGATGGTTTGGATCAAATGTTTCACTATGTAAGTTGTCACCAAATTGTACAAACACTAAGAAAGTTTTCTTTTCGATTCATAGCAATCTTTTTAAGCTTTGAGGAGTTCAAATAACGTGTTTTTAGGTCATTTGTATCGTATCTTTTACTACATAAATTTTCACCAAATTTTACAAACACTAAGAAAGTTTATTTTTCGATTCAAAACAATCTTCTACCATTCTGAGGAGTTCAAGTAACGTATTTTTCAGATGGTTTGGATCAAATCTTTCACTACGTAACTTTTCACCAAATTGTACAAACACTAACAAAGTTTTCTTTTCGATTCATAGCAATCTTATTACGCTCTGAGGAGTTCAAATAACGTGGTTTTAGATCATTTGTATCATATCTTTTACTACATAACTTTTCACCAGATTTTACAAACACTAAGAATGTTTGTTTTTCGATTGAAAACAATCTTTTAACATTACGAGGAGTTCAAATAACGTGTTTTTAAGACGGTTTGGATATAATCTTTGACTACATAACTTTTCACCAAATTGTAAAAACACTAAGAAAGTTTTCTTTTCGATTCATAGCAATCTTTTTAAACTTTGAGGAGTTCAAATAACGTGTTTTTATATCGTTTGTATCGTATCTTTTACTACACAAATTTTTCACCAAATTGTACAAACACTAAGAAAATTTTCTATTCGATTCATAGAAATCTTTTTACGTTTTGAGGAGTACAAGTAACGTATTTTTGAGATGGTTTGGATCAAATTTTTCCCTTCGTAACTTTTCACCAAATTGTACAAACACTAAGAAAGTTTTCTTTTCGATTCATAGCAATCTTTTTACGCTTTGTGGAGTTCAAATAATGTGGTTTTAGATCATTTGTATCGTATCTCTACTTAACGTTTCACCAAATTTTACAAACACTAAGAAATTTTGTTTTTCGATTCAAAACAATCATTTAACATTATGAGGAATTAAGATAACGTGTTTTTAAGATGGTTTGGATCGAATCTTTCACTACGTAACTTTTCACCAAATTGTGCAAATACTAAGAGAGTTTTCTTTTCGATTCATAGCAATCTTTTTACCATTTGAGGAGTTCAAATAACTTGTTTTAGATCATTTGTATCGTATCTTTTACTACATAACTTTTCACCAAATTTTACAAACACTAAGAAAGTTTATTTTTCGATTCAAAACAATCCTCTAACATTCCGAGGAGTTCAAATAACGTGTTTTTGAGATGGTTTGGATCAAATATTTCACTACATAACTTTTCACCAGATTGCACAAAAACAAAGAATGTTTTCTTTTCGATTCAAAGCAATCTTTTTACGCTTTGAGGAGTTCAAATAACGTGTTTTTGGATCATTTGTATCGTATCTTTTACTACATAACTTTTCACCAATTTTTTTAAAGACTAAGAAAGTTTGTTTTTCGATTCAAAACAATCTTTTATCATTCTGTGGAGTTCAAGTAACGTATTTTTGAGATGCTTTGGATCAGATCTTTCACTATGTAACTTTTCACCAAATTGTACAAACACTAAGAAAGTTTTTCTTTTCGATTCATAGCAATCTTTTTAAGCTTTGAGGAGTTCAAATAAAGTGTTTTTAGATCATTTGTATCGTATCTTTTACTACATAAAATTCACCAAATTTTATAAACACTAAGAAATTTTGTTTTTCGATTCAAAACAATATTCTATCGTTCTGAGGAGTTCAAGTAACGTATTTTAGAGATGGTTTGGATCAAATCTTTCACTACGTAACTTTTCACCAAGTTGTACAAACACTAAGAAAGTTTTCTTTTCGATTCATAGCAATCTTTTTTACGCTTTGAGGAGTTCAAATAACGTGGTTTTAGATCATTTGTATCGTATCTTTTACTACATAACTTTTCACCAAATTTCACAAATACTAAGAATGTTTGTTTTTTGATTCAAAACAATCTTTTAACATTCTGAGGAGTTCAAATAACGTGTTTTTGATATGGTTTAGATCGAATCTTTCACTATGTAACTTTTCACCAAATTGTACAAACACTTAGAAAGTTTTTTTTTCGATTCATAGCAATCTTTTTACGAATTGAGGAGTTCAAAAACGTGCTTTTAGATCATTTGTATCGTATCTTTTACTACATAACTTTTCACCAAATTTTACAAACACTAATAAAGTTTGGTTTTCGATTCAAAACAACCTTCTAACATTCTGAGAAGTTCAAATAACGTGTTTTTGAGATGGTTTGGATCGAATCTTTCACTACGTAACTTATCACCAAATTGTACAAACACTAAGAAAGTTTTCTTTTCCATTCATAGCAATCTTTTTACCCTTCGAGGAGTTCAAATAACTTGTTTTAGATCATTTGTATCGTATCTTTTACTATATAACTTTTCACCAAATTCTACAAACACTAAGAAAGTTTGTTTTTCGATTCAAAACAATCTTCTAACATTCTGAGAAGTTCATATAACGTGTTTTTGAGATGGTTTGGATCGAATCTTTCGATACGTAACTTTTCACCAAATTGTACAAACACTAAGAATTTTTTTTTTCGATTCATAGCAATCTTTTTACCCTTTGAGGAGTTCAAATGACTTGTTTTAGATCATTTGTATCATATCTTTTCTTACATAACTTTTCACCAAATTTTACAAACACTCAGAAAGTTTGTTTTTCGATTCAAAACAATCTTCTAACATTCTGAGGAGTTAAAATAACGTGTCTTTGAGATTGTTTGCATCGAATCTTTCACTACGTGACTTATCACCAAATTGTACAAACACTAAGAAAGTTTTATTTTCGATTCATAGCAATCTTTTTACCCTTCAAGGAGTTCAAATAACGTGTTTTTAGATCATTTGTATCGTATTTTTGAGATGGTTTGGATCAAATGTTTCACTATGTAAGTTGTCACCAAATTGTACAAACACTAAGAAAGTTTTCTTTTCGATTCATAGCAATCTTTTTTAGCTTTGAGGAGTTCAAATAACGTGTTTTTAGGTCATTTGTATCGTATCTTTTACTACATAAATTTTCACCAAATTTTACAAACACTAAGAAAGTTTATTTTTCGATTCAAAACAATCTTCTACCATTCTGAGGAGTTCAAGTAACGTATTTTTGAGATGGTTTGGATCAAATCTTTCACTACGTAACTTTTCACCAAATTGTACAAACACTAACAAAGTTTTCTTTTCGATTCATAGCAATCTTATTACGCTCTGAGGAGTTCAAATAACGTGGTTTTAGATCATTTGTATCACATCTTTTACTACATAACTTTTCACCTGATTTTACAAACACTAAGAATGTTTGTTTTTCGATTGAAAACAATCTTTTAACATTACGAGGAGTTTAAATAACGTGTTTTTAAGACGGTTTGGATATAATCTTTGACTACATAACTTTTCACCAAATTGTACAAACACTAAGAAAGTTTTCTTTTCGATTCATAGCAATCTTTTTAAACTTTGAGGAGTTCAAATAACGTGTTTTTATATCGTTTGTATCGTATCTTTTACTACACAAAATTTTCACCAAATTGTACAAACACTAAGAAAATTTTCTTTTCGATTCATAGAAATCTTTTTACGTTTTGAGGAGTACAAGTAACGTATTTTTGAGATGGTTTGGATCAAATTTTTCCCTTCGTAACTTTTCACCAAATTGTACAAACACTAAGAAAGTTTTCTTTTCGATTCATAGCAATCTTTTTACGCTTTGTGGAGTACAAATAATGTGGTTTTAGATCATTTGTCTCGTATCTTTTACTACATAACGTTTCACCAAATTTTACAAACACTAAGAAATTTTGTTTTTCGATTCAAAACAATCATTTAACATTATGAGGAGTTAAAATAACGTGTTTTTAAGATGGTTTGGATCGAATCTTTCACTACGTAACTTTTCACCAAATTGTGCAAATACTTAGAAAGTTTTCTTTTCGATTCATAGCAATCTTTTTACCATTTGAGGAGTTCAAATAACTTGTTTTAGATCATTTGTATCGTATCTTTAACTACATAACTTTTCACCAAATTTTACAAACACTAAGAAAGTTTATTTTTCGATTCAAAACAATCCTCTAACATTCTGAGTAGTTCAAATAACGTGTTTTTGAGATGGTTTGGATCAAATATTTCACTACATAACTTTTCACCAGATTGCACAAAAACGAAGAATGTTTTCTTTTCGATTCAAATCAATCTTTTTACGCTTTGAGGAGTTCAAAAAACGTGTTTTTGGATCATTTGTATCGTATCTTTTACCACATAACTTTTCACCAAATTTTTTAAACACTAAGAAAGATTGTTTTTCGATTCAAAACAATCTTCTATCATTCTGTGGAGTTCAAGTAACGTATTTTTGAGATGCTTTGGATCAGATCTTTCACTATGTAACTTTTCACCAAATTGTACAAACACTAAGAAAGTTTTTCTTTTCGATTCATAGCAATCTTTTTAAGCTTTGAGGAGTTCAAATAAAGTGTTTTTAGATCATTTGTATCGTATCTTTTACTACATAAAATTCACCAAATTTTATAAACACTAAGAAAGTTTGTTTTTCGATTCAAAACAATCTTCTATCGTTCTGAGGAGTTCAAGTAACGTATTTTAGAGATGGTTTGGATCAAATCTTTCACTACGTAACTTTTCACCAAATTGTACAAGCACTAAGAAAGTTTTATTTTCGATTCATAGCAATCTTTTTTACGATTTGAGGAGTTCAAATAACGTGGCTTTAGATCATTTGTATCGTATCTTTTACTACATAACTTTTCACCAAATTTCACAAATACTAAGAATGTTTGTTTTTTGATTCAAAACAATCTTTTAACATTCTGAGGAGTTCAAATAACGTGTTTTTGAGATGGTTTAGATCGAATCTTTCACTATGTAACTTTTCACCAAATTGTACAAACACTGAGATAGTTTTCTTTTCGATTCATAGCAATCTTTTTACGAATTGAGGAGTTCAAAAACGTGCTTTTAGATCATTTGTATCGTATCTTTTACTACATAACTTTTCACCAAATTTTACAAACACTAATAAAGTTTGTTTTTCGATTCAAAACATCCTTCTAACATTCTGAGAAGTTCAAATAACGTGTTTTTGAGATGGTTTGGATCGAATCTTTCACTACGTAACTTATCACCAAATTGTACAAACACTAAGAAAGTTTTCTTTTCGATTCATAGCAATCGTTTTATCCTTCGAGTAGTTCAAATAACTTGTTTTAAATCATTTGTATCATATCTTTTACTACATAACTTTTCACCAAATTCTACAAACACTAAGAAAGTTTGTTTTTCGATTCAAAACAATCTTCTAACATTCTGAGAAGTTCAAATAACGTGTTTTTGAGATGGTTTGGATCGAATCTTTCGATACGTAACTTTTCACCAAATTGTACAAACACTAAGAATTTTTTTTTTCGATTCATAGCAATCTTTTTTCCCTTTGAGGAGTTCAAATGACTTGTTTTAGATCATTTGTATCATATCTTTTCTTACATAACTTTTCACCAAATTTTACAAACACTAAGAAAGTTTGTTTTTCGATTCAAAACAATCTTCTAACATTCTGAGGAGTTCAAATAACGTGTCTTTGAGATTGTTTGCATCGAATCTTTCACTACGTGACTTGTCACCAAATTGTACAAACACAAAGAAAGTTTCATTTTCGATTCATAGCAATCTTTTTACCCTTCAAGGAGTTCAAATAACGTGTTTTTAGATCATTTGTATCGTATTTTTGAGATGGTTTGGATCAAATGTTTCACTATGTAAGTTTTCACCAAATTGTACAAACACTAAGAAAGTTTTCTTTTCGATTCATAGCAATCTTTTTAAGCTTTGAGGAGTTCAAATAACGTGTTTTTGGGTCATTTGTATCGTATCTTTTACTACATAAATTTTCACCAAATTTTACAAACACTAAGAAAGTTTATTTTTCGATTCAAAACAATCTTCTACCATTCTGAGGAGTTCAAGTAACGTATTTTTCAGATGGTTTGGATCAAATCTTTCACTACGTAACTTTTCACCAAATTGTACAAACACTAACAAAGTTTTCTTTTCGATTCATAGCAATCTTATTACGCTCTGAGGAGTTCAAATAACGTGGTTTTAGATCATTTGTATCATATCTTTTACTACATAACTTTTCACCAGATTTTACAAACACTAAGAATGTTTGTTTTTCGATTGAAAACAATCTTTTAACATTATGAGGAGTTCAAATAATGTGTTTTTAAGACGGTTTGGATATAATATTTGACTACATAACTTTTCACCAAATTGTACAAACACTAAGAAAGTTTTCTTTTCGATTCATAGCAATCTTTTTAAGCTTTGAGGAGTTCAAATAACGTGTTTTTAGATCGTTTGTATCGTATCTTTTACTACACGAATTTTTCACCAAATTGTACAAACACTAAGAAAGTTTTCTTTTCGATTCATAGAAATCTTTTTACGTTTTGAGGAGTTCAAGTAACGTATTTTTGAGATGGTTTGGATCAAATTTTTCCCTACGTAACTTTTCACCAAATTGTACAAACACTAAGAAAGTTTTCTTTTCGATTCATAGCAATCTTTTTACGCTTTGTGGAGTTCAAATAATGTGGTTTTAGATCATTTGTATCGTATCTTTTACTACATAACTTTTCACCAAATTTTACAAACACTAAGAAATTTTGATTTTCGATTCAAAACAATCTTTTAATATTATGAGGAGTTAAAATAACGTGTTTTTAAGATGGTTTGGATCGAATCTTTCACTACGTAACTTTTCACCAAATTGTGCAAATACTAAGAAAGTTTTCTTTTCGATTCATAGCAATCTTTTTACCATCTGAGGAGTTCAAATAACTTGTTTTAGATCATTTGTATCGTATCTTTTACTACATAACTTTTCACCAAATTTTACAAAAACTAAGAAAGTTTATTTTTCGATTCAAAACAATCCTCTAACATTCTGAGGAGTTCAAATAACGTGTTTTTGAGATGGTTTGGATCAAATATTTCACTACATAACTTTTCACCAGATTGCACAAAAACAAAGAAAGTTTTCTTTTCGATTCAAAGCAATCTTTTTACGCTTTGAGGAGTTCAAATAACGTGTTTTTGGATCATTTGTATCGTATCTTTTTACTACATAACTTTACACCAAATTTTTTAAACACTAAGAAAGTTTGTTTTTCGATTCAAAACAATCTTCTATCATTCTGTGGAGTTCAAGTAACGTATTTTTGAGATGCTTTGGATCAGATCTTTCACTATGTAACTTTTCACCAAATTGTACAAACACTAAGAAAGTTTTTCTTTTCGATTCATAGCAATCTTTTTAAGCTTTGAGGAGTTCAAATAAAGTGTTTTTAGATCATTTGTATCGTATCTTTTACTACATAAAATTCACCAAATTTTATAAACACTAAGAAAGTTTGTTTTTCGATTCAAAACAATCTTCTATCGTTCTGAGGAGTTCAAGTAACGTATTTTAGAGATGGTTTGGATCAAATCTTTCACTACGTAACTTTTCACCAAATTGTACAAGCACTAAGAAAGTTTTATTTTCGATTCATAGCAATCTTTTTTACGATTTGAGGAGTTCAAATAACGTGGCTTTAGATCATTTGTATCGTATCTTTTACTACATAACTTTTCACCAAATTTCACAAATACTAAGAATGTTTGTTTTTTGATTCAAAACAATCTTTTAACATTCTGAGGAGTTCAAATAACGTGCTTTTGAGATGGTTTAGATCGAATCTTTCACTATGTAACTTTTCACCAAATTGTACAAACACTGAGAAAGTTTTCTTTTCGATTGATAGCAATCTTTTTACGAATTGAGGAGTTCAAAAACGTGCTTTTAGATAATTTGTATCGTATCTTTTACTACATAACTTTTCACCAAATTTTACAAACACTAATAAAGTTTGTTTTTCGATTCAAAACAACCTTCTAACATTCTGAGAAGTTCAAATAACGTGTTTTTGAGATGGTTTGGATCGAATCTTTCACTACGTAACTTATCACCAAATTGTACAAACACTAAGAAAGTTTTCTTTTCCATTCATAGCAATCTTTTTACCCTTCGAGGAGTTCAAATAACTTGTTTTAGATCATTTGTATCGTATTTTTTACTACATAACTTTTCACCAAATTCTACAAACACTAAGAAAGTTTGTTTTTCGATTCAAAACAATCTTCTAACATTCTGAGAAGTTCAAATAACGTGTTTTTGAGATGGTTTGGATCGAATCTTTCGATACGTAATTTTTCACCAAATTGTACAAACACTAAGAATTTTTTTTTTCGATTCATAGCAATCTTTTTTCCCTTTGAGGAGTTCAAATGACTTGTTTTAGATCATTTGTATCATATCTTTTCTTACATAACTTTTCACCAAATTTTACAAACACTAAGAAAGTTTGTTTTTCGATTCAAAACAATCTTCTAACATTCTGAGGAGTTCAAATAACGTGTCTTTGAGATTGTTTGCATCGAATCTTTCACTAGGTGACTTATCACCAAATTGTACAAACACTAAGAAAGTTTCATTTTCGATTCATAGCAATCTTTTTACCCTTCAAGGAGTTCAAATAACGTGTTTTTAGATCATTTGTATCGTATTTTTGAGATGGTTTGGATCAAATGTTTCACTATGTAAGTTTTCACCAAATTGTACAAACACTAAGAAAGTTTTCTTTTCGATTCATAGCAATCTTTTTAAGCTTTGAGGAGTTCAAATAACGTGTTTTTAGGTCATTTGTATCGTATCTTTTACTACATAAATTTTCACCAAATTTTACAAACACTAAGAAAGTTTCTTTTTCGATTCAAAATAATCTTCTACCATTCTGAGGAGTTCAAGTAACGTATTTTTCAGATGGTTTGGATCAAATCTTTCACTACGTTACTTTTCACCAAATTGTACAAACACTAACAAAGTTTTCTTTTCGATTCATAGCAATCTTATTACGCTCTGACGAGTTCAAATAACGTGGTTTTGGATCATTTGTATCATATCTTTTATTACATAACTTTTCACCAGATTTTACAAACACTAAGAATGTTTGTTTTTCGATTGAAAACAATTTTTTAACATTATGAGGAGTTCAAATAACGTGTTTTTAAGACGGTTTGGATATAATCTTTGACTACATAACTTTTCACCAAATTGTACAAACACTAAGAAAATTTTCTTTTCGATTCATAGCAATCTTTTTAAGCTTTGAGGAGTTCAAATAACGTGTTTTTAGATCGTTTGTATCGTATCTTTTACTACACAAATTTTTCACCAAATTGTACAAACACTAAGAAAGTTTTCTTTTCGATTCATAGAAATCTTTTTACGTTTTGAGGAGTTCAAGTAACGTATTTTTGAGATGGTTTGGATCAAATTTTTCCCTACGTAACTTTTCACCAAATTGTACAAACACTAAGAAAGTTTTCTTTTCGATTCATAGCAATCTTTTTACGCTTTGTGGAGTTCAAATAATGTGGTTTTAGATCATTTGTATCGTTTCTTTTACTACATAACTTTTCACCAAATTTTACAAACACTAAGAAATTTTGTTTTTCAATTCAAAACAATCATTTAATATTATGAGGAGTTAAAATAACGTGTTTTTAAGATGGTTTGGATCGAATCTTTCACTACGTAACTTTTCACCAAATTGTGCAAATACTAAGAAAGTTTTCTTTTCGATTCATAGCAATCTTTTTATCATCTGAGGAGTTCAAATAACTTGTTTTAGATCATTTGTATCGTATCTTTTACTACATAACTTTTCACCAAATTTTACAAAAACTAAGAAAGTTTATTTTTCGATTCAAAACAATCCTCTAACATTCTGAGGAGTTCAAATAACATGTTTTTGAGATGGTTTGGATCAAATATTTCACTACATAACTTTTCACCAGATTGCACAAAAACAAAGAAAGTTTTCTTTTCGATTCAAAGCAATCTTTTTACGCTTTGAGGAGTTCAAATAACGTGTTTTTGGATCATTTGTATCGTATCTTTTACTACATAACTTTTCACCAAATTTTTTAAACACTAAGAAAGTTTGTTTTTCGATTCAAAACAATCTTCTATCATTCTGTGGAGTTCAAGTAACGTATTTTTTAGATGCTTTGGATCAAATCTTTCACTATGTAACTTTTCACCAAATTGTACAAACACTAAGAAAGTTTTTCTTTTCGATTCATAGCAATCTTTTTAAGCTTTGAGGAGTTCAAATAGGGCGGTGCTACAGTGCCTCCCAAATCCACTCCCAAATTCACTCCCTATATTCATTGACATGTGGAACCCACACCTACTTTTACAAAATTTAATTCGTGTGGGACCCACAAAATGCACTGTTCATGTAAGAGGGAGGGAAAGAGGGAGGGAGGGAGGGAGTGGGCATATCATTACTCGTTCAAATAACGTGTTTTTGGGTCATTTGTATCGTATCTTTTACTACATAAAATTCACCAAATTTTATAAACACTAAGAAAGTTTGTTTTTCGATTCAAAACAATCTTCTATCGTTCTGAGGAGTTCAAGTAACGTATTTTAGAAATGGTTTGGATCAAATCTTTCACTACGTAACTTTTCACCAAATTGTACAAACACTAACAAAGTTTTCTTTTCGATTCATTGCAATCTTATTACGCTCTGAGGAGTTCAAATAACGTGGTTTTAGATCATTTGTATCATATCTTTTACTACATAACTTTTCACCAGATTTTACAAACACTAAGAATGTTTGTTTTTCGATTGAAAACAATCTTTTAACATTATGAGGAGTTCAAATAATGTGTTTTTAAGACGGTTTGGATATAATATTTGACTACATAACTTTTCACCAAATTGTACAAACACTAAGAAAGTTTTCTTTTCGATTCATAGCAATCTTTTTAAGCTTTGAGGAGTTCAAATAACGTGTTTTTAGATCGTTTGTATCGTATCTTTTACTACACGAATTTTTCACCAAATTGTACAAACACTAAGAAAGTTTTCTTTTCGATTCATAGAAATCTTTTTACGTTTTGAGGAGTTCAAGTAACGTATTTTTGAGATGGTTTGGATCAAATTTTTCCCTACGTAACTTTTCACCAAATTGTACAAACACTAAGAAAGTTTTCTTTTCGATTCATAGCAATCTTTTTACGCTTTGTGGAGTACAAATAATGTGGTTTTAGATCATTTGTATCGTATCTTTTACTACATAACGTTTCACCAAATTTTACAAACACTAAGAAATTTTGTTTTTCGATTCAAAACAATCATTTAACATTATGAGGAGTTAAAATAACGTGTTTTTAAGATGGTTTGGATCGAATCTTTCACTACGTAACTTTTCACCAAATTGTGCAAATACTTAGAAAGTTTTCTTTTCGATTCATAGCAATCTTTTTACCATTTGAGGAGTTCAAATAACTTGTTTTAGATCATTTGTATCGTATCTTTAACTACATAACTTTTCACCAAATTTTACAAACACTAAGAAAGTTTATTTTTCGATTCAAAACAATCCTCTAACATTCTGAGTAGTTCAAATAACGTGTTTTTGAGATGGTTTGGATCAAATATTTCACTACATAACTTTTCACCAGATTGCACAAAAACGAAGAATGTTTTCTTTTCGATTCAAATCAATCTTTTTACGCTTTGAGGAGTTCAAAAAACGTGTTTTTGGATCATTTGTATCGTATCTTTTACCACATAACTTTTCACCAAATTTTTTAAACACTAAGAAAGATTGTTTTTCGATTCAAAACAATCTTCTATCATTCTGTGGAGTTCAAGTAACGTATTTTTGAGATGCTTTGGATCAGATCTTTCACTATGTAACTTTTCACCAAATTGTACAAACACTAAGAAAGTTTTTCTTTTCGATTCATAGCAATCTTTTTAAGCTTTGAGGAGTTCAAATAAAGTGTTTTTAGATCATTTGTATCGTATCTTTTACTACATAAAATTCACCAAATTTTATAAACACTAAGAAAGTTTGTTTTTCGATTCAAAACAATCTTCTATCGTTCTGAGGAGTTCAAGTAACGTATTTTAGAGATGGTTTGGATCAAATCTTTCACTACGTAACTTTTCACCAAATTGTACAAGCACTAAGAAAGTTTTATTTTCGATTCATAGCAATCTTTTTTACGATTTGAGGAGTTCAAATAACGTGGCTTTAGATCATTTGTATCGTATCTTTTACTACATAACTTTTCACCAAATTTCACAAATACTAAGAATGTTTGTTTTTTGATTCAAAACAATCTTTTAACATTCTGAGGAGTTCAAATAACGTGTTTTTGAGATGGTTTAGATCGAATCTTTCACTATGTAACTTTTCACCAAATTGTACAAACACTGAGATAGTTTTCTTTTCGATTCATAGCAATCTTTTTACGAATTGAGGAGTTCAAAAACGTGCTTTTAGATCATTTGTATCGTATCTTTTACTACATAACTTTTCACCAAATTTTACAAACACTAATAAAGTTTGTTTTTCGATTCAAAACATCCTTCTAACATTCTGAGAAGTTCAAATAACGTGTTTTTGAGATGGTTTGGATCGAATCTTTCACTACGTAACTTATCACCAAATTGTACAAACACTAAGAAAGTTTTCTTTTCGATTCATAGCAATCGTTTTATCCTTCGAGTAGTTCAAATAACTTGTTTTAAATCATTTGTATCATATCTTTTACTACATAACTTTTCACCAAATTCTACAAACACTAAGAAAGTTTGTTTTTCGATTCAAAACAATCTTCTAACATTCTGAGAAGTTCAAATAACGTGTTTTTGAGATGGTTTGGATCGAATCTTTCGATACGTAACTTTTCACCAAATTGTACAAACACTAAGAATTTTTTTTTTCGATTCATAGCAATCTTTTTTCCCTTTGAGGAGTTCAAATGACTTGTTTTAGATCATTTGTATCATATCTTTTCTTACATAACTTTTCACCAAATTTTACAAACACTAAGAAAGTTTGTTTTTCGATTCAAAACAATCTTCTAACATTCTGAGGAGTTCAAATAACGTGTCTTTGAGATTGTTTGCATCGAATCTTTCACTACGTGACTTATCACCAAATTGTACAAACACAAAGAAAGTTTCATTTTCGATTCATAGCAATCTTTTTACCCTTCAAGGAGTTCAAATAACGTGTTTTTAGATCATTTGTATCGTATTTTTGAGATGGTTTGGATCAAATGTTTCACTATGTAAGTTTTCACCAAATTGTACAAACACTAAGAAAGTTTTCTTTTCGATTCATAGCAATCTTTTTAAGCTTTGAGGAGTTCAAATAACGTGTTTTTGGGTCATTTGTATCGTATCTTTTACTACATAAATTTTCACCAAATTTTACAAACACTAAGAAAGTTTATTTTTCGATTCAAAACAATCTTCTACCATTCTGAGGAGTTCAAGTAACGTATTTTTCAGATGGTTTGGATCAAATCTTTCACTACGTAACTTTTCACCAAATTGTACAAACACTAACAAAGTTTTCTTTTCGATTCATAGCAATCTTATTACGCTCTGAGGAGTTCAAATAACGTGGTTTTAGATCATTTGTATCATATCTTTTACTACATAACTTTTCACCAGATTTTACAAACACTAAGAATGTTTGTTTTTCGATTGAAAACAATCTTTTAACATTATGAGGAGTTCAAATAATGTGTTTTTAAGACGGTTTGGATATAATATTTGACTACATAACTTTTCACCAAATTGTACAAACACTAAGAAAGTTTTCTTTTCGATTCATAGCAATCTTTTTAAGCTTTGAGGAGTTCAAATAACGTGTTTTTAGATCGTTTGTATCGTATCTTTTACTACACGAATTTTTCACCAAATTGTACAAACACTAAGAAAGTTTTCTTTTCGATTCATAGAAATCTTTTTACGTTTTGAGGAGTTCAAGTAACGTATTTTTGAGATGGTTTGGATCAAATTTTTCCCTACGTAACTTTTCACCAAATTGTACAAACACTAAGAAAGTTTTCTTTTCGATTCATAGCAATCTTTTTACGCTTTGTGGAGTTCAAATAATGTGGTTTTAGATCATTTGTATCGTATCTTTTACTACATAACTTTTCACCAAATTTTACAAACACTAAGAAATTTTGATTTTCGATTCAAAACAATCTTTTAATATTATGAGGAGCTAAAATAACGTGTTTTTAAGATGGTTTGGATCGAATCTTTCACTACGTAACTTTTCACCAAATTGTGCAAATACTAAGAAAGTTTTCTTTTCGATTCATAGCAATCTTTTTACCATCTGAGGAGTTCAAATAACTTGTTTTAGATCATTTGTATCGTATCTTTTACTACATAACTTTTCACCAAATTTTACAAAAACTAAGAAAGTTTATTTTTCGATTCAAAACAATCCTCTAACATTCTGAGGAGTTCAAATAACGTGTTTTTGAGATGGTTTGGATCAAATATTTCACTACATAACTTTTCACCAGATTGCACAAAAACAAAGAAAGTTTTCTTTTCGATTCAAAGCAATCTTTTTACGCTTTGAGGAGTTCAAATAACGTGTTTTTGGATCATTTGTATCGTATCTTTTTACTACATAACTTTACACCAAATTTTTTAAACACTAAGAAAGTTTGTTTTTCGATTCAAAACAATCTTCTATCATTCTGTGGAGTTCAAGTAACGTATTTTTGAGATGCTTTGGATCAGATCTTTCACTATGTAACTTTTCACCAAATTGTACAAACACTAAGAAAGTTTTTCTTTTCGATTCATAGCAATCTTTTTAAGCTTTGAGGAGTTCAAATAAAGTGTTTTTAGATCATTTGTATCGTATCTTTTACTACATAAAATTCACCAAATTTTATAAACACTAAGAAAGTTTGTTTTTCGATTCAAAACAATCTTCTATCGTTCTGAGGAGTTCAAGTAACGTATTTTAGAGATGGTTTGGATCAAATCTTTCACTACGTAACTTTTCACCAAATTGTACAAGCACTAAGAAAGTTTTATTTTCGATTCATAGCAATCTTTTTTACGATTTGAGGAGTTCAAATAACGTGGCTTTAGATCATTTGTATCGTATCTTTTACTACATAACTTTTCACCAAATTTCACAAATACTAAGAATGTTTGTTTTTTGATTCAAAACAATCTTTTAACATTCTGAGGAGTTCAAATAACGTGCTTTTGAGATGGTTTAGATCGAATCTTTCACTATGTAACTTTTCACCAAATTGTACAAACACTGAGAAAGTTTTCTTTTCGATTGATAGCAATCTTTTTACGAATTGAGGAGTTCAAAAACGTGCTTTTAGATAATTTGTATCGTATCTTTTACTACATAACTTTTCACCAAATTTTACAAACACTAATAAAGTTTGTTTTTCGATTCAAAACAACCTTCTAACATTCTGAGAAGTTCAAATAACGTGTTTTTGAGATGGTTTGGATCGAATCTTTCACTACGTAACTTATCACCAAATTGTACAAACACTAAGAAAGTTTTCTTTTCCATTCATAGCAATCTTTTTACCCTTCGAGGAGTTCAAATAACTTGTTTTAGATCATTTGTATCGTATTTTTTACTACATAACTTTTCACCAAATTCTACAAACACTAAGAAAGTTTGTTTTTCGATTCAAAACAATCTTCTAACATTCTGAGAAGTTCAAATAACGTGTTTTTGAGATGGTTTGGATCGAATCTTTCGATACGTAATTTTTCACCAAATTGTACAAACACTAAGAATTTTTTTTTTCGATTCATAGCAATCTTTTTTCCCTTTGAGGAGTTCAAATGACTTGTTTTAGATCATTTGTATCATATCTTTTCTTACATAACTTTTCACCAAATTTTACAAACACTAAGAAAGTTTGTTTTTCGATTCAAAACAATCTTCTAACATTCTGAGGAGTTCAAATAACGTGTCTTTGAGATTGTTTGCATCGAATCTTTCACTAGGTGACTTATCACCAAATTGTACAAACACTAAGAAAGTTTCATTTTCGATTCATAGCAATCTTTTTACCCTTCAAGGAGTTCAAATAACGTGTTTTTAGATCATTTGTATCGTATTTTTGAGATGGTTTGGATCAAATGTTTCACTATGTAAGTTTTCACCAAATTGTACAAACACTAAGAAAGTTTTCTTTTCGATTCATAGCAATCTTTTTAAGCTTTGAGGAGTTCAAATAACGTGTTTTTAGGTCATTTGTATCGTATGTTTTACTACATAAATTTTCACCAAATTTTACAAACACTAAGAAAGTTTCTTTTTCGATTCAAAATAATCTTCTACCATTCTGAGGAGTTCAAGTAACGTATTTTTCAGATGGTTTGGATCAAATCTTTCACTACGTTACTTTTCACCAAATTGTACAAACACTAACAAAGTTTTCTTTTCGATTCATAGCAATCTTATTACGCTCTGACGAGTTCAAATAACGTGGTTTTGGATCATTTGTATCATATCTTTTATTACATAACTTTTCACCAGATTTTACAAACACTAAGAATGTTTGTTTTTCGATTGAAAACAATTTTTTAACATTATGAGGAGTTCAAATAACGTGTTTTTAAGACGGTTTGGATATAATCTTTGACTACATAACTTTTCACCAAATTGTACAAACACTAAGAAAATTTTCTTTTCGATTCATAGCAATCTTTTTAAGCTTTGAGGAGTTCAAATAACGTGTTTTTAGATCGTTTGTATCGTATCTTTTACTACACAAATTTTTCACCAAATTGTACAAACACTAAGAAAGTTTTCTTTTCGATTCATAGAAATCTTTTTACGTTTTGAGGAGTTCAAGTAACGTATTTTTGAGATGGTTTGGATCAAATTTTTCCCTACGTAACTTTTCACCAAATTGTACAAACACTAAGAAAGTTTTCTTTTCGATTCATAGCAATCTTTTTACGCTTTGTGGAGTTCAAATAATGTGGTTTTAGATCATTTGTATCGTTTCTTTTACTACATAACTTTTCACCAAATTTTACAAACACTAAGAAATTTTGTTTTTCAATTCAAAACAATCATTTAATATTATGAGGAGTTAAAATAACGTGTTTTTAAGATGGTTTGGATCGAATCTTTCACTACGTAACTTTTCACCAAATTGTGCAAATACTAAGAAAGTTTTCTTTTCGATTCATAGCAATCTTTTTATCATCTGAGGAGTTCAAATAACTTGTTTTAGATCATTTGTATCGTATCTTTTACTACATAACTTTTCACCAAATTTTACAAAAACTAAGAAAGTTTATTTTTCGATTCAAAACAATCCTCTAACATTCTGAGGAGTTCAAATAACATGTTTTTGAGATGGTTTGGATCAAATATTTCACTACATAACTTTTCACCAGATTGCACAAAAACAAAGAAAGTTTTCTTTTCGATTCAAAGCAATCTTTTTACGCTTTGAGGAGTTCAAATAACGTGTTTTTGGATCATTTGTATCGTATCTTTTACTACATAACTTTTCACCAAATTTTTTAAACACTAAGAAAGTTTGTTTTTCGATTCAAAACAATCTTCTATCATTCTGTGGAGTTCAAGTAACGTATTTTTTAGATGCTTTGGATCAAATCTTTCACTATGTAACTTTTCACCAAATTGTACAAACACTAAGAAAGTTTTTCTTTTCGATTCATAGCAATCTTTTTAAGCTTTGAGGAGTTCAAATAGGGCGGTGCTACAGTGCCTCCCAAATCCACTCCCAAATTCACTCCCTATATTCATTGACATGTGGAACCCACACCTACTTTTACAAAATTTAATTCGTGTGGGACCCACAAAATGCACTGTTCATGTGAGAGGGGAGGGAAAGAGGGAGGGAGGGAGGGAGTGGGCATATCATTACTCGTTCAAATAACGTGTTTTTGGGTCATTTGTATCGTATCTTTTACTACATAAAATTCACCAAATTTTATAAACACTAAGAAAGTTTGTTTTTCGATTCAAAACAATCTTCTATCGTTCTGAGGAGTTCAAGTAACGTATTTTAGAAATGGTTTGGATCAAATCTTTCACTACGTAACTTTTCACCAAATTGTACAAACACTAACAAAGTTTTCTTTTCGATTCATTGCAATCTTATTACGCTCTGAGGAGTTCAAATAACGTGGTTTTAGATCATTTGTATCATATCTTTTACTACATAACTTTTCACCAGATTTTACAAACACTAAGAATGTTTGTTTTTCGATTGAAAACAATCTTTTAACATTATGAGGAGTTCAAATAATGTGTTTTTAAGACGGTTTGGATATAATATTTGACTACATAACTTTTCACCAAATTGTACAAACACTAAGAAAGTTTTCTTTTCGATTCATAGCAATCTTTTTAAGCTTTGAGGAGTTCAAATAACGTGTTTTTAGATCGTTTGTATCGTATCTTTTACTACACGAATTTTTCACCAAATTGTACAAACACTAAGAAAGTTTTCTTTTCGATTCATAGAAATCTTTTTACGTTTTGAGGAGTTCAAGTAACGTATTTTTGAGATGGTTTGGATCAAATTTTTCCCTACGTAACTTTTCACCAAATTGTACAAACACTAAGAAAGTTTTCTTTTCGATTCATAGCAATCTTTTTACGCTTTGTGGAGTACAAATAATGTGGTTTTAGATCATTTGTATCGTATCTTTTACTACATAACGTTTCACCAAATTTTACAAACACTAAGAAATTTTGTTTTTCGATTCAAAACAATCATTTAACATTATGAGGAGTTAAAATAACGTGTTTTTAAGATGGTTTGGATCGAATCTTTCACTACGTAACTTTTCACCAAATTGTGCAAATACTTAGAAAGTTTTCTTTTCGATTCATAGCAATCTTTTTACCATTTGAGGAGTTCAAATAACTTGTTTTAGATCATTTGTATCGTATCTTTAACTACATAACTTTTCACCAAATTTTACAAACACTAAGAAAGTTTATTTTTCGATTCAAAACAATCCTCTAACATTCTGAGTAGTTCAAATAACGTGTTTTTGAGATGGTTTGGATCAAATATTTCACTACATAACTTTTCAGAAAAACGAAGAATGTTTTCTTTTCGATTCAAATCAATCTTTTTACGCTTTGAGGAGTTCAAAAAACGTGTTTTTGGATCATTTGTATCGTATCTTTTACCACATAACTTTTCCCCAAATTTTTTAAACACTAAGAAAGATTGTTTTTCGATTCAAAACAATCTTCTATCATTCTGTGGAGTTCAAGTAACGTATTTTTGAGATGCTTTGGATCAGATCTTTCACTATGTAACTTTTCACCAAATTGTACAAACACTAAGAAAGTTTTTCTTTTCGATTCATAGCAATCTTTTTAAGCTTTGAGGAGTTCAAATAAAGTGTTTTTAGATCATTTGTATCGTATCTTTTACTACATAAAATTCACCAAATTTTATAAACACAAAGAAAGTTTGTTTTTCGATTCAAAACAATCTTCTATCGTTCTGAGGAGTTCAAGTAACGTATTTTAGAGATGGTTTGGATCAAATCTTTCACTACGTAACTTTTCACCAAATTGTACAAGCACTAAGAAAGTTTTATTTTCGATTCATAGCAATCTTTTTTACGATTTGAGGAGTTCAAATAACGTGGCTTTAGATCATTTGTATCGTATCGTTTACTACATAACTTTTCACCAAATTTCACAAATACTAAGAATGTTTGTTTTTTGATTCAAAACAATCTTTTAACATTCTGAGGAGTTCAAATAACGTGTTTTTGAGATGGTTTAGATCGAATCTTTCACTATGTAACTTTTCACCAAATTGTACAAACACTGAGATAGTTTTCTTTTCGATTCATAGCAATCTTTTTACGAATTGAGGAGTTCAAAAACGTGCTTTTAGATCATTTGTATCGTATCTTTTACTACATAACTTTTCACCAAATTTTACAAACACTAATAAAGTTTGTTTTTCGATTCAAAACATCCTTCTAACATTCTGAGAAGTTCAAATAACGTGTTTTTGAGATGGTTTGGATCGAATCTTTCACTACGTAACTTATCACCAAATTGTACAAACACTAAGAAAGTTTTCTTTTCGATTCATAGCAATCGTTTTATCCTTCGAGTAGTTCAAATAACTTGTTTTAAATCATTTGTATCATATCTTTTACTACATAACTTTTCACCAAATTCTACAAACACTAAGAAAGTTTGTTTTTCGATTCAAAACAATCTTCTAACATTCTGAGAAGTTCAAATAACGTGTTTTTGAGATGGTTTGGATCGAATCTTTCGATACGTAACTTTTCACCAAATTGTACAAACACTAAGAATTTTTTTTTTCGATTCATAGCAATCTTTTTTCCCTTTGAGGAGTTCAAATGACTTGTTTTAGATCATTTGTATCATATCTTTTCTAACATAACTTTTCACCAAATTTTACAAACACTAAGAAAGTTTGTTTTTCGATTCAAAACAATCTTCTAACATTCTGAGGAGTTCAAATAACGTGTCTTTGAGATTGTTTGCATCGAATCTTTCACTACGTGACTTATCACCAAATTGTACAAACACAAAGAAAGTTTCATTTTCGATTCATAGCAATCTTTTTACCCTTCAAGGAGTTCAAATAACGTGTTTTTAGATCATTTGTATCGTATTTTTGAGATGGTTTGGATCAAATGTTTCACTATGTAAGTTTTCACCAAATTGTACAAACACTAAGAAAGTTTTCTTTTCGATTCATAGCAATCTTTTTAAGCTTTGAGGAGTTCAAATAACGTGTTTTTGGGTCATTTGTATCGTATCTTTTACTACATAAATTTTCACCAAATTTTACAAACACTAAGAAAGTTTATTTTTCGATTCAAAACAATCTTCTACCATTCTGAGGAGTTCAAGTAACGTATTTTTCAGATGGTTTGGATCAAATCTTTCACTACGTAACTTTTCACCAAATTGTACAAACACTAACAAAGTTTTCTTTTCGATTCATAGCAATCTTATTACGCTCTGAGGAGTTCAAATAACGTGGTTTTAGATCATTTGTATCATATCTTTTACTACATAACTTTTCACCAGATTTTACAAACACTAAGAATGTTTGTTTTTCGATTGAAAACAATCTTTTAACATTATGAGGAGTTCAAATAATGTGTTTTTAAGACGGTTTGGATATAATATTTGACTACATAACTTTTCACCAAATTGTACAAACACTAAGAAAGTTTTCTTTTCGATTCATAGCAATCTTTTTAAGCTTTGAGGAGTTCAAATAACGTGTTTTTAGATCGTTTGTATCGTATCTTTTACTACACGAATTTTTCACCAAATTGTACAAACACTAAGAAAGTTTTCTTTTCGATTCATAGAAATCTTTTTACGTTTTGAGGAGTTCAAGTAACGTATTTTTGAGATGGTTTGGATCAAATTTTTCCCTACGTAACTTTTCACCAAATTGTACAAACACTAAGAAAGTTTTCTTTTCGATTCATAGCAATCTTTTTACGCTTTGTGGAGTTCAAATAATGTGGTTTTAGATCATTTGTATCGTATCTTTTACTACATAACTTTTCACCAAATTTTACAAACACTAAGAAATTTTGATTTTCGATTCAAAACAATCTTTTAATATTATGAGGAGTTAAAATAACGTGTTTTTAAGATGGTTTGGATCGAATCTTTCACTACGTAACTTTTCACCAAATTGTGCAAATACTAAGAAAGTTTTCTTTTCGATTCATAGCAATCTTTTTACCATCTGAGGAGTTCAAATAACTTGTTTTAGATCATTTGTATCGTATCTTTTACTACATAACTTTTCACCAAATTTTACAAAAACTAAGAAAGTTTATTTTTCGATTCAAAACAATCCTCTAACATTCTGAGGAGTTCAAATAACGTGTTTTTGAGATGGTTTGGATCAAATATTTCACTACATAACTTTTCACCAGATTGCACAAAAACAAAGAAAGTTTTCTTTTCGATTCAAAGCAATCTTTTTACGCTTTGAGGAGTTCAAATAACGTGTTTTTGGATCATTTGTATCGTATCTTTTTACTACATAACTTTACACCAAATTTTTTAAACACTAAGAAAGTTTGTTTTTCGATTCAAAACAATCTTCTATCATTCTGTGGAGTTCAAGTAACGTATTTTTGAGATGCTTTGGATCAGATCTTTCACTATGTAACTTTTCACCAAATTGTACAAACACTAAGAAAGTTTTTCTTTTCGATTCATAGCAATCTTTTTAAGCTTTGAGGAGTTCAAATAAAGTGTTTTTAGATCATTTGTATCGTATCTTTTACTACATAAAATTCACCAAATTTTATAAACACTAAGAAAGTTTGTTTTTCGATTCAAAACAATCTTCTATCGTTCTGAGGAGTTCAAGTAACGTATTTTAGAGATGGTTTGGATCAAATCTTTCACTACGTAACTTTTCACCAAATTGTACAAGCACTAAGAAAGTTTTATTTTCGATTCATAGCAATCTTTTTTACGATTTGAGGAGTTCAAATAACGTGGCTTTAGATCATTTGTATCGTATCTTTTACTACATAACTTTTCACCAAATTTCACAAATACTAAGAATGTTTGTTTTTTGATTCAAAACAATCTTTTAACATTCTGAGGAGTTCAAATAACGTGCTTTTGAGATGGTTTAGATCGAATCTTTCACTATGTAACTTTTCACCAAATTGTACAAACACTGAGAAAGTTTTCTTTTCGATTGATAGCAATCTTTTTACGAATTGAGGAGTTCAAAAACGTGCTTTTAGATAATTTGTATCGTATCTTTTACTACATAACTTTTCACCAAATTTTACAAACACTAATAAAGTTTGTTTTTCGATTCAAAACAACCTTCTAACATTCTGAGAAGTTCAAATAACGTGTTTTTGAGATGGTTTGGATCGAATCTTTCACTACGTAACTTATCACCAAATTGTACAAACACTAAGAAAGTTTTCTTTTCCATTCATAGCAATCTTTTTACCCTTCGAGGAGTTCAAATAACTTGTTTTAGATCATTTGTATCGTATTTTTTACTACATAACTTTTCACCAAATTCTACAAACACTAAGAAAGTTTGTTTTTCGATTCAAAACAATCTTCTAACATTCTGAGAAGTTCAAATAACGTGTTTTTGAGATGGTTTGGATCGAATCTTTCGATACGTAATTTTTCACCAAATTGTACAAACACTAAGAATTTTTTTTTTCGATTCATAGCAATCTTTTTTCCCTTTGAGGAGTTCAAATGACTTGTTTTAGATCATTTGTATCATATCTTTTCTTACATAACTTTTCACCAAATTTTACAAACACTAAGAAAGTTTGTTTTTCGATTCAAAACAATCTTCTAACATTCTGAGGAGTTCAAATAACGTGTCTTTGAGATTGTTTGCATCGAATCTTTCACTAGGTGACTTATCACCAAATTGTACAAACACTAAGAAAGTTTCATTTTCGATTCATAGCAATCTTTTTACCCTTCAAGGAGTTCAAATAACGTGTTTTTAGATCATTTGTATCGTATTTTTGAGATGGTTTGGATCAAATGTTTCACTATGTAAGTTTTCACCAAATTGTACAAACACTAAGAAAGTTTTCTTTTCGATTCATAGCAATCTTTTTAAGCTTTGAGGAGTTCAAATAACGTGTTTTTAGGTCATTTGTATCGTATGTTTTACTACATAAATTTTCACCAAATTTTACAAACACTAAGAAAGTTTCTTTTTCGATTCAAAATAATCTTCTACCATTCTGAGGAGTTCAAGTAACGTATTTTTCAGATGGTTTGGATCAAATCTTTCACTACGTTACTTTTCACCAAATTGTACAAACACTAACAAAGTTTTCTTTTCGATTCATAGCAATCTTATTACGCTCTGACGAGTTCAAATAACGTGGTTTTGGATCATTTGTATCATATCTTTTATTACATAACTTTTCACCAGATTTTACAAACACTAAGAATGTTTGTTTTTCGATTGAAAACAATTTTTTAACATTATGAGGAGTTCAAATAACGTGTTTTTAAGACGGTTTGGATATAATCTTTGACTACATAACTTTTCACCAAATTGTACAAACACTAAGAAAATTTTCTTTTCGATTCATAGCAATCTTTTTAAGCTTTGAGGAGTTCAAATAACGTGTTTTTAGATCGTTTGTATCGTATCTTTTACTACACAAATTTTTCACCAAATTGTACAAACACTAAGAAAGTTTTCTTTTCGATTCATAGAAATCTTTTTACGTTTTGAGGAGTTCAAGTAACGTATTTTTGAGATGGTTTGGATCAAATTTTTCCCTACGTAACTTTTCACCAAATTGTACAAACACTAAGAAAGTTTTCTTTTCGATTCATAGCAATCTTTTTACGCTTTGTGGAGTTCAAATAATGTGGTTTTAGATCATTTGTATCGTTTCTTTTACTACATAACTTTTCACCAAATTTTACAAACACTAAGAAATTTTGTTTTTCAATTCAAAACAATCATTTAATATTATGAGGAGTTAAAATAACGTGTTTTTAAGATGGTTTGGATCGAATCTTTCACTACGTAACTTTTCACCAAATTGTGCAAATACTAAGAAAGTTTTCTTTTCGATTCATAGCAATCTTTTTATCATCTGAGGAGTTCAAATAACTTGTTTTAGATCATTTGTATCGTATCTTTTACTACATAACTTTTCACCAAATTTTACAAAAACTAAGAAAGTTTATTTTTCGATTCAAAACAATCCTCTAACATTCTGAGGAGTTCAAATAACATGTTTTTGAGATGGTTTGGATCAAATATTTCACTACATAACTTTTCACCAGATTGCACAAAAACAAAGAAAGTTTTCTTTTCGATTCAAAGCAATCTTTTTACGCTTTGAGGAGTTCAAATAACGTGTTTTTGGATCATTTGTATCGTATCTTTTACTACATAACTTTTCACCAAATTTTTTAAACACTAAGAAAGTTTGTTTTTCGATTCAAAACAATCTTCTATCATTCTGTGGAGTTCAAGTAACGTATTTTTTAGATGCTTTGGATCAAATCTTTCACTATGTAACTTTTCACCAAATTGTACAAACACTAAGAAAGTTTTTCTTTTCGATTCATAGCAATCTTTTTAAGCTTTGAGGAGTTCAAATAGGGCGGTGCTACAGTGCCTCCCAAATCCACTCCCAAATTCACTCCCTATATTCATTGACATGTGGAACCCACACCTACTTTTACAAAATTTAATTCGTGTGGGACCCACAAAATGCACTGTTCATGTAAGAGGGAGGGAAAGAGGGAGGGAGGGAGGGAGTGGGCATATCATTACTCGTTCAAATAACGTGTTTTTGGGTCATTTGTATCGTATCTTTTACTACATAAAATTCACCAAATTTTATAAACACTAAGAAAGTTTGTTTTTCGATTCAAAACAATCTTCTATCGTTCTGAGGAGTTCAAGTAACGTATTTTAGAAATGGTTTGGATCAAATCTTTCACTACGTAACTTTTCACCAAATTGTACAAACACTAACAAAGTTTTCTTTTCGATTCATTGCAATCTTATTACGCTCTGAGGAGTTCAAATAACGTGGTTTTAGATCATTTGTATCATATCTTTTACTACATAACTTTTCACCAGATTTTACAAACACTAAGAATGTTTGTTTTTCGATTGAAAACAATCTTTTAACATTATGAGGAGTTCAAATAATGTGTTTTTAAGACGGTTTGGATATAATATTTGACTACATAACTTTTCACCAAATTGTACAAACACTAAGAAAGTTTTCTTTTCGATTCATAGCAATCTTTTTAAGCTTTGAGGAGTTCAAATAACGTGTTTTTAGATCGTTTGTATCGTATCTTTTACTACACGAATTTTTCACCAAATTGTACAAACACTAAGAAAGTTTTCTTTTCGATTCATAGAAATCTTTTTACGTTTTGAGGAGTTCAAGTAACGTATTTTTGAGATGGTTTGGATCAAATTTTTCCCTACGTAACTTTTCACCAAATTGTACAAACACTAAGAAAGTTTTCTTTTCGATTCATAGCAATCTTTTTACGCTTTGTGGAGTACAAATAATGTGGTTTTAGATCATTTGTATCGTATCTTTTACTACATAACGTTTCACCAAATTTTACAAACACTAAGAAATTTTGTTTTTCGATTCAAAACAATCATTTAACATTATGAGGAGTTAAAATAACGTGTTTTTAAGATGGTTTGGATCGAATCTTTCACTACGTAACTTTTCACCAAATTGTGCAAATACTTAGAAAGTTTTCTTTTCGATTCATAGCAATCTTTTTACCATTTGAGGAGTTCAAATAACTTGTTTTAGATCATTTGTATCGTATCTTTAACTACATAACTTTTCACCAAATTTTACAAACACTAAGAAAGTTTATTTTTCGATTCAAAACAATCCTCTAACATTCTGAGTAGTTCAAATAACGTGTTTTTGAGATGGTTTGGATCAAATATTTCACTACATAACTTTTCACCAGATTGCACAAAAACGAAGAATGTTTTCTTTTCGATTCAAATCAATCTTTTTACGCTTTGAGGAGTTCAAAAAACGTGTTTTTGGATCATTTGTATCGTATCTTTTACCACATAACTTTTCACCAAATTTTTTAAACACTAAGAAAGATTGTTTTTCGATTCAAAACAATCTTCTATCATTCTGTGGAGTTCAAGTAACGTATTTTTGAGATGCTTTGGATCAGATCTTTCACTATGTAACTTTTCACCAAATTGTACAAACACTAAGAAAGTTTTTCTTTTCGATTCATAGCAATCTTTTTAAGCTTTGAGGAGTTCAAATAAAGTGTTTTTAGATCATTTGTATCGTATCTTTTACTACATAAAATTCACCAAATTTTATAAACACTAAGAAAGTTTGTTTTTCGATTCAAAACAATCTTCTATCGTTCTGAGGAGTTCAAGTAACGTATTTTAGAGATGGTTTGGATCAAATCTTTCACTACGTAACTTTTCACCAAATTGTACAAGCACTAAGAAAGTTTTATTTTCGATTCATAGCAATCTTTTTTACGATTTGAGGAGTTCAAATAACGTGGCTTTAGATCATTTGTATCGTATCTTTTACTACATAACTTTTCACCAAATTTCACAAATACTAAGAATGTTTGTTTTTTGATTCAAAACAATCTTTTAACATTCTGAGGAGTTCAAATAACGTGTTTTTGAGATGGTTTAGATCGAATCTTTCACTATGTAACTTTTCACCAAATTGTACAAACACTGAGATAGTTTTCTTTTCGATTCATAGCAATCTTTTTACGAATTGAGGAGTTCAAAAACGTGCTTTTAGATCATTTGTATCGTATCTTTTACTACATAACTTTTCACCAAATTTTACAAACACTAATAAAGTTTGTTTTTCGATTCAAAACATCCTTCTAACATTCTGAGAAGTTCAAATAACGTGTTTTTGAGATGGTTTGGATCGAATCTTTCACTACGTAACTTATCACCAAATTGTACAAACACTAAGAAAGTTTTCTTTTCGATTCATAGCAATCGTTTTATCCTTCGAGTAGTTCAAATAACTTGTTTTAAATCATTTGTATCATATCTTTTACTACATAACTTTTCACCAAATTCTACAAACACTAAGAAAGTTTGTTTTTCGATTCAAAACAATCTTCTAACATTCTGAGAAGTTCAAATAACGTGTTTTTGAGATGGTTTGGATCGAATCTTTCGATACGTAACTTTTCACCAAATTGTACAAACACTAAGAATTTTTTTTTTCGATTCATAGCAATCTTTTTTCCCTTTGAGGAGTTCAAATGACTTGTTTTAGATCATTTGTATCATATCTTTTCTTACATAACTTTTCACCAAATTTTACAAACACTAAGAAAGTTTGTTTTTCGATTCAAAACAATCTTCTAACATTCTGAGGAGTTCAAATAACGTGTCTTTGAGATTGTTTGCATCGAATCTTTCACTACGTGACTTATCACCAAATTGTACAAACACAAAGAAAGTTTCATTTTCGATTCATAGCAATCTTTTTACCCTTCAAGGAGTTCAAATAACGTGTTTTTAGATCATTTGTATCGTATTTTTGAGATGGTTTGGATCAAATGTTTCACTATGTAAGTTTTCACCAAATTGTACAAACACTAAGAAAGTTTTCTTTTCGATTCATAGCAATCTTTTTAAGCTTTGAGGAGTTCAAATAACGTGTTTTTGGGTCATTTGTATCGTATCTTTTACTACATAAATTTTCACCAAATTTTACAAACACTAAGAAAGTTTATTTTTCGATTCAAAACAATCTTCTACCATTCTGAGGAGTTCAAGTAACGTATTTTTCAGATGGTTTGGATCAAATCTTTCACTACGTAACTTTTCACCAAATTGTACAAACACTAACAAAGTTTTCTTTTCGATTCATAGCAATCTTATTACGCTCTGAGGAGTTCAAATAACGTGGTTTTAGATCATTTGTATCATATCTTTTACTACATAACTTTTCACCAGATTTTACAAACACTAAGAATGTTTGTTTTTCGATTGAAAACAATCTTTTAACATTATGAGGAGTTCAAATAATGTGTTTTTAAGACGGTTTGGATATAATATTTGACTACATAACTTTTCACCAAATTGTACAAACACTAAGAAAGTTTTCTTTTCGATTCATAGCAATCTTTTTAAGCTTTGAGGAGTTCAAATAACGTGTTTTTAGATCGTTTGTATCGTATCTTTTACTACACGAATTTTTCACCAAATTGTACAAACACTAAGAAAGTTTTCTTTTCGATTCATAGAAATCTTTTTACGTTTTGAGGAGTTCAAGTAACGTATTTTTGAGATGGTTTGGATCAAATTTTTCCCTACGTAACTTTTCACCAAATTGTACAAACACTAAGAAAGTTTTCTTTTCGATTCATAGCAATCTTTTTACGCTTTGTGGAGTTCAAATAATGTGGTTTTAGATCATTTGTATCGTATCTTTTACTACATAACTTTTCACCAAATTTTACAAACACTAAGAAATTTTGATTTTCGATTCAAAACAATCTTTTAATATTATGAGGAGCTAAAATAACGTGTTTTTAAGATGGTTTGGATCGAATCTTTCACTACGTAACTTTTCACCAAATTGTGCAAATACTAAGAAAGTTTTCTTTTCGATTCATAGCAATCTTTTTACCATCTGAGGAGTTCAAATAACTTGTTTTAGATCATTTGTATCGTATCTTTTACTACATAACTTTTCACCAAATTTTACAAAAACTAAGAAAGTTTATTTTTCGATTCAAAACAATCCTCTAACATTCTGAGGAGTTCAAATAACGTGTTTTTGAGATGGTTTGGATCAAATATTTCACTACATAACTTTTCACCAGATTGCACAAAAACAAAGAAAGTTTTCTTTTCGATTCAAAGCAATCTTTTTACGCTTTGAGGAGTTCAAATAACGTGTTTTTGGATCATTTGTATCGTATCTTTTTACTACATAACTTTACACCAAATTTTTTAAACACTAAGAAAGTTTGTTTTTCGATTCAAAACAATCTTCTATCATTCTGTGGAGTTCAAGTAACGTATTTTTGAGATGCTTTGGATCAGATCTTTCACTATGTAACTTTTCACCAAATTGTACAAACACTAAGAAAGTTTTTCTTTTCGATTCATAGCAATCTTTTTAAGCTTTGAGGAGTTCAAATAAAGTGTTTTTAGATCATTTGTATCGTATCTTTTACTACATAAAATTCACCAAATTTTATAAACACTAAGAAAGTTTGTTTTTCGATTCAAAACAATCTTCTATCGTTCTGAGGAGTTCAAGTAACGTATTTTAGAGATGGTTTGGATCAAATCTTTCACTACGTAACTTTTCACCAAATTGTACAAGCACTAAGAAAGTTTTATTTTCGATTCATAGCAATCTTTTTTACGATTTGAGGAGTTCAAATAACGTGGCTTTAGATCATTTGTATCGTATCTTTTACTACATAACTTTTCACCAAATTTCACAAATACTAAGAATGTTTGTTTTTTGATTCAAAACAATCTTTTAACATTCTGAGGAGTTCAAATAACGTGCTTTTGAGATGGTTTAGATCGAATCTTTCACTATGTAACTTTTCACCAAATTGTACAAACACTGAGAAAGTTTTCTTTTCGATTGATAGCAATCTTTTTACGAATTGAGGAGTTCAAAAACGTGCTTTTAGATAATTTGTATCGTATCTTTTACTACATAACTTTTCACCAAATTTTACAAACACTAATAAAGTTTGTTTTTCGATTCAAAACAACCTTCTAACATTCTGAGAAGTTCAAATAACGTGTTTTTGAGATGGTTTGGATCGAATCTTTCACTACGTAACTTATCACCAAATTGTACAAACACTAAGAAAGTTTTCTTTTCCATTCATAGCAATCTTTTTACCCTTCGAGGAGTTCAAATAACTTGTTTTAGATCATTTGTATCGTATTTTTTACTACATAACTTTTCACCAAATTCTACAAACACTAAGAAAGTTTGTTTTTCGATTCAAAACAATCTTCTAACATTCTGAGAAGTTCAAATAACGTGTTTTTGAGATGGTTTGGATCGAATCTTTCGATACGTAATTTTTCACCAAATTGTACAAACACTAAGAATTTTTTTTTTCGATTCATAGCAATCTTTTTTCCCTTTGAGGAGTTCAAATGACTTGTTTTAGATCATTTGTATCATATCTTTTCTTACATAACTTTTCACCAAATTTTACAAACACTAAGAAAGTTTGTTTTTCGATTCAAAACAATCTTCTAACATTCTGAGGAGTTCAAATAACGTGTCTTTGAGATTGTTTGCATCGAATCTTTCACTAGGTGACTTATCACCAAATTGTACAAACACTAAGAAAGTTTCATTTTCGATTCATAGCAATCTTTTTACCCTTCAAGGAGTTCAAATAACGTGTTTTTAGATCATTTGTATCGTATTTTTGAGATGGTTTGGATCAAATGTTTCACTATGTAAGTTTTCACCAAATTGTACAAACACTAAGAAAGTTTTCTTTTCGATTCATAGCAATCTTTTTAAGCTTTGAGGAGTTCAAATAACGTGTTTTTAGGTCATTTGTATCGTATGTTTTACTACATAAATTTTCACCAAATTTTACAAACACTAAGAAAGTTTCTTTTTCGATTCAAAATAATCTTCTACCATTCTGAGGAGTTCAAGTAACGTATTTTTCAGATGGTTTGGATCAAATCTTTCACTACGTTACTTTTCACCAAATTGTACAAACACTAACAAAGTTTTCTTTTCGATTCATAGCAATCTTATTACGCTCTGACGAGTTCAAATAACGTGGTTTTGGATCATTTGTATCATATCTTTTATTACATAACTTTTCACCAGATTTTACAAACACTAAGAATGTTTGTTTTTCGATTGAAAACAATTTTTTAACATTATGAGGAGTTCAAATAACGTGTTTTTAAGACGGTTTGGATATAATCTTTGACTACATAACTTTTCACCAAATTGTACAAACACTAAGAAAATTTTCTTTTCGATTCATAGCAATCTTTTTAAGCTTTGAGGAGTTCAAATAACGTGTTTTTAGATCGTTTGTATCGTATCTTTTACTACACAAATTTTTCACCAAATTGTACAAACACTAAGAAAGTTTTCTTTTCGATTCATAGAAATCTTTTTACGTTTTGAGGAGTTCAAGTAACGTATTTTTGAGATGGTTTGGATCAAATTTTTCCCTACGTAACTTTTCACCAAATTGTACAAACACTAAGAAAGTTTTCTTTTCGATTCATAGCAATCTTTTTACGCTTTGTGGAGTTCAAATAATGTGGTTTTAGATCATTTGTATCGTTTCTTTTACTACATAACTTTTCACCAAATTTTACAAACACTAAGAAATTTTGTTTTTCAATTCAAAACAATCATTTAATATTATGAGGAGTTAAAATAACGTGTTTTTAAGATGGTTTGGATCGAATCTTTCACTACGTAACTTTTCACCAAATTGTGCAAATACTAAGAAAGTTTTCTTTTCGATTCATAGCAATCTTTTTATCATCTGAGGAGTTCAAATAACTTGTTTTAGATCATTTGTATCGTATCTTTTACTACATAACTTTTCACCAAATTTTACAAAAACTAAGAAAGTTTATTTTTCGATTCAAAACAATCCTCTAACATTCTGAGGAGTTCAAATAACATGTTTTTGAGATGGTTTGGATCAAATATTTCACTACATAACTTTTCACCAGATTGCACAAAAACAAAGAAAGTTTTCTTTTCGATTCAAAGCAATCTTTTTACGCTTTGAGGAGTTCAAATAACGTGTTTTTGGATCATTTGTATCGTATCTTTTACTACATAACTTTTCACCAAATTTTTTAAACACTAAGAAAGTTTGTTTTTCGATTCAAAACAATCTTCTATCATTCTGTGGAGTTCAAGTAACGTATTTTTTAGATGCTTTGGATCAAATCTTTCACTATGTAACTTTTCACCAAATTGTACAAACACTAAGAAAGTTTTTCTTTTCGATTCATAGCAATCTTTTTAAGCTTTGAGGAGTTCAAATAGGGCGGTGCTACAGTGCCTCCCAAATCCACTCCCAAATTCACTCCCTATATTCATTGACATGTGGAACCCACACCTACTTTTACAAAATTTAATTCGTGTGGGACCCACAAAATGCACTGTTCATGTGAGAGGGGAGGGAAAGAGGGAGGGAGGGAGGGAGTGGGCATATCATTACTCGTTCAAATAACGTGTTTTTGGGTCATTTGTATCGTATCTTTTACTACATAAAATTCACCAAATTTTATAAACACTAAGAAAGTTTGTTTTTCGATTCAAAACAATCTTCTATCGTTCTGAGGAGTTCAAGTAACGTATTTTAGAAATGGTTTGGATCAAATCTTTCACTACGTAACTTTTCACCAAATTGTACAAACACTAACAAAGTTTTCTTTTCGATTCATTGCAATCTTATTACGCTCTGAGGAGTTCAAATAACGTGGTTTTAGATCATTTGTATCATATCTTTTACTACATAACTTTTCACCAGATTTTACAAACACTAAGAATGTTTGTTTTTCGATTGAAAACAATCTTTTAACATTATGAGGAGTTCAAATAATGTGTTTTTAAGACGGTTTGGATATAATATTTGACTACATAACTTTTCACCAAATTGTACAAACACTAAGAAAGTTTTCTTTTCGATTCATAGCAATCTTTTTAAGCTTTGAGGAGTTCAAATAACGTGTTTTTAGATCGTTTGTATCGTATCTTTTACTACACGAATTTTTCACCAAATTGTACAAACACTAAGAAAGTTTTCTTTTCGATTCATAGAAATCTTTTTACGTTTTGAGGAGTTCAAGTAACGTATTTTTGAGATGGTTTGGATCAAATTTTTCCCTACGTAACTTTTCACCAAATTGTACAAACACTAAGAAAGTTTTCTTTTCGATTCATAGCAATCTTTTTACGCTTTGTGGAGTACAAATAATGTGGTTTTAGATCATTTGTATCGTATCTTTTACTACATAACGTTTCACCAAATTTTACAAACACTAAGAAATTTTGTTTTTCGATTCAAAACAATCATTTAACATTATGAGGAGTTAAAATAACGTGTTTTTAAGATGGTTTGGATCGAATCTTTCACTACGTAACTTTTCACCAAATTGTGCAAATACTTAGAAAGTTTTCTTTTCGATTCATAGCAATCTTTTTACCATTTGAGGAGTTCAAATAACTTGTTTTAGATCATTTGTATCGTATCTTTAACTACATAACTTTTCACCAAATTTTACAAACACTAAGAAAGTTTATTTTTCGATTCAAAACAATCCTCTAACATTCTGAGTAGTTCAAATAACGTGTTTTTGAGATGGTTTGGATCAAATATTTCACTACATAACTTTTCAGAAAAACGAAGAATGTTTTCTTTTCGATTCAAATCAATCTTTTTACGCTTTGAGGAGTTCAAAAAACGTGTTTTTGGATCATTTGTATCGTATCTTTTACCACATAACTTTTCCCCAAATTTTTTAAACACTAAGAAAGATTGTTTTTCGATTCAAAACAATCTTCTATCATTCTGTGGAGTTCAAGTAACGTATTTTTTAGATGCTTTGGATCAGATCTTTCACTATGTAACTTTTCACCAAATTGTACAAACACTAAGAAAGTTTTTCTTTTCGATTCATAGCAATCTTTTTAAGCTTTGAGGAGTTCAAATAAAGTGTTTTTAGATCATTTGTATCGTATCTTTTACTACATAAAATTCACCAAATTTTATAAACACAAAGAAAGTTTGTTTTTCGATTCAAAACAATCTTCTATCGTTCTGAGGAGTTCAAGTAACGTATTTTAGAGATGGTTTGGATCAAATCTTTCACTACGTAACTTTTCACCAAATTGTACAAGCACTAAGAAAGTTTTATTTTCGATTCATAGCAATCTTTTTTACGATTTGAGGAGTTCAAATAACGTGGCTTTAGATCATTTGTATCGTATCGTTTACTACATAACTTTTCACCAAATTTCACAAATACTAAGAATGTTTGTTTTTTGATTCAAAACAATCTTTTAACATTCTGAGGAGTTCAAATAACGTGTTTTTGAGATGGTTTAGATCGAATCTTTCACTATGTAACTTTTCACCAAATTGTACAAACACTGAGATAGTTTTCTTTTCGATTCATAGCAATCTTTTTACGAATTGAGGAGTTCAAAAACGTGCTTTTAGATCATTTGTATCGTATCTTTTACTACATAACTTTTCACCAAATTTTACAAACACTAATAAAGTTTGTTTTTCGATTCAAAACATCCTTCTAACATTCTGAGAAGTTCAAATAACGTGTTTTTGAGATGGTTTGGATCGAATCTTTCACTACGTAACTTATCACCAAATTGTACAAACACTAAGAAAGTTTTCTTTTCGATTCATAGCAATCGTTTTATCCTTCGAGTAGTTCAAATAACTTGTTTTAAATCATTTGTATCATATCTTTTACTACATAACTTTTCACCAAATTCTACAAACACTAAGAAAGTTTGTTTTTCGATTCAAAACAATCTTCTAACATTCTGAGAAGTTCAAATAACGTGTTTTTGAGATGGTTTGGATCGAATCTTTCGATACGTAACTTTTCACCAAATTGTACAAACACTAAGAATTTTTTTTTTCGATTCATAGCAATCTTTTTTCCCTTTGAGGAGTTCAAATGACTTGTTTTAGATCATTTGTATCATATCTTTTCTAACATAACTTTTCACCAAATTTTACAAACACTAAGAAAGTTTGTTTTTCGATTCAAAACAATCTTCTAACATTCTGAGGAGTTCAAATAACATGTCTTTGAGATTGTTTGCATCGAATCTTTCACTACGTGACTTATCACCAAATTGTACAAACACAAAGAAAGTTTCATTTTCGATTCATAGCAATCTTTTTACCCTTCAAGGAGTTCAAATAACGTGTTTTTAGATCATTTGTATCGTATTTTTGAGATGGTTTGGATCAAATGTTTCACTATGTAAGTTTTCACCAAATTGTACAAACACTAAGAAAGTTTTCTTTTCGATTCATAGCAATCTTTTTAAGCTTTGAGGAGTTCAAATAACGTGTTTTTGGGTCATTTGTATCGTATCTTTTACTACATAAATTTTCACCAAATTTTACAAACACTAAGAAAGTTTATTTTTCGATTCAAAACAATCTTCTACCATTCTGAGGAGTTCAAGTAACGTATTTTTCAGATGGTTTGGATCAAATCTTTCACTACGTAACTTTTCACCAAATTGTACAAACACTAACAAAGTTTTCTTTTCGATTCATAGCAATCTTATTACGCTCTGAGGAGTTCAAATAACGTGGTTTTAGATCATTTGTATCATATCTTTTACTACATAACTTTTCACCAGATTTTACAAACACTAAGAATGTTTGTTTTTCGATTGAAAACAATCTTTTAACATTATGAGGAGTTCAAATAATGTGTTTTTAAGACGGTTTGGATATAATATTTGACTACATAACTTTTCACCAAATTGTACAAACACTAAGAAAGTTTTCTTTTCGATTCATAGCAATCTTTTTAAGCTTTGAGGAGTTCAAATAACGTGTTTTTAGATCGTTTGTATCGTATCTTTTACTACACGAATTTTTCACCAAATTGTACAAACACTAAGAAAGTTTTCTTTTCGATTCATAGAAATCTTTTTACGTTTTGAGGAGTTCAAGTAACGTATTTTTGAGATGGTTTGGATCAAATTTTTCCCTACGTAACTTTTCACCAAATTGTACAAACACTAAGAAAGTTTTCTTTTCGATTCATAGCAATCTTTTTACGCTTTGTGGAGTTCAAATAATGTGGTTTTAGATCATTTGTATCGTATCTTTTACTACATAACTTTTCACCAAATTTTACAAACACTAAGAAATTTTGATTTTCGATTCAAAACAATCTTTTAATATTATGAGGAGTTAAAATAACGTGTTTTTAAGATGGTTTGGATCGAATCTTTCACTACGTAACTTTTCACCAAATTGTGCAAATACTAAGAAAGTTTTCTTTTCGATTCATAGCAATCTTTTTACCATCTGAGGAGTTCAAATAACTTGTTTTAGATCATTTGTATCGTATCTTTTACTACATAACTTTTCACCAAATTTTACAAAAACTAAGAAAGTTTATTTTTCGATTCAAAACAATCCTCTAACATTCTGAGGAGTTCAAATAACGTGTTTTTGAGATGGTTTGGATCAAATATTTCACTACATAACTTTTCACCAGATTGCACAAAAACAAAGAAAGTTTTCTTTTCGATTCAAAGCAATCTTTTTACGCTTTGAGGAGTTCAAATAACGTGTTTTTGGATCATTTGTATCGTATCTTTTTACTACATAACTTTACACCAAATTTTTTAAACACTAAGAAAGTTTGTTTTTCGATTCAAAACAATCTTCTATCATTCTGTGGAGTTCAAGTAACGTATTTTTGAGATGCTTTGGATCAGATCTTTCACTATGTAACTTTTCACCAAATTGTACAAACACTAAGAAAGTTTTTCTTTTCGATTCATAGCAATCTTTTTAAGCTTTGAGGAGTTCAAATAAAGTGTTTTTAGATCATTTGTATCGTATCTTTTACTACATAAAATTCACCAAATTTTATAAACACTAAGAAAGTTTGTTTTTCGATTCAAAACAATCTTCTATCGTTCTGAGGAGTTCAAGTAACGTATTTTAGAGATGGTTTGGATCAAATCTTTCACTACGTAACTTTTCACCAAATTGTACAAGCACTAAGAAAGTTTTATTTTCGATTCATAGCAATCTTTTTTACGATTTGAGGAGTTCAAATAACGTGGCTTTAGATCATTTGTATCGTATCTTTTACTACATAACTTTTCACCAAATTTCACAAATACTAAGAATGTTTGTTTTTTGATTCAAAACAATCTTTTAACATTCTGAGGAGTTCAAATAACGTGTTTTTGAGATGGTTTAGATCGAATCTTTCACTATGTAACTTTTCACCAAAATGTACAAACACTGAGAAAGTTTTCTTTTCGATTGATAGCAATCTTTTTACGAATTGAGGAGTTCAAAAACGTGCTTTTAGATAATTTGTATCGTATCTTTTACTACATAACTTTTCACCAAATTTTACAAACACTAATAAAGTTTGTTTTTCGATTCAAAACAACCTTCTAACATTCTGAGAAGTTCAAATAACGTGTTTTTGAGATGGTTTGGATCGAATATTTCACTACGTTACTTATCACCAAATTGTACAAACACTAAGAAAGTTTTCTTTTCCATTCATAGCAATCTTTTTACCCTTCGAGGAGTTCAAATAACTTGTTTTAGATCATTTGTATCGTATTTTTTACTACATAACTTTTCACCAAATTCTACAAACACTAAGAAAGTTTGTTTTTCGATTCAAAACAATCTTCTAACATTCTGAGAAGTTCAAATAACGTGTTTTTGAGATGGTTTGGATCGAATCTTTCGATACGTAATTTTTCACCAAATTGTACAAACACTAAGAATTTTTTTTTTCGATTCATAGCAATCTTTTTTCCCTTTGAGGAGTTCAAATGACTTGTTTTAGATCATTTGTATCATATCTTTTCTTACATAAATTTTCACCAAATTTTACAAACACTAAGAAAGTTTGTTTTTCGATTCAAAACAATCTTCTAACATTCTGAGGAGTTCAAATAACGTGTCTTTGAGATTGTTTGCATCGAATCTTTCACTACGTGACTTATCACCAAATTGTACAAACACTAAGAAAGTTTCATTTTCGATTCATAGCAATCTTTTTACCCTTCAAGGAGTTCAAATAACGTGTTTTTAGATCACTTGTATCGTATTTTTGAGATGGTTTGGATCAAATGTTTCACTATGTAAGTTTTCACCAAATTGTACAAACACTAAGAAAGTTTTCTTTTCGATTCATAGCAATCTTTTTAAGCTTTGAGGAGTTCAAATAACGTGTTTTTAGGTCATTTGTATCGTATGTTTTACTACATAAATTTTCACCAAATTTTACAAACACTAAGAAAGTTTATTTTTCGATTCAAAACAATCTTCTACCATTCTGAGGAGTTCAAGTAACGTATTTTTCAGATGGTTTGGATCAAATCTTTCACTACGTTACTTTTCACCAAATTGTACAAACACTAACAAAGTTTTCTTTTCGATTCATAGCAATCTTATTACGCTCTGACGAGTTCAAATAACGTGGTTTTGGATCATTTGTATCATATCTTTTACTACATAACTTTTCACCAGATTTTACAAACACTAAGAATGTTTGTTTTTCGATTGAAAACAATTTTTTAACATTATGAGGAGTTCAAATAACGTGTTTTTAAGACGGTTTGGATATAATCTTTGACTACATAACTTTTCACCAAATTGTACAAACACTAAGAAAATTTTCTTTTCGATTCATAGCAATCTTTTTAAGCTTTGAGGAGTTCAAATAACGTGTTTTTAGATCGTTTGTATCGTATCTTTTACTACACAAAATTTTCACCAAATTGTACAAACACTAAGAAAGTTTTCTTTTCGATTCATAGAAATCTTTTTACGTTTTGAGGAGTTCAAGTAACGTATTTTTGAGATGGTTTGGATCCAATTTTTCCCTACGTAACTTTTCACCAAATTGTACAAACACTAAGAAAGTTTTCTTTTCGATTCATAGCAATCTTTTTACGCTTTGTGGAGTTCAAATAATGTGGTTTTATATCATTTGTATCGTATCTTTTACTACATAACTTTTCACCAAATTTTACAAACACTAAGAAATTTTGATTTTCGATTCAAAACAATCTTTTAATATTATGAGGAGTTAAAATAACGTGTTTTTAAGATGGTTTGGATCGAATCTTTCACTACGTAACTTTTCACCAAATTGTGCAAATACTAAGAAAGTTTTCTTTTCGATTCATAGCAATCTTTTTACCATCTGAGGAGTTCAAATAACTTGTTTTAGATCATTTGTATCGTATCTTTTACTACATAACTTTTCACCAAATTTTACAAACACTAAGAAAGTTTATTTTTCGATTCAAAACAATCCTCTAACATTCTGAGGAGTTCAAATAACGTGTTTTTGAGATGGTTTGGATCAAATATTTCACTACATAACTTTTCACCAGATTGCACAAAAACAAAGAAAGTTTTCTTTTCGATTCAAAGCAATCTTTTTACGCTTTGAGGAGTTCAAATAACGTGTTTTTGGATCATTTGTATCGTATCTTTTACTACATAACTTTTCACCAAATTTTTTAAACACTAAGAAAGTTTGTTTTTCGATTCAAAACAATCTTCTATCATTCTGTGGAGTTCAAGTAACGTATTTTTTAGATGCTTTGGATCAAATCTTTCACTATGTAACTTTTCACCAAATAGTACAAACACTAAGAAAGTTTTTCTTTTCGATTCATAGCAATCTTTTTAAGCTTTGAGGAGTTCAAATAAAGTGTTTTTAGATCATTTGTATCGTATCTTTTACTACATAAAATTCACCAAATTTTATAAACACTAAGAAAGTTTGTTTTTCGATTCAAAACAATCTTCTATCGTTCTGAGGAGTTCAAGTAACGTATTTTAGAGATGGTTTGGATCAAATCTTTCACTACGTAACTTTTCACCAAATTGTACAAGCACTAAGAAAGTTTTATTTTCGATTCATAGCAATCTTTTTTACGATTTGAGGAGTTCAAATAACGTGGCTTTAGATCATTTGTATCGTATCTTTTACTACATAACTTTTCACCAAATTTCACAAATACTAAGAATGTTTGTTTTTTGATTCAAAACAATCTTTTAACATTCTGAGGAGTTCAAATAACGTGTTTTTGAGATGGTTTAGATCGAATCTTTCATTATGTAACTTTTCACCAAATTGTACAAACACTGAGAAAGTTTTCTTTTCGATTCATAGCAATCTTTTTACGAATTGAGGAGTTCAAAACCGTGCTTTTAGATCATTTGTATCGTATCTTTTACTACATAACTTTTCACCAAATTTTACAAACACTAATAAAGTTTGTTTTTCGATTCAAAACAACCTTCTAACATTCTGAGAAGTTCAAATAACGTGTTTTTGAGATGGTTTGGATCGAATCTTTCACTACGTAACTTATCACCAAATTGTACAAACACTAAGAAACTTTTCTTTTCGATTCATAGCAATCGTTTTACCCTTCGAGTAGTTCAAATAACTTGTTTTAAATCATTTGTATCATATCTTTTACTACATAACTTTTCACCAAATTCTACAAACACTAAGAAAGTTTGTTTTTCGATTCAAAACAATCTTCTAACATTCTGAGAAGTTCAAATAACGTGTTTTTGAGATGGTTTGGATCAAATCTTTCGATACGTAACTTTTCACCAAATTGTACAAACACTAAGAATTTTTTTTTTCGATTCATAGCAATCTTTTTACCCTTTGAGGAGTTCAAATGACTTGTTTTAGATCATTTGTATCCTATCTTTTCTTACATAACTTTTCACCAAATTTTACAAACACTAAGAAAGTTTGTTTTTCGATTCAAAACAATCTTCTAACATTCTGAGGAGTTCAAATAACGTGTCTTTGAGATTGTTTGCATCGAATCTTTCACTACGTGACTTATCACCAAATTGTACAAACACTAAGAAAGTTTCATTTTCGATTCATAGCAATCTTTTTACCCTTCAAGGAGTTCAAATAACGTGTTTTTAGATCATTTATATCGTATTTTTGAGATGGTTTGGATCAAATGTTTCACTATGTAAGTTTTCACCAAATTGTACAAACACTAAGAAAGTTTTCTTTTCGATTCATAGCAATCTTTTTAAGCTTTGAGGAGTTCAAATAACGTGTTTTTAGGTCATTTGTATCGTATCTTTTACTACATAAATTTTCACCAAATTTTACAAACACTAAGAAAGTTTATTTTTCGATTCAAAACAATCTTCTACCATTCTGAGGAGTTCAAGTAACGTATTTTTCAGATGGTTTGGATCAAATCTTTCACTACGTAACTTTTCACCAAATTGTACAAACACTAACAAAGTTTTCTTTTCGATTCATAGCAATCTTATTACGCTCTGAGGAGTTCAAATAACGTGGTTTTAGATCATTTGTATCATATCTTTTACTACATAACTTTTCACCAGATTTTACAAACACTAAGAATGTTTGTTTTTCGATTGAAAACAATCTTTTAACATTATGAGGAGTTCAAATAACGTGTTTTTAAGACGGTTTGGATATAATCTTTGACTACATAACTTTTCACCAAATTGTACAAACACTAAGAAAGTTTTTTTTTCGATTCATAGCAATCTTTTTAAACTTTGAGGAGTTCAAATAACGTGTTTTTAGATCGTTTGTATCGTATCTTTTACTACACAAAATTTTCACCAAATTGTACAAACACTAAGAAAATTTTCTTTTCGATTCATAGAAATCTTTTTACGTTTTGAGGAGTACAAGTAATGTATTTTTGAGATGGTTTGGATCAAATTTTTCACTTCGTAACTTTTCACCAAATTGTACAAACACTAAGAAAGTTTTCTTTTCGATTCATAGCAATCTTTTTACGCTTTGTGGAGTTCAAATAATGTGTTTTTAGATCATTTGTATCGTATCTTTTACTACATAACGTTTCACCAAATTTTACAAACACTAAGAAATTTTGTTTTTCGATTCAAAACAATCATTTAACATTATGAGGAGTTAAAATAACGGGTTTTTAAGATGGTTTGCATCGAATCTTTCACTACGTAACTTTTCACCAAATTGTGCAAATACTAAGAAAGTTTTCTTTTCGATTCATAGCAATCTTTTTACCATTTGAGGAGTTCAAATAACTTGTTTTAGATCATTTGTATCGTATCTTTTACTACATAACTTTTCACCAAATTTTACAAACACTAAGAAAGTTTATTTTTCGATTCAAAACAATCCTCTAACATTCTGAGGAGTTCAAATAACGTGTTTTTGAGATGGTTTGGATCAAATATTTCACTACATAACTTTTCACCAGATTGCACAAAAACAAAGAAAGTTTTCTTTTCGATTCAAAGCAATCTTTTTACGCTTTGAGGAGTTCAAATAACGTGTTTTTGGATCATTTGTATCGTATCTTTTACTACATAACTTTTCACCAAATTTTTTAAACACTAAGAAAGTTTGTTTTTCGATTCAAAACAATCTTCTATCATTCTGTGGAGTTCAAGTAACGTATTTTTTAGATGCTTTGGATCAGATCTTTCACTATGTAACTTTTCACCAAATAGTACAAACACTAAGAAAGTTTTTCTTTTCGATTCATAGCAATCTTTTTAAGCTTTGAGGAGTTCAAATAAAGTGTTTTTAGATCATTTGTATCGTATCTTTTACTACATAAAATTCACCAAATTTTATAAACACTAAGAAATTTTGTTTTTCGATTCAAAACAATCTTCTATCGTTCTGAGGAGTTCAAGTAACGTATTTTAGAGATGGTTTGGATCAAATCTTTCACTACGTAACTTTTCACCAAGTTGTACAAACACTAAGAAAGTTTTATTTTCGACTCATAGCAATCTTTTTTACGATTTGAGGAGTTCAAATAACGTGGCTTTAGATCATTTGTATCGTATCTTTTACTACATAACTTTTCACCAAATTTCACAAATACTAAGAATGTTTGTTTTTTGATTCAAAACAATCTTTTAACATTCTGAGGAGTTCAAATAACGTGTTTTTTGAGATGGTTTAGATCGAATCTTTCACTATGTAACTTTTCACCAAATTGTACAAACACTGAGAAAGTTTTCTTTTCGATTGATAGCAATCTTTTTACGAATTGAGGAGTTCAAAAACGTGCTTTTAGATAATTTGTATCGTATCTTTTACTACATAACTTTTCACCAAATTTTACAAACACTAATAAAGTTTGTTTTTCGATTCAAAACAACCTTCTAACATTCTGAGAAGTTCAAATAACGTGTTTTTGAGATGGTTTGGATCGAATATTTCACTACGTAACTTATCACCAAATTGTACAAACACTAAGAAAGTTTTCTTTTCCATTCATAGCAATCTTTTTACCCTTCGAGGAGTTCAAATAACTTGTTTTAGATCATTTGTATCGTATTTTTTACTACATAACTTTTCACCAAATTCTACAAACACTAAGAAAGTTTGTTTTTCGATTCAAAACAATCTTCTAACATTCTGAGAAGTTCAAATAACGTGTTTTTGAGATGGTTTGGATCGAATGAATCTTTCGATACGTAATTTTTCACCAAATTGTACAAACACTAAGAATTTTTTTTTTCGATTCATAGCAATCTTTTTTCCCTTTGAGGAGTTCAAATGACTTGTTTTAGATCATTTGTATCCTATCTTTTCTTACATAACTTTTCACCAAATTTTACAAACACTAAGAAAGTTTGTTTTTCGATTCAAAACAATCTTCTAACATTCTGAGGAGTTCAAATAACGTGTCTTTGAGATTGTTTGCATCGAATCTTTCACTACGTGACTTATCACCAAATTGTACAAACACTAAGAAAGTTTCATTTTCGATTCATAGCAATCTTTTTACCCTTCAAGGAGTTCAAATAACGTGTTTTTAGATCATTTGTATAGTATTTTTGAGATGGTTTGGATCAAATGTTTCACTATGTAAGTTTTCACCAAATTGTACAAACACTAAGAAAGTTTTCTTTTCGATTCATAGCAATCTTTTTAAGCTTTGAGGAGTTCAAATAACGTGTTTTTAGGTCATTTGTATCGTATCTTTTACTACATAAATTTTCACCAAATTTTACAAACACTAAGAAAGTTTATTTTTCGATTCAAAACAATCTTCTACCATTCTGAGGAGTTCAAGTAACGTATTTTTCAGATGGTTTGGATCAAATCTTTCACTACGTTACTTTTCACCAAATTGTACAAACACTAACAAAGTTTTCTTTTCGATTCATAGCAATCTTATTACGCTCTGACGAGTTCAAATAACGTGGTTTTAGATCATTTGTATCATATCTTTTACTACATAACTTTTCACCAGATTTTACAAACACTAAGAATGTTTGTTTTTCGATTGAAAACAATTTTTTAACATTATGAGGAGTTCAAATAACGTGTTTTTAAGACGGTTTGGATATAATCTTTGACTACATAACTTTTCACCAAATTGTACAAACACTAAGAAAATTTTCTTTTCGATTCATAGCAATCTTTTTAAGCTTTGAGGAGTTCAAATAACGTGTTTTTAGATCGTTTGTATCGTATCTTTTACTACACAAATTTTTCACCAAATTGTACAAACACTAAGAAAGTTTTCTTTTCGATTCATAGAAATCTTTTTACGTTTTGAGGAGTTCAAGTAACGTATTTTTGAGATGGTTTGGATCCAATTTTTCCCTACGTAACTTTTCACCAAATTGTACAAACACTAAGAAAGTTTTCTTTTCGATTCATAGTAATCTTTTTACGCTTTGTGGAGTTCAAATAATGTGGTTTTAGATCATTTGTATCGTATCTTTTACTACATAACTTTTCACCAAATTTTACAGACACTAAGAAATTTTGATTTTCGATTGAAAACAATCATTTAATATTATGAGGAGTTAAAATAACGGGTTTTTAAGATGGTTTGGATCGAATCTTTCACTACGTAACTTTTCACCAAATTATGCAAATACTAAGAAAGTTTTCTTTTCGATTCATAGCAATCTTTTTACCATCTGAGGAGTTCAAATAACTTGTTTTAGATCATTTGTATCGTATCTTTTACTACATAACTTTTCACCAAATTTTACAAACACTAAGAAAGTTTATTTTTCGATTCAAAACAATCCTCTAACATTCTGAGGAGTTCAAATAACGTGTTTTTGAGATGGTTTGGATCAAATATTTCACTACATAACTTTTCACCAGATTGCACAAAAACAAAGAAAGTTTTCTTTTCGATTCAAAGCAATCTTTTTACGCTTTGAGGAGTTCAAATAACGTGTTTTTGGATCATTTGTATCGTATCTTTTACTACATAACTTTTCACCAAATTTTTTAAACACTAAGAAAGTTTGTTTTTCGATTCAAAACAATCTTCTATCATTCTGTGGAGTTCAAGTAACGTATTTTTTAGATGCTTTGGATCAGATCTTTCACTATGTAACTTTTCACCAAATTGTACAAACACTAAGAAAGTTTTTCTTTTCGATTCATAGCAATCTTTTTAAGCTTTGAGGAGTTCAAATAAAGTGTTTTTAGATCATTTGTATCGTATCTTTTACTACATAAAATTCACCAAATTTTATAAACACTAAGAAAGTTTGTTTTTCGATTCAAAACAATCTTCTATCGTTCTGAGGAGTTCAAGTAACGTATTTTAGAGATGGTTTGGATCAAATCTTTCACTACGTAACTTTTCACCAAATTGTACAAGCACTAAGAAAGTTTTATTTTCGATTCATAGCAATCTTTTTTACGATTTGAGGAGTTCAAATAACGTGGCTTTAGATCATTTGTATCGTATCTTTTACTACATAACTTTTCACCAAATTTCACAAATACTAAGAATGTTTGTTTTTTGATTCAAAACAATCTTTTAACATTCTGAGGAGTTCAAATAACGTGTTTTTGAGATGGTTTAGATCGAATCTTTCACTATGTAACTTTTCACCAAATTGTACAAACACTGAGAAAGTTTTCTTTTCGATTCATAGCAATCTTTTTACGAATTGAGGAGTTCAAAAACGTGCTTTTAGATCATTTGTATCGTATCTTTTACTACATAACTTTTCACCAAATTTTACAAACACTAATAAAGTTTGTTTTTCGATTCAAAACAACCTTCTAACATTCTGAGAAGTTCAAATAACGTGTTTTTGAGATGGTTTGGATCGAATCTTTCACTACGTAACTTATCACCAAATTGTACAAACACTAAGAAAGTTTTCTTTTCCATTCATAGCAATCTTTTTACCCTTCGAGGAGTTCAAATAACTTGTTTTAAATCATTTGTATCATATCTTTTACTACATAACTTTTCACCAAATTCTACAAACACTAAGAAAGTTTGTTTTTCGATTCAAAACAATCTTCTAACATTCTGAGAAGTTCAAATAACGTGTTTTTGAGATGGTTTGGATCGAATCTTTCGATACGTAATTTTTCACCAAATTGTACAAACACTAAGAATTTTTTTTTTCGATTCATAGCAATCTTTTTTCCCTTTGAGGAGTTCAAATGACTTGTTTTAGATCATTTGTATCCTATCTTTTCTTACATAACTTTTCACCAAATTTTACAAACACTAAGAAAGTTTGTTTTTCGATTCAAAACAATCTTCTAACATTCTGAGGAGTTCAAATAACGTGTCTTTGAGATTGTTTGCATCGAATCTTTCACTACGTGACTTATCACCAAATTGTACAAACACTAAGAAAGTTTCATTTTCGATTCATAGCAATCTTTTTACCCTTCAAGGAGTTCAAATAACGTGTTTTTAGATCATTTATATCGTATTTTTGAGATGGTTTGGATCAAATGTTTCACTATGTAAGTTTTCACCAAATTGTACAAACACTAAGAAAGTTTTCTTTTCGATTCATAGCAATCTTTTTAAGCTTTGAGGAGTTCAAATAACGTGTTTTTAGGTCATTTGTATCGTATCTTTTACTACATATATTTTCACCAAATTTTACAAACACTAAGAAAGTTTATTTTTCGATTCAAAACAATCTTCTACCATTCTGAGGAGTTCAAGTAACGTATTTTTCAGATGGTTTGGATCAAATCTTTCACTACGTTACTTTTCACCAAATTGTACAAACACTAACAAAGTTTTCTTTTCGATTCATAGCAATCTTATTACGCTCTGACGAGTTCAAATAACGTGGTTTTAGATCATTTGTATCATATCTTTTACTACATAACTTTTCACCAGATTTTACAAACACTAAGAATGTTTGTTTTTCGATTGAAAACAATTTTTTAACATTATGAGGAGTTCAAATAACGTGTTTTTAAGACGGTTTGGATATAATCTTTGACTACATAACTTTTCACCAAATTGTACAAACACTAAGAAAATTTTCTTTTCGATTCATAGCAATCTTTTTAAGCTTTGAGGAGTTCAAATAACGTGTTTTTAGATCGTTTGTATCGTATCTTTTACTACACAAATTTTTCACCAAATTGTACAAACACTAAGAAAGTTTTCTTTTCGATTCATAGAAATCTTTTTACGTTTTGAGGAGTTCAAGTAACGTATTTTTGAGATGGTTTGGATCCAATTTTTCCCTACGTAACTTTTCACCAAATTGTACAAACACTAAGAAAGTTTTCTTTTCGATTCATAGCAATCTTTTTACGCTTTGTGGAGTTCAAATAATGTGGTTTTAGATCATTTGTATCGTATCTTTTACTACATAACTTTTCACCAAATTTTACAGACACTAAGAAATTTTGATTTTCGATTCAAAACAATCTTTTAATATTATGAGGAGTTAAAATAACGGGTTTTTAAGATGGTTTGGATCGAATCTTTCACTACGTAACTTTTCACCAAATTATGCAAATACTAAGAAAGTTTTCTTTTCGATTCATAGCAATCTTTTTACCATCTGAGGAGTTCAAATAACTTGTTTTAGATCATTTGTATCGTATCTTTTACTACATAACTTTTCACCAAATTTTACAAACACTAAGAAAGTTTATTTTTCGATTCAAAACAATCCTCTAACATTCTGAGGAGTTCAAATAACGTGTTTTTGAGATGGTTTGGATCAAATATTTCACTACATAACTTTTCACCAGATTGCACAAAAACAAAGAAAGTTTTCTTTTCGATTCAAAGCAATCTTTTTACGCTTTGAGGAGTTCAAATAACGTGTTTTTGGATCATTTGTATCGTATCTTTTACTACATAACTTTTCACCAAATTTTTTAAACACTAAGAAAGTTTGTTTTTCGATTCAAAACAATCTTCTATCATTCTGTGGAGTTCAAGTAACGTATTTTTTAGATGCTTTGGATCAGATCTTTCACTATGTAACTTTTCACCAAATTGTACAAACACTAAGAAAGTTTTTCTTTTCGATTCATAGCAATCTTTTTAAGCTTTGAGGAGTTCAAATAAAGTGTTTTTAGATCATTTGTATCGTATCTTTTACTACATAAAATTCACCAAATTTTATAAACACTAAGAAAGTTTGTTTTTCGATTCAAAACAATCTTCTATCGTTCTGAGGAGTTCAAGTAACGTATTTTAGAGATGGTTTGGATCAAATCTTTCACTACGTAACTTTTCACCAAATTGTACAAGCACTAAGAAAGTTTTATTTTCGATTCATAGCAATCTTTTTTACGATTTGAGGAGTTCAAATAACGTGGCTTTAGATCATTTGTATCGTATCTTTTACTACATAACTTTTCACCAAATTTCACAAATACTAAGAATGTTTGTTTTTTGATTCAAAACAATCTTTTAACATTCTGAGGAGTTCAAATAACGTGTTTTTGAGATGGTTTAGATCGAATCTTTCACTATGTAACTTTTCACCAAATTGTACAAACACTGAGAAAGTTTTCTTTTCGATTCATAGCAATCTTTTTACGAATTGAGGAGTTCAAAAACGTGCTTTTAGATCATTTGTATCGTATCTTTTACTACATAACTTTTCACCAAATTTTACAAACACTAATAAAGTTTGTTTTTCGATTCAAAACAACCTTCTAACATTCTGAGAAGTTCAAATAACGTGTTTTTGAGATGGTTTGGATCGAATCTTTCACTACGTAACTTATCACCAAATTGTACAAACACTAAGAAAGTTTTCTTTTCCATTCATAGCAATCTTTTTACCCTTCGAGGAGTTCAAATAACTTGTTTTAAATCATTTGTATCATATCTTTTACTACATAACTTTTCACCAAATTCTACAAACACTAAGAAAGTTTGTTTTTCGATTCAAAACAATCTTCTAACATTCTGAGAAGTTCAAATAACGTGTTTTTGAGATGGTTTGGATCGAATCTTTCGATACGTAATTTTTCACCAAATTGTACAAACACTAAGAATTTTTTTTTTCGATTCATAGCAATCTTTTTTCCCTTTGAGGAGTTCAAATGACTTGTTTTAGATCATTTGTATCCTATCTTTTCTTACATAACTTTTCACCAAATTTTACAAACACTAAGAAAGTTTGTTTTTCGATTCAAAACAATCTTCTAACATTCTGAGGAGTTCAAATAACGTGTCTTTGAGATTGTTTGCATCGAATCTTTCACTACGTGACTTATCACCAAATTGTACAAACACTAAGAAAGTTTCATTTTCGATTCATAGCAATCTTTTTACCCTTCAAGGAGTTCAAATAACGTGTTTTTAGATCATTTATATCGTATTTTTGAGATGGTTTGGATCAAATGTTTCACTATGTAAGTTTTCACCAAATTGTACAAACACTAAGAAAGTTTTCTTTTCGATTCATAGCAATCTTTTTAAGCTTTGAGGAGTTCAAATAACGTGTTTTTAGGTCATTTGTATCGTATCTTTTACTACATATATTTTCACCAAATTTTACAAACACTAAGAAAGTTTATTTTTCGATTCAAAACAATCTTCTACCATTCTGAGGAGTTCAAGTAACGTATTTTTCAGATGGTTTGGATCAAATCTTTCACTACGTTACTTTTCACCAAATTGTACAAACACTAACAAAGTTTTCTTTTCGATTCATAGCAATCTTATTACGCTCTGACGAGTTCAAATAACGTGGTTTTAGATCATTTGTATCATATCTTTTACTACATAACTTTTCACCAGATTTTACAAACACTAAGAATGTTTGTTTTTCGATTGAAAACAATTTTTTAACATTATGAGGAGTTCAAATAACGTGTTTTTAAGACGGTTTGGATATAATCTTTGACTACATAACTTTTCACCAAATTGTACAAACACTAAGAAAATTTTCTTTTCGATTCATAGCAATCTTTTTAAGCTTTGAGGAGTTCAAATAACGTGTTTTTAGATCGTTTGTATCGTATCTTTTACTACACAAATTTTTCACCAAATTGTACAAACACTAAGAAAGTTTTCTTTTCGATTCATAGAAATCTTTTTACGTTTTGAGGAGTTCAAGTAACGTATTTTTGAGATGGTTTGGATCCAATTTTTCCCTACGTAACTTTTCACCAAATTGTACAAACACTAAGAAAGTTTTCTTTTCGATTCATAGCAATCTTTTTACGCTTTGTGGAGTTCAAATAATGTGGTTTTAGATCATTTGTATCGTATCTTTTACTACATAACTTTTCACCAAATTTTACAAACACTAAGAAATTTTGATTTTCGATTCAAAACAATCTTTTAATATTATGAGGAGTTAAAATAACGTGTTTTTAAGATGGTTTGGATCGAATCTTTCACTACGTAACTTTTCACCAAATTATGCAAATACTAAGAAAGTTTTCTTTTCGATTCATAGCAATCTTTTTACCATCTGAGGAGTTCAAATAACTTGTTTTAGATCATTTGTATCGTATCTTTTACTACATAACTTTTCACCAAATTTTACAAACACTAAGAAAGTTTATTTTTCGATTCAAAACAATCCTCTAACATTCTGAGGAGTTCAAATAACGTGTTTTTGAGATGGTTTGGATCAAATATTTCACTACATAACTTTTCACCAGATTGCACAAAAACAAAGAAAGTTTTCTTTTCGATTCAAAGCAATCTTTTTACGCTTTGAGGAGTTCAAATAACGTGTTTTTGGATCATTTGTATCGTATCTTTTACTACATAACTTTTCACCAAATTTTTTAAACACTAAGAAAGTTTGTTTTTCGATTCAAAACAATCTTCTATCATTCTGTGGAGTTCAAGTAACGTATTTTTTAGATGCTTTGGATCAAATCTTTCACTATGTAACTTTTCACCAAATAGTACAAACACTAAGAAAGTTTTTCTTTTCGATTCATAGCAATCTTTTTAAGCTTTGAGGAGTTCAAATAAAGTGTTTTTAGATCATTTGTATCGTATCTTTTACTACATAAAATTCACCAAATTTTATAAACACTAAGAAAGTTTGTTTTTCGATTCAAAACAATCTTCTATCGTTCTGAGGAGTTCAAGTAACGTATTTTAGAGATGGTTTGGATCAAATCTTTCACTACGTAACTTTTCACCAAATTGTACAAGCACTAAGAAAGTTTTATTTTCGATTCATAGCAATCTTTTTTACGATTTGAGGAGTTCAAATAACGTGGCTTTAGATCATTTGTATCGTATCTTTTACTACATAACTTTTCACCAAATTTCACAAATACTAAGAATGTTTGTTTTTTGATTCAAAACAATCTTTTAACATTCTGAGGAGTTCAAATAACGTGTTTTTGAGATGGTTTAGATCGAATCTTTCACTATGTAACTTTTCACCAAATTGTACAAACACTGAGAAAGTTTTCTTTTCGATTCATAGCAATCTTTTTACGAATTGAGGAGTTCAAAAACGTGCTTTTAGATCATTTGTATCGTATCTTTTACTACATAACTTTTCACCAAATTTTACAAACACTAATAAAGTTTGTTTTTCGATTCAAAACAACCTTCTAACATTCTGAGAAGTTCTAATAACGTGTTTTTGAGATGGTTTGGATCGAATCTTTCACTACGTAACTTATCACCAAATTGTACAAACACTAAGAAACTTTTCTTTTCGATTCATAGCAATCGTTTTACCCTTCGAGTAGTTCAAATAACTTGTTTTAAATCATTTGTATCCTATCTTTTACTACATAACTTTTCACCAAATTCTACAAACACTAAGAAAGTTTGTTTTTCGATTCAAAACAATCTTCTAACATTCTGAGAAGTTCAAATAACGTGTTTTTGAGATGGTTTGGATCGAATCTTTCGATACGTAATTTTTCACCAAATTGTACAAACACTAAGAATTTTTTTTTTCGATTCATAGCAATCTTTTTTCCCTTTGAGGAGTTCAAATGACTTGTTTTAGATCATTTGTATCCTATCTTTTCTTACATAACTTTTCACCAAATTTTACAAACACTAAGAAAGTTTGTTTTTCGATTCAAAACAATCTTCTAACATTCTGAGGAGTTCAAATAACGTGTCTTTGAGATTGTTTGCATCGAATCTTTCACTACGTGACTTATCACCAAATTGTACAAACACTACGAAAGTTTTATTTTCGATTCATAGCAATCTTTTTACCCTTCAAGGAGTTCAAATAACGTGTTTTTAGATCATTTATATCGTATTTTTGAGATGGTTTGGATCAAATGTTTCACTATGTAAGTTTTCACCAAATTGTACAAACACTAAGAAAGTTTTCTTTTCGATTCATAGCAATCTTTTTAAGCTTTGAGGAGTTCAAATAACGTGTTTTTAGGTCATTTGTATCGTATCTTTTACTACATAAATTTTCACCAAATTTTACAAACACTAAGAAAGTTTATTTTTCGATTCAAAACAATCTTCTACCATTCTGAGGAGTTCAAGTAACGTATTTTTCAGATGGTTTGGATCAAATCTTTCACTACGTAACTTTTCACCAAATTGTACAAACACTAACAAAGTTTTCTTTTCGATTCATAGCAATCTTATTACGCTCTGAGGAGTTCAAATAACGTGGTTTTAGATCATTTGTATCATATCTTTTACTACATAACTTTTCACCAGATTTTACAAACACTAAGAATGTTTGTTTTTCGATTGAAAACAATTTTTTAACATTATGAGGAGTTCAAATAACGTGTTTTTAAGACGGTTTGGATATAATCTTTGACTACATAACTTTTCACCAAATTGTACAAACACTAAGAAAATTTTCTTTTCGATTCATAGCAATCTTTTTAAGCTTTGAGGAGTTCAAATAACGTGTTTTTAGATCGTTTGTATCGTATCTTTTACTACACAAATTTTTCACCAAATTGTACAAACACTAAGAAAGTTTTCTTTTCGATTCATAGAAATCTTTTTACGTTTTGAGGAGTTCAAGTAACGTATTTTTGAGATGGTTTGGATCCAATTTTTCCCTACGTAACTTTTCACCAAATTGTACAAACACTAAGAAAGTTTTCTTTTCGATTCATAGCAATCTTTTTACGCTTTGTGGAGTTCAAATAATGTGGTTTTAGATCATTTGTATCGTATCTTTTACTACATAACTTTTCACCAAATTTTACAAACACTAAGAAATTTTGATTTTCGATTCAAAACAATCTTTTAATATTATGAGGAGTTAAAATAACGTGTTTTTAAGATGGTTTGGATCGAATCTTTCACTACGTAACTTTTCACCAAATTATGCAAATACTAAGAAAGTTTTCTTTTCGATTCATAGCAATCTTTTTACCATCTGAGGAGTTCAAATAACTTGTTTTAGATCATTTGTATCGTATCTTTTACTACATAACTTTTCACCAAATTTTACAAACACTAAGAAAGTTTATTTTTCGATTCAAAACAATCCTCTAACATTCTGAGGAGTTCAAATAACGTGTTTTTGAGATGGTTTGGATCAAATATTTCACTACATAACTTTTCACCAGATTGCACAAAAACAAAGAAAGTTTTCTTTTCGATTCAAAGCAATCTTTTTACGCTTTGAGGAGTTCAAATAACGTGTTTTTGGATCATTTGTATCGTATCTTTTACTACATAACTTTTCACCAAATTTTTTAAACACTAAGAAAGTTTGTTTTTCGATTCAAAACAATCTTCTATCATTCTGTGGAGTTCAAGTAACGTATTTTTTAGATGCTTTGGATCAGATCTTTCACTATGTAACTTTTCACCAAATAGTACAAACACTAAGAAAGTTTTTCTTTTCGATTCATAGCAATCTTTTTAAGCTTTGAGGAGTTCAAATAAAGTGTTTTTAGATCATTTGTATCGTATCTTTTACTACATAAAATTCACCAAATTTTATAAACACTAAGAAATTTTGTTTTTCGATTCAAAACAATATTCTATCTTCTGAGGAGTTCAAGTAATGTATTTTAGAGATGGTTTGGATCAAATCTTTCACTACGTAACTTTTCACCAAGTTGTACAAACACTAAGATAGTTTTCTTTTCGACTCATAGCAATCTTTTTTACGCTTTGAGGAGTTCAAATAACGTGGTTTTAGATCATTTGTATCGTATCCTTTACTACATAACTTTTCACCAAATTTCACAAATACTAAGAATGTTTGTTTTTTTATTCAAAACAATCTTTTAACATTCTGAGGAGTTCAAATAACGTGTTTTTGAGATGGTTTAGATCGAATCTTTCACTATGTAACTTTTCACCAAATTGTACAAACACTAAGAAAGTTTTCTTTTCGATTGATAGCAATCTTTTTACGAATTGAGGAGTTCAAAAACGTGCTTTTAGATAATTTGTATCGTATCTTTTACTACATAACTTTTCACCAAATTTTACAAACACTAATAAAGTTTGTTTTTCGATTCAAAACAACCTTCTAACATTCTGAGAAGTTCAAATAACGTGTTTTTGAGATGGTTTGGATCGAATATTTCACTACGTAACTTATCACCAAATTGTACAAACACTAAGAAAGTTTTCTTTTCCATTCATAGCAATCTTTTTACCCTTCGAGGAGTTCAAATAACTTGTTTTAGATCATTTGTATCGTATTTTTTACTACATAACTTTTCACCAAATTCTACAAACACTAAGAAAGTTTGTTTTTCGATTCAAAACAATCTTCTAACATTCTGAGAAGTTCAAATAACGTGTTTTTGAGATGGTTTGGATCGAATCTTTCGATACGAAATTTTTCACCAAATTGTACAAACACTAAGAATTTTTTTTTTCGATTCATAGCAATCTTTTTTCCCTTTGAGGAGTTCAAATGACTTGTTTTAGATCATTTGTATCCTATCTTTTCTTACATAACTTTTCACCAAATTTTACAAACACTAAGAAAGTTTGTTTTTCGATTCAAAACAATCTTCTAACATTCTGAGGAGTTCAAATAACGTGTCTTTGAGATTGTTTGCATCGAATCTTTCACTACGTGACTTATCACCAAATTGTACAAACACTACGAAAGTTTCATTTTCGATTCATAGCAATCTTTTTACCCTTCAAGGAGTTCAAATAACGTGTTTTTAGATCATTTATATCGTATTTTTGAGATGGTTTGGATCAAATGTTTCACTATGTAAGTTTTCACCAAATTGTACAAACACTAAGAAAGTTTTCTTTTCGATTCATAGCAATCTTTTTAAGCTTTGAGGAGTTCAAATAACGTGTTTTTAGGTCATTTGTATCGTATCTTTTACTACATAAATTTTCACCAAATTTTACAAACACTAAGAAAGTTTATTTTTCGATTCAAAACAATCTTCTACCATTCTGAGGAGTTCAAGTAACGTATTTTTCAGATGGTTTGGATCAAATCTTTCACTACGTTACTTTTCACCAAATTGTACAAACACTAACAAAGTTTTCTTTTCGATTCATAGCAATCTTATTACGCTCTGACGAGTTCAAATAACGTGGTTTTAGATCATTTGTATCATATCTTTTACTACATAACTTTTCACCAGATTTTACAAACACTAAGAATGTTTGTTTTTCGATTGAAAACAATTTTTTAACATTATGAGGAGTTCAAATAACGTGTTTTTAAGACGGTTTGGATATAATCTTTGACTACATAACTTTTCACCAAATTGTACAAACACTAAGAAAATTTTCTTTTCGATTCATAGCAATCTTTTTAAGCTTTGAGGAGTTCAAATAACGTGTTTTTAGATCGTTTGTATCGTATCTTTTACTACACAAATTTTTCACCAAATTGTACAAACACTAAGAAAGTTTTCTTTTCGATTCATAGAAATCTTTTTACGTTTTGAGGAGTTCAAGTAACGTATTTTTGAGATGGTTTGGATCCAATTTTTCCCTACGTAACTTTTCACCAAATTGTACAAACACTAAGAAAGTTTTCTTTTCGATTCATAGCAATCTTTTTACGCTTTGTGGAGTTCAAATAATGTGGTTTTAGATCATTTGTATCGTATCTTTTACTACATAACTTTTCACCAAATTTTACAAACACTAAGAAATTTTGATTTTCGATTCAAAACAATCTTTTAATATTATGAGGAGTTAAAATAACGTGTTTTTAAGATGGTTTGGATCGAATCTTTCACTACGTAACTTTTCACCAAATTATGCAAATACTAAGAAAGTTTTCTTTTCGATTCATAGCAATCTTTTTACCATCTGAGGAGTTCAAATAACTTGTTTTAGATCATTTGTATCGTATCTTTTACTACATAACTTTTCACCAAATTTTACAAACACTAAGAAAGTTTATTTTTCGATTCAAAACAATCCTCTAACATTCTGAGGAGTTCAAATAACGTGTTTTTGAGATGGTTTGGATCAAATATTTCACTACATAACTTTTCACCAGATTGCACAAAAACAAAGAAAGTTTTCTTTTCGATTCAAAGCAATCTTTTTACGCTTTGAGGAGTTCAAATAACGTGTTTTTGGATCATTTGTATCGTATCTTTTACTACATAACATTTCACCAAATTTTTTAAACACTAAGAAAGTTTGTTTTTCGATTCAAAACAATCTTCTATCATTCTGTGGAGTTCAAGTAACGTATTTTTTAGATGCTTTGGATCAGATCTTTCACTATGTAACTTTTCACCAAATAGTACAAACACTAAGAAAGTTTTTCTTTTCGATTCATAGCAATCTTTTTAAGCTTTGAGGAGTTCAAATAAAGTGTTTTTAGATCATTTGTATCGTATCTTTTACTACATAAAATTCACCAAATTTTATAAACACTAAGAAATTTTGTTTTTCGATTCAAAACAATATTCTATCTTCTGAGGAGTTCAAGTAATGTATTTTAGAGATGGTTTGGATCAAATCTTTCACTACGTAACTTTTCACCAAGTTGTACAAACACTAAGATAGTTTTCTTTTCGACTCATAGCAATCTTTTTTACGCTTTGAGGAGTTCAAATAACGTGGTTTTAGATCATTTGTATCGTATCCTTTACTACATAACTTTTCACCAAATTTCACAAATACTAAGAATGTTTGTTTTTTTATTCAAAACAATCTTTTAACATTCTGAGGAGTTCAAATAACGTGTTTTTGAGATGGTTTAGATCGAATCTTTCACTATGTAACTTTTCACCAAATTGTACAAACACTAAGAAAGTTTTCTTTTCGATTGATAGCAATCTTTTTACGAATTGAGGAGTTCAAAAACGTGCTTTTAGATAATTTGTATCGTATCTTTTACTACATAACTTTTCACCAAATTTTACAAACACTAATAAAGTTTGTTTTTCGATTCAAAACAACCTTCTAACATTCTGAGAAGTTCAAATAACGTGTTTTTGAGATGGTTTGGATCGAATATTTCACTACGTAACTTATCACCAAATTGTACAAACACTAAGAAAGTTTTCTTTTCCATTCATAGCAATCTTTTTACCCTTCGAGGAGTTCAAATAACTTGTTTTAGATCATTTGTATCGTATTTTTTACTACATAACTTTTCACCAAATTCTACAAACACTAAGAAAGTTTGTTTTTCGATTCAAAACAATCTTCTAACATTCTGAGAAGTTCAAATAACGTGTTTTTGAGATGGTTTGGATCGAATCTTTCGATACGAAATTTTTCACCAAATTGTACAAACACTAAGAATTTTTTTTTTCGATTCATAGCAATCTTTTTTCCCTTTGAGGAGTTCAAATGACTTGTTTTAGATCATTTGTATCCTATCTTTTCTTACATAACTTTTCACCAAATTTTACAAACACTAAGAAAGTTTGTTTTTCGATTCAAAACAATCTTCTAACATTCTGAGGAGTTCAAATAACGTGTCTTTGAGATTGTTTGCATCGAATCTTTCACTACGTGACTTATCACCAAATTGTACAAACACTAAGAAAGTTTCATTTTCGATTCATAGCAATCTTTTTACCCTTCAAGGAGTTCAAATAACGTGTTTTTAGATCATTTATATCGTATTTTTGAGATGGTTTGGATCAAATGTTTCACTATGTAAGTTTTCACCAAATTGTACAAACACTAAGAAAGTTTTCTTTTCGATTCATAGCAATCTTTTTAAGCTTTGAGGAGTTCAAATAACATGTTTTTAGGTCATTTGTATCGTATCTTTTACTACATAAATTTTCACCAAATTTTACAAACACTAAGAAAGTTTATTTTTCGATTCAAAACAATCTTCTACCATTCTGAGGAGTTCAAGTAACGTATTTTTCAGATGGTTTGGATCAAATCTTTCACTACGTTACTTTTCACCAAATTGTACAAACACTAACAAAGTTTTCTTTTCGATTCATAGCAATCTTATTACGCTCTGACGAGTTCAAATAACGTGGTTTTAGATCATTTGTATCATATCTTTTACTACATAACTTTTCACCAGATTTTACAAACACTAAGAATGTTTGTTTTTCGATTGAAAACAATTTTTTAACATTATGAGGAGTTCAAATAACGTGTTTTTAAGACGGTTTGGATATAATCTTTGACTACATAACTTTTCACCAAATTGTACAAACACTAAGAAAATTTTCTTTTCGATTCATAGCAATCTTTTTAAGCTTTGAGGAGTTCAAATAACGTGTTTTTAGATCGTTTGTATCGTATCTTTTACTACACAAATTTTTCACCAAATTGTACAAACACTAAGAAAGTTTTCTTTTCGATTCATAGAAATCTTTTTACGTTTTGAGGAGTTCAAGTAACGTATTTTTGAGATGGTTTGGATCCAATTTTTCCCTACGTAACTTTTCACCAAATTGTACAAACACTAAGAAAGTTTTCTTTTCGATTCATAGCAATCTTTTTACGCTTTGTGGAGTTCAAATAATGTGGTTTTAGATCATTTGTATCGTATCTTTTACTACATAACTTTTCACCAAATTTTACAAACACTAAGAAATTTTGATTTTCGATTCAAAACAATCTTTTAATATTATGAGGAGTTAAAATAACGTGTTTTTAAGATGGTTTGGATCGAATCTTTCACTACGTAACTTTTCACCAAATTATGCAAATACTAAGAAAGTTTTCTTTTCGATTCATAGCAATCTTTTTACCATCTGAGGAGTTCAAATAACTTGTTTTAGATCATTTGTATCGTATCTTTTACTACATAACTTTTCACCAAATTTTACAAACACTAAGAAAGTTTATTTTTCGATTCAAAACAATCCTCTAACATTCTGAGGAGTTCAAATAACGTGTTTTTGAGATGGTTTGGATCAAATATTTCACTACATAACTTTTCACCAGATTGCACAAAAACAAAGAAAGTTTTCTTTTCGATTCAAAGCAATCTTTTTACGCTTTGAGGAGTTCAAATAACGTGTTTTTGGATCATTTGTATCGTATCTTTTACTACATAACTTTTCACCAAATTTTTTAAACACTAAGAAAGTTTGTTTTTCGATTCAAAACAATCTTCTATCATTCTGTGGAGTTCAAGTAACGTATTTTTTAGATGCTTTGGATCAAATCTTTCACTATGTAACTTTTCACCAAATAGTACAAACACTAAGAAAGTTTTTCTTTTCGATTCATAGCAATCTTTTTAAGCTTTGAGGAGTTCAAATAAAGTGTTTTTAGATCATTTGTATCGTATCTTTTACTACATAAAATTCACCAAATTTTATAAACACTAAGAAAGTTTGTTTTTCGATTCAAAACAATCTTCTATCGTTCTGAGGAGTTCAAGTAACGTATTTTAGAGATGGTTTGGATCAAATCTTTCACTACGTAACTTTTCACCAAATTGTACAAGCACTAAGAAAGTTTTATTTTCGATTCATAGCAATCTTTTTTACGATTTGAGGAGTTCAAATAACGTGGCTTTAGATCATTTGTATCGTATCTTTTACTACATAACTTTTCACCAAATTTCACAAATACTAAGAATGTTTGTTTTTTGATTCAAAACAATCTTTTAACATTCTGAGGAGTTCAAATAACGTGTTTTTGAGATGGTTTAGATCGAATCTTTCACTATGTAACTTTTCACCAAATTGTACAAACACTGAGAAAGTTTTCTTTTCGATTCATAGCAATCTTTTTACGAATTGAGGAGTTCAAAAACGTGCTTTTAGATCATTTGTATCGTATCTTTTACTACATAACTTTTCACCAAATTTTACAAACACTAATAAAGTTTGTTTTTCGATTCAAAACAACCTTCTAACATTCTGAGAAGTTCAAATAACGTGTTTTTGAGATGGTTTGGATCGAATCTTTCACTACGTAACTTATCACCAAATTGTACAAACACTAAGAAACTTTTCTTTTCGATTCATAGCAATCGTTTTACCCTTCGAGTAGTTCAAATAACTTGTTTTAAATCATTTGTATCCTATCTTTTACTACATAACTTTTCACCAAATTCTACAAACACTAAGAAAGTTTGTTTTTCGATTCAAAACAATCTTCTAACATTCTGAGAAGTTCAAATAACGTGTTTTTGAGATGGTTTGGATCGAATCTTTCGATACGTAATTTTTCACCAAATTGTACAAACACTAAGAATTTTTTTTTTCGATTCATAGCAATCTTTTTTCCCTTTGAGGAGTTCAAATGACTTGTTTTAGATCATTTGTATCCTATCTTTTCTTACATAACTTTTCACCAAATTTTACAAACACTAAGAAAGTTTGTTTTTCGATTCAAAACAATCTTCTAACATTCTGAGGAGTTCAAATAACGTGTCTTTGAGATTCTTTGCATCGAATCTTTCACTACGTGACTTATCACCAAATTGTACAAACACTACGAAAGTTTTATTTTCGATTCATAGCAATCTTTTTACCCTTCAAGGAGTTCAAATAACGTGTTTTTAGATCATTTATATCGTATTTTTGAGATGGTTTGGATCAAATGTTTCACTATGTAAGTTTTCACCAAATTGTACAAACACTAAGAAAGTTTTCTTTTCGATTCATAGCAATCTTTTTAAGCTTTGAGGAGTTCAAATAACGTGTTTTTAGGTCATTTGTATCGTATCTTTTACTACATAAATTTTCACCAAATTTTACAAACACTAAGAAAGTTTATTTTTCGATTCAAAACAATCTTCTACCATTCTGAGGAGTTCAAGTAACGTATTTTTCAGATGGTTTGGATCAAATCTTTCACTACGTAACTTTTCACCAAATTGTACAAACACTAACAAAGTTTTCTTTTCGATTCATAGCAATCTTATTACGCTCTGAGGAGTTCAAATAACGTGGTTTTAGATCATTTGTATCATATCTTTTACTACATAACTTTTCACCAGATTTTACAAACACTAAGAATGTTTGTTTTTCGATTGAAAACAATTTTTTAACATTATGAGGAGTTCAAATAACGTGTTTTTAAGACGGTTTGGATATAATCTTTGACTACATAACTTTTCACCAAATTGTACAAACACTAAGAAAATTTTCTTTTCGATTCATAGCAATCTTTTTAAGCTTTGAGGAGTTCAAATAACGTGTTTTTAGATCGTTTGTATCGTATCTTTTACTACACAAATTTTTCACCAAATTGTACAAACACTAAGAAAGTTTTCTTTTCGATTCATAGAAATCTTTTTACGTTTTGAGGAGTTCAAGTAACGTATTTTTGAGATGGTTTGGATCCAATTTTTCCCTACGTAACTTTTCACCAAATTGTACAAACACTAAGAAAGTTTTCTTTTCGATTCATAGCAATCTTTTTACGCTTTGTGGAGTTCAAATAATGTGGTTTTAGATCATTTGTATCGTATCTTTTACTACATAACTTTTCACCAAATTTTACAAACACTAAGAAATTTTGATTTTCGATTCAAAACAATCTTTTAATATTATGAGGAGTTAAAATAACGTGTTTTTAAGATGGTTTGGATCGAATCTTTCACTACGTAACTTTTCACCAAATTATGCAAATACTAAGAAAGTTTTCTTTTCGATTCATAGCAATCTTTTTACCATCTGAGGAGTTCAAATAACTTGTTTTAGATCATTTGTATCGTATCTTTTACTACATAACTTTTCACCAAATTTTACAAACACTAAGAAAGTTTATTTTTCGATTCAAAACAATCCTCTAACATTCTGAGGAGTTCAAATAACGTGTTTTTGAGATGGTTTGGATCAAATATTTCACTACATAACTTTTCACCAGATTGCACAAAAACAAAGAAAGTTTTCTTTTCGATTCAAAGCAATCTTTTTACGCTTTGAGGAGTTCAAATAACGTGTTTTTGGATCATTTGTATCGTATCTTTTACTACATAACATTTCACCAAATTTTTTAAACACTAAGAAAGTTTGTTTTTCGATTCAAAACAATCTTCTATCATTCTGTGGAGTTCAAGTAACGTATTTTTTAGATGCTTTGGATCAGATCTTTCACTATGTAACTTTTCACCAAATAGTACAAACACTAAGAAAGTTTTTCTTTTCGATTCATAGCAATCTTTTTAAGCTTTGAGGAGTTCAAATAAAGTGTTTTTAGATCATTTGTATCGTATCTTTTACTACATAAAATTCACCAAATTTTATAAACACTAAGAAATTTTGTTTTTCGATTCAAAACAATATTCTATCTTCTGAGGAGTTCAAGTAATGTATTTTAGAGATGGTTTGGATCAAATCTTTCACTACGTAACTTTTCACCAAGTTGTACAAACACTAAGATAGTTTTCTTTTCGACTCATAGCAATCTTTTTTACGCTTTGAGGAGTTCAAATAACGTGATTTTAGATCATTTGTATCGTATCCTTTACTACATAACTTTTCACCAAATTTCACAAATACTAAGAATGTTTGTTTTTTTATTCAAAACAATCTTTTAACATTCTGAGGAGTTCAAATAACGTGTTTTTGAGATGGTTTAGATCGAATCTTTCACTATGTAACTTTTCACCAAATTGTACAAACACTAAGAAAGTTTTCTTTTCGATTGATAGCAATCTTTTTACGAATTGAGGAGTTCAAAAACGTGCTTTTAGATAATTTGTATTGTATCTTTTACTACATAACTTTTCACCAAATTTTACAAACACTAATAAAGTTTGTTTTTCGATTCAAAACAACCTTCTAACATTCTGAGAAGTTCAAATAACGTGTTTTTGAGATGGTTTGGATCGAATATTTCACTACGTAACTTATCACCAAATTGTACAAACACTAAGAAAGTTTTCTTTTCCATTCATAGCAATCTTTTTACCCTTCGAGGAGTTCAAATAACTTGTTTTAGATCATTTGTATCGTATTTTTTACTACATAACTTTTCACCAAATTCTACAAACACTAAGAAAGTTTGTTTTTCGATTCAAAACAATCTTCTAACATTCTGAGAAGTTCAAATAACGTGTTTTTGAGATGGTTTGGATCGAATCTTTCGATACGTAATTTTTCACCAAATTGTACAAACACTAAGAATTTTTTTTTTCGATTCATAGCAATCTTTTTTCCCTTTGAGGAGTTCAAATGACTTGTTTTAGATCATTTGTATCCTATCTTTTCTTACATAACTTTTCACCAAATTTTACAAACACTAAGAAAGTTTGTTTTTCGATTCAAAACAATCTTCTAACATTCTGAGGAGTTCAAATAACGTGTCTTTGAGATTGTTTGCATCGAATCTTTCACTACGTGACTTATCACCAAATTGTACAAAACACTAAGAAAGTTTCATTTTCGATTCATAGCAATCTTTTTACCCTTCAAGGAGTTCAAATAACGTGTTTTTGGATCATTTGTATCGTATCTTTTACTACATAACTTTTCACCAAATTTTTTAAACACTAAGAAAGTTTGTTTTTCGATTCAAAACAATCTTCTATCATTCTGTGGAGTTCAAGTAACGTATTTTTTAGATGCTTTGGATCAAATCTTTCACTATGTAACTTTTCACCAAATAGTACAAACACTAAGAAAGTTTTTCTTTTCGATTCATAGCAATCTTTTTAAGCTTTGAGGAGTTCAAATAAAGTGTTTTTAGATCATTTGTATCGTATCTTTTACTACATAAAATTCACCAAATTTTATAAACACTAAGAAAGTTTGTTTTTCGATTCAAAACAATCTTCTATCGTTCTGAGGAGTTCAAGTAACGTATTTTAGAGATGGTTTGGATCAAATCTTTCACTACGTAACTTTTCACCAAATTGTACAAGCACTAAGAAAGTTTTATTTTCGATTCATAGCAATCTTTTTTACGATTTGAGGAGTTCAAATAACGTGGCTTTAGATCATTTGTATCGTATCTTTTACTACATAACTTTTCACCAAATTTCACAAATACTAAGAATGTTTGTTTTTTGATTCAAAACAATCTTTTAACATTCTGAGGAGTTCAAATAACGTGTTTTTGAGATGGTTTAGATCGAATCTTTCACTATGTAACTTTTCACCAAATTGTACAAACACTGAGAAAGTTTTCTTTTCGATTCATAGCAATCTTTTTACGAATTGAGGAGTTCAAAAACGTGCTTTTAGATCATTTGTATCGTATCTTTTACTACATAACTTTTCACCAAATTTTACAAACACTAATAAAGTTTGTTTTTCGATTCAAAACAACCTTCTAACATTCTGAGAAGTTCAAATAACGTGTTTTTGAGATGGTTTGGATCGAATCTTTCACTACGTAACTTATCACCAAATTGTACAAACACTAAGAAACTTTTCTTTTCGATTCATAGCAATCGTTTTACCCTTCGAGTAGTTCAAATAACTTGTTTTAAATCATTTGTATCATATCTTTTACTACATAACTTTTCACCAAATTCTACAAACACTAAGAAAGTTTGTTTTTCGATTCAAAACAATCTTCTAACATTCTGAGAAGTTCAAATAACGTGTTTTTGAGATGGTTTGGATCGAATCTTTCGATACGTAACTTTTCACCAAATTGTACAAACACTAAGAAATTTTTTTTTTCGATTCATAGCAATCTTTTTACCCTTTGAGGAGTTCAAATGACTTGTTTTAGATCATTTGTATCATATCTTTTCTTACATAACTTTTCACCAAATTTTACAAACACTAAGAAAGTTTGTTTTTCGATTCAAAACAATCTTCTATCATTCTGAGGAGTTCAAATAACGTGTCTTTGAGATTGTTTCCATCGAATCTTTCACTACGTAACTTATCACCAAATTGTACAAACACTACGAAAGTTTAATTTTCGATTCATAGCAATCTTTTTACCCGTCAAGGAGTTCAAATAACGTGTTTTTAGATCATTTGTATCGTATTTTTGAGATGGTTTGGATCAAATGTTTCACTATGTAAGTTTTCACCAAATTGTACAAACACTAAGAAAGTTTTCTTTTCGATTCATAGCAATCTTTTTAAGCTTTGAGGAGTTCAAATAACGTGTTTTTAGGTCATTTGTATCGTATCTTTTACTACATAAATTTTCACCAAATTTTACAAACACTAAGAAAGTTCATTTTTCGATTCAAAACAATCTTCTACCATTCTGAGGAGTTCAAGTAACGTATTTTTCAGATGGTTTGGATCAAATCTTTCACTACGTAACTTTTCACCAAATTGTACAAACACTAACAAAGTTTTCTTTTCAATTCATAGCAATCTTATTACGCTCTGAGGAGTTCAAATAACGTGGTTTTAGATCATTTGTATCATATCTTTTACTACATAACTTTTCACCAGATTTTACAAACACTAAGAATGTTTGTTTTTCGATTGAAAACAATCTTTTAACATTATGAGGAGTTCAAATAACGTGTTTTTAAGACGGTTTGGATATAATCTTTGACTACATAACTTTTCACCAAATTGTACAAACACTAAGAAAGTTTTTTTTTCGATTCATAGCAATCTTTTTAAACTTTGAGGAGTTCAAATAACGTGTTTTTAGATCGTTTGTATCGTATCTTTTACTACACAAAATTTTCACCAAATTGTACAAACACTAAGAAAATTTTCTTTTCGATTCATAGAAATCTTTTTACGTTTTGAGGAGTACTAGTAATGTATTTTTGAGATGGTTTGGATCAAATTTTTCACTTCGTAACTTTTCACCAAATTGTACAAACACTAAGAAAGTTTTCTTTTCGATTCATAGCAATCTTTTTACGCTTTGTGGAGTTCAAATAATGTGTTTTTAGATCATTTGTATCGTATCTTTTACTACATAACGTTTCACCAAATTTTACAAACACTAAGAAATTTTGTTTTTCGATTCAAAACAATCATTTAACATTATGAGGAGTTAAAATAACGGGTTTTTAAGATGGTTTGAATCGAATCTTTCACTACGTAACTTTTCACCAAATTGTGCAAATACTAAGAAAGTTTTCTTTTCGATTCATAGCAATCTTTTTACCATTTGAGGAGTTCAAATAACTTGTTTTAGATCATTTGTATCATATCTTTTACTACATAACTTTTCACCAAATTTTACAAACACTAAGAAAGTTTATTTTTCGATTCAAAACAATCCTCTAACATTCTGAGGAGTTCAAATAACGTGTTTTTGAGATTGTTTGGATCAAATATTTCACTACATAACTTTTCACCAGATTGCACAAAAACAAAGAATGTTTTCTTTTCGATTCAAAGCAATCTTTTTACGCTTTGAGGAGTTCAAATAACGTGTTTTTGGATCATTTGTATCGTATCTTTTACTACATAACTTTTCACCAAATTTTTTAAACACTAAGAAAGTTTGTTTTTCGATTCAAAACAATCTTCTATCATTCTGTGGAGTTCAAGTAACGTATTTTTGAGATGCTTTGGATCAGATCTTTCACTATGTAACTTTTCACCAAATTGTACAAACACTAAGAAAGTTTTTCTTTTCGATTCATAGCAATCTTTTTAAGCTTTGAGGAGTTCAAATAAAGTGTTTTTAGATCATTTGTATCGTATCTTTTACTACATAAAATTCACCAAATTTTATAAACACTAAGAAATTTTGTTTTTCGATTCAAAACAATATTCTTTCATTCTGAGGAGTTCAAGTAATGTATTTTAGAGATGGTTTGGATCAAATCTTTCACTACGTAACTTTTCACCAAGTTGTACAAACACTAAGATAGTTTTCTTTTCGATTCATAGCAATCTTTTTTACGCTTTGAGGAGTTCAAATAACGTGGTTTTAGATCATTTGTATCGTATCCTTTACTACATAACTTTTCACCAAATTTCACAAATACTAAGAATGTTTGTTTTTTTATTCAAAACAATCTTTTAACATTCTGAGGAGTTCAAATAACGTGTTTTTGAGATGGTTTAGATCGAATCTTTCACTATGTAACTTTTCACCAAATTGTACAAACACTGAGAAAGTTTTCTTTTCGATTCATAGCAATCTTTTTACGAATTGAGGAGTTCAAAAACGTGCTTTTAGATCATTTGTATCGTATCTTTTACTACATAACTTTTCACCAAACTTTACCAACACTAATAAAGTTTGTTTTTCGATTCAAAACAACCTTCTACTGGGAAGTTCAAATAACGTGTTTTTGAGATGGTTTGGATCGAATCTTTCACTATGTAACTTATCACCAAATTGTACAAACACTAAGAAACTTTTCTTTTCGATTCATAGCAATCGTTTTACCCTTCGAGTAGTTCAAATAACTTGTTTTAGATCATTTGTATCGTATTTTTTACTACATAACTTTTCACCAAATTCTACAAACACTAAGAAAGTTTGTTTTTCGATTCAAAACAATCTTCTAACATTCTGAGAAGTTCAAATAACGTGTTTTTGAGATGGTTTGGATCGAATCTTTCGATACGTAACTTTTCACCAAATTGTACAAACACTAAGAATTTTATTTTTCGATTCATAGCAATCTTTTTTCCCTTTGAGGAGTTCAAATGACTTGTTTTAGATCATTTGTATCATATCTTTTCTTACATAACTTTTCACCAAATTTTACAAACACTAAGAAAGTTTGTTTTTCGATTCAAAACAATCTTCTAACATTCTGAGGAGTTCAAATAACGTGTCTTTGAGATTGTTTGCATCGAATCTTTCACTACGTGACTTATCACCAAATTGTACAAACACTAAGAAAGTTTCATTTTCGATTCATAGCAATCTTTTTACCCTTCAAGGAGTTCAAATAACGTGTTTTTAGATCATTTATATCGTATTTTTGAGATGGTTTGGATCAAATGTTTCACTATGTAAGTTTTCACCAAATTGTACAAACACTAAGAAAGTTTTCTTTTCGATTCATAGCAATCTTTTTAAGCTTTGAGGAGTTCAAATAACGTGTTTTTAGGTCATTTGTATCGTATCTTTTACTACATAAATTTTCACCAAATTTTACAAACACTAAGAAAGTTTATTTTTCGATTCAAAACAATCTTCTACCATTCTGAGGAGTTCAAGTAACGTATTTTTCAGATGGTTTGGATCAAATCTTTCACTACGTAACTTTTCACCAAATTGTACAAACACTAACAAAGTTTTCTTTTCAATTCATAGCAATCTTATTACGCTCTGAGGAGTTCAAATAACGTGGTTTTAGATCATTTGTATCATATCTTTTACTACATAACTTTTCACCAGATTTTACAAACACTAAGAATGTTTGTTTTTCGATTGAAAACAATCTTTTAACATTATGAGGAGTTCAAATAACGTGTTTTTAAGACGGTTTGGATATAATCTTTGACTACATAACTTTTCACCAAATTGTACAAACACTAAGAAAGTTTTTTTTTCGATTCATAGCAATCTTTTTAAACTTTGAGGAGTTCAAATAACGTGTTTTTAGATCGTTTGTATCGTATCTTTTACTACACAAAATTTTCACCAAATTGTACAAACACTAAGAAAATTTTCTTTTCGATTCATAGAAATCTTTTTACGTTTTGAGGAGTACAAGTAATGTATTTTTGAGATGGTTTGGATCAAATTTTTCACTTCGTAACTTTTCACCAAATTGTACAAACACTAAGAAAGTTTTCTTTTCGATTCATAGCAATCTTTTTACGCTTTGTGGAGTTCAAATAATGTGTTTTTAGATCATTTGTATCGTATCTTTTACTACATAACGTTTCACCAAATTTTACAAACACTAAGAAATTTTGTTTTTCGATTCAAAACAATCATTTAACATTATGAGGAGTTAAAATAACGGGTTTTTAAGATGGTTTGAATCGAATCTTTCACTACGTAACTTTTCACCAAATTGTGCAAATACTAAGAAAGTTTTCTTTTCGATTCATAGCAATCTTTTTACCATTTGAGGAGTTCAAATAACTTGTTTTAGATCATTTGTATCGTATCTTTTACTACATAACTTTTCACCAAATTTTACAAACACTAAGAAAGTTTATTTTTCGATTCAAAACAATCCTCTAACATTCTGAGGAGTTCAAATAACGTGTTTTTGAGATTGTTTGGATCAAATATTTCACTACATAACTTTTCACCAGATTGCACAAAAACAAAGAATGTTTTCTTTTCGATTCAAAGCAATCTTTTTACGCTTTGAGGAGTTCAAATAACGTGTTTTTGGATCATTTGTATCGTATCTTTTACTACATAACTTTTCACCAAATTTTTTAAACACTAAGAAAGTTTGTTTTTCGATTCAAAACAATCTTCTATCATTCTGTGGAGTTCAAGTAACGTATTTTTGAGATGCTTTGGATCAGATCTTTCACTATGTAACTTTTCACCAAATTGTACAAACACTAAGAAAGTTTTTCTTTTCGATTCATAGCAATCTTTTTAAGCTTTGAGGAGTTCAAATAAAGTGTTTTTAGATCATTTGTATCGTATCTTTTACTACATAAAATTCACCAAATTTTATAAACACTAAGAAATTTTGTTTTTCGATTCAAAACAATATTCTTTCATTCTGAGGAGTTCAAGTAATGTATTTTAGAGATGGTTTGGATCAAATCTTTCACTACGTAACTTTTCACCAAGTTGTACAAACACTAAGATAGTTTTCTTTTCGATTCATAGCAATCTTTTTTACGCTTTGAGGAGTTCAAATAACGTGGTTTTAGATCATTTGTATCGTATCCTTTACTACATAACTTTTCACCAAATTTCACAAATACTAAGAATGTTTGTTTTTTTATTCAAAACAATCTTTTAACATTCTGAGGAGTTCAAATAACGTGTTTTTGAGATGGTTTAGATCGAATCTTTCACTATGTAACTTTTCACCAAATTGTACAAACACTGAGAAAGTTTTCTTTTCGATTCATAGCAATCTTTTTACGAATTGAGGAGTTCAAAAACGTGCTTTTAGATCATTTGTATCGTATCTTTTACTACATAACTTTTCACCAAACTTTACCAACACTAATAAAGTTTGTTTTTCGATTCAAAACAACCTTCTACTGGGAAGTTCAAATAACGTGTTTTTGAGATGGTTTGGATCGAATCTTTCACTATGTAACTTATCACCAAATTGTACAAACACTAAGAAACTTTTCTTTTCGATTCATAGCAATCGTTTTACCCTTCGAGTAGTTCAAATAACTTGTTTTAGATCATTTGTATCGTATTTTTTACTACATAACTTTTCACCAAATTCTACAAACACTAAGAAAGTTTGTTTTTCGATTCAAAACAATCTTCTAACATTCTGAGAAGTTCAAATAACGTGTTTTTGAGATGGTTTGGATCGAATCTTTCGATACGTAACTTTTCACCAAATTGTACAAACACTAAGAATTTTATTTTTCGATTCATAGCAATCTTTTTTCCCTTTGAGGAGTTCAAATGACTTGTTTTAGATCATTTGTATCATATCTTTTCTTACATAACTTTTCACCAAATTTTACAAACACTAAGAAAGTTTGTTTTTCGATTCAAAACAATCTTCTAACATTCTGAGGAGTTCAAATAACGTGTCTTTGAGATTGTTTGCATCGAATCTTTCACTACGTGACTTATCACCAAATTGTACAAACACTAAGAAAGTTTCATTTTCGATTCATAGCAATCTTTTTACCCTTCAAGGAGTTCAAATAACGTGTTTTTAGATCATTTATATCGTATTTTTGAGATGGTTTGGATCAAATGTTTCACTATGTAAGTTTTCACCAAATTGTACAAACACTAAGAAAGTTTTCTTTTCGATTCATAGCAATCTTTTTAAGCTTTGAGGAGTTCAAATAACGTGTTTTTAGGTCATTTGTATCGTATCTTTTACTACATAAATTTTCACCAAATTTTACAAACACTAAGAAAGTTTATTTTTCGATTCAAAACAATCTTCTACCATTCTGAGGAGTTCAAGTAACGTATTTTTCAGATGGTTTGGATCAAATCTTTCACTACGTAACTTTTCACCAAATTGTACAAACACTAACAAAGTTTTCTTTTCAATTCATAGCAATCTTATTACGCTCTGAGGAGTTCAAATAACGTGGTTTTAGATCATTTGTATCATATCTTTTACTACATAACTTTTCACCAGATTTTACAAACACTAAGAATGTTTGTTTTTCGATTGAAAACAATCTTTTAACATTATGAGGAGTTCAAATAACGTGTTTTTAAGACGGTTTGGATATAATCTTTGACTACATAACTTTTCACCAAATTGTACAAACACTAAGAAAGTTTTTTTTTCGATTCATAGCAATCTTTTTAAACTTTGAGGAGTTCAAATAACGTGTTTTTAGATCGTTTGTATCGTATCTTTTACTACACAAAATTTTCACCAAATTGTACAAACACTAAGAAAATTTTCTTTTCGATTCATAGAAATCTTTTTACGTTTTGAGGAGTACAAGTAATGTATTTTTGAGATGGTTTGGATCAAATTTTTCACTTCGTAACTTTTCACCAAATTGTACAAACACTAAGAAAGTTTTCTTTTCGATTCATAGCAATCTTTTTACGCTTTGTGGAGTTCAAATAATGTGTTTTTAGATCATTTGTATCGTATCTTTTACTACATAACGTTTCACCAAATTTTACAAACACTAAGAAATTTTGTTTTTCGATTCAAAACAATCATTTAACATTATGAGGAGTTAAAATAACGGGTTTTTAAGATGGTTTGAATCGAATCTTTCACTACGTAACTTTTCACCAAATTGTGCAAATACTAAGAAAGTTTTCTTTTCGATTCATAGCAATCTTTTTACCATTTGAGGAGTTCAAATAACTTGTTTTAGATCATTTGTATCGTATCTTTTACTACATAACTTTTCACCAAATTTTACAAACACTAAGAAAGTTTATTTTTCGATTCAAAACAATCCTCTAACATTCTGAGGAGTTCAAATAACGTGTTTTTGAGATTGTTTGGATCAAATATTTCACTACATAACTTTTCACCAGATTGCACAAAAACAAAGAATGTTTTCTTTTCGATTCAAAGCAATCTTTTTACGCTTTGAGGAGTTCAAATAACGTGTTTTTGGATCATTTGTATCGTATCTTTTACTACATAACTTTTCACCAAATTTTTTAAACACTAAGAAAGTTTGTTTTTCGATTCAAAACAATCTTCTATCATTCTGTGGAGTTCAAGTAACGTATTTTTGAGATGCTTTGGATCAGATCTTTCACTATGTAACTTTTCACCAAATTGTACAAACACTAAGAAAGTTTTTCTTTTCGATTCATAGCAATCTTTTTAAGCTTTGAGGAGTTCAAATAAAGTGTTTTTAGATCATTTGTATCGTATCTTTTACTACATAAAATTCACCAAATTTTATAAACACTAAGAAATTTTGTTTTTCGATTCAAAACAATATTCTTTCATTCTGAGGAGTTCAAGTAATGTATTTTAGAGATGGTTTGGATCAAATCTTTCACTACGTAACTTTTCACCAAGTTGTACAAACACTAAGATAGTTTTCTTTTCGATTCATAGCAATCTTTTTTACGCTTTGAGGAGTTCAAATAACGTGGTTTTAGATCATTTGTATCGTATCCTTTACTACATAACTTTTCACCAAATTTCACAAATACTAAGAATGTTTGTTTTTTTATTCAAAACAATCTTTTAACATTCTGAGGAGTTCAAATAACGTGTTTTTGAGATGGTTTAGATCGAATCTTTCACTATGTAACTTTTCACCAAATTGTACAAACACTGAGAAAGTTTTCTTTTCGATTCATAGCAATCTTTTTACGAATTGAGGAGTTCAAAAACGTGCTTTTAGATCATTTGTATCGTATCTTTTACTACATAACTTTTCACCAAACTTTACCAACACTAATAAAGTTTGTTTTTCGATTCAAAACAACCTTCTACTGGGAAGTTCAAATAACGTGTTTTTGAGATGGTTTGGATCGAATCTTTCACTATGTAACTTATCACCAAATTGTACAAACACTAAGAAACTTTTCTTTTCGATTCATAGCAATCGTTTTACCCTTCGAGTAGTTCAAATAACTTGTTTTAGATCATTTGTATCGTATTTTTTACTACATAACTTTTCACCAAATTCTACAAACACTAAGAAAGTTTGTTTTTCGATTCAAAACAATCTTCTAACATTCTGAGAAGTTCAAATAACGTGTTTTTGAGATGGTTTGGATCGAATCTTTCGATACGTAACTTTTCACCAAATTGTACAAACACTAAGAATTTTATTTTTCGATTCATAGCAATCTTTTTTCCCTTTGAGGAGTTCAAATGACTTGTTTTAGATCATTTGTATCATATCTTTTCTTACATAACTTTTCACCAAATTTTACAAACACTAAGAAAGTTTGTTTTTCGATTCAAAACAATCTTCTAACATTCTGAGGAGTTCAAATAACGTGTCTTTGAGATTGTTTGCATCGAATCTTTCACTACGTGACTTATCACCAAATTGTACAAACACTAAGAAAGTTTCATTTTCGATTCATAGCAATCTTTTTACCCTTCAAGGAGTTCAAATAACGTGTTTTTAGATCATTTATATCGTATTTTTGAGATGGTTTGGATCAAATGTTTCACTATGTAAGTTTTCACCAAATTGTACAAACACTAAGAAAGTTTTCTTTTCGATTCATAGCAATCTTTTTAAGCTTTGAGGAGTTCAAATAACGTGTTTTTAGGTCATTTGTATCGTATCTTTTACTACATAAATTTTCACCAAATTTTACAAACACTAAGAAAGTTTATTTTTCGATTCAAAATAATCTTCTACCATTCTGAGGAGTTCAAGTAACGTATTTTTCAGATGGTTTGGATCAAATCTTTCACTACGTAACTTTTCACCAAATTGTACAAACACTAACAAAGTTTTCTTTTCAATTCATAGCAATCTTATTACGCTCTGAGGAGTTCAAATAACGTGGTTTTAGATCATTTGTATCATATCTTTTACTACATAACTTTTCACCAGATTTTACAAACACTAAGAATGTTTGTTTTTCGATTGAAAACAATCTTTTAACATTATGAGGAGTTCAAATAACGTGTTTTTAAGACGGTTTGGATATAATCTTTGACTACATAACTTTTCACCAAATTGTACAAACACTAAGAAAGTTTTTTTTTCGATTCATAGCAATCTTTTTAAACTTTGAGGAGTTCAAATAACGTGTTTTTAGATCGTTTGTATCGTATCTTTTACTACACAAAATTTTCACCAAATTGTACAAACACTAAGAAAATTTTCTTTTCGATTCATAGAAATCTTTTTACGTTTTGAGGAGTACAAGTAATGTATTTTTGAGATGGTTTGGATCAAATTTTTCACTTCGTAACTTTTCACCAAATTGTACAAACACTAAGAAAGTTTTCTTTTCGATTCATAGCAATCTTTTTACGCTTTGTGGAGTTCAAATAATGTGTTTTTAGATCATTTGTATCGTATCTTTTACTACATAACGTTTCACCAAATTTTACAAACACTAAGAAATTTTGTTTTTCGATTCAAAACAATCATTTAACATTATGAGGAGTTAAAATAACGGGTTTTTAAGATGGTTTGAATCGAATCTTTCACTACGTAACTTTTCACCAAATTGTGCAAATACTAAGAAAGTTTTCTTTTCGATTCATAGCAATCTTTTTACCATTTGAGGAGTTCAAATAACTTGTTTTAGATCATTTGTATCGTATCTTTTACTACATAACTTTTCACCAAATTTTACAAACACTAAGAAAGTTTATTTTTCGATTCAAAACAATCCTCTAACATTCTGAGGAGTTCAAATAACGTGTTTTTGAGATTGTTTGGATCAAATATTTCACTACATAACTTTTCACCAGATTGCACAAAAACAAAGAATGTTTTCTTTTCGATTCAAAGCAATCTTTTTACGCTTTGAGGAGTTCAAATAACGTGTTTTTGGATCATTTGTATCGTATCTTTTACTACATAACTTTTCACCAAATTTTTTAAACACTAAGAAAGTTTGTTTTTCGATTCAAAACAATCTTCTATCATTCTGTGGAGTTCAAGTAACGTATTTTTGAGATGCTTTGGATCAGATCTTTCACTATGTAACTTTTCACCAAATTGTACAAACACTAAGAAAGTTTTTCTTTTCGATTCATAGCAATCTTTTTAAGCTTTGAGGAGTTCAAATAAAGTGTTTTTAGATCATTTGTATCGTATCTTTTACTACATAAAATTCACCAAATTTTATAAACACTAAGAAATTTTGTTTTTCGATTCAAAACAATATTCTTTCATTCTGAGGAGTTCAAGTAATGTATTTTAGAGATGGTTTGGATCAAATCTTTCACTACGTAACTTTTCACCAAGTTGTACAAACACTAAGATAGTTTTCTTTTCGATTCATAGCAATCTTTTTTACGCTTTGAGGAGTTCAAATAACGTGGTTTTAGATCATTTGTATCGTATCCTTTACTACATAACTTTTCACCAAATTTCACAAATACTAAGAATGTTTGTTTTTTTATTCAAAACAATCTTTTAACATTCTGAGGAGTTCAAATAACGTGTTTTTGAGATGGTTTAGATCGAATCTTTCACTATGTAACTTTTCACCAAATTGTACAAACACTGAGAAAGTTTTCTTTTCGATTCATAGCAATCTTTTTACGAATTGAGGAGTTCAAAAACGTGCTTTTAGATCATTTGTATCGTATCTTTTACTACATAACTTTTCACCAAATTTTTAAAACACTAAGAAAGTTTGTTTTTCGATTCAAAACAATCTTCTATCATTCTGTGGAGTTCAAGTAACGTATTTTTGAGATGCTTTGGATCAGATCTTTCACTATGTAACTTTTCACCAAATTGTACAAACACTAAGAAAGTTTTTCTTTTCGATTCATAGCAATCTTTTTAAGCTTTGAGGAGTTCAAATAAAGTGTTTTTAGATCATTTGTATCGTATCTTTTACTACATAAAATTCACCAAATTTTATAAACACTAAGAAAGTTTGTTTTTCGATTCAAAACAATCTTCTATCGTTCTGAGGAGTTCAAGTAACGTATTTTAGAGATGTTTTGGATCAAATCTTTCACTACGTAACTTTTCACCAAATTGTACAATCACTAAGAAAGTTTTCTTTTCGATTCATAGCAATCTTTTTTACGTTTTGAGGAGTTCAAATAACGTGGTTTTAGATCATTTGTATCGTATCTTTTACTACATAACTTTTCGCCAAATTTCACAAATACTAAGAATGTTTGTTTTTTGATTCAAAACAATCTTTCAACATTCTGAGGAGTTCAAATAACGTGTTTTTGAGACGGTTTAGATCGAATCTTTCACTATGTAACTTTTCACCAAATTGTACAAACACTAAGAAAGTTTTCTTTTCGATTCATAGCAATCTTTTTAAGCTTTGAGGAGTTCAAATGACGTGTTTTTAGATCATTTGTATCGTATTTTTTACTACATAAATTTTCACCAAATTTTACAAATACTAAGAAAGTTTATTTTTCGATTCAAAACAATCTTCTACCATTCTGAGGAGTTCAAGTAACGTATTTTTCAGATGGTTTGGATCAAATCTTTCACTACGTAACTTTTCACCAAATTGTACAAACACTAACAAAGTTTTCTTTTCGATTCATAGCAATCTTATTACGCTCTGAGGAGTTCAAATAACGTGGTTTTAGATCATTTGTATCATATCTTTTACTACATAACTTTTCACCAGATTTTACAAACACTAAGAATGTTTGTTTTTCGATTGAAAACAATCTTTTAACATTATGAGGAGTTCAAATAACGTGTTTTTAAGACGGTTTGGATATAATCTTTGACTACATAACTTTTCACCAAATTGTACAAACACTAAAAATGTTTTCTTTTCGATTCATAGTAATATTTTTCCCCTTCGAGGAGTTCAAATAACTTGTTTTTAGATCATTTGTATCGTATCTTGTACTACATAAATTTTCTCCAAATTTTACAAACACTAAGAAATTTTGTTTTTCGATTCAAAACAATCGAAAAACAAACTTTCATAGTCTGTAAAATTTGGTGAAAAGTGATGTTGTACAAGATACGATACAAAGGATCTAAAAATACGTTATTTGAAGTCCCCAAAGCGTAAAAAGATTGCAATGAATCGAAAACAAAACTTTATTAGTGTTTGTACAATTTGGTGGAAAAGTTACGTAGTTAAAGATTCAATCCAAACCATCACAAAAACACGCTATTTGGACTCCTCAGAGCGTTAAAAGATTGTTATGAATCGAAAAACAAACTTTCTTAGTGTTTGTAAAATTTGGTGAAAAGTTATGTAGTAAAAGATACGATCCAAATGATCTAAAAACACGTTATTCGAACTCCTCAAACCATAAAAGGATTGCTATTAATCAAAAAGAAAACTTTCTTATGATAAGAGGAAAATAAAGCACCTTTTTGATATCTAATTTGGGGATTTTAGCCCTTTTGAATCACGACTTTATATATACAATTGTTCATATTTGAGATAACAAGAATATTTCTTCACTAAGTGTGTTTTATTGCTTAATTACAGGTTTTAAGGTGAAATTCACGGCAATCCAAGAGTGTAGTTGCCTTCGTCTCCTCGCACCGTTAAAATCGATATATCATACCGACCAATTCGGTACACGTGTGAAGGAGAAGGCAAATAATCATCAACATAAGAGATTGCACCAAACTCTACTCGAAAACCACTCACACAATTGCCACTCTACAGCCCCACCTACCTCACCTACCACTCCCAACTACCCTCAATCCTCTCACCCATCTCTCAGCCAATGGGAAAGCCTCAATGACACTATAAATAATACCCCAAGGCTTATGGGAAGACCCCCCGCTCCCCCTCCACCGCTCCCCCTCCACCGCTCTTCGGAGCACTCTCTCTCTCTCTCTCTCTCTCTCTCTCTCTCTCTCTCTCTCTCTCTCTCTCTCTCTCTCTCTTAGCAAGTCCAAGAACCTTCAAGAACATGCAAGAATTGCAAATACGAACGATAACTTTCTAAAATCGATCACCGAATAGAAGCTCACTTCATTCGGTGAATTGGTTTACACTTCGACGAAGATCGAGTTGCGAGGATTGAGGTGGAGCTTTCTTCATCCGAATCCGCGCAAGCAAGGAGTCAAGCTTACTCTATTCCACTCGGGAGCTTTCTTCCAATTGGACTTCTTGCAAATCTCGAGTTCACTCAACCGGTACGGAGCTTACTTCGATTGGCGAGTGGATTGGTACGAAAGGAACACGTTGTGCGAGGCGACTAGCTCACTAGCATCTCGAGGCAACGGAGAAGGCATCCAAGACGAGACTCGAAGCTCACTTCATCTCTCTAGGTGTTTTCTTTCCTTTCTTGTAATTCTTGTAGTTTAAATTCGAATTGGATTTGTGTAAAGAATTCGTGGTTTAATGAATCTTTTTTTCTTTGCTCTAAATCTTCTTTGTTTGTTTGTGTGATCTTAGTGCTTGTTACTTAGTTTAATTACTTCTAAATTCGAATCCAAAACAAACCATCAAAGTGCTCCCAAATCAAATCTCAAATCAGAAATCCAGAACTACTTCCGTTATAACGAAACTCGCACTGCGTTGCAACGGACTGGATGGTTTGTCCTTTAATATTCAGTTGGTTATACTTCCGTTGTAACGCACCTAGAGTTTCGTTGTAACGAACTAGTCAGAATTTCTATTCAAAGGAATCAATACAAGTGCGTTGTAACGGACATCTCGGTCCGTTGTAACGGATTAACCAATCCGTTGCAACACAACCACTGTTCGTTATAACGGATAGGTATAGTGCGTTATAACGGAGTTTCATCCGTTGTAACGGACGTTCATCTCACACTTAGCGCCAGAATTTTCACTCAAGTCCGTTGTAACGGACCTATATTGCGTTATAACGGACTATCTTCTGTGAATTTTCTTTGCTATTTCTTGTCTAGTTTTGATTCATTATTTGACGCATATACTCCTCATGGAACGAACTTGCATATTTTCCACTATACAACTATATTTTCCAAACTTGTTGATTGAATCGGGTTTTCGAATGCAACGATAATTTTACACTCCAAAAAACCCGCTCATCAAATGGCGCCGCTGCCGGGGAGTAATGTTTAAGTCTAATGTTGAATCAAACTTGCAATCTCGAGTGATATTTTTAATAGATTTGATACATTTGAACTTGATATTTCACTAATTTCGAAATTTTTCTATTCTTGCAAGGTACACGAAGTGGAGCAAGATGGATCATCAAGAAAGACCAAAATCGCTTCGGGAGTTAATACGTCTCGATAAAACCGCAAAAGGATATCCGGACTCCATGACAATTCAAGAGATTATACAAAAAGAATTTCAAGAATGGGAAGAAAGGAAAGATAGAGAAGAAGACGAAGCTCGAAAATCCATGGAAGAACGAAGGCTCGGTTGGCTCTCATGTTCACCATCAAATCAAAACAATGAATCACACACCGAGACCCTTTATCAAGATCCCATCTACGAAGCTCGCCAATACAAAAACGAATCCCCATGGGGTTATGAGACACAATCCTATACCGAAACCGCCAATAACTACTATCAACACTCAAACCCCATATACGAACCTTCTCAAAATGAACTCGAATTTCAACACAAATTTGAATACCAAGATCACCCATTTCAAGCCCAAAACGAAAATCCAAACCAAGAATTTAAACGAATAATGGGGGAAATGACGGCGATGATAAAACAAAATTTTGGACAATTGAATCAAGATCTTGAAGAAATCAAACATGAAATCAAACAAGAAATAAACGAAATCAAACAAGAGATTAAAACCACCTCTCGACGACTCGAAAATATTCAATCCACGCTCAATGATCTAGATCAAAGAGTGACTTGTCTCGAGTTAGAATATTCAAACGAGGAGATCGTGGAGATTGAAAGTGACAAGAGTTCAAGTATGGGGGGATTCGATGAAAGCGTTGGAACGAGAACGACAATTGAAGAAGAAAAGGTGTCATTGGGTTCGACTCTCCAAAAGACGGTTCAACACACTCCAATCGATGAAAACGCGCAATTATCAAACGAGCAAGAAGAGAAATCTACAATTCTCCAAGGTGAATTCTTTCCATATATCATCAATTTTAATTCATTTAAGAACTATGATGCTTCTCATGATAGAAATTCACCTTGTGTAGATTTATCAAGGAAGTCAAATACATTCGAAACACTCACGCCTCTCACAACTCCTCTTCATCAAACTCCAAGCAATGAAGCAATTCGAAAAATTCGAAGCAAGATTGAGGAAATATTGACGCCACTTTCGACATATGCAAAGCAAGTGATACACATGCCGATTTCTCTCATCTCCAACATCTCAAAGGGAGTATTTCGAGGCGGTCGAAAAGTAGCAATCCATGTGAGCGCTTCGTTTAATTTTGAAGGAGGATAACATCGGCATGGTCGAGCTCGAGACCATAAACGAGAGCGCTAGCGAGGGAGGCAAACCCTCGTACCAACGGTGCAAGGACTACATGCTCAAGCTCAATCGGTACATTCCAAGATGAACCAAGAATTCCAATTCTCCATCACATCCAAAGGTTTATTCTTTCCATTCTCTCTCATTACAAGCTAACCTTGTTTCGAATTTTTGAAAATGCCACTCTTTAGTGAGCAATGAAATCATATTAGGCCATCTAATCTCAAGAAAGGAAAGGAAGTCGATAAGGCGAAAATCAATGTGATCAAGATGCTTACCTCTCCAAGATCGGCAAATGATGTGTTTCCTCCGAATCTCCTCGATCAACCTCCACGAATTCCCAATCAAATAATCGCAAAGGTGTGACCAAGACACGAGAAACACGACAAGATGGTTGGAGGCAACACCGGCAAAGGATGCGAATTCGAAATCGGTGATCGAGACGTTCAACTCCAAAAGGAAGCAAATGTCGCGTTGGATCGACCCATTTGTGGTGACCAATGTCACACCATTTGGAGTTGTGGAGATTCGAAGCGACGAAACGAATGAATCGTTCAAGGTGAATGGAAACGCATCGAGCAATTCTACACAAAATTCGAAACAAGATGGATGGAGGAGCAACAAGTCAAAGACGATCAAGCACCATGCATCAAGGGTTGTGTCTCTCCTTAACTTCTTTTATTTTTTCTCTTTATTATCGCTTGAGGACAAGCGAAGGAATAAGTATGGGGGGGGGTATACACACAGTCTTTGATTAAAAAAAAAAAAAAAAAAAAAAAAATTTTGCAACTCGGTTGTAACGGACCTAAGGTCAGTTACAACGGAACTGTTTCTGGCAAAATTTGTTTTTTGCCTAAAAAAATGAAAAAACGAGCTTTTAATTGAATTTTTTGACATTCTAAAATTTCTTTGAGCATCAAGGATATACAAGCAAATGATTTTATGCAAGTTAAAAGTTTTTCTCCACCTCATTGAATAAATCATCGATTTTTAAACAAATTTTCACCAAACTAGCATAATTTTACTCTCAATTTTGAAATTTTCACAAATATTTGAAGGAGTTGATTGAGATCTTGAAGAGATTCTTTTGGGGATTCAAACCCTAATCAATGAATTCACTAAATTCATAAGTTTTTGACAAATTGATCAATCCTTGATTTACATGAAACACCATTTTCAATAAATAAACCCATTTTAAACTTGGAATTTCTAAAAAGTTTTGTTTGAACCAATTTAGTAAGTTTTGCTTGAATCTTAAAATTTGAATATTTGCACTTAAAGGATCCGACCGTTCATGGGAATTCGAAATTACACTAATGAGAACCAATTTGCGCTCAAAGCTTGATTCGATGAGCCCATGCACCTTGATTAAGTAATGAGTGGTGTGAGTCATGACCACTTGTTGGCTAAAGGGGTGCATGAGTCGTAGTAAACCAAAGTAGCCGGTTCTTGGTGTGAGTCATGATCAAGAGTCGATGCGAAAAAGTTTTCTACAATCACGGATTAAAGCGCTTTCGATTGTCGAGTCCGTGCAACTGATTAAGTAATGAGTGGTGTGAGTCATGACCACTTGTTGGCTAAAGATTGCGCGGATCCATGGGGTTTACTAAGTAATGAGTGGTGTGAGCCATGACCACTTGTTATCCCAAAGGACGCACATGGGGACCATAGAAAGCAATAACGAACAAAAGAAAAGAAATAAAAAGAATAAAAGAAAAGAAGAAAAATAAAAAGAATAAAAAGGAAAGAAAAGGAGTTCAAAAATCGAGCGCAAGTTGGAAAAATTTAGTAGAAATCGAAGATGAACCAAGTACTAACGTACCGAACGGTCTAAAAGTGACAAATTACATTTAAGAAATGATTTTTCCAAAACGAAAAAATTAGTTTTCATTAATGCTTTTTCATGATAATCCTTGTGAATTGAGGAGTGAAAAGAATTGAATGATGGTGTTTAATCATCTTTTTCGGTTGAGATCATTTGCTCTAATAAACTCTTCGAATTTGTGCAAATTCATTGAAAATAGATTCTAATATAACTCAAACTTATCTCTTTCAATATTAGTGATTATGATAAGAGTAAACAATTATCGCGTGAGAATTGAGTTTTGAGATCGATGAATATAATTTCAATAAAACCTATACATGCATTTTTCTTTGTGCTTGATTTTTACGCTCATCATGATCGAGGACGATCAAGGGTTTAAGTATGGGGGTATTTGATAAGAGGAAAATAAAGCACCTTTTTGATATCTAATTTGGGGATTTTAGCCCTTTTGAATCACGACTTTATATATACAATTGTTCATATTTGAGATAACAAGAATATTTCTTCACTAAGTGTGTTTTATTGCTTAATTACAGGTTTTAAGGGGAAATTCTCGGCAATCCAAGAGTGTAGTTGCCTTCGTCTCCTCGCACCGTTAAAATCGATATATCATACCGACCAATTCGGTACACGTGTGAAGGAGAAGGCAAATAATCATCAACATAAGAGATTGCACCAAACTCTACTCGAAAACCACTCACACAATTGCCACTCTACAGCCCCACCTACCTCACCTACCACTCCCAACTACCCTCAATCCTCTCACCCATCTCTCGGCCAATGGGAAAGCCTCAATGACACTATAAATAAGATCCCAAGGCCTATGGGAAGACCCCCCGCTCCCCCTCCCCCGCTCTTCGGAGCACTTTCTCTCTCTCTCGCACTCTCTCTCTCTCTCTCTCTCTCTCTCTCTCTCTCTCTCTCTCTCTCTCTCTTTTAGCAAGTCCAAGAACCTTCAAGAACACGCAAGAATTGCAAATACGAACGATAACTTTCTAAAATCGATCACCGAATAGAAGCTCACTTCATTCGGTGAATTGGTTTACACTTCGACGAAGATCGAGTTGCGGGGATTGAGGTGGAGCTTTCTTCATCCGAATCCGCGCAAGCAAGGAGTCAAGCTTACTCTATTCCACTCGGGAGCTTTCTTCCAATTGGACTTCTTGCAAATCTCGAGTTCACTCAACCGGTACGGAGCTTACTTCGATTGGCGAGTGGATTGGTACGAAAGGAACACGTTGTGCGAGGCGACTAGCTCACTAGCATCTCGAGGCAACGGAGAAGGCATCCAAGACGAGACTCGAAGCTCACTTCATCTCTCTAGGTGTTTTCTTTCCTTTCTTGTAATTCTTGTAGTTTAAATTTGAATTGAATTTGTGTAAAGAATTCGTGGTTTAATGAATCTTTTTTCTTTGCTCTAAATCTTCTTTGTTTGTTTGTGTGATCTTAGTGCTTGTTACTTAGTTTAATTACTTCTAAATTCGAATCCAAAACAAACCATCAAACTGCTCCCAAATCAAATCTCAAATCAGAAATCCAGAACTACTTCCGTTATAACGGAACTCGCACTGCGTTACAACGGACTGGACGGTTTGTCCTTTAATATTCAGTTGGTTATACTTCCGTTGTAACGCACCTAGAGTTCCGTTGTAACGAACTAGTCAGAATTTCTATTCAAAGGAATCAATACAAGTGCGTTGTAACGGACATCTCGGTCCGTTGTAACGGATTAACCAATCCGTTGCAACGCAACCACTGTTCGTTATAACGGACAAGTATAGTGCGTTATAACGGAGTTTCATCCGTTGTAACGGACGTTCATCTCACACTTAGCGCCAGAATTTTCACTCAAGTCCGTTGTAACGGACCTATATTGCGTTATAACGGACTACGTTCATCTCACATTATTTGACGCATATACTCCTCGTGGAACGAACTTGCATATTTTCCACTATACAACTATATTTTCCAAACTTGTTGATTGAATCGGGTTTTCGAATGCAACGATAATTTTACACGCGAAAAAACCCGCTCATCATCTTAGTGTTTGTGAAATTTGGTGAAAAGTTATGTAGTAAAAGATACAATACAAATGATCTAAAAACATGTTATTTGAACTCATCAAAGTGTAAAAAGATTGCAATGAATCGAAAACAAAAGTTTCTTAGTGTTTGCACAATTTGGTGTAAAATTACGTAGTAAAAGATTCCATCCAAATCATCTTAAAATTACGTTATTTAGACTCCTCAGAGCGTTAAAAGATTGTTATGTATCGAAAAACAAACTTTCTGAGTGTTCATAAATTTTTGTGAAAAGTTATGTAGTAAAATATACGATACAAATGATCTACAAACACGTTATTTGAACTCATCAAAGCGTAAAAAAATTAATATGAATAGAAAAGAAAACTTTCTTAGTGTTTGTACAATTTGGGGAAAAGTTACATCGTAAAATATTCGATCCAAACCATCTGTCATAAATAATCTAAATCTCCCTCTCCCATTAAAAGTTGGATACTAAGAATATGGTGAGGCCACGTCACCTGTACTGTTCACTGCCTGTTACTGTTCACTGCCGGGTACTGTTCACTGCCTGTTACTGTTCACTGACGGGTACTGTTCACTGTCAGTTACTGTTTACAGCCGGTACTGTTCACTATCGGGTACTGTTCATATTTTACTGTTTTTTTTTTTTTTTTTTTTTTTTATTTTTTATTTTACGTATGCCTTGTATTCTAAATAAAATATTTGAATTTTTCTTTTGGAACATATGATATGTTTTGAGGAGGAAAAAAATTTGTATTTATTGCATAATACTTGTGAGACTATTTAATATCAGATTTTTTTTTTAAATTAACATTTATGAAGATTATTTTTGTTTTGCACTTATAACGTTTTAGATAAAATTATTATTTTATAATCATAACAAATTTTGAAAAATCCCAGTGAAGCGCGAGAAATATTTCTATTTTCTTATCAAATAATATATCAAATAATATATTCCGCAGCGAAATAATATATCAAATAATATATAAAATTATTACTTTTGCTTATTATATTATTTCTTATCAAATAATATATCCCGCAGCGAAGCGCGGGCTATTTTCCTAGTCTTATAAAAGAATATATATGTAAATGGGTCAATATTCCACTTGGGTCAATAATCCAAACCATTCTTGATATTCTTTATATCATCGAGTTGTATTGTCACGTGAACAAACCGCTTCTTGTGGAATTCAACCCCTTCTTGGCCCTTTAATGGAGTCTCTGAATCCTTGAAAAAACAACTCGTGGCAGTAAATAGAACCATATCTACTATCGTATTCCAAACCAGAACAACAGGTGAGAAAATCCACATAGCTGCTGGCCAGAACCCCAACTCCTGTCCTCGTCTCGACTGGGCATAAATCGGCCCAGATCGACGTGGCGGCTCAGGAATGGATGGAAAACTAGCCGGGTCAACTGACCGCCTGGTGCAAGCGAGAAGGAGGGAGATTAACGACATGCCGTCACCAAGAGAGTGATGGATTCGCATGATTATTGTGGAGTCCGACTCGGTTGTGGGAATGTTGAGGATGTGGAATTCCCAGAATGGACGACCGAGGTCCATGCTGGTGACCGAAAGCGAGGAGGCATAATCTTCGACGAGTCGGTCGTTCGAGGAAAGCGAGGAGGATGGGCCCGTCGAGAGAGAAGGGATGATAATGTGGTCTTTCACGTTTACTTTCACCGGGGCCCACCGGAGCTGTTTCCTTCCGTTTGATGCGTCGATCACCTATGCATAGCATGCCACTGTACTTAAATCAATAATTGATACATAATTATATATACAGAATTAAATATGATTAATGAATAATAGCAACCATGATTTGGCTGGATAATTTGGTACTTGATGGAATAGCAGGCGTACATAATGCATTCACACATATTTCAAAAGTTTTTTAAGTCGGTCAAATATTCAATCAAATAAAACACGCTACCAATTCGTCAATACGGTCATTCGTCTATAGTAAGGCTTATTTTACATAATTATTGATTATTATTGACGTTTTTGTTGTCCTTGTTCGAGATTAAATTTTTATTATTTATTTTGATTTTTTATTGAGAAAAACATATTATACATCAATACGTGTTTTGTTTTTAAAATTATAAAATATTCAAATTATTGATTAAAATTGAATACGAAAATAATATATGTATTATTCAGTACATAATTGTTTGTGAATTATAACCGAACAACTATGACTTGTACTGACCAATATAATTATGCGTGCCGTTAAAACACTGTAAAGTCTTGTGGTCTATGTCGCACGGATACGGATACGGATATCGTATCCGATACGATACGGATATGACGATACGACAAATTTCAAAAAATCACGGATACGACTAAATAATTATTATTTTTGTATATATTTATATATATTTATATTTAATTAATAAATATTTAATTAATTAATTATATTTTTTAATTAAATATTATGACAGGAAATAAAAAACAACATAACAATATAAGTATCATAAATTTATTCTAGAAGTATTCTAGAATTGATTTAGAATTCTTCTAGAAGTATCATATATAATTTATTTAAAAATATAATGGTCAAAATATATAGTAGGCCGAAGTTTCCTCAATGTAGTATCTCAACCGTATTCTAGAAGTATCCTCGGTGTATCATGTCGTAACCCCGCTGTATCCCAAAAAAATAAATATTAAAATAATCGGATACGCCACCCTGACATATTCGAACCGTATCGCACCCGTATCAGTATCGAATACTCGTATCCGTATCGGATACTCGTATCATCAGGATACTTTTATTTTTGAAGTATTTGTGTAACATAGGTTATGGCGGGTCAATAAACTCTGTAGTCTGTACACTGTACAGAGACTATATACAGAGTATATGTATAACAAACAAGTATAAACACAAAATCCTTACAAATATGTTAAAAATACTCTCTACCTAGGGATGTTAATGGATCGGGTATAGACTCACCTATACTCTTATTCATTTTAATCGAGTAATATCCGTACCCGACCTGTCAACTAAATGGATAATTTTACCCGTCCCGACGGTTCAAATTAAAATAAGATCACAACATAATAATAATAATAATAATAATATGACACATCAAAATATTTTTAATAACATAAATTATGTGCTGCAAAATAGTAATTTTTTTAATAAAACTAAAATTAATGAAATAGCAGTAATAAATGAACATAACTTATTTAGTTTAATTTTTTTTAGTGAACAAATGGAAAAATGTAAAAGTAGAAAAAAATGTACAATAGATCAAAAACAAAAATTGTATAAAAACTGTAAGATACAAAAAATGTAAAAACAAAACAGTAAAAAACAAATGAAGTTAAAAATAGGGAAAATATACTCCCCCTCCCCCCCCCCCCCCCCCCCCCCCAAACGCACACCCACACACGCACACCCACACACGCGCGTGCGCGCGCGCGCACACACACACACACCAAACTCATCATAAGCTATGAGGTGCAAAAAATAATTAAATGGGTTGATTGATCTCTCTAATTGACGTTTTAATTGACACGTCAAGAAATTATATTATTACATATTAATTGAAGCAATTATTAATATTAATCAACCTACTTAATTTTTTCTTGTTACCTCATCAAGCATATTTTTTTGTGTTTGACGGTCTCCATATTTAACCCTTAAAAATTATATTGTTCATGAGATGTTTTTTGCAACTATTAGAGTATTGGGCTCGTAAAAGAAAGGGAAATAATATATCATTTTAGGGTTTGTAGAAGAACCAAAAGTTATTTTCGGTTGCTAGGTGAGAAACAAAAGAACAAAGAAAATGAGACGATTAGGGTTAAGAAAGATTAAAATATGAATATAATTATGATTACTAAGAAACGGATTCGGATCGGGTATATTCACTCATCGGATATGATCTCATCCATACTCTATTCGTATTTATGACATATATTTTTAACCGGACAATATCCGACTCACAACTAGACTTAATGAGATAGTATCCGACCCGCTCAAAGAATCCGTCGGACATCGGGATTAAGGGGCGGATCCATGATCGATATATGAGGTGGGCTGGATTTTATAGGGGGGCCGAAATTAAAAAAAAAAATCAAAAATGCAATTTTAGGGTTTCGAACTGAAGAACTTCAATCTCTCAAACATCAATTTTTCTACTAGACTATTTTAATTTTTGTGAAATAAATACAAATTTATCATATTTATTATTTTTTAAATGAGCAAAATCACCTTATTTTTTCATTCTTGATTTCATGCCCCCCCCCCCCCCCACACACACACACACACACACACACCCACCACACACACACACACACACACAAAGTATATTGGCTGGGCTAGTTGACTAGCAGTCTCGCCCACGTCGTCCAAGGATAAAGTAGTAATTTACAAGGGATAAAATAGTAATTTACAAGGAAAGTATTTGACCTGAATACTATAGAAACGGGGATGTTTAACCTGAGTTGCCTCAAGACCATTAACGAAAGCTTCAAGATCGATCGGAGTTCCAGTTCCCATGATAGCAACGATCTTACAGTTGGATCTGGGTTCATGAAAAAGACGCCCAGCTGGACTCACCGGCTCGCCGAGCTCATCCTTCCATGACCCATTTGATGCATTGCTTCCCTTCTTCTCGGATTCTTCTTGTATTGATCGATGTCTTGTTTTATTTGTGTTTATTGTGAGGGATCTTTTACTAAGGATATCCTGGGTTGGAGACGCCATCGACAGTGGGATTGAAATAACGTGAAGGAGAGGAAATCTTGAAGGGTATGTGATGGAAGGGAAGTTAAAGAGAAAGGTTGTTTGACTTTCTGTATTTTGGAGAAAATTACGGGGACTATTTCAGATGTACCTGTTAAAAGAAGGAGCATTTCTGGGCGTAGCCTCTTTTGGGCTGCAAATTCAAAAACTAACGTTTTTTTTTTTTTTTTGAAAAAATTCGAGAAATAACCTGAATCAAGATTTAAAATGTTGTAGCCACCGATTTTTTAAATCTCGGTGGTTAATTACTGAGATTATAAAATCAGTTTGATTTTATTTCAAGGGATAATTTCTCTTATATCCCTGCTAACCTCTTAAATTACATATTTATCCCTCTTAATTTGTTAATATCATATATGTCCTTACTAAACACATTGAATATCAAATTTATCCCTACTAAACCTTACATGATATCAAATTTATCCATTCCGTTAAGTTGATGTTAAATTAAACAGAATTTTTAATTTTAAACTAATTAATTTATGAACTATAAATTTTATTGACCAAAATACCCTTCAAATAAACATTCTCCAAACTGACATATAATAAATATTATCCAAAACCCGTTAACTCTAAATCACAAACTTGAACCCGTTAACAGACCTCCAACCAACCTGTTACCCCTCGCTAATTGCAAGCTAACAAGGAAACCTAACAAAATTACCTTCTCGCTAATCGCAAAACTTGCCAAAGCCTAAACCCACGAAAGCCTGGAACAAAGAAGACCCGACGGCAACCCTCTTGAAGTTGACGAATTTGCTGACGGCGACGATCTTGTCCTGAAACGGCGCCCCTTATAGCCTACAGATTTAGGTTTGGTGCTGAAGTTTTTTTTGAAATTAGGTTTAATTGGTTTTTGTTTTGTTTGGAACTGGAACTGGAACAATTTCAGGAAGTTTGCGAGGCATGCCATAATTCTATTAATTAAACCCCTGTTTTCAGTGATAATGACCCAATTTGTCAAGATGGATTTAGAATAGGTATGTGTCATTTTAAATTTTAATAATTGGATCATGCAATCATATCCTTTCAAATATTCATATTATTGTTATTTTGTTGTAGGAAGTCATGCGATGACGACAATATGATGTTTAGACTTTAGAGGAGGATTTTGAAACAATAGCGTAGTTTGTGTTAAGGGCGGTACAAATAAGTAGTATTCAAAGAAAAGGGGAAAACAGCAAAAAAGTTTTTTTTGGAGGGTCTCGAGCAAAATAGAGATGTTACTATTCTCAAAAACTTCATCGAGACATTTGCATCCCAATTCGCAATGCCAGGTTCAATTGACGAGAAATTTTGCAATTAAACCCTATGAAAATAAAAAAGCAATGGATTATCGTCCCAAAATATTAATTTGTGGTGGAAGAACATAGCCTCGAGAGTTGGACTACGTGAGGCTCAGAAAAATCGTAGATAAATGTGGCGTCGATTATAATGTGCGACATGACTCACATTAGCAGCATCATCGGTGCCAAGATATAATATTGAGGTGCAAAAATAAAATATGTTTGGGCAACAATAAAGGAACGAAAGAGAAGATAGTGTATGACTGCCTTTGGTATCTTCAAAATTGAATAATTGAATTATGTAATCGTTTTGAAAAATCGAATAATCGAATTATGTAATCATTTTGGTATCTTCAAAATTGAATAATTGAATTATGTAATCATTTTGGAAAATTGAATAATCGAATTATGTAATCATTTTGGTATCTTCAAAATTGAATAAATGAATTATGTAATCATTTTGGAAAATTGAATGATCGAATTATGTAATCATTTTGGTTTAATTCAACTTTTTATCTTTTTCTTTCTATTTTTTCAATAAATCAACAAAAGAATAAATATACACACTAACTAATCATCCAAATGACAACCATAACGATTACATTACCAAGCCATTAAATCTTTCCAAAATAACTACGACAATACATTAAAAAAATAACAAAATTAATCAGAAGTTCAGAATGAACAAAAATCACCACCGCATCTAATACCAAGCCTTTGCTTCACAAGTTCGTTTTGCTTCCATGGTCCCTTCAAAGCACAAGTTGCGTCTTGAACACCAATTTGGAAAATCCTAATTTGCAAACCATAAAAATGTAAATTTCTGGCGGTTTTGAAGTAAATTTATTACTGCAAATAAATCAAATAACCAAAAATCATTTAAATTTGGCAGGTACTCACTTGTATGTACCAATACTTATTCCTTTTCCTCATTTTCAGATCCAGGATCAGTTAGAACTTATAAATGGAAATGTGAGTTGTTATATTTAAGACTAATTTTGCTAATTCAAGTATTCAGTAAAGATGGATGAACAAAAATAAAGAACTTTAAGGTTCTTTTATCGCGTCTAAATTTTGATGTTCTCCATTTTCGAGGCAGCATACAAATGGAGTATCAAATGTTAGCTATAAAAAACAGAAAATCATAATTTCTAATTAGAAATAAGTGGATGCGAAGATAAGGGTTGTAATTCACTAGGCAAGAGTCTCAAGCATGTTTAAGGCTGCAACCACAATACACTATTACTTTTCTAAAGGCTAATTTGCTCTGAATGAACTTAATTAAGTAATAATTGACCATGTTATGCCTAAATTATATTTAATCGTGATTAAGTATGAACTTAATCCATCCAAATGAGGTCTAAGTGAACTTAATCTAGACTAATTAAACCTCAGTTAAGCCAAATTCAGTATAATTGAATTAAATTCAGTCAAATGATTTAAAGGGGTAAATAATTAATCACGATAGAACAAGAAATTTCCTTGAAACGAGAAATGAAATGGGTTCAAGAGAGAATACCTGTTGTAATCGCATTGGTTAGACTCACATGGAGTTTTGTTCTATTTGTCGAAGTTCGGAAGAGCTTCGTGTTCTCCGTGAGCTTTATAATGGAAAGTAGAGTCGCCATCTCCTGTTTGCCATGACCTTGGTTAAGAAGAGCTTTGCTAGGTACTGTTCTCCATGAGCTTCGCCACGGAGGAGGACATCGTGATGGAGCTCGCCATGGCCAGAAGAACCAGAAGAAAAGGGTTTAGGGGTAGTGATGGTAAATACTTTATGGGTTTAGGGGTAAAGTAGTAATTGTACTATTCATCTGTTAAAATTTAACAGATGCGATCAATTTGATATAAGTTAAATTTTAGAGGGATAATTTTGATATTAACAATTTTACAAGGACAAATTTGTTATTTTTCGTTTTTTGAGGGATACAAAAGAAATTGCCCCTTATTTCAAAATATGATATTTTTTCCAAAATTTTACCATAACATACTCAAAATGTTCTAATTAGTATATTTAATTAAAATGATAACTAATACATGTTAGTTATTAACTTAATACATAATTAATATTTATTCGAATTCATAAATTTGAATACATTTTATTTAATATTTAATTATATATCTTAATTATCACGTTAATTAAATGTAATAGTTCAATAATAGAGAATTCGATGGGTACATTTTGAAATACAATAAAAAATTTATATATTTTTTCAACGCGTCAGATATTTAAAAAAAGAAAAATTATCCTCCTCCATTTTTTCAATGCGTCAATATGTAACAACTCTCGTTCGGCCACGTCACTGCATCAAGTTGCAGCCGTCCGATCAGAATCGGATGGTTGGATGTGGCCTGATTTTGCATGAACCCGGCTCACATGCATCATGAGATGGCTCACACAAAAACATGTACTGACCCATCGTGTGGCGTGTCCATCCAACAAAAAAACCATCCGACCCATATACTCCCTCCTCTTTCTCCCTCTCTTCCCATTTATCAAACTCCAACTCTCTCGAGCTCGAGCCGCATGGTGATTTTTGCCTCTCTTCGTAAGGCGGCCACGCAATTACGAAGTCCATGGTCGACGATTATCGTGTGTAGACCTATGTTTGCTTTTTCCCTTGCTTATCTGGTATTTATTTGTGTTTTTGTTGGTTTTTGGGTCTGATAAAGTGGTTCGATTGGATTTGCTCATCTGTTTTCGCCATTTTTTTTGGCTACCTTCGCGGTGTTTCGTTTTTCCATGCTGATTTAATGTTCCTCTTTTGTTTGGGTTGAGTTCTGATGGTACTGATCGGTGCCGTTGCACTGTTTTGGGGGTTGGAAATGTCTCAATTTTAGTTGGTTGATTTGCTTACAAGAATTTCATATTGAGACGGGTAGTGCTACCGATGTATTGTGAGTTTATGCTTATCATATTCGATTGTGTCGAATAACCGACACATTTATGCTCGATATTCCTTTTATTTCTCTTTGTTTTCTTATTATGTCTCGGATAGTTTGGTTCGTGCTTATTGAGATTTGTGGGGGTCGGTTGATTTAAAGAAACAACATATTCATGTATGCTTGCTTTGTGTTTTTGTATTTCTTGCTCTGTTATGTCGCTCGGGTCATATTATGTTGTTATTGAATTGTGTGAGACTTATTGGCTTTGAATGAATAAACTGGTTACATGGTCGAATGAGAGAGAAGCAATGTTCTCGATTATATCTATTTTAAGATAGAGAAAATTTCTTTTATATCTTTGCAAGAGTTAGAAATAACAAATTTACCCCTTTAAAACAATTAATAACATATTGACTCTCTCTAAACTCAACTAGTATCATATATATTCACTTAATACTTATAAATATCAAATTTATTCCTACTATCAAGCAGGGGCGGATCTTCAATGTATATATCCAGTGATTCAATGTATTTTATCAGTATAATAACGTAAAATTTACAGTTTGCCCCCTCAAAAAAATCGCACAGTGTAATTTCAGAACCAATTTTTAATTTTGCCTCCCCCCCAATGCAGAATTTAAATTTAATTAAAATAACAAACAAAAATATTTTTTTATTTCACAAAACCTACTAATCGGGCCTTCCAATACATGTATATTCCCTTCTTTCTTTTTTCGTAGAAGGTGTGTGGAGAAAATGAAGTCTAATGGCGGATATGGTGATTGTTTTCTTTTTCCTTGTTTAAAAAAATATATAAAATAACATAAAAAATGTACGAGAGGATATGACTAGCGCGGGATGAAAAGACACTAGAGATCGAACAGCGAATAATTTCGGAATGCATTCGAAATGAAATTTTCCGTACAATGAATAACATGCAAGAAATTATTTCTCATAATTATAATGATATGAATGCACGCGGCTAACAAGAAGTTTAGTTTTGAAGAGAACATTTCAAACTATAATGAGAAAATGACACGAATAATGAATTATTTGTGGTCGTTTTCTTTTTCCTTGTTTTCAACGCGAAATGAAAATGAATTTTTGGACTGCAATTACCAATGTCAAGAACTCATTTATAGATGTTTTTGGGCTTTTGTATTTTTATTGGAGATGGGCTGGATCATAAATTAATTCTGGTGAACAAATAGAAATCCTTATATTTGGTTCATATTTATGGAACACGGAGAATAGCAAGATAGATACATTAACGACAGAGATTGAGGGAATAATAATACGTAAGTTACCTAGTTAAGTAATTCAATATATAATAATAATAATAATATATAAATAAATGAAGGGTGGTAGATTAAAGAGAGATTCCTTTTTGTAGATTAAAATGTGAAATGTCTGACTTATGAGGCTATCCTATTATAAAGAGAAGAGAGGAAGCAGAAAAAATGTACAAGGAAACCTTCCTTTCTTTAATAATTAAAAAAAGGTCCTTTTTGTGGCAGTAAGAAAGGAACTTATACAGCTATATAAATTCCCATTTCGTCTCTCTGCTTGTCTCACAAAAATCATCACATATCAAACTCCACTCTGAAATCAAATGGCTGTAAGCCCCTTCTTTTACTTCACAGTTATTTGATCTGTATATTTTGTGCTTTTGAAAATTCATACAATTCGATTTTTACGCGATTATTTTTCATAGGTTGTGGAGTTGAAGGTCGGAATGCATTGCGATCGGTGCATCAAAGCAATAAAAAAAGCTATAAAAAAGATTGATGGTAAGTAAGTTCGAGATTTCGTAATATTTTAACAATGGCTAATTAAGATTAAAGAAACTAATTGTTTTTTAATGGAGCAGAGATGGAGAGTTATAAGCTAGACACGGAGACGAACAAGATTACCGTAACAGGCAATATTACAAGAGATGAGGTAGTAAGAGAGCTTCAGAAGATTGGCAAAACCGCTTCGAATTGGAGTGAAGAAATATGATTGATGTAATCGAATATTATCAAAGGAATTTGATGCTGAAATTTGGGTACAGCTCTGATTATTTGTTGAGAATCTTTGTATTCTAATAGTTTTTATCAAGTAAAGATGCATTTTTAGGGGTTTTCTAATATGTTTAGTGGTTTGTGGTATTGAATTTATGCTGTAAGTATTTTGCTGCAATTAAATCGATATGCGCAATCGAGTAAAATTAGAAGAAAAACAAAATCAGTGTGAATTACATTTATTTATAAAAAAAAATTGGCTCTAGCATGAATGATCAGTAAAGCAACACAATACAAAAAAGGTTAAGGAGACGAAAGAGCGCGAATCGTACTCACCACGATCAACTGAGTCAGTTGAAATTATTTGGTCCCGACAATTTGGATGTCATAAGTTAACCCGAATTTGTACCAACCATTAGAATTACCAAAAAAAAAAGAAAATCTCTCGTAAAAATAAAAATGTCAACAAACTATTATTTTCTAAAATGAAAATCAAAATGTCATGTAATAGAAATTAGTTTTCATTCATCATTATTATAACTTTCTCTTAAAAACTATCAAACACGTTTTGGACAATATTTTTTTATGATAGATATAATATATCTAGTAATGATTCGGCAATAACATTTTAATTTATATATATAATGTTAGATATTTCAAGGTTTACGATATATTTTTATATTTTTATTATAAGTATTATTGTATTGAGTTAAATTGAAAGTACAAATAAATCTTAAAACTACAAATAACCAAAAAAAATTGTACTACATCATATTCATAATATAAGTCAAAACAAAGTGTATATACTAAATTATGTTTTTAAGTGTATCATAGAATTGCCCAAGTATATTTATTCAAGGAAATTTTACTGTAGTAACCATGTTTCGAAATAATATTCCCGAAATAACCAAGTTTTGAACATAATTCCCAAAATGTCTTTTGCGGGGTTTGGAATTTCGCCGGACGAGGTTTGGAACCTCGCCTTCTTTCCATCCGTTATTAATTGGGGTTAAACAGCAATTAAGAAAAGGTGAGGTTTGGAACCTCGCCAGGCGATGAACCAAACATCGCTTTTGACACACTTCACACCAAAAACATTTAATCTCCTCCAAAATGCACCTGCCGAATTCTCCATTATTTGAATTATTATATTTAATTAATGTGATAATTAAAAAATATAATTAAATATTCATTAAAATTTATTCAAATTTAAGAATTCGAACGAATATTAATTATGTATTAAGTTAGTAGCTAATATGTAATGGTTACTATTTTAATTAAATATACTAATTAGAACATATAAATATTATGATAAAATGTGGATAATTTTGGTTCGCATATTTAATTAAAATGATAAGCAGTACATGTTAGCTGTTAACTTAATACGTAATTAATAATGGTTCGAATTTATAAATTGGAATAAATTTTACTGAATATTTAATTATATCTTTTAATTAGCACGTAAATTAAATGTAATTGTTTGTAATGGAGGATTCGGCAGGTACAATTTGGGTGCAATAAAAAAAAATTCTTTTTTCAAACGTGTCAGTACTAACTTTTTTAAAAAAAATCACTCTCCCCAGAATATACCTGCCGAATCCTCCCTTACAAACAATTACATTTAATTTACGTGCTAATTAAAAGATATAATTAAATATTCAGTAAAATTTATTCTAATTTATGAATTCGAAGAATTATTAATTTTGTATTAAGTTAACAGCCAATATGTACTAGTTATTATTTTAATTAAATATACTAATTAAAACATATAAATACTATGATAAAATGTGGATAATTTCGGTTCGTATATTTAATTAAAATGATAAGCAGTACATGTTAGCTGTTAACTTAATACGTAATTAATAATTGTTCGAATTCGTAAATTTTAATAAATTTTACTGAATATTTAATTATATATCTTAATTATCAACATAATTGAACGTAATAACTAAATAATGGATAATTCGGCGGGTACATTTTGGAGTAGAATAAATTTTTTATATATATTTTTCAAACCGTGTCACGTGTCAGATATTAAAAAAAAGAAAAAATTTATTGTACTCCAAAATGTACCCGCCGAATTATCTATCATATAGTTATTACGTTCAATTATGTTGATAATTAAAATATATAATTAAATATTCAGTACAATTTATTCAAATTTACGAATTCGAACCATTACTAATTACGTATAAAGTTAACAGCTAACATGTACTGCTTATCATTTTAGTTAAATATACGAACCAAAATTATTCACATTTTATCATAATATTTATATGTTCTAATTAGTATATTTAATTAAAATAGTAACCATTACATATTAGCAGCTAACTTAATACATAATTAATATTCGTTCGAATTCTTAAATTTGAATAAATTTTAATGAATATTTAATTATATTTTTTAATTATCACATTAATTAAATATAATAATTCAAATAATGGAGAATTCGGAGGTGCATTTTGGAGGGGATTAAATGTTTTTGGTGTGAAATGTGTCGGTGAACACAAAAACGATGTTTGGTTCATCGCCTGGCGAGGTTCCTAACCTCACCTTTCCTTAATTGCTGTTTAACCCCAATTAATGACGGATGGAAAGAAGGCGAGGTTCCAAACCTCGCCCGGCGAAATTCCAAACTCCGCAAAAGACATTTTGGGAATTATGTTCAAAACTTGGTTATTTCGGGAATATTATTTCGAAACATGGTTACTAAAGTAAAATTGCCTTTATTCAATACTTAAATCAATAACTAGGATAATACTCACGTTACGCGACGAGCATGTTAATTATGTTTTTCATTGTAATACAAATTATACATTTGCATGAAAATATTAATAATATCATCTCAAAATAAAATTATTTGAACTCATTTATATATGATTATGTATATCTTTTATATTTACTTTACATAGCAAAAGATCTAATTTTTTTAATCAAATAATAACACTTATATTAGTGTCATTGCATAATAATATATGAGGTATAACACAATTTTACGAAAAAAAAAACATAACAATAAATATTATATCACTGTTGTTCATATTATTTCATACAATATCAAATATAAAAATAAGGAATTATATGACATATGTAGTAACACATCATATTGTATAGTATTGGTAAGTTTTATTGATTCAAAATGCAATGAAAATTATAAATGACATCAAACGTAATAGTGAAAGTAATTTAATAAATAATATCAAAATTTAATTTCACCTAAACATAAATATAAATTATTTTATATCATATGATTTTTTTAATTTACATTTTAAAAATAACAATACTATTTAAGATGAACTTATAGAAAAAGAGAGAGATTTAGGTAAAAAAAAAATAACGCAATATAATGTTAAATTTATCTCTTTTATGGATAATTGAAAATGAAAAATACTTCCTAGGCGTTTCTTGGAGCATCTAACCAATGAGGAAAGTTTGAAAATATTTCAAAAAATATAGGAGGTTTTTTAAGAAAATTCATTTTAAAACTAGTAAATCGATTACGTAAATATGCATTATTTTCCATTTCTTTTTTCTTATATAATTTTATTTAAAAATTTAAGATAGAGAAAACATTATGTGTCTTTTGTAAAATTAGCTATTAATTTGTTAATATTTAAATTTTGAATTGTTCATCTCATATTTGTATTCCCATAAAATCGTGTAATTTAATGTGAAATGATAATATGTTGAATAAAAATCTATCAAATGTGAATCTAATGAATTATAATATAGCAGGTCATTAATATTTTATGATCTGGTCATATATAATTACTCAAAATTTGGTGTAAAATAATGGACATGATAAATATTTACAAAAAAAGTTAGTCCATAGAAAATCAATTGTTGCATATTATAATCTAACCGTTAAAATCAAATGTGAATCTAATGACACAAAAAAATTGCTAGTTTCAATTAAAATTTGAGTTAATTGAATTATTGAAATAAATATATTAATTAAACTGCCCATCAATCAAATAAATATAAAAATAAATTATCAAACTATTTGCAGTGAAGATTATCATGATCACATCCACAGATAATTGTGCTAACTAATAAATGTTTATGCATATAAAATTATGAGGCCATTTACCACACACACACACACACACACACACACACACACACACCCTATGCATTCTCACTTTGATGATGCCATCATTAAGTGGGAGGGGCTCGTTTTCATCTCCCAAAAATTATCCCACTCGATTAACTATGATTTGAATTACTTGTTAATTGAAATAATGAATTATTAGGTACTTATATTAGTTGTTAATTACATCACAATTAATTATTAATTCGAAACACTTGTTAATCCGGAAAGAGAGTGGGGTGCAAATTGGAGAAGGGAATTAACACTTGCCCCCATGATGATGGCATCATCAAAGTGGGAATGCATTTGGGGGCAAGGTATAATTTCCCTAAAATTATGATGTGTACTAACTACTAGTACTAGTCGCTAGTAAGTTTTTTTTGAATGCCTATGCAATTCTTTCATTCTATGATACTTTTTGTACACTCCTTAGAATAATTTTAACACTCCTTAGAATAATATAGTATTTATATTCTGATATACAATTTTATAATCAACTCATATGAAACGATTTTCAGAACTTCCTTGCTTTTTTTTGCATAACAGAACTTTACTGCTTATCAACGTAACAAGTAATAAGAAGTCAAGAAATGAACTAATTGCTGATTAATAGGGGATCGAATTATTGGTGATAAGATAATAACCCTTAGCTAAAGTCTAAGTGTTATTAATATATTTAATTTTGCATCATAGATTCATAAATAAGCAGTATTATTAATATAGTGACACTATTGTAAGAATCAACAGGGACCTATGTTATGCAGATACTTCAAAAATTCAGAAGTATTCTGAGGATACGCGTATCCGATACGGATACGGATGCGATACAGCTCGGATACGTATCGGATACGCCACGTGGCGTATCCGAATATTTTAATATTAATTTTTTTCGGATACGGCAGGATACGGCTGGATACTCCATTTATGATACTTCAGCCCATTATATATTTTGGCCCATAATATTTCTAAAAAAATTATATAAGATAATTCTAGGATACTTCTAGATTAATTCTAAAATATTTCTAGAACAAGTTTATGATAGTTTTATAATACTTGTATTGTTTGATTGATATTATTTATTATCATGATATTTAATTTAAAAATATTATTAATTTATTATTTAATTTATTACTTATTTATTAACTATATATAATATAAGTATATTAAATTAATAATTATATAGCCGTATCCGTATCCGTATTTTTTTGAAAATTACCATATCGCCGTATCCGTATCTTATCGGATACGCTACCCGTATCCGTATCCGTGCAACATAGACAGGGACTAAACTGAGAGCGATTTCAAAAAAATTTAATCAAATGACTACTATACCCTTATTTAATATGACCATTGATATTTATTATATTTATATACTATTATTTATATTTTTCATTAATAATGCAAAAAAAAAATTTAATATTATGAAAAAATCAAATCAAACCAATATATAATAATTTTCATATTTAAATATATATGACATTTATAATTTAATTATTTTAATTCTATATAATAATTTTTTTTTATATATAGGAAATATTTTATTTGCATGATTTATAAAAAATAATAAATTAATAGATAAATGTAAAAAATATCAATCAACAATTCATTATTAACATATTAAATAAAATTAAAATCGCTCTCAAATTAGTAACGTTGGCTTTTACAATAGCCTAACCCTATTAATATTGTGCACTCTTTTGACACTTAAAAACAACACCAACAATCTCTATAACAGAATTAGTTAAACTAAACTAATAACCATATATCTTACAAGTACACCCTCTAATCTGGTAGAACAAGTCAAATAATCCCCAATGAGCTATGACTTGGCTCGACATGTGCTCAGTCATGATACAATTCAGAAACTCCACGCAGAATTACTTAGCCCACTTATTGGACGCCACATGTTTCACTTATGGATCTCGTACCATTTTGAGAGTGGCCCAAAAATCTCTCTATTGAGCCTCCAGTCAAGCCACGAGATTGGACTGGTAAACGGTCAAGAAATTCACTTATTATATAAACCTCCTTTGAACTCTTCTCTTTCTATCATCATATCTGAGATTCCATGCAATCTTAAACACCAAAATTCAACAACAATTCATAAACCAAATTTTTAAAAACTCACAAACTCTATGACTTCTTCTTCGGGGAGTTTGGAGACGTCGGCTAATTCGCGTCCTAACTTGTTCGATTTCTCGAATTCGTCCTTCTCTGCGCCGAAGTTTACGTCTTTAACTCCTCCGTCTTTGCCGATTTCCCCTCCTCCGGTTTCTCCGTCTTCGTATTTCGCCATGCCTAACCAAGCTGATTTTCTGGATTCCCCCGCTCTTCTTTCCGCGAGTGTAAGTATTGTTTGTAAATTATCAATCAATCTATGTTGATCATGAAATGGAAAAGCTAAAATTTCATATCCTTGTTTATTTTTCAGATGTTTCCATCTCCAACAACAGGAGCTTTTCAATCTCAACAATTCGACTGGAGAGACGAACAAACGATCAAAACTGAGCAACAAACAGTTTACCCTGATTTCTCATTTCAAACAGAACCAAATAATCAAACCATGCAATCAGCTCAATTTCAACCTTCTTCCTCTGTACCTGCATCGGTAAATTTCGCAAATTCGCCCTTGCATTTTCATTTATTACTTTTCATAAAACCCATTCCATTGTGTTAACTTGATCTTTTAATCTTTCGAACAGGGAGGTGCATATAGTGGAAATCAACAAACATGGAGTTACCAAGAACCAAACCCTAATAACACGACGAGTACATTACCGAATACCTCGAGCTATAATCATCCAATCCAAGCAACACAAACTTTACGTGAAAACAGGAAATCCGACGATGGATACAACTGGAGAAAATATGGACAAAAGCAAGTGAAAGGGAGCGAAAATCCACGTAGTTACTACAAGTGTACGCACCCGAATTGCCCGACAAAGAAAAAGGTCGAAAGATCATTAGATGGCCAGATAACTGAGATAGTGTACAAAGGTTCACATAACCATCCAAAACCTCAATTCACCAGAAGAAACTCAAGTTCCATTCAAATGATTCAACCATCTTTCGCCGCACGAGAAGTGTCTGAAAATTCGAATCTAGTGGCGACACCAGAGAATTCATCGGCCTCCTACGGAGAAGATGAGATGGACGAGGACGAGCCTGACTCCAAGAAATGGTACACAATTTGCCTCAAATTTGTATGAATTTGAATTTGTGAACTAGTATATATGTTGTTGGAATTAATTAAATGTTTTCATGTAATTCAGGAGGAAAGAAGGCGAGGGTGAAGGAATCTCAATTCCGGGGAGAACGGTAAGAGAGCCCAGAGTCGTGGTGCAGACAATGAGCGAAATAGATATACTCGACGATGGATACCGATGGAGGAAATACGGGCAGAAAGTCGTTAAAGGGAATCCAAATCCAAGGTTATTCAAGAATGTTTCAAATTTCAATTAGTTCTTATAATATAATAACATGTATGGACCAATTTATTAACTTTTGCTACTTCGCTATACATATGAAGGAGTTATTACAAGTGCACTACACCCGGTTGCCCGGTGCGAAAGCATGTAGAGAGAGCATCTCATGATCTTCGAGCCGTGATCACGACTTATGAAGGAAAACACAATCATGAAATACCGGTAGCTCGTGGATCCGGAGCACATGCTCTCTATAGATCATCCATAGAAAACATGAATATTAACAACAATAACCTCGGCATGGCGATTAGACCATCCGTAGCTACTAATTATCCAAACCAATTTCTAGGAAATCCAAATTTGTTTAGACCTGATCTTTCTGCGAGCACGAGTCAAACTCAATTTGAGCCCGACATGATGCGAAATGCAGGAAATTATGAGTTTATGGGTTTTGGAAATTCCATTAATTCTTATATGAATCAACAATTACAAGAGCAACAACAAGAGAGAGGGACTAAAGAAGAGATGAGGGATGATATGTTTTATTAAAATTTGAATTAGTCAAAAAAAATTTCTCAAAAAAGAAATTAGTCAATTTTAGCTTGAAGAATGGTTGACTGGAAGAATGCAGAACAGTCAACATATTTGTTGTAGGTAGTTTTTGGAGAAGTTACCTTAATAGGAGATATATAAGATTTTTTTATTTTTTTTATTTTTTTGTTTGGAAGCCCATTTAACAAGTGCTAGTAAAGCTCTTTTTTAGAGGAATCAATAGAGGCACAGGTTCATGATGGCCATTAAAAAATTAAATTGATTAACATGGCATGCCATTATTGGCTGGTCTTTCATGAACTTGTACCATCTATACTTTTCCTTTTCAGGATAGAATAGGGGCAGTAGGATCTGCGGTTAGTTTTCAAAAATCCCAAGTTTATTTGTTTTCATTAAGGTCATATTGTATTGTTGAGATATTCGACCATTTAATAAAATAAAGAAAAATGTTGGACATACCATAACCTCTTTCCCAACGTTCTTGATGATATGAATATGATTTAACTACTTAAAAATTAATATTTTAATTAACGATTTAATATTTTATTTATATGTTCAATCATAAATTAAGATAATTAAATTATAAATGAAAATATTAAATCATGTATTTATGTGTTAATTTTAAAAGTGTTAAATCATATTCATCTCATCACGAGTGCGGAGGAGAGTACTAGATGTTTACCTCACTACTCTAAAATAAAATGATTTGTTCTTAAGATAATTCAAACTTCTCTCTTATTTATTCTGGTTGAGTTTTGTAGTTCCAATTGTTCATGTTCCCAATTTACGAGACATACTTCGGAAGGGGATGGTCAACTAAAGGGGCTCTTATCATCTCCATTAATTTCAGCTTGAATGAAAAGTGTTGAATTTGAAGTCAATGATGGACTTATTCAAACTATTTTGTCAGTCAATCTATTAATACTGAAGAAGCAACAATGTCAAATCATAGGAAATCTTCCTCTAGAAAAAAAAGGGGTTATATATTCAGCTCCAAACTCCAAAAAGATTCCGTGACGGGGGTAGAAAAATGGATTTAATAAGTTGATTAGTACTATTAATTAATTCGATTAGTGATTTAATTAATCGTTTAATTAAATTGACACGTCAATTAACATGTATTAATATTAATATATTATAAATTATTTACGTATCAATTAAACGTGTCAATTAGAGAGCCTAATCAATCCACTTAATTCTCTTTTGGCAACGCATCAAGGCATATTTTTGAAGTTCGGGGGGCAAGTATATTTTCCCAAAAAAAAAATATCCGTCTTTCTTTTATATACAATACAACATCGAACATAAACATAAAAGGAAAATGGGCCTGAATTTTTTTTTTAAAAAAAAGAACCCATTAGACTTTTAACAAAAATGTATTGTACGTTGTACCTAAGCTCTGAAAAGGATATTTCTTTTCCATTTTTTAACCTGTTCTGAGGTCCGGCCCACGTATATTCGGATCCAAAATTCTAGAGAATTCCAATTTTTTAAAAAATATTATTTATTCACTTAATAATAAGTATAATTATAATAAGATTAATACATATTGTAATAAATCTTGTGGTTTATTGATAGAACAATTATTTATTTTACGAAATATCATGTGTTCAAATTCTTACAAATTATCATTTTAAATTTTTTTCTTCAAAATATAATGAAAATAGGAAGAAAAAAAGGTTGATCTGACGAAATTTGAATATTTGATCTATAGAAAAGAAAAACACAAGAAAACCTTAATCAATAAGCTACACGGTGATATTTTAGTCTCTCTTAATAATTAATCTAAGGGGTTTTTTTACAAAATTGATTTCGAATCCTAAAAATTCTGGGAACGACACTAAACTTGTTATTAATGGTAGTGCTTATGTTTTTGTTCACGAGTAACAAGATACCAACAATACAACTGGATGTAATTCTGGGACCGGCACTGAACCTGACTCAAACCAGCTCGCCTCGACTCGAAATCGGAGTTGAAACTGTGCTTTCAGCTCGAGTTCGGCTTGAAAACAACTTCAACCAAGTTCGGATTCGAGTTAGCTTGACTCGATTCGAAAAAAATTGTATTTTTTGTCTATACGTAAAAGTGTTCGAATCTAAATTGCCTTGAGCTAAGTATGACCCAGTTCGAACTGGCTCGATTCGGTTCAAGTTCGTTTGAGAAAAATTTTGAATTTTCTTTTTCGTACTATAATCGAGTCGACTTCCATCGAACGTCGAGATATGTAATCACGTAGATTACGTTCAAGTACTAAAGTACAACTGTTATGATTATGAATGACAAGTGTAAATGAGTTATTGTGGTTTAGCCAGATGAGATTGATTGACGCATTAAACGGATCCATGGGCTACAACTTTACGGCTCGCATGTTACACTTGTCAGAATTTGTACTCACAAAATATCAGACTTTGTTCTCAATCTCAATTCCATTACGAGATATTTATTATTTTACTAACTAATTCATCATTGATTATCTGCACTAATTACGCACAAACACAAATGAATTAGTAAATAATTAATATAGCTTATATATTGAATGTAGCTTTGTTAAGGGGAGTTCATACACTTTTTTTTTTTTTTTTTTGCTTATGATACACCAATTTTCAAGAATAATTTGAATAATTATCAATTAATTATTATTTAAGATAATTTTTGAAATGTATTTATCAATAATGATAGGCTAAATAAGAAATTTGAATTGTCCATTACAGAATAAATATCCATAAAAATTAAAATTTATGATACATCATTTTAAATATCCAAAATATTTTTTTAAAAAGATGTACGATAAAACTCTCCGTTTGTTAAAACATTAATAGATATGCTTGAATTCTTAACTTTTTGAAGAATAAATATTTTCTTTTGAGAGGAAAGGACTCGTTATTATCTTAAAGCAGTACTCTGCCTTTTAGTGGTACACATTTATGAATAATGATAATGTCGGAAAATTCATTTTTTCAACAAATATATTACTATGCATAGTGAAATATTAGCTAATCTAATAAAATAAGAAACAAACAAATTTCAATATGTAGGGGAAAAAACTTTTATCGCATTTGTACAATTTTTGTTACAACACAGAAGAGTAAATAAGCAAACCCCTGCCTTTCTCTCTCTTACAACCCTGATCTTTCTCATATTTTTAGAGAAAGATCCTTATTAAATTACAATAACACCATCATCAACTTCCTCTTGACCAATTGGAAGAAAAAAATTCACAAATATCCACAAAATATAGAGAAAAAAAAAAACTAGAAGACCAACAAAAAAAATGTTAATCCTCCTAAACAGAACGAGTCAGCGCGTTAATTAAACCAAACTTCAAATCCGAGAAAACAAATTACGATTCCTCCATTATACTCTCGAGTTGCGGTCTCCAAACCGCAACACGTACACTCTTTCTTCTCCGATGGCTCGACCTTTTATCAGAAAGGAGCTCGCGCAAATAATTATCATCATCCAAAGAACTCGCAACTTTGCTACTACTAATTGCTTTACTATATTTTTTCTTTAGATCCTTATTCTTTTTCTTCTTCTTCTCGGGCATGGATGAATTCGGTATGAGAAAATATATACTTCCTCTTTTAAGCTCTGATTCGGGCGAGACAATCACAATCTTCTTCGAACCGCTATTCGCACTTGGTTTGGTTATTACATGATTAGGGTTCGCCTCGAGGATTTGCCCAGCGGTGACTTGGCCGCTAAACTCGTCTACTTGGCCATTCAAGTGAACAATTCTCACCACATCAAGTGCTCCACAAGGAAGAACACAAGCTAAACAACATCTAAGACTATTGCCCATGATCTTGTGTTTTCCTTCTTTCTTTTGGTTTTGATTTCTTATTTGGTTTAGTTAGTCGTTTTTATGCAAGTGAGAGAATATGGGGGGTTTATATAGGAAGTACAACCAATTGTTCTCTTTTTAAATTTTCCTATAAAAAAAGATGGGCAAAATTGTAATTTTCAACATTATCTAGGGGGGTATGAATTATGATAGGACAAGGAGCACCTCTCCATCATGTTCATTTGGAGGTTAGGGAGTTTGTTCAAGATTTTATTTTAATAAATATTTTGCTTAACTGGCATTTGGTTTTGTGAATTATTTTTACAGGTGGCCACCTGCTAGATAATTAAGAAGGGGGGGAATATACAGAGTTGAGATCTATGACTATAGTTTTGAAATATGAGATTAAATTGTTAATGTTAATTATGGGAACTAGTTAAGGTGGTTATGGTTTGTGATGTTTCCACGAAGTTACCTCTGGCAATCATTTGCAGATTATTTGCAATCTAATTATCTGACTAATTAATATTAATATTTAATATTAACATTTAAGTTAGCATGAAAATCTTAAATGCATCACAATAAATGAATAATAATGGTATGTCAATGGGCATCATGGAACACACAACAAACCGTACTAAATACTTCCAGATATGATGATGGTTCCACATGAGATGGATAATAAAAGGGGAGACAAAAAGCACAAGTTTATCTTGAGAGAGAAGCAAAAGGTTATAATTAGAAAAAAATTAACAATGATGATTATAAACCCTAAACAAGCATGCAGCCTAGATTATAGGGTATGTAAACTGTAAAGTGGGTCTCGACGATAAAGTAAAGATTTGAAGATAGAATAGTGCCGGGTTAAAAGGGTACCAAACTGGATCGGTACATCTTCTCTCAGCCGCCCATTCCAGTATTCCCGTCAATTCGATGCAGTATTAAGAGACAACCCAATCAGAACATATTTCACTCGTTCCGGTACGAATGCCGGTACCATCATCGATAAAAGATGCCTCCTCTCCTCTCCTCTCCTCTCCTCTGCATTCCAAGAATCCATGCTTGCTAACTTACTGGTACTGGTAGCCTGCAAAATCTCAAAATATCACGAAAAAATCATGTAAAATCAGAAATATCATGGATGCCCTTACAAGCAAAGCAATATTACGTGTATCTTTATTGCTATTATTTGGGAAGTTCTATGATAAACACATTTTCTTATCATGAATCTTTTTTCAAAATATTATTTTAAGAATTTTAGCTATTTATTAATTAATTATACAAAATTGGGGAATTCTTCAAAAAAACCCCAACTTTTCTGAAAATTCTGATAAACCCCCTATACTTTTAAAAAAACTCATATCTTTTTTAGATTCCCTCAAAAATCCCCTATATTTTTTGCTTCTTCAAAACCCCCTAACTTTTTTAGATTCTCTCAAAAACCTCCTATCTTTTTATTATGCTTTTTTTAAAATAACCATTATACCCTTTAGTTTTATTTTTTAAATTTCTATAATTTAATAAATAATGAATATATATTAAACTATTATAAAAAAATTAAAAATAAATAATACATGGTATTATAATATTATAATAAATAATATATAGTATTAAAATATTATAATAAATAATATATTGATATTAAAATATCATTTTCAATAATTATTATAATATTTTAATATCGATATATTATTTATTATAATAATTTAATATCTATGTATTATTTATTATAATATTTTAATATCAATAAATAATATATGATATTAAATTATTATAACATTTTTATTGATATTTTAATATCAATAAAATTATAAAAAATAAATAATGCATGATATTGTATTATTACAACATTTTTGTTGATATTTTAATATCAATAAAATTATAAAAAATAAGTAATGCATGATATTAAAATATTATAATAAATAATACATATATATTAAATTATTATAATAAATAATATATTGATATTAAAATATTATAATATTTGTTGAAAATGATATTTTAATATCAATATATTATTTATTATAATATTTTAATACTATATATTATTTATTATAATATTATAATATCATGTATTATTAATTATTAATTTTTAATTTTTTTATAATAGTTTAATATATATTCATTATTTATTAAATTATACAAATTTAAAAAATAAAACTAAAGGGTATAATGGTTATTTTTTAAAAAACATAATAAAAAGATAGGGGGTTTTTGAGAGAATCTAAAAAAGTTAGGGGCTTTTTGAAGAAGCAAAAAATATAGGGGGTTTTTGAGGGAATCTAAAAAATATAAGGGTTTTTCTAAAAGTAGAGGGGGGTTTTCAAAATTTTCAGAAAAGTTGGGGGGTTTTTGAAGAATTCCCCTACAAAATTTATGTTTTTGATAGCATTAAATGATAAATATACACTAGAATCTTACAAAAAAAATCATTATTTAACAAATATTCGAATTTTTTTTTTTAAAATGGGTCCATGATAAGAAAATGGTCTATCATAGAACTCCCCTTATTGGTTTCAAAAGTTTATCACGAAGAAACCCTGTAAAATCAGAAATATCATGGATCCCCTTACAAACATTCAATTAGTATATAAATTTCAGATGTGTTTGGATCATGAAAAAGTTATAATTTTTTTTCGAAAAATTGAGTCATGATAATGTGATTACCACAATTAGTATATAAATTTCAGAATGCACGTTTCGTACATCATGAAGGTCATATATGGCAGAAATGTTACATTCTCATGACATGACATATTCTCATGAATCGGGACAAAATGATTTCCACAAAATATGATGATAATGTAACATTTTCATGCCATTTACGAAAATACCATATATTTATTCGATTGTTTATTTTTTAAAACATTTCTTTATTTATTTGTTAAATTAAATAGAATTAGATAATTGTAGTTATAATTAAAATAACAATTATATTTTCAATCCAAACAATAATATTTTTCATGACATTGTAATGTCATTTCCGGAAATCACATTCCAAAAAATGTGATTACCATGGTAATCTCAAATTACCACGATCCAAACGCACCATAAATGTTTAATTTTATCGTGAGTAGTTTTGATAAAATTGTAAATGTTATAAATTTATAAATAACTAGCAATGGCCCGCGCAACATTGCGCGGGATTTCATATCTTTTTTTACATTTTTGTGTATAATTTGTTTAAATAGAATTTGCGCGGATACGTTTAAACTCAATTATATAATCATTATATGTTTGCAAATATATTGATGTCAATAAATACATTATAATTAATAAATGTTCATGAAATTTGTCTATCGTAGATATAAACATTATAGTTAATAAGGGTCCATGGTATTAGTCCATCATTATAAATCCACACCAAATAAATAAAATATCACATGTTATAATTCAAATAAAATTAAAGTTTCAAAACAAATAAAAAAAAACCGTGAATAATACACATAAAACCAAAATATATATTTAAAATGTCATCCATTAACATAAAAATATCAATCACAATTTTAAATTATATCATAAGAAAATAACAATTGAGTCATAGTTACATACGAAAATTATATATGGAGCCCCAATAACACAAAAATAACATCATTGATGAGGTGGCAAAGAGAATTAAGTAGGTTGATTAGTATTATTGTTTGTCTCATTTAACGATTTAATTGAATGTTTAATGGATTTGACACGCCAATTAACATTTATTAATATTAACATATTATTAATTATTAATGTGTTAATTAAATGTGTCAATTAACATTTAATTGAGTCAATTAGAAATACTAATCAGTTCATTTTGTCACCTCATCGAGGATATTATGATGAGTTTGGGGGCCAATTATATTTTTTTTCCATACATGAGTATAATTTGGTTTGCAATAGAAACAAACCTCACAAAAAAAAAACACACACAAAAAAAAAAAAAAAAAAAAAAAAAAAACTGACACGTGTCAATATGTGGTCACATGTCAATTAATATTTACTAATATTAACATATTATAAATTATTAGTGTGTTAATTAAACGCGTCAATTAACATTTAATTGAGTCAATTACAAATGTTAATCAATTAATTTTGTCACCTTATCAAAGATATTGTGATGATTTTGGAGGTCAATTATATTTTTTCTTGCATACATGAATATAACTTGGGTTGCAATAAAAATAAAATTATTAAAAATATATATATATGCCACGTGTCATCTTATGGTGCTATGTTCTACATTATAACTATAGAAAGATATTATCACTCAAACCATTACATATAATAAGTATGCTTTTCCGTATCCGAATATGTATTTGTATCGTTATTCGTAACCAAATTCAATTATCGTATTCTCATCCGAAAAAAATTGTATGTGTGTATCCATTCGGATACGGATATTTTTTTTGAAGGAGATAAGGCCGAAGCCTTTCTCGGAATTGCCATTGAACTAAATAAGACGTTTAGTTACATTCATTACAATAGCAAGAGAAACTAAAATTTTAATCGTGAAGAAATCGTATGTGCGGTTTCTTGGCTTGTGTATTATGTCCGGCGTGTCAGGAAGTGCCGGCTTCAACTGGAGTTTGACCATTGGAGGGCTTCCTGGATTGAGTCTCTCCCCGTGGGGGTCGGAGTTTTATCCTTGTTGAAGATTGTGTAATTTATCTTCTTTCCTAAGTGCTGGCTTGTGTATTCTTTTTTTTATTCTTTTTTCTATACCATGAATTAAAAATCTATCAATCTATAGTTATTTATAACCGTTTTGCTATAATTTTTTTTTTATTATTTATATCTTTTTACTATGTTTTTTACTAAGATTTGTACATTTTTCTATACTTGGGGTTAAACATCTATTGTTTTTTATATTTTTATATTACGGATTGAAAATATGTTGTTTATTTATAATTTTGTATTATTATTTATACTTTTTTATATACTTGGGATTCAAGATTTTTTTTTGTTTTTTTACTATATCATGGACTAAAATACGTTGTTATTTTTTTTTTTAATATTATTTGTATCTTTTCTTATACTAATACAATTTTCATTGTAAAAATATATAAATATGAAGATGAAATTTATAAAAAGAACTATCTAAATATTTATACATTTATTGTACTATGAATAAAATCGTGTTGTTATTTATATCAATTTCATTGTAAAAAAGATATCAATATGAAATTGAAAACAATAAACGTGTAGTTTTTGGATATAAATCAGGGTCCGGATTATGTCCAAAGAGCTTTGGACAAGAATCCGTCCAATGCTTTTCGTAGTTACAAGATTTTAACACAATTTTCAATGGAATTTTTATCATATTCAAATACATAAAACAAAATTACATGAATGATCTATTTTTCATAAAAAATAAATAATTTAATATGATTTTTATTAATAATTATTATTTTTTTAATTTTAAATTAATGCAAGGATTTTAGTGTAATACTTTATCATAAGAATATTGATTAATGGATCAAAAATCCCACGGCTGGGAAAGTGTTTTGGACGGATTCTTGTTCAAAGCCCTTTGGTCATAATCCAGACCCTTTAAAACAAGAGGAGTTCTATCATATACTCTTTTTTCCTGTGATACATCATTTTTTAAGGACATTTTGAGTAATTATCAATTAATGAGTATTTAAGATAGTTTCTCAAGTGTATTTAATTTTATCAATAAATGATAGGCTAAATTGGAAATCTGTATTGAAAAAATCTCCATAAAAAATAAATTTTATGGTACACACTTCTAAATACCAAAAATACTCTTTTAAACAAGCATAGGATAAAACTCATCATAAAACAACTATTTAAATTTGAATGCGGAAGACATATTGGACTTTGCCCGAATATTAGACGCTGCCAAAAAAAATGGCTCAATCTAATTTTTTTTTACGCTTTTTCTTTAAGCATATAATTTGTCACATGGCGACTCTTGATAGCATGCGGCGTGCGGGAGTGCATTAATGCCCGTGTTCACTAGCAAATCCCATTACATAAAGAATACAATAGTATATACCTAATATTTCGAAGTTTTTGTTGGTGGTACATAAGGAAATATTCCTACTTATGTCAGTTGTTCATGTAATGAAACGAAGGTATATATGATTGAGGTCATTTACCATGCCACCCAGATTCCCCCAGAGGTTGCCGATCTGGGGATTAGTGGTTAATGATTTTTTTAATTAATCCAAATAAATCTGATTAGTGATTAATTAGTATTGATTTAAGGTACACGTGAATTAATCATTAATAATTAATATTCATTAATTGTTAATTGAGTGAGATTGATTTAAGGTACACGTGAATTACATTATCAATCACTTGGCCCTTTCTGATAAACATAACAAAATGAAACTGCATTTGTGAAATTTACAATAAACTTTCCGAGTAAATTTAGTTTGATATATGGAGACTCAAAATAAAATATAACATCGAAGAACTCCCCAATTAGCAAGACAGGAGAGAGAGGCTCAAACAACATGAATTCCCATCAAAATATAAAAAATCAACAGCATTCCAAAGCAAGATAACATAGTTTTAGTTTTTCTCGGTAATGAAGATACATACATTGAAGGAAGGAATAATGCCGACATTTTGATACAAAATAAATTTTCAACAATTTGCTAGCAATTTTGAGCCAATCAAGCAGTCCAAATCCAATCCCCACGATATGAAATGTGGAGGTGTCCATTGCACCGTTACAATAGGACACGAAATTTGCTTCTTTTGTCGTTTGCATTCGATAAATTAATGCCATGCCTTGATTTTATTTCACTAATTTAATAGCTTCAAAATGATAAAAGCTTTTTAAGTATTGTTTAATTAACTTATGAGATCTTTTCAAATCATACCTAAGATATGCCATTAGAAAAAACAAATGTGTAAACTTAAAGCAACGTGTATATACGCAAATCACGCTAGTAGTATATTACAACGATAATTAAGTAAAACATTTTTTCTCTTTCTGTTCTTGATGTGTACGTTTATTGTACCTTCAAAATGAAAAACATGAAGTACAAATACATGACATTCAATCAATTTCACGAAACTAATCAAAATTTGTCGATGTTCAAAAATCATGATCGCAAACAGGGGCAGATCTTGACAGAATTTCTTAGGGGATAAAATGAAAAATTAGTTCTGAAATTGTACTGTGCAATTATTTTGGAGGAGGCAAATAGTAAATTTTACATTGTTATACTGACTGAATCAATATATATATATAAATTGTTTGACGAAAATCTTGAAGGGACGACCGTTCCCCACGAGCGGCCGCTACTAAGATCCGCCCCTGATCACAAGCATAAAGTAGCAAATAAAATATACATAATTTGATTAATATTAAAGCTAACTACTAGCAAGTAGCAAATACATATAAGGAAATTTTTCGTATATAACCAACATTTTCAAGTTAATTAACGAAATAACCAAGTTTTAAAAAATATTCTAAATTTTGTCTTTTGCGGAGTTCCATACCTCGCCAGGCGAGGTATCATTCAGCGCCTTTGTTTACGAGAGTAATTAAGGTAGATAAATAAAGGCGCCGAATGAAACAGCGTCAGGCGCTGAATGAAACAGCGCCTTTATATATATTCCAAACCTGTCAGATATTAAAAAAAAAAATTAATCCCCTCCAAAATGTACCTGCCGAATTCTCCATTATTTGAACTATTATATTTAATTAATGTGATAATTAAAACATATAATTAAATATTCATTAAAATTTATTCAAATTTATGAATTCGAATGAATATTAATTATGTATTAAGTTAACAGCTAATATGTAATGGTTATTATTTTAATTAAATATACGAATCGAAATTATCCAAATTTTACCATAACATTTCTATGTTCTAATTAGTATATTTAATTAAAATGATAACCAGTACATGTTAGCTATTAACTTAATACATAATTAGTAATTATTCAAATTCATAAATTTGAATAAATTTTAATGAATATTTAATTATATATCTTAATTATCAATATAATTGAACGTAATAATATAACTAAATAATGGAGAATTCGTCAGGTACATTTTGGAGGGATTAATTTTTTCTTTTTTTAATATCTGACACACGGTTGAAAAAATTATATAAAAAATTTATTCTACTCCAAAATGTACCTGCCGAATTCTCCATTATTTAGTTATTACGTTCGATTATATTGATAATTAAGATATATAATTAAATATTCATTAAAATTTATTCCAATTTATGAATTCGAATAATTATTAATTATGTATTACGTTAACAGCTAACATGTACTGGTTATCATTTTAATTAAATATATTAATTAGAACATAGAAATGTTATGATAAAATTTGGATAATTTCGATTCGTATATTTAATTAAAATTATAACCATTACATATTAGCTGTTAACTTAATACATAATTAATATTCATTCGAATTCATAAATTTGAATAAATTTTAATGAATATTTAATTATATGTTTTAATTATCACATTAATTAAATATAATAGTTCAATTAATGGAGAATTCGGCAGGTATATTTTGGAGGGGATTAATTTTTTTTTTTTAATATCTGACAGATTTGGAATATATATATAAAGGCGCTGTTTCATTCAGCGTCTGGCGCTGTTTCATTCGGCGCCTTTATTTATCTACCTTAATTGCTCTCGTAAACAAAGGCGCTGAATGATACCTCGCCTGACGAGGTATGAAACTCCGCAAAAGACAAATTTGAAATATTTTTAAAAACTTGGTTATTTCGTTAATTAACTTAAAAAAGTTGGTTATATACTAAAAATTTCCTACATATAATTATTTGGTTGTTTTTGGTAGGCACGAAGGTATATTTGGGTAGCCGTGTGAGATTCACGTGCACAACAAAATGCCCACGAAGCTTCCTAGCAAGAGGGCATTGCATTACTCATGGAAATTTAGCCTATATATTTTGTTGAGATATTTTTCATATATTATTGCATTGCACTTGCACCGACTTGAACATGCAAGAGTGGAAAGGAATATAATATAATATAATATAATATATCTATGTTGTTAACTTAAGTTGTTAATGGATCTAACGGCACACACGAGTCAGACCCACATGCAGAATTGAATAATGGCCAATGGATCTGTCATGAGAACGAAATGACAAAATTGTGGGGGTTTCGTAAGTTAATATGTGGGTCCGATTCAACTACCATTTTCTACGGGTAGTCCTGTTTGGTTTGTGGTACCGTACCGGTGCCTAGCTGTCCGTCCACTTAATTTTCTCGCCTGGGTCTCCATAGTGGTTGGATTATTTTATTTTCAATTGATTGCTTCTTATAATTGTGGTTCGTTGAGTTTGAGTTGAGTTCGAATCATTCATATTATTGCATGCTTACAATTGTTACTTACAATTATTTCATAGTAGGGTTTTTTTCAATTGATTGCTTCTTATAAATTTCTGAAAATTTTCTGAAAATAGTTATATTATAAATTCCTGGAAAATAAATAAGAATAGAAAGTATGGTTAGTCTATGTAATTTAATTTACATTATTATTATTATTATGCAATTATTTAATTTATTTTTTTACTTCCAGAAATGATTTATTATTCATTATTCATTATTCATTATTATTAAGAATAAAAATATTGCTCGAAGGGTAATTTGGTTATTAAAAAAATATAACATTTCAATTAAGTTAGTTTAATGGAAATATGATGATATAATATTTTTGGAGTTTTTAAAAAGTCTTTTTATTTTTAAATATCGAGAAAAGTCAAGGTTTTCATTGAAACTTTCTCATATTTTAATACTTATATATTATTTCTTAAATTATGAAAGTTTGTAACATAAAATTATTAGGGATAAAATGGTCAAATTTAAAAACATAACAATCGGTCAGGTTAATTTTTATAATAAACAAAAATGTAGGGGTTTCAACAAAAGAAGAAGAAAAAAAGACACATGACTTTTTTTTTATATAATATTTTAATAGTTATATTTTATTTAATTATGAAAATTTATAAAATAAAATTATAGGAATAAAATAGTCAAATTTAGAGAGATAACAAACAGTCAAGATTTTTGTATAATCATCAAAAATGTAGGGGTTTCGTAGAGAAAAAAAACACGGGTATTGAGGGAATCTAAAAGAATGTGAGGTTTCCATAATATTTAAAAAGGTTGGGGGCTTTTGGAAAGTTTCTTTATTTTAAAAGTTTTAAAAAAATAAAAAAATTCTACTACTTCGGAACGCTCTAATTGAAAGGAAAATTTTCATTATGAATTATGGCGTTTATATAAATTAATAAATAATATTAATTCTGATGAGAAATTATTACCTCTCGTTACAAAAAAAAAACCTACATTGCAGATATTGTTCTAGTATTAATTATATCTAAACAATGATCTTAGTATTCTTTTTTTTAATAAAGTGCCTTGTTACTTTCCATTATTAATTATATCTAAACAATGATTTTAGTATTAATTATATCTAAACAATGAATTATGGTATGATTTTCCAACTCGTGCAAGTCTTCAATACGTGATCTTCCTTCTTGAAGATTGTCCGCTTCGTTTTTCATGAATTGCGGACTTCATCCATGTCTCCTCATGTGTCAATCTCGATATGCTCCGTCATCTTCTCTTTATTTGTATATTCCTATTTTGACCCACTTGGAAAAAATTGTTGGAATGACCGATATTGTTTTGAAACAATCAAATAGAATTTGAAACAACACGTTATACAATGAAAGGTGTAATGATACGACACACTCCAAAGACGAGTTCCATTTAAGGTATTAGAAAATTAAGAGAACCTTCTATGATTATAAAGAATTGGCCGAAAGAGATGGATGCGGTTGGAACTATGTCGAGAATTTACCTGTTGTCCCATCCAAAGAAGCATAGTCTGAGTTGACTAAGATATATGTTCTTGTTTACATTTACTAATATATGTACAATTAGTCTAATATAATATGAAATATATATTTTATTTGTTTTACATAGGTGAACAAGAAGTATAGTATTCATGACATACATAAATTTTCATACGGGGATGGAGGGGTTATGTAGGACAAATGTGGCTACCGGTGCTAATAACATCACTTTCAACACATTGTCCCGCGATCTTGAGGATGTGTGTTTGTCTGATACCACTCAAAGCCTTGCAGAAGAAGAATTAGATGGATTTGATTTGAATTGTATGTGTCATCGGGCAAACCGAGTCATCTATCGGGAATCAAATTGTTGGAAATTTGTCTATCGATGATAGCTATGAAGTGCAAATCGAGCCACGTACCCAATCATCCCCATGAAAGTGTGGTCGTGGAGTAGAAGCAACGAGAGGTGAATCTTCTATGCATAAAGGCTAAAAACCATAAGTGATGGAATTTTTTTTGGAGAAAGTGTTCAAAAAAATGAGCAATTCTCGAACTGCAAGAAGATCGTAATGTTATAACCTCACGTTGGGTTGGATTACGACCCAATTGGTCAGATATCAATCTAGTTTGTCAAGATGTTATGGCATAAATTTGAATTTTTTGACAAGTAGCCTTCTGAAAAAACTCAATTTGTAAGAAGAGCTATAGTTTTGCCCAATTTGTAAAACTAACACTTTTGCCAGGTGGCCTGGCGAAAGAGAATGCTCTTTCGACAGATGGCCTGACGAAAGTGCTTAAGAATCAAATTTCCCTGTCAAGAGAGGTCTAAATCTAATCAGTGCTTGTATGGATGGCAAATCCATGAATCCTATAACTCTATTAGGTTGATTAAACCATACATCCCATATCTTGAACATTATAACCCTATACCCTGAATCCTATATCCTGAACCCTAAAATCTTATACCACGAACTTTATAGCCCTATATCATGAACCTTATTATGTTGATTAGACCATACATCCTATAACCTGAATCCTACAGTTCTATATCCTATAATTTGTCCAAAACAAATTCTAATTTGTTCTCTTTCACATGATTTACAACTTGCATCTCAAAAAATTTCTAATTCTCATTCTATCATTTGCTCAAATCTATTCATGAAAGGGTTAAAAAAAATCAATCTCTTGGCGAAAGAGAGGACCGTCGGGTCACCTGGCGAAAGACAACAATTTCAGAATTTTTCATTCTCTACAAGCACTGATTAGATTTAGACCCCTCTTGACAGAGAACTTTGATGCTTAAACATTTTCGTCAGGTCCTCTGACGAAAGAGTTTTGTCAGGCTCCTTGACGAAAGCGTTAGTTTTGCAAATTAGACAAAATTATAATTTTTCTTACAAATTGAGCTTTTCAAAAGGCTACTTGTCAAAAAAAAATACCATAAATTTGGATCCAAATGAACTTACAAGTGTCATTGCGATATTGGCCAATCCATGAGTCTGTGTCACATTCATGAATATAGGAGGAGGTCGGTTACAAGAATGGATATCTAATTTGTTAGCACCATTAAACAACCAAAACAAGCCTCCTACAACCTCTAATATTCAACCCCCTCTTAATTTTGCTTCAATTCAGTACCAAGAATTTTAGATGCCCTCAAATTTCCACTTTGATCATTTACAAGGTTTTCCACTACCCCACGGGCCACGGCCCCTAAAAAAAATAGTTGGAGAATGAATAACTTGAATTTTGCGATGATAAAATTAATAATAAAATAAGCTCAAATTATTTGGACGGGCATGAAAAAAAGTATTTCTCCATTTTGGCCCAACCCAAATTCGAACTGGGGTTACCCCGCTCAGTAGAACTGAAATATAAACACACCGCGAACAAGATTGCATCCAAAAGCGAGTAGGACACCTCAACGTTAGGAGTTGAGCTGCCACAGGAAAAGAAGGTAATCTTTTCGGATCCAGAGGACGGTGTTCTAACTCAATAACAAGATTGGACTTGGGAAAATTATTTGAATACCTAGGCAAGGTTCAATACTATTTGGTGTTACATGCGGTGTTCTAAATATCACTGATATGGATCGGTATGTCGGTTTCATATTTCTAATCAGTGTCCCTCCGTTACGATATGCTCAGTATCGGTTGAGTAAATTAGTCGGCCGATACATGGACCGATATGATCCGATATGGACCGATTTAGATTTTAAAACATAATTTATTTTTAATATTATTTTGGACTCCCACATCTTTTAACAATATTTTGAAATCGATTTTGATCCGGACGAGGTTAGACTTTCATTGGGGCATCCGCATCAATACCGATGGTGAATGAACACGATTTCCTGATTTAGTTTATTGTATTATTTATGAGTTTTATCTTATAATTATAAATGTATTTTTAGTTTAATTTGAAATTTATGTTTTATTGTCTTATTGTTGAATATTAATCATGTAAAATTTAAATTAGTTTAATAAACTTAATGTAAATTAATCAATTTAATATATTGATATTAAAAAGTACATAACCGCTATACCGTTGATATTTTTCATTATGAATCGTTATCTGACCGATCTGTAAACGATATGTCATATCTGTAACATTGGTTACATGTCGATATATCGAGGTGATCTTGTATCAGCCTTTATATTATGAGCCCGAAATAGTCAAAAGGCCCCAATTTCAAAAGTACAAAGGCCAGTAAATCGACAAATCAATTTGAAACAAAGTTTAAAACTTGAAACTAACATGAATAACATTTTACTACAATGTCATGAAACGATACTATGTTCAACAGAGGTGGACAAAAAAAGATGTTATGTTACGATGACTAGTAATAACAGCAAAAATAAAAAAAGGAAAGAACAAGAAGAATCTATGATGTACAAGTCTTCCAAGTCGAATGAAAAATGTTACAAAAAGATTTTAAAGTACTAGGAGGAGCCTCTACTACCCATTACACCCAAACTTAGGAGAGAGAGAGAAGAGAAGAAGAGAAGAGACACGGTATCCACTCATCTATTTACCACATTGAAATATTATAATATGTGCCCTTCCATGCTGACCCGGCTTCTTCAAGAGCTTTCTCACTCATTCTGCCCACAATTATTCAACATCATTATTGATAACATTAATTGCACATAGATAGATGATAGAGAGAGAGAGAGAGAGAGAGAGAGAGAGAGAGAAAACTACCTGAAACCAAGAGCAAGGCACGTCCACCAAAGAAAGGCATGTCAAATTCCAATTCAAGCAAAAAGAGAAATAAAAAATTCTACAACTGACAGGGCGTCCTTTCAAAGAGAAGAACACAAAATTAAAAATTACACGAATCTTGGACCGAGATTATCAAGAACAAAAAAATCTAACTAAAAAAGAGTTCTGACCTAGAGCGAAATAGTTTATCTAATGGATAGGGCAGCGGAAGGCAGAACAGGTCTCTTCTCAATTGATTCATAATGTAGGATAAAATTGTCCTGCAATTTCAACACACCACACATTTTTATTATTTTTTCTAAACTATGATTGGATGAAATTTTAAAAGTTTCTTCTATAACCTTGCGAATTGTGTCCCAAATGCTGGGATCGAAGCAAAAGTAAGAGCCCCTTTCACAAAGTTGAGTCTTCACAAGTGGCTCCACATTCGGTACTCTCGTTAGCCATGCTCTCAGATCTCTGTGGTAAAACCACCCTCTCACATACCTAACAATGTCAAAACCAAAATAATTATCTATAATTCCGATTTTCTTTTCTTTTCAATTATACAAAATGCAAAAATAGAGTTTTTTTTCTCTCACAGTTCGCTAGCAGCATATAACTGAGCTTCATCCTTTGGCATACTATATAAATGTTAACAAAAGGTTATGAATACTATTAATAAATTCATGACAAATCAAAGTAAGAATATATATACAACGTACCTATAGAAGATATAAAATAGCGTCACGGACTGAAACTTCCCAAAATGCAGTGGCTACACCCACAAAATAACAATCATTACAAAAAAAATACAAACGAAATAAATAAATAAAATAAAATAAAAAGTAAGATAGAATTAAAGAGGATACTTGGAGAGAAGGGGATGGTTCAGAGGCATAGCAAGCAGGAATATGAAACTCAGGGTCGCCCTTAACGATTTCAGGAGACCAAGGAGACCCAAACATCTTAAACAAATTCTCTGGCGAGTTCAAGTTCAGACCCAGCGTGGTCAAGTCAATACCCAGAGCAAGCGTGGCTAGATCCGGCTCGTTACCCCTAATCAACGGCAGCAAACCCAGCAAAGAGTACGGATCTTGAGGCGCGGAAGAAGGGGAACTGCTCGAACCCACTTGGATGGCTTTCATGCTCGGCTCGCGGTGCAACTGGTGTTGGAGTCTGAATTGTGATTGATTGTTGCTTTGTGGCGGCACGGCTTGTTGTTGTTGTTGGAGTTGTTGGATCAGTTGTTCGTACGTGTTTATCGCGTTGTTGGGGTTGTTCAGCGGTCTCAATCCAAGATTTTGCGCGCCACCTGTACTCTGTACCTGAATAAAGATAACATTTTAATGTGTACTGTACTGTTACTGTGAAAAGGAATTACGATGGTGTGGTGTGGTACCTGAGAGTGGTACGGGCCATGGGAAGAATTGAAGATGTCTGAACTGTGCAAGTGAAGCAAATCTTGATTATTCGCTGAAGTGAAGGAGATATTTGCATTGCTCACTGCGTTGCTGCTTTGTTGGTGTTGTTGTTGGCGATTTGGCACGTAAGTACCTCCCATGTTATAATTCGCACTCGATCTTGCGGCCATCTGTATATTACCATTATTATTATTAGAAAAAAATAATTTTGATTTCATTGGTTATTTTTAATTGACGTTTGTTACGGGATAGTGTTGAGCCTGCATCATGGAGACGTTGTCGTGAAGTTGGTCCTTGTGATGCATATCCATTGTATACTCTGCATTGCTTCCTCCTTTTGATATTAAAAAAAAAATATATCAATCATAAGAACAAACTTTCATAACATTGAAAAAAATCAAAATGATAAAAAAAATACACCTTTATAACCAGGTAAAGCAGGAAAATCCTCGTTCTGAATGCTAAACTCTTGATTTTGCTGCACAATCGTGTTAACCCCAACTCCTTGCTTTCTTATATTCCCTAAAAATCAAAATAAAAAACAACAATAATAATATAAGATCCAATGAAGAACAACACAATATAAGACAAAACTGTCAAGACAAAGTTACCAAATTGGCCTTGGGGCCCACCACCAGAACTGGGACGGCCAGTCAATTGGGGGAAATCGTTGATGTCGAAAGGAGAAGTATCGCTAGAATTCACATCGTGTAGCATTCCAACTGAATTTAACGCGTTATTATTTCCACCTTGTACTTGTCCACTCGTCGCGTACGAATTTCCAAGCATGCCAATCAATTGTTGTTGCCCTGGCCCACCTATTTATTCAATTCACATTAATCTCTCCAAAATTAAAAATAAAAATAAAAAGGACAAGTTTAAATACCTTGGGCGAGCATGCCGCTCATTAAGCGGTTGGACCCCTGCACGTTCATATTCCCGGTACCGGGATTGGTACCAAGATTCATTCTTGATTGGATGCCAGATACAGAAATGCCTCCTGACGAAATGGTTCTGCCGATACCGGTATTGCCCGTAGCGACCATGTTATTGACGGCGCTGTTTATTCTCGGCGCGAGATTGCCGAGTACTGGATTCACGGTCATGCCAGGTGGCACGTTACTTCTGTTCCCTCCAGTTGTTAAATTACTGGACATGCCTGGCATGGCGTTCAAACCCGAGTTCCCTATTCCTCCTCTGCTCGTCACCCCAGAATGCCCATGAGGTATCTAAAAATAAAAAATAAATAAAAATTAATTGTAGTTAGAATGGAAATTTCAAATATTTTGATGTTTATGATGTACGAACCTGAGACATTGCGACTGGCAAGTTATTTGAAGCGAAGCGATTAGCAGAGATGTTCGCACCGGGTTGTTGAACGCCAGAAGAGGCAATATTTCTTGGTGCTAAAGAACCTGACATATTTGGCATGTTGAAGTTTGCATGCATATTGTGCAGGCCTTGGATTTTCAGAAAAGGACAAAAAAGACGGTTAGGGTTTGTTTATGTTTGTCGGGATTTGAGAAAAGGAGGAATTTTGTTTTTGGGTTTACCTGAGTGATGGTAGTTCTGCACATTTGCAGATTGGCCCGAAAAAGATGTCGTGAAGGGCCTTCCTGTTGAATCCGTAAGATTTGAAGTCCCCCCATTTAAGTTTGTCTGCATGATAAGGTATGATTAAAACAAGAATTATGGTTATTAAAGCTGAATTAAGCGACAAAAAAAGGAGAGCTTCGGAGTAATGAAGAAAAAAACAAATAAATGGTAATTACGATGAAAATTGGTGATTAGATGAAAAGGAAGAGAATTACATTTAGTAACCCTGACATTACGAAGAGATTTTATCCAGATATCAACACCGAATGCAGAATCTCCACATACCTTGAACTTCTTCTCGATCTGAAATAAAAATTGTCATGCATGTGATTTAACCTAAATGTGAGTGATATTTGGTTCATAATTCAATAATCGGTAATCAGATTGTCATTATCTATAGCACTGGCAAGAAACAACTTCCTACAGACACAGATTTAGCACAAAACTATCAACCAGCAATCATAATTCTCATGCACTTAGTACAAAAAAACTAAAAAGGTACAACAAGCATTACAAGAAATCAAATTACACCGAATTCAGATCAAAATTCGAACCAAATCGAATGATATTTTACTTCCCAAAGCAAATAAAGTTCCAACTCTGACTCTAGCAAAGAAAAATTAGCTACGATAGCAAACAAATAACCGTAATACAGACAAAAATTCTCACTGAAAATGAGAAAGAGAAGCGATCTAAGAAGATAACACGGCTTCCATTTTGATCACAACTCAGATCGTTCCAGATCGAACCCTAGCTCATTAGAAAAAGGGAGAACAGTGGAAGACAGGAAGAGAGAGAAAGAAGAGAAACCTTGCAGAATCAGTGTCGTAATCAGCTGGAGAGTCTCTGTCGAATCGGATAAAGATAGAAGGGAGGAGCGAGGGGAGGGAGGGGTGTTTCGGTCACTTGGAGAAGATGAGAGAGAGAGAGAGAGAGAGAGAGAGAGAGAGGAAAGAAAGAGGGAGAAGAAAAGAAAGTTTCTGCGAGAAAATTAGGGCTGGGGAATTCGTAGCTTGTTCAGGGGTGTTTTTGCCTTTTTGCATGCTGTGTGTGTTTGGATGGAGTCATGAGATGACTCATGGGTTTGTGTAATGTGGTCTCTCTTTATCTACGTTGGTGTGCTCTCTCTTTTAATATAATGGAGATCTCCGTTGCGTATTATCATTAAATTACCTTAAAAAATTGAAATTTAGGAAGTTTTTAGACATTGTGTAATTTGTAATTTATTGCATAAGATTTCGTATTTTGAATTGCTTATATACAAAAATTTAAATGCATTAGGTTGAAAACGATACAACGTTTATTTATGACGCGGTGTCAATATAATTTTTTGGAATTGTGTCGTTTTCTCATAACATATGTTCAGTAACGTATTTTTGTGCATGCACACTGCAAACTTTATTTTTTCAACAAAACATAACGTAAAATCTAAATGTATGTATTGATTCACGGACCGATATAAATCAACGTGTTGAGCAAGAAATCACTATTCACTGTATTAGTTCTTTGATTTTCAGATATATTATTTTTTATAATGCAACTTATGAATATTCTAAATCATTAGAAATTATTTCAGGTAATATTATGTAGTATTTCTAATACAAATAATACGTGGATATATTTATGTACAAATAAATGAGTCATATTTGTTCTGGAATTTTCAAATACATGTTGTACATACAAATATATTTTTTGATCGTCTTACATAATATGAAACATTTCAAATATAATATATATAGTAATACATGACGCATTAAAAACGTCCAAATAACATCGTGTTTTTTTATCCATATTAATAGAGTATAGCACGTGACAAATCAATATTATATGTGTTTTAACACCATCACATCTATGCATGATTTCAAACAAAATTTCAACGTGTATAACGTAGATTTTTTTGTATATTTATCACAAATAAAAAAAAACCGTCTGAAAACCCCCTCCGTTTCATTTTGACAAAATTCAACATTGAATATAAAAAACAAAAGATTAAAAACAGAAAATAAAAAAAAACTCCACTACATTAGGATATCCTTATTAGTTTATATATATTATATCGATAATAAAAAATAAAAAAAATTATTCACATATAATATAACAAACAATAACATCACATTTCATTTGTCAAATTTATTTTGACAAATGGACATGTACAACAAATTCTAAATGGAGATGATTGCCATTAAGTGACGGTGGTGGTAGTGTAGTAACGGCTTCGCACTTTAATGGTTTTTTTACCGAAGGACTGGACCATCATAATCTCCCATCTTGGGCCGGGACGCTAACTTTGGATTTGGACACTCAACTCAAACTCAGAATAAAAATCTAGATACACCCGGCTCATATAGTCCATAGATACTTTAATATCTTGAGACTTGGGAGTTGGGAGTGGTTTTATTTTACGAGATATTGAGGAATTAATAAATTATAGTGGATAAAAGAGAAGAGAAGACCTTATATTAAACTCATCAATGTCTTCTTCTTTTATCGGCCCAACAAAACCAGGCCCATCTCCCATCTCGCAGCTTCATTTTCTGTTCTTCTTACTTCTGACTGCCGAGTGTGTTCTTCTCAGAGGCAATACCACAAGCACCTTGCGTGCATCCCCAATGGCGCAGAGAGTTCTCCTCAGACGCCTTTCTCTTCTTCCATATCTCACCAGATCTACAATTATTCCTTTCTCCACCTCTTCCAACACCACACTCGATCACCACGAACAGGAGTTTCCTTTACCCTCGACCAATCTTAACCAAATTCTTCGGCAAGACGTACAAGCCGTAATTTCATCTTTGCACGACTTCACATCCGATTCATCCAAGGAGGAACTTCAATTAGAATCATGCGGCATGACAATATCTCGAGAGTTAGTATCAGAATGCTTAGCCAGGCTGAGAAATGAATGGGAAGCAGCATTTACAGTTTTCCTTTGGGCGGGGAAGAAACCAGGTTACACACACTCGATTCGTGAGTATCATTGTATGATTGCCATTTTGGGAAAGTTTAAACAGTTCGATTCTGCTCGGAGTATTATAGAGGAAATGCGAATGAAGGGTTTGGTTAAACCCCACACAATTTTGATCTTAATACGAAGGTAATTTTAATTAGTAATTAGAGATATTGAGATAAAAACCGAATTTTAGTTTTTAATTGAAACCCTTGCAGGTATTGTGCAATACACGACGTAGCAAGTGCGATTAATGCATTTCACACCCTGAAAAGATTTGGATTTACACCCAATATAGAAGAATTCGAGGATCTTTTAAGCGCATTATGCCGGTACAAAAATGTACAAGATGCAGAGCATTTATTATTAAGCAATCAAACCAATTACCACTTGGAAACAAAGAGTTTCAACATAGTGCTCAACGGGTGGTGCAATGTGATGGTTAATTTGCGAGAATCAAAACGGTTTTGGCGAAATATGGATCTTAGAGGGATAAAAAAGGATATTTTCTCTTATAGTAGTATGATTTCTTGTTTCTCCAAAGCTGGTAATTTGAATGACGTCTTGAAACTGTTCGATAAAATGAAAGCGAACCAAATCGAACCTGATGTGAAGGTTTATAATTCGATAATTTTCGCTCTCGCAAAGGGAAAATGTATCGATGAAGCTAAATCCATGATGAAAAATATGCAAGAAAATGGTATAAAACCAGACCAAGTAACTTATAACTCTCTCATAAGACCTCTTTGTAAAGCTAAAAAAATAGACGACGCTAAGGAGGTGTTCGATGAAATGTCTAACAGAAAAATACAACCTTCTCTAAGAACCTTCCACTCGTTCTTTGACATTTCAAGAAACTCCGAGGAGGTTTTTGAAATTTTGAATAAAATGAACGAAACGGGTTGTAAACCCGCAATGGAAACATATATAATGCTTATACGAAAATTTTGTAGGTGGAAACATATCGATAGCGTTTTAAAATTATGGCACGAGATTATGCCTAAGTATGGGTATAGTCCTGATCGAAGCGCATATATATCGCTGATAAACGGGTTGTTTCTAAATGGTAAACTAGAAGAATCATGTAAATACTATGACGAAATGAAGACTAGAGGATTTTTGCCCGAGCCTAAAACCGAGGAAATGATTCAAGCATATATTTCTGGTAAAGAAATTGCTTCTCGTCCCAATTTGGGACACATGATCAGAGAAAAGGGGTTTGTTATTTACAAACGATGATTATAACTTCCATACTTATATTCTTTTAAGTATTTTATTTATGTCATTTGAATGATTAATGGAGTTTAATATAAGGAAGCTTAATTCCTTTACCTTATATCTGGTAGATATCTACATCTCTTACCTAACCATGATACGTATGTATGTGATATGTATTATTCTATATTGCCATCTCGATCATTAAGTTTTGCTAATTCACACGTGTAATACATACACGTGTCCAGTTTTGAATGTTTCTAACATTTTTCACAAATTAGTGTAATTTAACGTGCACGTATATTTCACGTGTCAATAATATAATGATAAAGACTAAAGACTAGTATTATTATTCTATATTGCATTTACATTTGATCATGTAATCTTATGTGAAATAATAAACAACTGATTAGACTTGGTCTAATAAGAACATAACCAATAATAATAGTCCACAACATTAATGTAGGATGATGTGATTTTCTAAGAATATTTAAACATAGTGTAATATAATGACGCATAAATGACTATCCCACAATATGATTTTTAAAAAATCTAACAAAAAATTAGTGATTGATATTAAACCACATCACTGAATCTAATGATTCAAATTAATACTTACAAATAGTCATACAAAATACATGTCTTAAAATGATCAAATATAATATTAATGTATATGATGCAGTCACATTACCCAATCTAATGGTTAATAATCATGATAAGGATGATGATATGATTTCACGAAAAGGCTAAAAGATAGGTGCAAAATAAGGAGGTGGGTAAATTTCCATTGAATAAAACAATAGAATCCTACTAAATACTAAAACTTGTATTTAATCACTCTTCTATACATTGTTTATTCTTCTTCAAAATGGCATGAAATTGCTCAGATTGAACTTCATATGAGGAGAATTAACTGCCGATAAATAGTACTCCTGCCCAGCTGGAACCTGTAATGGGGCGGGTACATTCAAACCCGACCCGAAATTCGCGTAAGGATTTTGCAAGTCGTCCAAATTCAAGTCCATGAACCACTCATTATCCTCCTTGATTTTCATCTCTGTGTGACCATTGCTCCTCATCTCTGTGTTATCTATCTCCGACTCGTGAAAGCTTTCAGAATCTCCGAACGAATCGTGTTGTTCGCTATACGACGCCTCTTGTCGTACCGCCATTCTTGGTGCCGGTATTTGTTCCGGTACCGTAATCTTTTGATTCCTATCCCATGTATTCTTCTTGTTGTATAACCGGCACAAGACCCATTCATCTAGCTGAAATATATTCAAAATTTCGCATTTTAGTTCGAGTAATTTCTCAATTGTAAACAAAGAATATTTAAATTTTAAACTAAAGATTAACATACCCTTTGGTTTCCATTCTTGCTCGGGGACTTGTGATTGACGGCGAGTCTGTACTCGTGCATGATCCAATCGGTTTTAATCCCTCTCGGAGCTTTACCAGAATAAAACACCAGAGCTTTCTTTATACCGACTTGTCTCGCACTGCCTTTAGGCGTGACGGGCTTGTCGGCACCGGTGGCTTTCCAGTATCCTCTTCCTGCCGCTCTATTAGGTCTCGACCCGTTTGGGTATTTACGATCTCGCGGCGTGAAGAAATACCATTCTTTTTGACCGAACAATGCTTTCTCTGTTCATGTATACAAGAATATAAATTTAGCTTCTCGCCATGTAATAATACCGAAAAAAAAAACACAAAGAAGGGAGATATGGCGGACCTGGCAAATTCCAAGGATCGAATTTGTACAAATCGACTTCGGCAATTATCTCGACGGGAAGCCTCAGGCCGGCGACTTTGCGGGCGAGATAGTTGACCACCAGCTCCTCGTCGGTGGGATGAAACCTAAACCCCGGTGGCAAGTTGAGCTCTGCTTCTGCATCTCCTAACGCCATTGATGATGAATACTTTTTTAAAGTTTTGTGAAGTTTTATCTGTTTGGGAAGAAGAAGGGGGTTGGTTTGGTCATATATATACGGAGTGGCTGTGGGGGTAGCAGTAGGGGGGAAGTTTCGAGTTTGGAAAAGATGTGGACTTTGTGATTTTATCTTTTAAGCCGACGAAGAATAATAATACTATGATTCCTGAATGCTGTGGAACTGTGGAAGGGCTATCCTATCACAAAGACAACGTGCTATTTTCTTTTGTCTTTTTTTGTCTGCGGTTTTTTGTTTTAATTCCGAATTTCGAATTTCTTTTGATATATTATTAATCAGGTTTGATAAGGAGAATTAAAAAAAAAAATTCAACAAAAATTCGCACGTGCAAAATATACTGATGAAAATAACAAAGTATACTATTCAAATTAGCAAAATATACTGATGAATATAATATGTTAACATGGTTAAAATTGAGAATAGAATAATATATTTTCAACAGTATATTTTGATGAATACAAAAATATATATTGCTAATTTCAACAGTTTATTTTGATTTTTGTATTTTTTTTTTTTTATTAATTTTTGTTAGCATTTCTATATTATTAATTGTTACCAGAATAATTAATTTACATGATTCGATAGAAAAATATGTGATTAAAGAGATAACGAAGATAGTAGAAGTATCTACTTATCTAGACAGGCAATATCTTTTGTTGGGGTTTTATGGCGGTAGAAAATGGCAGATTAGACTTTTCCATAGCTTTTTTAAGTGATGTGAATGCAGGAAATAAAATCACGTGATTTGTATAAATTAATATAACACGTGTGCGCAGCCATGGTGGTGCGAGAAACATTGAACCCGGTCATGGCATGTGTGAGGGGATGTGAGCCTGTGACTCGCTCTTGAATGTGGTTGGACAAATGTTGGGACTGACGTGGGCCTTTCAGGACTCAAAACTTCAAGAGGCTGTGCTGTGAGGTCAGTGCCGACGTTTCGGCTCTCCCCACTACGTACCGTACCTTCTATTAGAATGATAAAAATAAAAATACTATATTGTAAGTGCTAAGTTTGAAATTTTATTTAACCTCGCCTATTATTTGTCTGGAAAATTATATTTGTCTCCACAAAAATAAAATAAATACCCTCGATGACAACATGGAGGGTGTATTATTTTTTTGTTAACCGGTCCATACCTGTCACAATCTTAATTAAAATTAATTATTTGTTAATTTGTATGTTTGTTAATTGATCCGTACCTACCCCATTTTATTAAAATTAAATTTTTAATTCAATTAACCAGTAATTTAATTAACGTAATGATGTCATGGAAGAAGTATTTCTCACTTTTGTGAGGCACCATATATGCTCTCTATTTGCGTGTGTGTGTGTGTGCGCGCGCGCGCGTGTGTGTTACTTCATATGTCACAAGTTCACCAAAGCTAATTTTTATGATTTATTTGTATTTTTTCAATGTATTTCATAACAACGACAACAACAATAATAATATGTTGTGAAATATATATCAAATATTTTCTCATATAAAATTAAATATATTATTTCTTAATTATTAATAAGAGACTTTTTCTATCTGTTATCTAATTTTTTTATGTTGTCAATAAAATGTGAATTAAAATGATTTTTGACTTGGACTAAATGTACATTTTGCATCATTTAAGTGATATAAAAAATATAAAAATTAAAATTACGAGACAATATCAATTGGACGAATAGGAAAATTTACCAATTTTATTTATTACTATAGTTAAATGTAACACGATTTATATTTTATGTAAAAAAAATTAAGTACCGTTCACAATAAGTAATCGCTTGTTGGGTATTATTAAAAAAAAATTATGTGAAATGACTTTTTTGATACTTTTATTTTATTTATATAGTTTATTTTTATGAGGGGTAATTTTTTGTCAACATATGTGGAGTAAGTATAAACTTGGGTTGTGACCAAAGTTGTCGTGGCGTTGCGTAGTATTGTAATTATGTTTCTCAATTCAATATAAAGCTATCATTTGCAATTATAATTAATGTTAATATATCTTCCAAATACAATTATATGCTAAATATATTAATGTTATCGTATTTTGTTACTTATCTTAATCATCTATATGTGTTATGATTACTTTATGTTATGCTAGCAAACGTACATTATTGCTAGTGTATGTTAATATTAAAGATTAAAGATATAACACAATTTTAACAAAGCATGATAACAAATAGTATATTGTTGTTATTATACATAATATTGTATGCTCTCTTGATTATAATACTAATAAATTTTCCATTTTATACAAAAAACAATTAAAATTATACTTGAAAAATAATGAACGGAGACAAATAATGAAATAATTAATATCGAAATTTAACTAAGCAAAAACATAATTATAAATTTTTTAATATCGTATGGTATTTTCAAATTTGAAACTTAAAAAATATAAATAATATTCGACGTATGTTAGGTATGTTAGAGAACTTATTTGTGTTTTATAGGTAAACTCTTTTCTTTTTATTATTTTTTGAAAAAAACCACAGTCAAGTTCTTTTAAGCCAAACCACAACTATAATCTACTTTGATTTATAGTTTAAAAAAAAACAATAATAATACATCAAATCAATTAACTTAAATATACATTGTGTTGCCTTCTATTTTCTTACATAATTTTGTTTCGCAAATTTAAGTTAGAAAAAAATGTTGGGTATATAATAAGACGTAGCTCGAAATCAATAGAAATTAAAGCAAATGTATTTGATGATTTTTTTAAAATTATAATTTAAAAAATATTAATATTGGAAGTATACATTAGTGTATTAGTATTTGGTATATGAATTATCCGTCTTTCATAAATTCATATAAAATTATAAATAGATGAATCTAATTTGTCCAGAGTCAGAGTGAACATAACAAATGATAAAAAAAATCCCCTTATAAGTGCAAGCGGTGCAATATCCTAAAAAAAATTCAAATATGTATTATAAAATGTGGTCATATGGGGAGTTCTATCATACACTCTTTTAAAAGTGTATTTTGGATATTTAGAATGGTGTATCATAAATTTTATTTTATATGGATATTTGTTTTTTCATGAACTATTCAAATTTTCTATTTAGCCTATCATTTATTAATAAATAAATATACTTGAAAATTTATCTTAAATACTCATTAATTGATAATTACTCAAAATAACCTTGAAAAGGGTGTATCATAAGCAAAAGGGGTGTATGATAGAACTCCCTACTATTTAATATTATTTGATAGGTACTTATATGTATAAGAAGTTATTTAGATGGATACACTATTTTAATAATTATATTAGTTTTTAAAATTTTTAATATGAAATTAGTTTGGCTAAAAACACAAATATAATCTACTTAGTATTATATGGGATTCTTATAGTTACGATTTTTGTAAAAATAAATAGTAATACAGAAAATTCTATAATGTACATAAAATACTTAAAATTCAATTATGTAAATATGCATTTTTTTGTTGCTTTGTATTTTCTTGCATAATATTTTTTACAAATTTCAAATTATGAAAAAGGTATGTATGAACTATGTTAATATGGATGTCAAAATAAAGAGAAAATTAAAATTAATTTATTTGATGGATTTTTAAAATTAAATTTTTAAAAATATTACTAATTTATGATGTATGTTTTATAGTATTACATATTAAAGTATTAATATTTCATATATAAATTTTTCATCTTCCATGATATTCACATTTGATCATGTAATTTTATATTGAATGACAAACATTGAATAAATTTAGTCCAATGTGAATCTAACCAATGATAATAGTCCACTTCATTAATGTATGCTGATGTGTCTTTCTAAGGATGTTTAAAACATGATGTGGAATAATCTGAAGAAAAATCAATGGTTGAGATCAAAACACATCAATAAAAATTGTATAGGATGAATCCACATAAAAAAAAATTAATGGTCAATAATAATGAATAGTCATGATAATATGGCTTCATGAAGATGTTCAAAGATAAGTGAAAAATAAGAAGGTTGGTAAATTAAAGTATTTGTGATGAATGAAATAAAGTGATTTATAATAGATCAGTAAAATGTAAAAACTTGAATTAATACTTCAGTTTTTTTTTTGGGTATGCAAGAAAGAATATTTAAATTTGTACAATCGCAACATGTTATAATTGTATTTTATATAAAGTATAGATATTGAAATGTAATGGAAAGAAAAGTGAGTAGTTTTGTTGCCGATTATAAAGACGGTTTAATTTATTAACTTGACAAAGAAGGAATCGGCCAGCTACGAAGACCGGCGGCTACTCTGGGCTTGTTGGTCGTATTCACATGATATAAAGGGACGGGAACCATAATTCTCAGTCCTGCTCTTATCATCAAAACCCTACACGTGGTGCCTCGTAAGAGTTATCAGCTATGTTACACGGTTCGAAAATGCAGAAATATTCTGAAAATATTTCGATACGGATACGAGTGTGATACAGTTCGGATACGCCACGTGACGTATCCGATTTATTAAATTGAATTCTTAACCGGGTTCATAAAATCTCGTGTTTTTTCGCAATTTTTGTGCATGTCTAAATCACATCATTTAAGTTAATTAAATCAATTTTTTTTTTTTAAAATCAGTTGGTACCGAGTTTTTAAAATCCGATTTGGGTTAGTTTTGAAATATTTTTCAAAATCAAATTATTTTTTGAAAAAAAACTTCAGACAAAATCATTGCAAGAAATGTTCTTGATGCTTGTGATCTTATTGTAGTCATGATCGTACAATATGCATTGTGTGTCACAAACAGGGTCGGACCTGGGTTTTGGCTCAGTTGACCCAGGTCACAGGCCTCCCAAATAAAAATGCCTCCCTTTTTTTCAAGTCTCATCGTATATACAAGTATTGATAGTAATAAAAACGACACAGCCCAACCCACTCAGCTTTAGTGTTTTAGTGGCCTCTCCGTGAATCGTACCCGACACCAACACCATGCCTCTGCAACACGACTTTGCAACTCACTCGACGGCGACTGCGACTGCGACATGATGCCGGGCGATGACTGGAGAGTGCTGTTAGGGTTCGAATTGACCTCGGATCCTCGCCACTCCACTCCAATTCGCATTTCGCTGCTGCAACTTGCATTTTGTCAATTTCCTGCTTCAAATTTACCTTTGAATTAACTTCTAGTCTTCACATACTTCGAATTTGCTTTGCAGTCTTCACTTTCGACTTTTCCGGCTTTGAATTCACCCTCGCTAGTTTCTCCAGAACCATACGACCATCCGTTACCCCTCTTTCACCTTGTTGCTGCCTCACCCGTTTCTCCCGAACAAGATGCTGGTGGACCAGTCGTCTGCGAGCTCGCCAACCCAATATCCCGTCGATTTGAACTTCAATTTCACTCACCTTACCTAATTCAGGTTCTAATCAATTAATTTTTGATTTAATTTCTTTCGAAACAAGTTTTCTCATGAATGTCAGCAATTCCATCAAGGCTTTTATTTTGTGAAATTTCATCTTCAATTTCAGGTCAGATTCAGAATTGCTGCTGCCAGTCGCCAATTCGTTGTCAGTCGCCGGAATTCTTGTTGTCGGTCGCTGCCAATTCATCGATATCAGTAATTTACTTGTACAATAGTTAATTTGGATTCGATAGCAAAATTCTAATTAGCGATTAGAGTTATAAAGTTTCAATGAATTATTTTTTTATGCAATTGAGATTTATTTTCTAGAAATTTGATGTCTCATATTTTTTTTGGCTATTAGAAATTTCATTTGTGATATTGCGAGGATACAAACTGTGCTAATAATTTAATTAGCCAGGTTTATAAACATGGCTGAATTTCATTCGCATCCCTTCAAAACCATAAACTATCACATATACCCATATCAATGAAAAAACTATTTAGTATTTCTCTAAGATAACTCTTCTTATTGATGTCGACATTTTGATTTTTTTTTTTTCTTTGTAGGAATGCTTGCATAATAGGTCTTTTTTGTTTTTAAATCCTTGTGATAATATCCGTCACGGGCCTCCGAAATTACAGGACGGGGCCTGGTCACAAACTTCTAGAATGTAAGATAATCTCGCCATTCATTCGGAATATATACGTATTATGTAATTAGTACCGACTTTTTCATTTTCATTCATCATTTCATTTATACTGGTAGTTTCAATAGTTTTGAGTCGAGATATATGTAATGTTTCTCTTTTGTGTTTACGTGTTCAAAACTTTTCTTTTTGCTTCCGATCAAATGTAAATTTTTTTTGTTATTCGAATGCATAGAGGGCATGTTTGATTTGAAGAATTTTGAGAGATATGTATTTTCAAATATATATATGAAGCAAAATCCATTGTTTTGTACATGTGATGAGATTATATAAAAAACAAATGCAGTTATTTTTTATATAAATAATAACAAATGATTTTGTCTTTGATTGCGAACACCGTATCACAAATCATGTCTAAGTAGAGCTGAGTTTGTTTTGAAGTTCAAAAACTTATGCCCAGATTGTATTAATAAGTAACTAATACAATGTGGTGAGTATTTACATGAGTATGAGAAGTATAATTTCCATGAGAAATGAAATCCTACGCTACTCATTATTCAGTCTTACTGCTATCTGTGTATTTATTATCTCCTCTTTAATCTACGGGACCATGTTTTTGTGCTTTTATCTGCTGCTAATAATATCCATATTTTGAATACGAATCCCAGTTCCCGCACCAAAATTGAATATCGAATTCGGTTCCGATCCAAAAATTAGTAATCATATCCATATCCGGATCGGATCCGGATCCGGATATTTTTTTTTCTAATCCGGATATTTCTTCGGATACGGTTTGGGTCGATTCGGGCAATATCCACACCATTGACATCCCTACTTGTAATGCTTGTGGTGACAGATTTGGCATATATCTTTTTCAATAATTTCTTTTTTTTTTTCAAAAATTATGCAAAATTGCAAATAGTGAAATCCAACACTTAAAAAAAAAAAAAATCCATTATCGTATTTTTCTAAAAAATGTTAAAATTTATTTTTAAAACGAGCAAAATAATCAATTTTCATTTGTAGACATTTATGTGGCAACATATGAACCATAGATTAATTTTTGATTTTGTGTGATTATGTTTTATTTGTAGACATTTATGTGTCACTTATTTTACACATAGTTTTAAAAAAATTTGGAATACCACATCACCTTACATTGACGATGAGTCAAAATATTATTCGTTAGGTTCATGTTGGATCAGTTGTATTTAATTTTGAATTTTTTCACAACATGTTACATGATCAATTGTGAATATAAATAGAATGTGAAGAGTTTAAATATCTAATATTAATAAATCAATATATAATATCATAAAACACACATCAGATATTGTTAGTATTTTTCATAATATAATTTAAAAAAATTAAGAAATATATTCACTTGAATTTTATCTTTATTTTGAGTTCCATATAATCATATATTCAATATTGTTCTCTAACTTAAAATTATGAAAACAATTATGTAAAAAAACAAAATATAAAAATAAGCATAATTGCATTAATGACTTGTACGCCTAATAATAATTATTATTAAAACTAGAATTGAAAAAAATTTGCACATACTATTAAGTATGTTATATTTGTATGTTTACTTAAAATAATTTCATGTTAATCTTTTAAAAAAATAATAAAAATGAAAGATATTTATTTACTAAATACAAGTAATTTCTGTAACTTATATAATATTTTTTCAATAATAAACATGAAACATAAAATTTATCCGACAGAAATAATTTTTTTGAATTTTTAAAATGTTATTATTCATATTTTTAGGCATGAAAATTTAAAATATCATGGTTACTTATGTCCACGCATGTTATTTTATTATCTTATAGTAACATTTATTCTTTTTTATACGTGTTGCATTTAAAATACTAAATAAATATTTCGCATTGTGTCGGATTCAAAAATAGTATAATGATTTTGTTATCATCTAACTTCCTTAATCAATATGATTTTTATTTTCACAAAATTTAATGCTTGATCCCGAAATATTATAACTATATATTATGTGTGTGACAAAACAAATGAAAACAAAATCGCCGCGAAGCGCGGGTAATCTCCTAATCTAATAATTATATATCACATACATGTAATTAATAAAGTAATAATCATGTACCACATGCATGTAATTAGATCCGATTGATGGTCTAATTAAGTTGTTTTCTATTTGTTATTTGTTTTTTTTGTTCGAAATCATAGTATCAATTACGATGAACTTGAAAACCGGAGATAGTAATAATCCCTAAATTCACATGTCTACAAAAATACAATTGATTCTTCTCCATCCTAATTTATTTGGAAGGCTCAGATGAAGATGAAGATGAACAGTGGATGTTTTCGAGTCACGGTGGACATTGTGACTATTGTCAAAGTGGACAATTTTGATTTTAATAATGGGGAGTTCTATCATACACCCTTTTACAAGGGTATTTTGGGTATTTTAGCAATTAATTATATTTGTAAAATGGTGTATCATAAAATTTATCTTTTATGGACATTTTTGTTTAAATGAACTACAAAAAATTCCAATTTAGTTAAACATTAATTGATAAATATATTTGATATCTTACCTTAAATATTCATAAATGGATAATTACTTCAAATAACCTTGAAAATGGATGTATGATAATGAAAGGGGTGTATGATAGAAGCCCCCTTTAATAATAGTCTACACTACAATGGACATTTTAATTTTAATTTTAATATATATTCAAAGTGTTTGACAATTTTGATTTTAATAATAGTCTACACTACGATGGACATTTTAATTTTAATTTTAATATATATTCAAAGTGTTTGACAATTTTGATTTTAATAATAGTCTACACTACGATGGACATTTTAATTTTAATATATATTCAAAGTGTCTGACAATTTTGATTTTAGTAATAGTGTTATATATTCAAAGTGTTTGACAATTTTGATTTTAGTAATAGTGTCCGCTACGATGAACATTTTAATTTTAATTTTAATATATATTCAAAGTGGACATTTTTCGAGTCATGGACACTCCCTGCATTCTTTTTTTTTTTTCTTTTTTTTTTAAATTGAAAATAAATATTTCAGGTAACGAGTTTTTCCGCGGATACAAATTTATCCGCGGGTTCGGATTTAGGTATCATTTTATATCCGTGAGGATTTTTTATTCGGGTTCGGAGAATTCCCGAAATTTTGGGTCGGATATGGACGAGACGTCCCCGAACCGGGGGCGTCTAGGGATGTCAATGGGACGGATAAAAACCTGAACCCGCGGGTACCCGACCCGAATGGGATGGGTAATACCCAAAAATATACCCGCGGATCGGGTAATATCCGAAAAAATACCCCCTCCGGGTTCGGATTCGGGTACGGAGGTAAATTTTTACCCACGGGTGTACTCGTTACCGGAACGTTAATCCGAAAATTTTCCGAAAAATACCCGAAAATATTGAATAATATGAAAATTTTAGATGTTTTATGAATTAATTATTTGTAATATTTGGATATTTAATGTATTTGTACAAGTTGTTTGTTTTATGTATTTAAAATTGTTGGTAATTTTAGGTATTTGTATAATATATTTTTATTTTTTATTTTTGTTAGATTGTCTATTAATGATATTCAGGTAACGGGTTCGGGCATACTCGTTATCCGCGGGTTCGAATTCGGATATGATTTTTTATTCGCGGATATTTTTTATTTGGGTTCGAATAATACTCGAAAATTCGGATTCGGATATGGAGGAGGCCTGTCCGAACCCGACCCGTCCCGTTGACATCCCTAGGACGACGGCACTGAATGATCCAGAAGAAGGAATAGGATATAGATGAAAATACAAGGCCACTATCTGTTGGGCCAGTATTCGTTGGGCCTGGAATGGATCGTATAATTATAAATAAATGGAGAGATAGTTTAGGTTAGTTTTCTTGAATGACAGTTTAATTATTGCGATGTCATGTCTATCTATGAATATATGTTGTACAAAATCATAGATATGTTACGGAAAAATAAATTGACAAATACTTGTATAAACTTCTGAGATTTTATACAAACTTTCGAAAGAGGGGTATATAAAGGAGCATTTCTGTATGTACCCCCTTTCAAAAAAAAAATTCAAAAACTAATCCTTTTTCGTAAATATTCCAAAACTAATCCCTTTCGAGTTTTTAAATCCCGCCAGCATCGACATTTAAAATCCCGCCATATTAATCACGTAAAAACTCAGTTGTGTCAGTTTTTGCAGAGTTAATTAAAACAAAACGGGATTTTAAATCACGCCATCATTAAACCTGTAAAAAGTCGGTTTTTTAAATCCCGCCACCATTAATTAAAACTAAACGGGATTTAAAATCCCGCCACCGTTAATCCCGCCAACATTAATTAATTAATAAAAAATCGGTTTTTTAAATCCCGCCAACATTAATTAATAACAAAACGATATTTTAAATCCCGCCAACTCTAATGACCGTTATTTGAATTAAATTAATATTATTTTATTAATATTATTTTATTAATATTAAAGTATTATTCGTGATGTATGATTTAAAAAAAATAAAAATATCATAATTATCAAGAGTGTACTTTTTGATCGGGAAATGGTCCATTTGTACAAAAAACGTGAACGTTCGTTCTCTCTCTTGTTTTTTCGCGACGAATCGTAAAATTCGATATCGTATAATATTATTTTATTATTATCATTATACGTAATTTAATTTTGTATTTTATTAATTAAATTAATATTAAATTAATATTATTTTATTAATATTAAAGTATTATTCGTGATGTATGATTTAAAAAAAATAAAAATATCATAATTATCAAGAGTGTACTTTTTGAGCGGGAAATGGTCCATTTGGGCAAAAAACGTGAACGTTCGTTCTCTCTCTTGTTTTTTTCGCGACGAATCGTAAAATTCGATATCGTATAATATTATTTTATTATTATCGTTATACGTAATTTAATTTTGTATTTTATTAATTAAATTAATATTATTTTATTAATATTAAAGTATTATTCGTGATGTATGATTTAAAAAAAATAAAAATATCATAATTATCAAGAGTGTACTTTTTGAACGGGAAATGATCCATTTGGGCAAAAAACGTGAACGTTTGTTCTATCTCTTGTTTTTTTCGCGACGAATCGTAAAATTTGATATCGTATAATATTATTATCATTACACGTAATTTAGTTTTGTATTTTATTAATTAAATTAATATTATTATGATTATATTTGCAAAATATGATAAATATAGTTGTATGCAATAAAGACATATTTACATTTTATATTGAGTTTACAATTAGATAAAAATACAGGGGCTTATTTGAAAAAGAACATTAATTTTGTTTATAAGCTGTCAGGAAAAGAGCACCAAATTTAGTCGAGATTTTAAATCTCGTTTTACTGTTCATGGCGGGATTTATAAAACCGCCACAATTTCAGGGTTTATAAGCTGTCAGGAAAAGAGCACCAAATTTGGTCGAGATTTTAAATCCCGTTTTACTGTTCATGGCGGGATTTATAAAACCGCCACAATTTCTTAATTACACGCTTAGTCTGCCAGGATTTCAAATAACGGTCATTAGAGTTGGCGGGATTTAAAATATCGTTTTGTTATTAATTAATGTTGGCGGGATTTAAAAAACCGATTTTTTTATTAATTAATTAATGTTGGCGGGATTAACGGTGGCGGGATTTTAAATCCCGTTTAGTTTTAATTAATGGTGGCGGGATTTAAAAAACCGACTTTTTACAGGTTTAATGATGGCGGGATTTAAAATCCCGTTTTGTTTTAATTAACTCTGCAAAATCTGACACAACTGAGTTTTTACGTGATTAATATGGCGGGATTTTAAATGTCGACGCTGGCGGGATTTAAAAACCCGAAAGGGGTTAGTTTTGGAATATTTGCGAAAAGGGGATTAGTTTTTGAATTTTTTTTTTGAAAGGGGGTACATGCAGAAATGCTCCGTATATAAATCCTCTCCAGATTTCATATAAAAAAAAGGGGGAATTTCTTTTATATCTCTACTAATTTCTTAAATAACATATTTATCCCTCTAAATTTTCTAATATCATATTTATCCCTAATAAACATAATTACTATCAAATTTATCCATACCAAATTTACGTAATATCAAATTTATCCATTCCGTTAAATTGATGTTAAATTAAACATAATTTCAAATTTTAAAACTAATAAAATTATGAAATTTATATTTTGTTGACCAAAATACCCCTTAATAAACCTGCCTCAAAACCTTACACAATAATCATTACCCAAAACCGGTTAACACAATAATCATTACCCAAAACCCGTTGACAGAACCAACCCTATCCCATAACCTCTAAAGTCTAAACCCACGACGCCATGGCGAAGAAGGAATTCTTAACCTTAACAAACTAGCGGATAAGGGAACCCTCTAGCGAAGGGTGATTGGGGCGACTGGATGCGGGCCTCTGCTGGTTGCGGCAACTAGCTGTGGGGTTATTAGCTGGTTGGAGCAACAGGGGGCGAAGGGATTCTAAGAGATACTTCCCTCTGCTTCTTTAGTTACTGGAGGAATGAGTCGGATGGAGCCGGATGAACAAGTCCTGTCAGTATCTGGATCATTACCATCGGAAGAGAAAGCTGAAGCTTCTCTCTCTCTCTCTCTCTCTCTCTCTCTCTCTCTCTCTCTCTCTCTCTCTCTCTCTCTCTCAATAAGTAATGAAAAATTAATTATTGAACTAGTAAATTTAGCTTTCATGAAATTAATTAGTTAGCTGGTTAATCAAATTTTCAAGCTAAAATTACAACAGTGAATTTGATTTAATAAAATGTAATTAGTTTGATCTTCTATATTTTTATTCTCAAAGCTCAGTTAAGGGTTTTTTGCGCATATTTATCTTCTATTACCCAATTTCGTATCTAGGATTTGTTCTAACTTGTTTCTTTACATTTTTTTTTGTATATATAGGGGTATTTATATAATTTTCATTGGACGACATATCGCGAGAACCCCCCAACCCCAAACCCCAATAGCGATGCATTGGAATTGGTATCGGATTTTCTGAAATTGGTCAATTAAGACGGTCGAATATGTTACTTCAGCTTTTTCGTAATAATTAGAATTTTTGGAATTGATTTTGGATTTTGTACTCGAGGGCTTCGGCAAATCACTTACAATTCAATAATGCTCCGTTCCTTATAAAAGCTTAGGATTCATTCTGGTGAGATTCACGTGGATAAAACAAGGAGGAGAAAAACTAATAGAAGGGAAAGTTCCTTGTGCCATCAAGCTTGGAATTAGGGTTTAATTCATGAATGAAGAGGCTAGGGACACATATCAAGGAGCCTAAAAATTAATGAATATGTGTAACTGTACTCTGTGTCAAGTGTGAAATTAATTGTGTATGAATATGTATGGATTGTAATTTTAAGATCATGTTAAATTTGCATCATATTTCAGAGTTCTTATTTTGCATGATCGTAAATTTAATATATATGATTTGTTTTTTAAATATGAATGGGTACATGTGATTTGAGTTGTAAATTTAGTATATATAATTTGTTTTTTAAATATGAATGGGTACATGTGATTGAGTTCAACGATACACGACTAATTTTGTTGAATATACCAATTTGAGCATATAATTTGATTTTCAGAATCACGAGTTCATGAACCTGGTATCAGTCACACAACATGTATTGACTCGTACCAAGTTGCCATTTTGCACTGGTACTATCCTGTACCAGTTGAAACTCAACCAGTTAATTTTAAGGTTTAATTAAGTATAAATACAGGCATAATCTTCTACTACATTGAACTAACATCAATACCAATAAATTCCAAAAATTTAAGCATGATTTGAAATAACTTCCGACTCAATCCTGACTCGATGACAAAATGATTCTAAATAACTTCCCGACACGATTACAACATGATTACAATACGAGAACATGAAACAATTTACAAGGATCATAAAAATATTTACAACAATAGAATCATGAGCACAATTAAACATCCCGACTCGTTCATGAAACGTGTAAGCTACTCTAGTGGCCCCTGCTCGACCAGTTCGTCCACTTCGATGCATGTAGCAAACCCTAACCTCCAAAAAATGGACCAAATTGAAACCTCGTTGTCTAAATTTAAATATGAGCGAACCATTCTCGATAAATACCTTAACAGTGAAGCGTAAAATGGATCAGGTGAGCCCTTCGCTGTCTTAAGATCATGTATTCGATGACTCTTTTGCTGCCTTAAGATCAGGTATTCGGCGGCTACTTTGCTGCCTTGAGATCAGGTGAGCCCTAAACCCAATTCGTTTTTCAAATTGTGAGAAAATGGAGAAACCCATAATTCAAATTGTGACAATATTATTTCGACAAGTACTTGAAGAGTGAAGTGTAAAATCAATCAAGTGAGCCCTTTGTTGTCGTAAAATCAGGTATTGGCGACTCCTTTTCTGCCTTGAGATCATGTGAGCCCTAAATCCAAAAAAAGAGTTCAAACTGTGAGAAAATGGAGAAAATCATAGTTCAAATTGTGAGAATACTATTTCGATAACACCCAATTGAACTATCTCGATTAATCTCGATAAATTTTACATAAATTTTACCTCTAATTGAAAAAATTTGGATAATTTTTACAGTATAGAAGACCAAGATGAGAATTGAGAGAATAATTATAGAAAATAAAAATTGAAATCATACATAAATTGCTAACCTTTCACTTTGTCCAGATCCAATCGTTCCACAGTCGTGCCGGTCTTTCACTCCGCCAAGCGTCAGAAAAGTCGCTCAGCGTCCAGATCTCCAATCGTTTGCTTCGCCAGCTTCAATGTAGCGAATCGAATTAAATTAGGTTGGTGATATATAAATTAATTAATTAATTTATATATCACTAACATGTATCTTAATTATTTTTGTATATATTTAATTATGTTTATTTGTTATTGGTTTTTAACTATCATGACAAGGGTAGTTATGTAATTATTATTAAACCTAAGGGTGGGATTTGTAAATACTTATTGGGATGAGTGGGTAGTTAAAAGGAGGAGTAGTGTGAGGAGAGAGATTAAACATTAAGTATTGTAAACCAATTTCTCTTTCAATTAGTAATTTTTAGCTCTTTCCATTTCTTCTTTTATTTAGCCATTTTTGTGTGATTTTGAGCTTTTGCGAGTGTGTTTCTTGCGCGTTTTATCGAGGAACGCGACAATTGGTATCAGAGCAAGCGATCTACGAGGCGCGAAATTTTCTTGAGCGGTTCTTGGATCGTGAATGAAACAAAAGAGCTTAGTTACACGAACGAGAACGATGGAGGATCTACGAGTTCAAATTAACGAGTTGCGAGATCAATCCCTTAAATCACGAGAAGAGACGGATCAAAGAATTACGAGCATCGAGGCGGGAATTAAAGAAAATACCGAATCAATCGCGAGTGTGTTAAAAGAATGTAAGTCCATGGAAGTAAGGATGACGGAGATGCTAGAACGATACCTTGCGAGGTTCGAAAACACGAATCGGGATAAATCGGTTATCGAACCCGTTGCATCTAATGATCGAACCGACACCGCAATCCCAATCGGATCGGATCCGAATGCAAACAATGAAACCGATCCGGATCAAACCGATCTTGGAGAAAGGGGGGTTCTTGGTCGAGGAGAGGAGGCGGTCAGAGGCGAGAGGGGACGTGGGCAGGGTTCAGTTGGTCGCGGAGCAGTCTTGGGCAGCGAACGCGGGTGGGGAGCCGGGGCGAGCGGGTCGGCCGCAATCGTGGCAGGTGCGGACAGGGTCAGAGGTGGCCCGGTTGGTCGCGGGGCGGTTTTAGGCGGCGGACGCGGGTGGAGCTCCGGTGCGGATGGATTTGTGCGGGGCGGATCCGTACCTATCGGATCTGGTGCGATCGGGGTTGGAGCGGGTGTAACCGGTCTTAGCGGATCGGGTTTCGCGGGTGCGGATATGGGTCAAGTCGCGACGAACACGGCGGCCGTTAGACACGGAGTTGGCGGATCGGGTTTTATAGGTACGGGTGCGTATGGAGGGACCGAGACGGTTGGTGGGAACGGCGGGTACCGAGTACCGGGCGTGGGAGGCGGTTTCGTCGAGGCATTGGGATATGATGGCGGTCGCGGATCGGGTCCGTGGGGGCGCGGGTTCGGAATACGTGGTCGTGGATCCGGGTTGAATGGTAATCGAGGATTTTACGAAGGCGGTAATCGGGGTGTTTACGAGGGAGGAGGCCGCGGAATCATAGATAACGACGTTCGTGAGTTTATTGTGGGTACACACGGCGGACATGTCGGAGCCGTTTACGGACACGAATCGAACGGAATAATGGGTGGAGATAATGGCGGGTACGCTAATGGTGATTATACAAATGGTTATGTTGGTAACGGGTTTATGGGAGATGGTTATGGGGGTAATGGGCCGATGGGTGGGGGCTACGCGGGAAACCGCGTTCAACTACCGCGACAAGATTTTCCCCAATTCAACGGCGCGAATCTCAAGGATTGGATATTTAAAGCCGAATTTTACTTCGATCTCTACCGAATCCCCGACGACCAACGCACGAAGATCGCGGTACTAAATTTTGATGGGGACGCTATAGAATGGTACCGCGGTATTGTGATAAATACCCAACACCCACCATGGTCAATTTTAAAGGAGGAATTGATGGAACGATTTTTTTTAGGAAGTATTGCGGACTCGGCCGAGGAGTTTCGCGGTTTGAAACAAACCGGCAAGGTCGCCGATTACGTGCGAAAATTTGAGTCGTTCAAAAACCGCTTCAAAATTGAAAACCCACTCATAACCGAGGAATTCTACATTAGGTCGTTCATCCTCGGGCTACGACATGATATCAAACCGATGGTGAGTGTGATTAATCCTACGAGGTTAAACGTAGCATACAATGTCGCTACGCAATATGAACTCTCGACCAATAGCCTCTCGGTTATTAGATCGGCCCAATCCACATCGACGATTCCGAAACGGGTCGATGAAATCGCAAAGACGGTGAAGAATACGACTAGGAAACCGTGGGTGAGTAACGACGTTTATGAACAAAGAAAAAAGAACGGCGAGTGTTTCACTTGCGGTGACCCGTGGGTGAGGGGCCATGAATGTCGTAATAAAGGATTATTCGTACTCAACGAGGAGGAAGAAACGAACGACGGAATGGTGGCCGCAACCGATGCCGCTATGAACCCCGAAGGCCAACTCTTCATTTTGAAATCGAAGTATGGTAACTCTTTTTCCCGCGCGATAATTTTTCAGGGACGAATTGGCAAGAACGAGATTTTCGCGTTATTCGATAGTGGGTCATCACACACCTATGTGAACCCGAGATTAATGAAGGGAATCGAATGTCAAATCGTCAAGTCGAAGCCAACGGTGGTGAAGATTGCAAATGGCGAGAAGATGAGATCGACTATGTCGTGTAACGCGTTGAAGTATGTGTTGGACGAGGTTGAGTTCGAGGACACAATGAAAATAATGGATGTCGCGGGACATGATATCATTTTAGGCATGGATTGGCTAGAGAAGAAAGGGAAGATGAGAGTTAATTGGAAGGAGAAAATATCGGAGTTTGAGATGGGCGGTAAACGAGTGAAGATTCGGGGTATTCCGAGTCAAGGGAGCGAATTGGATGCGTCGAGCAATGACTCGGAATTAGGAGAAGAAAGAATGGTAGTGGCTCATGTTTATTCGGGGTTAGCGAATGTAGTCGAGGGTATAGGAGATGGAGAATCGCGCGTACGCTAATCAAATTTCTTGAGGACAATAAATTATTTAAGGGGGAGTGATTGTAGCGAATCGAATTAAATTAGGTTGGTGATATATAAATAAATTAATTAATTTATATATCACTAACATGTATCTTAATTATTTTTGTATATATTTAATTATGTTTATTTGTTATTGGTTTTTAACTATCATGACAAGGGTAGTTATGTAATTATTATTAAACCTAAGGGTGGGATTTGTAAATAGTTATTGGGATGAGTGGGTAGTTAAAAGGAGGAGTAGTGTGAGGAGAGAGATTAAGCATTAAGTATTGTAAACCACTTTCTCTTTCAATTAGTAATTTTTAGCTCTTTCCATTTCTTCTTTTATTTAGCCATTTTTGTGTGATTTTGAGCTTTTGCGAGTGTGTTTCTTGCGCGTTTTATCGAGGAACGCGACATTCAACGAAGTGAAGATTCAAAGAAGTCGCAAAGCGTCGCCATGATTCGCCAAAAATGATCGAGATCGCGAGCTTAGTCAAGTTCGCCAATCTTCATCGAAGATGGTTTTGAGATGGGGAGAAATGCTTCTGGCGATAAGTTCATTCTTCATCGCAGATGATTTTGAGATGGGTGGTCTGGTTTTAGGTTAGGCTCTTAACGGGTTTATTAGATTCTTATTGGGTTAAGGGTTCAAATTAGAGGGGTAAATTAGTCAATAAATTAATTTTCTGTTAATTTTAACTTATCTGTTAAGTTTTGACAAATTTGAAATAAGTTCAATCTTGAAGGGATAAATATGTAAATAGTTATTTTGTAGGGATAAATTTGTTATTTTGAATTTTTTGAGGGACACAGGAGAAATTCTCCCAAAAAAAAAATGATAAATCGCATTGATTGGATTAATAGTGAAATGTTAAAATGTTCAAGTGAATATCGGAATATAATATTTAAGAATCTTTTAGGAATCGAATATTTTTTAAGATTAGTAATTTATTATAAATGATGAATCATTCTCTTGGAAAATTGTGTTGCCACGAAAAAACACAATTTTTTATGCAAATTTAATGACCAAACTTTTTTAATATTATTTGACAAATATTTAGTTGAGTATTTTAAATTTTTAACATTGCTCATTAATCATTATACTTTCCTATATGTTGATTAAAAGAAAGATTTTGTGTTTCAATATTTAGAAAAATTAGGGTTTTATAGAAAACTAGCAATAGCCCGCGCAACAATTGCGCGGGACTTCGTATTCTCTTTTTTACAGTTTTTTTGTATAATTTGTTTAAATAGAATTTGCTCAGGTACGTTTAAACTCAATTAAATAATTATGATATGTTCAAAAATATATTGATGTCAATAAATACATTATAATTAATAAAAATTCATGAAATTTGTCTATCATGGATATATGCATTATAATTAATAAGTGTCCATAAAATTGGTTCATCATTATAAATGCACACAAAATAAATAAAATATAACATGTTATAATTCAACAAACTTACAGTTTCGAAATAAATAAAAGAAAATCATGAATAGTACACATAAAATCGAAATATATATTTAAAATGTCTTCCACTAACATAAAAAATATCAAAAGAAAATTTAAATATAGAACACAATTGTAAATTATGTCATAAAAAATTAACAATTTAGCCATTGTTTCATATGAGGATTATATATGGAGCCTCAATAACCAAAAAATAATGTTTTTGATGAGACGACAATAGAGAATTAAGTAGGTTGATTAGTATTATTGATTGACTCAATTAACGATTTAATTGATCGTTTAATTGAATTGATGCGTCAATTAATAATTACTAATATTAACATATTATAAATTATTGATGTGTTAATTAAACATTTCAATTAACATTTAATCGAGTCAATTAGAAACGTTAATAAATTCACATCAAGGATATTGTGATGAGTTTGGGGGCCAATTTGTTTTTCGATACATGGGTATAATTTGGGTTGCAATAGAAACAAAACTAAAAAAAATAATAATAAATAGAATGGGCACATGTCACCATGCGATGATTTAATTTGATTGACACGTCAATCAACATTTACTAATATTAACATATTATAAATTATTCATGTGTTAATTAAACGTGTCAATTAACATTTAATCGAGTCAATTAGAAATGCTAATAAATTTATTTTGTCACCTCATCAAGGATATCGTAATGAGTTTGGAGACCAATTATATTTTTCTTCTATACTGGGCATAATTTATGTTGCAATAGAAAAATACCAAAAAAAAAAAATTAGACACGTGTCACCATGTGTTTCTATGTTCTAAATTATATCTATTGAAGATTTCTCACGAATTAATCCCTTAAAGGTCTATTGATCAATGATCAATTTTCATTATCTAAGACTTTAAGAAACAGTCTATTTCACTAAAAAGGAAGAAAAAGAAGAAGATTACCATGCCTTCTTTGTCTTTTCCCCTTTGTTTTTTAGTTAAGACTAATTACACTTTATAACTTACCAATGGCCGAGCAGAATTCTACGTGGCAAAGCCTCAAAGTTAGATGGATAAAGCTTATCATTAGTGCTCCCTATATTATTTCATATCGAATGTTAATTATGTCTTATAAACTAGGTATACATATATTGGATTTTTTTTTACATATATATAACCTTATCAAAAATCCAATGTGTAAGAATAACTATCATTTTTTCACAATTTGCAAATCTAATGTTTTCGTCAAGGAGTTGACAAAAAAGAATTGTCTTTCGTCAGGAGAACTGCCGAAAGTGTTTAAACATGAATTTGATGTGTTAAGAGGCGTTTAAATCCAATCAGTGCGTAGAAAAATGAAAAATCATGAATTTATTGTTTTTTGCCAGGCCACTTGGCGAAAGACAACCAGGATTTTTCATCCATCTACGCACTCATTGGATTTAGACCCAAATATACTCTCTCTCACCAACACTCCTGGCGAAAGATCCACACTTAAGCATTTTTCGCCAAGAGGGCGAGTTCCGTTTTATTTTTGTTAGTCATTCATAAATAGATTTTGACAATGATAGGTTGAGAGTTAGAAAAATTGCTTAAGATAAAAGTTGTATATCTTATGAAGCAACAAATTAGATAATTTTTTTTGACAAATTTAGTGCTCATCTGAGGTCTGAAATACATCCAAACAAGTGCCAAAAAACATGTTTTTTACATTTCATGAACTAAAAAAAAAATTAGGATTATGGATATAGGGTTATAGGGTTCAGGGTATAGGATGTACTGTCCAATCAACATTGTAGGGTTCATGATATAGGATTATAGGGTTCAGGATATATGATGTATGGTCTAATCAACATAACATGGTTCATGCCATCAGGTTATAGGGTTATAGGGTCCATGTATAGGGTGTATGGTCTAATCAACAAAGTAGAGTTCAAGAGTATAGGGTTATCGGGTTCAGGGCATAGGATTATCGGGTTCAGGGTATGGGGTGTATGGTCTAATCAATAAAGTAGGGTTCATGGATATGGTTATAGAATTCAGGATATATGGTTAACTTGGTCCATTAATTTCGAGTTCTATTTTAAGGATTGTGTATGTTTCATTCATTCATTCATCTCTCTTGTTCTTGTTCTTGTTCTCTTCTTCCTCCTCTTCTTCTTAACATTCTTCTTCTCAATTCCAAAAAAATAGACGTAACAATTTGTCTGTATTATGGGTGAAGGATTGATCAAAATGAGAGTGGTTCCATGTATGAATTGGGACTTGTTGTGTTCGAAAATTTATCGCCACACTGGTTGGGGGAGGGAGGGGGGGGGGGGGGGGGGGTCACATGGATTTGAAAATAAATGGGAGATGTCCTAGAATATCTCTAAATGGTGGAGTTTTTATTTTTCTCATGCCAATAACAAATGTCAATAAGTTCATTAGGTTCGTACAATTCATTAAATCCGAAAATTGTCCATGACCTAGCGTTGAATTGTAAATAAAGCCGGTGGATAGACAACATGTGAGTACTAGTAGTGCACAAAACGAATGTGAAGCGACGAATCATGAGTTTGATGGAACAAGGGTGACGAACTGTGTACAAATGCAATTTGAGGACGAGGAGGATGGAGTATTGCATCCCGATTTTAATTACACGAACGATGCCGAAATGGACAACGTCGGGACATTCGGCAATTCCCTAGCCAATTAATTCGAGGATATGGAACAAATCGAATCGGCCATGGCAGATTTCTAGGTACGTGAACACACGGCCACATGTGGTAACATTCATTTATTTGCTGGCCAAACTTTTGTTTCAAAAGAAGAATTATTAGGGCGATCAACATTTTTTTGCACTGCCAACCATCGTGAAATAAAGGTTGATCATTCCAACAAAACAAATATACCGTTCACTGTAAGTTCAAAAATATGTTGAACTGTCCGTGCAGGTTGTACACTTCCATAAATCAATCAAGATATTTCCAAATTAAAAAGTTAAGAGAGATCAACACACGTGCATTAATCGTTCGATCGGTACTGATAATATACAATTGAATAGTGCTTTAGCACTTTTGAACCTTTAATATCCTCAATGTACTCCATGAACCAACTATTGTTCTCAGAGATAAATTAATTCGGAAAAATATTGCGGAAAAAACAAAATGTGAAAAAAAAGACAAACTAAGAGACGTCCCAGTGAAATGAACACATTGTCGAGTCAAATCTCTACGAGCCAAAGGTGTTGTGAACATTGTCGAGCACCAGGACATAATAAAAGAAATTGTCCCAACATAACATAATTAGCATTTTGTTGTAACTGTTTGGGTTTGGTTTGTTATGGTTACTGTTTATTTTGTCGTATGTTAGTTGTTGTATTTCATTTCGTGTTGAAGTTGGTTATGTATTAGTCTTATGTTCAAGTATTGTATGTTATGTTCATGTATTGTTGAAGGAAATACAGTTTCAGGATCAACCGTAAAAGTGTACACGTGGATGAACGAATGTAAGCGTACATTCGTGGCCATAACTGTCAGTGGGAAAATCCGATTTGAATGGTTCAAATTGGGTTAGATAGATAATTGGATTATCTATAACCTTAATGTAGAAATATATTTCATATGAACGAAGTATCAGTGTCGTTTATGTGAAATACCGAAAGGGTGCAACAATATGACATACAGTTACTAAAACAGTCATACTTTTTGCATACGAACTCCAATTGGGCTGGGCCAAATTGGGTGGAGTAGATAATAAGATTATCTACAACTTTCATGTTGGGTGATTTTTTGTCAGAGAAATTTATCAATTTCGTCTGGACAGAATACTGACCAGGTTCATGCAGTATTCTGTGTGAAAGGATGTATATTGGATATACATGCATTTTGGCTAATCCTGATCCTATTAGATAATAAATAGGATATTTTCTCTCTCATCTAGACACTCTAATCTGTTGAAGCAACTGAATAGCAATTTCATTCAGAATATTAAAGAGAGACATTTCTCTATTGAGTGAAAAGGTGCGAAAAGAGAGAAATCGAGAAAGGAGTTTCTCGAGTGATAGAGAATCGATTAGATCGAGCAAGTTCGCCGGTGCATCGTCTAGGCAGGTGCATCCGCGACCGACGTCTTACGAATCACCGTGGATACAAGTAGAGGAGTGACGTTTGTGACTCTTCGATTGTGATCGACTCGAGTAAGAAAGACGGTGGAAACGCTTGGACGCACGAGGACGAAGTCGAGTGAACCGGCGTAGCAAACGATTGGTGAAGGACGCGTGGTATGGGACGCGCGGATTGTCACCAACGTGGCAGGAAATAGAAGGCGGCGATCAACCCTTCGTGTGCCATCAATTTGGCACTGGTATAGATCTATCCTTCTAATTGCATCGTACTCTCGAAGTCGTGGCGTGATCTCGGGAATCGGGGAATCGGACCGGGCCTTCATTCCGCTGCGCGGGCCCGGGGTCGAGGATATTTCCCATCAATTGTATCATGCTTTTTTATTATTTCTTGTGTTATGTTCAAAAATCAATTTAAAATCATGACATAAATTCCAAAATGTGTGAACAATAAACTAAATAGAAAAATCAAAATACAAATAAATAATATCATGCCAAAAATCTCGTGACATCTACAATAGAGACATCAAAAGTTGCATCATGAAGAGAACTGAACACCAAAATGTCTTCTTATTTTATGTCATTGGCACGTACAAATTTCTCTCATTCAAATAGCACAAAATCCTCATCAATATGCATGCATTTGATTTCCCATCGTACGCCACTAAGATCTTTGAGTTCAACTATGTATGGATTCTTTGTAAATAATATTATTTCGTGAATGAAATACCTTTGGCTTGGCTTCTGCCTTCCAAATTAAGGAAAAAATTATGTATGGATTCCAAATGTCCAATTATTGGGCAAGATTTCCACATGTGAGAACTGTTAAACTGAAATGAACGAAAAATAAATATTATAAATTATACAACTTAAAATTACTTAAAAACAAATTTAATTACCATAACTTCATTAAAATCACGATTAATTTTCACGGAGAATATACCAAGGTCAAGGACTAAACTCGCACGGCAAGAAAAATTCATTTCCTCAATCTCGGATTGGAGAAGAACAAAAAAGAGAGAAACAAGAAGAAGAAGAAGAAGAAGAAGAAGAAGAAGAAGAAGAAAAAGAAGAAGGAACCTGGTGTAAATACACCCTCTTTCGCCAAAGGATCCGACGAAAGAGTTTAATTCTAAAACTACGCGGCTTCCCAATGTCTCCTCGGGACTAAAAAAAGGTCGGAAGCATGCATAACCTTTTTCGCCAGTTCCTCTGACGAAAGACAACAAATTCAGAATTTGTAATCCTTCACCTTGTTTGATGACAATTTACTCCTTTTAACACCCCAAATTCATGCTTAAGTACTTTCGCTAGCTCCTCTGGCGAAAGACAATTCTCATTCGCCAGACCCCCTGACAAAATGGCTAGATTAGCAAATTGTGCAATTTCGTAGTTATTCTTACAAATTGGGCTTTTGATAAGGCTACATGTCAAAAAAGTCCATATAATTTCACATAATTCCAACATTATTAGACTCACCACTTTCTATTTCCATGCAATTATTCAATAAAATATTTCATTAGTCATACTAATTACTTACAATCAAGGTTGTAAAAATCGGCCTAGGCGCTAGGCGCCGTCCAAACGCCTAGATCTGTCATATTCGTTTCTGTCTAGGCGGAATTTCGTCTAACCCCGCATAAATACTGAATAATTCCGTCTAGGCTCGTCTAAATACTGAATAATTCCGCCTAGGCCCAGCCCACTTAAATTTGTACTTTTTTTTTTACTTATTTTTTTTAGGCCCACAACCCACTTTTTTTTTTGTGGATGTTTGGATGTTGTGTTAACGATGGGATGTTAGAACGTGTTGATATGTAAGTAACTTTATTTTGTGGTTTATTTGAATTTGGATTAATGTTATGTTGTAGATTTCATGTTATGATTTGTTTGGATGTTGTCTTAAATAAAATTCATATACATTATTTTTAGTATAAAAACTTGTAGCACAAATTATAATATATAAAAATTAAAAAATATGACAAAAATTATGTAAAATTAAATATCCGCATATGACCGATTAATCTCTGATTAATTCCCGATTAATCCCTCTAGGCGCTAGCCGGTGTCCGTCCGCCCGACTAGCGTCTAGCGATTTATGTAATATTGCTTACAATGCATGAACCTGGTCCTTGTAAGTAAAAAATGGCAAAATTTACTTTCCTATTTCTATTTGGGTGTAAGAACTTGCGAAAACTCTTGTCAATCCATACTTTCATGCAACACGTAGTCAAGTAATTTTTTGTCGTGTTTATATTTATGCACGTTACCCGGATGGATCAAACTTGAAAGTATGAACACGTTAAATTTCTACGCCTGCCAGTTTTTTCCTCGATTGAAATTTGCACATCTTTTTTGTATTTTTATTGACCGCCAATTTCAGCACCACCATTATTATTCGATAAACGGAAGCTAATAAGCATTTATCATGTTTTTGAAGAATGAATATAAATATAATCAAATCAAATAAGGGGGATTTACATATTTACCCAATGTTAAACTTAAAATTACGTATTTACTCTTCTTAAAATTAAAATGTCATATTTACCTTTTCAAAAATCTAAAATATCATATTTGCCAAAAAATTAAAAACCATCCATTTTCTCCGCTAAACTTAACGGTCAATATTTAAATTTACTATTTTACCCTTTGCATATTAATTATTAACCCTTCTAAAAATCCAAAATATCATATTGGCCCCTTTAAAAATAAAAATATCATATTTATCCTCTCAATAATAAAAATAACATACGTACCATTACTCATTCGACAAGAAGAAATGGCGTCCTACAATTTAATAATATTTTTAGTTATGGTTATATTTTTGCTATGAAGCTATATTTTTTACATTTTTGTTTTTGTCATTTGAGATTGGTAGAACTATTATCTTTTGTAATTTTATTAATGTTTTTTTTTGCGTTTATATTATTATCTATGAGATTACATTGTTATATTCTTTGGGCAAATATGATCTTTTTTTTTTTTAAAAGGGTAAATATGATATTTTGGATTTTTAGAAGGATAAATATGTAAAGGGTAAAATAGTAATTTTAAATGTTGACCGTTAATTTTAACGGAAAAGTTGGATGGTTTTTAATTTTTGGGTAAATATGATATTTTAGATTTATAAAAGGATAAATATGATATTTTAATTTTAAGGAAGGTAAATATGTTATTTTAAGTTTGAGAAAGGGTAAATACGTAAATCCCCCGTCAAATAAATATAAATATCCACTTCATATATTATGTTTTTCTTAACTTTTGATGGTGATGGCTTGGTGAGTTCAGAGCTGGCATAGGCACGCGTGTGGTTCAGTTTATTGTTCTGCAAATTGAAATATAATAAATAATATAATAAGAAAAAAAAGGTGGATTTGGATGATGTGTTGTTGGCGGTATTCGTCACTTGGCCCGTCAGCTTTTCTCTGCATGACGGCTTAATCACATGCATGATGCACCCTCCTAAATCCTAATCCTAATCCTAATCCCCTCCTCTACAATAATCATCCTATTTTTGCCAGACTCAACACCCCTAATTTGTGCATATGATTATGTCTCAGAGCAGATCGAAACGTTGGTTGAATGGAGGATGACGAGGTGTATGGTTCCGATCTGATCTGAGTGGAGGGATGCATCTGGTAAATATAAATGAAAGAAATTATTAAATGGTGGCTCCCTCCAATGAAATTATTGGATTCATACAAACATAGCTATCCCTTTTCCACCAATGGTGACGTTCCCACGAATCTTCAAGCTTTTATTCTGTCTTCTCTCATTCCGGTCATAACAGCTTCAGATTAGCTCGACACTCTTCGCCCTCTCATTGGCCCTCCACTCCTCTTTATATTTTTATTTTAGATTCAAGTTGTTTAATACAATTTGTACACTCTCATCTTCTTTCTAACTTACATAACTAGATAACTAAAAGATAAATGTAATATAAAATATTATGAAGTATAGTCCTTAATTTCTCTTGTGAGTCTGTGACTGTGTCTCTATCTAAATGTACTGTTGTTAATGAATAATTGACCAGCTCTTGCTAAAAACAAAAACTAAAAGAGGACAAAAATGAATATTTAAAACAGAGGAATATATATATATAATTTTGATTAACTCGAAGAAGATGTAGTGTGAACGCATCTACATTACCTGGCGGCTGTATTTGTCTTTTGTGGTGTTCCATTATATTTTGAAACATGCCAATACAAGTAAAACTTACATTAACCACATAAATGGCTAAGATTTAATTACCATTCTATGATAAAAACAAATAGAAAAATTAAATATAGTTTATTTAATATTTATTCTCCAAATTAGAGCATTTTTGTATTGTAGGCTTTTGGCAAATTTGTCAAGATCATTCACTCATCCTGGGCCTAGGCATGTATAATTAGAGCCTTCATGTAGTCAACACGTGTCCCTTGCATCCGTACGCCATCTTATCGACTAGTAATTATCCTAGTACGCGAGTTTATAATTTTATATCACGTTTGTTATGACCCATTCTTAACTCGAATCAAACCAATTATATCCATTGGCCACACTTCCCAAAGCCACGAGGACCCCCCCTTCCTGTAGATCCATCATCATCACTACACGACATGTATCCTGTATCCTTATAAGCACGCCCAATCCCTCGTCTCTCCAAAATTTCAAAGTTTAGAAAAAAATTTAACAAATCAAATCAAGATAAACTCATAATTCTTCTGCAACTTCCAACTTTCAAAGACTCGATCATGTCTGCCATGGGATGGCTTCCGGCAGGCTTCCGTTTCCACCCCACCGACGAGGAGCTCATATCGTACTATCTCAGAAATCGCGCTGCCTCGATACCATGTCCCGTATCCGTTATCACCGAAATCGATATGTACAAATTCGATCCTTGGGAGCTTCCATGTTAGTTTTACTTTAATAATATTGTTCATTATAACAAAAGTTAATTCAATCTAATCTTGTTTTCAGCAAAAGCGATATATGGAGAGAACGAATGGTATTTTTTCACTCCGAGAGACCGTAAGTATCCGAATGGTGTAAGGCCGAACCGAGCGGCTTCGTCGGGATACTGGAAGGCAACCGGTACGGACAAACCGATTACTTCGAGCGAAACGAACGAGAACATTGGCGTTAAGAAAGCACTCGTGTTCTACAAGGGAAAGCCGCCGAAGGGGACTAAGACGGACTGGGTCATGCATGAATACCGTGTAATCGATGCGCGCAATAATTACAAGACCAATTATGTAAAGCATACACACTCTATGAGGGTACATTGCGATAATTTTGTCAACCATTTTTATAATTTTTACATATATACCATCAAAATTTCATATTTATGTTTTTAATTTTAATTTTGATAGTTGGATGATTGGGTTTTGTGCCGGATTTATAAGAAAACGAACCATCTTCAACCGTCCGATTATACTGAAGAAGTAGAAGAAGAGCAATCGGTGACTCAAGATTCGAACCCGATGAACTTCGCAGACTCCGATCCTAATCCGAACCCGAATGCATCATTGGCATTTCCAAAATCAGCCTCTCTGGCCAATTTGCTCGAAAGTTTTGACAGCTTAGATTATCCGTCTCTCTCGCGTTTGCTCGACACGGCAGATTTGCCGGCATTAGAAGCTGGTTTTCCTAATAATTCAAAATTCAATCAAAATTTAACAAACAACAGTAATTTTAGCATTGAAGGTGAAAATTCGATTGAACAAGTGTACCAAACAGAGTTCTCTGATTTTGGTCACCAAAATGCACCCAAAAGGCCAAAGTTGGGCTTGGACAACTTAAGGGACTGCTCACAGTTCAATTATGTGGGCCAGAGTTTGATTAATCAAAATTTACTGTTGAATTCTCATTTTGAGTTGCACTGAATTATTGTTAGGAGAGAGAAAAAAAAAGGAAGAGAGAGGTGCATATTGTTAGAGAGAGAATGTGTGTGTTTGACAATGTACATAGCATATGCTTCTGAATTGAAGCATATTCTTCTTCTTGTTTGCTTTAATATTTGGTATCTAATTTGAATCCTTTTTTATTTGCATACTGAATCTTGATATCACGAGAACTTATTTATCTTGAGAAAATGGACAATTTAAGAATATTCAGCACGAATAAGAAACTTTTTTCGGGTACACATGTAAAAAAATTAAAAATTACCAATGACCACTTAGTTATCTTAGTGATAAAATATTTAACACAAAATTTCAAGTCACATTGATATCACACATGAAAAATAAAAAACAAAAAAAAAATTCATGATTGATAGATTATGTTCCACTTCAGAAGAAAAAAAATTAAAAATTCAGCTAATCAAGGGGGCTCAAATCTCAAGCTGTTTATATTAATTATCACTTGGTTAGTTGATGACAAACAACTAATCTTGGAGAAGTGGTTTCTTGATTGGAAACATTAATATTTTAAACCCTAATTAGTTCCTACAATGATACGTTAATCCTAAATCTTAATCAATGGTATCCATGTATAACTGGCTGATTACTAATAATTTTCTCTAGCAATTTTTCTGTGATATTCTGTGTGGCGAGTCGGTTCGATATCAATCATATGTTGTGTGGATTGCTATACTACACTTTATCATACAAAAATATTGCTACATATCCCCGAGTTTAATATCCCGTGAAAAAGGTAGGTGCTTGGATGAGGATTATTGATTAAATTAGTAATAATCACTGGGCTAGTAATTAACCACCCCCCTAGAATGATATGATATCTCTCTTGTTAATTAATTAATTTGAGTATTGAGCTTTGTCAAAATTTGAGGACAATAGCTCAATCAACTGTCAAGCTAGTTTTGGCCAGTCAAACTTTTCAACTATAGTTAGTATAATTGGACATGCATGGTAGTTAGGGGTGTAACGGTTCGAATAGTAGTCATACTAGATCCATATCCATATTTTTTTCCAGATACGGTATTACTCGGATCCGGATACAGTTCGGATATTAAACGGATCCGGATACGATTCGAATATTGTCGGATACGGATCCTATTCGGATATTAAAACGGATACTATGATATAATAATATTTTTAGAATTCAAGCCTTGATTATTTTGTAATTTTAAAACAAATTATATATATATATATATATATTATTGATTATTAAGTATTGTTATGAATTAAAATATAATTATTGTGTATTAGATATTACTATGATTGATCATGATTTCAACAAAACGGTTACCCGTTTATAAATTTTATTCGGATCCGGATAGTATCCGGATCCATATCCGGATCCATCAAAATATTAGCTCCTAGATCCGGATCCATACCCGTAAAAACGGATACGGTTCCGGATCCGATCCGGATATTTTTTTCGGATCCGGATATTTCTTCAGATACGGTTCGCGTCGGTTCGGACAGTATCCGCCCCATTGACACCCCTAATGGTAATTAGTTGCTCCAATCAAATATGCAATTTATATGCCCAGTAGAATATCGGTAATAATTGTTCAATAATAATATAACAGTGCACATAATAAAATATAAAAATAATACTACATGTTATTAGAAAAAAAATTAAAAATAAATATCTTTTCTGAATATGAACATTATGAGAAGTTTCTAACTAAATTCACTCAAATATTTTTATCTTCCTTCAGAAATTTCCTGTTTTTTTTTTGTATATTAGCAAAAAACCTATTTTTTTTTTAATTGTATATATTAGGGAAGCTTTGAAACTATTACAATGTTATTTTTTCAGGGTAGTAGATATTTTACTGAATAAATTGAAATCTAGCATATAGTATTGCAAGTTCAGCTAATAAACAGGGCCGGTCCCGAATTTTCAAGGACCCAAGAACAAATTTGATAAAAAACCCTTCTATTATCGCAAAGTATGAGCATATGACATAACCTTGGAAAAATTGTAGTTATAACTTGTATTTGCTTTTTATTCTTTAACTAAATAATTCTTGTAAGTTCTAAACATAACATAAAATCAGAAGAAGAAAAAATAGAAAGTTTTTTTTTTTCAAAATAACTTATGCCCAATTGTTTGACGCTGGAGATTTATTTTTTTCAAGTCTTCGAAAATATGATTTATCATTCATGAATTATCAAACTTCACAGTATCATAAAAATACTTAAGAACAAGAACAAAAATTTGGAACTAAGAAAAAACACAATTTGGAAATAAAAATAATTCTTTTCATTTTCTTACCAGTTTCAGTTTTCCTTAGTTACTTTTAGCGAAGAGTTAATGCTTTTTATTTTTTTAATATATATTCTAATTAATTTATTCCAAAATATATATTCTAATTAAATAACTATAATATTTAAATTTTTTTAATTTTTTAATAATTTATGTTATGATATGAAATTTGAATTTAATTATAAGAATTATTTTTTTATAAAGTATAAAGTGGTGTGCCCTTTATTATAGATCAATTGTGAATTTTTTTGTAGTATATTGGATGTTTATTTCTGTTTCAACTATTATAAATAAGTAAGAACACAAAATAACACAAATATAATTTTACAAAAAGTCTCACCTAACATTTATTGTATCTTTTTATGTCCTCATTCTCCAAATTTTTTTTTCAAACTCATCATCTTCAAACCTGTATTCTCCGTTCTTGCAAAAATATCTTCTCAATACTCAATATATACATAATAAAAAGATTTTTAAGTATATATGTGATTATGCTAGTGTATTTTACGATAAAATTGAAAAATTATGTACAACCGTTTTCTCACAAAAGCCACCCCTAAATCCCCCCCCCCCCCTTCCCCCAATTGATACGGGACAAGATCCGCTACTCATTGTCTCTCTAGTAATATAATTATTCATTTTTTAATTAATATGGAAGTACGACTTGACGGGACTATTTTATTTTAACTCAATACTTCTTAAATAAATCCCCATAGTATAAGTATAAGACTATTTTTTCTTATGTAAACGAGGCATGACAAAATAAATATGAAAAGATTAGTATAAGATGCATGTCAATCCCCTTACAATATTATGTGGAAAATTGTCATCCTAACAAAGGAGAAAGAGAAATTTCATCTTATTGCCATCCTAACGAAGGAGAAAAGGAAATTTTACCTTGCCATATTTCACAAAAACACCCTCTTTAGGATATGTCACATAATTAATTAATAAGCATGTACCACATAACTAACAAAAATAATTAACATGTGTTATTATTATGTTAGGTTTCATTTGATAATTGATATGTTAATTAGTACATAGAGGATGATGTGGTGAAATCTGGAGGCAGTACAAATAAATGGCACGAGGTAAAGAAGTTATTCTAGATTATCTCAAAAGCATGCATACATTGCATGTGTAATAAACTTATATAATGAAAAATATGGTGATCTTTCCAAGACTAATTAGATTCCTCTATATCCTAACATAATCAATAGGATATGCATATGATTATGTCACTAAACCTGATTAGATTTCAACGAACGAAGATATTTCTGCAGTAATTACAGACTAATTACACAAAACGACACAACATTGGGATTGGGCTTTGTGGACGTGTCAATGACTCATGGATCACATGACGTTGTCTTAAAATAAATGTACCTTAATTACACTACCTACTAATTAAACCCAACATGATTTATTGTTAACGCATGGCTTAGTTATATTATCAATAATGTTACGCACCTAAATTTCGCATATAGATTTTATCTAGAAGTATATGTGACAAATCACAGTGGATCCACGTCAAATTTTTAAATGGAAAATACTTTCAGAAAGTTCCAATTTTAATCGTAATGTGTATTTCTATGTGCAAATCTAGATAAAAATTTTAAATGCCTATCATTGTTGGTTATCTTATTCATATAATAGTTAAAGAGGCCATATATCATGACCCCTCAATTCTCCCACAATTTTCCCATACTAATTAATTTCATAATTAGTATTGTGGATTAACGATTAATTCATAATTATTTATTTTTAAATATATAAAATTAATCATTAATTGATATGGACCTTAATTACATATTAAAATTTCAATAATCATGAATTAATCGTTAATCCACCCACTAATTATGGAATTAATTAGTGTGGGGAATTGAGCGGGCAAAGTATAATTTCCAATAGTTAAATTAGAGAGAGAAAATACAACAAAGTGAACGAGAAAGCAATAAATATAAATAAATACACTATAGACTCTAAAGAAAAATTAAACGTGATTCTAAATATAATGCAAGCTAATTAGCTAAATCAAAATTACAATAAACTCGTATACATATAGCATCAATAACAATACATCGCAAATTTGCCATCTCAAAATCTTAATATTCATTTTTTTTTCAGAGTTTCCATTGATTATGATCAGTTACATCATTAAGATAGCCGTACGCGTCCCGATTCGGCATCATTAATCCTGCTGATTCGTTGCGTTCAGATAATAATGTATTATTACACCACAAATCAGAGGGATAATCTTGGTTCAAATAGCTTAAATCAAAGCTATTATCTAATGGAGAGTGTTGATTTGAACTTGTAGATGCAATATTAGGATCGGAATAATTTGAATTTTTGTTCGTTACTGCACCGAATGTGTCCCGCTTGAGACCGACGTTTTTGTGGAAGATCTTAGAAACTACCCATTCATCCTGTATCAATCATAAATCAAATGTAAATTAAATCAAATAAAAGATTTACCCAGACATGCCTAATCGAATAAGTACAAACATACCTTTGGTGATCTTCGATAATGGTGGTTAAAAGATGAGCCTTCAAGCCTAAATTCATGCATGACCCAGTTAGTTTTCTCTCCATTAGGGGCTCTACCCTTGTAGAAAACAAGGGTCTTTTTCATGCCAATTAGGGTTTTCTTGCCTTTGAAAATCTCTCGGTCCTTTCCCGTCGCCTTCCAATAGCCCGAACCGGTAGCCCTATTTGTTCTAATTCCAGTTGGATATTTCCTATCATTTTGACAAAAGAAGTACCATTCATTCTCCCCCATTTTTGCTTTACCTACACATTGATCAAACCGTTAAAATTCATCGACATGTATGCTCATATAGAATTGAGATTGTTGTGCAATAAGCTTACTTGGAAGGTCCCATGGCTCGCACTTGTTCAAGTCTGCCTCCCCGATGGCTCGTGCCGTGAAGTACGGCAATGCCACCTTTTGCGATAAATAGGAAGTTATGATCTCTTCGTCTGTAGGAAAAAACCTAAATCCTGGTGGTAAATATATACTCACTTCTCTCTCGCCGAACATTGATTGATCTTCCATACTCGTTCCGCTCTAAACCCTAAAAATCACTGTATACTGGAAGAACCGAAGTGGTACATATAAATAAACACTAGTTGAAGTGAACACTAATTTTTTTCGAAGAAATTTGTAGTAAACACTTAATTTATGTTACGCGCACAACACACACGTGTAGTATAATTATAAGTGGTGTATATAGAGAGGTACGAGCTAGGAAAGAGAGAGATGGATGTTGAAGGAATAGTAGAACGAGAGGTAGAGATGGAATTGGAGGTGGGGTTTAAGAAGAAGAAGAAGAAAATAAGGAATAAGATGGAGAAGCAAAGTTAATATTTAAAGGGAAATTTTTAAAAAACCCCCTAACTTTCTTCAATATTGTAAAAACCCCCCTAACTTTTGAGAAACTCCAAAAAACCACCTAAAAGTAAATTTTTCTTTCTTTCAAAAAACCCCCTATAGGTGTTAAAGTTAACTCTTTTGGTGTTAAAAAAAATTTTGGACCAAAATACCCCTCTAGTTTTATGAAACACAATTTTTTTTCACCCCAAAACGAGTGCATGTATCTGCAAAAAAATCTCATTCTAAATATATGATCCAATATATCGTTCATATAAAAGTAAATTAATTTGTTATTATTTATATATTTTTATTTGTTACTCGTTATATAAATTATATGTCGAACGATGTATGATTTTGCAAATATATAAATTGATGTATAATTATACGAGTTAATATATAATTAATTAATTATGAAATATTTATGACTTTTTGAAATAAAAATATACTAAACATTATTCAGAAAAATTGTATTTTATAAAACTAGAGGGGTATTTTGGTCCAAAAAAAATTAACACCAAAGGAGTTAACTTTAACACCTATAGGGGCTTTTTTAAAGAAAAGTTTGTTTTTAGGAGGTTTTTTGGAGTTTCTCAGAAGTGAGGGGTTTTTTTACAATATTGAAAAAAGTTAGGGGGTTTTGTAAAAATTTCCCATATTTAAATGAACAATACATTGAAAGGAGATACGTGCTAAATTGGTCACTTAATTCACATGCAATTTTTTTTGTTTCCAATCATTCATATCATCGTACGGAAGGACCCACATGACATGACGTGATATGATACTTTTGATACGTTAGTTAAAGGTTGATTAAAAATTAAACTCACAAAATTGAGTTCTTAATTTGTAGCTATCAAAACCGACATTAATGGCAAAATTTGCTTTGGTCTAAAGAAATAGGTTCATAGATTAGCTTAAAGTTTCATTAGTTGACAAATTGTTTACCAACTCGAAATCCGCGTTTCGAAGATAAAGATGCAACATCAATATATCTTTTTCATTGAAGAGAATTTAAGGGAATTTCTAGATGCGTTCATACTTCAATTTACAAAAGAAAAAACTGTAGATATTCAAGAAGGAATTGTTATTCTTTTAAAAATTTGAAATTTCTAAATATAGCTTAATTTTAAGGGAATTTTAAGGGAATTTTAAGAGAATTTAAGGGAATTTCTAGATGCGTTCATACATCAATATAGCTTAATTTTAATTACAATAATCACGATAGACACCTAGATTTTTTTCATCCAGTGCATCTAGAAATACACGTGATATTCAAATTTGAAATTTCTAAACTTTTGTTTTCATTTAAAAATTTGACGTGGTTGCATTGTGATTTGTCACGTAGACTTTTAATCGAAATCTAAATATCTATCATTATTGATTTTAATAATGATTAATTTTATTACAAAATGTTAATTACATCCCGAAGTGTCCCCTTCCAAACTACGAGCATAAAAGACAATTACAAGCTTTTAGAATTCGTATGAAGATACACCACGTTTGCAATAAATATGTGTAACCGTAAGCATGATTGATGTAGATGGCCTCTTCAATTAGATACAAAAAGTCCCAAAAACAGGTAATTATATAGATGACTTAATAGTGCAGGAAAAGGAAGGGAAAGGAAAAAAAAAAGTCCAAAGTCGAACTTCAGTAGCGAAATGTTAAATTGATGGTCTAGACTCTAGAACTCAAATAGAAGAACTTAATTGATTTAGAGTTCTAATTTTAACATATAATTTTCAACCAATTTGTTCAAAGCTTCAAATTCAACCAACAGTTTGAAATGTTGATGTTACTGGATAGTACCCACCGCCCTCCGCTTCGGCATAATTTGATGTTCTTTTTTCTTTGATATTATTTAAATTAAATGATTTTTGTGGCCAGTACATTTTGCTAGCGGCTCCATTAGATTATTTTTTTATATTTTTCTAACAACAATATATTATTTTGAAGTACAATATATTTTTATTGGAAATTTTTAAATGACCCCTTAACTTTTTTTGATTTTGTAAAAAAAAAACCCTAACTTTTGAGAAACTCCAAAAAACATCCTACAAACAAGGTTTCATTTTCAATTACCCACTCTATAAGGGTATTTCGTGGTGTTATAATTTGTTTGGACCAAAATACCCCTTTATTTTCCATATTGAAATTTATTAAACATCTTTTTGTATTATTTTATTAATTTAAAATCACCATAAATAATTTTTAAGATATACTAATTTTAAAAAGCGATATGTCATATACATAATTCTGATCTTTTATTTATTATATATTTTGTCATACAAAACTAGTATTAAATGAAAAAAAACGATATAAATTTTTTTTCTGAAAATATCTTGACAAATTAATATTATTCTAGCATTTAGTTTTAATTCTCAATAGTTGTTTATAAAAATAGTTACTAATAGTATTTCTTGCCAAATTAACAATGAATGAATGAACATTAAAACTAGCATTAAAATAATATTGTCGTTAGTTTAAATTTCAACAACTGATTTGATTTCGGCAGCTAGTTTTTTAGTAATTTTTTTTTTAATAATCACTATTGAGAATTAAAACTAAATGTTAAAATAATATTATTTTGTCAAGATATTTTCTAGAATATTTTTTATATCGTTGTTTATCTTTTTATTTCTAGTTTTGTATTACAAAATATACAATATATAAAATATTAAAATTATTTATATGATATATAGATTTTTAAAATTAGTATATGTGACAAAAATATTTATGAAGATTTTTAAATTAATAAAATAATACTAAAAAGGCTTAATAAATTTAAATAGGAAAAATAGAGGGGTATTTTGGTCCAACAAATTTGTAACACCATAAAATATTCCTATAGGGGGTAATTGAGAATGAAACCTTTTTCGGAGAGGTGTTTTTGGAGTTTCCCAAAATAGGGTTTTTTTTTTTACAAATTCAAGAAAAGTTAGGAGGTTATTTGAAAATTTCCCTATTTATTTTAACCTTCTAAGACATATCTTGCATGTATGATATACATTTTTTTAGTTGTGTTGTATGTTTTTTATATGCATATTATATATTTTTGAAATATAATATATGTTTTATTTATACCTTATGAATATATATACTTAAGATGTATGATATACATTTTAGATGTGTGATATATTTTGTTTAGATGTGACAAATACCTTACAAAAATATAATATACATTTTTAATTGCAATACATATTGTTTAGGTATGTGTTATACTTTTTATGATTCATGAAAAAAGAAAGTATGTTATTTGATTGTATTTTTTATATTCTAGGTGATTGGAAATTATAGAAATGTTGTCTATATGTCTAATATAGAACAATAAGAAAAATTTCTTGATTTTTTATTTATTAGTAAAAAGAAAAAAATAGTAACTATATAGTATGCTTAAAAAACTTAGAGAAGTTTGCAAGGGTGACAAAGAATAAATATGAGACATCTAATTATATTTTTCTTACCATTGGAAAAAACATAATTAAAAACAAATATTTTATATTATAATATAGAATTATAGAAATCCATGTGTACATGCATAACAACTATTTTTTTTACAAAATTTATAAAAATATTTTTAATTATAAAAAATATTATATTTTGCGAGAATTTTTGGTGGCAGGTACACATGAATTATGATATCTTTTATGGATAATAAAAAAGATTGATCATGATTCTTTTACAAACATGGTATGTAAAAACCATAATCATATAATACATTTGTGTGTTTTGGTTCATAAACGAATTTATAACATTATCAGTAAAAAATAATTTATCTACTTTGTAAGATAACTTGGGAATTTAAAGTGTTTTTTTTTAATTTCCTAACAAAAAACATTGCACATAACAATGTAATTTGGATCAAATGTAATGATAAGACTTGGAAATAACATAATCAACTTTGAATATGCTTAAAAAAATAGTTTATTACATATATGATTACATGCAATTATGTGTAGTATTTTATTTTACAATGAGGCCCATATTTTCTGTTTATAAAGAAAGAAAGTTCACCTAAATGCCTTCATAAAGAAAGAAAGTTCACCTAAAACATTAAAAAACCCCAAACCCCGTATATTAAATATGAAATGACAATAAATATTTTTTTAAGACATGTTGATGATATCAAATCATCAGTTAACTGTAAAATCTTCATTTAACAAAAGAAAATGATAAATTGAATAAAATTGACAGTTTATGTGATTGATTGAATAAAATTAAAATTTATGAAACACATTAAACATATGACATATTGAATAAAATTGGGTTTTTTCATTTACAAAATGATCCATTACACAAAATACTATGTAAATGTGTCTTCTTTATTTTTCTAAGTGGAGCTCGAATTTCTCTCTCCAAAGCAGTTTAATGTCAATATTTTGACAAATTTTAATGATGCAGAGAATAACCTATTGAATGACTTAATTTATATAAGATTACCTAACAAATGTCACAAACAATTCCTTAAAATAACACATGTCAAAAAAATTCAGAAACTCATCTTTGTATGCAAGAAAGAATATTATGAAGTATTTCTTATTTGTTTACCAAATTTTCACCTAATTCCTTCCTGACTCAATTCCATTTCTAAAGTTGGTTAAAATTCATTATAATCTAGTTGAATAGGCCCAATAATATGTTACCTAGACTGGCCCAAATTATTACGACATTAGTTAGGCAAAAGTAGCAATCAAATCCCATAAAGTTCGTGGCGTGTCCACTTTATATTTCAATAATAAAATTGTAAATAAACCTTCATTTATTAAATAAATGCACACAATAACCCCATATTAATCATACTTGTAAAATTGTATCCAAACAACAACTTCATAAATTCTTGAAATTCCAAATCTTAGGAATAACCAAAACTATACTATGAATTACTTATGCATCCAAACTAGCCCTTTGAGAAGTCCCGCGCTATGCTGCGGGTTTTCCAAATGTATTGTTAATAAACCATGATTATCTTAAAATCAAGTATAAGTTCTTATGCTTATTCGTGACCATCGGTTTAACTACTTTTTTTATGCGCTGTGATGAGTGTTTTGTTAATAAACCATGATTATTATAATTTTTTTTTAGTTTTCGTTTTTCAAATTTTGAAGTTCTTCAATGAATGAGAGGGGAAAACATCTCACCTAAGATGCCTCAAACAAAAAAGTTAAAAGTTATGATCAAATATAAACACAGTATTTTTTGAATAGTCTTGTATTTGAGTACAAAAAAATCAAAACAAATACAAAATATGAGAGTAGGATTTCATTATGTTACATGATTTAATGGACGAGATATATTTTGTATTGAAGTACCAAAAAACCAAACAACTATAAAATATAAGACCGGAACTTAATTAGGTCATGTGATTCGATGAATGAAATAAAAACATAAAGTGATTTAAAATTAGAAGGTGATGTCAATGGGGTTGAGTGTAAAACACAAAAAATCGAGATTGTGAGTTCGATTTTCATTGACATAAAAAATAATAATAAAAAAAATAAAAACTAATATCAGTAACGAAATCGATCGCTTGTCTGATATCATTAAAATAAAAATAAAAAATAGAATGAGATAGATTCAAAGTGTAATACGGTGTTGTGAATTCTTTGCAACTATATTAAGTAAAGCTATCTTCAACCCCCATAATAATCCCATTAGAATCAATCTCTTTCTTTTTATATTCAATGTTAAAACTAAAATTCTCACTCCCTTGTCCACCATTTTTGTATAAAATATTAATTTATATCCTTAGGAGATAAATAATAATTAGTACTTCTTTCTTGAATTATCTTTAACAAGGGAGCTTATGTGCAAATTATGAAAACATGGCCCCTCCCTTATCCACCATTTTTGCTAGCTTGTAATGTTACAAAGACATTTCGCAATATTATATCTATGCAAGTTTCATTAATCAAATGGAAGAGGAATATTATTTTCCGGCCCATGTTTCCATAAAACCCATCGAGGGGCCCACATCCATCACCCATCTGCCCCAATAAAACTCAACCTACCATACAATTGATCATCATAATTGAACATAACCAATATATCAAGAAACAATTCCTTCTTCACCGGCCACCACCATGACAACCACTACCACCTTCTACAACCTTCACGGCAACACCTCCATGAATTCCGACGAACAAATTCCATCGGCACCTCCTTCGACCCCATCCAACCAAGCAATCTCACACCCCCACCGACAAAAGCGATCCATTTCTCTCTAACCTTCTCAATCGACTAACTATAAGACCTTTACTACCTCTTCGTCGAAAACTCAAAACCCTAACCTTAACCCCACCTTTAATCTCTCTTGCTTCACCGAACAAGCATCTCCTCCTCTCCACTGCAACCGAGTTCGGCTTCTTTCATATATCCGATTCTAACATCTCCCAATCCGTCCACGAATCGTATCTTCTTCGATATAAATCCGACGATGAAAAAACGATCCACCTATACGACGCAAATGGAGTACACGATCCATATACAATAGAACTAAGGAATGTGGCGTTGAAGGTCTTAGAGTTACTTGGTTTCGAGAGAGAGAGAACAACAAGGTGTTCGATGCGGGTTTCCACGAATAATAATATCAGTAATAATTTGATGGAGAAAGAATATAACGAGTTTCCATACATACTAAGTTTGCGTTATGAAGGGAGAGGAAGGACAGAGTCGAGTTGGATAATGAACGAATCTGGCGAGTGGATTGCAATCGGAGCGAGAGAGGAATCTATACTCGTCACTCTCGGAGAAATTGCTCAGGTAAATTAAATCAAATTTCAACTTTTTTTTCACTACAAATAAAATAACTTGATTTTACATAAAAAAAAAAGGCATGGAGCAATGGACAATTCAAGAAAGCAAGACTCCCTCGAGCTCTTAAATGTCGTAGCGCCTCGAACAACACATCGATCACACTGCTAATCGCTCAAGCAATGGATAGTATCATATCTCCAGCGGTACCGTCAAAAGTTCAAACTAGACAAGTCTGAACGAGTCACGGAACATGAAGATGACATCGATGACGATGTCATGCAGAAATTTGTGTGAAATTTGTTATATTTTTGGTTTTCAAAGTTTGGCTTTATGAAATATTTAGTGAGCTACATATAATGAAATATGCCTTAATTACGAAAAAGAAATCCACACGAAAATTCGTAGCAAACACTCAGAACTTTACTTTACAAAAAAAAATGGACCATCTAAAATAACCTTATTATTAACGTATTATTGATCCTATGGCCACTTATTTCAATAATTACAACAACACGTGAATAATACAAACTGACAGTAAAACTTACCCAACGGATCCTTCGAGCTTGAGATTCATCAACGCGTCGACCTCTGACGCAAACTCGAGTGGCAACTGCTCGAAAACGTCTCTACAAAATCCACCGATCATTTTCGCCACCGCTTTTTCGTGATCGATTCCTCTCTGCTGAAAATAAAATAACTGATCCTCTCCTATTTTCGACGTACTCGCCTCGTGCTCGACACATGGCGTCGGCCCACTCACCTATCAAACAAAAAATAACGTTAAATATATTACAGGGACCTTTCTGCAAATTTCCAAAAAAAATAAAACTAAAAAAGCTTACTTGTATAGTAGGATAAGTATTCGCGGCAGCTAAATCGCCGATGAGCATGGAATCACACTGCGAGAAATTTCGCGCATTTACAGCGCCGGAATTGATCTGGACAAGTCCTCGATAACAATTCCTCGATTTCCCCGCCGAAATTCCCTTTGAAACGATTTTACTTTTTGTATTCTTCCCTTTATGGATCATTTTCGTACCTGTATCGGCTTGCTGACGATCTTTCGTCAGAGCCACAGAGTAAAACTCGCCGTAACTACCGTCTCCTACTAATTCCACGCTCGGATATTTCCAAGTGATAGCAGATCCGGTTTCCACTTGGGTCCACGAGATCCGCGACCCGTTACCAGCACATCTCCCTCTCTTAGTTACGAAGTTGTAGATCCCTCCTCTCCCTTCTTCGTCTCCTGCGTACCAGTTCTGTACCGTCGAGTATTTTATCTCCGCGTCTTCGTGGCAGTAGAGTTCAACCACTGCAGCGTGCAGTTGGTTCTTGTCGTAGGCTGGGGCGGTACAGCCTTCTAAGTAGCTAACTTTGCTGTTAGATTCTGCGACGATTAGGGTTCGTTCGAACTGACCCGTTTCGCTGTCGTTGATTCGGAAGTAAGTGGAGATCTCCATTGGACAGACCGTGTCTTTTGGAATGTAGCAGAAGGATCCGTCGCTGAATACTGCCGAATTCAGGGCCGCGTAGTAATTATCCCCTGGCGGTACGACTTTGCCGAGATATTTCTTGATTAGATCTGGGTATTCGCGGACTGCTTCGGAGATCGAGCAAAAGATCACCCCTTTTTCAAATAGAGCTTTTCGGTGTGTCGTGGCGATTGAGGTCGAGTCGATTACTGCGTCCACTGCCACGTTTGTGAGTCGCATTTGCTCGTTTAGAGGAATCCCGAGTCGATCGAACGTTTCGAGAAGTTTCGGATCGACCTCATCTAAGCTTCCCAGTTTCGGCTTTTTCTTCGGCTCTGAGAAGAAACATAGTGATTGGAGATCAATTTTGGGATAAACATTATCAGACCACGTCGGTTCGACTTTGGAGAGAAATACTCGAAATGATTTCAGTCTGAAATCGAGCATCCAATCAGGCTCCTCTTTCAAAGTTGAAATTAAACGAATTGTATCCTCGTTTAAACCTTTAGGAATTGAAAACGATTCAAAATCAGACTTAAAACCATATTTGTAGGTTCTTTTCAGAAGACGTTGAATTGGATCTTCTTCTTCTTCTTCGGTGATAGCAGGTTTCGCCGGACCAGTTTGCACGGCGCAGATAGTACGGATAAAGGACTTGGTAGGGCATAAACATGTCCGTAGATTCAGCTTAGATCGGGTATTCGTGGTTGAAAGGGCAGTGAAGCCTCGAGGAGTGAAGAGGGAGGAAGCCGCCATGGCAAGGGTTAAGGTCAGAACTGGAGAGGAAAGGGTATTATTTTTGCGGGAGAGAAGACAGGCGTGTGGTGGGCGTGAGAATGGGTAAGAAGAGTGACACTTGGCAAGATAGAGTCCGCTACGTCCAAATCCAGGAATCTAAATACCTGGGTTTACCTTCGGATTTCCATATTTATGAAAATCCAAGATTCGAAATCCCTACTTTTTTTCAATTATGGCGGTTGAGAAGTAAGACTTTCGTCAAGGCTTTCTGCGCAAGTAATGGTAAAAGAATGCAAAATAGTATCGTGCTTCCAGAGAGTCATTAGTGGAAATATAAAAATATAATTACATTTAGTATATATCGAGTTTACCAATAATTACTTCTATTAATTATCATCCTAGCTTTTGGGAACAAGACAACAGCTCCTCAGAAAACGGTGAGAGTATATTATCCGTCCATCTCAAATCCAACGGTGGATATTAATTAGAATCTCCAGATCTCACATTCCCGATCAGATCCGTCCGTCCACCGCTAAATCCCCGTCTACCCCACTTCACCCACACTCTCTCTCCTCCGCGAAAATGTCGCTTCTCCGCTATCTCGCCCGTACCCGATCCATTATCCCTCAAACCAGATGCACTGTATCTGAGACCCGAACCCGTTTCTTCAGCTCAGCGCCTGCCGGCTTCGCCGGACTGAGTCCGACCGAGAAAGGCAAGGACAAAGCCAGAGTCGTGGTGCTGGGAACGGGATGGGCGGGGTGCAGGATGATGAAGGGAATCGATACAAGTATCTACGATGTAGTGTGCGTGTCGCCGAGAAACCACATGGTTTTCACGCCGCTTCTCGCGTCGACTTGTGTAGGCACTCTCGAGTTCAGGTCCGTCGCTGAGCCGATCGCGAATATTCAGCCTGCTATTTCCAAGCATCCTGGATCCTACCATTTCCTTTCACGATGCACCTCAATTGATGCTGATAACCATATGGTATGTAATTTTTCCACTTACGTCCTTGCAAAATTTCGAAATTATCAGTCGCATCATCATCTCTTCCTTCCTCTCATTTGACAATCAGATTGATTGCGAAACTGTTACTAATGGAGACAAAGGAACCCCAGAGCCATGGAAATTCAGAATCGCGTACGACAAACTAGTAATTGCCTGCGGAGCCGAAGCTTCGACATTCGGAATCCACGGCGTGAAAGACCACGCGATCTTTCTCCGCGAAGTCCACCATGCTCAAGAGATCCGCAGAAAACTCCTCCTCAACCTCATGCTCTCTGACATGCCCGGTATATCCGACACCGAGAAGAGAAGACTGTTGCATTGCGTGGTCGTAGGAGGCGGGCCCACGGGAGTCGAGTTCAGCGGTGAGCTCAGCGATTTCATCATGAATGATGTCACCAAACGTTATTCTCATGTTAAAGATTTCATCACCGTTACCTTAATTGAGGTCCTTATCAATTATTAATATTTAACTTGCGCATTTAAGGATAAAATATCGATTAATGTATACTATTATACTTTTTATCTTAGGCAAATGAAATACTATCGAGTTTTGATGTGCGGCTCAGACATTACGCCACGAGACAATTGACTAAGGTAAACTCATTAAGATAAAACCAATGTTCTAAATTTCCAATTTAAGTAAATTTTTTTTTTTGTCGTACCAGTCTGGTGTGGAACTGGTACGAGGAATAGTAAAGGACGTACAGGACGATAAAATAATTCTCGATAACGGAGAGGAAGTTCCATACGGTCTCCTAGTTTGGTCTACAGGTGTGGGCCCCTCTTCCTTCATTCGCCAATTACCATTCCCCAAATCGCCAGGTGGCAGGTACAAATTTCCACAAATACCCCTACAAATTGAAAATCATCGTTCTAACTTTTTGAAGTTTATTAGGGTTGGAATTGATGAATGGTTAAAGGTACCTACTGTACCGGATGTATTTGCAGTAGGAGATTGCAGTGGATTTCTCGAGAGTACCGGCAAGCCCGTTCTTCCTGCTTTAGCTCAAGTACTTTAAAAAAATTAATAAATTTTTTTTTTTTTTTTTAATTTATGTGATTGGGACAGGTGGCAGAAAGGCAAGGGAAATACTTAGCAAAACTATTGAACAAAATCGGTAAAGCTGAGGGTGCATACGCAAATTCGTCAGAGAATATATCGTTAGGAGACCCGTTTGTGTACCAGCATATGGGTAGCATGGCTACGGTTGGTAGATACAAAGCTCTTGTTGATCTTCGCAAAAGCAAAGTAACGCTTATTTTAATTAAATTAAATTAATTTAATTTAAATTATTAATTTGTTTGGGCTTTGTGTGGTAGGAATCAAAGGGATTATCGATGGCTGGATTTGTGAGTTGGTTTATATGGCGATCTGCATATTTGACACGTGTCGTTAGTTGGAGAAATAGGTTTTATGTGGCGACCAATTGGCTTACCACTATGGTTTTTGGTCGTGATATTAGTCGCATTTAAATGTAATTCTGAAAAAAGAGGGGTTTTATAGGTGGTTTTGCGAGGTGTTATTTCTTATTCTTGAAATAAATTGTATAATACGTGTTAATTATCACAACAAATATCTTGTATCGTCATATTCAAATAAATTAGTGTATTTTTGATATTTGATGTTCCAAATTTATTTGTTGATTAGTGAAACAAAATTACCAATATTCAAAATTTCGAAGCATCTGAAAACTAATATGACGATTAACAGCCAAATATATAAATTTAAAACAAAAATTGGTTACGCTTGAAAAAACACTAATATGATGATTAACAACCAAATATATAAATTTTAATCAATATGGTTGATATTTCTTCGGTTTAATCAATTCTTGGGCTAATGATATCTAGAATCTGCATTTGATAAAGCCATTAATGATCATTAAAATCAACCTAATTAATTACAAGGGGTCAAATTAATGAATATTTCATATTTGGACATGCACAAACCTTCTCGGTGAGTTCGCGAAAAACTGTTCCTTCCATGGCTTTATCTAATTCCTATAAAAAAAATATTGAAACCAAATTGTAAAAAAATCACACGATATTGTTGCACAATTAGGCTTAATTTAATCAAATTTTATTTACTTGTTCTGGTTCTTTGGAGCTATCGATACTTGATATAAGCTTCTGAAATTCTTTATCCTTCAATGCATCTATTATCTCCTTGCTTTCTACTGCTTGCCATTTAATTATAAACATATCAAAAATTCATTTCATTAATTTATTAATTTTAACAAGTAAACATGCAAAATTAGAGATTAAGTACCTAAGGACTGTAATAGGTCTTTACTCACAATCCAGCTTTGCTTTTCGACTTCGATAGTTTTTGATGTATTTACTTTCACCTCGTCTAAAAGATTCAATTACAAAAATAATTCCAGATTGAACAAAAAGAAAGTAAATTTTAGAAAATTAGAGGAAATTATAGAGTAATACCATGAGATTGTGCGATTTGATTCTCGAGCATTGCAACTGGTACACTGGTTTCGGTGGTTTCAGTGGTTTCAGTGTTAATGGCTCAAAATGGAAGGGAAAATATAAGAAATATTATTTGTGCATATATTAATAATATATGAATTCTGAAAAGAAACAAAAAGTATATGCATACTCGAATCTTCGACAGGTGGCTGTATCTTCTCACAGAAGCTCTCTGTATGATTAAAAATAAGGGTACAACTTTTTTTTAATTTCCATGTTGCATTGTTCAAATAAATTTGCTAATTAAACAAAACTGAACTAGTTGATGAGAAAACCTTTGTGCTTTTTGAAGCATGCCACAGAACAACTGCACGTAATAACAGTAAATTAAGTTACCATTATTTAATTTCCCCCTTTTTTGTTAATTAAACCAATAAACCAATCAATAATTATTCAAAATCGAGTTAAGGAAAATAAAGGGTTCGTCAATTAGAGCTTACTAAGGAGAAAGACAAGCAGGGCATTTGTATTTGAACTGGACCTCCTTGCAAACTTCACAACTCCGACCCATTTCCCCCAAAATTACCTTTGAAAAATCCTCTCTTTTCTTAACCTTTGCTTCGACGGTGATCCGACCGGCCTGAGTTCGTGCAAAATGTAGTAAGATGGAAACCTTTAAAAGTCGGAACGACAGAAAATATTAGGTCGGGTTTGTGCAGTGCGGGAGGGCGGAAATTAAATAACGGTTTCATAGAAAATCCAAGATTATGTATCCTGGATTACAAATCATTGTTTTTTTTCTAAAGAAATGATTCTGCACTCTCCATAAATGCATTCTGGAGTTGTCCACTGCCTTATTGTCCGATGCCTTTTCGCACAACGTTTTCCCTCCACATTTCTCAATGTCGGTCCCTTTCCGTTCTCTCTAATATTTTTTTATTCATTTTTTTATACTATGAATAAAAAATATGTTGTTATATATATATCGTTTTTCAATACTATGAATTAAATATATGTTGTTATTTATAATTTTTTACTATATTTTTTTTATATAATATGGATTAAAGTAAGTTGTTATTTATATTTTTTACTATTATTCATATATTTTTCTATACTTGTGATTAAAGTTGTTTTGTTATCTATATTTTTTTACTATTTTTTTTATACTATGAATTAAATATATGTTGTTATTTATTTATACATTTTTTATATACAATGAAAAAAATAGGTTGTTATTTATATTTTTTCTATACTATGGATTCAAGATATGTAAATATTTGTTATTTATATCTATTTCTATACTATGGATGGAAAATTTGTTGTTCATTATAAAAAGATATAATTATGACGGTAAAATATATAAAAACAACTACAAAAATCTTAAGCCGAAAAGAAAGATCATTATTTATATTTATTTTTTACCGTTGTGCTTTGTCATGCGACAAGTTATGGTTCAAAGCGGCGTTCCATAGTGCATTTTCTCAATAGTGCACTAACAACCAATGTTGTAAATGACGGGATACGGGACGGAACGGTCCGGCACCGTTTTAGTGTACTAACCGTAAAACGGTAAAAAAATGGTTAAAAACGGTAATCCAAAAATGGTAATATTTTCATTAAAATTTGGAGATAAAACAGAAAATATATATATAAAAATAATTTTTTAATAGTAAAATAAAATATAACCAAATGTCCAAAAAAACTGGAGAGGATGGGGTATTAATAATTGAATCAAAGTTGAATTTCAAATTCATAAATTAAACCAAAATTGAGTCAGAATTGAATTTCAAAAACAAAAATTGAATTGAATTAAATAAAAATCGAATCGAATTGAATTAAATCATAATCGAATCGAATTGAATTAAATCAAATTCAAATTCAAAACATACCAGAATTGAAGAGAGAAGTTTTCTGTCGCGAAGTTGCGGAGAGAAGAGAGAACTGCCCGGTCGCGGAGAAAATCAGTCGTCGTACCCTGCCCTGTAGCCAGTCGCGGAGAGAAGAAGCCCTGCCCTGCCCTGCCCTGCCCTGTCGAGGAGAGAAGCCCTACTAAACCCTAGTCGCGAGATGAGCCCTGACTCAGAGAGAGAAGAAAAAAGAGGAGAGAGGCGTGCGTGAGAGATGAGCCATTCAGAAAAATATGAGTAAGAAAAAAAAGAGGCCGAAAAATATTGGGCTGGACAAAAAAGGCTTAAAAAACTATAAAAAAACAAAAGCCCAACTATTTTGTTGCAAAAAACGACCGAAATACGGACCGAAAAACGTTTTGGACTGAAAAAAACGGTCAAACACGTAAAAAAAATGGTTGACCGTTTTTCTCCACCGTCTTGCAAAAAACGATACGGTTTTTCACCGTAACACCGTTTTTTGACCGTTTTGCACCGTCAAACGCCATTTTTTTACAACATTGCTAACAACCCTCTTTGTTAAATACAAATAGATACATGTGGAATATTTAAAATATTTTTTTTTATGAAAAAAAACAAAAATCATGAATATACTTGACAAATTATATATATTTTTAATAAATAGTTTTAATGTTCATTCATACATATATATATGTCAATAAATATTGATTATATATTTGAATAATGTGTAAATTATATATAATTAATAATGTATTAAAATGTATTGAGACTATTATGTTGACTATTTTTTTTTTAAATGTTGTGGAAAATATAAAATAATAAAAATGATAATGGACGTTTAGTAAAATTCAATGTTAAAATTAGAAATATTTTTTTTGCATTTTTTTTGTATAACATTGATGTTAAGGTTAATCTTTTTATAGGGCATACGAAAACAAAGTATAAAAAGTGAGAATATTAGTCGACACGAACTAAAAAGAAAATTTTAACTAAAAAAATCCTTGCAAAATAAACTATATGAACATGTAATTCGACCAACATACCAATCCGTTTTTCTGATGGCTGGTAATATTTTTAAAATAATGTTAACTTTAGGAAACAACACGATCTAATCAACAAAGTTACCTTTTTTTTATGCTACTAAAGAAGAATGACGGAATGAGCGAAGGGAGTGAGAATAAGAGGAAATCACGGACTGAAGTGATTAATTCGTCTCCAGACATCAATACTTCTTCTAAAGATACATAGTGCTGCGAGTTTCGGATCAAAAGCACGATCTGCTCTCGCCGGCACCGTCCCACTCCATGTCAACGGCGACCTCATAGCCGCTACGACGCACCCCGTCCTCTCGATCGGCCTCGGCGCCATTATTTTTAATTTTTGACGTTTGATTTGCTCGGACGGATCAAGGAATTTAGAAATCGAGATGGGAATTCAAACCCTCGATGTGAATCCGGGACTTCAGAAACCAGTTTCATCTATGTTTTTGTACAACAAGTTCAACAATTCGGTATTTATCGCACTTGCTACATATTTGTGTTTTGAGTCTTTTCGGTTTTTGACAAGATTATTGGGATTTCAAATTTGGATTATAAGAATACCAAGTAAGATTACAAGGATTTAAAAGTCGGATTATCAAGAATACCAAGTAATTTTGATTATAAGAATACCTGCATTCATTTTATCAAACATTAATGATACTTTCATCGTTCATATAAGATCCAAAAGAAATAATTAAGTTTAATTAAAATTCAATACATCAAATGCTCACACATATTTCAATCGTTCATATAAGTTCCAAAAAAAATAATCAAGTTTAATTAAAATTAAATACGTCAAATGCTCACACATATTTCAAATGCATTTGCATTATTCAACTAAATATAAACATAAATAACCAATTTTCCTTCATTTTTTCTTGCTTGCGTTCATTTTATTTTATTTCGTATATATGCATGATTAAAACTGCAAAAATAAACCATTTACTTCGAATAAAATATTCATTACAGAATATTTTGTATGTGAAATATTTTCTTGAAACAAAAAATTCATTCATACATTTATTTATCAATTTATTACAGAAACTTTGATCATTCATACAATAACCAAAATCCAAAAAACTAAAAATCAAACAAATTTAAAATTATTGAACCGAAAAACAAAAAAATCGCTTCATCTTCTGAAGAGGGCCATTCCGCTTTTTGGTAGGCGTAGGTGGCAAGTAATCGAGGAGAATCCTGGCAGGGGTATCTTTGAAGCTGCCGAGGCCGTCCCAGATAAATCGATGCAGAAGAATCCTGGCAGGGGAGGCGGCGAGTAACTGCGCGTCAAGCACCTCTCGAGGACAGGTGGGCGAATCCCACGTCTTGCTCAAGAGGAGGAAACACCTCAAGGCACCCTCCTGAGTCGCATCGTTATCCGCACCCAGGCAAGTCACCAATTGGCTGATACATGCCGTGGCAGCTTCGGTGAGCGTGAGAGAAGAGAAGCTGTTGAAGAGGCTTTCCACAATCTCCACGTAGCCCTTTTGTCCTCCATGCTCTTTCATGGCAGCTGCACAAAATAATCAAAATGCACAAACCATGTTAAGCAATTGATAAACTAAGAGAGGACCATATTTAATTAATTCAAAAAAGATAAAAAAATAAAAAACTAACCTGATATAGCTCTCAGGACTTGAGTAGATTTGCTCGCCACGTAGTCCCTCGATTCGGGGACTGAACCCAAGAGCCTGAGCAGTGCAGTGGCTTGCAAAGAAACCACCTTGTTCGGTGACTGGACCAAACAAAGCATGACTTCAAAAGTCTCGACTCCTACAATCCTGAGAAGAGATGATCCGATTTCCTGGTTACAAACCAGGAGATTCTCAAGGGCGCACAGCGCCACCACTTTAAGGTCATCCTCGTAAGGATCTTGCTGTAAAACACGCAGTAAAGCAATTGCCCCTTCGATAGCGTGTGCTGACCACCTGGCACAGATTGGGCTCCTGAAAAGATGCCCTAAAGCCAAGGTGATCAACAATTTGCCTTGCGCGGATCTCGTGTCAGGATCGACAATATAGCCTGCGAGATCGCTCATAGCTGAGCTGGTGGCGCTCGATTCGGCAACGTAGGCGTTCGCAAATAGCGTCTCGAGAATTCGAGCTGCCATGAGCTCACTCCGCTCCTTGTGCTCCTTGAGCGACTTGAGAAGATACTGGACTGCACCGCAATCAGCAACCCACACAGCAAATGTGGGGTCCTTGCTGATGTGGCACAGCAGATCTCTGGCCAGCTCGCGCAATGCCAGTCCCGGGATATCCAGCATGTATGTCAGAATCTGAATGAGAAGCTGAGGCGTCGAAATGGGAGGCGGACCAGATTCTGTGGACGTGAGGGTGGTCCTTTCGAGCATCAGCACGAGCTCGTCGAGGACCATGGTGACAGAATGACGCGGAAGACTCGAAGAGGAAAGAATTGTGAAGACGTCATCTTCGGAAATGAGTCTGCGAAGAATTAATTCTTCTAGAAGAGTGCTCGTAATCAGAATTTCGTGTTGATCCATTCTCAATTTCGTGATTGATCAATGTTCGTGTGAAGCATTTAATTCTGACTACTTGATCTACTTATACAGATTGTTTGGAACAGAAGAGAATTTCGATTTCTAATTTGAGAATAAAAACGTGTTGGACAAATGTTTTCTGTTTTTCATTTTCTAAAAACAAGAAAACACACTCTAGGGTAGTTAATTCATTCAAGGCACTCCCTGACCAAGGTAGTTTTCATTTTCTAAAATAAAAAAAATCACTTGTTTGCCATCAAAATTATTTTTTAAAATAAGCTAGATTCATTCATTATTGTTAAAATAAGCTAGATTCATTCATGATATTATGTTTATCTCTTTCTTTCTTTTTTAATTTCTAGAATGTTCTTATTTTTTGAAAGACTCAGAGAGATCGACCCTAATGCTGCACCTTAATTAAGAAAATTTGCATCCTAATCGAACGAGAATAGCAAGTTATTTTGTATTGAATATTGATTTCATATTTATGAAGTGGTATGAAGTGGTAGCATTTGGATTTTAGATTATTTTATACAACGTTTAATTATTTCGTAGTCTTTTTAGAAGCAAATTCTATTTGAATAGTACTAACCACCTTATACGAAAAATCAAGCTAAGCAAACATGAAGGAGAAAAACTAAAGCTAATATTCATAGACTACGTGCTTAAAAAAACACTGACCTTTTTGAGAGCCGAATTTGCAGAGATGTATATCATGAAATATCCCATTCTAATTACGCATTTCTCTTATGCTTCGGGAGGCTCTGCAAGAATCAAAATGAGATTATTTACAAGTGAATTTTATCAACATAAACTTAATTTGAGGAAAATATAAAACAAAATTGTAAATATGTACCTCTTCTAATGATAACTGGCATCACTATTCCACAATGGAAATATAGTGTTTGCCCAATTTTGTTCCTCTCCAGTACTCATCGCTCATTTGGCTTCTTCAATTTCGTGCATTCCTATGATAACCATAAGACAATTTTCAATAATCACTCACTCAATTTTCCTTTTGCATCAATTAGAAAACCGAAAAAATAAAAATGCGAGACTAGATACTTGCTATGCTTACTCTACTAACACAGGCTTGTGCTGGAAACCTTCAAAGGGAAACAAAAAGAAAAATACACTTAGAAATTACATAGAAACCCTAAAAGATTGGAGGAAATACTCGAAGATGGAAAAACATACCTAATCAGTAGCTAATCCAGCTAAAATTAATCCAATCAACTAATTTCGGCAATAATTCAGTATAAAGAACAAAAAGAAAGTAAAATTACACTCGCTAACAAGAATTTCTTTCTAATGTACTAAAACAATATTAAAGCATTTAAAGGAAACAACACGATCTAAACAAAAAAGATTACCTTCTTTTATGCTACTAAAGAAGAATGATACAATGAGCAAAGGGAGTGAGAATAAGAGGAAATCACGGACTGAAGCGATTAATCCGTCCCCCATACGTCAGTACTTCCTCTAAAGATACATAATGCTGCGAGCTTCAGATCGAAAGCACGATCTGCTCTCGCCGGCACCGTCCCACTCCGTGTCAACGGTGACCTCATAGCCGCTGCGACGCACCCCGTCCTCTCGATCGGCCTCGGCACCATTATTTTTAATTTTTGATGTTTGATTTGCTCGGATGGATCAAGGAATTTGGAAATCGAGATGGGAATTCAAAGCCTCCATCTCAACGCTGCCACCTATATATATATATATATATATATATATATATATATATATATATATATATATATATTAATAATCACCTAGAAAACCGACCAAAATGAGCTGAAAAGACATTGAAATTACTCTTAATTATTTGTAGTTAAAATATAGCCTATACCAATTTAGCCAAAAATAAGCAATCAAAAAAACATCAAAAAAGCAATACATAACAGTAAAAAAAAGAAAAAAAAAATAGTAAAAATATTTGGAAAAAGAACAAACAAAAAACAGTAAATAAACATCCAAAAAAACAATACATAACAGTAAAAAAAAGAAAATACAAATAGTAAAAACATTTGGAAAAAAACAAACAAAAAACAGTAATAAAACATCCAAAAAAACAATACATAACAGTAAAAAAAATGAAAAAGAAAAATAGTAAAAATATTTGAAAAAAAAAACAGTAAAAATAGAGAGAATATTTCAAAAAAAAAAAAAAAGAGATAGGCAATAAAAAAAGAACCAAAACATTTGATAGTAAAAAGAACAAAAAAAAACAGTAAAAAGGAGAAGAAAAATTTGAAAAAAAAAAACAGTAAAAAAAATGAATAGAAAAAAAAATTATCTAAAAAACATCAAAAAAATACAATAAAAAAACCAGAAAATATTTAATAAAAGTATTTAACAAAAAATCAGGGAAGAAATACTTAATAAAAACCCTAAAAAAATATTTAATAAAACCAAAAAAGCAGTGAAAAAAACAGTACAAAAATAACTAACAAACAACAGAAAAATCACTAAATTGAAACCCTATATTTTTTTTCATGGCAAAATTATTATGCAATCATGTTTTCAATATATAATTTTAGAGGGGTATTTGTGAGATTATTACTTCATTATTTTGGAAGGAAACGGGAGAATGTTATGCATACCACTGTTTTAGACATGTTTGGTAGTTTTAAATTGAGCTCCTTGCCATACAAAATCACATATCCAATTTTGTATACTGAAATAAAAGAATAAACAAAACGATTTGCCAATTTACCAAATTACCCCTTGTGTTTTGAAAATTTGCAATAAAATCTATGAAGAAAATAATTACGAACCTATTTTCTTGAGTTCCTCTAATTGCTTTGATAATTGCATTTGGATCAGTAGCCACTCCCACAAATTCCTGTGATATTGAAGATGAATTGGGATTAAATTGTATAATTGAAGTTTATTTGGAGTTTAATTGCACAATTAAAGATTTTTAGGGTTCAATTTAACAAAAGAAAAAGGAAAATAACTTACAGCGGACTGTGGAACAGCATCAGTGACGTCAACCTAATTACCAATTAAAACCCAAAATCAGAGATGCTTCGCTCAACCGTGACGTCAACCTAGCCGCTGCCACCGCACTGTGGAACGGCATCAGTCATCCGCTCATCACCGTCAGCTCCACCGGCATCCTAGTTACCAATTAAAACCCAAAATCAGAAAACAAATACACAAAGGATACCAATCAAAGAGTGTATTATCGAATTACAGTTATCTGGGTATTTCGCTCAATTGAGTGTATTATCGAAGTGGTTATTTGTGTGTTTTGAGTTCTCAATTTTATAAAATTGAGCAATTAGTCACGAAATTCAGCAATTAACACATGAATTACCTTGAATCGAAGAGAGAGAGCACGAGAGAGTGGGAGGAGAAGTTGAGAGAGAGCACGAGAGAGTGGGAGGTGAAGTTGAGAGAGAGCGGAGAGTCTTGGCTGTCGTATGTTGAATCGAAGAGAGAGAGAGAGCGTGGTGCTCGGTTTAACCCTTGCCTGAAGGGGAAGAGAGAGAACGCAGAGTTTTTAATTAATTTAGGCCCAGGGGATAATTTGACACGAGAGAAATTGCTGCAATTACATATTACTTGTGTAGTTGTGTTTGGATAAAAAAATCTAGAACTGTTGTAATTGAAAAGTTTTTGTTTGGATTGATATAATCACAATTACAACGTAACTATATAATAGAATGATTATGTATTTTATAATAATTTCAATTCTAACATAATAAAATAAAAATCATACAAGTAAAATTTTAAACATAACAAAGTTATAATCTTTCATTAAAAAATAAATATTTTGTAAACAATTAAAGTTTATAGATTGCAGTACACAATCATACAAATAAAAAAAAAAAAATACAACAATTGAGAATGCAACTTAGTTTCTTTTCCCACACTATAATCACACTTGAGATACGAGAATAAATCAAAAGAAATTAAATTTATTTATATCCAACATATCATCTGATTCGTTGTGGTTCGGAGAATTGTTTGGCGTTCGTCTCTAAATTTTTTTTTTTTTTTTTTTTTTGAATCAAAATAGAGTAGGCTCGTTCGTCCTATTTCTATTATATTTTATATATATCAAATAAATTCTTACAATTTAGAGGATATTTTACCTACATGGTTTTTTCATTAACAAATTCTAAATACCCTCTATTTCTAATTGCTTGAACTTAATCTAATACATATGCTAATCCTAGACATCTTTTATCCTATCATTTGAAAATCCTGTATTTGTAAGGAATCCTTTTCCTGGATTTTTAGAACCATATCTCATTTTCCAGTCTTACCCAGGAATTCCATTCCTGGATTCTGCAACCTGTGTATAAAAGCTTCCTCTTCTCGTCTCTAAATATTTGACCGCACCGTTCTGTTCATATCGCAAAATTAACAAATAATTATGCTCGCATTGGGTTATTTATTTTCGAAACCAAGTCAAATTTAATTTTAAAAACCAAGTCAAATTTAAACTTTGTTTCGTTCAAAAAACATTCATTTTAGGAAGCACCAATAAAATAATATATATACTTTAATACTTTAATTTCTAAGGGCATAATAAGGATTTCAGATTGTAAAATGCACCGTAATTATTTTGTGAACGATAGAATCACAAACGAAATCAGCGGAGACACCGACCAAGAAAGGAAAGTATATTAACTAGTGTTAAAAGAATTCAAACCCTAACTCACAACAAATTACATTATATATAATATTTATTTTTCTCACTAAATTTACATGAGTTCACACATATTTTGTGAATTGAGTTAGTGGTCAAGTGCAATTGCAGAATTGCGATCAATGACGGATCTATTAAGGGACTAAGAGGGGCGGCAGTCTCTGAAATTATATATTATCGTCCACTCATATTTTTTTGAAAATTTCTCACAACAGCCCTCTGTGTATGACCTTCGATAATGGTGACGAAACCCTCGAGAAGAATGCGTCGACGTTTCTTCGATTTCGAGTAAGCCAGTTTCGATTAAATTAGGGTTTCCATTAAATCAAGGTTTCGATTAAATTAGGGTTTATCTATAATAGTTCTAATCGAGTTGATTGGGCCGTAAAATCCCGCTTCCACGTCGTCATTACTGTATTGCTTCTTAGTGTATTGCTTCTCTGAATAAATTGGCCTATCTCGCCCTCGCGAAGCCCTAACGACCGGAAAAAAAAGAGGAAACGGTGTGGACGACGCGGACGATTCCGACCTTCATGGCGGCGTGGACGCGCGGAGCAGCGTCGGTTGAGCGACGGTAAACCCTAGCTCCGAGACAGAGCTGATCGAGAGCGACGATAGAGGAAAAGGTCGAGGAAACCCTAGCACGCTGGCGCGAGGGTTGAGCTCCATCTGCATCATCGTTTTCAGCCATGGCGTCAATGGAAAACAATGCCAACTACAGGATGGAAGTAACGTAAGTGACAATGCGACGATTTCAGCCATGGTGAGTCGTTTTTGTGAGATTTTTACTCAGAGATTTGAGTTATTTTAATATTTCAACGAATTTTGAGTTATTTATCCGAGATTTGTGCCATGGTTGAGTTGTTTTCTGCGATTTTTCAAGGATTTTTCACTGTTTTTGATCTGATTTTTCAGCGATTTTGTTTAATTTTGGTTAATTCCTTGATTTGGGTTTTCTTCTCTTGATTTCGTTTTTAGACAAGTTTAGTTTAGGGTTATTTGTGTTTGTGGTTAGTTCCATTAATTTATGGTTTATATTCATGGTTAATCTTCACTGTTATAGATTCAATTTTTCAAAATTTTAAAACTGCACTGTTAATTGATCGTTTGGTCTTCACTACCAAAATTCGAAAAATTACTGTTAATTGATAACAGTACCAATTCAAATATTCAACTTATCTATAATAGTCCTAATCGAGTTGATTGGGCCGAATGCTCCCGCTTCCACGTCGTGCTCTTTCCTTCTCCTCCTCGCTCGACCTCATAATAAGAGGGACAAGCGCGGTCTACCCCAATCGAGAACGAGAAATTAAGTGCGGGACTAAGACTTATTTACAGATGAATCGTGTAAAATTAGGTTCAGTTAAGAGTCTTTGGTCTTGAATTAGGGTTAATTCATGCGATTCCATTTTGTACTTCTCTCAATCTTTCACAAATTACTTTTATACCCCTACAAATTGTTACAATTTTTTTTATTACGGCATGGTTCATCGGAGCGTCGATCGATTGAATTCAACGGACTCGAGACGTTATGCTGCACGTACAGATTAGTGACTGGTCATGCGATCAATAAATTCTTTTTACAAAATGCAGGTTCTTTTCCATTTTTGAAAAAAAAAAAAATTCGATTCATTTATTTACTTGAATAAATAACAAAGGGGCTGTTTTGGTAAATTCTTCAGGTTTTGAAGGGTAGTTTGTTTGCGAAGTTGCTGGTTAGTTTGCGATATGTAGGTTTGGATTCTCTCTTTTCAATTCTGTCCGTTTACGATCAATAATTTTTTTACAAAATGTAGGTACGTTTATTTTTCTGAATTTTTTATTTCGATTCACTTTTAATCATATATTTATTTATTATAATATAATTTAGATGAATCGAATTTAATATGTTGTTCGAAAGAAGCTTATCGGACCTGAAGAAAGAGAATTGATGTACAATCATAATTTCAAATTTATTTATGGATTTCAGGACCTGAAGAAAGAAGCTTATTGTTGATTGTTGTAAAAATGACGAATGACGACTGGATTATTTATGGATTTCATAACTATTTGCGTGTATAGGTGGGTCGAAAATGGTGTCAAGAGGGCCGTTATCAAGTTTTCTGGTCGATACTTGCGAGTGCAGTCATGTGTCAGAGTTCGATGATAAATCGAGCAATACTCATTGCGTCGCCTTCTCTGTTCAAGACCCACAAAGGTACGACTCTTTTTTCCCTTTCAATATTATTTTCTGCAATTAATTTGTGCTAATTATGTTGTTTCATCAAAATTGTTTGTGCTAATTAATTTTTCTAATTATAAATTTTTTTATTTTCTATGCATTATTGGATGCCTCTGTTGGTACTTGCGAGTGCAGTGACGTGTCAGGGGTTAATGAGAAATCGAGCAATGTTCGTTTTATCTCTACTGGTATGAATTTCCATTTCTCCATCGAACTCGGAAAAATTACGAAAATGCCCTTTGTTTTTTTCAGATAAAAAGGGTCGAAGGGATCAGGTCTTTGAATCACCTCTGCAAATGGAAGGAGAGTGCAATGAAGGAGGAGGAGGGCGTGATGAAGACCGAGACAAAGTCGATGAATTATCTCTACGACTGGAAAATCTGGTACGATCAGGATCATGCAATGACGAGGCATATTATGCTGGTACGGGCTTGGGACGGGTCGGAAACGGGCCTGCGATGGGTCTGGAGCGGGCCTGGGACGGGTCGGAAGTGAGTCTTTGACGAGTCGGAAAGTCTCAATTTTTTCATAATTTTGTTTGTATATTTTGGTTTTGTTTCGGAAAAATTACGAAAATGCCCTTTTTTTTTTCAGATAAAAAGGGTCGAAGGGATTAGGTCTTTGAATCGCCTCTGCACATGGAAGGAGAGTGCAATGAAGGAGGAGGAGGGCGTGATGAAGACCGAGAGCAAGTCGATGAATTGTCTCTGCGACTGGAAAATCTGGTACGATCAGGATCATGCAATGAATAGCCATGATTTTGTGACCAACATGTTGAATAAGAGCGGAAATTATTTAATCAAGAAAGTACATGACCTTCTTTATGGCAGACTCAACGAGATGAAAAAATTCTCAATTTTTTCATAATTTTGTTTGTATATATTTGTTTGGTTTCGGAAAAATTACGAAAATGCCCTTTCTTCTATTCAGATAAAAGGGGTCGAAGGGATCGAAGGGATCGAGTCTCAATTTTAACGTTTTATTCCTTTCTTATTATTTACTCGGAAAGTTACTTGCTTATTACTCTAAAAAGAATTGGAATCTACTCAACGAAAGGAAAAATACCCATTAACGAAATACTGAATCTCAAAAAAACAAACAATAAGTCGCAAAACACATTTATAAACTCACAATAACTCGCAAAATCAAAATCATATATAACGAAAAACTGAATCTCAAAAAACAAGTCCGCGCAAATGCGCGGGCCCAACGCTAGTAGATACTAATTTTGAACAATTTCCTTTGTCCACATTCGGCCACGTCTCCTTTTCCTGTTTGTTCGCTTAATAACTTCATGTCGTCTCTTTCTCACATTAGTTTCAAGACCAAGCAAAGAAAAAGAAAAAAACCGACCCCAGAAGAAACCCTAGCGGAACGCTCGCCGCCACGGAGACGCAAGGCTCTGGCGACGTCGCCAGGTGCTGGCGATGGAGGTTCTTCACTGCATCAGACGCGAGGCGCTGGCGATGTCGCCATGTGCGTGTCTTTCTGACGGGGTTCTTCACTGCATCAGAGCGAGCCTTCGAACGTCGATTTCTTTGGTGTGTGCTCGAAGCTGCGACAGGTACGATGATTTTTTATCAAATTTTTCGATTTACCCTCTGATTTCTTCTCAGTTGTATTCAACATTTCGTTTTTTTTGGTGTTTTTTGTCGCTGAGTTTTCATTTAGGGTTTCGTTTTTCTCAATTTTTTAGTATTGCGAGGTAATTGATAACATGTACATGTTAGGTTTCGTTTAGGGTTTCGAACTGAAATTTAGATTTTTCATACTAATTTGGGCTTTTGGTCTGAAAGGAAATCAGATTGAGTGTGTGGGTGACAGCATTGTTGTGTGTCTTGCGTTTGAATTTTGGTTATTATTCACCGGACAGAATTGTATTTACTGGACAAAATTTTGGTTATTATTTCACTTTCTAAATTTGGTCTCATAAATAACTCTTTTTCAAATTGCAGCTCGACCAAAGTTGATTAAGATACCGACAAGTGAGTTGAAACAATTGCCGCATCGCCAAATCGTAAGATTATGGAATCGAGAGGACGATGATTCTAGCAGCGAGAATCGGACCGAGGCGGAGGATTTATCGATCCTATCGCCGCTGTCTTCTCTCTCTCTCTCTCTCTCTCTCTCTCTCTCTCTCTCTCTCTCTCTCTCTCTCTCTCTCATATAGACTTTCTTTGTAATTTTTCCAATTGTTCATGTTGGAAATTTCAGAGTAGAGCCACCTGGTTTATTCCAAGGCCGTCGAGAGCAGCACAAGGTCTAAAACTTAATTTTCTAAAAAAAGGGTTTTTATGAATAATTCCCAATATATATTATAATTACTATATATTATTTTCTTATAGATGGAAAAGTTCAAAAATAGAATTAAAACCAAGCGACATAACGATCAACGTAGGCAAAGGCGAGTAGTGAGGCACGGCAACACGGTGGGCAGAAGTGAGGCACAGCAACACGGTGACGTGGCTACCGTATTGGGTGGATCCGATAAATTCAAAGGAATATAAATATGTGTTTTTGGCTGCGAGTAGTTCGTAAAAGGGTCAAAGTTATAAAGAGAAATATGAAAAGGGCCGATTCTTAATGGTACGCACATTTTTCAATTTACCCCTTGCAGTTTTCAAAATTAATGTTCGATTTTGAATTTTGATAAAAGATATAAGAGAGAACTATCTAAAGGATTTTGGGAGTAAGGATGCGAGTAAGAGACAAATTGACGTCGCTACATTTTTTGATCAATAATTATTTATTTGTTAATTTAATTTAATTAATTGGTATAGGATGATAACGAGGTGGATACGGTTCGTTGTAGTACGCTTCGTGGGGAGAATGTCATGTCATAATTTTTTAATTAATTAATTAATTACTGTCTTTTTAATATTTTTTGTATTTTTTTGTGTTAATTTTATTGTAGTTGAGTCAACAAACACAAAATAAGAATATGAAAAAAAAAATACGAGAACAAATATCAATACTAAAACAATTAATAAATACAAATAAGAATGTGAATACGGTTATGAAATACGAATACAAATACAACGAAACAAATACCAATACCAACATAAACGAGGAAATAAAAATACAAATGAAAATGCAAATAAAATTACATAAGCGAAATAAAAATAAAAATAGACAATACAAATATATACAAATCATCATCTTCATTTTATCATCGTCATCATATATCATCATGATCATCATATCATTATTTTCATCGTAATCATCATCATCGTCGTCATCATCGACGTAGTCGTCGTCATCATCATCATCATCATCATCATCATCTGCAAAATGCGGATACAAAATACAAAACACGAACATCGAAAAAAACTACAAATACACACAAAAAAATACAAATACAAGTACAAATACCTAATGCAATTACGGAATAAAACACGAAATACTAACACGAGTACAAAATACGAAAATGAAATAAGAATATGTATGCGAATACGACAACGAAGAGAAGCACGGACACTAATACTAATACGATTAGAAATTAAGAATTACAAATAACAAATAACTAATTATGAAATATGAAGTCACACGAATACAAATATGCGAATAAGAATAATACACGTATATGAATACACGAATACCAATTTACAGACACAAATGCGAATATGAATACAAATACAAATTACAAATACAAATACAAGTACGAATAAGAACAATTTGATATATTTCATAAATGAGGTAATGTTAATCATCATCATCATCATCATCATCATTATATTATAAATATGCGAATACAAGATACAAAACACGAAAAACAAAAAAAAGTACAAATACAAATACACATAAAAAAAAATACATACACAAATATGAATATGCAATACAATTACGGAATACAAATACGAAATGCATATATGAATGCAAAATACAACAAGAGTACGAAATACGATATGAATGCAAACAAGAACATAAGAACGAACACGAATACTAATAAGATTTGGAATTAAGAATTACAAATAATGAATAATGAATAATGAATAACGAAATACGAAATCACATGAATACAAATACGAAATACAAACACTAATACGAATTTGCGGATAAGAATAATACCTGAATACAAATATGCAAATACAAATATACGAACACAAATGTGAATATGAATAGGAAATACATATACAAAATACAAATAATAATACAAGTAAAAATATGAACAATTTGATATATTTAAGAAATAAGAACATGTTAATCATCATCATCAATCTGCGGATAAAAATTCCAAAAGACAAACAACGAAAAAATACAAATACAAATAGACACAAATAAATTACAAATACAAGTACGAATACCAAATACGATTACGAAATAAAATGCGAATACATATACAAATACGAAATACCAACACGAGTTTGAAATACAAACATTAAATACCATACGAATACGAACACGAACGTAAGCACATACGTGAATACTAATACGATTAGGAATAAAGAATTACGAATAACTAAATATGAAATCACAGGAATGCAAATACGGAATACTAATATGTATATGTATACGCGAATACAAATAATACACGAATACGAATATACGGACATGATCGCGAATATGAATAGCACATATGAATACGAAATACAAATACAAATATAAATACAGGTAAAAATACGAATACGAAAAATTGCACACATACAAGACTCATTCCCAAACACAACAATTACAGAGAAACACAAAAAAATTCCCCGAATATGAAATACAAATAAATGTACAAATAAAAATACACACGAATTAAAATACTAATAATGCACGAGTACATGAATACAAATCCACAAACACGAATATGAATAAGAACACAAAATCCGAATATGAAATAAAAAAAATTATAAATAAAAATAAAAATATGAATATACTATATTAAAATACGAATACAAAATAAGAAATGTGAATTACGAAATACGAGTACGATGACAAATACAAAATACGATGAGAAAACGAAAAACCAATAAGAGTATGAAATATGAATACGAAATATGAACATGAATACGAATACAAAAACGAATACAAATACGATTATGAATTAAGAATTAGGAATTGTGAATTATTCCTAAATACTTATCCCTAAACCCAAACCCTAGAACCCAAATCCAAATGCGAATACAAATGCGAAATACAAATGCGAAATATGAAATACGAATTAATAATTTACGAAAGTACAAATATGAAATTCAAATTCAAATACAAGCACCAACAAAAATACAAATACATGAACACATTTGTCAATAATGTACATACAATATTTTTTTTTAAGTAGTAACCGTTTAAATCGTTCAAGAAAGCCGGCTCTTGAACGATTTAAGCGATTGTTGCTTTCAAATTTATAAAAATTATGATTTACTGAGACAAACACATTGTCTTAGCATATTTTATGTCGTGGTGAAAGTGTTTGTTCTTTCCAACGCATTTTGCTGTATTTCTTTTTAATAATTGAATTAATTAAAACTTGATATTGTTGTAATTATTGTAGTTTATCTCATTATTAAAAGTTTAGTAAAGTGATGTAATATTTTTTTTTTTAATATTCGCAATTTATGTATTGCTTCTTTCCATAATACAAAAAGTGCATCTATAATTCATTGATATACATGTTATATACAATGTAGGAAAATATTTTTCTAAACAAATATTTAATGTTAGTAAAATACGATGATTTTTAATTGTTTGAATTATATCATAAAACGTCTTGCGACTCATTGAAGAAATACTCAACCAAAACATAAAAATCAAAACAAAGTACGAAATATATATTTTTTGCGACGAACCCGCGCAATTGCGCGGGTACCCCGCTAGTAAGATACAAAGAAAATGACTCTTGAATCCAATTCAGTTCTTTTGTCGAGGTGAGCTCAAATACATAATTATCTAAACAAGTTGGTTGACTTATAATTTAAAATTTTCTTAACAGGCAATCAATATCATGGATTACTCCATGATTATTTGAGTTAATGAGGTAAAACCGTAAAAGTAGAACTTTTTGTAGTCTGTATCTCAAGATCGAAGAAGACCAAGGAAGCCTTTGGTTTGCTCCCCATGAAATGATATATTAATATTTAAAAACGGAGAATGGGTCGACGAGAAATCTGCAAGAATCGTGGTTAGCTTGTCATTTTTTAAATAATTATATTTTTTCTTCTTTAATTTAATAATTTACTAAACCTAAATTGTAGCAAGAATATTCGAGTCGAATGAGTGAGAAATATGGTGATAATTGGGAGGAGGATCCGGATCTTTCAGACGATAACGGTGTGTTTGTTCAATCGTCCGGAAATAAACCGCACGGTCGATATTACGTCTTGGACAGCGTTCTGAAGTCATCTGATGTATGTATACAATACATTTTTCAATATAATTCATAAATTGTAATTTTGTTATTTTTTCAGATGCGGGGCCGTACACACATCGCATTCTTCTGTCAATGGTTCTGTTGACAGAGGTAGTCGTCGTCGTATGTACTCCACAGATGAGTTGCAACAAATTATGGAGCAGAATGTGCAGGAGAAGGTGGAGGAGAGAGTGACGGGTATGAAAGCCGAGATGAGAGCCGAATTGAAAGCCGAAATGGAAGCCGAAATGAGAAAGCAAATGATGGATATGTTTGCGTCGATGAGAGAATCTGGATCTGTAAGTTTTCAGATTATATTTTTTAATTTATTCTAGCAAATCAATTTTATATTTGTTAATTTTATTATGACAGGCTTCTAATGCACCGACACTGGCTCAAGTTGGGGATGGAAGCGACGCCGGAGTTTGATTAGGGTTTCGTGTTTTGTTAGGGTTTCGAGTTATGCTATTAGGGTTTCGGGTTATGTTATGGTATTAGCGACGCCGGAGTTTTGTGTTATGTTATTAGGATTTGTGATTCTCGAGACTATCTGTTTGATTATTGAATTATCTTTTTCGATGTGTGAATTTTCTGATTTTTTTGAAATCTGGAATCTGGAAAAAAATTTAACAAAATAATACTGAAATCTGGAAAAAAATATCAGCGGGGGTACCGCCGGTGATAATACACCCCGCCGGTGATAATACTCGAAGGTGAAATAAAAATACCGCCGGTGATAACGGCCGTCGTTGAAGATAAGATTACCGCCGGTGATAACTGCCAACGTTGAAAATATAAGTACCGCCGGTGATAATTATACCGCCGCTGAAACTTCTCGACGGTGAAAATAAGCTCACCGCCAGCGATATTTCCCACCGCCACTGAATACAGTCGACGCTGAAAGTTTCAATACCGCCGGTGATAAATTTACACCGCCGGTGAAAGTACCGCCGCTGAAAATGTTAACCTGATCTGCTTATTTTCAGCGGCGTTATTTCTACCGTCGGTAAAACAAAATTCTACCGCCGCTGAAAACCTTTACCGGGGTACCGCCGGTGATACTCATTTTTAGCGGCGGCTTATCTGTGGCGGTTTATCAGCGGCGGGTTTTTCACTTTGAGCGGTGGTAAAGCACCGCCGGTGATAGTGCTGTTTCTAGTAGTGGAGAACATTAAAAGAAAGAATATTTATATCATACCCCATAAATTTCTCTCAACGTCATTTATATCACCGATTAACAATTAATTAGCATGGTAATTTACAAAAATTATACTTCGTTAACGGTATATTAATATTGATTAAGAATTATTAATTCATATATATACTTTAATTATATATCAGTTGACCGTTAATGTTGTTAATTATCGTGTTAATTAATTGTTAATCGGTGATATAGAAGATGTCGAAGGAAAATTCTGGAGCACCATATATGGCCTCTACAAAAAAAACAATTGATCAACAACAACAAAACAATATAAATGCATTGGATATATGAAACAATAAAATTTTCATGTGACTACTTAGTACATACTACATAGTAAATAACTTGTCTTGGACGATTATTTATATAGCAATTCAAACTTTACGAAAATATTTAGTCTCGTTAATAAAACTAGTCGAAAACATATCTTAAATATTATTATTAGGGAAATATTAGTCAAATTCTCGTAAAAATTTGGTAATTATGATTAGTTCCAAGATTAACAAAATTCTTTGAGCTGCATGCAATTGTTCAAAACCTATAATTTAGTTATATATATACATTATAAAATACATGGCATGGTTTATAGTTAAAATATTTATTTACGACGTGATAAAAAATAGTGTGTATATATGTCCCGGCCCTATCTATTGTGCAATCCTGGTTTCGTCCCTGAAAATAGGTTTAAGATGACGATATATTCCTATTTTGATATATCCAAAATCCATGAACTAAAGAATTATGTATATATTCTCTTTTCAAAAAAAAATTACTTCAAATACCGTAGACGATTCACTGATAAAATTTGCCATACATGAGAATTAAATCAGTATCATAATAATTCGGATGCAACCAAATAAATTGGTGTATGTATAAAGAACTCCAGATTACAAACTACAAATTCGAAGAAAATAAAAGAAACAATAAACTAAATGGAAGATACAAGTGATCGCATATGTTTATCCAATTTCAATGTTTTTATGAACAACATGGTCTTCTTGATCGTTCAAATTGTTCATAAAAATCGTTTAAAAATGTAATGACATGAATTGCAAGGTTCGACAAACCAATGATCACGTAACACCAGTGACGGATCTTGAGATCCGCTCATGCGTAACACCAGTGGCAGGATTTCTTATGAGAGCAGAACAAATATTTATACTGAAATTATACTACAATTTTTTTTTTGGAGGGGAGAGTGGAGGGAGGGGATCAAATAGTAAAATTTATATTGTTATGTTCATTAAATATACTTAAACACTAGTTATATACATTGTTGTGCAAAAATCTTGAGGAAGTCATGCCCATGGTCCCTACTAAGATCTGCTCATGCGTAACACCATCAATGTTGTCTTAGATTCGATCGCAACTCCTTCGCAACCACCATCCAAATTACGCACCGCCGCCATGCAACGTCTGATATTCTCTTTTCAATTATTTCAGTTATCTTTTAATTATTATGCATTCTTTGCTTGGTCATTCGCATAATATATTTTATTTATAGGTGCTTCTCAAATGTGGGAAAATATACTTTGTCTTCCAACTCATCCCAAAATCCTTGATGAGTTGGCAAAAAATGATTAAATTAATTGATTTAACATCTCTAATTGACACGTTTAATTGACACGTTAATAATTTATAATATGTCAATATTAGTACATGTTAATTACACGACCAATTAAATCGATAAACAAATAAATTAATAGTACTAATCAATTCATTAAACCCTCTCCTCCCACCTCATCGAAGATGTTTTTTTGAGTTTGAGGGTCAAACCCCTTCAAATGTTATAACACACTTGGATAAATCAGATTTGTTTTAATGTTAATAAATGAAAAAAAGTATTGAGTTTTTATGTTCTATATTTTCTCGTATTTACAACTCTGGATCAAACTAGGAGAATACTCGTGCTACGTGACGAGCATGTAAATTATGTTTTCCATTGTAATACAATTATATATTTGTATGATAATATTAATAATATCATCTTAAAATAAAGTTATTTGAATTCATTTATATGATAACAAAAAATCTCATTTTTTTAATCAAATAATAATATTATATTAGTGTCACTGTATAATAATATATAAGAATAAGATATAATACAATTTTACTAAAAACGTAACAACAAATATTATATCATTGTTCACAATATTTTATACAATATCAAATATTAAAATAATAAATCATACAACATATGTAATAACACATTATTAATTATATAGTAGTAATATTTTTTATTGATTCAAAATGCAATGAAAAATATAAAATAATATACAACTTAATAGTGGAATTAATTTAATAAATAATATCAACATTTAATTTATGATAAACATAAATACAAATTATTTTATATCATATGATTTTTTTTATTTAAAATTTTGTAAAATAACAATACAATTCGATAGGTGTTTATAAGTTTAAGAAGTTATTTAGATGGATAAACTATTTTTTAGTTCTATTATTTTTTGAAAAAAAATTGTTTGCTTAAAAACACAAATATAATCTACTTAGTATTATATGAGATTATTACTGTTATAATTTTTTTAAAAATAAATAATAATACTTAAAAATTCTATTATGCAAATAAATTTGTTAAAAATCTATTATGTAAATATGTATTTTTTGCATTGTATTTTCTTACATAATATATTTACAAATTGAAATTATAAAAAAAGGTATGTAGGTACTATGCTAATATGGATGTGAAAATAAAAAGAAAATTAAAATGAATATATTTGATTGGTTTATAAAATTAAATTTCCAAAAAAATATTGATATATGTTGTATATTTTATAATATTACATATTAGATTATTAGTATTTCATATATAAAAAATTTCATATTCCATTGCATTCACATTTGATCATATAATCTTATGTGAAATGTTAAACAATTGATTAGACTTGGTTTAATATGATTATAACCAATAATAATAGATCACATCATTAATGTAGGATGATGTGACTTTTTAAGAATGCTTAAAACATGGTGTAAAATAATAACACATAAATGACTACACAAAATATGATATTCAAAAAATCTAACAAAAAATAATGATTGAGATTAAATCATATCACTACATCTAATGGTTCAAATTAATACTTAAAATTAATCATACAAAATACAAAAATGCATGTTTTAAAGACTTAAATGATCAAATATAATATTAATGCATACGATGAATCCATATCACACAATATAATGGTTAATAAGCATGATAAACATGACGATGTTGGTTCATGAGGAGGCTAAAAAATATGTGCAAAATAAGGAGGTGGGTAAATTATTTCATGTTAAAAAATATTTAATATTTACTTATTTAGAAAAAAGAAAAAAAAGAAAAAAAGGGTTTTTATGTGTGTTATTATTAATTTGTTATAATAATTGTATACTGGAGATATCCGGTGTGAAAGAGCCGGAGAAAACAGAGGGAAAGGACACGTGGTCGGTGGAGGAATATATAAAGCGGAAGGGGTTAAGGGGTGAGAGATGGACGGTGGAGATAAAGGCTAGTGTCTTCCCCAATTCACATCCGCAGCTTCTCGTCTCCTAGTCGTCGGATCTCCCCCTTTCTCCTCTCTCCACCGCTCTTCTCCTCTCGCGCCCAAATTTTACAAATCCAACCAACCAAATCTCTCCCCTCCCTTTAATTTCTCTCTCTTCATCAGGTATGTATTCTCCCCATCCCTCTCCAAATCTCTCTTCTTTTTCTTTCTTTCCCCCTTTTTCTAGGGTTTGTTCCAGATGCGGATTTTTGAACTATGTGAAGTAAGTCGATGTGTGATTTCAAGTGTCGATTTGATTTTTTTTATTGAAATAACAGGTGATATGGCGGATCTGGGACCAGGGAGTCCAGGCGGAGGTGGAGACAGCGGCGGAGATGGGGCTGGAAGTCCAAGAGGCGGAGTCAGAGAACAAGATAGGTTCTTGCCTATTGCTAATATTAGCAGGATTATGAAGAAAGCTATCCCTGCTAATGGAAAAATTGCAAAGGATGCTAAAGAAACTGTTCAGGAGTGCGTCTCCGAGTTCATCAGCTTCATTACCAGCGAGTAAGTAATTGAATTAGTCTTATTAGGTTTTGATTTGTTTGTCAAATGATAATTGTGTGTTTGATTAGGGCGAGCGATAAGTGTCAGAGAGAGAAGAGAAAGACGATCAATGGTGATGATCTGCTCTGGGCTATGGCCACTCTAGGGTTTGAGGATTATATTGAGCCTCTTAAGCTTTACTTGCAGAAGTACAGGGAGGTATGATTACTTATATTCTTGTTTCTTCTTTTCTCAATTCTTTCAATTTTCAATCTAATGATGATTTTCTCTCTTTTTTGTGCTTTTTTTGTCGTCTTCGATGGGGAATCTTCGTTACAGATGGAGGTAACGTAATCTTTACTTTCCTTTTGTTTTTAGTGAAGCTGTTACTTTTAATCGTAGTGGTATTTTGGTAAATTTATTCATATTTGTCGTGAATTGAATGTTTTGACAGGGTGATAATAAGGTTTCTGGAAAAGGAGAGGGTTCTAATAAGAAGGATGGAGGAAACGGAGCTCAAGTTGGTCCCAGTTCTCAAGCGGTGGTTTGCTCTTTAAGCACAAATCGTTTTTACTCTTTCTTTTTTTTTTACGTATTTCTTCGATCAAATATTTTACACACATTTTATTTTGTTTAGATGGGCCATGTTGGTTACAGTCAGGGCATGCCTTATATGCATCAGAATCAGGTTCATATATTATCTCTTCTTGAATATTTTATCGTATCGTTGTTTTATTACGATTCAAAGTTTGATCTCGTCCAATTTATCTTTGCAGTATCACAATGGAGATTTATCGAATTAAGGTCAATTTCATCTTTTGATGCTGCTACCCTATATTTTTTTGGATTAAAGAAATCATCTGTTTATATATGATATTTCGTTTTCTTTATTGTTATGTATTAATTGTATTCTATTATCATCTTGCAGTAGGAAAGAAATAACTGTGGTTGCGTCGACGAAGATGGGAATTAGAAACTAATGCGCAGCGAGTATTGAGTGGGCCTATTATTATTAATAATATATTTTGGCTGTAAATTGTACTATAAGATTTAGTTGTTTGGGCATTTGGGTCTTAATTAGTGCTTGTTTCTTTTGTATATTTATTAGTTCGCTTGTGCTTCTCCTCAATGCTATGAAATGAGTGAAACTAGTACCATTTTCCTATAAATATAATAATTTCAGCAAAATGATGATGAAATTAGGTACAAAATAAGGAAATTAAGGACCTAAATAAAATAAGAACCTACACTAAATCATACTCTCTGGAAAACTTGTAAAGTTACATAGCTAAATAATGTAAAGGAAGGTTCAAATTAAAACATCTTGGCTCTCAGAACCTACACTGATTAAACAACGCATTGAATAGTTAATATACAGCACGTATTTTTATTTTTAAGAATATCACTCGTCTTCACCAGAAATTTCGCCTTCTTCGTGTCTCTCAATGGATTCTTCACCGGCAAGCTCTCCTTGCTCGGGTTCATCACCGGTAAGCTCTCCTTGTTCTGGTTCTTCATCACTCAACTCTTGATCGCCACGAACAATCTCGCCTTGTTCGTCGCCGATAATCTCATCAGCACTTAACCCTTCATTACCAACGATCTCCCCTTGTTCGTGTTCTTCTTCATCTTCTTCATCATCCCCAAAGATCTCTCCTTGTTCAGTTTTGTCATCCATCAACCCTTCTTCTTCGTCGTCGGCAATCTCCCCTTCTTCTGTACTAGCAGGATTGATTGCCATGTCACCAACAACCCCCCCTTCCTCGTCGTTCGGCTGGTCAATTGCCACGTCAGCCACTTCTTGGCCTTCAGTGCCAGATGGATCATTAGCCTTCTCATTTTCAATCTCGCCTTGTAGTTGTTGTAGTTGTATACTACTCTCTGATAGATTGATAGGTTTCTCATTATTGATCTGACCTTGAATACTACTCTCTGATGGATTAACGGGTTGTTTCTCATCAGCAATCTCAGCTTGTATAATACTAGTCTCTGATGGAATAATGGGTCTTTCATTTTCAATCACGCCTTGTACGCTACTACTCTCTAATGGATTCATCGACCCCTCCTCAACCACAACTTCCTCTTGCACGGTTTTCAAAGAATCAGTTGTTATTTCATCACCACCAGCTCGAACGGGACTTGATGGATAAGTTCCCATTTCGACATCTTCCTCTACTTCCATACTTGTCTCTTCGATTTTATTTTCTTCACCAAAAATTCCAGCAGAATCACTCGATATTTCATTATCGATCCGAGACTCGGTTTGAACGATTCCACAAGGTTCGCTCGGCATTTCAGTGACAAACTCGAACTCGGTTTGAACAGCGTTATTTGTATCGAATGATGGTACTTGATCTGCATTCTCGTCTTGTACCGTGATAGAAGGTTCCATTGGTATTTCAGTTGGTATTTCGGTAACCAAGTGGGCCTCGGTTTCGACAGGATAATATACCGAGGTTTCAGCTTCAGAAATTGGTTCAGGGTCCACAGCTTGTACACCGCTCGATACAACAAACTTTTCCTCTTGAGCTACAAAATGAAAAGAGACAAAAAAAAAAGATAAATAAACCTCATCAGCAATAAACCTTTGATTACCAACAATCTCACCTTGTTCATGTTCTTCTTCTTCTTCTTCATCATCATCATCATCATCACCAAAGATCTCGCCTTGTTCAGTTTTGTTATCGATTAACCCTTCTTCTTCATCGGCAATCTCGCCTTCTACTGTACTAGCAGGATTGATTGCCATCTCACCAATAACCTCCTCTTCTTCATCGTTTGGCTGGTCAATCGCCATGTCATCCACTTCATGGCCTTCGGTGCCAGCTGGATCAATAGCCTTCTCATTTTCAATCTCGTCTTGTAGTTGTATATTACTCTCTGATAGATTGATAGCCTTCTCATTTTCGGCCTCACCTTGAATATCACTCTCTGGTCGATTGATAGTTTTCTCGGTTTCGGCCTCGCCTTGAATACTACTCTCTGATGGATTAATATTTTGCTCGTTTTCAATCTCGCCTGGTATAATAATATTATTCTCTGATGGAATAAAGGATTTTTCATTTTCAATCTCGGCTTGACCGCTACTCCTCTCAAACACAACTTTCTCTTGCACGGTTTTCAAAGAACCAGTCGTCATTTCATCACCCAAAGCTCGAACAGGGCTTGATGGATAAGTTTCCATTTCAACATCTTCCTCCTCTACTTCAATACTTGTCTGATCGATTTGATTTTCTTCACCAAAAATTCCAGCAGGATCATTCGATATCTCATTATCCACATGAGACTCGATTTGAACATTTCCAGAAGGTTCGTTCGACATTTCGGTGACAAACTCGAACTCGGTTTGGATAGCGTTATTTGTGTTGAATGGTTCTTGATCTGCATTCTCGTCTTGTACCATATGAGAAGGTTCCGTTGGTATTTCGGCAACCATTTGGGCCTCGACTTCGACGGGATAATGCACCGATGTTTCAGTTTCGGAAATTTGTTCGTTGTTTACGGCTTCTACATTGCTTGTTACAACTGGATTTTCCTCTAGAGCTACAAAAAAAAGATAAATAAATAAAAATGCTAAACCTGATATCACTACAAAAAAAAGAAAAAAAAACCTCACCTGGCACATCCGTGTTGGCACCTGCCACATCCGTGTTGGCATGGTCCTCTCCATTTGGAACTGCAGCCTTCTTCTCCAGTTCATCCAAACCCACAAGCCTATAACTCATCAGTGACGGCCCAAACACATTCTGCTTCCTCAAGCTCCCAAATGCCATGTCAGCATCAGCACGCCTTTTAAAGACCACAGTAACCTTACTCTCACGCTCCTTCATTTCCTTCTCCATTTCCCCTTTCAACGCCCCGTATCTACTGAATATCCTCACCAACTCCATCTCACTCGGTACCGCTCCATATCTGGTACCGAAACTCAGTATCAAAGCCGTCGGGTTACACTCCCCCAGTCTCTTCTCCTCAACTCTAATAACGGGTCGGTTCGAAGAAGCCAAAAGAACCAAGGCCCGTTTAGCATCAGGACCTGTTAGGTTCGTACTCTTAGTTTCTATCGAAGCCCTTCTCTTGTACACCTTAGGCCACACACTGGGCTCCTCAGTCTGACCACATAAGATCATGTCAGACCAATACGAGTCCTGCAAATTGTTGTCAATTCCACCCCCCGTCCGTACTTGCTCTAAATCCACCTTTGCCTGCTCTATATCCACCTTTCTCTTTCTCCCTCTCTTCGCTTTAAATCTTTCAGGTACCATACCGGGTTCCTCAGAAACCGGTACCGACGGCGATACCGGGTCCGGTACGATGAATTTTCTAAAATCAGTAAAGAAACCAACAACATTACCCAAAAAGATATATTCCTTCATAGGACTCATAGCGAGTATATAAAGCTGGGATAAAATCTCTTCAGGATCAGAATAATGGTATTTCTTCAACCTTCTTTTTCTCTCTCGTCTCTCCTCGGTATTATTATTATAAAAATAGTTCTCTTTTGGAGTGCCCATCTCTCCATCATCGCTCGAAACATCGAAATCCGCATTGTCAAATTTGGGCATGGGGATAATGGGTTGAGAACCAGACCCGGACCCGGTAAGCCTGCTAGCCGCCCTGCTAATACACGCTCCTATTTTGAAAGACACGCCGAATCCACTAGAAGGGGGAGTTTGAGACTTCGACTCTTGGTCAACATAGTTAAAGTCAACTGTGGCCTTTTGTTTCTTCCAAGGGAGAGAGAGAAAGGATGAGTTTGAGTCATCGTTCCGTGTGTTGGGAGCCATGTCGGGTTTGTTGTTATTGGATTTGGACCCGTTAGGTATTCTATGAATTAACTCTGATAAGGGCTTTTGCGACTCGAGATCTAATTCTTCCTTTTTCTTTTTTGGCGGCCTGCCTCGCTTTCTTTTAACGGGCTGATCTGTAATTATTTCTTTAGCTGGTGTAGGACTCTTTTTGTGGAGTATAACTGGAGTGAACATATTAGGAGGATTATGAGGAGTCAAAGTAAACGCGGCTGATAAAGGAATTGTGTCGACTTCATCTATAATGGCAATCTCAAGATTTTTACTGGGTATAACTGGTTCGACATAATCCTCCAATGGACCAAAAGTTTGGTACTTGGGATGAATCGAATATCCCTTCGATCGATAAAAGGATTTGATAAGAGATGTAACCATTACTTGGCCCAATTTATCGTTAGTGCCTTTATACGGATCCATTGCTAGATTTTTAACGAACCCGATAATTCCCTCGGAGTTGAAATAATTCACGATTTCGCCACTGCTTGCGGTACAGTTATCAAACCCTTGCTTCACCCCAGCATTTTCGATCTTGGGATAAACTTCTTTAACGAATGAACTCATGTCCAAGCATGGACAGATTGTACCGACCTCGAACCTTCTAGAAACTTCTGATAAGACGCTCTTAAGAGCGTTGTTAAACGCGTCAGAACTTGTTTGTTTTTCGAAATGTGAAAAGTTTGGGAAAAAGGGTTTCAGTTGAGACTCGTCGCACCATGCAAAGGTTTTGTCCCCCAAAAAGGCAACTAAAAAGGAGTCTCTTTTTTGGTACTTCATTGCCAGATTGGATGCGTCAGAGGGGGAGATTATTAGACCGGGCCACCAAGGGTGACTTTTCACTTTGCCCCATACTAGATCGGAAATTACGAAATCGCCCTTGTCAATAGAGGGTAGGTTGTATTCGATGGGAATTTCTTCAGAGGGGATTTGTGTCTCTGACGAGTCGGGATCCTGTGTTGTGGGCTTGGTTGCATGTTTCTTCCTGTGATAAACTACATCTTTGTGTTCGGGATTTGTTTTAACGGTTTTTGTATTGTCCTCTTCTGTGGTTGTTCTTTCTCCCGAATCTGAAAAACAACATAATATCAAATTACGTCAATAAAAAGTACCAAAAAAAAAAAGGCAAACTTCCAAATAAGCACAAATCAAAATTATTACCTAGTTCAATATTACTCTGAATTTCAGCTTCGACACTAGTCTCTGCAACCTCCTTTGCCTCCACCATGAGAAAATCATGAACGGTTAATTCATTCCTTGAATCCTCAACAACCATTTCATCTCCCCAAATGTTCTCTGATTCAATCCCAATATCAGCATTATTTGCACAATTCAGATCCACTTCCATTGGCTCGTTATATTCCCCTTCCCCCTTTTCCACTGAATCTCGAATCCCTTCTTCAAGAACCTTCTCATCAGTTTTGCTTTCCTCAAAAGGTTGGGTTTCAACAGCCTCTTCTTTCTTATCGTCGATTATGATTTGGGTCCCTGAGTTGTCCTCGGTTATGTCCCCCAGTACTTCTCCAGTAGATTTAGATTCCTTCTCCTCTTGGATCTCCTCAACAGATCCAATTTCCTGTTCTACAGATCCCTCCCGTAATTCTTGTTGCAAGACCTCTCCAGTTGGTTCACTCCCTATGATTTGGTCTTCACCACCATTTCTTGAATCGACCAAATCATTCTCCATTTCTCCAACTTCTTCTTCTCTCGAATTCGAACTCATCAAACAAAATTCCCCCTTTTCACAACAAATCTACACATCAATGACAAAGAACATCATCACGAGTTACAAATCGAGCTGGACGGCGTAAAAATAACCGAAAATTGCACAAAAATTGAAAAAAAGAAGAAGAAAGTAACAAGAACCTGGCGTGGGGATTTCTACCGCGCATAAGTGAAGTAGGATTGCATCGAAAAGGTTGATGAGTGGGAGAAAGCGTGACTCTCTTTTTGCTAGGGTTTTGCTTCGATTTTTTCTTTTTACTCTCTTCCTTTTGTGTGTTGTTTTATCAGTAATAGTAATAGTAGAGAGCAAAGGAGGAAAGGATTACTGGGCTGGGCGTCAAATGGCGTTGGCCTTTTGTTGCTCGATATATTATAGAAAACTTCCACTGGAAATCGTATACTGAGGTCTTTTACGGGACACGTGGCGTCGATCTATTCGATGATTTGTACTTCGGTAATAATTGTAGATCTCACTTGTAGAACTCGTCAGTAGATATAACTTATAACGTAAGATGATATAGCTGGGCTTTGTTTATATTTTGCAGAGCGGTGTGAATACTTCCGGTATACTTACCCCCTACTTATTGCATATTACCACGTCTTTTTGTCTTCTGCTCTTAAATCTCAACTGATTGAGAAATATGAAGGAATATTTTACAAAAAACACCTTGACTTTACTGCAAATTACAAAGAACTTAAAGCAACAAATAAAAGGTAAAGTACACAAGAAAGAACAATTCAGGAAACTAGTAGTGGAAAAAAGTAAAAAGATAGCGAAATCCAGTATTGGTTTCTTCACATAATAGAGCTACTACTAGTCTTACTTAAATAATAACTAAAACTTGCCTAATATTGTTATTCACATAAGTCCCTAAAACAACTTAAACCTAAAAAAACATCCTTCGTCATCACTCACAGAGGCACTGCTAAAAGTCGTTGAAATTGTCCACAAGCAGACTCCCTCAACTTATCTTCCGCAGAAATCTCTTCTCTGAGCCTCGATATTTCCTGTCCGTTCCCAACAGACTGTACCAGATACTCGTCTAGTTTAGCCCTCGTTTTGTCGTACCGCTCCTTCAATTGCCTAATCTCTTCGGCTACTTTCACTATTTCCCAACTTAATTTCTCGAAGCTTTCATTTTCCATCTCCAGTTCCGCAATCTCTTTCTCCAGTTCGACCCGTTTAGAAATCGGTCCGGCAAGGCCTTCCTTTATCTGGATAAGGTCGTCTAAACGGGTACGGATCGGGTCGATGTCAAACCCGTTATCCTTTAACTCGTCGAGACAGGAGATCTTTTGTTCGAATACTGCCATGTCATCGTCAAAGGATATCTGTCGTACCGAGTCCGCCAGGCAGGCGTACGTCACCATTAAACCAACTGATTTCCCTTCGCGTACCTCTTTGCAGTAACTAGAAAATCATATAATTATTTTCAATTAATATTTCTGCATTATATATATAAATGGTAGTATATATAATACCTTTCGAGTTGCTTGAAATGAGGCTTCTGTGGGAACAGACGGAACACCTCCAGTTCCTCTACAGCTCGCCAAACTGAGGAAATCTTTTGCACGGTTTTCGAAGCATCGATTGAAATTGCACATAGAGATTTGCTATGGACAGGGCTTGACGGATCAATTGACATCTCAAACGTGTCTGCTACACCTTGCACGGGTTTCAAAGCTTCGGCTGAATTTTCAGCTACGGATTTACTTTGAACAGGTATTTCATCCACATTATCGTCACTTTGTACAAGAGTATCCTTTGGAGCTTCACAAACTAATGAAAAGAAAAAAAATGAAGTTAAGTATTTTGATTTGACGAGTACAAAAAAATGAAAATTCAAACGTACCATGCAGCTTCGAGTTCATGGGTTCCTCTCCATTTCGTACTGGACTCTTCATCGCCATTTCATCCAATCCCAAGAGCCTGTAACTAAGCAGTGCATGCCCAAACACATTCTGTTTCCTCAAGCTGCCAAACGCCATGTCAGCATCAGCACGCTTTTTAAAGACGATCTTAACCTTACTCACACACCCCTCCTTCTCCTTCTCCATTTCCCCTTTCCACGCCCCGTACCTACTGAATATCCTCTTCAGATCCATTTCGGACGGTAAGGTACCAGATCTGGTACCGAAAGTGAGAAGCAAAGCAGTTGGATCGCACTCGTCAGACCTCTTTTCTTCCACGGGGACAATAACGGGTCTGTTCATCGATTCATTTTCTAGAATAATCTTTTGATATTTGGGACTGAGCGGAGAAGATCCGTTTTCAATTCTTGTGGTTTTTCTGGGTTGGTTCATCGATTTGGACCCAAAAGGCCTTCCTCTTTTCTTCTTATCGGATATTTGAGAATACCTCTTTGTTTGATAAAATGCTTTAAGTGTATTTATTTGAGAACAAGCCATTACGAGCCCGAGTTTATCAACATCCCCCTTAGATGGAACCAATGCTAAGTCTCTGATAAAACCAACTAGGCCCTTTGGATCGAAATAATTTACGATTTCGCCCTTATCGACTGGATAGTAACTAAACCTTTCCTTCACCCCTGAATTCTCGATTTTTGGGTACAATGATTTAACGAGCAAGTTCTTATCGAGGCATGGGCATATCGTGCCGACTTCGAATCTTCTAGAAACTTCTGCCAATGCAATCGCAACTGCTTTGTTAAATGGCTGCAGATTCGCTTGCTTTTGAAAATTCGAGAAATTTTGAAAAAATGGTTTTAATTGGGACTCTTCGCACCATGCAAAAGTATTGTCCCCGAAATAAGCAACTAAAAGAGTATTCTTTTTTTGGTACTTAATTGCGAGCTTGGATGCGTCAGAGGGGTCGATTATAAGACCCGGCCACCAAGGGTAATCTTTCACTTTGCCCCAAACTAAATCAGAAATTACGAAACCTGTCTTTTCTGTAAAGGGGAGGTTGTATTTGACTTCAAATTTCTCGTCGGATTCATCAGTAACAATAATAGGTTCACTATTGGGCGGATTGCCATCTATATCCAAACCGCCGGTCAATTCATGGAGAGGTATATGAGTAGGATCGTGTGCTTCTTCTCCACCAAACCTCGTGTCTGACCCCTCCAGTACAGCGTCGCCACGAAGCCCACCAGTAAGATTGCCACTCGAAACCCTAATTTTAGCTTCTCCAACCATGTTTCGAACTGGATTGTATAAATCTAAAGCAAACAATCACGCACCCTCTTACTGCTCGACGAAGAACCTGTGCGCAAGAGAGTACAGAAGGAAAACTCTCGAATTGAGCTAATGGATACACATTTTGCGAAAACAAGCAAGAATGAAAGAGAAGAGTAACCTCGAGCGTGCCGAAAATTCTGTGGAAATGCTATGCTTCTTCGGGCTTTCCGAGGGTTTGGGTTTGGGCTTCGGCTCAAAAGACTTGTCCACTCACGACTTTTACAAATGAGTTATTTTCTTGTCGTGGCAGTCTCCTATTGGCTAATACAGTAATACTTACATTAGTGAAATGACTAGTTCGAACTTTTTGTTGATGATAAAAAAGAAAACTAAAAACAAATATGTAGTCACGAAATAAGTGAAGGTGTACGTTGTGCTTGTGATATGGAAAATTATACGTCTTCTCCAAATTTCCCCCGCACTGATCGAGTGGTAAACCAACCTAAAATAGGAAAGAAAAAATTGGAGATTTCTTATCGAAACCCTTCGAACTCTAGAAAAACTGTGAAAAGCAAGCTTCATTTTGTCTCAACGTAAAATTCAACCAAAAATAACAGTGGAAATAAAATCATTAAAATGCACGTGAAAGAGAGCAGGTAAAAGAATATAAAATCTACAAATTATATTTATTCCAGTTAGAAAGGGCTCTCTAAAATGCTCTCAAAGTCTCTCTCTATAACCTGTATAAGATACCTTTAATAAATGGATTTAATATACAAAATCTTTCCCTTCACAAATCCTAGCTAAACTTTCACCAGGATTCCAAATCCAGTGAAAATAAATCCATGATTCCAGTTCCGAGTCTTCCGACTCTATACCAGCAAAAATAAACTTTGGTTTCTTTCTCTCTCTCTCTCTCCCCTCTCTCTAGAATACAATTCAATCTTCCTCATCCACAAGCAAACCGAATGAAAAGGGTTTAAATTTATACCCATCTCCATGATAAAATTTGTTCATGAATTCGACCCAGTGGAGACGCAATGCATGGAGAAACGCACTTAAAGATTCCATCATTAGAAGTATAAACGCTGTTGCAAATATAAACACTGCAAGCCCCGCTAATTTTATTATTAAATTATCATACCTATCAAAAAAATTATTATTAATGCTTATAAATAATTATTAAGTTATTAAAGTTAATTATGTATCATATAATAATATAATATTACCCCCAAGCAAGAAGCAGAAGTTTCTCGTAAAAAACTGTTGACAGCTCGGAATGTGCCAAACTGCAAAATTGAACAAATTCAAAACATTAATAAAGTACAAAATTATAAATAAAAATATTTTCAAGGGCGAAATGCAAAATATACCTAAGAGCCCAGAGCCGAAGATAAGATGCGGTGTTTGAAACAGAACCGAGTACAAATTCAATCGAGTGAATCATTTGATGCACGAAAACTTCGCTGAAATTGAAATCTTCATGGCGAGTCCTCGCTGAATCTGGTTCCGAATCAGGATCCATTTCGGATGTGCCGAGAAATCTATATGTGTGCCCTTGAAATCTCTACAAAATTTTCATAAAAATTATATATATTATAGTTAATATTGGTAGTAAAATGTTGAAATAGTTATATCTTTACCTCTTTATTGAGTTTTCTCAAGATAAAAGGTTTAGGGAATAGCATCCAAGGTACCGCCACAACAGCCAAAAGTAACAAAATCATCTATAAACAACCAAAATAAATACTTTAATAAACTTAAAAAAACAACAAAAAAAATAACGGTTTAATTTTATAATTGAAAGTTAAAAAAAAAATAGCAAACCTGAAGAGGTTTCTGGCCCCAAAAGAGCTGGTTTTCACCGAGATCTGCGGCAGGATCGAGAAACATGTAAATCATGACATGATATAAATCTGCTTGAGATCCACTACACCACTTTATTAGTATTAACATCGCCAAGTACCCAAACAAACTATTCAGAAATATTACTTGCGGCACGAATTGATACCTAATAAAAATAATTAATATTTAATTCAGGGTTAGTTTGGTAATTTTACATTTCATATGGATAGGTGGAGATATTGAATACAGTACCTTATATCGAGTGAATTTGCATGATATTTAGCATCGAAGTAGCTTAATAAGAGACCTAAGTTCATTTGTGTGATACCTAGTAATATCGACATTTTCATTTTTAACGAGTTGAGAAAAGGAAGCTCTGTACGGCTTCCACGCCAGCTCGGATCCACTCCAAACGGGTACGGGTCTTTATATTTTATCAAACCCACTTTCTCCGCATCGCTGAAATAAACGAAAAACATAAATACTCACATTTGTAAGGGCTTTTTTGCAGTTTAGACGAATCATGAAAATATCAAACAAACCTGCAAGTTGCGTCGCGACACTTGTAAGCAGATGGGCCGAAGATATGAAAAGGAACAGAGAAGAACTCATTGTATATTAATCCACAATATATCGAAAAAATGGCCATTAGAAGAATTACATATCGCCCCCCAAATGCCATCTCCAGGAAGCTCCCAAGTTTCTACAGAAATTTCATATAAATATAAAATGGGTAATTTTAATATTATTTGATTTTTAATAAAGTGCACCTGAGATCCAAGTTTCTTTTCACGAGCTATGAGAACTAAGGCGCCAAATAAGAGGCAAATTCCATGACCCCAATCGCCAAACATCACAGCAAAAAGAAATGGAAATGTAATTACTGAATATACTGCTGGATTCGCCTCTTGATATCTCGCAATTCTACAGAAAAACAAATATTAACAAATTTTCAAAAAAAAAGTTAAAAAGAGGGGTTAGAGAGAAAGAGAGAGGAGAACGAACCCGTAAGCATCGACGATTTCTTGAAAAGCGTTAGTGAATTTGTTGGTTCTGAAATGAGTAGGTGGTGAATCAATAGCATCCATTTCATGGAAAATAATTCCAACTTGTGAATTGCTGTGTAGAGTTGCTTTTTCCAAAGCATCCTTTATCTGTTTACAAAACAAACAATAATTTAATATATAATTACAATAATACTTGATATATATATTTCAAAAATAAAGAAAACGAACCTGAGGAATTGCGAAAATAGGGCACCACCCTTCTGCAACGAGACACTTCTTAGTCACGTCGAAATTGAGCATGTTCAGTGTATCGTACACTGCTTTCTCCTTTCTCACCTGAGTCACAGTAGTAAAAATGCATCTTAATAAAATTAAAATATATATATACATAATCCTTTTTGTCCTAAACAAAAGAAAACTTTAATTCTTAAGAAAATAGGGGCGGCAAGGAAAGAAGCCCTTTATTGCAATTTTCAGTAATGCAGGGGGGTATTTTGTAATTTAGGCAAAATGCAGGGGTTTTCTTGCAAATTTGCCTTATAATTGAAGAAAATAAGTGTGATTGAATTTACCATGAGAGACCATCTCCATATCTGAGAGCCAATAGAAGCCAAAACTTGATTTCTATGACGAATACCAGCATCCAGAGTCGCTTCTAAATCAGATAATCTAGACGTAACCTGCAAAATCATTAAATCAAATCAATAAAATATTTTATTTTCTTATTGTGATATAATAACTACATACCTCTCTAGTAATTTGTCTTTGCTTAGTTCGATCCTCAGGAACAGGATAACAACTCGCACTAAAAGCATCACATATTTTTAATATTTTCGCCCTTGCTTGCTCTCCTGAAAAGAACACCACAAATATAGTCTTCTCTACCTGAAAAAATACAATCATTCATTTCAAATTAATCGCCAAATTAATTAAAAATATATATATAATAAAGAGAAAAATGGATTAAAACAGACATCATCTCCAGTAATAGGGTCCATGACGAGTTCTCCAGCAGGGGATTGATTGAAAAACATATTGCCACGTGTCGCTCTGAAAAGCATTCTCTCAAAACTCATTTCTTTACTGGAAGATATAATTCCACATATGAATCTCAGACCTGCACTGTTCGATGCCTCCATCTCCACCCCCTTTAAAGCACAAATATTCAAATCATATATTTATAGTAATAAATAATATATAAGGGAAATTAATTGATTAATTTAGTAAGAATTAGAAAAAGACCTGTTCGAGGAGGGAAATGGCGTCGTTAATTGGGTTATTATGGAAAATATCTTCATTTAATTCAGTATCTGGTGAAGAAGTGTGATTGTGTGATGAAGCGAGAATGCCGCCTGCCTGAAAATAAAAATATATAAGAATAATATTGTATATTATAGTATTTTACATATCATATCATGTAGAATAAACTTTATTTGACCAAGATATTACCTTTGATAAAACTAGCTTGAATTCAAGAAGTTCGTTGTATGATTGTTGGAGTTTTTCACTGTTGGAGTTCATTTCGTGTAGTTCAGACTCGTGCTCACCCAATTGTGACTGAACAAGAAAATATATCAAAATTAACATTATTGATTTTTTTTGGTTGAATTTTTTTGGAAAAAAGAAATTAACCTCTAAATGTTCGAGGTCAATATCAGGTTGGATTGCTGGGAGAGCCGAGACTGAAATATTGGATTTGGTAATTTGATCGTTAATGAATCTTAGTTTACGCGTCATTTCTGCACATCTCTTGACCTATTGTAAAATATTGTATAGTTTTTTTTTTTTTAATAATAACATCGAAATAAATATAAAATTTGCCTAGAAGTGAAGAAAATGAGTTTTGAACCTGCTTAACAAATGTTCGTTGAAACGGGCTCTTCTCTTCATTCATCTGTCAAAAGAAAACATAATTAGGTAGATCCTATAGAAGTATAATATGTCATTGTGTGGAAACTATTTAATGCTCATGTAATCATGAATCAGGATAGTATGAACAATTTCGAATCAATAATAGAGAAATTAAGCGTCATTGTGCATAAAAACAAGAAAAACAGGCTGAAATGATTCAATTCGCTCCTCCTATAGTGTCCCTAAAAGGCAATTAGCATGCCAAATCAAGGTATGGACAAGTTAATTCTGCCAAACCATATAAGGATCCCAAACAAAAGATCTAGAAAACGCAAATGAACACAAATTACACGCATAGTCAAGAAAACAAAGAGACAAAATACACACAAAAAAAAACACAGATCCGAGGTATTTACAGTCAAGATCGCTTACATCTTTAAATTGAAGCAAACCGAGTTCTCCGAGATACGTAATGGCGAGGTGCGCGGATTCTACAGGAGTTATGAGTTGCACGAAGCTCATCTTCTCGGATCGGAGATGATCCATTGGCGGCAACCTGTCTAAGATCTTCATCTCTCTCGTACGAGATCTCAGTTTCACCGTGGCACCAGATCTGAAGAGGAAATGAGTAGGATGTGGCTTGCTTGGCGGTATAGTTCAATTTTCCCTTTAAACAACAACTGCCATGGAAGTTAATTTCTTAATTTTTCTCTCGGTATAAATTCTAACAAAGGATTTATTCGGGGTTACGGTACGGGGGGTGGATGGTGAATCACGGCCCTCTGATTTTGTCGGAATCACAATTTTGCCAATGGATTACACACTCGGGTCCGATAACGGCGGAATCGGGTTCGGTTGAACCGCCGTTAGTTGGTCTACATTTATTCAATTTGGCCCCTTGACTTTTTTAATATTGTAATTTTTGGGTTTGTTTATGAGAAGATTATTATATATTTGGGTATGTAAGTATCAGTGTATTATTCGCATGTTCCTAGGTCAACGTGGTACCGATCTATTCAACACTGTTGCTGGTCACATAGTCCCATATACTTTTTTTTAATAGAAAAGCATTGAATTGTTTATTTTATTTTATTTTTGTATGATTTGGGGCTAAGGAAAGGAATCAGTAATTAATTAATACTTTAAAAAATAAGGGAGATTTACATATTTATCCCTTGTTAAATTTAAAATTACATATTTGCCTTTCTTAAAATTAAAATATCATATTTATCTTTTGTTAAATCTAAAATATCATATTTACCCAAAAATTAATAACCATCCAATTTCTCCGGTTTTAACGGCCAACCTTTAAAATTATTATTTTACCATTTACATATTTACCCTTCTAAAAACCTAAAATATCATATTTACTCTTTTAAAAATAAAAATATCATATCTACCATTTTCAAAATAAAAATATAATTACTATATTACTATTCAAATTAGAATTGGAAAATCAAATTATTAAAAATAGAACCAGGATTGAGAAAACCGAAAAACTAAATTACATTGTTTTGTTTGTTTTAAATTGGATGGTAAATATGATATTTTGTTTTGAAAAGGTAAATATGATTTCTTGTTTTTATAAGAGTAAATATGATATTTTTAATTTTGAAAAAGGTAAATATGATATTTTTATTTTTGAAAAGATAAATATGATATTTTATGTTTTTAGAAGAGTAAATATGTAAAGGATAAAATAGTAATTTTAAAGATTGACAGTTAGTTTTAACGGAAGAATTTGATGATTTTCAATTTTTGAGTAAATATGATATTTTAGATTTCTCTTGTTTATCGTATCTTTTCTTAATAATACGGAACTCGAAAAAAGATAAAATTCAACTGAATATTTTTCATATTTTTAAAAAATTATATTTTAAAAATACTAATAATATTTGACGTATGTCTCGCAATATTGTATATTAAATTATCAGTGTTAGATGTTTGAACTCTTCACATTTGAACGTGTAACATAATGTGAAATGATACAAAAATAAATACAATCTGTCCAACGTGAACATAATGTGAAATGATACAAAACATAATATAATAATAATATAAAAGAACATTTAATTGTTTTATATTAATATATTATATGCATATAATATACATTATTATAATTATAACATAATTATTTTACATTATTACAATGATATATAATATTATATTAATTACTATAATAATAAAATAATTATATTAATTATAGTATATGATAATAATAGATAAAATAGAATATTATAAAAATATGAATGTATATTTAATTTTTTATATTATTATTATAATATATTATATGCATATAATATAATATTATTTTATACAATAGTATTATTATACTATTATTACAATAATATAATATTACAATAATATTATTATTTTTTATTAATTTTTATGAAATATCATTTTTGTATTTCCAATAGCAAAATTCCGAAATTTTTTAAACAAACAATAAAATTACCAATCGCAGAAATTTTTATTCCTCCACCTTGTAATCCGATTCCATTCTACAAAATTTGAATTGTGGGTCTGGTGGTTTATAGAAAGTATGAAATGTGGCTGGTACGAAGCCCAGTTTTAAAGAAGCCCAATATAGCACATAATCAAATCCATTTAAGATTATTGAAAGATCCAAAAAGAAATTTAACTATTTCGATCCAATTAAACGATCTAAAGAAAAATCAATTATTCCGATCCAAGTGAAAGAAAAACTGCTAAGACAGACCTACAACGGCAATTTTTAGTTGAACCGGTGAGCTCAAGATCGCTCAATTTTAAAACTTGCCCAAAAGAAGCACTAATCTTTCAATTTATCTCTTGCAATCACCTAATTTTGAAATTGTTCGAAGAAAACGGTCCGCATTAATGTTGTCCGAACACTCGAAAGTAATTCAATAATTATCAGCAAAGATCGTCAAACTTTAATATTATCTCGTGATCACGACGACAAAAAAAATGCTCGTAGACATGATTTTTTAACCACGGGAATCAATATTAATATTGTGTAGAATCATGTTACTAAATTTTAAAACTATCCATGAAAAAAACATGGCATTTTAGTATTAATATCATGGAATGTCACTAGAGTTTTATAATATATTTACAATATATATAATTGTTGTTGCGAACACACTGTATCGATTGGTATTTGGTTGTTAACAAATTATGGGAATATAAAAGGATACTGTTCTGATTACGACAAGTTAACATTTTAATAATTGATGATGGATAATTGGAATTAAGTGACATGCAAGCGGATTACTAAAATTTATTTTTTCCTTTTATATCCTTTGGCTTTGTATTGTTTGTAAATCAATGAAATAAAAAAGGTTGTCTTGATGCCAATAAGAATTAAGGAATATAATGTATTTGGTTGTTTGGATGGTGATCATACCAGAATCGTATTTATTTTATTATTTTTAATACGGATTTTGATACAAAATTATTCGGATCCGGTTCGAATATTAATCTAATACGGATAATGATTCATATATTACAGAGATGCAGGTACGATTCGTACATTGTTGGATACGAATACGAGTTATTTTCGAATATTAAAACAGATATTATGATATGATAATATAATATCATCTTTAATTATACATATATATAATTTGCAACGTAGTAATTTATATTATTATATTTAAATATAATTTTAGGGTTGTGAGTTCAATCAAATCAAATCATTAATATATTTATATTTTTTAATTAATATTAAATATGGAATATGTTTAATACCCATATCCACATTTGGATACCACCTGTTACGAATTTGAATCCGAATCCGATCGAATACTATCCGATTCGGATTTGGAACTAAATTCGAATATCCAATCTGATCGGATACAAGATTCTTTCAAATGCGCTAAGTTCCGACAGATTCAGATATTTTCCGTTTACGTCTCGGACAATATTTGTTTTGTTGGCACTCGATTCGTATATTTACTAGTACTTAACCCAAAAAAAAAAAGAATAGTGATTATGACAGGAACGGTTTTGATGGTATAAAAAATATTCCTGTCCGAATAAAAAATGGTGAGATGATAATTGGGACAAAAACAAATTTTATTGTTGTAAAACTTAATTTTCTGTGATCATCAATAATATTTACGTCCGAATCACTACTCCAAAATAAAAATAATAATTGATAAGATCATTGGCTGCACAAAAAAAAAATGATTGACAAACCATACGTATATTTTTTTTTCCATTTTGGACCCCTCAATTGTGGTGCCTTTCTAAAGTTGTATCGATCAATTTTTCACATGTAGACAAATTCTATATGGGCGAAGGCCACAACCCCACTTTTCCTTTTCGCGTGTTAGGTTTTTGTCTTGTTTCCTCACTATTATATTGGGCATGTTAAATGGAATTTTGTTGCTTTATGGTCCTATGGAGAGTTCCGTAGAACAAAAGAGAGTATAATGCGAAACATTGATTGTTTCGAATCATTTTCGCTTTATCCTAACTTCTCAAATGAATTAAACTAAGATAATATTCACATTACCCCACAGAGTAAAATAATTATATTTTTCATTTTAATACTATTTTTAATGACAAGAATGATAAATCTTCGGAATTAAATCACGAAATTGCTCCCGGACAGGTAATTATGAAAAAAACAATTACATTGGATCCCGCATATTGTTATCATAAAAACATCATCGGAATTAAATCGGCGGATTATATATGTGGATATAGTAATTTTGTTTTTTATGACGACAATAATAATATTATATTAAAACAAAATTAGTTCGCATTATATTAATTCCGTTATTTCGTTAGAATTCATTTGTATATCTTTATGTATATATTTTATGATTAATATTTGTTATAATAACAAAAAAAAATATCTTTCGTATATATATATATATATATATTAGAATTTTACGAAAAATAGAGCAACAAATATTGGTCCTATGACGGAAATTTTGATCTAGAAAAGTTAGTTTTGAAAAGAAAATGAGTAAATGGAAAAAGACTCGTTTGTCCTTCATTTATTAATGTCAATAAAATTTGAACCCATAATTTTTTACGACATTTGTTTTCAAACAAAAAAAATAAGTATAGTAATGACCTCAAAAATGGAAACGTATAGATGTGCATATTTTCATGTTTTCGCCTGACTTCAAAATTCAAGATAAACATCGTGACTGCATCGATTCGATTCGATTCGATTCGATTCGATTCAATTATAAAAGATTTGGATCGTTGAAATTTCAGAAGACAAATACATCGAGGAGGACAACTATGCAAGGAAACGTAACAATTTGTAAAATATAAAACATAAAAGAAAACGGAGGTATATAAGTCAATACTAGTTAATTAATCTGAGATAATTTGAATAATTCCGCTAATACGTACTCTTATCGCGAGGTAAAAGCAAATCCTTTCTCGCAAATCCAATGAGAATATAATCGGAATTAAACATGTTCAAAATTCCGAGTTTTGTAGTTTTATTGAATTTGTGGCTCGTTGTCTAAAACTGTGAAAGCAATATTCTCTTAATTAAGTAAGACGTAGGCAGAGTAAAAATTAAATCTTCTCAAATTAACAAAAGAACTTCTAATCCGGACATTAACTTCGAGTTATTTCTTTAGGTACATTATACATATACCAATTTCTTCCAATATCTTCACAAATATTTTATCTATTTCGATAAATATTTCTGAATTTGAGCAAAAATATGTCTCTTGCCAGTATGTATTTTGAAATAAAATAGGAAAAATATATATGTAGATTGTAGACTAAGAAAATTATGTGTATTTGGACAATGTATGTATTGCTCAAATAAGCATGGAAGTGACATGCTTTCTGCATGTAACACCCGATATTATGATTTTTATGTATTTCACGTGATTTGCATGCATGTCGTGCAATTTGCATTATTTACCAAGTCGAGTTTTTTATTTTGTATTTTCTTTAATATGTAATGTACAAGTTTTCTATTTTAACGTGGGGCGAGCCTTGCTCCGATTCGTCAATATAATTGTTAATAACGTGAGACATAATTGAAAAAATATTCATGAATTAAAATTGAAATAAGAAATTGAAATTTGTTTATTATTATGATAACTACAATTGTGTTATACGTGATATATTATGTTTTTCACAAATAAATGTGCTAATATGTACGAGATAAAAAATTAGAATTAAAATAAAGAAAATTCTTTCATAAATAAAATCTCATTTCTGTTGGATATAATTGTGCTATATGTGATGTATTGTGAATTTGACATATTCATGAGTTTTATAATAATGATTGTTTTATAAATTATTTAATATTTATGTAATAGAAATCACCTAATTTATCATTTTGTATGCATGATATGTTATGATGTATACAAAAAAAAATTGTTCAAAATCTTCTAATTTTTTTCTCGAGATCGACGATGTTCTCAGATTATCATATTGATAATCCTCTTTTCATGGTAAATGATTATACATGGTAAAAATTATAAGTTGAATTATACGCAACATTTTGAAGTTATTATTGAATTTTTGAAAAATATAATCCTCCCAAAACTCATGATCCTATATAGAGGGCAACACATACAACCAATGGAGCATATATTCTCATGTGTTTTTATTAATGTACAATAACCGGGACACGTTAAATTTATTAAAAAAATAAAATGTAATATCACATTCAATAGTAAAATCAATTTAAAAAAATAATAGTATGCTTAATTAAGAGAAAATATAATTTAAAATTAGTATATATTTACAAATTTATAACTTTTAAAATAATAAGTGGTATCTATTCTTTGTCATTTTTATTAATTTAAAAAAATATATATATAATATTAATGGCATTTGAAAAAAAAAACAGAAATATTTAATAGTCAAAATATTTCCTACTTTGTATTATAGTACTAATATTTTTTTATTGATCCGGGAAGCAATGAAAATAATACATATTATCATATTTAATAGTCAAAATAATAAATAATAATGAAATTCAGTTAATCAAAAACATAATAATATTAAGAGTTATTTAACATCATATGATGTTTTAAAATGTATAACTTTAATAATAACATTAGTATGAAATATATGTATATAAATTTACGAAGTTATTTATGTTTTGATAGGTAAACAATTCTTTTTCGTTTTTACCAAATTTTGAAAAAAATAATAATATGAAAGTTGTTTGAACAAAAACACAAATATAACATACTTATTATTATCTTGGATTCTCGCAATGATTATTGTTTAAAAATAACATTAATTCTTAAAATTCAATTATGTAAATACTAAATATACATTTCTTTGCATTGCAAATTTGTAATTTTATATATTACATCTTCACAAATTAAAATTAATTTTTTTATGTAGAAAAATGCTAATATGTATGTCAAGATAATTAGAATATTCGAGCGATATATATACTTGACTTATATTTTAAATAGAATTTAGAAAAAAAAATACTACTAATTTGTTATGTATATTTTATAATATTATATCTGAACTCACAACTAAATCACATATAAATTATTTATTTTCATTTATCTTCAAATTTGATCACGTAACTTAATGTGAAATGATAAAACAATTTGAGAGACTTGATGTAACGCAGACCTAATGGTAATAGTTACATCATTAATATAAGAAAATATGATATTCTAAAAATGACGGAAGTTGATTGTAAAATAACCGACACATAAAATTCTACAAATAAATTATGATAATAAAAACCATCGATCAATCAATGATCTAAATTGTGCCACATATCATAATCTTAATGTACGAAATAATTATGATAAACGATACACCAAGTTGGATAAAGAAAAAATAAGAATGTGAGTAAAGCTAAATTGAATGCATGTTTTTAGAATTTAAATTGAAATTATATGTTAGAAATTTATTGGAAATAGGCTTATGTCAAAATCAAAATTCATGAAATTTTCATTTTTACTTAATTACCACAGCTACAAAATCAATTTACCACCACCTCGACCTCAATGTGAAATGGAAGGTAATATTCTTCCTTCAAAAAATAACATATAATTAGGAGAAGGACAGTCCTGTCCTATATTTGTGTGATTTTGACTGGACAAACATACAAATAACAGTACGTTACAAACTTATAATGCATATTCGTTGCTGTGTAATTCAAGTTGAGTAGAGCAAAAGATTGCTTCACAATTACCTTTCTGAAAGGCTAAGTATGGTGGTTGTAGTGCTGTGCGTGTGTGTGTGTGTTATCTTCCAAGGGACCGGTATGATATGATTATACCGGTACCATACTTCAAAGATAATTAATCTTCTTTTTTTCTAAATAAAAAAGGTGGTTGCTTTGCTCTCATCTCTCTTCCATGTTCATATTTTTCTGGTAGAGAGAGAAACAGCAATTGCATGTATAGATCTATATACAGTCACAGACAGAGAGAGAGAAACAAAAAAGTAAATGTACTGTGTATCGGTATTGGTATGGTACCATTAGTCCATTACATTAATTGAGTCATTTCAACAACCTCAAATCACATGGATTATTTAGTAGTTGCTCCCTTAAGATCCATACTCTCTCTCTCTCTCTCTCTCTCTCTCTCTCTCTCTCTCTCTCAATAGAAGAAACTGACAAGGTTTTGGTTTAATTAATTTTGTGTACAGTGCAGATAGTCATATATCAGGATAGGATTTGGCAGGAGAAGTAGACAAAAGATAAAAAATGCAGACGCCAAAGTCAAGGTTTGATCTTTAATTTATTATTTAGTGTGTTAAATTGTTGGTTATATTTGCAGTTTCATCCCTTCTTTCATTGTTATTTACAGAAACAATGTCCAATTCGTTACCCTCATTTTCATTCTCTAGTCTTTTCTTTACTATGATGAGTCTGAATGATATATGAACACATTTTTTTTTTGTATTTTGATTTTGATTTTTTTTCCTTTACTATGAGCTGAGAATTCTTTTCTCTATGTTTGAGAAGAAGAAATTTCAAGTTTTTTATTGTTTTGATCTTAATCTTAATCTGAGAACTCTGTTTTCAAGAACTTTTCCTTCAGAAGTTCTTGATCTTAAAACTCTGTTTTAATTTTCTTGATTATGAAAAGTTTATTTTGATTTTCCATCCTTGACTCTAAACCGTTATCTAGAAAGATGTGGAAGGGACTAACAAATACAAGAAAAGTTTAAATTGTAAGCTTTTTTTTGGAAAATATATTTTCATAAGTAAGCTGAATTTTTTTTGTTAAGGTTATGCATATAAATCGAAGGCGCAATTTCATGTGTATCCTTACGAAACATTATAATTTCACGCAAATTCCTACAAAACGCGAAATTTTATGAATAATCTTGTAAAACACTTCACGAATACCCATTAGAATCCTTAAAATATCAAGAGTACCCTTCTTATAAACTCATGATAAGTATTAATATGGGGAATTCTTCAAAACCCCCCAACTTTTCTGCAAATTCTGAAAAACCCTGTACTTTTAGAAAATCCCCTATATTTTTTAGATTCCCTCAAAAACTCCCTATATTTTTGTCTTCTTCTAAAACCTCCTAACTTTTTTAGATTCCCTCAAAAACCCCTTATCTTTTTGTTATTTTTTTTAAAAATAACCATTATACCCTTTAGTTTTATTTTTTTAATTTCTATAATTTAATAAATAATGAATATATATTAAACTATTATAAAAAAATTAAAAATAAATAATACATGATACATGATATTAAAATATTATAATAAATAATATATAGTATTAAAATATTATAATAAATAATATATTGATATTAAAATATCATTTTCAACAATTATTATAATATTTTAATATCAATATATTATTTATTATAATAATTTAATATCTATGTATTATTTATTATAATATTTTAATATCATGTATTATTTATTTTTAACATTTTTTATAATAGTTTAACATATATTTATTATTTATTAAATTATAGAGATTTATAAAATAAAATTATGGAGTATAATGGTCATTTTTTTAAAAAATAACAAAAAGATAGGGGATTTTTGAGAGAATCTAAAAATGTTAGGAGGTTTTTGAAGAAGCAAAAAATATAGGGGTTTTTGAAGGAATCTAAAAAAGATAGGGTTTTTTTTTAAAAGTACAGGGGATTTTCAGAATTTGCAGAAAAGTTGGAGTTTTTTTGAAGAATTCCCCTATTAATATCTAGTCGTTAGTAATTTGTCAATCATCTGATATATTTAATTTTTATTTTAATCGTTTAGTTGAATTACGGAATGACTTTTTGTCCTTGACTAACATGCCAATGATTTCCTTTCAAAATTATAACTGAAATCAATAATATCCCTCAAAACCTTTGAAAAGATACTAAATTAACTCTTATATTTATTTATATAGGGTTCAAACGAAAAGAAATTTGAAAGGAAAATATAAGAGTTCTTTAAAAAAAATTTGGGTTTAGGGATATCCATGATATTTGAATGGTTTTATAGAAGTACTCATGAGATTTCATATTTTTTTTTGACGGTATACATAAAATTATGATGTTTTACATGGATACGCCGTATACGTGAAATCCCTATCGAGTAGACGATAAATAAATTTAAATGGTTTAACACATTATTATGTTTTAAATGATACATGATACATGATTACTATGAACCGATTTAATACATAAAAAAATTGTTCTACGTGAATTCTTTTATTTTTTATTTGATTTAGTTTATTGTCAACACATCAATTATTGCAAAGACATTCAGAACGGACATGTATAATTTTCAAATTCCTATATTAAGTTGAAATGCCAATAACTGAAAAAATGCTCTATAAATTATTAGAGGATTTTGTTCGAGTTATATATTATTGCATGGATTTTGTTTGAATTATATATTATTAGATGGGTTTAAAACATATTTATTGTAAAGTTTTTTTTAAAAAATAATCCTTGTTCAGCACGCATGGCAAATTCATTAAAAAAAATTGAAAGAACGAATTGCCACAAATAAACAAACAAATAAATAAATAAACAAGCAAAAATCATAAAAAGATTTCTTCTTATTTTTTTAAAAATTAACAATAAGAAAAACATGTTACACGTCCATACATTCCCATTTACTCTCATAATTTATTAACACGCGTCTTCAATTACTACCAAATTTGGGAACTCTTTTTGCATTCAATGAACAAAATTAAATCAATGACAACAAAGAAATTTAATGGCCGTCTCTCTTAATTATATTTCATCTCTCCTCTCCTCTCCTCTGAGTCCTCTCTCCTTATCTCTTGAGCAAGCAGAAGAAAACAACAAGCTTTTAGATCCTCCTCCATGTGATTCTGACTACTTTTTCCCTCTTATAAATCTCGTGAGTTCAAACTTTCAAATTTTGAAAAACCCATTTTCTCTCTCTCTCTTTATTTCATTGTCAATTTTGCCCATCTATGTCACGAAAAGGAGTAGTTATTGACTATGAGTATGACATTTCAAACTTTACGTGGGTAAATATACAAATTTACTCTACTCGCGATTCGCGATTAATACATACTGTTTGGGTTTTCAAGATTGAAATTTGAATCTTTTTATTTTATTTTATTTTTGGTTTTGGTTTTTTTATGTTTTTTGGAGTTTGAATTCATCAATGGCGTTCATATATTTGATTTTTGTTTGTTCAAATTATGTAGGAGTAATTCCAAGGAAGTTCGAAACAGGACGTCTCCAGTTGTATCTAAGCCTAACTGGCAGCAAAAGTCTGCTCGATCCGAGTCGAGTTCAAGTTCAGACCAAAGCTTTTCGACAAAATCTTCGAATCGAACTGAGCGCAATCCTCCAGTAATTTCAGACAGAGAGGTAATTTAGTAACCAAATTAATCATTTTTTCTTGATTAATAACATATATTTGGTATTTTGATAACTCCATTTTGCTTAATTTTTTTAAATTTTTTTGAATAAGAAGAAACGTCCAACGAAATTGGGGGGATCAATGGAGTCGCAATTCTCGCATCTTCAAGAAGAACTCAAGCAAGCAAAAGATCAACTCATCTCCACCGAGCTCTCGAAGAAGCGAATTCAACAAGAAGCCGAAGAAGCCAAGAGGCAACTCTCTCTCCTCTCGTCGAGATTCCAAGAATCCGAATCGCAAGAAGACTCGAGAATTTTCGAATTAAGAAAATTGGCGCAAGAGAGAGATCGAGCATGGCAATCTGAACTCGAAGCCATGCAAAGCCAACATTCTGCTGATTCGGCAGCTTTGTCTTCAGCCATGAGTGAGAATTTTAAGTTGAAAGGAATGGTTAGAGAGAGAGAGAAAGAAAGAGACGAGGCTAATGAGATGTTAGATGAAGTGAGACAAGAATTGGAGGTGAGTAAAGGGAATATCGACTCGTTGTTAATTGATGGATCGAAATTGATGGATTCTTTTGGAGATATTGTGAGGGAATTGGAGGAGTCGCGAATCAGGGTTAAAATGCTCGAAGAAAAGCTTGGAAAATTTGAAAATGAAGAACGAAATGGAGAAAATGAGAGAGAAGAGTTGAGGATGAAGGTTGAGAGGCTCGAAGAAATGGTGAGTAAATTCGAAAAGGAGAGAGGAAATGGAGAAATGGAGTTGGAGGAATCGAGAGTCAAGGTTAAGAAGCTTGAAGAAATGATGAGTAAATTTGAAAATGAAAGAGAATATGGAGAATTGGAGTTGGAGGAATTGAGAGCTGAGGTTAAGAAGCTTGAAGAAATGTTGAGTAAAATTGAGAAGGAAAAAGAAAATGGAGAATTGGAGTTAGATGAGTCGCGAATTAGAGTAAAAAAACTCGATGAAATTGTGAGGAAATTAGAAAATGGGGAAAATAGAGAAACGGAAATAGAAGAATTGAGAGTAGAATTTGAGAATTCGGTTATGAAGTTTTGCGAAGAAGAGATATTAAGAATTGTTCAATGGAATTGCGCATGTGAATTTGTAGAAAATATGAAAATTGAGTCATGGGAAAGAGAAGAGAAATTTGAAAAGGCAGTAAATATTGCTAAAACTGAGACTATGATGCTAAAGGCCAGTTTATTCGACAAAGAGAATGAAATTAGAAGAATTTTGGATTCGAACGAGAAAACAGAGGATGGAGAAGATTCGGGTTTTAATCTATCGAGACTGGAGGAAGAATTAGGGGAAAAGGAGTTTGAATTGCAAAGAGTTTTGCATGAAAATGAAATTTTGCTATTGGAAGTGAGCAAGTTATCCATGGAGAAAGATAAACTGTGCGAAGAAGCGGTCAAAGAAAAATCCGAAGGGAGAGAAACAGAGAAAGAGGCAATGTCGAAACTTGAAATCGCAATCGAAGAGGCGAAAGAAAGCAAAGAAAAATTCGAATCGGTTCGAATTATGAAAGAAGCGATGGAGTTAGAATTGAAGAAATTGAGAATTCAAGCGGATCAATGGAAAAAGGCCGCCGAAACCGCCATGACTTTGCTTACTGTCGGTAACAAAGAGAGATTGATCGAGAGAGCTGATAGTTTCGATCCAAATTCGAATATGAATTTGAATTCGGTATCAGGCAAATTCGGGAGTTTGAATTTCCCTGACGAGTTGGATGATGGGACTCCAAGAAAGAATGGGAATGTCCTGAAAAAGATTAGTGGCATGTGGAAGAAATGAAATATAAATTCAAGTTTGTTCCTATGTAGTATATTTCTTTTTTCATTTTAAAAGAGATTGGTATTGTTGAGTTTTGTTTTTCAAGAATTTGAAGTATATGAGAGTATAGATATGTAAGGATCCTTTTCTATCTGATAAATGATAAGTGGTTAATTAATAATGTCATGTAGCTAGTATTCTATCAATTTTTTTTTTTAACACTCTTCTTGTTGGATAAAAATATGGTGTGTTGGCTAATTTTTCTTTCTGCAAATTTATTGAGCATTGTGCTGCATAGGATTGGGTAAAAAACTCGTAGCTCATTATTCGTGGGAACTCGGCTCAAAGATAGTATGAAAAAAAATCTTGAGCCGAACCGAACCAACTCGAGCCAAAGTCGAGCCGAGCTCGAACTGGGTCATAAACTCGAGCCAAAGCTAGCTCAATTCGAACAGTTCTACATATAAACCCGAAAAAACACAGTTTTTTTCGAACCGAGTCGAGCGAGCTCAAATTCGAGCCGATCCAAACTAACTAGAGCCCAGCTGAAGCTGTATTTTGTTCGTTCGAACTCGACTCGCTGTCTGTCCTAATTGTGCAATATCAATTATCATAGTTTAATTCAAGCACTCAAATTATCTCTACAAACTTTACTAAATTGTATTAAATATTTTGGCTAAGTAACTACTTTGTATTTTCTCAAACAACTCCAATTCATGCAAAATTTCATTTCCTAGCCCAAAACTTGATTGAGCAAACATGACCTTATTTGTCCCCATTTTAAGGCCTCAATAAGCCCAATTAATTTCAGTCCAAGGCCTTAATTTCTGAGATCCATCTCCTCAAGCCTTCTTCTCCTTCTCTCTTCTTTCTTCTCTTTTGATCTTTTCTTTCACCACAAGCAAGGAAAAAAAAAAAATACATACTCTGCTTAAATCCTTCTTCTCTCTTGGATCCACCTTCTACTTCCTCTCAGCTCACTTTCCGAACCCTAACTAGCTTAGTCTTCTTCGTCGCTGCCATGGCCGCTGATCAGAACCCTACCAGCTCCGAAGGCGCCGCCGCTGAGCAGCCTCCTCAGAAACCTGTTGCTTCCAAGGATGCTAAGAAGAAGAAGGAAGAGAAGAAAGACGACGATCTGGTTTGTACACTTAATTTTCGCTTTGTTTTGTTTTACTGCTTCCATTTCGATGCGTTTTGCTTAGAATTGGTGCCGTTTGTGTGCAGTCAGAAGAGGATTTGGCTCTGAAGCAACAATTGGAGCTCTATGTTGAAAGAGTTCAGGACACTGAACCTGGAATTCAGAAACTTGCCCTCGAGAGCATGAGGTAGTCTTTAAGTTTTTTTAGCACGAATTCGATTCAAAATGATTCGAGCTTTACTGAATTTTTTTCATAATTGTTTCGTCTCGATTTTAGGCAAGAGATTCGTTCAGCTACGAGCTCAATGACCTCGGTACCGAAGCCTCTGAAATTCCTTCGACCCCATTATGGAACCCTAAAAGCATTCTATGAGAACATGCCCGAATCAGAATTAAAGGTACTTTATTTTGAATATTTCAAATCTCCCAAATTATAACCTTTTCATGTATGATTTAACAATTTTTTTTTTTTTGTTATTTGTAGAAATATCTTGCTGATGTACTCTCAGTCCTGGCTCTCACTATGTCTGCAGAAGGCGAAAGGGTATTTAAATATACTTAATTTGCATTATTAAATTAGTATTATTCAGTAATTTCTAGACGACTTAATATTAATTTTTGTTTGTTTGTGATTATTTCAGGATAGTTTGAAGTATAGATTGCTTGGATGTGAAGGAGACATTGGTTCATGGGGTCATGAGTATGTCAGGTATACGATCTTAAATAAAAATTTAACCTAATTTTTTTAATTATATAAATTAATTGAATATTAATATATTCTATTTGGTTTTTTTGTATTTTTTAGAAACTTGGCTGGTGAAATAGCTCAAGAGTTCCAAAAGCGTCAGGTTAGCTTTCACTTCACCTTGTTAAATTTTCTACATTAATTTATTTTTTTCTACATTTCAATTGAATTTAAAAAATAAAAAGATAATATATTTTATTTATATTTTTTTGTAGGATGATGACATGCCCATTGATGCATTAATGGAACTTGTCCAGCAAATCGTTGCATTCCACATGAAGGTATTCTATACTTTAATATTAATATTACATATACTATACACATATTTGTTCTTTATTATAAATTACCAGACCCTAATGTTGTTATAACCTTTCTAATTTATTTGTTTTTCTTCTATTTCAGCACAATGCCGAGCCCGAGGCTGTCGATCTTCTCATGGAGGTATACTCTCTCTCTCTCTCTCTCTCTCTCAAAGAAGCCCATTTCATAATGATATCTATATACTTTTAATTTAGGTTGAGGATTTGGATTTGTTAGTGGAGCATGTTGATAAGTCGAACTACCAAAGAGCATGCAGATATCTCACCAGTTCTGCTAGGTATATAATACTCCCTAATTCGTCTCATTTTTTATTTGAATGAATTAAAATAATATTTTATGAAATGTACTAATATAATAATATACATTCGCATTAAATGCACAGTTATTTACCAAGTCCTGACGATGTATTAGCCTTGGACATAGCTTATACAATCTACATTAAATTCGAAGACCTTGCTAGTGCTTTGAGAATCGCACTTCATCTCGACAACACTCAGGTTTCTTTCTTTTCATAATTTTCTAAAGATAATTAATATCATTTTATATAAATTTAATATACTCATAATGGTGTATTTTTATTATTGTTACAGTATGTGAAGCAAGTTTATGCATCGACTAATGATATGTTGTTGAAGAAGCAATTCTCTTACATCATAGCTCGCCATGTAAATCTTTAATCCTCTTTCAAATTATTTTTTATTTTTTATTTTTATTTCAATATTAACTTATATTTTATTTAGGGTTCGCCATTTGAAGTGGACGAGGAAATAGCCGCGGATGAAAATGACAGGGAAATATTGCAAGAAATAATCAACAATACTAAGTTAAGCGAAGGCTATCTCACACTTGCACGTGACATAGAAGTCATGGAGGCCAAATCGCCTGACGATATCTACAAGGTTTGTATTATATTCTACCTTTATCAATAAGCAAAAAAAGGTATATTCATCAATTTAATGTTATATTATATTAAATCGTATCAGGTGCATTTAATTGATGGGAGAACCAGTGCAAGTTCGACTCTTGATTCAGCTAGGCAGAATCTCGCCGCAACATTCGTCAATGCTTTCGTTAACGCTGGATTCGGCCAGGTTAGTTATTCCAAATTCCAAATTTCAAATTTAACCTTTTCCTTTTTATACTTGGGAATTAATATTAATTTTTATTTTTTTATTTATAGGATAAGTTAATGACTGGCACTGCCGAGTCATCAAGTGGCGGTGCCTCTGGAAGTTGGCTTTTCAAAAATAAGGAACATGGAAAGGCCAGCGCTGCTGCCAGTTTGGTACTATTTCAAATATATCACTATTTCATTAATTTCGTATTATTGATATTGCTATATAGCTAACTAATATGTTTTGTATTTTAAAATATATTTGTATTTGTATTATTAGGGAATGATTTTGTTGTGGGATGTGGACTCAGGGTTGGCTCAAATAGACAAATATCTTCACAGCACTGATAATCATGTTGTCACTGGAGCTCTCTTAGGTGTCGGCATTGTTAACTGTGGCATCAAGAATGACTGCGATCCAGTAAATACTTTCTCTCTCCTCTCTCTCTCTCTAGAAAATATATATACTCTAATAATATATAATCTATATCGTCTTTCTTATAAAGGCATTGGCGCTGTTAATCGACTACATTGACAAAGAAGATCCCACGATTCGCATCGGTGCCATTCTCGGTCTCGGCATTGCTTACGCCGGCACACACAAAGACGAGTTGAAGATAAGATTGTCGCATATTTTGGGAGATCCCAAAACGCCCCTAGAAGTGCTAGTATTCACCGCCTTATCACTCGGTCTCGTCTACGTGGGCTCTTGCAGCGAAGAAATCGCTCAGTTAATTATCTTCGCTTTAATGGAACGCAGCGAGTCCGAGTTAGGCGAACCGTTAACCCGTCTCCTCCCCGTTGCTCTCGGCCTTCTCTATCTCGGCAAACAGGTCAACAAAATTAAAATCACCAAAATCTCTAAATATTATATATATATATATATATATATATATATATATATATATATATTGTAAATTAAAATTTTGCGTTATTACGTTACAGGATAGTGTCGAGGCGACTGCGGAAGTTTCGAAGACATTCAACGAGAAAATAAGGAAGTATTGTGATGTCACGCTGATGTCGTTGGCTTATGCCGGAACCGGCAATGTTCTTAAGGTAAATATAATATAACTTGGTAAACCAAAAAGAGAAATAAAATAATATAAATTATATTTTTTTAATAGGTGCAAAAGTTACTTGGAATATGCGCGCAACATCTAGAAAAGGGGGAGACGCATCAAGGGCCAGCTGTGTTGGGAATTGCGTTGATTTCCATGGCGGAAGAATTGGGGGTCGACATGGCAATTCGCTCTTTGGAACGCCTTTTGCAATATGGCGAACAGAATATTCGCCGTGCCGTTCCTCTCTCTCTCGGCCTCCTCTGTATCTCCAATCCCAAGGCAAATCTATTTTTTTTTATTTAAATAATTTTTATTTTTTATTGTTGTGTTTTGTAAAATTCTTGTTGTGTTGATTTAGGTGAATGTGATGGATACATTGAGTAGATTGAGTCACGATGCTGATGCTGAAGTCTCGATGGTATTATTACTATATACATGATTATTTATTTCACTATTATGTTATTTCATTTTTATAAGGGATTAATTAAAGTGTGTGTGAAAATATAGGCTGCGATAGTTGCATTGGGATTTATCGGTGCGGGTACGAATAACGCGCGTATAGCTGGCATGCTTAGAAATCTCTCGAGTTATTATTACAAAGAAGCTGGACATCTCTTCTGTGTAAGCACGAATAATAATTTTAATAATAATTATTATTGCATTAATAATGTGTAAATGAACATTGATATTTGTTACAGGTGAGGATTGCACAAGGTCTGGTTCACATGGGCAAGGGTTTGTTGACTCTCTCTCCTTACCACTCCGATCGATTCCTTCTCTGCCCGTGAGTCGATTATTTGAAAACTTTTATTATTTATTAATAGAACTTGATAATATATTTTATGATTAATAAAATCCTAATTTTATTATTTATAGAATGGCTTTAGCGGGTCTAGTGACCGTATTGCACGCATGTCTCGACATGAAATCGATAATTCTTGGGAAATACCACTACATGCTTTATGCCCTTGTCTTAGCCATGCAGGTTCGTTTCAAACCCTAATAATTAATATTCATTTAATTATTTAATAACTAACTAGTTTAATTAATGCGTTTCTATAGCCGAGGATGCTATTGACGGTAGACGAGAATCTGAAGGCATTATCGGTACCGGTTAGAGTTGGACAAGCAGTGGATGTAGTGGGTCAAGCGGGTCGACCCAAAACCATTACCGGTTTCCAAACCCATTCTACTCCTGTTTTGCTCGCTGCTGGTGAAAGAGCTGAGCTCGCTACCGAAAAGTATGCTTATTATTTTAAATTATAATTTTTTTTTGAAAATTACTTAATAGTATATTCTTTTTGTAGGTATATTCCGTTGACGACAGTGCTCGAAGGGTTTGTTATCTTGAAAGAGAATCCCGAGTATCACGAGGAGAATTGATGGGTTTTAATTATGATTTTCAAATTATTATTACGAGTAATCTTGTTTAGGTTTATCGAGAACAGAACATACTGGTAGTTAAGTTAGGGTTTTCTTTGAAAGAACTCGGTGTATTATTGTTTCTTTTTCCCCCTGTTTGTTTTGTACAATGTTTTTTTTTAATATTGCGTTTGCTTCGGCTTGTTTTATCTATTTAACCCCCCATACTTATGATAAACTACCAATAAAGTCCTATTGACTCTTTAATGTGAAGAAGGCAATGAGCAGGTTGCACTGTTCAAAAAGCTGATCTCGCTCTTCTGTACTCTTTAACAGTCTTCAATTATTTCTTTTTTCTCTGTACGAACTGTTTACTATTTTTTTTTCCTCATAAAAGTAGAACTGTTTACTGCTCCGTAACTCCGTTGTTGGAGTGAATTCAAGAACGAAATTTTCAGTATTTTCAAGAACCAACGTAACATTTTGTATTTTTTTAGCTCTGAGTTAGGTTTAATAATAAATTCATATTATTCATTTTTTTAACAGAATACATGGATGTTGGACAACTTTTTTTTGTTGTGATACGAAAATATTTTGCGTAATATATAAATAAATAATTAAAGGGAAATTTTCAAATAACCCCCTAACTTTTCTTGAATTTGCAAAAAACCCCCTAATTTTTGAGAAACTCCAAAAAACCCCCTACATACAAGGTTTTGTTTTCAATTAACCCCCTCTAGGGGTATTTCATGGAATTGCTATTTTTTTGGACCAAAATACCCCTCTATTTTTCATCTTTAAATTTAATAAACATATTTTTGTATTATTTTATTAATTTATTAATTTAAAATCACTATAAATATTTCTTAACATATACTAATTAAAAAAAAGTATATGTCACATACATAATTTTAATTTTTAATTTTTTATATATTTTATCATAAAAACTAAAATTAAATAAAAAATATTCCTGAAAATATCTTGACAAATTAATATTATTGTAGTATTTAGTTTTAATGTTAAATAGTTATTGAATAGTTTTTCTTGCCAAATTAACAATGAATGAATGAAAATTAAAACTAGGGTTAGAATAATATTGTCGCTAATTTTAATTTCAAAAACTATTTTAATTTTCACAGCTCGTTTTGTAGTAATTATTTTTATTTCAGTTGCTAGTTTTTCAGTAACTATTTTTATTAGCAACTGAAATAAAAATAATTACTACAAAACGAGCTGTCGAAATTAAAATAGTTGTTGAAATTAAAATTAGCGACAATATTATTTTAATCCTAGTTTTAATTTTCATTCATTCATTGTTAATTTGGAAAGAAAAACTATTCAGTTACTATTTTTATTAATAACTATTTAACATTAAAACTAAATACTACAATAATATTAATTTGTCAAGATATTTTCAGGAATATTTTTTATATTATTTTTTTATTTAATTTTAGTTTTTATGATAAAATATATAAAAAATTAAAAATTAAAATTATGTATGTGACATATACTTTTTTTTAATTAGTATATGTTAAGAAATATTTATAGTAATTTTAAATTAATAAATTAATAAAATAATACAAAAATATGTTTATTAAATTTAAAAATGAAAAATAGAGGGGTATTTTGGTCCAAAAAAATAGCAATTCCATGAAATACCCCTAGAGGGGGTTAATTGAAAAGAAAACCTTGTATGTAGGGGGTTTTTTGGAGTTTCTCAAAAGTTAGGGGGTTTTTTGCAAATTCAAGAAAAGTTAGGGGGTTATTTGAAAATTTTCCATAATTAAATATATACACAAAACTGTAAAAAAAGATAAAATCCGTGTTGTACTTAAAATAAAAGATAAAAATTAGAAAAATAGAGACAAAATATCTCCATACATGAATGTCAAAAGAAAAAGAAAAAATAAATAATTGATATGAATGACGAGTTAACTTCCAGTCCCAATTTTTATTGTGGAAAATGTAATTACGTATTGCACCTCCCAAATTGAGGGTACTATAAATAAATTTTTATAGTGGCCTTTTTTCATTTGAATAATGTGTTATATTTTGTTTTGTTTTTACTTCTCATTCTATTTTCGTGAGATTACCAAACAAAACGAACCTTAACGGATTGAACATTTTCAAACACTAGATAAAAGCAAATATATACAAAACCTTTTTTTTTTAAATAATATACGAAACCCTTTTAAAATTTGGGAATTAAGAAAGCAAAAGAGCATCGACAATATCTTTGTCGTTGTCCAGAGTTCACTCCGCCTACTTCGTCGACAACTCATAATAAGATACGAGACCCGCTCCCAAATTTGAAAAAAATTCCTTGATACAAATCATCTCCAAAATTTTCACAATACAATCTTTTAACAATTAATTATATAAATAAAATTTGTTAAGTATATCAATTAATAATCGGATACATATCAATTAACATTTAATGGTATGTTGTTAAAATATTGAAGATTATTTGGGAGATGGTTTGCAAGACCTTGTAAAATGAAGATGTATGATGACAGATATGTTACGGAGGCAAAGAAAAATTTCTCATAAGATATCGTTTTTATGAGCAAACGAAAAAGTCTCGATAGTCCTTCATTTATTAATGCCAATAAAATTTGAATCCACAATTTCTCACAATATATGATTATTTGTGTTTCAAATTCAACCAACTACATCATAAATCCATTAACATCAATAAACAGAGGATATATGAGACTTCTAATCACAATATATGGTAATTGGTACTCGATATTTTTCAAGTATATCCTAAAATATGTTTATTTTCTTCTAATCTATGGATCGAAGAGGTATACTGTATAAATTAAACGGTTATAGGTCCCAGAAATTAATGAGTGGTTGCAGGAATCATATGGAAGTAAAAGCCACAGAGAATTTATAGCCCAAAAGACTGTACCATGCTATACTGTACATAATCCCTTTCTAATCAATTCTTGTGATCGATACAATCAATTACAAACCCTATCCAATCTGCGGTTACTTTATTTATTATTATTATTATTATCATTATTTACTCTCAGATCTCTCTTCTTTTTCCCTCAACCTGGTGCATTCCGTACACACATACACCATGGTCATTACCAACTAACAGTTATTGACTTACAATTTATTCATCCGGACCCCTCCAAAGATGTTATTCACAGCAACATATTTCTCCTCACTTCAAACATTGATATTATACTATTATCTAATAAATGAAATTTGAGGGGTGGTTTTATAAAATGTATACCAGATTACACGGCAAGAGTTCGTTATTAACTTATTTGTTAATTACGCACATTAGTTAAGAGTCTTAAGACCCCTTAACTTAATTAGGACAAAGAATAATAATAAATGAATAATAATTACTGAACAGCTGCTTTCAGCTGTCACGCGAGGCAGAGCTGAGGAAAATGGACAAAAGGGAATCTACTTCTACTGTGTGCGCCGCATTGCTCAGTCACGGAGAGGAGGATTGAAGAGGGGTGATTTGTGGGAGCTCAAAGATTTGGTCTTTTTGGGGATTTCTCTTTGTTTTTTCTAGACTTTGGATTGAGTTTACTATTCATTTTTTTTTCCAAGTTGAGAGCGATTTGTTTGTGCTATTGTGTTTTGTGTGTTCCATTTTTTTTCTGAATTTTTTGGCTAAGTCTTGGGTTTTGGTCTAAAAGATATTCTGACAAGTAATAAAGTTTCGTCTTTTCCATCTTCTCCACGTCTTTTATTCTTCTGTTTTCTTTCTTCTTTTCTTCTTCTGGGTTCAGGAGAGGATCGAGCAGAGAGAACTAAGCCGCCATTAAAGCTGCAGGTTTTAAGGTTGGTGATCTTTGCAGTTATTTCATTATTATTCGGAGGATTTTTGGTGCCAATTGACAAGCTAGTTTTTGGGGTTTTGCCCTATTTTTTGTGGCTTGGAAATGTTATCTTTTGAATCGATATTTATAAAAGAGAAGTGGTAATTTTTCCGAGGGTTTTTTGAGGGTCCATAAATGCTTTAAAGGGGGGGACTATTTATTTTTTCTGGAAATGTGCGATCTTTGCAAAAGCACCCTTTTTGAAGTAAAGTTTGCATCTTTTTAGATATCTGTGCCGTTTCCACCGTGTTATGATTATATTATTTTGGTATATAACTCTAGGCCTCTCGGATCTAATGCGTTTTTAAAAAAGAAAGACGAAATTTGCCAAGCCTTTCAATTTTTCATGGGTTGCTCTTCCTGTTTTTCCCCTGTCAAGGGTAAGAAGAATTCTAGATACAATGAACATTCACAATTTTTACTGGGTCGCAATATTTTGTTCTCTTTTTCTGAAAATTTGCTTTTGACGAATTATAAAGTTTTGATTCATCAACTTGTTCATTTACACAGATCGCGAATACAAGAAGAATTCTAGAAGCAACAACAAGGAAATGTCAAAAAAACCGAATTGGTTCGACACATTGAAGAAAATATTCAGCCCCGACTCCGAAGAGAAGAAACAACGCAAGGTAAACTTCCAAAATTCAAACTTTTCGAGTAACCGCAACGATTTAAAACAAAATTCTCGAAATTCAGGAAAAACCGAAGAAAAGATGGTTTGGGAAATCGAGGAGCAACGATGCCTTGACGGCCTTGGCCTCGAGTTCAGTCGAAGAAATAACTCTCTCCCAACCAGACACTCCCTCCACCTCCTCATTCGCTATCCCTACTCCGCAATCTCTTCTCCCGCAATTGAACGAAATCAGGGAGGTCAGACTCTCCGAAATCGAAGCGGATCAACACAAGCGCAATTATTCCGTTGCTCTCGCATCTGCCGTTGCGGCCGAAGCTGCTTCCGTGGCCGCCCAAGCTGCCGCTGAGGTCGTCAGACTGACAGCTGTCACCACCTCGAGCAATCACGTGCATGCCACGCAGAGAGCCGCAGTGAAATCGAAGGAGGAAATCGCGTCTGTTAAGATCCAGACTGCTTTCCGCACGTTTCTGGTGAGCGATTTATATGTTTTATTTTTTGTATTAATTATGAGGTTTTAGTAAATTTTTTTTTTTTTTTTGGAAGGCGAAAAGGGCGTTGAGGGCACTTAAAGGGCTTGCGAGGCTCAAATCTTTGGTGGATGGAAATACAGTGAGACGCCAAACAGAGAAAACGCTTCATTTGATTCAATCTCAAACGAGAATTCAATCTGAAATTCGGTCTCGAAGGAGACAAATGGTCGAGGAGAAACAAGCTGATTTAAAGCTCAAGTCGAAGCAAAATGAACATGATAAACTAAAGGTATTTGTTTGCTTTTTAAATTCTTAAATTTGATTTTTGAAAGTAATAATTTGGGTTTATAATTTGGAATAAATAGATGGCTGAAGATTGGGAGCACAGTCTTCAAACCAAAGAGCGAATTGAATCGAGCATTCAAACGAGACAAGAAGCAGCTATTCGGCGAGAAAGAGCCTTGGCTTATGCCTTCTCTCATCAGGTAAATAAATTAAAATCCAATTTTACATTGTACCCCCTAAAAAAACACAAAATTCCTTATATAATTTTTTTAATTTTTTCAGTGGAGGAACGCATCAACGAGTCGGGGTGCAAACCAGGCCTTAACGGATCCAACGAATCAATGGGGATGGAGTTGGCTGGACCGTTGGGTCGCAGCCCGTCCTTGGGAATCCAAACCAGTTAAAGCGATCCAACCCGAATCCATTACCGATCACTCCTCTCTCCTATCAGCCCTTCAATCCATCAAAACAAACCCTAATTCGGCTCCTAACAAATCAAGCCGTCCTCCAAGTCGTCAATCTCCATCCACTCCTACATCAAGACCTCCTTCGATTAAGGCCCGATCTTCAAGCCCGAAACCCGTTAGATCGTCAAGCACGAAACCCGTTAGATCATCAAGCCCGAAACACTTTAGATCCTCTAGCCCGAAGCCTGTTAGGGATTCAAAAGGAGAGGATTCGAGAAGTATAGGGAGCGTTATATCTGAGAGAATAAGGAGACATAGTATCGCTGGATCGATTGGGGATAACGTGAGTCTGACAAGTCTGACGAGCCTGCCTGTTATTCCGAGCTATCTACAGTCTACTGAGTCGAGTAGAGCGAAATTAAGGGCGGTTTATAGCCCGATTAGTGAGAAACTTGATGACAAAGGAACCGTTAAGAAGAGGTTATCTTTTGCGGGCGTGGAGAAAACGGGTTTCGGTTTGAGATCTGCTTCGCCCGTTAAGGGGAGAAGGTTTTCAGGGCCGCCTAGAGTTGAGTTGATTTCCTTGAAGGATGAAGAATGAGGGAGATTGTGAGTTGTAATTTAGTGTGTATTTTATTATTAGTTTGATTTTTTGAGGTTTTGTGGATTTTAATTGGAATTGGAGAGAGGGTTTTTTTATATCTCTTGGGGTGTTTCTAATTTAATTTATGACGAACGTGGATTTGTTTGTATTTTCTTTATTTAGTTTTGTGTGCTAATTCAACTCATTGAAAATGAATGGGAGAGATATATGATTTTGAGTGCTTGTGTGGAAATGTGGAAGATTTTCTATTTGAAAATTTTGAATGTGCTTCACAATTGATTTTGAGTGCAAAACTAAGATCCTAACTCCTAGCAATAATTAGTAACTAAATATCACTCGAATCACCACTCATCACACGGTCACATTTCACATGATCCAATCTACACTTTGTACACTTATGAATCAACATTTTTTTATGCACTCATCACTTATCGAATATAATTGAACAACCAAATAGCAATCAAAACCATATAATTAGATTAAGATGGAAACATTAAAAATAAAAAAATAAAATAAAAACGAAAAGAAATGGCATCTTAAAACAGTGAGCAAAAAAGATGCTCATAAAAGAAAACAAAACTATAGAGATAAAAAAAAATTGTTGATTTTCGCCGACTAATAACATATTCCTTTTCTCGTCATTGCATCCTCGCAAATATCTCTACAATAATTAAAAGATTCGACAATAGAAATCAACACTCGTTATACCATTTCTCAACCCAATATACCGTTTTAAAGAAAGTACCAATATGACTTTACATATCAGAGTAGCCAGTGGCGGATTTAGGGGGGGGGGGGGGGGGGGGGGGGGGGGGAACGGGAGGGCCCCCCCTACGAAATCAAAAACCAATGTGTTAGTGCGAAAATAAGGTGATTTTGTTTGTTTGGAAAATAATAAATATAATAAATTTGTTCGTATTTCATAAAGATTATAGTAATATAGTGGTAAATTTGATGTTTGGAGATGGAAGGCCTTAAGTTCAATACCTTCAAGCCACATATTTTGATTTTTTTTATTTCAACTAAGCCACTCTGAGTAGCTACTACGAACGCCCTATATAAGCACCGGGATCCAAATTAGGAGGTAATGGTGGGCGAACGCGGACCCAGGGGAAGGGGGGCTCTGGTCGGGGAACCCGGACCCAGGGGAAGGGGGGGGGGGGGGTTCGGGTCGTGGGACCCGGACCCAGGGGAAGGGGGGTTCGGATCGGGGAACCCGGACCTTGGGGTGGGGTGGGGGCCCGGACCCAGGGGAAGGGGGGTTCGGGTCGGGGAACCCGGACCTTGGGGTGGGGTGGGGTGGGGTGGGGTCGGGGACATTTAGTAGCAATCAACTCAAACTCCTGCGGTTCTCTTTCTTGGTGGCGTCCAATTGCAAGAATTCGTCTCTCACTCATTTCTCCCGCCTTCTCACTTCATGCGTTTCAGCTCTTTGGCGAGAGTTATCCGTTTCTCCTTTCAGTTCTTTCTATTTCCGTTATCGTACTTTCTCTCTCAACACAAGCATCAAGATCTAGCGCGTGTTTCCAATATAAATTCTATTCTCATATCTACTCCTCTGTTAGGTGAAGACCCTAACAAGAATTCAATATACTAACCTAAATACATTCATCCTTTAAATACTAAACACCAGAATTACTAAAATAAATGAGATTAAAAAGCACTAAAAATCATCTTCTGAGCAATCACTGTAAGACCGTTGCTTAGCCTAGCTCCTTTCTCCATTTTAGACCGCTGCTAATTAGCATTATATTAATACGTCGTAGACAACGGCAGAAGGTAATGGCGATTAGTTGTTATTATATCGGGGTGTTTGGATTTTCATTATGCTATTATGAAAATATTTTTTGTATGACTTTAGACATTAGTTTTTTTTTTTTTAATTTGTATTTTGTTTGATAAACTAGACTTGTGTTGATGAATATGTTTATTGGATAATTTATGTTATATTTAATGAATGATAATGTTATTTTTTTCTTGTAATATCATTATATATTTTAGGATTTACAATTTCATTAATGCTATAAATTTAGAGATGTGATAATAATGAATTGGTTTCAATTATCCTTAATAACTTTTCAATTATTTTTCACATTAAACAATCGATTTCACTTTTCATTATCTAATTTTAACACATCAAACAATACATGCAAGAAAATGATATTATTAAAATACTTAATCTTCATTTCACTTTCTTTAAACAATACAAAAATCCTTCCATATCCTTCGAATTTTTTTGCATGAAACGGCCCCTAAACCCAAATGATCACCTGAAGAACTAGTTGTAGTTAAATGAACATTCCTCTTTTGGCCCACGGTCTCATTTTCCTTAAAACTTAAAAAGCAAGAAGAAAAAGATTTGGGGAAATTGACGACAAATTCTGAAGAAAGATGAAAAGATTTGGAGAAATTTTATGTTATTTAGTTGTATAATGATATATAGGGTTTGCTTTTTTCAAATTATTTTGTGCTTCAGATTAATATAATATCACTGAGCTTATATGACTGTAGCAAGTAGAATAGGCATTCAATGACCAAAACAAAATTCAAGCTCCAAGTGAAGCAACCAAAATTCCAAGGTGCTAGCTGATTTTATCTCTGTCCTGTTTTGCATCTTCCTTAAGATCCGACCTCACGTGCGCGGAATCCTTCTCGGGGGCCTGGCTCCCTGTGGGCCGAACCCCCTCCGGCCTCCCTCCAAGACCGGTCCTACTCAAGCCGCCTCCTCCTCACCCATTCCCTCACGGGGCCAGGTCTCACTTGGGCCGAACCCTATCGCTCGCAAACCCGATATTCACTTGGGCCGAACTCCAACCCCCCACGGGCCCAGACCTTTACCGGAAAAAAAAGATTTGCTATTCTCGTATTTTCAGGTTTTTCTTAATGTATGCATGTTAAAATTTTCCGACAGAAAATATTGCAATTATATGTGAATTTTATTTGTTTTAATATATAATAATAATAATAATAATAATAGAGGGAATAAAGCCATGGCCACACTCTCCTTCCCTCCCATTTTCACTCATGAATGAATGACATGTGAGACCCACATGCATTGATATTTATAAAAGATATTGTGGGCCCACGTGTCAATGATTTGAGGGAGTGAAAATGGAAATGAACATGGGTGTGGTTAGGGATGTCAATGGGCCGGGTAGAAACCCGAACCCGCGGGTACCCGACCCGAATGGAGCGGGTAATACCCGAAAAAAATACCCGCGGGTCGGGTAATACCCGAAAAAAAATACCCGGTCCGGGTTCGGGTTCGGGGGAAATTTTTTACCCGCGGGTATACCCGTTATCCGAATCCGAATCCATACCCGAAAAATATCCGAAAATTATCCGAAAATTACCGATAATAAGAAAATTTTGGATGTTTTATGGATTAATTATTGGTAATATTTGGATTTTTGATGTATTTGTACAAGTTGTTTGTTTTATGTATTTAAAATTATTGATAATTTTACGTATTTGTATAATAATTTTTAATTTTTTAATTTTTTTAAATTATTTATTAATAATTTTCGAATAACGGGTTCGGGTTCGGGTTCGGGTATGGATTTTTACCCGCGGGTATTTTGGGTTCGGGTTCGGGTAATACCCGAAATTTTGGGTTCGGGTATGGGAGAGGCTTACCCGAACCCGACCCGCCCCGTTGACATCCCTAGGTGTGGTCCTAATAAAGGGGGCTCACAGATTTCTTAAAAATAATATTCTTGTGATAAGGGTAGTATACAGGTTTCTTAAAATTAGAGGGGGCTTACACAAAATGTTGGACTATTCTGAATAATTGTAATTTGGGCTTGGCTCGATGACAGTTCAATCCCTAATCAGGCCCAATTAAATATCTGGTTGCTCATCTTTCTCTCTTCGCTGCTATAAAATACCCTAGATTGCCCTTCCTTCTTTCACAGTAGTCTAAGCCGCCATGGCCACATCTCTTATTCTCGATTAGGGTCTCTGATTACTCCATTTAGTTCACGGAGGATTGCTCATGAATCTTCTATTTTGTTTTGATTATTCTCTTTTTAACTTCCAATTTGATTTTATGTTCAAATTCGTACTCGCCTCTTCTTTCGGTCACAAGAGCGGTAAATAGACGCTTGTGACCTTGTTCTGGAGGCGAATAGTGAACTTCGTGAGAGATTTATTTCATTTTTCATGGCTATTTTTGCAAAATGGTGTATGGTTTTAAATCTCTCGTATAATTTTGTTTCTTATGTGGAACTCATTTTCTTGAATTAAATCATGTTTTTGCATTGAGAAAGCTTAACTCTAATACTTTCATATTTATTTTTTAAAGAGGAAAAACTTGTTCAGAGTAAATAGTGATGACTGAGCAATATTTAATTTGAATAATAATTTGTTTAATTAGATTATAGGCAAGTATTTTAGTGTCAAATCTTTTTGAACTTTGTTAGCCAGTAGCTAGACAACAAATTAACCATCACAACAAATAATTATTTTTTAAATTAAGATTACTTGGTTGTTCCAAGTGTTGATTTTAGTTCTGCCTGCTTGATTTTGTTAAGTTGAGGGGAATTTATAATGTTTTGGAAAATGAGATTAAATCACAATGTAAGATGCAGCTCATTTATGCCGTCTTCCTATTTCACTAAAATATCCTCTGCGATTAATCTGATTAATCAAGATGCGAAATATAATTAATTTGTTAATTTTAATTGATTTATTGCATGTGAGTTCATTATCCATATTAATTATTTTTGAGATGTTCCGGTGAATGCTAATAGTCATCAAGAATATCATGAAAAAAATATTGGGTAATTAATGTTTTTTAATAATTAAATTTGTATTGAGATTTATGTATTTTTTTTTGTATAAAATTTCATGATTATCATAAAAAAAACAAAAATTTTAATATAAATTTAATGGTTAAAAAATATTAAGAATCAAATCTTTAGTAATTAATTAAGTACGTTAGCTTCTCTCGTACAAATTCTACTTTTATGAATTCGAGTCAAGATCGGGTTCACTTCTAATGTTGCATAGGAAAGTTACAATGATGAAGATGCAATACTCAATTCGTATGCTACAAAAAATACAAATTGAAATAGGAGCATCTTTTTGCATGTGATCATTTATGAGAAAAAAATTCAAAAAATAATTTTTTTTTTGAAAATATTCTAAATATAAGTTGAAACGGGTTTTAAAATCTCGTCGGTAACTGATTTTAAAATCTCGATGTTTTAATTACCTTTCAAAACGTGTTGTGTCAGGTTTTGCAGTATTAAACTAATTTCATAGGGTTTAAAATCCTGACGGTTTATTTAGCAATAATTACGTTGGTTTTAAAATACCGACGATTTATTTAGCACTAACTACTGGATTTTAAAAACCAGCCGGTTTAATACTTAATTAACTCTAATTTATACGATTAAACTTAATTAACTGTAAAGAACAAGAATTAAAAACCCGATCTAGAAAAAGCCAAATTAAAGAACCGGATTTTAAAATGCGCCCACTAAAAAACAAAAAATAATGATGAGGTACTGATGTTCGAATTTTGAGCGGGTTTTTGATTCGGGATTTAAAATCCCGTCGTTTTTCATCTAGGTTTTAAATCTAACCGGATATTTTGTCCGGGTTTAAAAATCTAGTCGGTTTTTTTTTTCATTTTGGACTTAAAAAATGATATAATCTATTTGTATAAATATTACTTATATTTATTTAATATTATTATATTATTATTATTATTAATTAAATGATATAAAATGTAAATATTTGTTTAATAATAATAATAATAATAATAATAATAATAATAATAATAATAATAATAATGATGATGATAATAGTAACATAATACTATCATGAAATTTATGTTTTTAAAAAAAAAAATTATACATCACAAATAATACTTCAATATTAATAATATTTATATATATTGTATTATTTATATTTGTATTATATTCATAAAATGAATATTAAATAAAATTATATTATTAATATTGAAATATTATTTGTGATGTATAATTTAAAAAAGAAAACATAAATTTCATGATAGTATTATGTTACTATTATCATTATTATTATTATGATTATTATTATTATGATTATTAAACAAATATTTACATATTATATCATTTAATTAATAACAATAATAATATTAAATAAATATAAGTAATATTTATACAAATAGATTATATTATTTTTTAAGTTCAAAATGGAAAAAAAAACCTAGCTAGATTTTAAAACCCGGACAAAATATCCGGCTAGATTTAAAAACCTAGACGAAAAACCCGGCGGGATTTTAAATCCCGGACCAAAAACCCGCTCAAAATTCAAACATCAATACCACATCATTATTTTTTGTCTTTTAGTGGGCGAGTTTTTAAAACCCGATTTCTTAATTTGGCTTTTTCTAGACCGGGTTTTTAAATCTCGTTCTTTACATTTAATTAAGTTTAATCATATAAATTAGAGTTAATTAAGTATTAAACCGACTGGTTTTTAAAATCCGGTAGTTACTGCTAAATAAACCGTCGGTATTTTAAAACCTGGTAATTAGTGCTAAATAAACCGGCGGAATTTTAAAACCCGGTGACATTAGTTTAATACTGCAAAACTTGGCACAACACGTTTTTGAATGTAATTAGAGCACCGGAATTTTAAAACCAGTTACCGATGGGATTTTAAAACCCGTTTCGGGTTATATTTAGAATATTTTCAAAAAGAGAGTTATTTTTTGAATTTTATTGCCATAAAGGGTCACATGCAGAAATGCTCCATTGAAATATCTCCTTAGACAATGCTTGTGTTTGTGGAGGTGGCATTATCTTATTATTTAGATACCATAATAAAGTCAGGTTAGTTTTTTTGTTTTGTTTGGAAAATAAGGATCTAGTCTTTATATTTAGTGTATATATAAAAAACAGAGAGAAAGTGGTTACATATTTGGATGAGTTGAGACCCTCATCTAGTAAAAAAAAAAGACAACCTAAAAAAGAGATCTAATCACAACTCGCTGTGGGGCATTTAAGATGAACCTAAGAGCCGTAAAGTTAACCGTGGGTGATTGTCCTTGATCCTTAATTCGGGTGACGAATCCTCCCGGCCGCATCTTCCATAGCTTGTTTGGCAATGGTACTAGGTAGTTTCTTCTTACTCCTGAAAATGCAATAATTACGTTCTTTCCACGTGTTCCAGTTGACCGCCATCCATAGCGAGTTCGAGCTTCGGCGATTTTGTTTCGTAAGATATTTGCTTAAATTGTCCCAGCTTTCAAATAGCTTGTCACCCGAAAGATAAGGCAACAAGGAAAGCTGTGTGCGAGCAAGGATTCTCCATACCGCCATAGTGTAGGAGCATGTTTTGAAGAGATGGTTTTTGGTTTCGTCTAGTCTATTGCAAAGGGAACATATTGGGGTGTGCGGCAATCCTTTGATTCTTAGAATATCCGCCGTATTCAGTTTGTTAAGTGACGCAACCCAATGAAAAACCTGACTTTGAGGGGAGCCCTTGTTGACCAAATTTTTCGTTGCCATTGATTTATAACTCCCGGATCTCGTAAAAAAATATAAGCCGATTTCGATGAGAAACTTCCCGATGATGTCCATTTCCATTTCTTTGGACTACCATTCGGTCCTTGTGCAGTCGCAGTGTTGTAGATTGGGAGTAGTGCCTTGAGATCTTTCAAAAATGGAGAGATCGAGGTAAGTTTTCAATTCCTCCCGAGTCTGTTAAACCATAGAGGAGGGTGATGTAATGGGACCAAAGATTCTCAGGGAAGCAATCTATTTTCCATAAGAATTTTTGAAGAAGAGCATCGTTCATGGAGGGTAAATGTAAGAGACCGAGACCCCCATTCTTCCTCGGTAATCATACTGTGCCCCAGTTAACTAGACTCTTGCCCTTAAGTTGGCCATCCGAAGCCGTCCAGAGAAAAGACCTCATAGCTTTCTCTAGTTGTTTGGTCACCCAAACCGGCAACTTGGCCCCTTGCATGAGATAAATGGGGATAGCATTTAGAACTGCTTTTACTAGAGTGAGGCGACCACCCATCGATAACATGCGTCCTTTCCAAGCCCCCATTTGTTTTTGTACTTTGGTTATTAGCGGTAGGAAGGGGACTTTCCTTAATTTACGTATAGCCAAAGGAATTCCTAGGTAATTTATCGGGAATTCCTTAAGCGAGCAATTGAGGATATCCTTAAACAGTTGATGATGTTCTAGTGGTAGGGTGATGGGGGAGAAGATAGTTTTTTGTTTGTTAATGTGGAGTCCCATAATTTCGGTAAAAAGATCCAAAGCTTGCGAGATCGTTCTTAGATTCTTTGGGGATGCTTCAATAAATATGATCGTGAAATCCGCATATTGGAGAACGGGGGTCGTATTATCGGTAGCCTTATCCAGTTGGGGCTCGACTAATCGAATAATGTCTTGTAGCACATCCACCGCTAAATCAAATAATAGAGGAGAGAGAGGGTCGCCTTGTCGGAGGCCTTTTTTGTGAGAATTGGCCATTGAGTTTGATCGTGGACGAGGATGAAACTAGTAAAGTTCGAACCCAAGAAATTCATTTACTCGGAAAGCCCTTTAGTTGTAAGAGTTTTAGTAACGAATTGCCAAGAATCAAACACTTTTTTGAAGTCAATCTTTAGCAGGATGGATGGAATTCGTTTCTTATAGTAGAAGTAAAGAAGCTCCCTTGCCGTAGCATACGAGTCAATGATTGATCTCTCTTTAATGAATGCCGTTTGGAGGTTGTGAATAAGCGCGGGAAGAAGTGGTTGTAGTCTCGAGGCCAACATTTTAGTGATAATTTTGATAGGAATAGATATTACTCTAATGGGTCGAAAGTCATCGGTTTCAATAACCCCTTTTCTCTTTGGTATAAGCGTTACAACAGCTCTGTTTAGCACTTCAAGATCAAGCGTACCATTTTGAAAGGCCCCTACTAAGTTCATGATATCCTTTTCCATTAGATCCCAAAATTCTAGTAGATACTCAATCGATAGGCCATCCGGGCCCACGGATTTGCCTTTTTGGATAGCATTAACGGTTGCCTTGACTTCCTCTTTGGAGAAGGGTTCTACGAGCGAGGAGAGATTGAGAGTAGAAGAGCGGCAGTTGATAATCGAGGAGTTCCAGGTTTGTGAGTTAGAGGAGACCGTCCCTAGTAGGTTTTTATATATGGTGAAAAATTCTCGTAGAATGGAAGGAGTGTCCAATATCGTTTGGTTGTCAATTAAGATAGCGTGGATAGTATTGCTAGTGCATTTTTCCGAAGTCACTGCATGAAAATATTGATTGTTACGATGACCGAATTTTAGCCACGTTATCGAAGAACGTTGTTGCCATTTGATTTCATCGAGAAGTGAGAGAGTGTGTGCTTTTTCTTTTAGTTGTGTTCTCGTGACCCGCTCCGTGTCTATCAGAGGTCTGTGTTTCTCTAGCTAGTCAAGCACTTCTATGGCAGAGAGGAGATTTTCTTTTTCTAAGGTTATTTCTTTGTTATGAGCTTTGGACCATTTCTTTATAGAGGCCCGGGTTCGGTTTATTTCGTACATGAAGTTGGGGGCCGGATTCGCATGTAATTGATGTTGATCCAAATATCCTAAGCTTTGATTATATCAAAACACTGTCAATACTAACGGTTTCAGTTAAGACAAAATTGTAGGAGAAACAGGTACAACAGATTAAGGATGATCAAAAGAAACAAGAGTGGAGGATCGCGAAGATCACTCATGAAAAGAAAGGCATCAAGATGATTGAAGAATTCAAGACGTCGAAGCTTTCCGTGAGTTGGGATCATCAAAATAAACCCTAGGTATTCCAAAGAACATCTCATACTTATCAAGATCAAAAGATAAATTCGAAACACGATGAAATGGAAAATGGAAAATCACCATACCAGATTATGGTTCGTTCGAACGAACAACACAGTGCGTTCGAACGAACCTTCAGTTCGAACTGATGAATACCACCCGTTCGAACGAACCAAGATCTGGTATTGTGAGAAAAGAGACAATACTAGACACAATTAATATTCGTTCGAACGAACTAATCAGTTCGTTCGAACGAACCTTCATGGTTCGTTCCAGACTCATAGAACGAACTGTGAATCACTCAAAGTTCGTTCGAACGAATAATACTGTTCGTTCGAACGAACCAAGATCTGGTATTGTGAGAAAATAGACAAAACTAGACACAATTAATATTAATTCGAACGAACTAATATGTTCGTTCGAACGAACCTTCATGGTTCGTTCAAGATTCATAGAATGAACTATGAACTAATCCATGTCCGTTCGAACGAACCCATCGTGTTTATGAACAATTCCTTTGAAACGGCTAGTTCAAATTGCAGTTAGTTCGAACGAACCTAACAGTGCGTTCGAACGAACTATGTAATTTTTTACACAGTTTGAGTGGGTTCTATGAGTAATATAAATAGAACTACTCATACCTTTTCTCTCTCCAACTTTTACAAAAATTCATTCAACATTCGAAAGAGAGAAAAACTTCTAGCCTTGATTCCCAAATCTCTTGATAGTTTGATTCAACCTCCTAGATCGAAGATCTATCTTCGAATCTTCTCATCTATACGATTCCCAACTCACGTGACCGATCACGTTGTAGTTCGTAGTAGAAACGTGTAATAGGCTAGCACTAAGATTGTAAAGCCCGCTTTAGATCGATAGAAAACGTGTAAATCGATCTAGGCAAACCTTGTACGAGTGAGTTGGAATTCAATCGAAAGCCCAAAAGACACAAGACATTCTCGGAGACGTAGGTACTTGCAACTAGTCGAATTGGTCGATTAAGCAAGTAAAGGGTGAGTTAAAACTACATAGCAACCACCTACCGAACTCCGTAATAAACATCTTGTGTTCAAGTGTTCGGTATTTTCTACTCTATTCAAATTACATTAATTAGCTTCCGCATTTAGAATTTGTATACCTAGTCGAAAATTGACCACTAGGTTATCTATTCACCCCCTCTAGGTTAGAATTAACCAACAATTGACACGTTCCCTATTTATCTCGGAAAAGTAGCTTGGCAGTTGCATTCTTAAGCCATGATCTCTCGAAGAGCTTTGATGAAGGACCTCTCATAGCTCTCGGTTTTTTAATTTCAAAAAGTAACGGGACATGGTCTGAAATTGTTGAGGTTATTGGTTTTAGAGTGATGATGAGGTTGAGTTGGATGTAGTGAGGAGATAGAAAACATCAGTCAAGTTTCGAAAAAATGGGGCAGGCTTGTTTATTTGACCATGTGAAGTTTCGGTCTATCAATGAGACTTCTTGCAAGAGTAGGTCATTGAGTAGGTTGTTGAAAGAGAGAATCTTGGCCTTAGTGTGATCCGAGCCTGTTGATTCAAGGGGATTGCGTATCATGTTGAAGTCCCCTAGGACGATCCATGGCAAGGATGTTGTGTTAAGTGACCGAATTTCTTCCCAAAAAGATTCGAAGAAACAATCAAATGAAGAGAACCAACCTTATGGGACTCGAACAATAATTTGATAGTTTCTGGATGATCGATGGTGAATCCGTTGATGATATGTACACAAGGATGAATCACATCAAAAACGGATTCAACGCTTTCGGAGAGTCCCTAACAAATTTTCGAGTTGTAGGTAAACTAATTCGAGCAATGCCTACGAGCTGGGAGACTCTACGGGTGGCATTGGAGACTATGATGGCTACGCAAGATATGTCTCCCGAAGACTTGGTAAGCTACTTCCGAAACTTCGAGGCCCGACTCAAACAACTAAATCAAGAGAATGCCTCGACGCCTCGCCCCAAGGTAATTGCTCTCCCCGCCTTGGATGCAAGCGACGATGAGAGCGAACTCACTCTTTTGGTAAGAAAGCTTCGTGACTTTATGTCACATGAAAGACAGTTTAACGACAACCGCAAGCGACAAAATGTGAAGCCATATTGTTTCGAGTGCAACAAGAAGGGCCACACAATGGAGACTTGTTGGACTCTTCATCCCGAACATGCTCCACGGTACAAGAAGGAGGGCGAGCACAAAGATCGTGAAAGACGCGAACCTCGACACGAAAGGCGACACGACGACAAAAGTCGAGAAGAAAGACACAAGAACAAAGGTAAGGACTTTAAAAAGAAAAAGGCTTACAAAGCTCATGTAGGAAGATGGGGAGAGTCGGATACCTCAAGCGCCTCATCCGACTCGGAGTGCAACTCGGATCGAGAAACCGCAAACTTGGCACTCATGGCGATAATCACTCCATCGGTGGAGGATGTGGTGGAGAGAGCCATTCAAGCTCTGCGCCTTCAACGAGCACCTATATCGGAGCCTCTAGCGCCCCAAATCTCCAAATGTCACATCTCCCGCCTCTACGTCAAGCTCAACACATGACCTAGGTCATGAGGTATATCTCAACCCCTTTATTAATTTTGTTAAGCCAACCTCACATGCATGTTCCTTATCCAAATTTAATTCGAACTTAGAACTTGAATCGTTAGACGCACTCTTAAGAGATGTCGATTTTCCTCATCAAAGTGAGGGTAAGGTCGAGAGCCCGATAGCGGCTCTCGAGGCTAAGGTAGTATCTTTAGAATTGTCAGTAAGGTCTTATAAAGCACAGCTAGACGAATTTAAATATTTTTCTAAATGTGAATGTCAAACCCGAAAAACATTAAGGCGGCGATTCTTGAGCGATTCTTGAGCGATTCTAGGAGTGATTGTTCTCAATTCCGGCGACATTAGAAAGGGAAAGAGGCGTAATAGATCATAGCCCCCTCGGGGTGTAGCCGATCTAGAGAAGAAAATAGGAGGAAGAAAGAGTAGTAAGTAAGTTCGTAAGAATAACTTGCTTCTCTTCGACATCCTTTTTTCATCTCACACGTCCTCCATTCTCGACTAAGTGTCAATGGGTAGCTTGCTCTCAGAGAAATGCTCTTTCAAAGAGGTTTTAATTACTAGCATCACTGAGCAAAGGGAGGAAGAAAGTGGAGAAGAATGGCAAGAGATAAGGAAAAAGAAAAACAAGATTGTAACTTGCTTCAAGTGCCTGGATACGGGTCACATGAAACTTGATTGCCCTAATTCTCTTAAATGCAGAAAGTGCAGGCAAATAGGACATGTAGAGAGAGATTGCAAGAAGAAAGAGTGTTCAAGATGCCTCATGGAAGGACATCTTAGAGAGAACTGCAAAAATGCAATTCGGTGCAGGAGATGCAGAGAGTTTGGGCACGTCACCAAGACATGTTCAAGCAATTACAAGCCACAGACCTCAAATTACACACTGAATTACAACTCAAAATTACATACGATTCAAATTGAGGAGGGGATTTTGAAAGAAGAATTTGCGAGGCCCTTGAAGCAAACTCATTCTGAGTATAAAGTGGTAATTCGAAGAATGCCTCAAACTTTCTGTGAAAAAAAGAAATTGGAGGAGTTGTTAGGGACATTTGGAACAATAACGAAAATATCAAATATAAGAGGAAATATAGAGATGAAAGAAATTCATTTGCAAATGAAATTAAGAGAGAGTTTACCTGATAGGTTAATCTTACATGATCTCAAACTATCACACATGGTTTTCATCTCTAGTCAAAGAGTCCCAACAGAGAAAATCTGGAGACCGGTATCGAAACCGGTACACTCAGATGCCACCTGCAATCAAAACATAAAGATCTCGTTAATAAGAGAGAATGAGGTACAGAGTGAAACAAGGATTATACCTCTTTGTCAAGAGCCAACTCCTGATCTGGCATTGAACTTAATCGAATGGAGATCTCCAGTGAATCCAACAGCCAGTGATAAATGGAGATCCCCAATAACTCAAGCAGAGAGGACAGTATACTCTAAAGAGATGAACCCAGTAATAAGAGATGATACTGAGAAATGGAGTTCTCCAGTATCTTATGAGAAGAAAAGTAGGGAAAGTGAGGAGATAGAGTGCAACTTGGCATTAGATGTCCTCAATGAGAAATGGAGTTCTCCAGTAGCCCAAACAAAGAGTCTTAACAATAACAGTGAGATAGAACAGAATGAGACTATTGAGATGAGAAGAAGCCAAAGGATCAAGGAAAAACAAAAAGGTTTGTATGTTCCAATCTCAGAAAAAATCAAATAAAGCAATACAATGAAGTCTCATATGGATTTGGCAAAAAGAAGGGTACCAAATTGTTAATCATGGACTCTATTAGAGAAGAGAAGGAAATCAATAAGGAGATTAAATACATATCAGAGGAAGATATATATAGAGCCCTTGAATCAATGGGGATAAGAGTAGATGATTCTATAAAGGAGTCCATAGGCTCCTTGGCTCAGACTATTAATTAGCATCATTGCCAAAAGGAAAAATAACCATAAACAGAAGAAGAGGAAAAACATATTAAAAATGAAACACAAAAAAATTCAAATTCTGAGTTGGAATATAAGAGGAGGAAATGCCAAAGAGAAGAGGCAAATCATAAAAGATTCATTAAGGGACCAAAATCTAGATATCATCTGTTTACAAGAAACAAAAATTCAATCATATAATTCACAGATTCAGAAAGAAATGGTACCTCATGATCATAGAGACTTCATTACTCTGAATTCAATAGGAGCTTCTGGAGGAATAATGCTGTCATGGAGAAGTGATCTCTTCCAGCTTATTAACTCTCAAATCAGGGACCATTCTATCACTGCTTCATTAAAGTGCAAATGGGATAACACTTTGATTTCCATTACTGGAGTTTATGGACCTCAAGGTGAGGCAGAAAAAGAGGAATTCTTAAGTGAATTAGAAGAGATTGGAGCTATAGTGATAGATCCTTGGCTCATAATGGGAGACTTCAACATGGTGTGCTCTAAAGAAGAAAGGTCAAACACATCCATGAAACAGTGGCAAGAATCCATGAAATTCAATGCCTTCATTGATTCACAAGAGCTAATCAACCTCCCACTACATGGTAAAGAATTCACATGGACAAGCTCAGTAGCAAAAGCCAAGCTTGACAGGTTTCTATATAACCTGAAATGGGCTGATAAATTCCCAAATGGTTCCCAATCTGCATTAATAAACACATGCTCAGATCATTCTCCCATATTATTCTCAGCCAACAGTTCATTTCCCTCTCATCCATCTTTTAGATTTGAAAATGCTTGGATTGGGAATCCAGAAGCTAATCAATTGATCATTCAACACTTAAGAGACAATCCCTCTTCAAATATCTCCCACTTCAATCAGAAAATGAAAGAATTAGGGTGTAAATTGAATAAATGGAAGAAGATTAGAGGGATTAATCTAAAGCAGCATAGTATCAATTGTAAAAAAGTAATTGAAACTATAGATAAGGCAGAGGAGAGTAGAAGATTAAGAGAAGAAGAGAAGTGGCTGAGAGCTACTGCCAAGAGGAGATTAGGAGACATAGTAAGAGAGAAGGAAGATCATTGGAAGCAAAGAGCCAAGCTTCAATGGGCAATGGAAGGGGATCAAAACACCAGATTCTTTCACAGACAGGCAACTCAGCAAAAATGCAAATTGATGATTCCTGCTTTAACCAATCCACACGATGGGACAGAGGTAACAAATCATAAAGACAAAGCTAACTTGCTTTTTTCTTTTTATAGGGACTTAATGGGAAAAGAGTCACAAATCAACACTGAAATTCCCCAACTGGACATGTCCAGTATCTTTCAGAATGAGGCAAGCATCCTAAAGCAACTAGATGAACCAATATCCCCTGAGGAAGTTGATGCTGTGATTAAAACCTGGAAACCAAACAAGTCTCCAGGCCCAGATGGATGGAATGGGGAATTCTTTAAGGCTTATTGGCCTTATCTGAGAAATGAGGTCATCTTAATCCTACAAAACCATAACCCAAATGAGGGTTTAGGTGATGCAGCCTTATCTTTCATAACCCTAATTCCAAAAAAGGAGAATCCCCTTTTGCCTAAAGATTACAGACCAATAAGCCTAATCACTGGTATGCAAAAGATTTTTTCAAAAATTCTTTCCAACAGACTCAAATCTATTATAAACCAAATTATTCTTCCAAACCAATTAGGTTTTATTGAAAAAAGAGAAATCAGTGAGTGTTTAGTTTATGCCAGAGAGGTAACCCATATTTCCCACACATACAATAAACCTTTGCTTATCTTTAAAGCTGATATTCATAAAGTTTTCGATACAATTTCATGGCCTTTCATGATCCAAGTACTCAAAGCCAGGGGCTTTGGTTCCACTTGGATCAATTGGGTTACTAACATATCCTTTCAAGGCAAAGCAAAAATACTACTCAATGGGATCCCTGGCAAGACAATACATCTGAAAAGGGGGGTAAGGCAAGGTGACGCACTTTCCCCACATCTTTTTATAATTGCCATGGATACTTTGGGAAGAATATTGGAACAAATGAGTAAGAGAGGAATCATTGAGAAACCAATTAAAGAAGCTGAGAATGCTCTGTTCTATGCAGATGATTCTTTGTTTATGATCAAACCAGAAATACCACAAGTGAGAAGACTCAAATTGGTTCTTAATGCATTTGGTAACTCATCAGGTCTCACTATCAATTATGATAAATCAGAATTCACAGTAGTAGGAGATAGAAGAAGAGAAGAAGAAAGAATTGAAAACATTAAAAACATAGAGAATGAAATAGGATGCCCTAAAAAAGACCTTCCATTTAAATACTTAGGGTATCCTCTTCATTTTAAGAAACCAAATAAAGAGTTTTTTAGAGAAATAATAGAAAAATTCAAGAGGAAAATAGAAGGATGGCAAGGCTCAATATTAAACATATCAGGTAGAATTGTATTAATCAATTATGCACTGACATCTTTAGCCACATATTATCTTCAAGTGTTTAAATTTCCCAAATGGGTAATCAAAGAGATTGATAAGATAAGGAGAGAATTTCTTTGGAAAGGTACCTCTAATACAGGCTATCCTTTAGTAGTCTGGCAGAGTGTCTGCAGGCCAAAAAAGGGAGGGGGATTAGGCCTCCTAGATTTAGAGGTCTTTAACAGAGCTCTGTTGCTTAAATGGCACTGGAAATATAACCATCCAAGTGGCTTAAACTGACAAAGCTTAATTCCATCATTAAATCCAACCATTGATCTCAATTTAAAAAATCCAAAACTCTCTTACTTCTGTAAAATTTTACAGAAAGACAAACCATTTTTTCAAGCCAACATCTTTTGTCATCTCAGAGGAGGAGAAGACATTTCTTTCTGGGAAGGGGAATGAGGGTTGGGAGAGAAGATGAAATTAAGATATCCTTTACTCTATAGCCACCGATCGAGCTATGATAGCACAGTTAAGCAAATGAAAAGCAAAACAATTGAAACAAACTTCCGAAATAGAATTTCAGAAGAAGCAAAAGAAGAAATGAAGAAGCTAAAAGAGCAATTAAATCAAATAAATCTGAGTAAGGAAAAAGATGTAATACTCTGGAAAGGCAATGCAAAAAACAATTTCACTGTTAATAATGCATACTCACAACTGGCTCTGGGAGTTCTTTCCCATACAGATCTGGCCAACGTTTGGTCCATACAAATTCCTGAGAGATTCAAAACATTCATTTGGCTTGCGATGCAAAATAGGATACTCACAATCGATAACTTACAAAAAAGAGGTTGGATAATGGCAAATCGATGCCCTTTATGCCTCAAATCCAGCGAAAGTGTACTCCATCTGGCTTGTGAGTGTGTGTTTAGCCAAAAAACGTGGAGACTACTCAAGAGTGATAACAAATTCGGCAAAAATCTAAGCAAAAAAACTGAATCGCTCTTTCAATCAGATCTGCTAGATCGCGACACATCTCAAATCCAGAAGCAAATGTTTGCGATATATCTGTTCGTTATATGGAGAGAGAGGTGTTCGAGATCCTTCACAGATCAAAAAAAAACTGAAGAAGATCTAGTGAAAGAAATAATAGAAGAAAAACAGAAGTATGAAAAAGCCAAAGGAGAGAACACAACGAAGAGAGAAACAAAGAGTAAGAAAAGCAGTAGGATAAAGCAGGAGAGCTTACCGGAAAAAATAGAAGAAAGAGGAAGAAGAAGAAGGAAGAAGAAGATGAGAAGAAGAGAAGACGAATGAAGAGAGAGAAAGAGAAGGATATATCTGGAAGAAGGGTGTAGAAGCGGCGCGATGAATACGAGGTGAGAGTTTTTGTGCTAGGGTACGAAGCTGGGCTGGGCTGCGATTTTATGAACTGCATAAATTATATACTAGGAGTTGGGCTGAGGATTTTAGTAATAGCCCAGTTTATTTTTGCAAATATACCCCTTTTTTGAATACAAATTTGATGTATAGGATAGATGTTAATAGGGGTATATGTTATAAAAATGTAATCTGTGATGTTTTTTTAATGAAAAAATTTGGAAGAGGGGTGTACAAACCCTCTCCAATTTCCTCAAAAAAAAAAATGAATGTCAAACCCTAAAAGGTGAGAATTCACATCTAAAAGTAGAACTTCAAAATCTAAAAGTTGAAAATACATCCTTGAAGAAAGCTTGTGAAATCAATGCATCAAGCTTTCCTTCATTGGATGATGTTTTAAAAGGATCATTACGGGGACAAAAGCCCAAGTCGGGTCTAGGGTTCAAGAAGGACATCGGTTATAAATCCGGTCCTTCCAAATCCAAAGATCAAAAATCAAAATGGGAGAACAATCGAGTAAATAGTCACGGAAATGCTTTTATGTACAGTGACTATAACAAGGGTAAAAGTGATAAAATGGAACAACCTAAAAGTGTTAGGTTCAATAATAGAAATAATCATCATACACAAACTACGTCTTATAGACGTACCAATTTGGGACAAACCGATTGCTCGTTCAAACGGGGACCAAATGAGTATTTCTATGAGGTGAAGCACAACATCGACGCCTCGTATCAAACAAGGGCTCCCAAACATTTCACTAACACACAAAAACATTTTCCAACGAGAAATTATTGTGCAAAACCGACCAAACCGGAAATTCAAAAGAAAAACTACCCAAACCAACTCTCGAGTCATTTCGTCAAGAGTTCCGAGACATTAAATAAGCCTACAATTGCATTTTGCAATTATTGTTGTAAATTAGGGCACATCTCCACTAGTTGCGATCTTCGCAATCCTAAAAGTAACTCTCATGTTATGTGGATGCGTAAAGATAGACATACCATGGGTCCCTCCACCTCAAAGGGTGTTGGACCAACAAGGAAGTAAGTCATGTGTGACAATGTACTCCCTCACCCTACTACCATAAGCCAAATATTGAGGGGGAGTATTAGTGTAAGGATTCATATTAGATCAATTTTTTGTTATGAATTTTCAACTAATATGGATTTCTTATAGATGTGCCTAAGTTCCTCACATAAGCCATCGAAATGGTGTCTAGACAGTGGTTGCTCTAGACACATGACTTGGAACCGAGAAATGTTCAAATCTCTCAAACCTTTCAAAGGAGGAGATGTTACCTTCGGAGGAAACCAAATAGGTAAAATTGTCGGTATCGACTCTATAGGAACCACAAATTGGACCCTAGAAAATGTTTACCTAGTTGTAGGGCTAAAACATAACCTAATTAGCATAAGCCAATTGTGTGATGCCGGATATTGTGTGAGGTTCGATCAATCCTCATGTATAATTGATCGAACGTTAAACAATATTGCGGTGTGCAAGGGAACTCGACACGATAATTTGTATTACTTCGACTTCAAATCATTCGTGCCGGGAATCCATTGTCTCACTGCGTCGGAATCGACTTCACGTCTATGGCATAGGAGACTAGGCCATATATGCATGTAGACGATTCACCGGTTGTCCAGAAAGGAACTCGTTAGAGGGTTACCTTCCCATAAACTAAAATTGGAAGGATTGTGCGACGCGTGTGAAAAGGGTAAGCACACAAAATCCTAGAATTTCAAGTGGAAGGACATCGTCACGACAAGACGACCTCTTCAACTCATCCACCTCGACCTTTGCGGACCGATGAGTGTCTCAAGTTTAGGTAATAAAAGGTATATGTTTGTCATTGTCGATGATTATGCACGTTTCACTTGGGTATATTATCTAATTCATAAAAGTGAAACGTATGACATATTCGACAAATTTTGCAAATTTGTCGAAAACGAAAGAAACACCTCCATTGTCACAATTCGAAGTGATAATGGAGGTGAATTCAAGAATGCAAAGTTTGACGAATATTGTCATACTAAGGGATATATGCGTGAATTTTCCGCTCCTCGCACACCTCAACAAAACGGTGTAGTTGAGCACAAAAATCGCACGTTAATTGAACTTGCTCGTACCATGCTCAATTAGCATCCTTCTCCAAAATATCTTTGGGCCGAAGCGGTTAACACCGCGTGTCATGTCGTTAATCGACTTAGCCTAAGACCATTTTTGAAGAAAACTCCCTATGAGCTATGGTACGGGCGAAATCCAAATGTCTCATACATGGGAGTATTTGGATGCAAAAGTTTCATTTTAGATGAGTCAAATAATATAGACAAACTTGATCCAAAGTCAATTGAAGGAATTTTGTGGGATATTCAAGTACAAGTAAAGCGTATAGGGTTTACATAAAATCCTCAAGGATAGTATGTGAGTCTGTTCATGTACACTTTGATGAAACTAACAAAGAAGCCGAGAAAGGTAGTCACAATGTAGGTATACAAGAAGGAGAAAATGTGGAGGTACCGCAAAGATCCACATCACTCGAGCATAGATTCTTAGACCTCACCCTCGATGAAGTAGAAAATCAAGCAAGTGGCCATGAAGCTCAAGAAGAAGAAGAAATCGAAAATCACTACCAAATTCCCGAAGTTCTCCGAAAAGTGTCGGCTCATCCCCTCTCCAACGTTGTAGGGGATCCAAGAGATGGAGTCCGAACTCGGTCACGTATCCACAATTATGTAGCTCACTGTGCCTATCTCTCTCACATCGAACCGAAATCCTTCAAAGAAGCCAACAACGATGTGGATTGTATATTAGCTATGCAAGAGGAGTTAGAGCAATTCGAGCGAAACAAAGTGTGGACTTTTATACCTAGGCCAATGACAAGATCTATCATCGGCACTCGATGGATCTATCGAAACAAGCTAGACGAGCACAAAAATGTGGTGCGAAACAAAGCGAAACTTGTAGCTCAAGGGTTCAAACAACAAGAAGGCATCGATTTTGAAGAAACATTCGCCCCCGTCGCCCGTTTGGAATCCATCCGACTTTTTTTTGGCTTACGCCGCCATCGAAGGATTCACGCTTTATCAAATGGACGTCAAGAGTGCATTTCTAAACGGTGAAATCGAAGAAGAAGTATACGTCGAGCAACCTCCGGGATTCAAAGATCCAAAATACCCCAATCACGTGTGCAAGCTTTCGAAAGCTCTATACGGGTTAAAGAAAGCTCCTCGAGCGTGGTACGGACGTCTATCAACGTTCCTCCTCTCCAATGGATTCGAGCGGGGTAAAACCGACACCATTCTCTTCACACGTAAAAAGGAAGATTCTATTTTGCTTATTCAAATTTATGTCGATGATATTATTTTTGGATCTAGTGACCCGGCACTTGCCGAAGACTTTTCAATTCTTATGCACAGTGAATTCGCCATGAGCATGATGGGTGAACTCACGTTTTTCCTCGGACTTCAAGTCAAGCAATTATCCGAGGGAATCTTCGTAAATCAATCCAAATATACTCGCGAACTCCTCAAGAGATTCGAGCTAGACCGAACGAAGACGAGCGACACGCCAATGGCCAAGGAGTCTAAATTGGATGCGGATGAGGATGGCGAAGCTTTCGATATAACGGAATATCGAGGAATGATCGGAAGCTTACTCTACCTCACGGCAAGTCGACCCGACATAATGTTCGCCGTATGTCTATGTGCCCGGTTCCAAGCAAACCCTAAGGTATCTCACTACACCGCGGTAAAACGCATATTTAGGTACCTCAAGGGAACAATCGACTTAGAGATTTGGTATGGACATAGTGGGAATCTCGCCTTGATAGGGTATACGGATGCGGATTTTGCCGGCTCTCGGGTTGACCGCAAAAGTACGAGTGGAACTTGCCAATTCATAGGCGGGTCACTCGTCTCTTGGTCAAGCCGAAAGCAACATTCCGTTGCCCTATCAACTTAGGTTTATTTTGTACATGAAGTTGGTGGCCGGATTCGCATGTAATTGATGTTGATCCAAATATCCTAAGGTTTGATTATATCAAAACACTGTCAATACTAACGGTTTCAGTTAAGACAAAATTGTAGGAGAAACAGGTACAATGGATTAAGGATGATCAAAAGAAACATGAGTGGAGGATCGCGAAGATCACTCATGAAAGGAAAAGCATCAAGATGATTGAAGAATTCAAGACGTCGAAGCTTTCCGTGAGTTGGGATCATCAAAATAAACCCTAGGTATTCCAAAGAACATCTCATACTTATCAAGATCAAAAGATAAATTCGAAACACGATGAAATGGAAAATGGAAAATCACCATACCAGATTATGGTTCGTTCGAACGAACAACACAGTGCGTTCGAACGAACCTTCAGTTCGAACTGATGAATATCACCCGTTCGAACAAACCAAGATCTGGTATTGTGAGAAAAGAGACAATACTAGACACAATTAATATTCGTTCGAACGAACTAATCAGTTCGTTCGAATGAACCTTCATGGTTCGTTCAAGACTCATAGAACGAACTATGAACTAATCCATCGTTCGAACAAACCCATCGTGTTTATAAACAATTCCTTTGAAACGGCTAGTTCAGATTGTAGTTAGTTCGAACGAACCTAACAGTGCGTTCGAACGAACTATGTAATTTTTACACAGTTTGAGTGGGTTCTATGAGTAATATAAATAGAACCACTCATACCTTTTCTCTCTCCAACTTTTACAAAAATTCATTCAACATTCAAAAGAGAGAAAAACTTCTAGCCTTGATTCCCAAATCTCTTGATAGTTTGATTCAACCTCCTAGATCCAAGATCTATCTTCGAATCTTCTCATATATACGATTCCCAACTCACATGACCGATCACGTTGTAGTTCGTAGTAGAAACGTGTAATAGGCTAGCACTAAGATTGTAAAGCCCGCTATAGATCGATAGAAAACGTGTAAATCGATCTAGGCAAACCTTGTACGAGTGAGTTGAAATTCAATCGAAAGCCCAAAAGGCACAAGGCACTCCCGGAGACGTAGGTACTTGCAACTAGTCGAATTGGTCGATTAAGCAAGTAAGGGTGAGTTAAAACTACATAGCAACCACCTACCGAACTCCGTAATAAACATCGTGTGTTCAAGTGTTCGGTATTTTCTACTCTATTCAAATTACATTAATTAGCTTCCGCATTTAGAATTTGTATACCTAGTCGAAAATTGACCACTAGGTTACCTATTCACCCCTCTCTAGGTTAGAATTAACCAACAATTGACACGTTCCCTATTTATCTCGGAAAAGTAGCTTGGCAGTTGCATTCTTAAGCCATGATCTCTCGAAGAGCTTTGATGAAGGACCTCTCATAGCTCTCGGTTTTTTAATTTCAAAAAGTAACGGGACATGGTCTGAAATTGTTGAGGTTATTGGTTTTAGAGTGATGATGAGGTTGAGTTGGATGTAGTGAGGAGATAGATAACATCAGTCAAGTTTCGAAAAAATGGGGCATGCTTGTTTATTTGACCATGTGAAGTTTCGGCCTATCAATGAGACTTCTTGCAAGAGTAGGTCATTGAGTAGGTTGTTGAAAGAGAGAATCTCGACCGTAGTGTGATCCGAGCCTGTTGATTCAAGGGGATTGCGTATCATGTTGAAGTCCCCTAGGACGATCCATGGCAAGGATGTTGTGTTAAGTGACCGAATTTCTTCCCAAAAAGATTCTTTGTTAGCATGAGAGGTTGGTCCATAAGCGTTGGTCACCATAAAAGAGAAGTTATTTTTTAAAGAGAAAGTTGTAGTCAATGAAAATTGATATTTGATCTCATTAACTAGAGATAGCTCATTTGACCATGCCGTCATAAGACCGCCCTTTGAGCCATCGACATCCGAGAGAGTGGCATTTGAGAATTTGGAAGTACAAATTGATCTTAAATCAAAGAAATTTGGATTCGCCCATTTTGTTTCTTGGAGACAAATAATATTACATTTTATATCCCGAATTAAGTTCTTAACGATTAAACATTTGTTTTTGTCTCCTAATCCACGAACGTTCCAACACAAAAAACTTATTTATTTTTAACTTATCTAAGTGGGATGGACATAGAATTTCTATGTTCAACAGTTTTAGAATGCTCGATTGTGGTCGGTTTTTGGTGAAAATATTTTTGGCCTCCTTTTTATCCCTATTCGGGCTTTTATTTTTAATTCTAGCTTGTGTTTGCACATGCTTTTTGATCAGGCCTTTCTTAAGTCTTTGGGCCTGCTTTCTTTTATTTTTAATTGTTGTTTTGAGTTGAGCTAGTGTTACATTAAATATATCGGGTACTAGAAAGGCTGGTCTATAGGGATGTCAATGGGTCGGGTAAAACTCGAACCCGCGGGTATCCGACCCGAACGGGGCGAGTAATACCAGAAAAAATACCCGCGGGTCGGGTATTACCTGAAAAAAATACCCGCTCCGGGTCCGGGTTCGGGTTCGGGTACGGGGGTAAAATTTTACCCGCGGGTATACCCGAACCCGAACCCGAAAATACCCGAAAATACTCAATGATATGAAAATTTGTGGTGTTTTATGGATTAATTATTTGTAATATTTGTATTTATAATGTATTTTGTACAAGTTGTTTATTTTATGTATACAAAATTATTGGTGATTTTACGTATTTGTATAATAATTTATAATTTTTTTATTTTTTTTATTTTGTATTGATTATTTTCGGGTAACGGGTTCGGGTTCGGGTATACCCGTTACCCGCGGGTTCAGGTTCGGGTATGATTTTTTACCCGCGGGTATTTTGGGTTCGGGTTCGGGTATGGGGGAGGCTTACCCGAACCCGCGCCGCCCCGTTGACATCCCTACTGGTCTAGAACTTCCTTGACAGTTTTCTGTCTAGGTAATGAAAACGATTTTTCGGAAAGAGAAAGCGAGGTACCTTTATTTTTGAGAGAGTACGCAAGCTTTTTACCCTTAGCTTCACGAGTATAGTAGCCCGGACGATCGCCTTCTTCACTCTGATCTGACTCCGTCCCTAAAGAAGCAACCTGCTGCACTGGCTCGGTGTGGGGACGCGCGCCGGGTCTTGAGAACCCTGGTGGACTAGAAAGAAGCTCGGGACTTGCCAAATTGGCCGTATTAAATGCAGTCGTACCTTCAATTGCTGCTTGAAAAGCAGGGTCTGCCAAAATCACAGTCAGGTTAGTTTTAAATGCAGTCAGGTTGGTTTTATGAGAGAAGTATACAATACATAATACTTTTTTTTTTTTGAGCGAGGTCGGCGATTGCCGAGCTCTTGAATAGTATTATACGAGAGTTGATCCTTAACAGTCAGGAATAGAATTACAGCCTAGTTTTGGAACGAAATGAAAATACAGATAGGTATCTATATATATATTCCTAGGGCATTAGAAGAGGTGTTCCTTTGTGCAGCCTCCAGCGAGCTTCCCTCCACGTCGTAGCTTCTGTGAACGCCCTTGCTTGCGTGATAGACGTCGTTGTGTGCCTGTTTGCAAACACAATTGCGTTTCTATTTTTCCAGACATTCCACGCGATTGAGAGAAAGTCCGAGTCCCAAGAGTTGCGTTGTTCTTTCGTCATTTTTTTCCTCGGTTTTGCCCATCTTGTCACCGGGTCAGAGTCTAGCCGGGACGGTGTTGTGTTGTGGGTTGCGTCAAGGCGCTCCCACATTGGCTTTACGTAGGGGCACCATCCTAAAAGGTGGTCGGACGTTTCTTCATATAGGCCGCAATTGGGACATGTGGCGCTATGCGGCCAACCTCTTTTAGCTAGGTTGTCGGCCGTTAGGAGTTTGCCTTGGAACCAAGTCCACGCGAAGAATTTGACCTTTGAGGGGCATATGGTTTTCCATATTCGTTCGTTCCAATCTACTACGATTCCCGGGTTGATTAGGATGTTGTAGGCCGACTTTGAGGAGAAAGAGGCATTTGAAGTCCATTTCCATGCAATTTCGCCCTGTACCATGTATGTCGAGGCTTTGAAGAAATCCCCGCATTTCAACAAGTCTTTCACGAAGAAGGATGTCTCTGTCGGGGCCAAATTGTGGAGTCCTTGTACGGTATTTAGTCCGTATATCCCTTCCATCGTCGTGGACCAGAGATTGTGGGGGTGGGCTTGGAGGTTCCACCCCCACTTCGTTATTAAGGCCTTGTTTTGTGTTGCGATGTCCATTAGGCCGAGCCCCCCGTTTGCGATGGGTAGGCATACCTTATCCCATCTCACTAGGCATGCTCCTCCACTAGAATGTTCGGTTCCTTTCCATAGAAATGATCTAGTGATCGCGTTTATTTGCTTGATCGTGGCCGTCGGCAATTTGAACGCTTGCATAGGATAAGTGGGAATTGCATTGAGTACCGATTTTGCCAACGTTAGTCTCCCTCCTTTGGACAACAACTTTCCTTTCCATGTTGATAGCCTTTTTTGTAGTTGTTGCACCAAAGGTTGGAATACCAATTTTTGCGGTTTTCGGATCGTTAACGGTAGTCCCAAATATTTAATCGGTAGGGTTTTCCTTTGAAATTGGATTAGGGTTGTTACATGTGAGTGGAACTCGCTTGGGATACCTATTGGAACAAACGAGCTTTTGTCGTAATTTATTTGGAGGCCCGTGATGTTACTAAAGAGGGATAGAACTTGACATACAACTAGGATATTTTGCGGTGTCGCCTCAAGGAAAATGATTGTGTCGTCGGCGTATTGTAGAGCTTGCGGAGGCATCCATGCCGCGGATGACAATAGTGGCGTCACTTGTTGTATCATGCGTTGAAGTGTGTCTACGGCAACATTGAATAGCAATGGTGAGATTGGGTCTCCTTGCCTTAATCCCTTGCAGTGTCGGAATGTCGGTCCTCTCCATCCGTTCGCTATTGGGAAGGAGGATGATGAGTTTAGTAAATCCATGATCCACTTGTTCCATTTATTCGGAAATCCCCTTACGCTCATTAGTTTTGCCATGTAATCCCATGATAAGGTATCGAAAGCCTTCCTAAAGTCCACTTTTAGCATGATAGCCGGTATTTTTTTCCTATGATATAGAGATAATATCTCCCTTGTCGAGATGAAGGTCTCGATGATGGATCTTTTTTTAATAAATGCGGTTTGCCTTTTGGATATTAATTCCGGGAGGTGTAGTTGTAATCTTTCGGCTAACACTTTCGAAATTAGCTTAATAGGAGCGTTTATACAACTTATGGGTCTATAGTCGTCGAACGTCTTACCTCCCTCCTTCTTTGGCACCAACGTTATTGATGCTATATTGATGTGCCTGAGATTGATGGAGTGCTCATCAAATTTTCTTGCAATGTTGTAAAAGTCGTCCTTTATAGTTGGCCAAAACTTTTGTAAGAATTCCGCCGGAATCCCGTCGGGGCCCGATGCCTTTCCTTTTGGTAATTCCGTGACTACCCGATCCATCTCGGCCTCCGAGATGGTCATGTCCAGTTGAGACAAGTCGGTTGTCCTTTGCCCCGCGGGATAGAGGACCGCTAAGTCATATCCGAAATAGCCGTATGTCTCATTTCCCATTACGGAATTAAAGTATTCCGTGGCGGCCGCGGCGATATCCCTATCGTTTGTTATTGTACGACCTTGGAATTCTATCTCATTTATATTGTTTGATGCTCTTTTGACCGTTGCTAGGGCATGGAAATATTTAGTGTTTTTTATCACCGAGCCTTAGCCAATTTCAAGATGCCCGTTGTTGCCATTTTATTTCCGCTTGCGATGCCTTTTCCTCGATCTTCACTCTTAAAGCAATTCGTAATGCGGACTCGTCATTAGATAATTGCATCCCTTCTTCTTTGGCGTCCAGCCATCGGAGGACCTCCTTGGTGTTTTTCATTTCTTCACCTTCCTTTCGGTCTCTCATTTGTGCCCATGAGTTCACATCTACCAGTAGGTTTTGTGATTTTTCTTTGTAGGTTGCCGCAAAGTCTTCTCCTTGTCTCGGCTCAATTTTGTTTTCCAACCAAAATCCAATTACTCTCTGTTTGAATTCCTCGATGTAGAGCCATTTCTTCTCTATTCTATTTAGAGGTTTTGGCTTGTTCGTTCTTCGGGTTATGGATAGTTTTAATGGCGCATGATCCGAAGTTGTTGCCGGCATATCCTTAAGATGGTGGTTGGTGTCCGTGTGTAGGAAGTGATGTGATAGGAAAGCCCTGTCAAGTCTTGATAGGGTTGGCACCGATCTTTTGTTCGACCATGTAAATTTACGGCCTCGAAGTGGGATTTCATGGAGGGACATGTGGTCAATGGAGACGTTGAAGTCGTTAATCCTATTGATGGCCGGGTTCCCCGTTGTATCGGAGATTGCTCTTATTAGATTAAAATCTCCGACCACTATCCATGGCAATGTATTGCGGGCATGTGTTTGTTCCAATTCCGCGAGGAATGCTCCCTTGTGTGCGTCCTCGACCGGGCCATATACATTCGATAGCATGAATGTGAAGCCATTTGTTGCTTGTAAAGTCGTATTGAGAGAGTATACGAGAGAAGATGAGGCTATTAATTTGAAAGAGTTGTTCCATGCAGTGAGAATCCCTCCCTTTGCTCCTATCGCATCTTTGTGGGAGTAATTTGCGAAGGATGATGGCGCAATTGATCTAAGATCGAAGAAAGACATGGTTTGCCATTTCGTTTCTTGAAAACATATAATATTACATTTCATATCCCTAAGAGAGTTTTTAATCAAATTCCTTTTGTCAAATCTTCCTAATCCCCTAACATTCCACGTTAATAATTCTAAAGTTTTACAAAATATCATCAAAACCAAAATATTAATCCTTATATATTTTGTCCGCTAGACCCGTTAGTCGTAGTCGACCTTCTCCATATCCTGCGTACCATCAGAGTCCGGGTCTTGTGCCTCGTTAGCCTTCCTTGCATCCTTCCTTGCATCAGAAGATTGCCCTGTCATTGAACAAGAAGAAAAATTTAAGTTATTTGTTTCCTTTATCAAATTCCTTTTTAGTAATATTATAGGCATGTTTATATCAATCTGCCCAGTAAGGTTTTTCTCTTCCTTGTTCGTCGTATTGTTTAATTCTTGGATTCCGCATAGTTCGTGGATCCTTGCAATTGCGTCCGAGGAGAGTGCTGAGTGGGAATTTACATCCGACTCCAAAAGATCCAAAATCGCCGATCTTTTTATTGCCCTGTTTTCCGATTTTGTACGGGTCCTTTTGATCTGAATTTTTCCTTTTTTTTTGTTTTTTTTTGTTTTTGCATTTTTATTGGGGTTAGGTTCCTGGACAAATTCTTCGCCCTCGTTCACATCGTCCAGTTTTTTTTCCCCCTGATTCGAATGTGTTGATCCAGGGGCTTGAGCGCTTATCGGGTCGGGTTGAGTTTCCCTTAATGGGTCCAGTCCTTTCTGTTCATGCTGGCCCCTGGCGGGTTGTGTGTGGATTTGGCCTTTTTCCAAGCCCATTTGATTTTGGCCCAGTAGCCAGCTAGGCCCGCAGTTTCGTCCCAATAGTCCCGTCTCGGACCCGGTTCGTCTTTTATGGGTGGTGATTTTTTTCGTACCCGGTAGCAATTTGCATTTGTTGAAAATGTTAATAGCTGTAAAGTTACTGAGATCGGGGGGCATACCTTGAGTGTAATTCGGAGGAGCTCTTCGACCGTGTGACGAGGATTCTTCGTCATCCGTGCCCGTGTCAGAGTTTGCAGTTAACGCTTTTCCCTTCCCCTTGCCTCTTCCATCCCGCTCATCTTTATCACTTGCAACGTTCGCAACTGCATTATATCGACGCCTTTGCTCCCTATCATTCCTATCCGTAGCCTCATTTATTACAATGCCCCTCTGTGTTAAACGCATGGGCTGTGGGTGTGATGCTTCTCTGATTGAGAGGTCCCGATGCATGGTAGGTTGATCGGGCCCCCTGTTATGATCGGGCCAAGTCTCCCCCGCCAATCGACATAATTTCTGGATTAGATCTATATCCACCAGAACCTGGCCGTTCCCATCCCGGCTCCGTTTTCTTCTTCGATTGCAGTCTTCTGACGATGGCGAGTCGTTGTCACTGTGAAGCGGAGATGTGTCCTTTTTTTTTTGAGAACCTGACGAGACGAACCCCCCTTCCGCTATGCTGAATACATAATACTTTTATCCATATAATAAATGGTAAAGTAGTATGTATAGAATAATGGCATGGTCACAAAAACCAATCACAAATGTAATACAAATATCTAAGTTTATGTTCGATTTATGATTTATACATGAACAATTAATATTGTGAACTAAGCTATTTGTGACACATTTGTGATTGGTATTGGTGGCCCTATCACTACTCGTATGTGTATATGAATGACGTATTACATAAAATATTATATTCTTAATTTTTTTTATAGATATATTGTTTTGTAAGCATATTGAATGATGCTTCCTCCTTTCCAATGAGAGCCCTTAACATTTTTCTTCATAAATAAATACAACCCGGACATATAAATACGTATATATTTATGTATATATTTATATATAAATGCTAAAAAGAATCCACAAAAAAGAATCCAAAAGAAGAATCAAGGTCCAAAATATACTATTGAAATTAGCAAAATATATTTTTGTATATAGCAAAATATACTGTTGAAAATATATTATTTTATTCTTAATTTTAGTCATGTTAACATGTTGGATTCAACAGTATATTTTGTTCATTTATATAATATATTTTACTAATATCATTAGTATATTTTGCCTGCGTGGATTCTTTTTTTGGATTCTCCTTAGCAAACTTGTATATTTATATATTATTTTATTATAAAATATCTTTTTGAAGAATTTATTTATTTTTTTAATCATTTTTCCCTAAAATGATTTTCTTAAATAGTTTCTATATTTTAAATAAAAAATCCTATTTATTCATTTTGTTGTTCAATTTCAGAACTATGCTATGTACAACGTTATGTTCTAGTTTGAGTTTTTATTAATTGAATTTGTTCTTCTAACGTTTGTTAATTGTTAAAAAAAAAATTTGATATTTTTTTCCATATTTTTTTCAATTTTTTGACATACAATCTGATTTGTTTCTCCGAGTCGGCCGAGTCACGAGTCGATTTGGCTGGCCGAGTCCAAATCCGACATTTCAGAACCATGATCTTCACAACCAATTTCCCCAAGTTCTCTTCGAATTAAGTTTCTTCGCAGCCAGTTGCGTCAATTTCTCTTCAAATTTTATCTTCTCCGGAGTCAATTTTGCCAATTTCTCTTCGAGTTTGATTAATTTTTCACCCATTCTCCTGGTTAATTCGAATTAACCATCTTCACAGCGAATTCACCATCTTCCCAGAATCATATCCACCTCTTCGACTCCACCTTCTTCACAGGCTACAACCACCTTCCTTTTCCATTCTCCTAGTTAATTCACATCAGAAATTTATTGAAATTAGTAAGTTAGAAAATTGTCAATTTGGTTAATTTGGTTAATTTGTTCACAGAATTCGATAAATTGTCAATTTTCTCTGAATTTGATTAATTGTTAATTTTGTCAGAGATTTTTTCTTAATTTGGCAAATAAAACCTCTAGAGAATTCTCACACTGTGTTAATTTTCAGCGAATTGGAGAATTTCAGAGAATTTGGCTCAACAGATCTTCAATTTGTGTTTAATTTACTCTTATCGATATAATTGCGCATATAATTGGTGAATTTGGCCAGAGAATCGGTGAACTTGTTAGAAAATTTTAGAATTCGATTTCATCTTATCGAGAATGGTACGTATAATAATTATTAAGTCTAATTGTTGAGAATTGTATGTTAATGAATTCTGGTTGAATTTGTGTTTTTTCAACAAATGATTAAAATCAATTTGCATTTAGTTTAATTATTAGGTCCGTTCTAAATAAACATTTGGTCTCTATTACCTCCATTTCTTATGAAATCCGTACATTTTCTTAAATATTATAGGTTTTGTTTTTGTAACTAAAAACAATATTTAAATTGTCATTATTTTTGCAACGAATTTGACTAGATTTATACGTATATTTAAGTGATTACAATTTTTTTTTCTAATTTTAAGTTCGTTTTACAATCTTCAGGACCGTCCGTTGTACTGCGAAGTATTATATATTTAGCTGTTCACTTAAATTGCAACAAATAAACATTCAATATAAATATAAATAATGTTAGACACCTAGATTTTGCATCTAGAATTCATCTAGATGCATATATGTCAAACTAAAATAGTGTTAGGCACCTAAAATTCATCTAGACGTATATGTGTCGAATTATAATGTATTCATATTAAGCTTAAAAAGTAAACACAATTTTAGATGTTAAATTGAAATGCCACATGTACGTTTTGGTGCCTAACATTATTCATATAGAATATGCAATAGTTTAGTATATTAAACAGAAGAGCTCAGTCCTTGTAAATCGATTAATTAATCCTTAATTTTTATAAAATTTAGGCAATTTTATAAAATTGAGGGCATGTAATTAGCCCCAAATATAGTTGTTTTTTCACTATTCAGGCCGCACAAAGAGCATCATAGGGCTGCAAACGAGCCGAGTTCGAGCGAGCTGTGCCAAACTCAAGCTCGACTCGGAACTTACTCGAGCTGGCTCGGCTCGTAGTCGTTTAGAATTATGGTTCGAGCTAAAAAACCAAGCTCAACCTCGACCTGTTCAATTAGAAAAACAACTTGAATTTTAATTAAAAAGATTGTAACAATTGCGAATAAACAAAAAAAATTATAAATACCAAAATATACTAAAACGTAAAAATAAGAAATCAAACATACAACACAAAACACAAAAAATAAAATTTTAACTTGGAATTATTAATTTGTCTTCCTTAATTTTTTTTTTTTTTTTAGGACTTGAGTTGTAACGTGACTTGAAATTATTAAGGAGATAACTTTTTTCTTTATATTTTTTTCTAATTAAAATAATATATATAACATAAATTAATAATGATAAAAGTATTTAATTTTTTAAATCGAGTTCAAATTCTTTTCGAGCTTAATACGAGCGAGCTGAGTCTGGCTCAAGCTTGGCTCGATAAGCGTTCGAGCTTGCTCGGCTCGGTTCAATTAATTTCGAGTTAATATCGAGCAAGCTATTATCGAACTATTATCGAGTCGAGCTCGAGCGAGCCACGAGCTAAAGCTGCAGCCCTAAGCATCAATTAACTCATTCCAATTGATTTATACCACCACACCCAATCAAATAACAAAATAAAAATTCCGCAGCAATACGAGAAAATATTTATTTATCAAATAAACTACATGAGATTTCACAAATCTCGATATCAAGTTTCAATTTTGATGCTAAATTACATAGACGAGATGCAGATTTAAACACAAAAGAACACGGTAAAATTAATTTCAAAACCGAGAATAAATCTGTCATCTAGCAACTAAAAATTCATATCTAGCAAATTAGTTCTTAAAAGAAATACACCACTCCTAAGTTTTACTTGCAAAATGTATTGAATTAAATAGATTTGAACATAGGAAATAAATAATTATACAATACAATTTAAATCTCTCATGACCAAACTTTTCCAAGATTCTTTCCAAATTGAGAATCTGGCAATTTACTGCCAATCAGCTCTCTCAGCTCAAACTCACTTGGAAATCTCTGCTCCATCAATTTCGAAAAAACCTAAAAAAATCCAACAATAATTATAACATAATCTAAAAAGTAAAAATAAAAAATGGTAATAAAAATAAAGAAACATACCAATTCTCCGTTGCAATAAACTTCAAACGCACCAGAGCTCTGAAGAAAAGATTGCGCGAAATTCCCAAAAAGCCAAGTAGAAGCAATTGCACCAAATTTATTTGCGCGCAATTTGAGGTATAATGCAGGTGGGGCCATTCCTAATCTAGGAAATATTTGGTCTCCGGCAGTTATCATAATAATTGTTCCGAATTGGACAACAGGGACCATTTTGCTTAATAACCGCTTCGGAAGGGCTGGAGGGTAATTTTGTAAAATCACGTCGATTCCAGGGTAAGATGTCTCCAGCATTTTCTTCATCGTCACTGCATTTCCCCTGATTAAACATAGGAAATGACGAATGATTAGTGACATGTATATTGCTGTGAAATATATAATTCGAATATGATTTTATGTATATGTTTGGAAATTTAGAATAAGGATTCTAACTTGTAAGAGCATGAGGCGCAGAATTTAAGCTCGACTGTGGTACCATAACCAGCTCCATTAACAAGAGATTCCTGTTGATTATTCAGCCAAAATTAGAATGTAAAAATCTACCTAATTTTCTGTAAAAATAAGGTTTTCGTTTGTGGTACCAGGAATGAATCTCAAGATAAAATAATTCGAAAGCTCACTGATTGTTTAACAATGGAATTTAAATAAACTAATTCTAATTTGGAAACCACATGAAAGCAATAACAAAGATTAAGCCTGATTCGGCTGAAATAAAGCCTGATTGGTCAATCTAAGAAATTAAGCTAAAATAACCCCCGATCGAGCTAGAAAAAGAACCCAATCAACAACCAATCACAACAAAGATCGAGGGGAAACGTACAGGAATGAATGAAGAATCAGATGCGGTTTGTACAAGAGGCACGTGCGGCTTTTGCTGGTGGTGATGATGGGGGTGGTGGTGTACGGCGGCAGGCTTCGGCGGAGGCGGAGTGAATAGATTGATGAGATCGGAGCAGAAGAGGAATATTGGGAGACCGACTAGAAGAAATTGTACCCGATCCATTATCTTCTTCTCTGTATTTTGTTTACTTCTGATTCTTTTGAGGAGAAAAGGGACGACTTTCTTATTTTCAGCAATTATGCTAATATACCCCTGTGAGTTGTAAACTTATGTATTTGGCGTGTTTTGCATGTTGGTCCCTATAAACTAGGGCCGTTAACAAACGGAACTCGAACGAACCAAACTATATTCAAGTTTGGTTCGAAACTTATCGAACATTGTTCGGTTCGGTTCGTTAATAATTCGAATAGTTCGGTTCGTTCGATATTTGTTCGAAAAATTACAAAAATTCATATTTATTTCATTTTCTTTATATTTTATCTTTCTATAGTTATAATATAGAACATAGCACTCTAAGATGACACGTGGCAGATTTTTTTTTTTTTAATAATTTTGTTTTTATTGCAACCCAAGTTATATTCATCTATGGAAGAACAAATATAATTGACTACCAAAATCATCACAATATCCTTGATAAGATGACAAAATGAATTGATTAACATTTCTAATTGACTCAATTAAATGTTAATAGACACGTTTAATTAACACACTAATAATTTATGATATGTTAATATTAGTAAATATTAATTGACATGTGACCACATATTGACACGTGCTAGTTTTTTTTTTTTGTGAGTTTTTTTGGTGAGTTTTGTTTCTATTGCAACCCAAATTATACTCATGTATGGAAGAAAAATATAATTGGCTCCCAAACTCATCATAATATCCTCGATGAGGTGACAAAGTGAACTGATTAACATTTATAATTGACTCAATTAAATGTTAATTGACACATTTAATTAACACATTAATAATTTATAATATGTTAATATTAATAAATGTTAATTGACGTGTCAAATCAATTAATCGGTCAATTAAATCGTTAAATGAGACAAACAATAATACTAATCAACCTACTTAATTCTCTCTTGCCGCCTCATCAAGGATGTTATTTTTGTGTTATTGGGGCTCCATATATATTTTTCGTATGAAACTATGACTCAATTGTTATTTTCTTATGATATAATTTACAATTGTGATTGATATTTTTATGTTAATGAATGACATTTTAAATATATATTTTGATTTTATGTGTATTATTCACGGTTTTTTTTTATTTGTTTTGAAACTTTAATTTTATTTGAATTATAACATGTTATATTTTATTTATTTGATGCGGATTTATAATGATGGACCAATACCATGGACCCTTATTAATTATAATGTTTATATCTACGATATACAAATTTCATGAACATTTATTAATTATAATGCATTTATTGACATCAATATATTTGCAAACATATAATGATTATATAATAACGTACCCGCGCAAATTCTATTTAAATAAATTATGAAAAATATATAAACAAGGATATGAAATCCTGCGCAATATTGCTCGAGCCATTGCTAGTTAATAAAAATATCGAATTAAAAACCTTAAAAATATTAATAAAACATAATTTAAAATTTTCACTTTTTAACATAAAAAAGTAAATAACATTTATAATCCACACAGAGTATAGATCTAACTAAAATAAAACCTGAATTTATAAAAAAAAATGAATACAAAAATATACCAAGAATTAATTTTGCTATCGAAAAAGAAATAAAATTATTTGGGCTCATTGTTTATACAGCCTTTAACATGAATTTTAGTTTATAATGATTAATTTGAGTATGACCTATAATTTATATTGATTAATAAATATAATACTCGAACATTCAAACGAACCGAACGAACACATTCCAATTCGAGTTCGGTTCGTTAGTTATCGAACAATGTTCGGTTCGGTTCGATAAGAATTCGAACGGTTATCGAATGAGTAATTTGCAAACCAACTCGAATCAAACTCGAACTTCGAACAAAACTCACATCCCTACTATAAGCGAGGGGGATACTACGATTTAAAACAATAAAAATAAAAGATTGAAGCAATTTCACCTGTATTCAGTAAAACATCATAATCCGACATATACCCCTCAATAATGTAAAATTTCACGAATACCCCTACAAATTCATTCAAATATCATGAATATCCTTTCAAAACCCTTCAAATATCATGGTTATCCCTATAAATTTTGTAAAATATCATATATATCTTTATTATATCATTTAAAAATCATCAACGTCTTTTTCGTTAGTAATATGTCAATTACTTAATTTTTAAAATTATTTTTTATGATAATGAATAACTTTGGCTCTAAATAATATTTAAAACCGTAAAAAATGAAATATTGTCAACTCTATCTCATAATTTCTATCAAAAAATCATCGCTAAAATCAATACTATTCTCAAAATTTTAAGTAACTACTATATTGACATAAGGGTAAAACGAAAAAGTATTTTGAACGAAAAAATTAACAAATTATTAACCATTTGTTTAATTTAGGGTTATTCGTGATATTTGAAGGATTTTATAGGGATATTATGAAATTTCACGTTTTTGGAGGGTATACCTGAAATTATGTTGTTTTGCAGGGATACACATGAAATTCTGTCTAAAAGATATAATTTGTATACGTGATATATCATTATTTTATAACTACGTATTTTGATAAAAAATATCATTATTTTATTAATTCTTTTTTGTGTTCTAAAAAATATTTTTAGCACACATCGTACAAAAATACAAATATGTGTCATAAATCATTCATTGTTGAATATTTGTAATTAATCAGACTTTTTATTATTTCGTCAATGAAATTAATTTTTTACTCGATTATTGTATGAATTATTAATTAAAAAATAACTGAAAAATACTCAAAATATTCTTTTTAATTTGTACAAGAATTAAAAAAAACTACCATATGATTAGCCTACTAAATAAATAAGAATTACATTGTATACCAGTAATACAAAATAATATTGGTTAATAAATCACTTCCACTTTCTCCTTAAACTAGTAGTCGCATATTTTGGGACTCACAAAAATTAACTTTGACGTGATCACCGAACCTTCCTTCGCAAAGATGTTTTCTGTTTTTTTATCAAATTATCTTTTTTTCATACTCTTATATAGTTTTTATGCTTTTAATTTCCTGATTTTAATTATTAATATTTAATACAGATTCCCGGCTAGTTTTGGTAGTAAGTAATGAGAACCCCTGGATAAAAAAGCATCCTAGAATGATCGTCTTATGGTTGTTGAAAACAAATGAAATCAGATATATATATATATATATATATATATATATATATATACGGGGAGTTCTATCATACACTCTTTTACAAGGGTATTTTGGGTATTTTAACAATTAATTATATTTGTAAAAGGGTGTATCATAAAATTTATCTTTTATGGAGATTTTTGTTTAAATGAACAACAAAAAATTCCAATTTAGTTAAAAATTAATTGATAAATATATTTGATATCTTACCTTAAATATTCATAAATGGATAATTACTCCAAATACTCTTGAAAATGGGTGTATGGTAAAGAAAGGTGTGTATGATAGAAGCCCCCTATATATATATATATATATATATATATATATATATATATATATATATATATATATATCAATGTTTTAAATAGCGTGCAGCGGCATGCAGCGTTTTGACGTTTAATTTAGCGTTTAGCGTTAGCGGGCGATATAGCGCCGCTTCACCATCACAGCGGATTTTTGATCGAAATTATTATTTTTATAATACTACAATACAAATATAAATATAAATTAGCGGTCTAATATTATAAATAAAATTATGTTGAATGCATATTTATATCAACCTCGCAAACTAACATAAATTAAAATTCATCTCTAAGAAAAATATATTATTATTATTATTATTACTTTTGTTTTTCTTTTTATTATTGTAATTATTGTAATTATAATAAGGCTACTAATAGTTGTTGTTGATGTTGTTATTATCTTATTTTTCCTATAATAATAATAATAATAATAATAATAATAATAATAGTAATGCTTATTATTATTACTATTATTATTACTATTTTTTTTTTTTTATTATTATTATTATTATTATTATTATTATTATTATTATTATTATTTGTATCGTTGTCATTATTATTATTATTATTATTAAATAACAATAATTATTATTTTATACTAATAATATTAATTATTATTATTATTGTTATTATTATTTAGTACCAATAATAATAATAACAATAATAATTATAATAATAATAATTATTAATATTATTACTATTATTTAATAACAATTATTATTATTGTGTAATGATAATAGTGATTATTATTTAATAACAACAACAACAATAATAATAATAATCATCATCATCACGCTATAGCGCCGCTACGGACGCTACAATTGAACGCTTCAACGCTATAGCGGTCCGCTATAGCGTTGCAGCGGAACAAAACGCTACAGTGCTATATTCCGAAGCGATGCAGCGTTTGCCTCCCAAAACCCGCTATAGCGCGCTATAGCGGCGATACAGCGCCGCTATTTAAAACACTGATATATATATATATATATATATATTTTTTTTTTTTTTTTTTTTTTTTTTTTTTTTTTTTTTTTGAAGGAGGAGGTTTACCCTCACTCTAATTTTAAATAAATAAAAGAGAGTTTATTTACAAATCACTACAAATCCAAGAGGAGGTAAAGAAAAGAGAAGTAATTAGATCGTCCTTTTCAGCAGTATGCCATCCAACTGGCAATTTCCGCCATGATGAGAGTCTTCAGGCTTGTGACCGAGGTTGCTTTAGCCGAAAAAACGCGACGATTTCTCTCTTTCCAGAGCCCCCACAGCACTCATATCCTGATTGTGCTCTATCTTCGGTTGTAGTCTCGTTGTCCTCGTTTCATGTTGTCCAGCCAAAAGGATTTGATTGTAGCGGGGCCAGTCAGCGGTATTATGTCATATGCGACAATGATTTCTGCCCATACTTGATTGGAATAGGTACAATTAAGAAGGAGGTGGTCTGTTTCTTCTAAATGTTGGGCACACAACGCGCATCCAGCGTTGTTAGGCCAACCCCTCTTCTCCAAATTTGCTGCCGTTAGAATCCTATCTTGTTGTGCGAGCCAACCGAAGAACCGGACTTTTGCGGATGCTTTTACTTTCCAGAGACGAAGGTTCCAGTCGCAAATTATCCCTGGATTTCTTAGTATTCGATACGTGGACTGGACCGAGAAATCCCCATTTTGGCCCCAGTACCATCGTATCTGATTTGTGGTTGAATCTTTTCTGATTGAGGATTGGTAAAACGGGAGTAATTTACATAAGTCGAGTAGAAAGAAGGATAATAAATTCTGGTTTAAATCTTCTAATTGTTCGGCTCTATCAATACCATAGAGATCCCTTATGGTGGTTGCCCATAAAGATTGCGGTTGTGCAGCAATATTGAAGAGAGATTTGGTGAGAAGTGCCTTATTATGGGTGTTTAGGTGGCCAAGGCCAAGTCCACCATGTCTAATCGGCGAACATACCTTCTCCCATGAAACCAAACAATGCCCGTCTTTGCAGTCCTTATCTCCTCGCCAAAGAAAGGTCCGCATAATTGTTTCGATTTGTTGAGTGAGCCATTATATATATATATATATATATATATATATATATATATATATATATATATATATATATCATTTTTTTACTTGCTTTTAAGAAACCAAAGTCATTGAAAGAATTTTTTCACAACCAAAGTCGAAAGGCAATATTGAGAGACTCATTCACAACCACTGTGGAGGATTTCTCGAAAAGTTTAGCATTAGAAATAGTAACTTATCTTTTTTTTATCACTTACGAGCTGTCCGATATGAAAGTCTCTTGAATGAGAAAATAAATGAGGAATCCTCTTCTCGACTCTAATTCTCTCATTTTCGTCGTTATATATACTTTTTTACTTCGAAAGTAGAATATTTTAGATTAGTTTTAAAATACAAAATATCATTTTTAGGCTGGGTTAAGTTTTGGGTAGTACGTTGAATTTGGAATGCAGATTAAGATATGTATGATTTCCAAATTACAAATTCAACTAAACTCAAAAATAATAGCTGAACTATGCAAAGTTGCAAACTAACTAAACATATTCTTTGAGCTATTCAAAACATAGGTAAAGGTTGATTTCTGCTCGAGTAAGTAGAGAGAAAATCATCAAAATAACCACTATGAGCTATCCTCATGTGCTCATATTTGTGTCCTTGATATATTTATTGTTCTTTGTTTAGTTGATCTTTCAATGACAAGAAATACAACATGAATAGACCACTTAAAAAGTTTGTCGAAACATAAGTTTTATGATTTTTTTTTGACATGTAGTCTCTAAAAAATTCCAATTTGCAAGAATAACACGTCTGTTTTTCAATTTGGGAAACTAGCTCTTTCGCCACAAACCTTGGCGAAAGAGGATAAAGTTTCGCCAGAAGGCTTGACAAAATTGTTTAATCATGATTTTTGCACGTTAACCTGGAGAATTTTTTTTAATTAAACCACTTTTACCAAGCCTTTTGTCGAAAGTGGAAAATAATATATATATATATATATATATATATATATATATATATATATATATATATATTTTTTTTTTTTTTTTTTTTTTTTTTTTTTTTTTTTTTTCTAATTGTTTTCATTTTAAAGTAGAACTTTTTTTTGCACTTTTGCCAGAATAGTTGCCGAAAGTGCATGTACCAACACTTATTTAGAGATTTTTCTGTAAGATTCTAGAGACCTATATGTAATGTTTTGTTCAAATTGAATTCAATTTGTTTTGTTCGATTTATTATTGTGTGTGGATGATTGTGTAAAATTTGAGAGTTTTATCTTGAATTTTCAATTTATTTATATTTTTCTATTAATTATAGATTTATGTAAAAAATCAGCATTACAAGATTTCTTGTGATGTTTAAAAATCTAAAAAAATTAGTTATGCATTATTTACTTGTTTGTGATAGATCCAACTTCTAAAAATCGTAACAAATAAAAAAATAAATGAAATTGAGTGAGTTACGATCCTAAACAAACTAGACATAATCAATATTAAGCATGATATTTTTTGGTGATTTTAAAAGATATAGAAAATAGTGAAATCTATTTTACAAAACACGACTGAAAATTGGGAAATTTTTTATAGCAATTTAACCTAATTATCCAAACATTTTTTATTTTCTAATTAAACTGAGAAATCTCCAAACATGAAAAAGATGCACAAACGGGTAAATAATGCAGAACTAATTTTAATAGATTTTTAAACATCACAAGAAAGCTTGAAATGCTGATTTTTCACATAAATCCATAACTAATAGAAAAATATAAATAAATTGGAAATTCAAGATAAAACTCCCAAATTCCCCAAAATAAAAAAATCTAACAAACAAACATAATTTAATTTGGATAAAACAGTAAATAGTAAGGTCATAGTTACATATAAGTCCTTAGAATTTTACAGAAAAGTATGTAAATAGGTGTTGGTACGGGCACTTTCGCCAACTGCTCTTGCAAAACTACAATTTTTTTCTACTTTAAAATGAAAATAATTTGGAAAAAAAATAAAATAATATTATTTCTCACTTTCTCCAGAAGACTTAGCGAAAGTAGTTTAATTAATTTTTTTTGAAATTAACGTGTAAAATAATGGTTAAAACACTTTCGCTAGGCCTTCTGACGAAAGTTTATCCTTTGTGGCGAAAGAGCTAGTTCCCCAAATTGGAGAACTCGCGTGTTATTCTTACAAATTGGGATTTTTTTTTGAAGGAAAATTAGGGTTTTCCTGTTTTCATTGATTTAAAGCCGTCACAACACGATGATGAAATATTTACATGGTTCGATTGTTTGTATTTTACAATATTAAAACCTAAAATACGGTTTCAACTTTCTCCTTGGACTTCTTGCCCTCGTCTCGGCCTTATGATCCCGTCCTTCTTCATTTGTAATATTTTTTCCGCATCCAGGAGCTCGCCATGTACTCTGCTTGTGCTAGACATGTTCTTTCTGTCATGCTTTCTTGGCGGAAGATCGCCTTGTTACGCCCCTGCCATACTGCATATCGGGGCGCCCACCACCACGCATCCCATTGCCAAATTGGGATTTTTTCGATGCTACATGTCAAAAAAATTTAGTTTCATGTTCTCATATGATTTCATAAACATTTTGTTTTGGCAGTTCCTACAATCATAAATTTGTGATATTTGCTTATCGACTTTATGTAACTACTAACTATATCAACATGTACCTTAACAAAAACTACATTAGCAAACAATCATTCACAAAAATATAAATATCATGTTTACCAACTTAAAAAAAAAAAAATCTAAAATATGATGTTAAAACAAAAATCGATTGCATGCTCTATGATTTATGTGATATATATCTCGCTCACTTGATAGGAAAAAAAAGCGAATACTTAGACCGAGAGAAAATACAGTAAATTCACACTTGATAGAAAAAAATAAAGTGAATACCTTGACTGAGAAAAAAAAGGATAAAGTAAATCCATGATTAAGATATGACTATTGACCATAAGTTTAACAATTTGAATATTTTGAATATTTTGTAGTTTAAAAAGGTAAATATGAAATTTTAGATTTCTTTTTAAAGAATAATTCGATGTTTTAATTTTGGAAGGATAAAATGATAATATAATTTTTTACAAAAATAAATTTAATAAACTCTCTTTTCATGAATAGATCAGATAAAAAAAGAAGAACAAAGCATACAAGTTTGCTTGTATGAGCATCCAATGTAATGATTTGAAGGAAGCAGATAAAAAAAGAACAACAAAGCATGCAGGTCATTGAAATCAATGTTTCTCATGAGAAGAACAAAAAAGGAGCAAGGTGGAACCAAAGGGTTTGATCATGCTAATTGTGGGGATTGTGAATTATTGGCTTGATTAGAATTTAGGATTAATATTATTGGTTTGATTAGGATTAATATTATTGGTTTGAATTATTGGCTTGATTAGGATTAATATTATTGGTTTGAATTATTGCCAAGCATTAATTACATTTTACATTGATTTGTTTGTGACTTGGATTTACAATTTAATTTGGTTAATCATCTGTAATCTAATTGATTATTAGAAATAGCTTCATGACTAGTGTGAATTGTGATTAATATCACATTCATCTACGAAAGAAAAAGTAAAAAATTGGATGATCACTAATTTGACAAAATTATACCTTACTAGCTTTATCCCCGCACAATTGCGCGGGATGTTTTTTATATAATTATTTAAATATAATTAACGCGTGTGCGAATTAACGCGCATGCGTTTGAACTAAATTAATCTAATCATGACATATTTGCAAATATCATGATGTCAATAGATGTATGAGATTCACGAAATTAGTCTATCACGAATATTATTTTCTAATGTAATTTGTATAAATAGCATTTGCTCAGGTGTTTCTAAATTCGATTAATATAATTAGGACATATTCACAACTTTTAATATGTATGTAAAATAGGAAATAAATACCAAATGTAAAATAAGAAAAAATGATCACAATGTAAAAAAAGACCGAAATTTAATAAAAATGACCAAAATGTAAATTAAAACTAAAAAGGACCAACATATAAATAAAAATGACCGAAATGTAAATTAAAATATAATAAAGGACCGAAATTTAAATAAAAAAGGACCAAAATGTTTATAAGAATGACCAAAATGTAAACTAAAACTAAAAATGACCAAAATATAAATAAAAAGGACAAAAATATAAATTCAAAAAGTATAAAATGATCGAAATGTAAATAAAGGAGGACCAAAATATAAATAAAAAGGATAAAAATGTAATTTTTAGACAAAAAAGGACCAAAATATAAATAAAAAAGATTAAAATATAAATTTTTAAACTAAAAAAGACCAAAAATATAAATTTTAAAATATTTTTTTTACAAAAAAATCCCTAATGACGTGGCCTCATGTATGAGCTCCATTTCTTTCAACTTTATAGACAAGTATAAATGAGAAACTTTTGAAAAGAATAATTAATACTTTAATGGGGTTGGTAAAGGATTAATTTCCTTGTTGGAAAAAGCTCAAGCCATCATAATTTTCTTGTCACCAAACAAGAAAAATATCTGGAAATCATGCAAATACAGTACAAATTTGATTTTTGCTTTCACAAATTTGTCCCACATTACGTACCCATTTTGAAACTAGAAATCCAAGGTTGAAAATTTGATTTTCTAGAAGATAATGACATATATTCTTTGAAGAAATAAAAACAGATTTTAATGGAATTAATTTATAAAAACCATTTATAATGATTTTTTTTATAAAAATAACATTTTTATATTTAATTTGTAGATAGCATTTTAAACTTTGGGAGTTTGATTTCTTTTTTTTTTTATTATAATTTTTTGTCATAATTCATATAGTTTTCTATTTTTTCTGTGTATAATTTCTGTATACACCAAACATTCATCTCTCTCTTTCTTCACAGTCAAAATATTCAGTCTGTCTATCTACCCCATTATTAGGCCTCCAAGATTTTCTGTGTTAAAACTCCATGCATCCATTAACGTGTCTCATTTTTGTATTCACGTCTCAAATCCAAAATTTCCCCCAAATAAATGCACACAAACAAACCAAACAATACATGAGACAAGAGGTACAATAAGAGTTTTATCTGTCTCTAAACTTGCATTAAACATAGAAGAACATTACCCTAAAAAAAATCATGATTATAAAAATGTGAAAAAAAGTTAGGGGGTAGTTAGAAAATATCCCTAAAATTAATAACAAGCCCATGCCAATCACACAAATTTTGCCCCACGAAAGAATGTGAAATCCTCCAGTAAATTAATCACGGTATAAATTATACACAAACAAAATTTATAAAGCCTATAACTATGGAGCAGTTTATCCATCCAATTTGTAAATATCATTAGAACATTACATGTAGCAAGTCACTTTATATACATAATCGACCCGTTACATTAGAAAATAATACAAGGGAATACCAAAAGATCTTAGAATAGGGGCCTTGATGTCCGTTAAACATCTCCGAAAAAGACCCCAGGCGCCAATATTCCCTCTGTACTGCATACCCGACAAAGGTCTCAGCTTTTCTTTCCTTTCTCACCTTCCCTCGCCTCTCTCTCTCTCTCTCTCTCTCTCTCTCTTCTCCATTCCCAAATCTGCATACAGAGGTACACTGGACACTAATGTGAGAAACCCTAGCTAGGGTTAGGGTTTCTCTCATCCAGATCTCCTTCAAGATCAACTTCTGTAGTCTTCTTTAATGGGGAACTGTTGTCGATCTCCGGCCGCCGCTGCTCGTGAAGATGTGAAGACCAAACCGAGAACAAAGCCCAAGCAGAAGCCGCATCAGCCTCATACTAACGGTCATGGCCATGTTGGTCCTACTAGTAAGAGATTAACGGTGCTTTCTTCGCAAACTGCTGCTCTGATTGGAATCGATGAGAAGTACATTCTTGATCGCGAGCTCGGCCGTGGCGAGTTCGGGATCACGTATCTGTGTATAGATCGAGAATCGCGCGAGTCTTTAGCTTGCAAATCGATCTCGAAGAGGAAGCTCCGTACAGCTGTAGATGTGGAGGATGTGAGGCGTGAGGTTGCTATAATGCGTCATTTGCCTAAGAGTCCTAGTATTGTGACCTTGACGGAGGCGTGCGAGGACGAAGGAGCCGTGCATCTAGTGATGGAGCTTTGCGAAGGAGGCGAATTGTTTGATCGCATTGTAGCTAGAGGGCATTATACAGAGAGGGCCGCTGCGGCAGTTACGAGAACGATTGTTGAGGTTGTCCAGCTCTGTCATAAGCACGGAGTAATTCATCGAGATCTCAAGCCTGAGAACTTTTTGTTCGCAAATAAAAAGGAGAATTCGCCACTCAAAGCCATTGATTTCGGACTTTCCATATTTTTCAAGCCAGGTGAGTTTGTTTTGTTTTGATTTATGAATTTCGGATTGGATTTTTGGTTGGTTTGAATTTTCAGAAGTTATTACTTGCTTAATTCAATTGGTTCCGTGATTGGATCTGCGGATTGAAAAGTACCCTATACTTAATTAAATAGCTTCTTTAAAGTGTTAATTTGATTTTGATCTAATATATTTTTTTTTAACTAAAATAGCTTTCTATATTTTGATCAAGTTCAGCGATCCAAGTACTCAATAATTTCAATAAAAAGTGTGAAACCGAAATATTTTGAGCTATTTTTAGATACCAAACCCAGATCTATAAATTTAGCATTGATTTGGTACAATTACCTTTTTCTCATAGTGGTTTCATTTGCACTAAGCATCTTAACTTATTATAATCAAAACCACTGAACCTGTCACATTCTCCCTTCTTTCCATTTTTTTGTTCCAAGACTCATTCTTTTTCAAGTCAAAAGTACAAAAAAGTAGAATTCTTTTCAATTTTCACACTAACGAATCTCTAAAATGAATAGGCGAGAGGTTCTCTGAAATAGTTGGCAGTCCATATTACATGGCTCCTGAAGTTCTAAAGAGAAATTACGGACCTGAAATTGATATCTGGAGTGCTGGCGTTATTCTCTACATCCTTTTATGCGGTGTTCCCCCATTTTGGGCAGGTACGTAATTAATTAATTTCATATATACACTTCCAAAATTGCAAATATCAAAATTACCCTCGTAAGCTTTAAAAAAATGTAATTGCAGAGACCGAGCAAGGAGTAGCACAGGCGATATTAAGAGGAAACATAGATTTCAAAAGAGAGCCTTGGCCTAATGTTTCTGAAAATGCCAAGGATTTGGTTCGTAAAATGCTCGAACCCGATCCGAAACTCAGACTAACTGCCAAACAAGTCATCGGTAATTAACATTGCATTTTTAAATATCTTTTTTTTTTCCTTTTTTTGACAAATTGACTATTATGCCCCTTGCAGAGCATCCGTGGCTACAGAATGCAAAGAAAGCTCCGAATGTGCCCCTTGGAGACGTCGTCAAATCGAGACTGAAACAATTCTCGAGAATGAATCGTTTCAAGAGGAGAGCTCTTAGGGTGGGCCCACACCACTCTTTATTCCATTATTTTTTTACCCTTTTAAAATAGGAATTAATAGAAATATTTACATTTTTGGATTATTAGGTGATTGCGGATCATTTATCAGCAGAGGAAGTGGAGGACATAAAAGACATGTTCAAATTAATGGACACCGATAATGACGGAATCGTCTCTTACGAGGAATTAAAAACCGGACTAGCTAAATTCGGTTCTCATCTCGCCGAGTCCGAGGTCCAAATGCTCATCGAAGCTGTAAGTTTTACAAAATAACCCTCCTATTATTCCCAAATTACAATAAACCCCTCCATTTATGATTAACATTCTCTCGTCTAACTTGATAAAAATTAAGGTGGATATGAATGGGAAAGGCACGCTAGACTACGGAGAATTCTTGGCGGTGTCTCTCCACTTGCAGAGAATGGCCAACGACGACCATTTAAGACGTGCTTTCTCTTACTTCGATAAAGACGGTAATGACTTCATTGAGCCCGAGGAATTGAAGGTCGCTCTTGCTGAGGACGGCTTGCCGTCAGACAGCATGGACGTCGTCAACGATATTCTCCAAGAAGTTGACACTGACAAGGTAAATTCACGATGATGATGTTACTTTTTTGTTTATTGATTTAATTATGGGCAATATTTGACAGGATGGAAAGATAAGTTACGATGAGTTTGTGGCGATGATGAAGACGGGAACGGACTGGAGAAAAGCGTCGAGGCATTATTCGCGAGGAAGATTTAATAGTCTAAGCATGACTCTCATTAAAGACGGTTCTCTAAAGCTTGGAGAATGATTAATGAGTCGATGGTTTGTTTTTATTTTAAGGTTTTTTTGTTTTCACGTCATCGTTATCATTACTACGATTATTATTTGTTTTTGGGAATGGGGGGTTTTCTCTTTCTTGATTACTCGATTAGGTTAGGATTGAAGGAGAGCCTCACGCTTACTATTACTACTAGTACTAGTACTACTACCATTGTGTTGTAATTAGTTTCTTTGTTGAGCTGACCTGGCAACTTGACTTACCATGCGGCCTTGTTTGGTTGGCTTTTGTTGTTTTGTTGTTTCTGGACTGGGTGTATTGTGTGTTTGTTGTTGTACAATGCTTTTATTCATTTTCTTTTGTTGGGTGTTGTAATTTGTGTCTAATATACTGTTTGTTGTTTGTGTTCACTTATTTTATTGAAAAATGTTTAGTTTTATCCTTTATGAGTTTAGTTTATTGAAAAAATATCAAAATAATGAGACTTGTTTTATTTTATTTAAAAATAAGTTTAGTTTTAAAGAAAAGATTCCCTTTGAGTTGACTGAGTGGTCGATAGTTCCGGTCCTGACAACTGGCATAATTCTTTCAGAACTATCGAGGGTTCGAATCCCTCTCTCTCCTTTTATGAATATTCAAGAAATTGGTTTCTTTATCGTTCTTTCATAAAAAGGAAAGCTTGGTTATTCTATATAGACAGCCATAATGGAAAGAATTAATATAATATAAATATGAGAATATCAGTTAAGAGGGGTCATGTAAAGAACATGTTTCAAATCACAATAAATTCCTTTTTTCAAATCCTGCTGTAGCTGCACGAGCCCTTCTCGCATGCCACAAATGTCCAATAAAAAAGAAAAAGTCCAGAACAAAATGAGAGGTCGCTAGACGATTTCTGGAAGAGACATAATTGACAACATTAATCTCGGTAGCTACACAACCCACAAAATTCAAAGAACTTAAAAGGAACATGAGTCATATATTTTGCTGAATGTGTTCTTGCCAAGGTTGTATGCCCTTCTCCAATCTACTTAAGTCTAAATCATTTGGACCTCTTATAGGCTCTAACCAAGGAGTACGCAGATCCCCTAAAACGCATAATTTCTCCTCCAAAAATAACCTCTCCAGTCGGTCCAAGACGTTGGTCTCTAACTAGAAAAGTAAATGCTTGAGCTTGAGAAGCTTCTGGCCCAATGGGTCCACTAGGCTAAGCGGCAGAGACGGCTCATGTTAAAGGCCTGAGAAGCCATGATTTCGGGTCCAATTATTTTGGGGATCCAACAAAAAAAATTTAGTGTATATATATAGGTACATAGAACTAAACCCATTTTCGATCAAACCAAAACCCAACCCGCACCCGCACCCGCATCCGCCAGCCCAAACCCGCTCCGCATTAACCCATACCCAACTCACACACTTCTCTCTCTCCACGCATTAACCCATACGAGCTCGACCTAACCCTAGGCGAAGGCGATTCATACGGGATTCGCCGATTTCTGCGGCTGTGCTACGACGATGATCCGACGACACGATGACACGACCAGCGACAACAAGCGGCGACGATCTTCATCTCTCATGCATGTCTTTCTCTCCATGTAAGTCGTAATCTCTCTCTATTCTCTTGCATAGATTCAATAATCTCTCTTTTTGTCGATTCTTTGAATCTTTACCCATTGTTTACTAATTATAGTTGTATTTCTATCTGATTTCAGCATCTGACGAAGTGCACTGTTAAATTTCAACATCTGATAGTGATTTCGACCTGATTTTGTCCTGATTTCAGCATATGATTTGTACCTATATTTTGCCCTGAATTTAGCATCGATTCAAGCTTTAAAGTATGTATTTCTATTTTTGTTTACTAATTATAATTGTTTTCTCATGTTATGTATTTCAACCCATATTTCGCATTTTTTATTTCAGCCCCTAATTTTGTGCCGATTTCTGACGGATTTTTTCTGGCGGGTTTTAAAGTATGTACTCTCTCTCTCTCTCGTAGTAATTTCTGGTGGGTTACGAATATATTGTGTTGAATATCGATTTTGAATTTATTTCTAATCATAGTTAATTTTTTTGTGAATCGATAGAAAAATGATCATAATTATGTCGAATTTGTTGATTATGTCGGATAATTATGTTACTTGATCAAGTATCATGTCTATTTCTGGTTCTCAAAAAAGAAAAAATAAACAAAAAGTTGATGTTTTTATTAATTCTCAATGAGTAGTGTTTGATTTTTTTTTTTTTTTTTTTCTGAAGAGAACGGTTGATAAATCATGCCTTTTTTTTTGAATTTTACATTCGATATTTTTGAGTAACTTAAATGAATTTATGGGTCCAATCTTTGATTTGGTTTCGGGTATTTCAAAATCCTGGACCGGCCCTGCTAAGCGGTATTGTTGAACCAAACAAAACAACGAGCGATGAAACCAAAGACAGATAAAGCAGCTAAACTATAAGACAATTGAGCCTCCCCGTACCATACAAATGCACGTCGATCCCATGCGAAAACTTTGGTTAAGATATGCCAAATCCCACCAAGTATACAAATGGAACCCAACCAGACATGTCCTCCAATTAAATCTTCTAAATCGTCAACACTAACAATCCATCATTCTCCCCCAAAAGGGGATTTTAGTAAATAACCAAATATGACACTCACGATAAGGGTCAAGTTAGTAATTCTTCGCACATCTTTCCCACATGGTGCAGGTATCATATATGCCCCTGAATGTTTTTTTGAATACCCCAAGGAGAGCACCTATACCTAACAAAATGAGGCGAATACCTAAAATTGGTAGTAATTAAATTCCTATCTTTCCATATATAACCGAAGAATTGAAAACACTCAGGACCAAGAAGTGCATGATAAATAACACCAAAGCCTAAGACTTCAGAGAAAATTAAGTAAAGTACTCCATATACAAAATATGGAAAGATGTCTACAACTTAACCTCCTGGGCCTGCCCCCCAACCCAAAGTAGCCAAGTGCGGATGTAAAATCAACACTTGTTCATACATAAGTTTTCTGATACAAAATGCGTCACTTCAAATAAGTTCATTGCTCCAGGTCAGAATACGATTAATTCAGCATGAGCTACGTGGGCTCCAAGTAGTTTATCAGACAAATTGATAAGTTTGGCATTCCTAACCCACCAAGCAAACCCAGTGGTTTCTTGGTCACAACAAACCATAGCTAGAGTTCCATTAACGAAACCTCTTCATGGAATATAACGTTTTCATGAGGCTGATCCCGAGCTGCCATCCAAGCATGATTACCTTCGTTTAAAAAGATACTTTTGGTGTAGAAAGTCTCTCAAATTTAGGATCTTCTGCCGTGTGTATTTCTTAGCTGCCATCCAAGCACAATTACCTTCGTTTAAAAGGATATTTTTGGTGTAGAAAGTCTCTCAAATTTAGGATCTTCCGCCGTGCGTATTTCTTGAGAAACAAAGTCATATGGACGCATATTCGAAGCGAGAACGACTACCCCAACAACACTCATCCATATACCGGCTACTGGTATAAATAACATAAAGAAATATAACCAACATTTATTGGAAAAAGCAACCCCAAAGATTTGGGACCAAAATCAGTTAGCACTAACCATTGAATAAGTCTCTTCGGCTTGAGTTGGGTTAAAAGCACGAAATGTATTTGCACCATCACCATCTTCGAATAAAGGGTTTTCTACAGTAGCACATGAATAGAGCATAGCAAAGTTGCGTCCAGGACTCCGGCAACTCTCATCATATGAAAATGGTTCAATGTACAACTCATAAATCCTTGGAAGAAAAGGATGAATCAAAATATAGATGCTACACCAAAACTCGGTGCAAAGAACCAACCAGATTGACCCAGTGCCTAAATTAGAAATACAAAAACAAAAACAACAATAGGACCAGAGAATATAATTGGTACCATACTTTTTTATTTTAATGGTTATTCAAGTACCTAATGTTTTGATTTGGTCAACAAGTCTCTTGTCTTTTTATTATGTGAAATTTGATGATGTAACGACATTAATTAAGGATTGTCATCAAATTTGATGATATGCTATATTAAAAAAAAACCTAATTTATGTTATCATATCATCAAATTTAACATATCATGATGAAGGAAATACATTTTTGGATCTTCGGTAAAGTTGTACAAATAAAGATAAACGAATGTACATGTTCGTGGAAATAAATAAACGTATAACAAGATTATGCTCAACTGAGTTCCAGTGAGTATTCCATCTGAACGGAAGGTATGCTTCGTCCAGACGAAAGCACTCGAATTTATGTTCGATGCGATTGAATATATTGAACTTAGTTCCAGGGGCTATTCCGTCTTAACAGAAGTAAAGTTCCAACCAGACGGAAGGACTCTACGTCCAGACATAAGGATTCTTCATCCATATGGAAGATATAGAGTTATTGAACTCAGTTCCAGAATCTCTTCCGTCCAGTCGGAAGGTATGTTCCGGCCAGACATAAGTTGTTATGATACTGTGTAATAGTTACACATACCCCTTGGCCCATCGTGATCCTCTATGGTCTATATAAGATGTTTCTCTCTCTTTCAAAGTGTGTTATTGTCCATATTCATTTCTAACAAGTGCAAGAGAGAAGAGATAAAAAGTCTAACACCTTAAAAAAAAAGTCAATTATCATATTTTTTTGAAAATGTTAAAATTGAATTGTAACACGAGAAAAATTCTTAATTTTCACGTTGTCCTCAAAATATTCCGTAATAGAAGACTAACACATACTAATTTCTAATTTTTCAAAAATTTCTTAAAATCTAAAAAGTGAAGTCTAACACCATCAAATAAAGTCAACTATCATATTTTTTTTAAAATGTTAAAATTGAAGTGTAACACGATCATACAGTTTTATTTTCATGCTGTCCTAAATTTTTTTCATAATAGAAGACTGACACACACAAATTTCTATTTTTTCTAAAACTTCTTAAAATAAGACTAACACCTTAAAAAAAATCAATTATCATATTTTTGTAAAATTGTTAAAATTGTAGTGTAACACGACTAAAATGATTTATTATCATGTTGTCCTCAAAATACTTCTTAAAATAAGACTAACACACAAATATTTCTATTTTTTCCAAGAATTTCTTAAATGTGTTAAAAGTGAAGTCTAAAACATTCAAAAAAGTCAATATCATATTTTCTTAAAAATGTTTAAATTGAAGTGTAACAAGAGCAAAATGAATAATTTTCATGTTGTCCTTAAAATACTCCATAATAGAAGACTAGCACACACAAATTTTTAATTTCTCAATAATTTCTTAAAATCCAAGTGAATTCTAACACGTTCAAATAAAGTCAATTATCATATTTTCTTAAAAATGTCAAAATGGAAGTGTAACATGAGCAAAATGCTTAATTTTCATGTTGTCCTAAAAATACCCCGTAATAAAAGACTAACACACACAAATTTCTTAAAATCCAAAATGTGAAGTCTAACACATTCAAAAAAGTCAATTATCATATTTTCTTGAAAATATTAAAATTAAATTGTAACGCGAGAAAAATGCTTAATTTTCGTGTTGTCATGAAAATATCCCGTAATAGAAGACTAACACACATTAAATTCTAATTTTTCAAAAATTTCTTAAAATCCAAAAAGTGAAGTCTAACACCTTCAAATAAAGTCAATTATCATATTTTCTTTAAAATGTTAAAATTGAAGTGTAATACGAGAATAATGTTTTTTTTTCATGTTGTCCTCAAAATACTCCGTAATAGAACACTGACACACACTAATTTCTAGTTTTCAAAAATTTCTTAAAATCCAAAAAGTGAAGTCTAACACCTTCTAATAAAGCCAATTATCATATTTTCTTTAAAAAGTAAGTTTAAAACGTAAGTTTAAAAAATGATAAAATTTAAGTGTAACAAGCAAAATACTCAATTTTCATGTCGTACTTTAAATACTCCGTCATTGAAGACTAACATACACAAATTTCAATTTTTTCAAAACTTTCTTAAAAATGCAAAAACTGAAGTCTAACACCTTAAAAAATTGACTTAAGATATTTTTAAAAAATATATTGAAATTTGAGTGTAATACAAGCAAAATACTCAATTTTTATTCCGTACTCAAATTACTCCGTAATTGAAGACTAACATACACAAATTTCATTTTTTTCAAAAATTTCATAAAAATGCAAAAATAGAAGTCTAACGCCTTAAAAAAAAAATTCAATTATGACATTTTTTAAAACCATGTTAAAATTGAAGTGTAACACAAACAAAATACTCAATTTTCATGTCGACTTCAAATTACTCCGTAATGTAAGACTAACAAAAAAAAATTTCATTTATTTGAAAAATATCTTAAAAATGCAAAAACAGATGTCTAACACATTCAAAAAATTGAATAGATATATTTTTTGAAAATATATTAAACTTTGAGTGTAACACAAGCAAAATACTCAATTTGTATTGTACTCAAATTATTCGGTAATTGAAGACTAACACACACAAATTTAATTTTTTTCAAAAATTTCTAAATGATGCAAAAAGAGAAGTCCAAGACTTTCAAAAAATTCAATGAAGATAATTTTTTTTAAAATTGATAAAATTTAAGTGTAACACTAGCAAAATACTAAATTTCATGTCGCACTCAAAATACTCCGTAATTGAAGACTAACACACACAAATTTCAATTTTTTCAAAACATTCTTAAAAAATGCAAAAACTGAAGTCCAACATCTTCAAAAAAAATTCAATTAAGATATTTTTTAAAAAAATGTTAAAATTTAAGCGTAACAGAAGCAAAATACTCAATTTTCATGTCGTAATCAAAATACTCCGTAATTGAAGACTAACACAAACAAATTTCTTTTATTTTCAAAAATTTCTTAAAAATGCAAAACTGAAGTCTAACACCTTCAAAAAATTGAATAAATATATTTTTTTTAACTATATTAAAATTTGAGTGTAACACAAGCAAAATACTCAATTTGTATTCTATTCTCAAATTACTCCGTAATTGAAGACTAAAACACACAAATTTCATTTTTCTCAAAAGTTTCTTAAAAATGCAAAAACAGATGTCTAACACCTTCAAAAAATAAAATTAAGTTAATTTTTTTTGAAAATGATAAAATTTCAGTGTAACACAAGCAAAATACTAAATTTTCATGTCGTACTCAAAATACTCCGTATTTGAAAACTAACACATACAAATTTCAATTTATAAAAACATTCGTAAAAATGCAAAAATTGAAGTCTAACACCTTCAAAAAATTAAATTTAGATATTTTTTAAAAATATATTAAAATTTAAGTGTAACACAAGCAAAATTCTCAATTTTCATGTCGTACTCAAAATACTCCGTAATTTAAGACTAACACAAAGAAATTTCAATTTTTTTCAAAAATTTCTTAAATATGCAAAACTGAAGTCTAACACCTTCAAAAAATTGAATAAATATATATTTTTTAACTATATTAAAATTTGAGTGTAACACAAGCAAAATACTCAATTTGTATTCTATTCTCAAATTACTCCGTAATTGAAGACTAAAACACACAAATTTCATTTTTCTCAAAAGTTTCTTAAAAATGCAAAAACAGATGTCTAACACCTTCAAAAAATAAAATTAAGTCAATTTTTTTTGAAAATGATAAAATTTCAGTGTAACACAAGCAAAATACTAAATTTTCATGTCGTACTGAAAATACTCCGTAATTGAAGACTAACACACACAAATTTCAATTTTTTCAAAACATTCTTGAAAATGCAAAAACTGTAGTCTAACACCTTCAAAAAATTGAATTAAGATATTTTTTAAAAATATATTAAAATTTAAGTGTAACACAAGCAAAATTCTCAATTTTCATGTCGTACTCAAAATACTCCGTAATTTAAGACTAACACAAAGAAATTTCAATTTTTTTCAAAAATTTCTTAAATATGCAAAAAGTGAAGTCTAACACCTTCAAAAAATTGAATTAAGACATTTTTTTAAAATATATTGAAATTTCAGTGTAACACAAGCGAAATACTCAATTTTTATTCCGTACTCAAATTACTTCGTAATTGAAGACTAACACAAACAAATTTCAATTTTTTTCAAAAATTTCTTAAAAATGCAAAAACTGAAGTCTAACACCTTAAAAAAATTGAATTAATATATTTTTTGAAAATATATTAAAAGTTGAGTGTAACACAAGAAAAATACTCAATTTGCATTTTGTACTCAAATTATTCCGTAATTGAAGACTAACACACACAAATTTTAGTTTTTTTCAAATTTTTCTTAAAAATGAAAAAACTGAAGTCTAACACCTTCAAAAAATACAATTAAGATAAAAAAAATTTAAAACGATAAAATTTAAGTGTAACACAAGCAAAATACTAAATTTTCATGTCGTACTCAAAATACTCCGTAATTGAAGGCTAACACACACAAATTTCATTTTTTTTCTAAACATTCTTAAAAATGCAAAAACTTTAGTCTAACACCTTCAGAAAATTGAATTTAGATAGTTTTTAAAAATATATTAAAATTTGAGCGTAACACCAGAAAAATACTCAATTTTATTCCGTACTCAAATTACTCCGTAATTGAAGACTAACACACACAAATTTCATTCTTTGCAAAAATTTCTTAAAAATGCAAAAACAGAAGTCTAACACCTTCAAAAAATTCAATTAAGATAAACAAATTTTAAAATGACAAAATTTAAGTGTAACACAAGAAAAATAATAAATTTTCATGTCGTACTCAAAATACTGCGTAATTGAAGACTAACACACACAAATTTCAATTTTTTCAAAACATTCTTTAAAATGCAAAAACAGAAGTCTAAGCTATTATTTTAAAAAAAAGCTAAAATTTAAATGTAACACAAACAAAATACTCAATTTTCATGTCGTACTCAAAATACTCCGTAATTGAAGACTAACACACACAAATTTGAATTTTTTTTCCAAAATTTCTTAAAAATGCAGAAACTGAAGTCTAACACCTTCAAAAAATTGAATTAAGATATTTTTTAAAAATATTTTAAAATTTAAGTGTAACACAAACAAAATACTAAATTTTCATGTCTGACTCAAAATACTCCGTAATTTAAGACTAACACACAGAAATTTCAATTTTTTTAAAAATATTTGTTAAAAATGCAACAACTGAAGTCTAACACCTTCAAAAAATTGAATTAAGCTATTTTTCAAAATATACTGAAATTTGAGTGTATCACAAGCAAAAAACTCAATTTTTATTCCGTACTCAAATTACTGCGTAATTGAAGACTAACACACACAAATTTCAATTGTTTTCAAAAATTTCTTTAAAATGCGAAAGCTGAAGTCTAACACCTTAACAAAATTGAATTAATATATTTTTTGAAATTATATTAAAATTTGAGTGTAACACAAGAAAAATACACAATTTGTATTATGTACTCAAATTACTCCGTAATTGAAGACTAACACACACAAATTTCAGTTTTTTCAAAATTTTCTTAAAAATGCAAAAACAGAAGTCTAACACCTTCAAAAAATACAATCAAGATAAACAAAATTTAAAACGATAAAATTTAAGTGTAACACAAGGAAAATACTAAATTTTCATGTCGTACTCAAAATACTACGTAATTGAAGAGTAACACACACAAATTTCAATTTTTTCAAAACATTCTTAAAAATGCAAAAACTGTAGTCGAACACCTTCAAAAAATAGAATTTAGATAGTTTTTAAAAATATATTAAAATTTAAGCGTAACACCAGAAAAATACTCAATTTTATTCCGTACTCAAATTACTCCGTAATTGAAGACTAACACACACAAATTTCATTATTTTCAAAAATTTCTTAAAAATGCAAAAACAAAAGTCTAACACCTTCAAAAAATTCAATTAAGTTAAACAAATTTTAAAATGATAAAATTTTAGTGTAACACAAGAAAAATACTTAATTTTCATGTCGTACTCAAAATTCTCCGTAATTGAAGACTAACACACACAAATTTCAATTTTTTCAAAACATTCTTGAAAATGCAAAAACTGAAGTCTAACACCTTCAAAAAATTCAATGAAGATATTATTTAAAAAAATGTTAAAATTTATGTGTAACACAAACAAAATACTCAATTTCCATGTCGTACTCAAAATACTCCGTAATTGAAGACTAACACACACATATTTCAATTTCTTTCAAAAATTTCTTAAAAATGCAAAAACTGAAGTCTAACACCTTCAAAAAATTGAATTAAAATATTTTTTAAAAATATATTAAAATTTAAGTGTAACACAATCAAAATTCTCAAATTTCACGTCGTACTCAAAATACTCCGTAATTTAAGACTAACACAAAGAAATTTCAATTTTTTTCAAAAATTTCTTAAAAATGCAAAAAGTGAAGTCTAACACCTTCAAAAAATTGAATTAAGATATTTTTTAAAAATATATTGAAATTTCAGTGTAACACAAGCGAAATACTCAATTTTTATTCCGTACTCAAATTACTTCGTAATTGAAGACTAACACACACAAATTTCAATTTTTTTCAAAAATTTCTTAAAAATGCAAAAACTGAAGTCTAACACCTTAAAAAAATTGATTTAATATATTTTTTGAAAATATATTAAAATTTGAGTGTAACACAAGAAAAATACTCAATTTGCATTTTGTACTCAAATTACTCCGTAATTGAAGACTAACACACACAAATTTTAGTTTTTTCAAAATTTTCTTAAAAATGCAAAAACCGAAGTCTAACACCTTTAAAAAATACAATTAAGATAAAAAAAATTTAAAATGATAAAATTTAAGTGTAACACAAGCAAAATACTAAATTTTCATGTCGTACTCAAAATACTCCGTAATTGAAGGCTAACACACACAAATTTCATTTTTTTTCAAAACATTCTTAAAAATGCAAAAATTGTAGTCTGACACCTTCAGAAAATTGAATTTAGATAGTTTTTAAAAATATATTAAAATTTGAGCGTAACACCCGAAAAATACTCAACTGTATTCCGTACTCAAATTACTCCGTAATTGAAGACTAACACACACAAATTTCGTTATTTTCAAAAATTTCTTAAAAATGCAAAAACAGAAGTCTAACACCTTCAAAAAATTCAATTAAGTTAAACAAATTTTAAAGTGATAAAATTTAAGTGTAACACAAGAAAAATACTTAATTTTCATGTCGTACTAAAAATTCTCCGTAATTGAAGACTAACACACACAAATTTCAATTTTTTCAAAACATTCTTGAAAATGCAAAAACTGAAGTCTAACACCTTCAAAAAATTCAATGAAGATATTATTTAAAAAAATGTTAAAATTTAAGTGTAACACAAACAAAATACTAAATTTTCATGTCGTACTCAAAATACTCCGTAATTGAAGACTAACACACACAAATTTCAATTTTTTTTCAAAAATTTCTTAAAAATGCAGAAACTGAAGTCTAACACCTTCAAAAAATTGAATTAAGATATTTTTTAAAAATATTTTAAAATTTAAGTGTAACACAAACAAAATACTCAATTTTCATGATAGTTTGATTATTTCAAAACACTGACATTACTAACGTATACATCCAGAAAAGTGCAGGATAACATAGGTACGATACGAAGATGGAGGGCTTGTGAAGTCTCAAGTTGAACAAGACAAGAAGAACACAAGGAAGGCCATTGGAATACATCAAGAATCAAGATGTTGAAGCCTTCCGTGAGTGGGATGCGCCACAAATAAACCATAGGTAGAAACCTAGTAGATCTCAAGTAAAATCATGTTCAAAATAACAAAGAGTTCAATCAAGCATGAAGTGCGTTCTGAACGTACTCAAAGTCCGTTCAGAACGGACTTGCCACATATCAAAATATTATCTCTTGATAAGAACCAAACAGTCACAGGATTGTCTGCGTTCGAACGAACAAACATGTCCGTTCGAACGGACATTTAGAATCCGTTCACCCACCATTTAAGTGCGTTGAACGGACAATCCTTTATGTGAACACAAAATGCAATGTATAATTGAGTCCGTTATGAACGGACTTTGTCCGTTCGAACGGACCCACAAATGTACTTGCACGTTATTTTGAAACGGCTAGTACAAACTGCAAGTGCGTTCGGAACGAACATTGTGCGTTCGAACGCACTGGCAGTTTTCTGAAGGATTTCTATAGAGAGTATAAATAGAATCCTTCTAGGGCTTCTCTCTCCCACTCCTTCACTTTCAAACTTTCAAAACCAAAAGAGAGAAACCCTAAGCTTTGATTATCCATATCCATTGATAGCTTGAGAAACCCTCTTTAGATCGTTGATCTACTTTCGAAATCCTCCACTAATCGTATCCCACTCACGTGACCGATCACGTTGTAGCTCGATTAGTGAAAATTTGTAATAGGCTAGTGCAACAAATTGTAAAGAGCCTAAGCTATATATCGATAGAAAGCGTGTAAATCGATCTAGGCGACACCTTGTAATCGAGTGAGTTGGAAGTCAATCGAAAGCCAAAAAGAGGCACAAGGCAATCCCGGAGACGTAGGTACTCGCAAATAATTGAGTCGGTCAATTAAGCGAGTAAAGGGTGAGTTAAAGCTACATAGCAACCACCTACCGAACTTCGTAAACAAACATCTTGTGTTCAAGTGTTAGTACGGTATCATCTTTATCATCTAAATTATTATTAATTCCGCACCGTAAATTAGGTTATCATCTAAAGTAAGTGTACGTTAGATTACCAAATTTACCCCCCCTCTAGGTTAGAATTAACCAACAATTGGTATCAGAGCAAGGTACTAACCATCTCTTAGAATATTAGGGATAACTTGTACTTAACGATCAAAATGACCGAAACTAATCCTATCATACAAACCTCATCAACAAATCCGATAAATACCGTCCCCAAATCAAATATATCAAACTCTCGAGAGTTAGATGGAACCAATTGGAGCTCTTGGAAGAAATGCATGTTAAATGCATTCGCTCTCCAAGGGCTTGACAAGGTAGTGTTGCGAGGCTTTGCTTTAGTCCAAGACGTTGACAATGCCGGCAATATAACCTACCCTGCTCAAACTAGAGAAGATAGAACTAATGACATATACGCTCAAAACCTAATACTCAACAATGTGATTAGTTCTATCGGATCTTTAGTGGATCACTGTGAAAACTCATGTGAAATGTGGCGTATGCTCAATGAGAGATACGAGGGTACATCTCAAATGAGGAGAACAAATATCATCGGACTCGAACAAGAATTCAACAATCTCCGAATGATTGAGGGAGAGTTCGTTGATAAAATTTGGGCAAAAATTAATGTACTAAAAACCCGATATGCCACCCAAAATGCACCTCTTACCGATGATAGAATTATTTCTAGATTACTTCAAGCTATGCCCCGTAGTTGGGAATCTTTGCGTGTAGCTTTAGGTACAGCGGTCGCCTCTCAAGATCTCACGCCCGAAGAATTGGTAAGTCAATTCCGAAACTTCGAGATTCGACTCAAGCAACTCGATGAAGAATATGGAATCTCCACACCTACTCCTCGATCCAAAGCCGTAGCTTTGCCCGCCGTGAACGCTAGCAATGAGGACAATGAGATGGACGATCTAACCCTACGACTCCTAGAATGGCAAAGAGATGAAAAGCGATTCAACGAGAATCGAAAACAAAAGGGGTTAAAGCTCTACTGCTTTTGGTGCAAGAAAATTGGACACATGATGGAGTCACGTTGGACGCTTCATCCTGAAAATTCCCGGTGGAACAAAAAGGATGATGACCACAAGGATCGGGAAAGGCGAGAACCTCGATACGAAAAAAATATGAGGACAAGGGCCAGGAATATCGCCAAAAATACAAAGGTAAAGAATTCAAAAAGAAAAAGGCATACAAAGCAAATGTTGATCGTAGGTGGGGAGAAACGGACGGATCAAGCTCATCATCCGACTCGGATGGTCCGTCAAACCGACACACCGCAAATCTTGCACTCATGGTAAGGATCGACCCTCCACCGATGAGCGCAGTGGAAGCGGCAATTCAATCTCTGTGAATTGAACGAGGTCTAACTGCGACACCTCGCATACCCATCGTCGTAGACGTGGAACCTTCTACCTCCTCTCCAAACTCAACACATGACCAAAGTCATGAGGTACGTATCAACTCTATAATTAACGTAGAATCATTACATCGACCTAAATTTTCTCCCGCGTTCAAATTAGAACTCGAGTCATGTGACGAGTTTCTAAGGGATGATGGGAACTCTCAACTAAATGAGGGTAAACTTGGGAGCTCAACACAAGCTCTCAAGGATAAGGTAGCTTCTTTTGAGTTATCTATCTTGGCATATAAATCTCAAATAAATGAATTTAAAGGTTTTTCAAAATGTGAGTGTCAAACCTTTAAAGGTGAGATTTCTCATTTAAAAGTCGAACTTCAACATATTAAAGTTGAAAATGAGTCCTTGAAGAAGGCTTGTGCATATATTGCATCGAGTCCTCCTTCATTGGATGATATTTTGAAATCGTCATTCATGGGACAAAAACCCAATGACAAATCCGGTTTAGGATACAAGAAAAATAACGGTAATAAACCCGATTTTTCCATATCTAAAAATCAAAAATCAAAATGGGAGAACAATAAAATGAGTAGTCATGGAAATGCTTCCATGTACCATGATTACAACAAAGGTAAAAATGTGAAAAAGGAACAACCTAAACGTGTTAATCATAATTATAGGAACAATCATTTCACACAAAATTCACAACCTAGACGTAACAATTCGGGAAGAACCGATTGTTTATTCAAACGGGGACCAAATGGTTATTTCTATGAAGTGACTAACTACACCGAGGCGTCATATCAAAAAGGGGCTCCCAAACATTACACCAACGCACAAAAACACTTTAAACCAAACAAATTTCAATCAAACAATTTTCATCAAATGCCAAAATCGATAACTCCTCAGAGAAGTAACCTAAATCAACTCTCTAATTATTTTGTGAAGAGCTCCACAACCATAAATAAGCCCACCGTAGCATTTTGTAACTATTGTTGCAAAATTGGTAATGTCTCAACAAGTTGTGATCTTCGCAATCCAAAATTGACATCAAACGTCATGTGGATGCGCAAAGATCGTCACTCAATGGGTCCCTCTACCTCTCTCGGGATAGGACCCCCTAGGGCTTAAGTCCTAAAATGAGACACTATACTCCCTATTATACCATACCTTAGGCCAAATATTTAGGGGGAGTATAGTGAGTAAGAATTCATATTAGTTTAATTTCAATTTATGGTTTAACTAATATGAATTTCTTATAGATGGGTTTAACTTCCAGAACAAAGTCATCAAAGTGGTGTCTAGATAGCGGTTGCTCTAGACACATGACTTGGGATCGAGAAATGTTTAAATCTGTCGAACCGTTCAAGGGAGGAGACGTCACTTTCGGAGGAAATCAAAAAGGTAAAATTGTTGGTATCGGTTCTATAGGTACCTCAAATTGGACCCTAGAGAATGTCTATCTTGTAATTGGACTTTAACATAATTTGATTAGCATAAGCCAATTGTGTGATGCCGGATATTGTGTTAAATTCGATCAAATCTCATGCTTGATTGATCGAATGAAAGACAATACCACGGTATGCAAAGGAACCCGACACAAAAACTTATACTACTTCGACTTTGAATCATTCGTGCCGGGAATCCATTGTCTCACCGTATCGGAATCGGTATCTCGATTATGGCATAGACGGTTGGGCCACATTTGTATGAAAACCATCTATAGGTACTCAAAATACTGCGTAATTGGAGACTAACACACACAAATTTCAATTTTTTCAAAACATTCTTTAAAATGCAAAAACAGAAGTCTAAGACCTTCAAAAAATACAATTAAGATAAACAAAATTTAAAACGATAAAATTTAAGTGTAACACAAGGAAAATACTAAATTTTCATGTCGTACTCAAAATACTACGTAATTGAAGAGTAACACACACAAATTTCAATTTTTTCAAAACATTTTTAAAAATGCAAAAACTGTAGTCGAACACCTTCAAAAATTGAATTTAGATAGTTTTTAAAAATATATTAAAATTTAAGCGTAACACCAGAAAAATACTCAATTTTATTCCGTACTGAAATTACTCCGTAATTGAAAACTAACACACACAAATTTCATTATTTTCAAAAATTTCTTAAAAATGCAAAAACAGAAGTCTAACACCTTCAAAAAATTCAATTAAGTTAAACAAATTTTAAAATGATAAAATTTAAGTGTAACACAAGAAAAATACTTAATTTTCATGTCGTACTCAAAATTCTCCGTAATTGAAGACTAACACACACAAATTTCAATTTTTTCAAAACATTCTTGAAAATGCAAAAACTGAAGTCTAACACCTTCAAAAAATTCAATGAAGATATTATTTAAAAAAATGTTAAAATTTAAGTGTAACACAAACAAAATACTCAATTTCCATGTCGTACTCAAAATACTCCGTAATTGAAGAATAACACACACATATTTCAATTTCTTTCAAAAATTTCTTAAAAATGCAAAAACTGAAGTCTAACACCTTCAAAAAATTGAATTAAGATATTTTTTAAAAATATATTAAAATTTAAGTGTAACACAAGCAAAATTGTCAATTTTCATGTCGTACCAAAAAAACTCCGTAATTTAAGACTAACACAATGAAATTTCAATTTTTTTCAAAAATTTCTTAAAAATGCAAAAAGTGAAGTCGACCTTCAAAAAATTGAATTAAGATATTATTTAAAAATATATTGAAATTTTAGTGTAACACAAGCGAAATACTCAATTTTTATTCCTTACTCAAATTACATCGTAATTGAAGACTAACACACACAAATTTCAATTTTTTTCAAAAATTTCTTAAAAATGCAAAAACTGAAGTATAACACCTTAAAAAAATTGAATTAATATATTTTTTGAAAATATATTAAAATTTGAGTGTAACACAAGAAAAATACTCCATTTATATTATGTACTCAAATTACTCCGTAATTGAAGACTATCACACACAAATTTCAGTTTTTTCAAAATTTTATTAAAAATGCAAAAACAGAAGTCTAACACCTTCAAAAAATACAATTAAGATAAACAAAATTTAAAACGATAAAATTAAAGTGTGACACAAGCGAAATACTAAATTTTCATGTCGTACTCAAAATACTCCGTAATTGAAGACTAACACACAAAAATTTCAATTTTTTCAAAACATTCTTAAAAATGAAGTCTAAAACCTTCAAAAAATTGAATGATGATATTATTTAAAAAAATGTTAAAATTCAAGTGTAACACAAACAAAATAATCAATTTCCATGTCCTACTCAAAATACTCCGTAATTGAAGACTAACACACACATATTTCAATTTTTTTCAAAAATTTCTTAAAAATGCAAAAACTGAAGTCTAACACCTTCAAAAAATTGAATTAAGATATTTTTTAAAAATATATTAAAATTTAAGTGTAACACAAGCAAAATTCTCAATTTTCATGTCGTACTCAAAATACTCCGTAATTTAAGACTAACACAAAGAAATTTCAATTTTTTTCAAAAATTTATTAAAAATGCAAAAAGTGAAGTCTAACACCTTCAAACAATTGAATTAAGATATTTTTTAAAAATATATTGAAATTTCAGTGTAACACAAGCGAAATACTCAATTTTTATTCCGTACTCAAATTACTTCATAATTGAAGACTAACACACACAAATTTCAATTTTTTTCAAAAATTTCTTAAAAATACAAAAACTGAAGTCTAACACCTTAAAAAAATTTAATTAATATATTTTTTGAAAATATATTAAAATTTGAGTGTAACACAAGAAAAATACTCCATTTATATTATGTACTAAAATTACTCCGTAATTGAAGACTATCACACACAAATTTCAATTTTTTCAAAATTTTATTAAAAATGCAAAAATAGAAGTCTAACACCTTCAAAAAATACAATTAAGACAAAAAAAATTTAAAACTATAAAATTTAAGTGTAACACAAGCGAAATACTAAATTTTCATGTCGTACTCTAAATACTACGTAATTGAAGACTAACACACACAAATTTCAATTATTTCAAAACATTCTTGAAAATGCAAAAATTGTAGTCTACCTTCAAAAAATTGAATTTAGATAGTTTTTAAAAATATATTAAAATTTGTGCGTTACACCAGAAAAATACTCAATTTTATTCCGTGCTCAAATTACTCCGTAATTGAAGACTAACACACACAAATTTCATTCTTTTCAAAAATTTCTTTAAAATGCAAAAACAGAAGTCTAACACATTCAAAAAGTTCAATTAAGATAATCAAATTTTAAAATGACAAAATTTAAGTGTAACACAAGATAAATACTAAATTTTCATGGCGTACTCAAAATACTACGTAATTGAAGTGTAACACACACAAATTTCAATTTTTTCAAAACATTCTTAAAAAAGAAGTCTAAAACCTTCAAAAAATTGAATGAAGATATTATTTAAAAAAAATGTGAAAATTCAAGTGTAACACAAACAAAATAATCAATTTCCATGTCGTACTCAAAATACTCCGTAATTGAAGACTAACACACACATATTTCAATTTTTTTCAAAAATTTCTTAAAAATGCAAAAACTGAAGTCTAAGACCTTCAAAAAATTGAATTAAGATATTTTTTAAAAATATATTAAAATTTAAGTGTAACACAAGCAAAATTCTCAATTTTCATGTCGTACTCAAAATACTCCGTAATTTAAGACTAACACCAAGAAATTTCTATTTTTTTTAAAAATTTCTTATAAATGCAAAAAGTGAAGTCTAACACCTTCAAAAAATTGAATTAAGATATTTTTTAAAGATATATTGAAATTTCAGTGTAACACAAGCGAAATACTCAATTTTTATTCCGTACTCAAATTACTTCGTAATTGAAGACTAACACACACAAATTTCAATTTTTTTCAAAAATTTCATAAAAATGCAAAAACTGAAGTCTGACACCTTAAAAAAATTGAATTAATATATTTTTTGAAAATATATTAAAATTTGAGTGTAACACAAGAAAAATACTCCATTTATATTATGTACTCAAATTACTCAGTAATTGAAGACTATCACACAAAAATTTCAGTTTTTTCAAAATTTTATTAAAAATGCAAAAACAGAAGTCTAAGTACACCTTCAAAAAATACAATTAAGATAAAAAACATTTAAAACGATAAAATTTAAGTGTAACACAAGCGAAATACTAAATTTTCTTGTCGTACTCTAAATACTACGTAATTGAAGACTAACACACACAAATTTCTATTATTTCAAAACATTCTTAAAAATGCAAAAATTGTAGTCTAACACCTTCAAAAAATTGAATTTAGATAGTTTTTAAAAATATATTAAAATATGAGCGTTACACCAGAAAAATACTCCATTTTATTCCGTACTCAAATTACTCCGTAATTGAAGACTAACACACACAAATTTCATTCTTTTAAAAAATTTCTTTAAAATGCAAAAACAGAAGTCTAACACATTCAAAAAATTCAATTAAGATAATCAAATTTTAAAACGACAAAATTTAAGTGTAACACAAGAAAAATACTAAATTTTCATGTCGTACTCAAAATACTCCGTAATTGAAGACTAACACACACAAATTTCAATTTTTTCAAAACATTCTTAAAAAAGAAGTCTAAAACCTTCAAAAAATTGAATGAAGATATTATTTAAAAAAATGTTAAAATTCAAGTGTAACACCAACAAAATAATCAATTTCCATGTCGTACTCAAAATACTCCGTAATTGAAGACTAACAAACACATATTTCAATTTTTTTTCAAAAATTTCTTAAAAATGCAAAAACTGAAGTCTAACACCTTCAAAAAATTGAATTAAGATATTTTTTAAAAATATATTAAAATTTAAGTGTAACACAAGCAAAATTCTCAATTTTCATGTCGTACTCAAAATACTACGTAATTTAAGACTAACACAAAGAAATTTCAATTTTTTTCAAAAATTTCTTAAAAATGCAAAAAGTGAAGTCTAACACCTTCAAAAAATTGAATTAAGATATTTTTTAAAAATATATTGAAATTTCAGTGTAACACAAGCGAAATACTCAATTTTTATTCCGTACTCAAATTACTTCGTAATTGAAGACTAACACACACAAATTTCAATTTTTTTCAAAAATTTCTTAAAAATGCTAAAACTGAAGTCTAACACCTTAAAAAAATTGAATTAATATATTTTTTGAAAATATATTAAAATTTGAGTGTAACACAAGAAAAATACTCAATTTGCATTTTGTACTCAAATTACTCCGTAATTGAAGACTAACACACACAAATTTTAGTTTTTTCGAAATTTTCTTAAAAATGCAAAAACTGAAGTCTAACACCTTCAAAAAATACAATTAAGATAAAATTTTTTTATAACGATAAAATTTAAGTGTAACACAACTAAAATACTAAATTTTCATGTCGTACTCAAAATACTCCGTAATTGAAGGCTAACACACACAAATTTCATTTTTTTTCAAAACATTTTTAAAAATGTAAAAACTGTAGTCTAACACCTTCAGAAAATTGAATTTAGATAGTTTTTAAAAATATATTAAAATTTGAGCGTAACACCAGAAAAATACTCAATTTTATTCCGTACTCAAATTACTCCGTAATTGAAGACTAACACACACAAATTTCATTCTTTACAAAAATTTCTTAAAAATGCAAAAACAGAAGTCTAACACCTTCAAAAAATTCAATTAAGATAAACAAATTTTAAAATGACAAAATTTAAGTGTAACACAAGAAAACTAATAAATTTTCATGTCGTACTCAAAATACTCCGTAATTGAAGACTAACACACACAAATTTCAAAGATATTTTTTCAAAACATTCTTTAAAATGCAAAAACAGAAGTCAAAGATATTTTTTAAAAAAAATATTCAAATTTAAGTGTAACACAAACAAAATACTCAATTTTCATGTCGTAGTCAAAATACTCCGTAATTGAGGACTAACACACACAAATTTCAATTTTTTTTTCAAAATTTCTTAAAAATGCAGAAACTGAAGTGTAACACCTTAAAAAAATTGAATTAAGATATTTTTTGAAAATAATTTAAAATTTAAGTGTAACACAAACAAAATACTCAATTTTCATGTCTGACTCAAAATACTCCGTAATTTAAGACTAACACACAGAAATTTCAATTTTTTTAAAAAATTTTCTTAAAAAACCAACAACTGAAGTCTAACACGTTCAAAAAAATTGAATTTAGCTATTTTTAAAAATATACTGAAATTTGAGTGTAACACAAGCAAAAAACTCAATTTTTATTCCGTACTCAAATTACTGCGTAATTGAAGACTAACACACACAAATTTCAATTTTTTTCAAAAATTTCTTAAAAATGCAAAAGCTGAAGTCTAACACCTTAAAAAAATTGAATTAATATATTTTTTGAAATTATATTAAAATTTGAGTGTAACACAAGAAAAATACACAATTTGTATTATGTACTCAAATTACTCCGTAATTGAAGACTAACCCACCAAAATTTCAATTTTTTCAAAATTTTCTTAAAAATGCAAAAACAGAAGTCTAACACCTTCAAAAAATACAATTAAGATAAACAAAATTTAAAACGATAAAATTTAAGTGTAACACAAGGAAAATACTAAATTTTCATGTCGTACTCAAAATACTACGTAATTGAAGTGTAACACACACAAATTTCAATTTTTTCAAAATATTCTTAAAAAAGCAAAAACTGATATCGAACACCTTCAAAAAATTGAATTTAGATAGTTTTTAAAAATATATTAAAATTTAAGCGTAACACCAGAAAAATACTCAATTTTATTCCGTACTCAAATTACTCCGTAATTGAAGACTAACACACACAAATTTCATTCTTTTCAAAAATTTCTTTAAAATGCAAAAACAGAAGTCTAACACATTCAAAAAGTTCAATTAAGATAATCAAATTTTAAAATGACAAAATTTAAGTGTAACACAAGAAAAATACTAAATTTTCATGTCGTACTCAAAGTACTCCGTAATTGAAGACTAACACACACAAATTTCAATTTTTTCAAAACATTCTTAAAAAAGAAGTCTAAGACCTTCAAAAAATTGAATGAAGATATTATTTAAAAAAAATGTTAAAATTCAAGTGTAACACAAACAAAATAATCAATTTCCATGTCGTACTCAAAATACTCCGTAATTGAAGACTAACACACACATATTTCAATTTTTTTCAAAAATTTCTTAAAAATGCAAAAATGAAGTCTAGCACCTTCAAAAAATTGAATTAATATATTTCTTAAAAATATATTAATATTTAAGTGTAACACAAGCAAAATTCTCAATTTTCATGTCGTACTCAAAATACTCCGTAATTTAAGAATAACACCAAGAAATTTCAATTTTTTTAAAAAATTTCTTAAAAATGCAAAAAGTGAAGTCTAACCTTCAAAAAATTGAATTAAGATATTTTTTAAAAATATATTGAAATTTCAGTGTAACACAAGCGAAATACTCAATTTTTATTCCGTACTCAAATTACTTCGTAATTGAAGACTAACACACACAAATTTCAATTTTTTTCAAAAATTTCATAAAAATGTAAAAACTGAAGTCTAACACATTAAAAAAATTGAATTAAAATATTTTTTGAAAATATATTAAAATTTGAGTGTAACACAAGAAAAATACTCCATTTATATTATGTACTCAAATTACTCCGTAATTGAAGACTATCACACACAAATTCCAGTTTTTTCAAAATTTTATTAAAAATGCAAAAACAGAAGTCTAACACCTTCAAAAAATAGAATTAAGATAAAAAAAATTTAAAACGATAAAATTTAAGTGTAACACAAGAGAAATACTAAATTTTCTTGTCGTACTCTGAATACTACGTAATTGAAGACTAACACACACAAATTTCTATTATTTCAAAACATTCTTAAAAATGCAAAAATAGTAGTCTAACACCTTCAAAAAATTGAATTTAGATAGTTTTTAAAAATATATTAAAATATGAGCGTAACACCAGAAAAATACTCCATTTTATTCCGTACTCAAATTACTCCGTAATTGAAGACTAACACACACAAATTTCATTCTTTACAAAAATTTCTTTAAAATGCAAAAACAGAAGTCTAACCCATTCAAAAAATTCAATTAAGATAATCAAATTTTAAAACGACAAAATTTAAGTGTAACACAAGAAAAATACTAAATTTTCTTGTCGTACTCAAAATACTCCGTAATTGAAGACTAACACACACAAATTTCAATTTTTTCAAAACATTCTTAACTAAGAAGTCTAAAACCTTCAAAAAATTGAATGAAGATATTATTTAAAAAAATGTTAAAATTCAAGTGTAACACCAACAAAATAATCAATTTCCATGTCGTACTCAAAATACTCCGTAATTGAAGACTAACACACACATATTTCAATTTTTTTTCAAAAATTTCTTAAAAATGCAAAAACTGAAGTCTAACACCTTCAAAAAATTGAATTAAGATATTTTTTAAAAATATATTAAAATTTAAGTGTAACACAAGCAAAATTCTCAATTTTCATGTCGTACTCAAAATACTCCGTAATTTAAGACTAACACAAAGAAATTTCAATTTTTTTCAAAAATTTCTTAAAAATGCAAAAAGTGAAGTCTAACACCTTCAAAAAATTGAATTAAGATATTTTTTAAAAATATATTGAAATTTCAGTGTAACACAAGCGAAATACTCAATTTTTATTCCGTACTCAAATTACTTCGTAATTGAAGACTAACACACACAAATTTCAATTTTTTTCAAAAATTTCTAACAAATGCTAAAACTGAAGTCTAACACCTTAAAAAAATTGAATTAATATATTTTTTGAAAATATATTAAAATTTGAGTGTAACACAAGAAAAATACTCAATTTGCATTTTTTACTCAAATTACTCCGTAATTGAAGACTAACACACACAAATTTTAGTTTTTTTGAAATTTTCTTAAAAATGCAAAAACTGAAGTCTAACACCTTCAAAAAATACAATTAAGATAAATTTTTTTTATAACGATAAAATTTAAGTGTAACACAAGCAAAATACTAAATTTTCATGTCGTACTCAAAATACTCCGTAATTGAAGGCTAACACACACAAATTTCATTTTTTTTCTAAACATTTTTAAAAATGCAAAAACTGTAGTCTAACACCTTCAGAAAATTGAATTTAGATAGTTTTTAAAAATATATTAAAATTTGAGCGTAACACCAGAAAAATACTCAATTTTATTCCGTACTCAAATTACTCCGTAATTGAAGACTAACACACTCAAATTTCATTCTTTACAAAAATTTCTTAAAAATGCAAAAACAGAAGTCTAACACCTTCAAAAAATTCAATTAAGATAAACACATTTTAAAATGACAAAATTTAAGTGTAACACAAGAAAACTAATAAATTTTCATGTCGTAGTCAAAATACTCCGTAATTGAAGACTAACACACACAAATTTCAATTTTTTCAAAACATTCTTTAAAATGCAAAAACAGAAGTCAAAGATATTATTTAAAAAAAATGTTAAAATTTAAGTGTAACACAAACAAAATACTCAATTTTCATGTCGTAGTCAAAATACTCCGTAATTGAGGACTAACACACACAAATTTCAATTTTTTTTTCAAAATTTCTTAAAAATGCAGAAACTGAAGTCTAACACCTTCAAAAAATTGAATTAAGATATTTTTTGAAAATATTTTAAAATTAAAGTGTAACACAAACAAAATTCTCAATTTTCATGTCTGACTCAAAATACTCCGTAATTTAAGACTAACACACAGAAATTTCAATTTTTTTAAAAAATTTTCTTAAAAAAGAAACAACTGAAGTCTAACACCTTCAAAAAAATTGAATTAAGCTATTTTTAAAAATATACTGAAATTTGAGTGTAACACAAGCAAAAAACTCAATTTTTATTCCGTACTCAAATTACTGCGTAATTGAAGACTAACACACACAAATTTCAATTTTTTTCAAAAATTTCTTAAAAATGCGAAAGCTGAAGTCTAACACCTTAAAAAAATTGAATTAATACATTTTTTGCATTTATATTAAAATTTGAGTGTAACACAAGAAAAATACACAATTTGTATTATGTACTCATATTACTCCGTAATTGAAGACTAACACACACAAATTTCAGTTTTTTCAAAATTTTCTTAAAAATGCAAAAACAGAAGTCTAACACCTTCAAAAAATACAATTAAGATAAACAAAATTTAAAACGATACAATTTAAGTGTAACACAAGGAAAATACTAAATTTTCATGTCGTACTCAAAATACTACGTAATTGAAGTGTAACACACACAAATTTCAATTTTTTCAAAACATTCTTCAAAATGCAAAAACTGTAGTCGAACACCTTCAAAAAATTGAATTTAGATAGTTTTTAAAAATATATTAAAATTTAAGCGTAACACCAGAAAAATACTCAATTTTATTCCGTACTCAAATTACTCCGTAATTGAAGACTAACACACACAAATTTCATTCTTTTCAAAAATTTCTTTAAAATGCAAAAACAGAAGTCTAACACATTCAAAAAGTTCAATTAAGGTAATCAAATTTTAAAATGACAAAATTTAAGTGTAACACAAGAAAAATACTAAATTTTCATGTCGTACTCAAAGTACTCCGTAATTGAAGACTAACACACACAAATTTCAATTTTTTCAAAACATTCTTAAAAAAGAAGTCTAAAACCTTCAAAAAATTGAATGAAGATATTATTTAAAAAAAATGTTAAAATTCAAGTGTAACACAAACAAAATAATCAATTTCCATGTCGTACTCAAAATACTCCGTAATTGAAGACTAACACACACATATTTCAATTTTTTTCAAAAATTTCTTAAAAATGCAGAAACTGAAGTCTAACACCTTCAAAAAATTGAATTAAGATATTTTTTAAAAATATATTAAAATTTAAGTGTAACACAAGCAAAATTCTCAATTTTCATGTCGTACTCAAAATACTCCGTAATTTAAGACTAACACAAAGAAATTTCAATTTTTTTAAAAAATTTCTTAAAAATGCAAAAAGTGAAATCTAACACCTTCAAAAAATTGAATTAAGATATTTTTTAAAAATATATTGAAATTTCAGTGTAACACAAGCGAAATACTCAATTTTTATTCCGTACTCAAATTACTTCGTAATTGAAGACTAACACACACAAATTTCAATTTTTTTCAAAAATTTCTTAAAAATGCAAAACCTGAAGTCTAACACCTTAAAAAAATTGAATTAATATATTTTTTGAAAATATATTAAAATTTGAGCGTAACACTTGAAAAATACTCCATTTATATTATGTACTCAAATTACTCCGTAATTGAAGACTATCACACACATTTTTCAGTTTTTTCAAAATTTTATTAAAAATGAAAAAACAGAAGTCTAACACATTCAAAAAATACAATTAAGATAAAAAAAATTTAAAACGATAAAATTTAAGTGTAACACAAGCGAAATACTAAATTTTCATGTCGTACTCTAAATACTATGTAATTGAAGACTAACACACACAACTTTCAATTATTTCAAAACATTCTTAAAAATGCAAAAATTGTAGTCTAACACCTTCAAAAAATTGAATTTAGATTGTTTTTAAAAATATATTAAAATTTGAGCGTAACACCAGAAAAATACTCAATTTTATTCGGTACTCAAATTACTCCGTAATTGAAGACTAACACACACAAATTTCATTCTTTTCTAAAATTTCTTTAAAATGCAAAAACAGAAGTCAAACACATTCAAAAAATTCAATTAAGATAATCAAATTTTAAAACGACAAAATTTAAGTGTAACACAAGAAAAATACTAAATTTTCATGTTGTACTCAAAATACTCCTTAATTGAAGACTAACACACACAAATTTCAATTTTTTCAAAACATTCTTAAAAAAGAAGTCTAAAACCTTCAAAAAATTGAATGAAGATATTATTTAAAAAAATGTTAAAATTCAAGTGTAACACAAACAAAATAATCAATTTCCATGTCGTACTCAAAATACTCCGTAAATGAAGACTAACACACACATATTTCAATTGTTGTCCAAAATTTCTTAAAAATGCAGAAACTGAAGTCTAACACCTTCAAAAAATTGAATTAAGATATTTTTTAAAAATATATTAAAATTTAATTGTAACACAAGCAAAATTCTAAATTTTCATGTCGTACTCAAAATACTCCGTAATTTAAGACTAACACAAAGAAATTTTAATTTTTTTCAAAAATTTCTTAAAAATGCAAAAAGTGAAGTCTAACACCTTCAAAAAATTGAATTAAGATATTTTTTAAAAATATATTGAAATTTCAGTGTAACACAAGCGAAATACTCAATTTTTATTCCGTACTCAAATTACTTCGTAATTGAAGACTAAAACACAAAAATTTCAATTTTTTTCAAAAATTTCTTAAAAATGAAAAAACTGAAGTCTAACATCTTAAAAAAATTGAATTAATATATTTTTTGAAAATATATTAAAATTTGAGTTTAACACAAGAAAAATACTCCATTTATATTATGTACTCAAATTACTCCGTATTTGAAGACTATCACACGCAAATTTCAGTTTTTTCAAAATTTTCTTAAAAATGCAAAAACAGAAGTCTAACACCTTGAAAAAAATACAATTAAGATAAAAAAAATTTAAAACGATAAAATTTAAGTGTAACACAAGCGAAATACTAAATTTTCATGTCGTACTCTAAATACTACGTAATTGAAGACTAACACACACAAATTTCAATTATGTCAAAACATTCTTAAAAATGCAAAAATTGTAGTCTAACACCTTCAAAAAATTGAATTTAGATAGTTTTTTAAAATATATTAAAATTTGAGCGTAACACCAGAAAAATACTCAATTTTATTCCGTACTCAAATTACTTCGTAATTGAAGACTAACACACACAAATTTCATTCTTTTCAAAAATTTCTTTAAAATGCAAAAACAGAAGTCTAACACATTCAAAAAGTTCAATTAAGGTAATCAAATTTTAAAATGACAAAATTTAAGTGTAACACAAGAAAAATACTAAATTTTCATGTCGTACTCAAAGTACTCCGTAATTGAAGACTAACACACACAAATTTCAATTTTTTCAAAACATTCTTTAAAAAGAAGTCTAAAACCTTCAAAAAATTGAATGAAGATATTATTTAAAAAAAATGTTAAAATTCAAGTGTAACACAAACAAAATAATCAATTTCCATGTCGTACTCAAAATACTCCGTAATTGAAGACTAACACACACATATTTCAATTTTTTTCAAAAATTTCTTAAAAATGCAGAAACTGAAGTCTAACACCTTCAAAAAATTGAATTAAGATATTTTTTAAAAATATATTAAAATTTAAGTGTAACACAAGCAAAATTCTCAATTTTCATGTCGTACTCAAAATACTCCGTAATTTAAGACTAACACAAAGAAATTTCAATTTTTTTAAAAAATTTCTTAAAAATGCAAAAAGTGAAATCTAACACCTTCAAAAAATTGAATTAAGATATTTTTTAAAAATATATTGAAATTTCAGTGTAACACAAGCGAAATACTCAATTTTTATTCCGTACTCAAATTACTTCGTAATTGAAGACTAACACACACAAATTTCAATTTTTTTCAAAAATTTCTTAAAAATGCAAAACCTGAAGTCTAACACCTTAAAAAAATTGAATTAATATATTTTTTGAAAATATATTAAAATTTGAGCGTAACACTTGAAAAATACTCCATTTATATTATGTACTCAAATTACTCCGTAATTGAAGACTATCACACACATTTTTCAGTTTTTTCAAAATTTTATTAAAAATGAAAAAACAGAAGTCTAACACATTCAAAAAATACAATTAAGATAAAAAAAATTTAAAACGATAAAATTTAAGTGTAACACAAGCGAAATACTAAATTTTCATGTCGTACTCTAAATACTATGTAATTGAAGACTAACACACACAACTTTCAATTATTTCAAAACATTCTTAAAAATGCAAAAATTGTAGTCTAACACCTTCAAAAAATTGAATTTAGATTGTTTTTAAAAATATATTAAAATTTGAGCGTAACACCAGAAAAATACTCAATTTTATTCGGTACTCAAATTACTCCGTAATTGAAGACTAACACACACAAATTTCATTCTTTTCTAAAATTTCTTTAAAATGCAAAAACAGAAGTCAAACACATTCAAAAAATTCAATTAAGATAATCAAATTTTAAAACGACAAAATTTAAGTGTAACACAAAAAAAGTACTAAATTTTCATGTCGTACTCAAAATACTCCTTAATTGAAGACTAACACACACAAATTTCAATTTTTTCAAAACATTCTTAAAAAAGAAGTCTAAAACCTTCAAAAAATTGAATGAAGATATTATTTAAAAAAATGTTAAAATTCAAGTGTAACACAAACAAAATAATCAATTTCCATGTCGTATTCAAAATACTCCGTAAATGAAGACTAACACACACATATTTCAATTGTTTTCCAAAATTTCTTAAAAATGCAGAAACTGAAGCCTAACACCTTCAAAAAATTGAATTAAGATATTTTTTAAAAATATATTAAAATTTAATTGTAACACAAGCAAAATTCTAAATTTTCATGTCGTACTCAAAATACTCCGTAATTTAAGACTAACACAAAGAAATTTTAATTTTTTTCAAAAATTTCTTAAAAATGCAAAAAGTGAAGTCTAACACCTTCAAAAAATTGAATTAAGATATTTTTTAAAAATATATTGAAATTTCAGTGTAACACAAGCGAAATACTCAATTTTTATTCCGTACTCAAATTACTTCGTAATTGAAGACTAAAACACAAAAATTTCAATTTTTTTCAAAAATTTCTTAAAAATGAAAAAACTGAAGTCTAACATCTTAAAAAAATTGAATTAATATATTTTTTGAAAATATATTAAAATTTGAGTTTAACACAAGAAAAATACTCCATTTATATTATGTACTCAAATTACTCCGTATTTGAAGACTATCACACGCAAATTTCAGTTTTTTCAAAATTTTCTAAAAAATGCAAAAACAGAAGTCTAACACCTTGAAAAAAATACAATTAAGATAAAAAAAATTTAAAACGATAAAATTTAAGTGTAACACAAGCGAAATACTAAATTTTCATGTCGTACTCTAAATACTACGTAATTGAAGACTAACACACACAAATTTCAATTATGTCAAAACATTCTTAAAAATGCAAAAATTGTAGTCTAACACCTTCAAAAAATTGAATTTAGATAGTTTTTTAAAATATATTAAAATTTGAGCGTAACACCAGAAAAATACTCAATTTTATTCCGTACTCAAATTACTTCGTAATTGAAGACTAACACACACAAATTTCATTCTTTTCAAAAATTTCTTTAAAATGCAAAAACAGAAGTCTAACACATTCAAAAAATTCAATTAAGATAATCTAATTTTAAAATGACAAAATTTAAGTGTAACACAAGAAAAATACTAAATTTTCATGTCGTACTCAAAATACTCCGTAATTGAAGACTAACACACACAAATTTCAATTTCTTCAAAACATTCTTAAAAAAGTAGTCTAAAACCTTCAAAAAATTGAATGAAGATATTATTTAAAAAAATGTTAAAATTCAAGTGTAACACAAACAAAATAATCAATTTCCATGTCCTTCTCAAAATACTCCGTAACTGAAGACTAACACACACATATTTCAATTTTTTTCAAAAATTTCTTAAAAATGCAAAAACTGAAGTCTAACAACTTCAAAAAATTGAATTAAGATATTTTTTAAAAATATATTAAAATTTAAGTGTAACACAGGCAAAATTCTAAATTTTCATGTCGTACTCAAAATACTCCGTAATTTAAGACTAACACAAAGAAATTTCAATTTTTTTCAAAAATTTCTACAAAATGCAAAAAGTGAAGTCTAACACCTTCAAAAAATTGAATTAAGATATTTTTTAAAAATATATTGAAATTTCAGTGTAACACAAGGGAAATACTCAATTTTTATTCCGTACTCAAATTACTTCGTAATTGAAGACTAAAACACAAAAATTTCAATTTTTTTCAAAAATTTCTTAGAAATGCAAAAACTGAAGTCTAACACCTTAAAAAAATTGAATTAATATATTTTTTGAAAATATATTAAAATTTGAGTTTAACACAAAAAAAATACACCATTTATATTATGTACTCAAATTACTCCGTAATTGAAGACTATCACACACAAATTTCAGTTTTTTCAAAATTTTCTTAAAAATACAAAAATAGAAGTCTAACACCTTGAAAAAATACAATTAAGATAAAAAAAATTTAAAACGATAAAATTTAAGTGTAACACAAGCGAAATACTAAATTTTCATGTCGTACTCTAAATACTACGTCATTGAAGACTAACACACACAAATTTCAATTATGTCAAAACATTCTTAAAAATGCAAAAATTGTAGTCTAACACCTTCAAAAAATTGAATTTAGATAGTTTTTAAAAATATATTAAAATTTGAGCGTAACACCAGAAAAATACTCAATTTTATTCCGTACTCAAATTACTTCGTAATTGAAGACTAACACACACAAATTTCATTCTTTTCAAAAATTTCTTTAAAATGCAAAAACAGAAGTCTAACACATTCAAAAAATTCAATTAAGATAATCTAATTTTAAAATGACAAAATTTAAGTGTAACACAAGAAAAATACTAAATTTTCATGTCGTACTCAAAATACTCCGTAATTGAAGACTAACACACACAAATTTCAATTTCTTCAAAACATTCTTATAAAAGTAGTCTAAAACCTTCAAAAAATGGAATGAAGATATTATTTAAAAAAATGTTAAAATTCAAGTGTAACACAAACAAAATAATCACTTTCCATGTCCTACTCAAAATACTCCGTAACTGAAGACTAACACACACATATTTCAATTTTTTTCAAAAATTTTTTAAAAATGCAAAAACTGAAGTCTAACAACTTCAAAAAATTGAATTAAGATATTTTTTAAAAATATATTAAAATTTAAGTGTAACACAGGCAAAATTCTAAATTTTCATGTCGTACTCAAAATACTCCGTAATTTAAGACTAACACAAAGAAATTTCAATTTTTTTCAAAAATTTCTAAAAAATGCAAAAAGTAAAGTCTAACACCTTCAAAAAATTGAATTAAAATATTTTTTAAAAATATATTGAAATTTCAGTGTAACACAAGGGAAATACTCAATTTTTATTCCGTACTCAAATTACTTCGTAATTGAAGACTAAAACACAAAAATTTCAATTTTTTTCAAAAATTTCTTAAAAATGCAAAAATTGAAGTCTAACACCTTAAAAAAATTGAATTAATATATTTTTTGAAAATATATTAAAATTTGAGTTTAACACAAAAAAATACACCATTTATATTATGTACTCAAATTACTCCGTAATTGAAGACTATCACACACAAATTTCAGTTTTTTCAAAATTTTCTTAAAAATACAAAAATAGATGTCTAACACCTTGAAAAAATACAATTAAGATAAAAAAAATTTAAAACGATAAAATTTAAGTGTAACACAAGAGAAATACTAAATTTTCATGTCGTACTCTAAATACTACGTAATTGAAGACTAACACACACAAATTTCAATTATGTCAAAACATTCTTAAAAATGCCAAAATTGTAGTCTAACACCTTCAAAAATTTGAATTTAGATAGTTTTTAAAAATATATTAAAATTTGAGCGTAACACCAGAAAAATACTCAATTTTATTCCGTACTCAAATTACTTCGTAATTGAAGACTAACACACACAAATTTCATTCTTTTCAAAAATTTCTTTAAAATGCAAAAAAAGAAGTCTAACACATTCAAAAAATTCAATTAAGATAATCTAATTTTAAAATGACAAAATTTAAGTGTAACACAAGAAAAATACTAAATTTTCATGTCGTACTCAAAATACTCCGTAATTGAAGACTAACACACACAAATTTCAATTTCTTCAAAACATTCTTAAAAAAGTAGTCTAAAACCTTCAAAAAATTGAATGAAGATATTATTTAAAAAAATGTTAAAATTCAAGTGTAACACAAACAAAATAATCAATTTCCATGTCCTACTCAAAATACTCCGTAAGTGAAGACTAACACACACATATTTCAATTTTTTTCAAAAATTTCTTGAAAATGCAAAAACTGAAGTCTAACAACTTCAAAAAATTGAATTAAGATATTTTTTAAAAATATATTAAAATTTAAGTGTAACACAAGCAAAATTCTAAATTTTCATGTCGTACTCAAAATACTCCGTAATTTAAGACTAACACAAAGAAATTTCAATTTTTTTCAAAAATTTCTAAAAAATGCAAAAAGTGAAGTCTAACACCTTCAAAAAATTGAATTAAGATATTTTTTAAAAATATATTGAAATTTCAGTGTAACACAAGGGAAATACTCAATTTTTATTCCGTACTCAAATTACTTCGTAATTGAAGACTAAAACACAAAAATTTCAATTTTTTTCAAAAATTTCTTATAAATGCAAAAACTGAAGTCTAACACCTTAAAAAAATTGAATTAATATATTTTTTGAAAATATATTAAAATTTGAGTTTAACACAAAAAAAATACACCATTTATATTATGTACTCAAATTACTCCGTAATTGAAGACTATCACACACAAATTTCAGTTTTTTCAAAATTTTCTTAAAAATACAAAAATAGAAGTCTAACACCTTGAAAAAATACAATTAAGACAAAAAAAATTTAAAACGATAAAATTTAAGTGTAACACAAGCGAAATACTAAATTTTCATGTCGTACTCTAAATACTACGTAATTGAAGACTAACAGACACAAATTTCAATTATTTCAAAACATTCTAAAAAACACAAAAATTGTAGTCTAACACCTTCAAAAAATTGAATTTTGATAGTTTTTAAAAATATATTAAAATTTGAGCATAACACCAGAAAAGTACTCAAATTACTCCGTAATTGAAGACTAACACACACAAATTTCATTCTTTTGGAAAATTTCTTTAAAATGCAAAAACAGAAGTCTAACACATTCAAAAAATTCAATTAAGATAATCAAATTTTAAAATGACAAAACTTATGTGTAACACAAGAAAAATACTAAATTTTCATGTCGTACTCAAAATACTCCGTAATTGAAGACTAACACACACAAATTTCAATTGTTTCAAAACATTCTTAAAAAAGAAGTCTAAAACCTTCAAAAATTTGAATGAAGATATTATTTAAAAAAAATGTTAAAATATAAGTGTAACACAAACAAAATACTCAATTTTCATGTCGTACTCAAAATACTCCGTAATTGACGACTATCACACACATATTTCAATATTTTTCAAAACTTTCTTAAAAATGCAAAAACTGAAGTCTAACACCTTCAAAAAATTGAATTAAGATATTTTTTAAAAATATATTAAAATTTGAGTGTAACACAAGCAAAATTCTCAATTTTCATGTCGTACTCAAAATACTCCGTAATTTAAGACTAACACAAAAAAATTTCAATTTTTTTCAAATATTTCTTAAAAATGCAAAAAGTGAAGTCTAACACCTTCAAAAAATTAAATTAAGATATTTTTTAAAAATATATTGAAATTTCAGTGTAACACAAGCGAAATACTCAATTTTTATTCCGTACTCAAATTACTTCGTAATTGAAGACTAAAACACAAAAATTTCTTAAAAATGCAAAAACTGAAGTCTAACACCTTAAAAAAATTGAATTAATATATTTTTTGAAAATATATTAAAATTTGAGTTTAACACAAAAAAAATACACCATTTATATTATGTACTCAAATTACTCCGTAATTGAAGACTATCACACACAATTTTCCGTTTTTTTTCAAAATTTTCTTAAAAATGCAAAAATAGAAGTCTAACACGTTGAAAAAATACAATTAAGATAAAAAAATTTCAAACAATAAAATTTAAGTGTAACACAAGCGAAATACTAAATTTTCATGTCGTACTCTAAATACTACGTAATTGAAGACTAACACACACAAATTTCAATTATTTCAAAACATTCTAAAAAAATGCAAAAATTGTAGTCTAACACCTTCAAAAAATTGAATTTTGAAAGTTTTTAAAAATATATTAAAATTTGAGCGTAACACCAGAAAAATACTCAATTTTATTCCGTACTCAAATTACTCCGTAATTGAAGACTAACACACACAAATTTCATTCTTTTCAAAAATTTCTTTAAAATGCAAAAACAGTTGTCTAACACATTCAAAAAATTCAATTAAGAAAATCTAATTTTAAAATGACAAAATTTAAGTGTAACACAAGAAAAATACTAAATTTTCATGTCGTACTCAAAATACTCCGTAATTGAAGACTAACACACACAAATTTCAATTTCTTCAAAACATTCTTAAAAAAGTAGTCTAAAACCTTCAAAAAATTGAATGAAGATATTATTTAAAAAAATGTTAAAATTCAAGTGTAACACAAACAAAATAATCAATTTCCATGTCCTTCTCAAAATACTCCGTAACTGAAGACTAACACACACATATTTCAATTTTTTTCAAAAATTTCTTAAAAATGCAAAAACTGAAGTCTAACAACTTCAAAAAATTGAATTAAGATATTTTTTAAAAATATATTAAAATTTAAGTGTAACACAGGCAAAATTCTAAATTTTCATGTCGTACTCAAAATACTCCGTAATTTAAGACTAACACAAAGAAATTTCAATTTTTTTCAAAAATTTCTAAAAAATGCAAAAAGTGAAGTCTAACACCTTCAAAAAATTGAATTAAGATATTTTTTAAAAATATATTGAAATTTCAGTGTAACACAAGGGAAATACTCAATTTTTATTCCGTACTCAAATTACTTCGTAATTGAAGACTAAAACACAAAAATTTCAATTTTTTTCAAAAATTTCTTAAAAATGCAAAAACTGAAGTCTAACACCTTAAAAAAATTGAATTAATATATTTTTTGAAAATATATTAAAATTTGAGTTTAACACAAAAAAAATACACCATTTATATTATGTACTCAAATTACTGCGTAATTGAAGACTATCACACACAAATTTCAGTTTTTTCAAAATTTTCTTAAAAATACAAAAATAGAAGTCTAACACCTTGAAAAAATACAATTAAGATAAAAAAAATTTAAAACGATAAAATTTAAGTGTAACACAAGCGAAATACTAAATTTTCATGTCGTACTCTAAATACTACGTAATTGAAGACTAACACACACAAATTTCAATTATGTCAAAACATTCTTAAAAATGCAAAAATTGTAGTCTAACACCTTCAAAAAATTGAATTTAGATAGTTTTTAAAAATATATTAAAATTTGAGCGTAACACCAGAAAAATACTCAATTTTATTCCGTACTCAAATTACTTCGTAATTGAAGACTAACACACACAAATTTCATTCTTTTCAAAAATTTCTTTAAAATGCAAAAACAGAAGTCTAACACATTCAAAAAATTCAATTAAGATAATCTAATTTTAAAATGACAAAATTTAAGTGTAACACAAGAAAAATACTAAATTTTCATGTCGTACTCAAAATACTCCGTAATTGAAGACTAACACACACAAATTTCAATTTCTTCAAAACATTCTTATAAAAGTAGTCTAAAACCTTCAAAAAATTGAATGAAGATATTATTTAAAAAAATGTTAAAATTCAAGTGTAACACAAACAAAATAATCCATTTCCATGTCCTACTCAAAATACTCCGTAACTGAAGACTAACACACACATATTTCAATTTTTTTCAAAAATTTCTTAAAAATACAAAAACTGAAGTCTAACAACTTCAAAAAATTGAATTAAGATATTTTTTAAAAATATATTAAAATTTAAGTGTAACACAGGCAAAATTCTAAATTTTCATGTCGTACTCAAAATACTCCGTAATTTAAGACTAACACAAAGAAATTTCAATTTTTTTCAAAAATTTCTAAAAAATGCAAAAAGTGAAGTCTAACACCTTCAAAAAATTGAATTAAGATATTTTTTAAAAATATATTGAAATTTCAGTGTAGCACAAGGGAAATACTCAATTTTTATTCCGTACTCAAATTACTTCGTAATTGAAGACTAAAACACAAAAATTTCAATTGTTTTCAAAAATTTCTTAAAAATGCAAAAATTGAAGTCTAACACCTTAAAAAAATTGAATTAATATATTTTTTGAAAATATATTAAAATTTGAGTTTAACACAAAAAAATACACCATTTATATTATGTACTTAAATTACTCCGTAATTGAAGACTATCACACACAAATTTCAGTTTTTTCAAAATTTTCTTAAAAATACAAAAATAGAAGTCTAACACCTTGAAAAAATACAATTAAGATAAAAAAAATTTAAAACGATAAAATTTAAGTGTAACACAAGAGAAATACTAAATTTTCATGTCGTACTCTAAATACTACGTATTTGAAGACTAACACACACAAATTTCAATTATGTCAAAACATTCTTAAAAATGCCAAAATTGTAGTCTAACACCTTCAAAAATTTGAATTTAGATAGTTTTTAAAAATATATTAAAATTTGAGCGTAACACCAGAAAAATACTCAATTTTATTCCGTACTCAAATTACTTCGTAATTGAAGACTAACACACACAAATTTCATTCTTTTCAAAAATTTCTTTAAAATGCAAAAACAGAAGTCTAACACATTCAAAAAATTCAATTAAGATAATCTAATTTTAAAATGACAAAATTTAAGTGTAACACAAGAAAAATACTAAATTTTCATGTCGTACTCAAAATACTCCGTAATTGAAGACTAACACACACAAATTTCAATTTCTTCAAAACATTCTTAAAAAAGTAGTCTAAAACCTTCAAAAAATTGAATGAAGATATTATTTAAAAAAATGTTAAAATTCAAGTGTAACACAAACAAAATAATCAATTTCCATGTCCTTCTCAAAATACTCCGTAACTGAAGACTAACACACACATATTTCAATTTTTTTCAAAAATTTCTTAAAAATGCAAAAACTGAAGTCTAACAACTTCAAAAAATTGAATTAAGATATTTTTTAAAAATATATTAAAATTTAAGTGTAACACAGGCAAAATTCTAAATTTTCATGTCGTACTCAAAATACTCCGTAATTTAAGACTAACACAAAGAAATTTCAATTTTTTTCAAAAATTTCTAAAAAATGCAAAAAGTGAAGTCTAACACCTTCAAAAAATTGAATTAAGATATTTTTTAAAAATATATTGAAATTTCAGTGTAACACAAGGGAAATACTCAATTTTTATTCCGTACTCAAATTACTTCGTAATTGAAGACTAAAACACAAAAATTTCAATTTTTTTCAAAAATTTCTTAAAAATGCAAAAACTGAAGTCTAACACCTTAAAAAAATTGAATTAATATATTTTTTGAAAATATATTAAAATTTGAGTTTAACACAAAAAAAATACACCATTTATATTATGTACTCAAATTACTGCGTAATTGAAGACTATCACACACAAATTTCAGTTTTTTCAAAATTTTCTTAAAAATACAAAAATAGAAGTCTAACACCTTGAAAAAATACAATTAAGATAAAAAAAATTTAAAACGATAAAATTTAAGTGTAACACAAGCGAAATACTAAATTTTCATGTCGTACTCTAAATACTACGTAATTGAAGACTAACACACACAAATTTCAATTATGTCAAAACATTCTTAAAAATGCAAAAATTGTAGTCTAACACCTTCAAAAAATTGAATTTAGATAGTTTTTAAAAATATATTAAAATTTGAGCGTAACACCAGAAAAATACTCAATTTTATTCCGTACTCAAATTACTTCGTAATTGAAGACTAACACACACAAATTTCATTCTTTTCAAAAATTTCTTTAAAATGCAAAAACAGAAGTCTAACACATTCAAAAAATTCAATTAAGATAATCTAATTTTAAAATGACAAAATTTAAGTGTAACACAAGAAAAATACTAAATTTTCATGTCGTACTCAAAATACTCCGTAATTGAAGACTAACACACACAAATTTCAATTTCTTCAAAACATTCTTATAAAAGTAGTCTAAAACCTTCAAAAAATTGAATGAAGATATTATTTAAAAAAATGTTAAAATTCAAGTGTAACACAAACAAAATAATCCATTTCCATGTCCTACTCAAAATACTCCGTAACTGAAGACTAACACACACATATTTCAATTTTTTTCAAAAATTTCTTAAAAATACAAAAACTGAAGTCTAACAACTTCAAAAAATTGAATTAAGATATTTTTTAAAAATATATTAAAATTTAAGTGTAACACAGGCAAAATTCTAAATTTTCATGTCGTACTCAAAATACTCCGTAATTTAAGACTAACACAAAGAAATTTCAATTTTTTTCAAAAATTTCTAAAAAATGCAAAAAGTGAAGTCTAACACCTTCAAAAAATTGAATTAAGATATTTTTTAAAAATATATTGAAATTTCAGTGTAGCACAAGGGAAATACTCAATTTTTATTCCGTACTCAAATTACTTCGTAATTGAAGACTAAAACACAAAAATTTCAATTGTTTTCAAAAATTTCTTAAAAATGCAAAAATTGAAGTCTAACACCTTAAAAAAATTGAATTAATATATTTTTTGAAAATATATTAAAATTTGAGTTTAACACAAAAAAATACACCATTTATATTATGTACTTAAATTACTCCGTAATTGAAGACTATCACACACAAATTTCAGTTTTTTCAAAATTTTCTTAAAAATACAAAAATAGAAGTCTAACACCTTGAAAAAATACAATTAAGATAAAAAAAATTTAAAACGATAAAATTTAAGTGTAACACAAGAGAAATACTAAATTTTCATGTCGTACTCTAAATACTACGTATTTGAAGACTAACACACACAAATTTCAATTATGTCAAAACATTCTTAAAAATGCCAAAATTGTAGTCTAACACCTTCAAAAATTTGAATTTAGATAGTTTTTAAAAATATATTAAAATTTGAGCGTAACACCAGAAAAATACTCAATTTTATTCCGTACTCAAATTACTTCGTAATTGAAGACTAACACACACAAATTTCATTCTTTTCAAAAATTTCTTTAAAATGCAAAAACAGAAGTCTAACACATTCAAAAAATTCAATTAAGATAATCTAATTTTAAAATGACAAAATTTAAGTGTAACACAAGAAAAATACTAAATTTTCATGTCGTACTCAAAATACTCCGTAATTGAAGACTAACACACACAAATTTCAATTTCTTCAAAACATTCTTAAAAAAGTAGTCTAAAACCTTCAAAAAATTGAATGAAGATATTATTTAAAAAAATGTTAAAATTCAAGTGTAACACAAACAAAATAATCAATTTCCATGTCCTACTCAAAATACTCCGTAACTGAAGACTAACACACACATATTTCAATTTTTTTCAAAAATTTCTTGAAAATGCAAAAACTGAAGTCTAACAACTTCAAAAAATTGAATTAAGATATTTTTTAAAAATATATTAAAATTTAAGTGTAACACAAGCAAAATTCTAAATTTTCATGTCGTACTCAAAATACTCCGTAATTTAAGACTAACACAAAGAAATTTCAATTTTTTTCAAAAATTTCTAAAAAATGCAAAAAGTGAAGTCTAACACCTTCAAAAAATTGAATTAAGATATTTTTTAAAAATATGTTGAAATTTCAGTGTAACACAAGGGAAATACTCAATTTTTATTCCGTACTCAAATTACTTCGTAATTGAAGACTAAAACACAAAAATTTCAATTTTTTTCAAAAATTTCTTATAAATGCAAAAACTGAAGTCTAACACCTTAAAAAAATTGAATTAATATATTTTTTGAAAATATATTAAAATTTGAGTTTAACACAAAAAAAATACACCATTTATATTATGTACTCAAATTACTCCGTAAATGAAGACTATCACACACAAATTTCAGTTTTTTCAAAATTTTCTTAAAAATACAAAAATAGAAGTCTAACACCTTGAAAAAATACAATTAAGACAAAAAAAATTTAAAACGATAAAATTTAAGTGTAACACAAGCGAAATACTAAATTTTCATGTCGTACTCTAAATACTACGTAATTGAAGACTAACAGACACAAATTTCAATTATTTCAAAACATTCTAAAAAACACAAAAATTGTAGTCTAACACCTTCAAAAAATTGAATTTTGATAGTTTTTAAAAATATATTAAAATTTGAGCATAACACCAGAAAAGTACTCAAATTACTCCGTAATTGAAGACTAACACACACAAATTTCATTCTTTTGGAAAATTTCTTTAAAATGCAAAAACAGAAGTCTAACACATTCAAAAAATTCAATTAAGATAATCAAATTTTAAAATGACAAAATTTAAGTGTAACACAAGAAAAATACTAAATTTTCATGTCGTACTCAAAATACTCCGTAATTGAAGACTAACACACACAAATTTCAATTGTTTCAAAACATTCTTAAAAAAGAAGTCTAAAACCTTCAAAAATTTGAATGAAGATATTATTTAAAAAAAATGTTAAAATATAAGTGTAACACAAACAAAATACTCAATTTTCATGTCGTACTCAAAATACTCCGTAATTGACGACTATCACACACATATTTCAATATTTTTCAAAACTTTCTTAAAAATGCAAAAACTGAAGTCTAACACCTTCAAAAAATTGAATTAAGATATTTTTTAAAAATATATTAAAATTTGAGTGTAACACAAGCAAAATTCTCAATTTTCATGTCGTACTCAATATACTCCGTAATTTAAGACTAACACAAAGAAATTTTAATTTTTTTCAAAAAATTCTTAAAAATGCAAAAAGTGAAGTCTAACACCTTCAAAAAATTAAATTAAGATATTTTTTAAAAATATATTGAAATTTCAGTGTAACACAAGCGAAATACTCAATTTTTATTCCGTACTCAAATTACTTCGTAATTGAAGACTAAAACACAAAAATTTCTTAAAAATGCAAAAACTGAAGTCTAACACCTTAAAAAAATTGAATTAATATATTTTTTGAAAATATATTAAAATTTGAGTTTAACACAAAAAAAATGCACCATTTATATTATGTACTCAAATTACTCCGTAATTGAAGACTATCACACACAATTTTCAGTTTTTTTTCAAAATTTTCTTAAAAATGCAAAAATAGAAGTCTAACACGTTGAAAAAATACAATTAAGATAAAAAAATTTCAAACAATAAAATTTAAGTGTAACACAAGCGAAATACTAAATTTTCATGTCGTACTCTAAATACTACGTAATTGAAGACTAACACACACAAATTTTAATTATTTCAAAACATTCTAAAAAAATGCAAAAATTGTAGTCTAACACCTTCAAAAAATTGAATTTTGAAAGTTTTTAAAAATATATTAAAATTTGAGCGTAACACCAGAAAAATACTCAATTTTATTCCGTACTCAAATTACTCCGTAATTGAAGACTAACACACACAAATTTCATTCTTTTGAAAAATTTCTTTAAAATGCAAAAACAGAAGTCTAACAAATTCAAAAAATTCAATCAAGATAATCAAATTTTAAAATGACAAAATTTAAGTGTAACACAAGGAAAATACTAAATTTTCATGTCGTACTCAAAATACTCCGTAATCGAAGACTAACACACACAAATTTCAATTTTTTCAAAACATTCTTAAAAAAGAAGTCTAAAACCTTCAAAAAATTGAATGAATATATTATTTAAAAAAATGTTAAAATATAAGTGTAACACAAACAAAATACTCAATTTTCATGTCGTACTCAAAATACTCCGTAATTGATGACTAACACACACATATTTCAATTTTTTTCAAAACTTTCTTAAAAATGCAAAAACTGATGTCTAACACCTTCAAAAAATTGAATTAAGATATTTTTTAAAATACATTGAAATTAGAGTGTAACACATGCAAAATACTCAATTTTTGTTTCGTACTCAAATTACTGCGTAATTGAGGACTAACACACACAAATTTCAATTGTTTTCAAAAATTTCTTAAAAATGCGAAAACTGAAATCTAGCACCTTCAAAAAATTGAATTAATATATTTTTTGAAAATATATTAAAATTTGAGTGTAACACAAGAAAAATACTTAATTTGTATTGTGTACTCAAATTACTCCGTAATTGATGACTAACACACACAAATTTTAGTTTTTTCAAAATTTTCTTAAAAATGCAAAAACAGAAGTCTAACATCTTCATGAAATACAATTAAGATAAAAAAAATTTAAAAAGATAAAATTCAAGTGTAACACAAGCAAAATACTAAATTTTCATGACGTACTCAAAATACTCCGTAATTGAAGACTAACACACACAAATTTCAATTTTTTCAAAACATTCTTAAAAATGCAAAAACTGTAGTCTAACACCTTCATAAAATTGAATTTAGATAGTTTTTAAAAATATATAAAAATTTGAGCGTAACACCAAAAAAATAATGAATTTGTATTATGTACTCAAATTACTTCGTAATTGAAGACTGACACACACAAATTTCAGTTTTTTCAAAATTTTCTTAAAAATGCAAAAACAGAAGTCTAACACCTTCAAAAAATACAATTAAGATAAAACAAATTTAAAAAGATAAAATTCAAGTGTAACACAAGCAAAATACTAAATTTTCATGTAGTACTCAAAATACTCCGTAATTGAAGACTAACATACACAAATTTTAATTTTTTCAAAACATTCTTAAAAATGCAAAAACTATAGTCTAACACCTTAAAAAAATTGAATTTATATAGTCTTTAAAAATATATTAAAATTTGAGCGTAACACCAGAAAAATACTCAATTTTATTCCATACTCAAATTACTCCGTAATTGAAGACTAACACACACAAATTTCATTATTTTCAAAAATTTCTAAAAAATGCAAAAGCAGAAGTCTAACACCTTCAAAAAATTCGATTAAGTCAAACAATTTTTAAAATGATAAAATTTAAGTGTAAGACAAGAAAAATACTTAATTTTCATGTCGTACTCAAAATTCTCCGTAATTGAAGACTAACACACACAAATTTCAATTTTTTCAAAACATTCTTGAAAATGCAAAAACTGAAGTCTAACACCTTCAAAACCTTCAATGAAGATATTATTTAAAAAAATGTTAAAATTTAAGTGTTAAACAAACAAAATACTCAATTTCCATGTCGTACTCAAAATACTCCGTAATTGAAGACTAACACACACATATTTCAATTTTTTTTCTAAAATTTCTTAAAAATGCAAAATCTGAATTCTAACACCTTCAAACAATTGAATTAAGATATTTTTTAAAAATATATTAAAATTTAAGTGTAACACAAGCAAAATTCTCAATTTTCATGTCGTACTCAATATACTCCGTAATTTAAGACTAACACAAAGAAATTTTAATTTTTTTCAAAAAATTCTTAAAAATGCAAAAAGTGAAGTCTAACACCTTCAAAAAATTCAATTAAGATATTTTTTAAAAATATATTGAAATTTCAGTGTAACACAAGCAAAATACTCAATTTTTATTCCGTACTCAAATTACTTCGTAATTGAAGACTAACACACACAAATTTCAATTTTTTTCAAAAATTTCTTAAAAATGTAAAAACTGAAGTCTAACACCTTAAAAAAATTGAATTAATATATTTTTTGAAAATATATTAAAATTTGAGTGTAACACAAGAAAAATACTCCATTTATATTATGTCCTCAAATTACTCCGTAATTGAAGACTATCACACACAAATTTCTGTTTTTTCAAAATTTTCTTAAAAATGCAAAAACAGAAGTCTAACACCTTCAAAAAATACAATTAAGATAACAAAAATTTAAAACGATAAAATTTAAGTGTACCACAAGCGAAATACTAAATTTTCATGTCGTACTCTAAATACTACGTAATTGAAGACTAGCACACACAAATTTCAATTAGTTCAAAACATTCTTAAAAATGCAAAAATTGTAGTCTAACACCTTCAAAAAATACTCAATTTTATTCCTCACTCAAATTACTCCGTAATTGAAGACTAACACACACAAATTTCATTCTTTTCAAAAATTTCTTTAAAATGCAAAAACAGAAGTCTAACACATTCAAAAAATTCAATTAAGATAATCAAATTTTAAAATGACAAAATTTAAGTGTAACACAAGAAAAATACTAAATTTTCATGTCGTACTCAAAATACTCCGTAATTGAAGACTAACACACACAAATTTCAATTTTTTCAAAACAGTCTCAAAAATGCAAAAAACAGAAGTCTTACACCTTCAAAAAATTCAATGAAGATATTATTAAAAAAATGTTAAAATTTATGTGTAACACAAACAAAATACTCAATTTTCATGTCGTACTCAAAATACTCCATAATTGAAGACTAACACACACAAATTTCAATTTGTTTCAAAAATTTCTTAAAAATGCAAAAACTGAAGTCTAACACCTTCAAAATATTGAATTAAGATATTTTTTAAAAATATATTAAAATTTAAGTGTAACACAAACAAAATACTCCATTTTCATGTCTTACTCAAAATACTCCGTAATTTAAGACTAACACACATAAATTTCAATTTTTTTAAAAAAATTTCTTAAAAATGCAAAAACTGAAGACTAACACCTTCAAAATATTGAATTAAGATATTTTTTAAAAATATATTGAAATTTGAGTGTGACACAAGCAAAAAACTCAATTTTTATTCCGTACTAAAGTTACTGCGTAATTGAAGACTAACGCACACAAATTTCAATTTTTTTCAAAAATTTCTTAAAAATGCGAAAGCCGAAGTCTAACACCTTAGAAAAATTGAATTAATATATTTTTTGAAAATATATTAAAATTTGAGTGTAACACAAGAAAAATACACAATTTGTATTATGTACGCAAATTACTCCGTAATTGAGGACTAACACATACAAATTTCAGTTTTTTCAAAATTTTCCTAAAAATGCAAAAACAGAAGTCTAACACCTTCAAAAATTACTATTAAGGTAAAAAAAATTTAAAACGATAAAATTTAAGTGTAACACAAGAAAAATACTAAATTTTCATGTCGTACTCAAAATACTCCGTAATTGAAGACTAACACACTCAAATTTCAATTTTTTCAAAACATTCTTAAAAATGCCAAAACTTTAGTCTGACACCTTCAAAAAATTGAATTTAGATAGTTTTTAAAAATATATTAAAATTTGAGCGTAAAACAAGAAAAATACTCAATTTTATTTCGTACCCAAATTACTCCGTAATTGATGACTAACACACACAAATTTCATTCTTTTCAAAAATTTCTTAAAAATGAAAAAACAGAAGTCTAACAGCTTCAAAAAATTCAATTAAGATAAACAAATTTTAAAATGTCCAAATTTAAGTGTAACACAAGAAAAATACTAAATTTTCACGTCGTACTCAAAATACTCCGTAATTGAAGACTAGCACACACAAATTTCAATTTTTTCAAAACATACTTGAAAATGCAAAAACTGAAGTCTAACGCCTTCAAAAAATTCAATGAAGATATTATTTAAAAAAATGTTAAAATTTAAGTGTAACACAAACAAAATACTCAATTTTCATGTCGTACTCAAAATACTCCGTAATTGAAGACTAACACACACAAATTTCAATTTTTTTCAAAAATTTCTTAAAAATACAAAAACTGAAGTCTACACCTTCAAAAAATTGAATTAAAATATTTTTTAAAAATATATTAAAATTTAATTGTAACACAAACAAAATACTCTATTTTTAATGTCTTACTCAAAATACTCCGTAATTTAAGACTAACACACAGAAATTTCAATTTGTTTTAAACAATTTCTTAAAAATGCAAAAACTGAAGTCTAACACCTTCAAAAAATTGAATTATGCTATTTTTTAAAAATATATTGAAATTTCAGTGTAGCACAAGCGAAATACGCAATTTTTATTCCGTACTCAAATTACTCCGTCATTGAATACTAACACACACAAATTTCATTATTTTCAAAAATTTCTTAAAAATGCAAAAACTGAAGTCTAACACCTTCAAAAAATTCAATTAAGTTAAACAAATTTTAAAATGATAAAATTTAAGTGTAACACAAGAAAAATACTAAATTTTCATGTCGTACTCAAAATACTCCGTAATTGAAGACTAACACACACAAATTTCAATTTTTTCAAAACATTCTTGAAAATGCAAAAACTGAAGTCTAACACCTTCAAAAAACTCAATGAAGATAAACAAAATTTAAAATGATAAAATTTAAGTGTAACACAAGAAAAATACTAAATTTTCATGTCGTACTCAAAATGCTCCGTAATTGAAGACTAACACATGCAAATTTCAATTTTTTCAAAATATTCTTAAAAATGCAAAAACTGTAGTCTAACACCTTCAAAAAATTTAATTTAGACATTTTGTAAAAATATATTAAAATTTAAGTGTAACACAAACAAAATACTCAATTTTCACGTCTTACTCAAAATACTCCGTAATTTAATACTAACACACAAAAATTTCAATTGTTTTCAAAAATTTCTTAAAAATGCAAAAACTGAAGTCTAACTCCTTCAAAAAATTGAATTAAGATATTTTTCAAAAATATATTGAAATTAGAGTGTAACACAAGCAAAATACTCAATTTTTATTTCATACTCAAATTACTGCGTAATTGAAGACTAACACACACAAATTTCAATTTTTTCCAAAATTTTCTTAAAAATGCGAAAACTGAAGTCTAACACCTTCAAAAAATACAATTAAGATAAAAAAATTTTAATACGATTATATTTAAGTGTAACACAAGCAAAATACTAAATTTTCATGTCGTACTCAAAATACTCCATAATTGAAGACTAACACAAACAAATTTCAACTTTTTCAAAACATTCGTAAAAATGCAAAAACTGTAGTCTAACACCTTCAAAAAATTGAATTTAGATAGTTGTTAAAAATATATTGAAATTTGAGCGTACCACCAAAAAAATACTCAATTTGTATTGTGTACTCAAATTACTTCGTAATTGAAGACTAACACACACAAATTTCAGTTTTTTCAAAATTTTCTTAAAAATGCAAAAACAGAAGTCTAACACCTTCAAAAAATACAATTAAGATAAAAAAAATTTAAAAAGATAAAATTTAAGTGTAACACAAGCAAAATACTAAATTTTCATGTCGTACTCAAAATACTCCGTAATTGAAGACTAACACACACAAATTTCAATTTTTTCAAATCATTCTTAAAAATGCAAAAACTGTAGTCTAACACCTTCAAAAAATTCAATGAAGATATTATTTAAAAAAATGTTAAAATTTAAGTGTAACACAAACAAAATACTCAATTTTAATGTCATACTCAAAATACTCCGTAATTGAAGACTAACACACACAAATTTCAATTTTTTTCAAAAATTTCTTAAAAATGCAAAAACTGAAGTCTACACCTTCAAAAAATTGAATTAAAATATTTTTTAAAAATATATTAAAATTTAATTGTAACACAAACAAAATATACAATTTTTAAGGTCTTACTCAAAATACTCCGTAATTTAAGACTAACACACAGAAATTTCAATTTGTTTTAAACAATTTCCTAAAAATGCAAAAAACTGAAGTCTAACACCTTCAAAAAATTGAATTAAGCTATTTTTTAAAAATATATTGAAATTTTAGTGTAGCACAAGCGATATACGCAATTTTTATTCCGTACTCAAATTACTCCGTAATTGAATACAAACACACACAAATTTCATTATTTTCACAAATTTCTTAAAAATGCAAAAACTGAAGTCTAACACCTTCAAAAAATTCAATTCAGTTAAACAAATTTTAAAATGATAAAATTTAATTGTAACACAAGAAACATACTAAATTTTCATGTGGTACTCAAAATACTCCGTAATTGAAGACTAACACACACAAATTTCAATTTTTTCAAAACATTCTTGAAAATGCAAAAACTGAAGTCTAACACCTTCAAAAAACTCAATGAAGATAAACAAAATTTAAAAAGATAAAATTTAAGTGTAACACAAGAAAAATACTAAATTTTCATGTCGTACTCAAAATGCTCCGTAATTGAAGACTAACACACGCAAATTTCAATTTTTTCAAAACATTCTTAAAAATGCAAAAACTGTAGTCTAACACCTTCAAAAAATTTAATTTAGACATTTTGTAAAAATATATTAAAATTTAAGTGTAACACAAACAAAATACTCAATTTTCATGTCTTACTCAAAATACTCCGTAATTTAAGACTAAAACACAAAAATTTCAATTGTTTTCAAACATTTCTTAAAAATGCAAAAACTGAAGTCTAACTCTTTCAAAAAATTGAATTAAGATATTTTTCAAAAATATATTGAAATTGGAGTGTAACATAAGCAAAATAATCAATTTTTATTTCATACTCAAATTACTGCGTAATTGAAGACTAACACATACAAATTTCAATTTTTTCCAAAATTTTCTTAAAAATGCGAAAACTGAAGTCTAACACCTTCAAAAAATTGAATTTAGATAGTTTTTAAAAATATATTGAGATTTGAGCGTACCACCAAAAAAATACTCAATTTGTATTGTGTACTCAAATTACTTCGTAATTGAAGACTAACACACACAAATATCAGTTTTTTCAAAATTTTCTTAAAAATGCAAAAACAGAAGTCTAACACCTTCAAAAAATACAATTAAAATAAAAAAAATTTAAAATGATAAAATTTGAGTGTAACACAAGAAAAATACTAAATTTTCATCTCGTACTCAAAATACTCCGTAATTGAAGACTAACACACACAAATTTCAATTTTTTCAAAACATTCTTGAAAATACAAAAACTAAAGTCTAACACATTCAAAAAGTTCAATGAAGATATTATTTAAAAATAATTTTAAATTTAAGCGTAACGCAAACAAAATACTCAATTTTCATGGCATACCCAAAATACTCCGTAATTGAAGACTACCACACACAAATTTCAATTTTTTTCAAAACTTTCTTAAAAATGCAAAAACTGAATTCTAACACATTCAAAAAATTGAATTAAGATATTTTTCAAAAATATATTGAAATTAGAGTGTAACACAAACAAAATACTCAATTTTTATTTTGTACTCAAATTACTGCGTAATTGAAGACTAACACACACAAATTTCAATTTTTTTCAAAAATTTCTTAAAAATGCGAAAACTGAAGTCTAACACATTAAAAAAATTGAATTAATATATTTTTTGAAAATATATTAAAATTTGAGTGTAACACAAGAAAAATACTTAATTTGTATTATGTACTCAAATTACTCCGTAATTGAAGACTAACACACACAAATTTCAATTTTTTCAAAACATTCTTAAAACTGCAAAAACTATAGTCTAACACCTTCATAAAACTGAATTTAAATAGTTTTTAAAAATATATTAAAATTTGAGCGTAACACCAGAAAAATACTTAATTTTATTCCGTACTCAAATTACTCCGTAATTGAAGACTAACACACACAAATTTCATTATTTTCAAAAAATTCTTAAAAATGCAAAAACAGAAGTTTAACACCTTCAAAAAATTCAATGAAGTTAAACAAATTTTAAAATGATAAAATTTACGTGCAACACAAGAAAAATACTAAATTTTCATGTCGTACTCAAAATACTACGTAATTGAAGACTAACACACACAAATTTCAATTTTTTCAAAACATTCTTGAAAATGCAAAAACTGAAGTCTAACGCCTTCAAAAAATTCAATGAAGATATTATTTAAAAAATTGTTAAAATTTAAGTGTAACACAAACAAAATACTCAATTTTAATGTCATACTCAAAATACTCCGTAATTGAAGACTAACACACACAAATTTCAATTTTTTTCAAAAATTTCTTAAAAATGCAAAAACTGAAGTCTACACCTTCAAAAAATTGAATTAAAATATTTTTTAAAAATATATTAAAATTTAATTGTAACACAAACAAAATATACAATTTTTAAGGTCTTACTCAAAATACTCCGTAATTTAAGACTAACACACAGAAATTTCAATTTGTTTTAATAAATTTCTTAAAAATGCAAAAACTGAAGTCTAACACCTTCAAAAAATTGAATTAAGCTATTTTTTAAAAATATATTGAAATTTTAGTGTAGCACAACCGAAATACACAATTTTTATTCCGTACTCAAATTACTCCGTAATTGAATACAAACACACACAAATTTCATTATTTTCACAAATTTCTTAAAAATGCAAAAACTGAAGTCTAACACCTTCAAAAAATTCAATCCAGTTAAACAAATTTTAAAATGATAAAATTTAAGTGTAACACAAGAAACATACTAAATTTTCATGTGGTACTCAAAATACTCCGTAATTGAAGACTAACACACACAAATTTCAATTTTTTCAAAACATTCTTGAAAATGCAAAAACTGTAGTCTAACACCTTCAAAAAATTTAATTTAGACATTTTGTAAAAATATATTAAAATTTAAGTGTAACACAAACAAAATACTCAATTTTCATGTCTTACTCAAAATACTCCGTAATTTAAGACTAACACACAAAAATACTCAATTGTTTTCAAACATTTCTTAAAAATGCAAAAACTGAAGTCTAACTCTTTCAAAAAATTGAATTAAGATATTTTTCAAAAATATATTGAAATTGGAGTGTAACACAAGCAAAATAATCAATTTTTATTTCATACTCAAATTACTGGGTAATTGAAGACTAACACACACAAATTTCAATTTTTTCCAAAATTTTCTTAAAAATGCGAAAACTGAAGTCTAACACCTTCAAAAAATTGAATTTAGATAGTTTTTAAAAATATATTGAGATTTGATCGTACCACCAAAAAAATACTCAATTTGTATTGTGTACTCAAATTACTTCGTAATTGAAGACTAACACACACAAATATCAGTTTTTTCAAAATTTTCATAAAAATGCAAAAACAGAAGTCTAACACCTTCAAAAAATAGAATTAAGATAAAAAAAATTTAAAAAGATAAAATTTAAGTGTAACACAAGCAAAATACTAAATTTTCATGTCGTACTCAAAATACTCCGTAATTGAAGACTAACACACACAAGTTTCAATTTTTTCAAAACATTCTTAAAAATGCAAAAACTGTAGTCTAACACCTTAAAAAAATTGAATTTAGATAGTTTTTAAAAATATATTAAAATTTGAGCGTAACACCAGAAAAAAACTCAATTTTATTCCGTAATCAAATTACTTCGTAATTGAAGACTAACACACACAAAATTCATTACTTTCAAAAATTTCTTAAAAATGCAAAAACAGAAGTCTAACACCTTCAAAAAATTTAATTAAGTTAAACAAATTTAAAAATAATAAAATTTAAGTGTAACACAAGAAAAATACTAAATTTTCATGTCGTACTCAAAATACTCCGTAATTGAAGACTAACACACACAAATTTCAATTTTGTCAAAACATTCTTGAAAATGCAAAAACTGAAGTCTAACACATTCAAAAAATTCAACGAAGATATTATTTAAAAAAATGTTAAAATTTAAGTGTAACAGAAACAAAATACTCAATTTCCATGTCTTACTCAAAATACTCCGTAATTGAGTACTAACACACACAAATTTCAATTTGTTTCAAAAATTTCCTAAAAATGCAAAAACTGAAGTCTAGCACCTTCAAAAAATTGAATTAAGATATTTTTCAAAAATATATTGAAATTAGAGTGTAACACAAACAAAATACTCAATTTTTATTTTGTACTCAAATTACTGCGTAATTGAAGACAAACACACACAAATTTCAATTTTTTTCAATTTTTTTTAAAAAATGCGAATACTGAAGTCTAACACATTAAAAAAATTGAATTAATATATTTTTTGAAAATATATTAAAATTTGAGTGTAACACAAGAAAAATACTTAATTCGTATTATGTACTCAAATTACTCCGTAATTGAAGACTAACACACACAAATTTCAGTTTTTTGAAAATTTTCTTAAAAATGCAAAAACAGAAGTCTAACACCTTCAAAAAATACAATTAAGATAAACAAATTTTAAAATGATAAAATTTAAGTGTAACACAAGGAAAATACTAAATTTTCATGTCGTACTAAATATACTCCGTAATTGAAGACTAACACACACAAATTTCAATTTTTTCAAAACATTCTTAAAAATGCAAAAACTGTAGTCTAACACCTTCATAAAATTGAATTTAGATAGTTTTTAAAAATATATTAAAATTTAAGCGTAACACCAGAAAAATATTCAATTTTTATTCCGTACTCAAATTACTCCGTAATTGAAGACTAACACACACGCAAATTTCAGTTTTTTAAAAATTTTCTTAAAAATGCAAAAACAGAAGTCTAACACCTTCAAAAAATACAATTAAGATAAAAAAAATTTAAAACAATAAAATTTAAGTGTAACACATGCAAAATACTAAATTTACATGTCGTACTCAAAATACTCCGTAATTGAGGACTAACACACACAAATTTCAATTTTTTCAAAACATTCTTAAAAATGCAAAAACTGTAGTCTGACACCTTCATAAAACTGATTTTTAATAGTTTTTAAAAATATTTTAAAATTTGAGCGTAACACCAGAAAAATACTTAATTTTATTCCGTACTCAAATTACTCCGTAATTGAAGACTAACACACACAAATTTCATTATTTTGAAAAAATTCTTAAAAATGGAAAAACAGAAGTCTAACACCTTCAAAAAATTAAATTAAGTTAAACAAATTTTAAAATGATAAAATTTACGTCCAACACAAGAAAAATACTAAATTTTCATGTCGTACTCAAAATACTACGTAATTGAAGACTAACACACACAAATTTCAATTTTTTCAAAACATTCTTGAAAATGCAAAAACTGAAGTCTAACGCCTTCAAAAAATTCAATGAAGATATTGTTTAAAAAAATTTTAAAATTTAAGTGTAACACAAACAAAATACTCAATTTTCATGTCGTACTAAAAATACTCCTTAATTGAAGACTAATACACACAAATTTCAATTTTTTTCAAAAATTTCTTAAAAATGCAAAAACTAAAGTCTAACCACTTCAAAAAATTGAATTAAGATATTTTGTAAAAATATATTAAAATTTAAGTGTAACACAAAAAAATACTCAATTTTTATGTCTTTCTCAAAATACTCCGTAATTTAAGACTAACACACACAAATTTCAATTTTTTTAAAAAATTTCCTAAAAATGCAAAAACTGAAGTCTAACACCTCCAGAAAATTCAATGAAGATCTTAATTAAAAAAATGTTAAAATTAAAGTATAACACAAACAAAATACTCAATTTTCATGTCGTACTCAAAATACTCCGTAATTGAAGACCAACACACACAAATTCCAATTTTTTTTAAAAATTTCTTAAAAATGAAAAAACTGAAGTCAAACACCTTCAAAAAATTGAATTAAAATTTTTTTTGAAAATATATTGAAATTAGAGTGTAAAAAAAGCAAAATACTAAATTTTTATTTCGTACTCAAATTACTGCGTAATTCAAGACTAACACACACAGAAATTTCAATTTTTTTCAAAATTTCTTAAAAATGCGAAAACTGAAGTCTAACACCTTCAAAAAATTCAATTAATATATTTTTTGACAACATATTAAAATTTGAGTGTAACACAAGAAAAATACTTAATCTGTATTATGTACTCAAATTACTCCGTAATTAAAGACTAAGATACACAAATTTCAGTTTTTTCAAAATTTTCTTAAAAATGCAATTAAGATAAAAAAAAATTAAAACGATAAAATTTAAGTGTAACACAAGCAAAATACTAAATTTTCATGTCGTACTCAAAATACTACGTAATTGAAGACTAACACACAGAAATTTTAATTTTTTCAAAACATTCTTCAAAATGCAAAAACCGAAGTCTAACGCCTTCAAAAAATTCAAAGAAGATATTGTTTGAAAAAATGTTAAAATTTAAGTGTAACACAAACAAAATACTCAATTTTCATGTCGTACTAATTATACTCCGTAATTGAAGACTAATACACACAAATTTCAATTTTTTTCAAAAATTTCTTAAAAATGCAAAAACTGAAGTCTAACAACTTAAAAAAATTGAATTAAGATATGTTGTAAAAATATATTAAAATTTAAGTGTAACACAAACAAAATACTCAATTTTTAAGTGTTACTCAAAATACTCCGTAATTTAAGACTAACACACACAAATTTCAATTTTTTTCAAAAATTTCTTAAAAATGCAAAAACTGAAGTCTAACACCTCCAGAAAATTCAATGAAGATATTTTTTAAAAAAATGTAAAAATTAGTGTGTAACACAAACAAAATACTCAATTTTCATGTCGTACTCAAAATACTCCGTAATTGAAGACTAACACACACAAATTTCAATTTTTTTTAAAACTTTCTTCAAAATGCAAAAACTGAAGTCTAACACCTTCAAAAAATTGAATTAAGATATTTTCTAAAAATATATGAAAATTTAAGTCTAACACAAACAAAATACTCAATTTTGACGTCTTACTCAAAATACTCCGTAATTTAAGACTAACACACATAAATTTCAATTTTTTTCAAAAATTTCTTAAAAATGCAAAAACTGAAGTCTAACCTTCAAAAAATTGAATTAATATATTTTTAGAAAATATATTGAAATTAGAGTGTAACACAAGCAAAATACTAAATTTTTATTTCGTACTCAAATTATTGCGTAATTCAAGACTAACACACACATAAATTTCAATTTTTTTAAAAAATTTCTTAAAAATGCGAAACCTGAAGTCTAACACCTTCAAAAAATTGAATTAATATATTTTTTGAAAATATATTAAAATTTGAGTGTAACACAAGAAAAATACTTAATTTGTATTATGTACTCAAATTACTCAGTAATTGAAGACTAACTCACACAAATTTCAGTTTTTTCAAAATTTTCTTAAAAATGCAAAAACAGAAGTCTAACACCTTCAAAAAAATAAAATTAAGATAAAAAAAATTTAAAACGATAAAATTTAAGTACAACACAAGCAAAGTACTAAATTTTCGTGTCGCACTCAAAATACTCCGTAATTGAAGACTAACACACACAAATTTCAATTTTTTCAAAACATTCTTAAAAATGCAAAAACTGTAGTCTAACACCTTCAAAAAATTGAATTTAGATATTTTATAAAAATATATTAAAATTTAAGTGTAACACAAACAAAATACTCAATTTTCACGTCTTACTCAAAATACTCCGTAATTTAAGACCAACACACCGAAATTTCAATTTTTTTCAAAAATTTCTTAAAAATGCAAAAACTGAAGTCTAACACCTTAAAAAAATTGATTTAAGATAATTTTTAAAAATATATTGAAATTAGAGTGTAACACAAGCAAAATACTCAATTTTTATTTCGTACTCGAATTAATGCGTAATTGAAGACTAACACACACAAATTTCAATTGTTTTCAAAAATTTCTTAAAAATGCGAAAACTGAAGTCTAACACCTTCAAAAAATGGAATTAATATATTTTTTGAAAATATATTAAAATTTGACTGTAACACAAGAAAAATACTTAATTTGTATTATGTAATCAAATTACTCCCTAATTGAAGACTAACACACAAATTTCAGTTTTTTCAAAATTTTCTTAAAAATGCAAAAACAGAAGTCTAACACCTTCAGAAAATACAATTAAGATAAAAAAAATTTAAACCAATAAAATTTAAGTGTAACACAAGCAAAATACTAACTTTTTATGTCGTACTCAAAATACTCCGTAATTGAAGACTAACACACACAAATTTCAATTTATTCAAAACATTCTTAAAAATGCAAAAACTATAGTCTAACACCTTCAAAAAATTGAATTTAGATAGTTTATAAAAATATATTAAAATTTGAGCGTAACACCAAAAAAATGCTAAAAATTGAATGAAGATATTTTCTAAAAATACATGAAAATTTAAGTGTAACACAAATAAAATACTCAATTTTGACGTCTTACTCAGAATACTCCGTAATTTAAGACTAACACACATAAATTTCAATTTTTTTTAAAAATTTCTTAAAATATCAAAAACTGAAGTCTAACACCTTCAAAAAATTGAATTAAGATATTTTTTGAAAATATTTTGAAATTAGAGTGTAACACAAGCAAAATACTAAATTTTTATTTCGTACTCAAATTACTGCGTAATTCAAGACTAACAAACACAGAAATTTCAATTTTTTTCAAAAATTTCTTAAAAATGCGAAAACTGAAGTCTAACACCTTCAAAAAATTGAATTTAGATATTTTGTAAAAATATATTAAAATTTAAGTGTAACACAAACAAAGTACTCAATTTTCACGTCTTACTCAAAATACTCCGTAATTTAAGACTAACATACAGAAATTTCAATTGTTTTCAAAATATTTCTTAAAAATGCAAAAACTGAAGTCTAACACCTTAAAAAAATTGGATTAAGATAATTTTTAAAAATATATTGAAATTAGAGTGTAACACAACCAAAATACTCAATTTTTATTTCGTACTCGAATTACTGCGTAATTGAAGACTTAACACACACAAATTTCAATTTTTTTCACACATTTCTTATAAATGCGAAAACTGAAGTCTAACACCTTCAAAAAATGGAATTAATATATTTCTAGAAAATATATTAAAATTTGAGTGTAACACAAGAAAAATACTTAATTTGTATTATGTAATCAAATTACTCCGTAATTGATGACTAACACACACAAATTTCAGTTTTTTCAAAATTTTCTTAAAAATTCAAAAACAGAAGTCTAACACCTTCAAAAAATACAATTAAGATAAAAAAGATTTAAAACGATAAAATTTAAGTGTAACACAAGCAAAATACTAAATTTTCATGTCGTACTCAAAATACTCCGTAATTGAAGACTAACACACACAAATTTCAATTTATTCAAAACATTCTTAAAAATGCAAAAACTATAGTCTAACACGTTCAAAAAATTGAATTTAGATAGTTTATAAAAATATATTAAAATTTGAGCGTAACACCAAAAAAATGCTAAAAATTGAATGAAGATATTTTCTAAAAATAAATGAAAATTTAAGTGTAACACAAATAAAATACTCAATTTTGACGTCTTACTCAAAATACTCCGTAATTTAAGACTAACACATATAAATTTCAATTTTTTTTAAAAATTTCTTAAAAATGCAAAAACTGAAGTCTAACACCTTCAAAAAATTGAATTAAGATATTTTTTGAAAATATATTGAAATTAGGGTGTAACACAAGCAAAATACTAAATTTTTATTTCGTACTCAAATTACTGCGTAATTCAAGACTAACAAACACAGAAATTTCAATTTTTTTCAATTTTTTTTTAAAAATGCGAATACTGAAGTCTAACACCTTCAAAAAATTGAATTAATATATTTTTTGAAAATATATTAAAATTTGAGTGTAACACAAGAAAAATACTTAATTTGTATTATGTACTCTAACACACACAAATTTCAGTTTTTTCAAAATTTTCTTGAAAATGCAAAAACAGAAGTCTAACACCTTCAAAAAAATGCAATTAAGATAAAAAAAATTTAAAACGAAAAAATTTATGTGTAACACAAGCAAAATACTAAATTTTTATTTCGTACTCAAATTACTGCGTAATTCAAGACTAACAAACACAGAAATTTCAATTTTTTTCAAAAATTTCTTAAAAATGCGAAAACTGAAGTCTAACACCTTCAAAAAATTGAAATTAGATATTTTATAAAAATATATTAAAATTTAAGTGTAACACAAACAAAATACTCAATTTTCACGTCTTACTCAAAATACTCCGTAATTTAAGACTAACACACAGAAATTTCAATTTTTTTCAAAATATTTCTTAAAAATGCAAAAACTGTAGTCTAACACCTTCAAAGAATTGAATTTAGATAGTTTATAAAAATATATTAAAATTTGAGCGTAACACCAAAAAAATGCTAAAAATTGAATGAAGATATTTTCTAAAAATAAATGAAAATTTAAGTGTAACACAAATAAAATACTCAATTTTGACGTCTTACTCAAAATACTCCGTAATTTAAGACTAACACACATAAATTTCAATTTTTTTAAAAAATTTCTTAAAAATGCAAAAACTGAAGTCTAACACCTTCAAAAAATTGAATTAAGATATTTTTTGAAAATATATTGAAATTAGAGTGTAACACAAGCAAAATACTAAATTGTTATTTCGTACTCAAATTACTGTGTAATTCAAGACTAACAAACACAGAAATTTCAATTTTTTTCAAAAATTTCTTAAAAATGCGAAAACTGAAGTCTAACACCTTCAAAAAATTGAATTTAGATATTTTATAAAAATATATTAAAATTTAAGTGTAACACAAACAAAATACTCAATTTTCACGTGTTACTCAAAATACTCCGTAATTTAAGACCAACACACCGAAATTTCAATTTTTTTCAAAATATTTCTTAAAAATGCAAAAACTGAAGTCTAACACCTTAAAAAAATTGAATTAAGATAATTTTTAAAAATATATTGAAATTAGAGTGTAACACAAGCAAAATACTCAATTTTTATTTCGTACTCGAATTACTGCGTAATTGAAGACTAACACACACAAATTTCAATTTTTTTCACACATTTCTTAAAAATGCGAAAACAGAAGTCTAACACCTTCAAAAAATGGAATTAATATATTTCTAGAAAATATATTAAAATTTGAGTGTAACACAAGAAAAATACTTAATTTGTATTATGTAATCAAATTACTTCGTAATTGAAGACTAACACACACAAATTTCAGTTTTTTCAAAATTTTCTTAAAAATGCAAAAACAGATGTCTAACACCTTCAAAAAATACAATTAAGATATTTTTTGAAAATATATTGAAATTAGAGTGTAACACAAGCAAAATACTAAATTTTTATTTCGTACTCAAATTACTGCGTAATTCAGGACTAACAAACACAGAAATTTCAATTTTTTTCAAACATTTCTTAAAAATGCGAAACCTGAAGTCTAACACCTTCAAAAAATACAATTAAGATAAAAAAGATTTAAAACGATAAAATTTATGTGTAACACAAGCAAAATACTAAATTTTCATGTCGTACTCAAAATACTCCGTAATTGAAGACTAACACACACAAATTTCAATTTATTCAAAACATTCTTAAAAATGCAAAAACTATAGTCTAACACCTTCAAAAAATTGAATTTCGATAGTTTATAAAAATATATTAAAATTTGAGCGTTACACCAAAAAAATGCTAAAAATTGAATGAAGATATTTTCTAAAAATAAATGAAAATTTAAGTGTAACACAAATAAAATACTCAATTTTGACGTCTTACTCAAAATACTCCGTAATTTAAGACTAACACACATAAATTTCAATTTTTTTTAAAAATTTCTGAAAAATGCAAAAACTGAAGTCTAATACCTTAAAAAAATTGAATTAAGATATTTTTTGAAAATATATTGAAATTAGAGTGTAACACAAGCAAAATACTAAATTTTTATTTCGTACTCAAATTACTGCGTAATTCAAGACTAACAAACACAGAAATTTCAATTTTTTTCAAACATTTCTTAAAAATGCGAAACCTGAAGTCTAACACCTTCAAAAAATTGAATTAATATATTTTTTGAAAATATATTAAAATTTGAGTGTAACACAAGAAAAATACTTAATTTGTATTATGTACTCAAATTACTCCGTAATTGAAGACTAACACACACAAATTTCAGTTTTTTCAAAATTTTCTTAAAAATGCAAAAACAGAAGTCTAACACCTTCGAAAAAATGCAATTAAGATAAAAAAAAATTTAAAACGAAAAAATTTATGTGCAACACAAGCAAAATACTAAATTTTCGTGTCGCACTCAAAATACTCCGTAATTGAAGACTAACACACACAAATTTCAATTTTTTGAAAACATTATTAAAAATGCAAAAACTGTAGTCTAACACCTTCAAAAAATTGAATTTAGATATTTTGTAAATATATATTAAAATTTAAGTGTAACACAAACAAAATACTCAATTTTCACGTCTTACTCAAAATACTCCGTAATTTAAGACTAACACACATAAATTTCAATTTTTTTCAAAATATTTCTTAAAAATGCAAAAACTGAAGTCTAACACCTTAAAAATATTGAATTAAGATAATTTTTAAATATATATTGAAATTAGAGTGTAACACAAGCAAAATACTCAATTTTTATTTCGTACTCGAATTACTGCGTAATTGAAGACTAACACAAACAAATTTAAATTTTTTTCAAACATTTCTTAAAAATGCGAAAACTGAAGTCTAACACCTTCAAAAAATGGAATTAATATATTTCTTGAAAATATATTAAAATTTGAGTGTAACACAAGAAAAATAATTAATTTGTATTATGTAATCAAATTACTCCGTAATTGAAGACTAACACACACAAATTTCAGTTTTTTCAAAATTTTCTTAAAAATGCAAAAACAGAAGTCTAACACCTTCAAAAAATACAATTAAGATAAAAAAGATTTAAAACAATTAAATTTAAGTGTAACACAAGCAAAATACTAAATTTTCATGTCGTACTCAAAATACTCCGTAATTGAAGACTAACACACACAAATTTCTATTTATTCAAAACATTCTTAAAAATGCAAAAACTGTAGTCTAACACCTTCAAAAAATTGAATTTAGATAGTTTATAAAAATATATTAAAATTTGAGCGTAACACCAAAAAAATTCAAAAAATTGAATGAAGATATTTTCTAAAATTAAATGAAAATTTAAGTGTAACACAAACAAAATACTCAATTTTGACGTCTTACTCAAAATATTCCGTAATTTAAGACTAACACACATAAATTTCAATTTTTTTTAAAAATTTCTTAAAAATGCAAAAACTGAAGTCTAAACTTCAAAAAATTGAATTAAGATATTTTTAGAAAATATATTGAAATTAGAGTGTAACACAAGCAAAATACTAAATTTTTATTTCGTTCTCAAATTACTGCGTAATTCAAGACTAACACACACAGAAATTTCAATTTTTTTCAAAAATTTCTTAAAAATGCGAAACCTGAAGTCTAACACCTTCAAAAAATTGAATTTAGATATTTTGTAAAAATATATTAAAATTTAAGTGTAACACAAACAAAATACTCAATTTTCACGTCTTACTCAAAATACTCCGTAATTTAAGACTAACATACAGAAATTTCAATTTTTTTCAAAATATTTCTTAAAAATGCAAAAACTGAAGTCTAACACCTTAAAAAATTGAATTAAGATAATTTTTAAAAATATATTGAAATTAGAGTGTAACACAAGCAAAATACTCAATTTTTATTTCGTACTCGAATTACTGCGTAATTGAAGACTAACACACACAAATTTCAATTTTTTTCACACATTTCTTAAAAATGCGAAAACAGAAGTCTAACACCTTCAAAAAATGGAATTAATATATTTCTAGAAAATATATTAAAATTTGAGTGTAACACAAGAAAAATACTTAATTTGTATTATGTAATCAAATTACTCCGTAATTGAAGACTAACACACACAAATTTCAGTTTTTTCAAAATTTTCTTAAAAATGCAAAAACAGATGTCTAACACCTTCAAAAAATACAATTAAGATAAAAAAGATTTAAAACGATAAAATTTAAGTGTAACACAAGCAAAATACTAAATTTTCATGTCGTACTCAAAATACTCCGTAATTGAAGACTAACACACACAAATTTCAATTTATTCAAAACATTCTTAAAAATGCAAAAACTATAGTCTAACACCTTAAAAAAATTGAATTTCGATAGTTTATAAAAATATATTAAAATTTGAGCGTAACACCAAAAAAATGCTAAAAATTGAATGAAGATATTTTCTAAAAATAAATGAAAATTTAAGTGTAACACAAATAAAATACTCCGTAATTTAAGACTCACACACATAAATTTCAATTTTTTTTAAAAATTTCTGAAAAATGCAAAAACTGATGTCTAACACCTTCAAAAAATACAATTAAGATAAAAAATATTTAAAACGATAAAATTTAAGTGTAACACAAGAAAATACTAAATTTTCATGTCGTACTCAAAATACCCCGTAATTGAAGACTAACACACACAAATTTCAATTTATTCAAAACATTCTTAAAAATGCAAAAACTATAGTCTAACACCTTAAAAAAAATTGAATTTCGATAGTTTATAAAAATATATTAAAATTTGAGCGTAACACCAAAAAAATGCTAAAAATTGAATGAAGATATTTTCTAAAAATAAATGAAAATTTAAGTGTAACACAAATAAAATACTCCGTAATTTAAGACTCACACACATAAATTTCAATTTTTTTTAAAAATTTCTGAAAAATGCAAAAACTGAAGTCTAATACCTTCAAAAAATTGAATTAAGATATTTTTTGAAAATATATTGAAATTAGAGTGTAACACAAGCAAAATACTAAATTTTTATTTCGTACTCAAATTACTGCGTAATTCAAGACTAACAAACACAGAAATTTCAATTTTTTTCAAACATTTCTTAAAAATTCGAAACCTGAAGTTTAACACCTTCAAAAAATTGAATTAATATATTTTTTGAAAATATATTAAAATTTGAGTGTAACACAAGAAAAATACTTAATTTGTATTATGTACTAAAATTACTCCGTAATTGAAGACTAACACACACAAATTTCAGTTTATTCAAAATTTTCTTAAAAATGCAAAAACAGAAGTCTAACACCTTCAAAAAATACAATTAAGATAAAAAATATTTAAAACGATAAAATTTAAGTGTAACACAAGAAAATACTAAATTTTCATGTCGTACTCAAAATACTCCGTAATTGAAGACTAACGCACACAAATTTCAATTTATTCAAAACATTCTTAAAAATGCAAAAACTATAGTCTAACACCTTAAAAAAATTGAATTTCGATAGTTTATAAAAATATATTAAAATTTGAGCGTAACACCAAAAAAATGCTAAAAATTGAATGAAGATATTTTCTAAAAATAAATGAAAATTTAAGTGTAACACAAATAAAATACTCCGTAATTTAAGACTCACACACATAAATTTCAATTTTTTTTAAAAATTTCTGAAAAATGCAAAAACTGATGTCTAACACCTTCAAAAAATACAATTAAGATAAAAAATATTTAAAACGATAAAATTTAAGTGTAACACAAGAAAATACTAAATTTTCATGTCGTACTCAAAATACCCCGTAATTGAAGACTAACACACACAAATTTCAATTTATTCAAAACATTCTTAAAAATGCAAAAACTATAGTCTAACACCTTAAAAAAATTGAATTTCGATAGTTTATAAAAATATATTAAAATTTGAGCGTAACACCAAAAAAATGCTAAAAATTGAATGAAGATATTTTCTAAAAATAAATGAAAATTTAAGTGTAACACAAATAAAATACTCCGTAATTTAAGACTCACACACATAAATTTCAATTTTTTTTAAAAATTTCTGAAAAATGCAAAAACTGAAGTCTAATACCTTCAAAAAATTGAATTAAGATATTTTTTGAAAATATATTGAAATTAGAGTGTAACACAAGCAAAATACTAAATTTTTATTTCGTACTCAAATTACTGCGTAATTCAAGACTAACAAACACAGAAATTTCAATTTTTTTCAAACATTTCTTAAAAATTCGAAACCTGAAGTTTAACACCTTCAAAAAATTGAATTAATATATTTTTTGAAAATATATTAAAATTTGAGTGTAACACAAGAAAAATACTTAATTTGTATTATGTACTAAAATTACTCCGTAATTGAAGACTAACACACACAAATTTCAGTTTATTCAAAATTTTCTTAAAAATGCAAAAACAGAAGTCTAACACCTTCAAAAAAATGCAATTAAGATAAAAAAAAATTTAAAACGAAAAAATTTATGTGCAACACAAGCAAAATACTAAATTTTCGTGTCGCACTCAAAATACTCCGTAATTGAAGACTAATACACACAAATTTCAATTTTTTGAAAACATTATTAAAAATGCAAAAACTGTAGTCTAACACCTTCAAAAAATTGAATTTAGATATTTTGTAAATATATATTAAAATTTAAGTGTAACACAAACAAAATACTCAATTTTCACGTCTTACTCAAAATACTCCGGAATTTAAGACTAACACACAGAAATTTCAATTTTTTTCAAAATATTTCTTAAAAATGCAAAAACTGAAGTCTAACACCTTAAAAATATTGAATTAAGATAATTTTTAAAAATATATTGAAATTAGAGTGTAACACAAGCAAAATACTCAATTTTTATTTCGTACTCGAATTACTGCGTAATTGAAGACTAACACACACAAATTTCAATTTTTTTCAAACATTTCTTAAAAATGCGAAAACTGAAGTCTAACACCTTCAAAAAAAGGAATTAATATATTTCTTGAAAATATATTAAAATTTGAGTGTAACACAAGAAAAATAATTAATTTGTATTATGTAATCAAATTACTCCGTAATTGAAGACTAACACACACAAATTTCAGTTTTTTCAAAATTTTCTTAAAAATGCAAAAACAGAAGTCTAACACCTTCAAAAAATACAATTAAGATAAAAAAGATTTAAAACAATTAAATTTAAGTGTAACACAAGCAAAATACTAAATTTTCATGTCGTACTCAAAATACTCCGTAATTGAAGACTAACACACACAAATTTCTATTTATTCAAAACATTCTTAAAAATGCAAAAACTGTAGTCTAACACCTTCAAAAAATTGAATTTAGATAGTTTATAAAAATATATTAAAATTTGAGCGTAACACCAAAAAAATTCAAAAAATTGAATGAAGATATTTTCTAAAAATAAATGAAAATTTAAGTGTAACACAAACAAAATACTCAATTTTGACGTCTTACTCAAAATATTCCGTAATTTAAGAGTAACACACATAAATTTCAATTTTTTTTAAAAATTTCTGAAAAATGCAAAAACTGAAGTCTAACACCTTCAAAAAATTGAATTAAGATATTTTTTGAAAATATATTGAAATTAGAGTGTAACACAAGCAAAATAATAAATTTTTATTTCGTACTCAAATTACTGCGTAATTCAGGACTAACAAACACAGAAATTTCAATTTTTTTCAAACATTTCTTAAAAATGCGAAACCTGAAGTCTAACACCTTCAAAAAATACAATTAAGATAAAACAGATTTAAAACGATAAAATTTATGTGTAATACAAACAAAATACTAAATTTTCATGTCGTACTCAAAATACCCCGTAATTGAAGACTAACACACACAAATTTCAATTTATTCAAAACATTCTTAAAAATGCAAAAACTATAGTCTAACACCTTAAAAAAATTGAATTTCGATAGTTTATAAAAATATATTAAAATTTGAGCGTAACACCAAAAAAATGCTAAAAATTGAATGAAGATATTTTCTAAAAATAAATGAAAATTTAAGTGTAACACAAATAAAATACTCAATTTTGACGTCTTACTCAAAATACTTCGTAATTTAAGACTAACACACATAAATTTCAATTTTTTTTAAAAATTTCTGAAAAATGCAAAAACTGAAGTCTAATACCTTCAAAAAATTGAATTAAGATATTTTTTGAAAATATATTGAAATTAGAGTGTAACACAAGCAAAATACTAAATTTTTATTTCGTACTCAAATTACTGCGTAATTCAAGACTAACAAACACAGAAATTTCAATTTTTTTCAAACATTTCTTAAAAATGCGAAACCTGAAGTCTAACACCTTCAAAAAATTGAATTAATATATTTTTTGAAAATATATTAAAATTTGAGTGTAACACAAGAAAAATACTTAATTTGTATTATGTACTAAAATTACTCCGTAATTGAAGACTAACACACACAAATTTCAGTTTATTCAAAAATTTTTTAAAAATGCAAAAACAGAAGTCTAACACCTTCAAAAAAATGCAATTAAGATAAAAAAAATTTAAAACGAAAAAATTTATGTGCAACACAAGCAAAATACTAAATTTTCGTGTCGCACTCAAAATACTCCGTAATTGAAGACTAACACACACAAATTTCAAATTTTGAAAACATTATTAAAAATGCAAAAACTGTAGTCTAACACCTTCAAAAAATTGAATTTAGATATTTTGTAAATATATATTAAAATTTAAGTGTAACACAAACAAAATACTCAATTTTCACGTCTTACTCAAAATACTCCGTAATTTAAGACTAACACACAGAAATTTCAATTTTTTTCAAAATATTTCTTAAAAATGCAGAAACTGAAGTCTAACACCTTAAAAATATTGAATTAAGATAATTTTTAAAAATATATTGAAATTAGAGTGTACCACAAGGAAAATACTCAATTTTTATTTCGTACTCGAATTACTGCGTAATTGAAGACTAACACACACAAATTTCAATTTTTTTCAAACATTTCTTAAAAATGCGAAAACTGAAGTCTAACACCTTCAAAAAAAGGAATTAATATATTTCTTGAAAATATATTAAAATTTGAGTGTAACACAAGAAAAATAATTAATTTGTATTATGTAATCAAATTACTCCGTAATTGAAGACTAACACACACAAATTTCAGTTTTTTCAAAATTGAGTAACACCAAAAAAATTCAAAAAATTGAATGAAGATATTTATTAAAAATAAATGAAAATTTAAGTGTAACACAAACAAAATACTCAATTTTGACGTCTTACTCAAAATATTCCGTAATTTAAGACTAACACACATAAATTTCAATTTTTTTAAAAAATTTCTTAAAAATGCAAAAACTGAAGTCTAACCTTCAAAAAATTGAATTATGATATTTTTAGAAAATATATTGAAATTAGAGTGTAACACAAGCAAAATACTAAATTTTTATTTCGTTCTCAAATTACTGCGTAATTCAAGACTAACACACACAGAAATTTCAATTTTTTTCAAAAATTTCTTAAAAATGCGAAACCTGAAGTCTAACACCTTCAAAAAATTGAATTTAGATATTTTGTAAAAATATATTAAAATTTAAGTGTAACACAAACAAAATACTCAATTTTCACGTCTTACTCAAAATACTCCGTAATTTAAGACTAACATACAGAAATTTCAATTTTTTTCAAAATATTTCTTAAAAATGCAAAAAATGAAGTCTAACACCTTAAAAAAATTGAATTAAGATAATTGTTAAAAATATATTGAAATTAGAGTGTAACACAAGCAAAATACTCAATTTTTATTTCGTACTCGAATTACTGAGTAATTGAAGACTAACACACACAAATTTCAATTTTTTTCACACATTTCTTAAAAATGCGAAAACAGAAGTCTAACACCTTCAAAAAATGGAATTAATATATTTCTAGAAAATATATTAAAATTTGAGTGTAACACAAGAAAAATACTTAATTTGTATTATGTAATCAAATTACTCCGTAATTGAAGACTAACACACACAAATTTCAGTTTTTTCAAAATTTTCTTAAAAATGCAAAAACAGATGTCTAACACCTTCAAAAAATACAATTAAGATAAAAAAGATTTAAAACGATAAAATTTAAGTGTAACACAAGCAAAATACTAAATTTTCATGTCGTGCTCAAAATACTACGTAATTGAAGACTAACACACACAAATTTCAATTTATTCAAAACATTCTTAAAAATGCAAAAACTATAGTCTAACACCTTCAAAAAATTGAATTTAGATAGTTTATAAAAATATATTAAAATTTGAGCGTAACACCAAAAAAATGCTAAAAATTGAATGAAGATATTTTCTAAAAATAAATGAAAATTTAAGTGTAACACAAATAAAATACTCAATTTTGACGTCTTACTCAAAATACTCCGTAATTTAAGAGTAACACACATAAATTTCAATTTTTTTTAAAAATTTCTGAAAAATGCAAAAACTGAAGTCTAACACCTTCAAAAAATTGAATTAAGATATTTTTTTGAAAATATATTGAAATTAGAGTGTAACACAAGCAAAATACTAAATTTTTATTTCGTACTCAAATTACTGCGTAATTGAAGACTAACAAACACAGAAATTTCAATTTTTTTCAAACATTTCTTAAAAATGCGAAACCTGAAGTCTAACACCTTCAAAAAATACAATTAAGATAAAAAGATTTAAAACGATAAAATTTGAGTGTAACACAAGCAAAATACTAAATTTTCATGTCGTACTCAAAATACTCCGTAATTGAAGACTAACACACACAAATTTCAATTTATTCAAAACATTCTTAAAAATGCAAAAACTATAGTCTAACACCTTCAAAAAATTGAATTTCGATAGTTTATAAAAATATATTAAAATTTGAGCGTAACACCAAAAAAATGCTAAAAATTGAATGAAGATATTTTCTAAAAATAAATGAAAATTTAAGTGTAACACAAATAAAATACTCAATTTTGACGTCTTACTCAAAATACTCCGTAATTTAAGACTAACACACATAAATTTCAATTTTTTTTAAAAATTTCTGAAAAATGCAAAAACTGAAGTCTAACACCTTCAAAAAATTGAATTAAGATATTTTTTGAAAATATATTGAAATTAGAGTGTAACACAAGCAAAATACTAAATTTTTATTTCGTACTCAAATTACTGCGTAATTCCAGACTAACAAACACAGAAATTTCAATTTTTTTCAAACATTTCTTAAAAATGCGAAACCTGAAGTCTAACACCTTCAAAAAATTGAATTAATATATTTTTTGAAAATATATTAAAATTTGAGTGTAACACAAGAAAATTACTTAATTTTTATTATGTACTCAAATTACTCCGTAATTGAAGACTAACACAAACAAATTTCAGTTTTTTCAAAATTTTCTTAAAAATGCAAAAACAGAAGTCTAACACCTTCAAAAAAATGCAATTAAGATAAAAAAAAATTTAAAACGAAAAAATTTATGTGCAACACAAGCAAAATACTAAATTTTCATGTCGCACTCAAAATACTCCGTAATAGAAGACTAACACACACAAATTTCAATTTTTTGAAAACATTATTAAAAATGCAAAAACTGTAGTCTAACACCTTCAAAAAATTGAATTTAGATATTTTGTAAATATATATTAAAATTTAAGTGTAACACAAACAAAATACTCAATTTTCACGTCTTACTCAAAATACTCCGTAATTTAAGACTAACACACAGAAATTTCAATTTTTTTCAAAATATTTCTTAAAAATGCAAAAACTGAAGTCTAACACCTTAAAAAAATTGAATTAAGATAATTTTTAAAAATATATTGAAATTAGAGTGTAACACAAGCAAAATACTCAATTTTTATTTCGTACTCGAATTACTGCGTAATTGAAGACTAACACACACAAATTTCAATTTTTTTCAAACATTTCTTAAAATTGCGAAAACTGAAGTCTAACACCTTCAAAAAATGGAATTAATATATTTCTTGAAAATATATTAAAATTTGAGTGTAACACAAGAAAAATAATTAATTTGTATTATGTAATCAAATTACTCCGTAATTGAAGACTAACACACACAAATTTCAGTTTTTTCAAAATTTTCTTAAAAATGCAAAAACAGAAGTCTAACACCTTCAAAAAATACAATTAAGATAAAAAAGATTTAAAACAATAAAATTTAAGTGTAACACAAGCAAAATACTAAATTTTCATGTCGTACTCAAAATACTCCGTAATTGAAGACTAACACACACAAATTTCAATTTATTCAAAACATTCTTAAAAATGCAAAAACTGTAGTCTAACACCTTCAAAAAATTGAATTTAGATAGTTTATAAAAATATATTAAAATTTGAACGTAACACCAAAAAAATTCAAAAAATTGAATGAAGATATTTTCTAAAAATAAATGAAAATTTAAGTGTAACACAAACAAAATACTCAATTTTGACGTCTTACTCAAAATATTCCGTAATTTAAGACTAACACACATAAATTTCAATTTTTTTAAAAAATTTCTTAAAAATGCAAAAACTGAAGTCTAACCTTCAAAAAATTGAATTAAGACATTTTAGAAAATATATTGAAATTAAAGTGTAACACAAGCAAAATACTAAATTTTTATTTCGTTCTCAAATTACTGCGTAATTCAAGACTAACAAACACAGAAATTTCAATTTTTTTCAAAAATTTCTTAAAAATGCGAAACCTGAAGTCTAACACCTTCAAAAAATTGAATTAATATATTTTTTGAAAATATATTAAAATTTGAGTGTAACACAAGAAAAATACTTAATTTGTATTATGTACTCAAATTACTCAGTAATTGAAGACTAACTCACACAAATTTCGGTTTTTTCAAAATTTTCTTAAAAATGCAAAAACAGAAGTATAACACCTTCAAAAAAGTACAATTAAGATAAAAAAAATTTAAAACGATAAAATTTAAGTGCAACACCAGCAAAGTACTAAATTTTCGTGTCGCACTCAAAATACTCCGTAATTGAAGACTAACACACACAAATTTCAATTTTTTCAAAACATTCTTAAAAATGCAAAAACTATAGTCTAACACCTTCAAAAAATTGAATTTAGATATTTTATAAAAATATATTAAAATTTAAGTGTAACACAAACAAAATACTCAATTTTCACGTCTTACTCAAAATACTCCGTAATTTAAGACCAACACACCGAAATTTCAATTTTTTTCAAAAATTTCTTAAAAATGCAAAAACTGAAGTCTAACACCTTAAAAAAATTGAATTAAGATAATTTTTAAAAATATATTGAAATTAGAGTGTAACATAAGCAAAATACTCAATTTTCACGTCTTACTCAAAATACTCCGTAATTGAAGACTAACACACACAAATTTCAATTGTTTTCAAAAATTTCTTAAAAATGCGAAAACTGAAGTCTAACACCTTCAAAAAATCGAATTAATATATTTTTTGAAAATATATTAAAATTTGAGTGTAACACAAGAAAAATACTTAATTTGTATTATGTACTAAAATTACTCCGTAATTGAAGACTAACACACACAAATTTCAGTTTTATCAAAATTTTCTTAAAAATGCAAAATCAGAAGTCTAACACCTTCAGAAAATACAATTAAGATAAAAAAAATTTAAAACGATAGAATTTAAGTGTAACAAAAGCAAAATACTAAATTTTCATGTCGTACTCAAAATACTCCGTAATTGAAGACTAACACACACAAATTTCAATTTTTTCATAACATTCTTAAAAATGCAAAAACTGTAGTCTAACACCTTCAAAAAATTGAATTTAGATAGTTTATAAAAATATATTAAAATTTGAGCGTAACACCAAAAAAATGAAAAAAATTGAATGAAGATATTTTCTAAAAATATATGAAAATTTAAGTGTAACACAAACAAAATACTCAATTTTGACGTCTTACTCAAAATACTCCGTAATTTAAGGCAAACACACAGAAATTTCAAATTGTTTTTAAAAATTTCTTAAAAATGCAAAAACAGAAGTCTAACACCTTCAAAAAATACTCCTTAATTGAAGACTAACACAAACAAATTTCAATTTTATCAAAACATTCTTAAAAATGAAAAAATTGTAGTCTAACACCTTCATAAACCGGAATTTATATAGTTTTTAAAAATATATTAAAATTTGAGCGTAACAACAGAAAAATACTTAGTTTTATTCCGTACTCAAATTACTCCGTAATTGAAGACTAACACACACAAATTTCATTATTTTCAAAAATTTCTTAAAAATGCAAAAACAGAAGTCTAACAACTTCAAAAAATTCAATTAAGTCAAACAAATTTTAAAATGATAAAATTTAAGTGCAACACTAGAAAAATACTAAATTTTCATGTCGTACTCCAAATACTACGTAATTGAAGACTAACACACACAAATTTCAATTTTTTCAAAACATTCTTGAAAATGCAAAAACTGAATTCCAACGGCTTCAAAAAATTCAATGAAGGTATTGTTTAAAAAAATGTTAAAATTTAAGTGTAACACAAACAAAATACTCAATTTTAATGTCGTACTAAAAATACTCCGTAATTGAAGACTAATACACACAAATTTCAATTTTTTTCAAAAATTTCTTAAAAATGCAAAAACTGAAGTCTAACAACTTCAAAAAATTGAATTAAGATATTTTGTAAAAATATATTAAAATTTAAGTGTAACACAAACAAAATACTCAATTTTTACGTCTTACTCAAAAAACTCCGTAATTTAAGACTAACCCATACAAATTTCAATTTTTTTCAAAAATTTCTTAAAAATGCAAAAACTGAGTCTAACACTTCCAGAAAATTCAATGAAGATATTATTTAAAAAAATGTTAAAATTAGAGTGTAACACAAACAAAATACTCAATTTTCATGTCGTGCTCAAAATACTCTGTAATTGAAGACTAACACACACAAATTTCAATTTTTTCCAAAATTTCTTAAAAATGCAAAAACTGAAGTCTAACACCTTCAAAAAATTGAATTAAGATATTTTCTAAAAATATATGAAAATTTAAGTCTAACACAAACAAAATACTCAATTTTGACGTCTTACTCAAAATACTCCGTAATTTAAGACTAACACACATAAATTTCAATTTTTTTCAAACATTTCTTAAAAATTCAAAAACTGAAGTCTTTTACCTTCAAAAAATTGAATTAAGATATTTTTTGAAAATATATTGAAATTAGAGTGTAACACAAGAAAAATACTAAAATTTTATTTCGTACTCAAATTACTGCGTTATTGAAGACTAACACACACAAATTTCAATTTTGTCAAGACATTCTTGAAAATGTAAAAATTGAAGTCTAACACCTTCAAAAAATTCAAAGAAGGTATTATTTAAAAAAATGTTAAAATTTAAGTGTAACATAAACAAAATACTCAATTTCCATGCCGTACTCAAAATACTCCGTAATTGAAGACTAACACACACAAATTTCAATTTTTTTCAAAAATTTCTTAAAAATGCAAAAACTGAAGTCTAAGACCTTCAAAAAATTGAATTAAGATATTTTCTAAAAATATATGAAAATTTAAGTGTAACACAAACAAAATACCGAATTTTGACGTCTTACTCAAAATACTCCATAATTGAAGACAAACACACACAAATTTCAATTTTTTTCAAAAATTTCTTAAAAATACAAAAACTGAAGTCTAACACCTTCAAAAAATTGAATTAAGATAAAATTTAAGTGTAACACAAGCAAAATACTAAATTTTCATGTCGTACTCAAAATACTCCGTAATTGAAGACTAACACACACAAATTTCAATTTTTTCAAAACATTCTTACAAATGCAAAAACTGTAGTCTAACACCTTCAAAAAATTGAATTTAGATAGTTATTAAAAATATATTAAAATTTGACTGTAACACCAAAAAAATACTCAATTTGTATTATGTACTCAAATTACTCCTCAATTGAAGACTAACACACACAAATTCCAGTTTTTTCAAAATTTTCTTAAAAATGCAAAAACAGAAGTCTAACATCTTCAAAAAATACAATTAATATAAAACAAAATTAAAATGATAAAATTTAAGTGTAACACAAGCAAAATACTAAATTGTCATGTCGTACTCAAAATACTCCGTAATTGAAGACTAACACACACAAATTTCAATTTTTTCAAAACATTCTTAAAAATACAAAAATTGTAGTCTAACACCTTCATAAAATTGAATTTAGATAGTTTTTAAAAATATATTAAAATTTGAGCGGAACACCAGAAATGTACTCAATTTTATTCTGTACTCAAATTACTCAGTAATTGAAGACTAACACACACAAATTTCAATATTTTCAAAAAAATTTTAAAAATGCAAAAACAGAAGTCTAACACCTTCAAAAAATTCAATTAAGTTAAACAAATTTTGAAATGATGAAATTTAAGTGTAACATAAGAAAAATACTAAATTTTCATGTTGTACTCAAAATACTCCGTAATTGAAGACTAACACAAACAAATTTCAATTTTTTCAAAACATTCTTAAAAATGCAAAAATTGTAGTCTAACACCTTCAAAAAATTGAATTTAGATAGTTATTAAAAATATATTAAAATTTGAGCGTAACACCAAAAAAATACTCAATTTGTATTATGTACTCAAATTACTCCGTAATTGAAGATTAACACACACAAATTTCAGTTTTTTCAAAATTGTCTTAAAAATGCAAAAACAGAAGTCTAACACCTTCAAAAAATACAATTAAGATAAAACAAATTTAAAAAGATAAAATTTAAGTGTAACACAAGCAAAATACTAAATTTTCATGTCGTACTCAAAATACTCCGTAATTGAAGACTATCACACAAAAATTTCAATTTCTTTCAAAAATTTCTTAAAAATGCAAAAACTGAAGTCTAACACCTTAAAAAAATTGAATTAAGATATTTTGCAAAAATATATGAAAATTTAAGTGTAACACAAACAAAATACTCAATTTCGACGTCTTACTCAAAATACTCCGTAATTTAAGACTAACACACAGAAATTTCAATTTTTTTCAAAAATTTCTTTAAAATGCAAAAACTGAAGTCACCTTCAAAAAATTGAATTAAGATATTTTTTAAAAATATATTGAAATTAGAGTGTAACACAAGCAAAATAGTAAATTTTTATATCGTACTCAAATTACTGCGTAATTGAATTCTAACACACACAAATTTCAATTTTTTTCAAAAATTTCTTAAAAATGCGAAAACTTAAGTCTAACACCTTAAAAAAATTGAATTAATATAGTTTTTGAAAATATATTAAAATTTGAGTGTAACACAAGAAAAATACTCAATTTGTATTATGTACTCAAATTACTCCGTAATTGAAGACTAACACACAAAAATTTCAGTTTTTTCAAAATTTTCATAAAAATCCAAAAACAGAAGTCTAACACCTTAAAAAAATACAATTAATACAAAAAAAAATTTAAAACGATAAAATTTTAAGTGTAACACAAGCAAAATACTAAATTTTCATGTCGTACTCAAAATACTCCGTAATTGAAGACTAACACACACAAATTTAAACTTTTTCAAAACATTCTTAAAAATTCAAAAATTGTAGTGTAACACCTTCAAAAAATTGAATTTAGATAGTTTTTAAAATTATATTAAAATTTGAGCGTAACACCAAAAAAATACTCAATTTGTATTATGTACTCAAATTACTCCGTAATTGAAGACTAACACACACATATTTCAGTTTTTTTAAAATTTTCTTCAAAATGCAAAAACAGAAGTCTAACACCTTTAAAAAATACAATTAAGATAAAACAAATTTAAAAAGATAAAATTTAAGTGTAACACAAGCAAAATACTAAATTTTCATGTCGTACTCAAAATACTCCGTAATTGAAGACTAACACACAAAAATTTCAATTTTTTCAAAACATTCTTAAAAATGCAAAAGCTGTAGTCTAACACCTTCATAAAATTGAATTTAGATAGTTTTTAAAAAAATATTAAAATTTGAGCGGAACACCAGAAATGCACTCAATTTTATTCTGTACTCAAATTACTCCGTAATTGAAGACTAACACACACAAATTTCAATATTTTCTAAAATTTCTTAAAAATGCAAAAACAGAAGTCTAACACCTTCAAAAAATTCAATTAAGTTAAACAAATTTTGAAATGATAAAATTTAAGTGTAACATAAGAAAAGTACTAAATTTTCATGTCGTACTCAAAATACTCCGTAATTGAAGACTAACACACACAAATTTCAATTTTTTTAAAACATTCTTAAAAATGCAAAAACTGTAGTCTAACACCATCATAAAATTGAATTTAGATAGTTTTTAAAAATATATTAAAATTTGAGGGGAACACCAGAAATGTACTCAATTTTATTCTGTACTCAAATTACTTCGTAATTGAAGACTAACACTAACAAATTTCAATATTTTCAAAAATTTCTTAAAAATGCAAAAACCGAAGTCTAACACCTTCAAAAAATTCAATTAAGTTAAACAAATTTTGAAATGATAAAATTTAAGTGTAACATAAGAAATATACTAAATTTTCATGTCGTACTCAAAATAGTCCGTAATTGAAGACTAACACACACATATTTCAAATTTTTCAAAACAATCTTAAAAATGCAAAAACTGTAGTCTAACACCTACAAAAAATTGAATTTAGATAGTTTTTAAAAATATATTAAAATTTGAGCGGAACACCAGAAATGTACTCAATTTTATTCTGTACTCAAATTACTCCGTAATTGAAGACTAACACACACAAATTTCAATATTTTCAAAAATTTCTTAAAAATGCAAAAACCGAAGTCTAACACCTTCAAAAAATTCAATTAAGTTAAACAAATTTTGAAATGATAAAATTTAAGTGTAACATAAGAAAAATACTAAATTTTCATGTCGTACTCAAAATACTCCGTAATTGAAGACTAACACACACAAATTTCATTTTTCTCAAAACATTCTTAAAAATGCAAAAACTGTAGTCTAACACCTTCAAAAAATTTAATTTAGATAGTTTTTAAAAATATATTAAAATTTGAGCGTAACACCAAAAAAATACTCAATTTGTATTATGTACTCAAATTACTCGGTAATTGAAGACTAACACACACAAATTTCAGTTTTTTCTAAATTTTCTTAAAAATGCAAAAACAGAAGTCTAACATCTTCAAAAAATACAATTACGATAAAACAAATTTAAAAAGATAAAATTTAAGTGTAACACAAGCAAAATATTAAATTTTCATGTCGTACTCAAAATACTCCGTAATTGAAGACTAACACACACAAATTTCAATTTTTTCAAAAATTTCTTAAAAATGCAAAAACAGAAGTCTAACACCTTCAAAAAATTCAATTAAGTTAAACAAATTTTGAAATGATAAAATTTAAGTGTAACACAAGCAAAATACTAAATTTTCATGTCGTACTCAAAATACTCCGTAATTGAAGACTAACACACACAAATTTCAATTTTTTCAAAAATTTCTTAAAAATGCAAAAACAGAAGTCTAACACCATCAAAAAATTCAATTAAGTTAAACAAATTTTGAAATGATAAAATTTAAGTGTAACATAAGAAAAATACTAAATTTTCATGTCGTACTCAAAATACTCCGTAATTGAAGACTAACACACACAAATTTCAATTTTGTCAAAACATTCTTGAAAATGTAAAAACTGAAGTCTAACACCTTCAAAAAACTCAATGAAGATATTAATTAAAAAAATGTTAAAATTTAAGTGTAACACAAACAAAATACTCAATTTCCATGTCGTTCTCAAAATACTCCGTAATTGAAGACTAACACACACAAATTTCAATTTTTTTCAAACATTTCTTAAAAATGCAAAAACTGAAGTCTTAACACCTTAAAAAAATTGAATTAAGACATTTTCTAAAAATATATGAAAATTTAAGTGTAACACAAACAAAATACTCAATTTTGACCTCTTACTAAAAATACTCCGTAATTTAAGACTAACACAGAGAAATTTCAATTTTTTTCCAAATTTTCATAAAAATTCAAAAACTGAAGTCTAACACCTTCAAAAAATTTAATTAATATATTTTTTGAAAATATATTAAAATTTAAGTGTAACACAAGTAAAGTACTAAATTTTCATGTCGTACTCAAAATACTCCGTAATTGAAGACTAACACACACAAATTTCAATTTTGTCAAAACATTCTTGAAAATGTAAAAACAATAGTCTAACACCTTCAAAAAATTCAATGAAGATATTATTTAAAAAAATGTTAAATTTTAAGTGTAACACAAACAAAATACTCAATTTCCATGTTGTACTCAAAATAATCCTTAATTTAAGACTAACACACAGAAATTTCAATTTTTTTCAAAAATTTCTTAAAAATGCTAAAACTGAAGTCACCTTCAAAAAATTGAATTAAGATATTTTTTAAAAATATATTGAAATTAGAGTGTAACACAAGCAAAATACTAAATTTTTATTTCGTACTCAAATTACTGCATAATTGAAGACTAACACACACAAATTTCAATTTTTTTCAAAAATTTCTTAAAAATGCGAAAACTTAAGTCTAACACCTTAAAAAAATTGAATTAATATATTTTTTGAAAATATATTAAAATTTGAGTGTAACATAAGAAAAATACTTAATTTGTGTTATGTACTCAAATTACTCCGTAATTGAAGACTAACACACACAAATTTCAGTTTTTTCAAAATTTTCATAAAAATCCAAAAACGGAAGTCTAACACCTTCAAAAAATACAATTAAGATAAAAAAAATTTAAAACGATAAAATTTAAGTGTAACACATGCAAAATACTAAATTTTCATATTGTACTCGAAATACTCCGTAATTGAAGACTAACACACACAAATTTCAATTTTTTGAAAACATTCTTAAAAATGCAAAAACTGTACTCTAACACCTTCAAAAATTTTAATTTAGATAGTTTTTAAAAATATATTAAAATTTGAGCGTAACACCAAAAAAATACTCAATTTGTATTATCTTCTCAAATTACTCCGTAATTGAAGACTAACACACACAAATTTTAGTTTTTTCAAAATTTTCTTAAAAATGCTAAAACAGAAGTCTAACACCTTCAAAAAGTACAATTAAGATAAAAAAAATTTTAAAAAGATAAAATTTGAGTGTAACACTAGCAAAATACTTAATTTTCATGTCGTACTCAAAATACTCCGTAATTGAAGACCACAAATTTCAATTTTTTCAAAACATGCTTAAAAATACAAAAACTGTAGTCTAACACCTTCATAAAATTGAATTTAGATATATCTTAGAAATATAATAAAATTTGAGCGTAACACCAGAAAAATACTCAATTTTATTCCGTACTCAAATTACTCCGTAATTGAAGACTAATACACACAAATTTCATTATTTTCAAAAATTTCTTAAAAATGCAAAAACAGAAGTCTAACACCTTCAAAAAATTCAATTAAGTTGAACAAATTTTCAAATGATAAAATTTAAGTGTAACACAAGCAAAATACTAAATTTTCATGTCGTACCCAAAATACTCGGTAATTGAAGACTAACACACACAAATTTCAATTTTTTCAAAACATTCTTGAAAATGCAAAAACTGAAGTCCGCCTCCAAAAAATTCAATGATGATATAATTTAAAAAAATGTTAAAATTTAAGTGTAACTCAAACAAAATACTCAATTTTCAAGTCGTACTCAAAATACTCCATAATTGGAAACTAACACACACAAATTTTAAATTGTTTCAAAAATATCTTAAAAATTCAAAAACTGAAGTCTAAGACCTTCAAAAAATTGAATTAAGATATTTTCTAAAAATATATGAAAATTTAAGTGTAACACAAACAAAATACTCAATTTTGACGTCTTACTCAAAATACTCCGTAATTTATGACTAACACACAGAAATTTCAATATTTTTCAAAACTTTCTTAAAAATACAAAAACTGAAGTCTGACACCTTCAAAAAATTCAATTAAGATATTATTTAAAAAAATGTTAAAATTTAAGTGTAACACAAACAAAATACTCAATTTCCAGGTCGTACTCAAAATACTCCGTAATTGAAGACTAACACAAACAAATTTTAATTTTTTTCAAACATTTCATAAAAATGCGAAAACTGAAGTCTAACACCTTAAAAAAATTTAATTAATATATTTTTTGAAAATATATTAAAATTTGAGTGTAACACAAGAAAAATAATTAATTTGTATTAAGTACTCAAATTACTCCGTAATTGAAGACTAACAAACACAAATTTCAGTTTTTTCAAAATTTTCTTAAAAATGCAAAAACAGAAGTCTAACACCTTCAAAAAATACAATTAAGATAAAAAAAATTTAAAACGATAAAATTTAAGTGGAACACAAGCAAAATACTAAATTTTCATGTCGCACTAAAAATACTCCGTAATTGAAGACTAACACACACAAATTTCAATTTTTTCAAAACATTGTTAAAACTGCAAAAACTGTAGTCTAACAACTTCATAAAATTGAATTTAGATAGTTTTTAAAAATATATTAAAATTTGAGCGTAACGCCAGAAAAATATTCAATTTTTATTCCATACTCAAATTACTCCGTAATTGAAGACTAACACAAACAAATTTCAGTTTTTTCAAAACTTTCTTAAAAATGCAAAAATAGAAGTCTAACACCTTCAAAAAATACAATTAAGATAAAAAAAAATTTAAAACAATAAAATTTAAGTGTAACACAAGCAAAATACTAATTTTTCATGTCGTACTCAAAATACTCCGTAATTGAAGACTAACACACACAAATTTCAATTTTTTCAAAACATTCTTAAAAATGCAAAACGGTAGTCTAACACCTTCATAAAATTGAATTTAGATATATTTTAAAAATATAATAAAATTTGAGCGTAACACCAGAAAAATACTCAATTTTATTCCGTACTCAAATTATTCCGTAATTGAAGACTAATACACACAAATTTCATTATTTTCAAAAATTTCATAAAAATGCAAAAACAGAAGTCTAACACCTTCACAAAATTCAATTAAGTTAAACAATTTTCAAATGATAAAATTTAAGTGTAACACAAGAAAAATACTAAATTTCCATGTCGTACTCAAAATACTCCGTAATCGAAGACTAACACACACAAATTTAAATTTTTTCAAAACATTCTTGAAAATTCAAAAACTGAAGTCTAACGCCTCCAAATAATTCAATGAAGATATTATTTAAAAAAATGTTAAAATTTAAGTGTAACACAAACAAAATACTCAATTTTCATGTCGTACTCAAAATACTCCGTAATTGAAGACTAATACACACCAATTTCAATTTTTTTAAAAAATTTGTTAAAAATGCAAAAACTGAAGTCTAACACCTTCAAAAAATGGAATTAAAATATTTTGTGAAAATATATTAAAATTTAAGTGTAACACAAACAAAATACAAAATTTTCATGTCTTACTCAAAATTCTACGTAATTTAAGACTAACACACACAAATTGCAATTTTTTTCAAAAATTTCTTAAAAATGCAAAAACTGAAATCTGACACCTCCAAAAAATTCAATGAAGATATTATTTAAAAAAATGTTGAAATTAGAGTGTAACACAAACAAAATACTCAATTTTCATGTCGTACTCAAAATACTCCGTAATTGAAGACTAACACACACAAATATCAATTATTTTCAAAAATTTCTTAAAAATGCAAAAACTGAAGTCCTTCAAAAAATTGAATTAAGATATTTTCTAAAAATATATGAAAATTTAAGTGTAACACAAACAAAATAACCAATTTTGACGTCTTACTCCAAATACTCCGTAATTTAAGACTAACACAAAGAAATTTCAATATTTTTCAAAAATTTCTTAAAAATACAAAAACTGAAGTCTAACACCTTCAAAAAATTGAATTAAGATATTTTTTAAAAATATATTGAAATTTGAGTGTAACACAAGCAAAATACTCAATTTTTATTTCGTACTCAAATAACTGCGTAATTGAAGACTAACACACACAAATTTAAATTTTTTCAAATTTTTCTTAAATATGCAAAAACAGAATTCTAACACCTTCAAAAAATACAATTAAGATAAAAAAAATTTTAAACGATAAAATTTAAGTGTAACACAAGCAAAAAACTCAATTTTTATTCCGTACTCAAATTACTGCGTAATTGAAGACTTACACACAAAAATTTCTTAAAAATGCGAATGATGAAGTCTAACACCTTAAAAAAATTGAAATAATATATTTTTTGAAAATATATTAAAATTTGAGTGTAACACAAGAAAAATACACAATTTGTATTATGTACTCAAATTACTCCGTAATTGAAGACTAACACACACAAATTTCAGTTTTTTCAAAATTTTCTCAAAAATGAAAAAACAGAAGTCTAACACCTTCAACAAATACAATTAAGATAAACAAAATTTAAAACTATAAAATTTAAGTGTAACACAAGCAAAATACGAAATTTTCATGTCGTACTCAAAATACTACGTAATTGAAGACTAACACACACAAATTTCAATTTTTTCAAAACATTCTTATAAATGCAAAAGCTGTAGACTAACACCTTCAAAAAATTGAATTTAGATATTTTTTAAAATTATATTAAAATTTGAACGTAACACCAGAAAAATACTCAATTTTATTCCATACTCAAATTACTCCGTAATTGAAGACTAACACACACAAATTTCATTATTTTCAAAAATTTCATAAAAATGCAAAAACTGAAGTCTAACACCTTCAAAAAATTCAATTAAGTTAAACAAATTTTAAAATGATAAAATTTAAGTGTAACACAAGAAAAATACTAAATTTTCATGTCGTACTCAAAATACTCCGTAATTGAAGACTAACACACACAAATTTTAATTTTTTCAAAACATTCTTGATAATGCAAAAAACTGAAGTCACCTTCAAAAAATTCCATGAAGATATTATTAAAAAAATGTTAAAATTTAAGTGTAACACAAACAAAATACTCAATTTTCATGTCCTACTCAAAATACTCCGTAATTGAAGACTAACACACACAAATTTCAATTTTTTTCAAAAATTTCTTAAAAATGCAAAAACTGAAGTATAACACCTTCAAAAAATTGAATTAAGATATTTTCTAAAAATATATGAAAATTTAAGTGTAACACAAACAAAATACTCAATTTTGACGTCTTACTCAAAATACTCCGTAATTTAAGACTAACACACAGAAATTTCAATATTTTTCAAACATTTCTTAAAAATACAAAAACTGAAGTCTAACACCTTAAAAAAATTGAATTAAGATATTTTTTAAAAATATATTGAAATTAGAGTGTAACACAAGCAAAATAATAAATTTTTATTTCGTACTCAAATAACTGCGTAATTGAAGACAAACACACATAATTTCAATTTTTCTCAAAAATTTCTTAAAAATGCGAAAACTGAAGTCTAGCACCTTCAAAAAATTTAATTAATATATTTTTTGAAAATATATTAAAATTTGAGTGTAACACAAGAAAATTACTTAATTTGTATTATGTACCCAAATTACTCCGTAATTGAAGACTAACACACACAAATTTTTGTTTTTTCAAAATTTTCTAAAATATGCAAAAACAGAATTCTAACACCTTCAAAAAATACAATTAAGATAAAAAAAAATTAAAACGATAAAATTTAAGTGTAACACAAGCAAAATACGAAATTTTCATGTCGCACTAAAAATACTCCGTAATTGAAGACTTACATACACAAATTTCAGTTTTTTCAAAATTTTCTTAAAAATACAAAAACAGAAGTCTAACACCTTCAAAAAATACAATTAAGATAAACAAAATTTAAAACGATAAAATTTAAGTGTAACACAAGCAATATACGAAATTTTCATGTTGTACTCAAAATACTACGTAATTGAAGACTAACAGACACAAATTTCAATTTTATCAAAACATTCTTAAAAATGAAAAAACTGTAGTCTAACACATTCAAAAAATTGAAATTAGATAGTTTCTAAAAATATATTAAAATTTGAGTGTAACACAAGAAAAATACTAAATTTTCATGTCGTACTCAAAATACCCCGTAATTGAAGACTAACACACACAAATTTCAATTTTTTCAAAACATTCTTGATAATGCAAAAAACTGAAGTCTAACACCTTCAAAAAATTCCATGAAGATATTATTTAAAAAAATGTTAAAATTTAAGTGTAACACAAACAAAATACTCAATTTTCATGTCCTACTCAAAATACTCCGTAAATGAAGACTAACACACACAAATTTCAATTGTTTTCAAAAATTTCTTAAAAATGCAAAAAAAGAAGTCTAACACCTTCAAAAAATTGAATTAAGATATTTTGTAAAAATATATTAAAATTTAAGTGTAACACAAACAAAATATTCAATTTTCATGTCTTACTCAAAATACTCCGTAATTGAAGACTAACACACACAAATTTCAATTTTTTTCAAAAATTTCTTAAAAATGCACAAACTGAAGTCTAACACCTTCAAAAATTTGAATTAAGATATTTTTTAAAAATATATTGAAATTAGTGTGTAACACAAGAAAAATAATCAATTTTTATTCGTTACTCAAATTACTTCGTAATTGAAGACTAACACACACAAATTTCAATTTTTTCAAAACATTCTTAAAAATGCAAACAATGTAGTCTAACACCGTCATAAAATTGAATTTAGATAGTTTTTAAAAATATATTAAAATTTCAGCATAACACCACAAAAATACTCAATTTTTATTCCGTACTCAAATTACTCCGTAATTGAATACTAACGCACACAAATTTCAGTTTTTTCAAAATTTTCTTAAAAATGCAAAAACAGAAGTCTAACAACTTCAAAAAAATACAATTAAGATAAAAAAAATTTAAAAAGATAAAATTTAAGTATAACACAAGCAAAATACTAAATTTTCATGTCATACTCAAAATACTCCGTAATTGAAGACTAACACACATAAATTTCAATTTTTTCAAAACATTCTTAAAAATGCAAAAAATGTAGTCTAACACCTTCAAAAAATTGAATTTAGATAGTTTTTAAAAAAATATTAAAATTTGAGCGTGACACCAGAAAAATAATCAATTTTATTCCGTACTCAAATTACTCCGTAATTGAAGACTAACACACACAAATTTCAATTTTTTTCAAACATTTCTTAAAAATGGGAAAACTGAAGTCTAACACCTTCAAAAAATTGAATTAATATATTTTTTGAAAATATATTAAAATTTGAGTGTAACACTAGAAAAATACTTAATTTGTATTATGTACTCAAATTACTCTGTAATTGCAGACTAACACACACAAATTTCAGTTTTTTTCAAAATTTTCATAAAAATGCAAAAACAGAAGTCTAACACCTTAAAAAAATACAATTAAGATAAAAAAAATTTAAAACGATAAAATTTAAGTGTAACACAAGCAAAATACTAAATTTTCATGTCGTACTCAAAATCCTCCGTAATTGAAGACTAACACACACAAATTTCAATTTTTTCAAAACATTCTTAAAAATGCAAAAACTGTAGTCTACCACCTTCATAAAATTGAATTTCGATAGTTTTAAAAATATTTTTAAATTTGAGCGTAACACCCGAAAAATACTCAATTTTTAATCCGCACTCAAATTACTCCGTAATTGAAGACTAACACACACAAATTTCATTTTTTTTCAAAATTTTCTTAAAAAGGCAAAAACAGAAGTCTAACTCCTTCAAAAAATTCAATTAAGTTGAACAATTTTTAAAATGATAAAATTTAAGTGTAACAAAAGCAAAATACTAAATTTTCATGTCGTACTCAAAATACTCCGTAATTGAAGACTAACACATACAAATTTCAATTTTTTCAAAACATTTTTAAAAATGCAAAAACTCTAGTCTAACACCTTCAAAAAATTGAATTTAGATAGTTTTTAAAAATATATTAAAATTTGAGCGTAACACCAGAAATATACTCAATTTTATTCCGTACTCAAATTACTCCGTAATTGAAGACTAACACACTCAAATTTCTGTTTTTTCAAAATTTTCTTAAAAATGCAAAAACAAAAGTCTAACACGTTCAAAAAATACAATTAAGATAAAAAAAATTTAGAACGATAAAATTTAAGTGTAACACAAGAAAAATACTAAATTTTCATGTCGTACTCAAAACACTCCGTAATTGAAGACTAACACACACAAATTTCAATTTTTTGAAAACATTCTTGAAAATGCAAAAACTGAAGTGTTACACCTTCATAAAATTGAATTTAGATAGTTTTTAAAAATATATTAATATTTGAGCGTAACACCAGAAAACTACTCAATTTTTAATCCGTACTCAAATTACTCCGTAATTGAAGCCTAACACACACAAATTTCAGTTTTTTCAAAATTTTCTCAAAAATGCAAAAACAGAAGTCTAACACCTTAAAAAATTTCAATTAAGTTAAACAAATTTAAAAATGATAAAATTTGAGTGTAACACAAGAAAAATACTAAATTTTCATGTCGTACTCAAAATACTCCGTAATTGAAGACTAACACACACAAATTTCAATTTTTTCAAAACATTCTTAAAAATGCAAAAACTGAAGTCTAACACCTTCAAAATTTTCCATGAAGATATTATTTTAAAAAATGTTAAAATTTAAGTGTAACGCAAACAAGATACTCAATTTTCATGTCGTACTCAATATACGCCGTAATTGAAGACTAACACACACAAATTTTAATTTTTTTCTAAAATTTCTTAAAAATGCAAAAACTGAAGTCTAACACCTTCAAAAAATTGAATTAAGATATTTTGTAAAAATATATTAAAATTTAAGTGTAACACAAACAAAATACTCAATTTTCATGTCTTACTCAAAATACTCCGTAATTTAAGACTATCATACAGAAATTTCATCTTTTTCATAAATTTCTTAAAAATGCAAAAACTGATGTCTAACACCTTCAAAAAATTGAATTAAGATATTTTTTAAAAATATATTGAAATTAGAGTGTAACACAAGCAAAATACTCAATTTGTATTCCGTACTCAAATTAATGCGTAATTGAAGACTAACACATACAAAATTCAATTTTTTTCAAAAATTTCTTAAAAATGCGAAAACTGAAGTCTAACACCTTAAAAAAATAGATTTAATATATTTTTTCAAAATATATTAAAATTTGAGTGTAACACAAGAAAAATACTTAATTTGTATTATGTACTCAAATTACAGTTTTTTCAAAATTTTCTTAAAAATGCAAAAACAGAAGTCTCACAACTTAAAAAATACAATTAAGATAAAAAAAATTTTAAATGATAAAATTTGAGTGTAACACAAGAAAAATACTAAATTTTCATCTCGTACTCAAAATACTCCGTAATTGAAGACTAACACACACAAATTTCAATTTTTTCAAAACATTCTTGAAAATACAAAAACTAAAGTCTAACACATTCAAAAAGTTCAATGAAGAAATTATTTAAAAATAATTTTAAATTTAAGCGTAACGCAAACAAAATACTCAATTTTCATGGCATACCCAAAATACTCCGTAATTGAAGACTACCATACACAAATTTCAATTTTTTTCAAAACTTTCTTAAAAATGCAAAAACTGAATTCTAACACCTTCAAAAAAATGAATTAAGATATTTTGTAAAAATATATTAAAATTTAAGTGTAACACAAAAAAAATACTCAATTTTCATATCTTACTCAAAATACTCCGTATTTTAAGACTAACACAGAGAAATTTCAATTTTTTTCAAAAATTTCTTAAATATGCAAAAACTGAAGTCTAACACCTTCAAAAAATTTCAAACGATAAAATTTAATTGTAACACAAGCAAAATACAAAATTTTCATGTCGTAATCAGAATACTCCGTAATTGAAGACTAACACACACAAATTTCAATTTTTTCAAAATTTTCTTAAAAATGCAAAAACAGAAGTCTAACACCTTCAAAAAATTCAATTAAGTTAAACAAATTTTAAAATGATAAAATTTAAGTGTAAACAAGAAAATACTAAATTTTCATGTCGTACTCAAAATACTCCGTAATTCAAGACTAACACACACAAATTTCAATTTTTTCAAAATATTCTTAAAAATGCAAAAACTGTAGTCTAACACATTCATAAAATTGAATTTAGATAGTTTTTAAAAAAATATTAAAATTTGAGCGTAACACCAGAAAAATACTCAATTTTTAATACGTACTCAAATTACTCCGTAATTGAAGCCTAACACACAAATTTCATTTTTTTCAAAATTTTCTTAAAAATGCAAAAACAGAAGTCTAACACCTTAAAAAAATTCAATTAAGTTAAACAAATTTTAAAATGATAAAATTTTAGTGTAACACAAGAAAAATACTAAATTTTCATGTCGTAGTCAAAATACTCCGTAATTGAAGACTAACACACAGAAATTTCAATTTTTTCAAAACATTCTTGAAAATGCAAAAACTGAAGTCTAACACATTCAAAAAATTCAATGAAGATATTATTTAAAAAAATGTTAAAATTTAAGCGTAACGCAAACAAAATACTCAATTTTCATGTCATACCCAAAATACTCCGTAATTGAAGACTAACACACACAAATTTCAATTTTTTTCCAAACATTCTTAAAAATGCAAAAACTGAATTCTAACACCTTCAAAAAATTGAATTAAGATATTTTGTGAAAATATATTAAAATTTAAGTGTAACACAAACAAAATACTCAATTTTCATGTCTTACTCAAAATACTCCGTATTTTAAGACTAACACACAGAAATTTCAATTTTCTTCAAAAATTTCTTAAATATGCAAAAACTGAAGTCTAACACCTTCAAAAAATTTAAAACGATAAAATTTAATTGTAACACAAGTAAAATAATAAATTTTCATGTCGTAATCAAAATACTCCGTAATTGAAGACTGACACACACAAATTTCAATTTTTTCAAAACATTCTTAAAAATGCAAAAACTGTAGTCTAACACCTTCAAAAAATTGAATTTAGATAGTTTTCAAAAATATATTTTAAAATTTGAGCGTACCACCAGAGAAATACTCAATTTTTATTCCGTACTCAAATTACTCCGTAATTGAAGACTAACACACACAAATTTCAATTTTTTCAAAACATTCTTGAAAATACAAAAACTGAAGTTTAACACATTCAAAAAGTTCAATGAAGATATTATTTAAAAAAAAAAATTTATTTAAGCGTAACGCAAACAAAATACTCAATTTTCATGGCATACCCAAAATACTCCGTAATTGAAGACTACCACACACAAATTTCAATTTTTTTCAAAACTTTCTTAAAAATGCAAAAACTAAATTCAAACACCTTCAAAATATTGAATTAAGATATTTTGTAAAAATATATTAAAATTTAAGTGTAACACAAAAAAATACTCAATTTTCATATCTTACTCAAAATACTCCGTATTTTAAGACTAACACAGAGAAATTTCAATTTTTTCCAAAAATTTCTTAAATATGCAAAAACTGAAGTCTAACACCTTCAAAAAATTTAAAACGATAAAATTTAATTGTAACACAAGCAAAATACAAAATTTTCATGTCGTAATCAAAATACTCCGTAATTGAAGACTAACACACACAAAATTCAATTTTTTCAAAATTTTCTTAAAAATGCAAAAACAGAAGTCTAACACCTTCAAAAAATTCAATTAAGTTAAACAAATTTTAAAATGATAAAATTTAAGTGTAACACAAGAAAATACTAAATTTTCATGTCGTACTCAAAATACTCCGTAATTGAAGACTAACACACACAAATTTCAATTTTTTCAAAACATTCTAAAAAATGCAAAAACTTTAGTCTAACACATTCATAAAATTGAATTTAGATAGTTTTTAAAAAAATATTAAAATTTGAGCGTAACACCAGAAAAATACTCAATTTTTAATACGTACTCAAATTACTCCGTAATTGAAGCCTAACACACACAAATTTCATTTTTTTCAAAATTTTCTTAAAAATGCAAAAATAGAAGTCTAACACCTTAAAAAAATTCAATTAAGTTAAACAAATTTTAAAATGATAAAATTTGAGTGTAACACAAGAAAAATACTAAATTTTCATGTCGTACTCAAAATACTCCGTAATTGAAGACTAACACACAGAAATTTCAATTTTTTCAAAACATTCTTGAAAATGCAAAAACTGAAGTATAACACATTCAAAAAATTCAATGAAGATATTATTTAAAAAAATGTTTAAGCGTAACGCAAACAAAATACTCAATTTTCATGTCATACCCAAAATACTCCGTAATTGAAGACTAACACACACAAATTTCAATTTTTTTCAAAACAATCTTAAAAATGCAAAAACTGAATTCTAACACCTTCAAAAAATTGAATTAAGATATGTTGTGAAAATATATTAAAATTTAAGTGTAACACAAACAAAATACTCAATTTTCATGTCTTACTCAAAATACTCCGTATTTTAAGACTAACACACAGAAATTTCTATTTTCTTCAAAAATTTCTTAAATATGCAAAAACTGAAGTCTAACACCTTCAAAAAATTTAAAACGATAAAATTTAATTGTAACACAAGGAAAATACTAAATTTTCATGTCGTAATCAAAATACTCCGTAATTGAAGACTAACAAACACAAATTTCAATTTTTTCAAAACATTCTTAAAAATGCAAAAACTGTAGTCTAACACCTTCAAAAAATTGAATTTAGATAGTTTTCAAAAATATATTTTAAAATTTGAGCGTAACACCAGAGAAATACTCAATTTTTATTCCGTACTCAAATTACTCCGTAATTGAAGCCTAACACACACAAATTTCATTTTTTTCTAAATTTTCTTAAAAATGCAAAAACAGAAGTCTAACACCTTCAAAAAATACAATTAAAATAAAAAAAATTTAAAACGATAAAATTTAAGTGTAACACAAGCAAAATACTAAATTTTCATGTCGTACTCAAAATACTCCGTAATTGAAGACTAACACACACAAATTTCAATTTTTTCAAAACATTCTTAAAAATGCAAAAATTGTAGTCTAACACCTTCATAAAATTGAATTTAGATAGTTTTTAAAAATATATTAAAATTTGAGCGTAACACCAAAAAAATACTCAATTTTTATTTCGTACTCAATTTACTCCGTAATTGAAGACTAACACACACAAATTTCATTTTTTTCTAAATTTTCTTAAAAATGCAAAAACAGAAGTCTAACACCTTCAAAAAATACAATTAAGATAAAAAAAATTTAAAACGATAAAATTTAAGTGTAACACAAGTAAAATACTAAATTTTCATGTCGTACTCAAAATACTCCGTAATTGAAGACTAACACACACAAATTTCAATTTTTTCAAAACATTCTTAAAAATGCAAAAACTGTAGTCTAACACCTTCATAAAATTGAATTTAGATAGTTTTTAAAAATATATTAAAATTTGAGCGTAACAACAAAAAAATACTCAATTTTTATTTCGTACTCAATTTACTCCGTAATTGAAGACTAACACACAAAAATTTCAGTTTTTTCAAAATTTTCTTAAAAATGCAAAAGCAGAAGTCTAACACCTTCAAAAAATACAATTAAGATAAAAAAAAAATTAAAACGATAAAATTTAAGTGTAACACGAGAAAAATACTAAATTTTCAAGTCAGTACTCAAAATACTCCGCAATTGAAGACTAACACACACAAATTTCAATTTTTTCAAAACATTTTTGCTAATGCAAAAACTGAAGTCTAACACCTTCAAAAAATTCCATGAAGATATTATTTTAAAAAATCTTAAAATTTAAGTCTAACGCAAACAACATACTCAATTTTCGTGTCGTACTCAATATACTCCATAATTCAAGACTAACACACACAAATTTAAATTTTTTTTAAAAATTTCTTAAAAATGCAAAAACTGAAGTCTAATACCTTCAAAAAATTGAATTAAGATATTTTGTAAAAATATATTAAAATTTAAGTGTAACACAAACAAAATACTCAATTTTCATGTCTTACTCAAAATACTCCGTAATTTAAGACTAACACACAGAAATTTCAATTTTTTTCAAAAATTTCTTAAAAATGCAAAAACTGAAGTCTGACACCTTCAAAAAATTCAATTAAGTTAAACAAATTTTAAAATGATAAAATTTAAGTGTAACACAAGAAAATACTAAATTTTCATGTCGTACTCAAAATACTCCGTAATTGAAGACTAACACACACAAATTTCAATTTTTTCAAAACATTCTTAAAAATGCAAAAACTGTAGTCTAACACATTCATAAAATTGAATTTAGATAGTTTTTAAAAATATATTAAAATTTGAGCGTAACACCAGAAAAATACTCAATTTTTAATAAGTACTCAAATTACTCCGTAATTGAAGACTAACACACACAAATTTAATTTTTTTCAAAATTTTCTTAAAAATGCAAAAACAGAAGTCTAACACCTTAAAAAAATTCAATTAAGTTAAACAAATTTTAAAATGATAAAATTTGAGTGTAACACAAGAAAAATACTAAATTTTCATGTCGTACTCAAAATACTTCGTAATTGAAGACTAACACACAGAAATTTCAATTTTTTCAAAACATTCTTGAAAATGCAAAAACTGAAGTCTAACACATTCAAAAAATTTAATGAAGATATTATTTAAAAAAATGTTAAATTTAAGCGTAACGCAAACAAAATACTCAATTTTCATGTCATACCCAAAATACTCCGTAATTGAAGACTAACACACACAAATTTCAATTTTTTTCAAAACATTCTTAAAAATGTAAAAACTGAATTCTAACACCTTCAAAAAATTGAATTAAGATATTTTTAGAAAATATATTAAAATTTAAGTGTAACACAAACAAAATACTCAATTTTCTTGTCTTACTCAAAATACTCCGTATTTTAAGACTAACACGCAGAAATTTCAATTTTTTTCAAAAATTTCTTAAATATGCAAAAACTGAAGTCTAACACCTGCAAAATATTTAAAAAGATAAAATTTAATTGTAACACAAGCAAAATACTAAATTTTCATGTCGTAATCAAAATACTCCGTAATTGTAGACCAACACACACAAATTTCAATTTTTTCAAAACATTCTTAAAAATGCAAAAAATGTAGTCTAACACCTTCAAAAAATTGAATTTAGATAGTTTTCAAAAATATATTTTAAAATTTGAGCGTAACACCAGAGAAATACTCAATTTTTATTCCGTACTCAAATTACTTCGTAATTGAAGACTAACACAAAAAAATTTCAGTTTTTTCAAAATTTTTCTTAAAAATGCAAAAACAGAAGTCTAACACCTTCAAAAAATTCAATTAAGTTAAAAAAATTTTAAAATGATAAAATTTAAGTGTAACACAAGAAAAATACTAAATTTTCATGTCGTACTCAAAATACTCCGTAATTGAAGACTAACACACACAAATTTCAATTTTTTCAAAACATTCTTCAAAATGCAAAAACTATAGTCTAACACATTCATAATATTGAATTTAGATAGTTTTTAAAAATATATTAAAATTTGAGCGTAACACCAGAAAAATACTCAATTTTTAATCCGTACTCAAATTACTCCATAATTGAAGCCTAACACACACAAATTTCATGTTTTTCAAAATTGTCTTAAAAATGCAAAAACAGAAGTCTAACACCTTAAAAAAATTCAATTAAGTTAAACAAATTTTAAAATGATAAAATTTGAGTGTAACACAAGAAAAATACTAAATTTTCATGTCGTACTGAAAATACTCCGTAATTTAAGACTAACACACACAAATTTCAATTTTTTCAAAACATTCTTGAAAATGCAAAAACTGAAGTCTAACACATTCAAAAAATTCAATGAAGATATTATTTAAAAAAAATTTAAAATTTAAGCGTAACGCAAACAAAATACTCAACTTTCATGTCATACCCAAAATACTCCGTAATTGTAGACTACCACACACAAATTTCAATTTTTTTCAAAACTTTCATAAAAATGCAAAAACTGAATTCTAACACCTTCAAAAAATTGAATTAAGATATTTTGTAAAAATATATTAAAATTTAAGTGTAACACAAAAAAAATACTCAATTTTCATGTCTTACTCAAAATACTCCGTATTTTAAGACTAACACAGAGAAATTTCAATTTTTTTTCAAAAATTTCTTAAATATGCAAAAACTGAAGTCTAACACCTTCAAAAAATTTAAAACGATAAAATTTAATTGTAACACAAGAAAAATACTAAATTTTCAAGTCGTAATCAAAATACTCCGTAATTGAAGACTAACACACACAAATTTCAATTTTTCAAAACATTCTTGAAAATGCAAAAACTAAAGTCTAACATCTTCATAAAATTGAATTTAGATAGTTTTTAAAAATATATTAAAATTTGAGCGTAACACCAGAAAAATACTCAATTTTCAAGTCGTACTCAAAATACTCCGTAATTGAAGACTAACACACACAAATTTCAGTTTTTTCAAAATTTTCTTGAAAATGCAAAAACTGAAGTTTAACAGCTTCATAAAATTGAATTTAGATAGTTTTTAAAAATATATTAAAATTTGAGCGTAACACCAGAAAAATACTCAATTTTCAAGTCGTACTCAAAATACTCCGTAATTGAAGACTAACACACAAAAATTTCAATTTTTCCAAAACATTATTGAAAATGCAAAAACTGAAGTCTTAACACATTCAAAAAATTCAATGAAGATATTATTTAAAAAAATGTTAAAATTTAAGCGTAACACAAACAAAATACTCAATTTTCATGTCATACCCAAAATACTCCGGAATTGAAGACTAACACACACAAATTTCAATTTTTTTCAAAAATTTCTTAAAAATGCAAAAACTGAATTCTAACACCTTCAAAAAATTGAATTAAGATATTTTGTAAAAATATATTAAAATTTATGTGTAACACAAACAAAATACTCAATTTTCATGTCTTACTCAGAATACTCCGTATTTTAAGACTAACAAACAGAAATTTCAATTTTTTTCAAAAATTTCTTAAATATGCAAAAACTGAAGTCTAACACCTTCAAAAAATTTAAAACGATAAAATTTAATAGTAACACAAGCAAAATACTAAATTTTCATGTCGTACTCAAAATACTCCGTAATTGAAGACTAACACACACAAATTTCAATTTTTTTCAAAACATTCTTAAAAATTCAAAAACTGTAGTCTAACACCTTCAAAAAATTGAATTTAGATAGTTTTCAAAAAAAAAATTTTAATTTGAGCGTAACACCAGAGAAATACTCAAATTACTCCGTAATTGAAGACTAACACACAATAATTTCAGTTGTTTCAAAATTTTCTTAAAAATGCAAAAACAGAAGTCTAACACCTTCAAAAAATTCAATTAAGTTAAACAATTTTTAAAATGATAAAATTTAAGTGTAACACAAGAAAAATACTAAATTTTCATGTCGTACTCAAAATACTCCGTAATTGAAGACTAACACACACAAATTTCAATTTTTTCAAAACATTCTTAAAAATGCAAAAATTGTAGTCTAACACATTCATAAAATTGAATTTCGATAGTTTTTAGAAATATATTAAAATTTGAGCGAAACACCAGAAAAATACTCAATTTTTAATCCGTACTCAAATTACTCCGTAATTGAAGCCTAACACACACAAATTTCAGTTTTTTCAAAATTTTCTTAAAAATGCAAAAACAGAAGTCTAACACCTTAAAAAATTTCAATTAAGTTAAACAAATTTTAAAATGATAAAATTTGAGTGTAACACAAGAAAAATACTAAATTTTCATGTCGTACTCAAAATACTCCGTAATTGAAGACTAACACACACAAATTTCAATTTTTTCAAAACATTCTTAAAAATGCAAAAACTGAAGTCTAACACCTTCAAAATTTTCCATGAAGATATTATTTTAAAAATGTTAAAATTTAAGTGTAACGCAAACAAGATACTCAATTTTCATGTCGTACTTAATATACGCCGTAATTGAAGACTAACACACACAAATTTTAATTTTTTTCAAAAATTTCTTAAAAATGCAAAAACTGAAGTCTAACACCTTCAAAAAATTGAATTAAGATATTTTGTTAAAATATATTAAAATTTAAGTGTAACACAAACAAAATACTCAATTTTCATGTCTTACTCAAAATACTCCGTAATTTAAGACTAACACACAGAAATTTCATTTTTTTCAAAAATTTCTTAAAAATGCAAAAACTGAAGTCTAACACCTTCAAAAAATTGAATTAAGATATTTTTTAAAAATATATTGAAATTAGAGTGTAACACAAGCAAAATACTCAGTTTGTATTCCGTACTCAAATTAATGCGTAATTGAATACTAACACACACAAATTTCAATTTTTTTCAAAAATTTCTTAAAAATGCGAAAATTGAAGTCTAACGCCTTAAAAAAATAGAATTAATATATTTTTTGAAAATATATTAAAATTTCAGTGTAACCCAAGAAAAATACTTAATTTGTATTATGTACTCAAATTACTCCGTAATTGAAGACCAACACACACAAATTTCAATTTTTTCAAAATTTTCTTAAAAATGCAAAAACAGACGTCTAACAACTTAAAAAATACAATTAAGATAAAAAAAAATTAAAACGATAAAATTCAACTGTAACACAAGAAAAATACTAAATTTTCATGTCGTACTCAAAATACTCCGTAATTGAAGACTAACACTCACAAATTTCAATTTTTTCAAAACATTCTTGAAAATGCAAAAACTGAAGTCTAACACATTCAAAAAATTCAATAAAGATATTATTTAAAAAAATATTAAAATTGAAGCGTAACGCAAACAAAATACTCAATTTTCATGTCATACCCAAAATACTCCGTAATTGAAGACTAACACACACAAATTTCAATTTTTTTCAAAACTTTCTTGAAAATGCAAAAACTGAATTCTAACACCTTCAAAAAATTGAATTAAGATATTTTGTGAAAATATATTAAAATTTAAGTGTAACACAAAAAAAATACTCAATTTTCATGTCTTACTCAAAATACTCCGTATTTTAATACTAACACACAGAAATTTCAATTTTTTTCAAAAATTTCTTAAATATGCAAAAACTGAAGTCTAACACCTTCAAAATATTTAAAACGATAAAATTCAATTGTAACACAAGGAAAATACTAAATTTTCATGTCGTACTCAAAATACTCCGTAACTGAAGACTAACACACAGAAATTTCAATTTTTTCAAAACTTTCTTGAAAATGCAAAAACTGAAGTCTAACACATTCAAAAAATTCAATGAAGATATTATTTAAAAAAATGTTAAAATTTAAGCGTAACGCAAACAAAATACTCAATTTTCATGTCTTACCCAAAATACTCCGTAATTGAAGACTAACACACACAAATTTCAATTTTTTTCAAAAATTCTTAAAAATGCAAAAACTGAATTCTAACACATTCAAAAAATTGAATTAAGATATTTTGTCAAAATATATTAAAATTTAAGTGTAACACAAACAAAATACTCAATTTTCATGTCTTACTCAAAATACTCCGTATTTTAAGACTAACAAACAGAAATTTCAATTTTTTTCAAAAATTTCTTAAATATGCAAAAACTGAAGTCTAACACCTTCAAAAAATTTAAAACGATAAAATTCAATTGTAACACAAGGAAAATACTAAATTTTCATGACGTAATCAAAATACTCCGTAATTGAAGACTAACACACACAAATTTCAATTTTTTCAAAACATTCTTAAAAATGCAAAAACTGTAGTCTAACACCTTCAAAAATTTGAATTTAGATAGTTTTCAAAAATATATTTTAAAATTTTGAGCATAACACCAGAGAAATACTCAATTTTTATTCCGTACTCAAATTACTCCGTAATTGAAGACTAACACACAAATTTCAATTTTTCTTGAAAATGCAAAAACTAAAGTCTAACACCTTCATAAAATTGAATTTAGATAGCTTTTAAAAATATATTAAAATTTGAGCGTAACACCAGAAAAATACTCAATTTTTATTCTGTACTGAAATTACCCCGTAATTGAAGACTAACACACACAAATTTCAGTTTTTTCAAAATTTTCTTAAAAATGCAAAAACAGAAGTCTAACACTTGTAAAAAATACAATTAAGATAAAAAAAATTTAAAACGAAAAAATTTAAGTGTAACACAAGAAAAATACCAAATTTTCATGTCGTACTCAAAATACTCCGTAATAGAAGGCTAACACACACAAATTTCAATTTTTTTAAAACATTCTTGAAAATGCAAAAACTGAAGTCTAACACCTTCAAAAAATTCAATGAAGATATTATTTAACAAAATGTTAAAATTTAAGTGTAACGCAAACAAAATACTGAATTTTCATGTCATACTCAAAATACTCCCTAATTGTAGACTACCACACATAAATTTCAATTTTTTTCAAAAATTTCTCAAAAATGCAAAAACTGAAGTCTAACACCTTCAAAAAATTGAAATAAGATATTTCGTAAAAATATATTAAAATTTAAGTGTAACACAAACAAAATACTCAATTTTCATGTCTTACTCAAAATACTCCGTAATTTAAGACTAACACACAGAAATTTCAATTTTTTCCAAACAATTCTTAAAAATGCAAAAACTGAAGTCTAACACCTTCAAAAAATTGAATTAAGATATTTTTTAAAAATATATTCAAATTATAGTGTGACACAAGCAAAATACTCAATTTTTATTCCGGACTCAAATTACTGCGTAATTGAAGACTAACACACACAAAGTTCAAATTTTTTCAAAAATTTCTAATAAATGCGAAAACTGAAGTCTAACACCTTCAAAAAATTGAATTAATATATTTAATGAAAATATATTAATATTTGAGTGTAACACAAGAAAAATACTTAATTTGTATTATGAACTCAAATTACTCCGTAATTGAAGACTAACACACACAAATTTCAATTTTTTCAAAATTTACTTAAAAATGCAAAAACAGAAGTCTAACACCTTCAAAATTTTGAATTAAGATATAAAAAATTTAAAACGATAAAATTTTAGTGTAATACAAGCAAAATTCTAAATTTTCATGTCGTACTAAAAATACTCCGTAATTGAAGACTAACACACACAAATTTCAATTTTTACAAAACATTCTTACAAATGCAAAAACTGTAGTCTAACACCTTCATAAAAATGAATTTATATAGTTTTTGAAAACATATTAAAATTTGAGCGTAACACCAGAAAAATACTCAATTTTTATTCCGTACTCAAATTACTCCGTAATTGAAGACTAACACACACAAATTTCAGTTTTTTCAAAATTTTCTTAAAAATGCAAAAACAGAAATCTAACACCTTCAAAAAATACAATTAAGACAAAAGAAAATTAAAATATAAAATTTAAGTGTAACACAAGCAAAGTACTAAATTTTCATGCCGTACTCAAAATACTCCGTAATTGAAGACTAACACACAAATTTCAATTTTTTTAAAACATTCTTAAAAATGCAATAACTGTAGTCTAACACCTTCAAAAATTGAATTCAGATAGTTTTTAAAAATATATTAAAATTTGAGCATAACACCAGAAAAATACTCAATTTTATTACGTACTCAAACTACTCTATAATTGAAGACTAACACACATAAATTTCATTATTTTCAAAAATTTCTTAAAAATGCAAAAACTGAAGTCTAACACCTTCAAAAAATTGAATTAAGATATTTTGTAAAAATATATTAAAATATAAGTGCAACACAAACAATATACTCAATTTTCCTGTCTTACTCAAAATACTCCGTAATTTAAGTCTAACCCACAGAAATTTCAATTTTTTCCAAAATTTTCTTAAAAATGCAAAAACTGAAGTCTAACACCTTCAAAAAATTGAATTAAGATATTTTTTAAAAATATATTGAAATTAGAGTGTAACACAAGCAAAATACTCAATTTTTATTCTGTACTCAAATTACTGCGTAATTGAAGACTACCACACAGAAATTTAAATTGTTTTCAAAAATTTCTTAAAAATGGGAAAACCGAAGTCTAACTCCATAAAAAAATTGAATTAATACATTTTTTGAAAATATATTAAAATTTTAGTGCAACACAAGAAAAATACTTAATTTGTATTATGTACTCAAATTACTCCGTATTTGAAGACTAACACACACAAATTTTAGTTTTTTCAAAATTTTCTTAAAAATGTAAAAACAGATGTCTAACACCTTCAAAAAATACAATTAAGATAAAAAAAATTTAAAACGATAAAATTTAAGTGTAGCACAAGCAAAATACTAAATTTTCATGTCATACTCAAAATACACCGTAATTGAAGACTAACACACACAAATTTCAATTTTTTCAGAACATTCTCAAAAATGCAAAAACTGTAGTCTAACACCTTCATAAAATTGAATTTAGAAAGTTTTTAAAAATATATTAAAACTTGAGCATAACACCAGAAATATACTCAATTTTTAATCCGTACTCAAACTACTCCGTAATTGAAGACTAACACACACAAATTTCAGTTTTTTCAAAATTTTCTTAAAAATGCAAAAACAGAAGTGTAACACCTTCAAAAAAATTCAATTAAGTTAAACAAATTTTAAAATGATAAAATTTAAGTGTAACACAAGAAAAATACTAAATTTTCATGTCGTACTCAAAATACTCCGTAATTGAAGACTAACACACACAAATTTCAATTTTTTCAAAACGTTCTTGAAAATGCAAAAACTGAAGTCTAACACCTTCATAAAATTGAATTTAGATAGTTTTTAAAAATATATTAAAATTTGAGCGTAACACCAGAAAAGTACTCAATTTTTATTCCTAACTCAAATTACTCCGTAATGGAAGACTAACACACACAAATTTCTGTTTTTTCAAAATTTTCTTAAAAATGCAAAAACAAAAGTCTAACACCTTCAAAAAATTCAATTAAGTTAAAAAAATTTTAAAATGATAAAATTTAAGTGTAACACAAGAAAAATACTAAATTTTCATGTCGTACTCAAAATACTCCGTAATTCAAGACTAACACACACAAATTTCATTATTTTCAAAAATTTCTTAAAAATGCAAAAACTGAAGTCTAACACCTTCAAAAAATTGAATTAAGATATTTTGTAAAAATATATTAAAATATAAGTGCAACACAAACAAAATACTCAATTTTCCTGTCTTACTCAAAATACTACGTAATTTAAGTCTAACCCACAGAAATTTCAATTTTTTTCAAAATTTTCTTAAAAATGCAAAAACTGAAGTCTAACACCTTCAAAAAATTGAATTAAGATATTTTTTAAAAATATATTGAAATTAGAGTGTAACACAAGCAAAATACTCAATTTTTATTCTATACTCAAATTACTGCGTAATTGAAGACTACCACACAGAAATTTAAATTGTTTTCAAAAATTTCTTAAAAATGGGAAAACCGAAGTCTAACTCCTTCAAAAAATTGAATTAATACATTTTTTGAAAATATATTAAAATTTTAGTGCAACACAAGAAAAATACTTAATTTGTATTATGTACTCAAATTACTCCGTAATTGAAGACTAACACACACAAATTTCAGTTTTTTCAAAATTTTCTTAAAAATGTAAAAACAGATGTCTAACACCTTCAAAAAATACAATTAAGATAAAAAAAAATTAAAACGATAAAATTTAAGGGTAGCACAAGCAAAATACTAAATTTTCATGTCATACTCAAAATACTCCGTAATTGAAGACTAACACACACAAATTTCAATTTTTTCAAAACATTCTCAAAAATGCAAAAACTGAAGTCTAGCACCTTCATAAAATTGAATTTAGATAGTTTTTAAAATTATATTAAAAATTGAGCGTAACACCAGAAAAGTACTCAATTTTTATTCCTTACTCAAATTACTCCGTAATGGAAGACTAACACACACAAATTTCTGTTTTTTCAAAATTTTCTTAAAAATGCAAAAACAGAAGTCTAACACCTTCAAAAAATTCAATTAAGTTAAAAAAATTTTAAAATGATAAAATTTAAGTGTAACACAAGAAAAATACTAAATTTTCATGTCGTACTCAAAATACTCCGTAATTGAAGACTAACACTCATAAATTTCCGTTTTATCAAAATTTTCTTAAAAATGCAAAAACTGTAGTCTAACACCTTCATAAAATTAAATTTAGATAGTTTTTAAAAATATATTAAAATTTGGGCGTAACACCAGAAAAATACTCAATTTTTATTCCTTACTCAAATTACTCCGTAATTGAAGACTGACACACACAAATTTCATTCTTTTCAAAAATTTCTAAAAAATGTAAAAACAGAAGTCTAACACCTGTAAAAAATACAATTAAGATAAAAAAAATTTAAAATGATAAAATTTAAGTGTAACACAAGAAAAATACCAAATTTTCATGTCGTACTCAAAATACTCCGTAATAGAAGGCGAACACACACATATTTCAATTTTTTCAAAACATTCTTAAAAATGCAAAAACTGAAGTTGAACACCTTCAAAAAATTCAAAAAATATATTATTTAAAAATATATTAAAATTTAAGTGTAACGCAAACAAAATACCCAATTTTCAAGTCTTACTCAAAATACTCCGTAATTGTAGACAAACACACACAAATTTCAGTTTTTTCAAAATTTTCTTAAAAATGCAAAAACTTAAGTCTAACACCTTCAAAAAATACAATTAAGATAAAAAAAAATTTAAAACGATATAATTTAAGTGTAACACAAGCAAAATACTAAATTTTCATGTCGTACTCAAAATACTACGTAATTGAAGACTAACACACACAAATTTCAATTTTTTGGGAACATTCTTAAAAATGTAAAAATTGTAGTCTAACACCTTCATAAAATTAAATTTGGATAGTTTTTGAAAATATATTAAAATTTGAGCGTAACACGAGAAAAATACTCAATTTTTATTCCGTACTCAAATTACTCCGTAATTGAAGACTAACACACACAAATTTCATTCTTTTGGAAAATTTCTCAAAAATGCAAAAACAAAAGTCTAACACCTTCAAAAAATTCAATTAAGATAAACAAATTTTAAAATGATAAAATTTAAGTGTAACACAATAAAAATACTAAATTTTCAGGTCGTACTCAAAATACTCCGTAATTGAAGACTAACACACACAAATTTCCATTTTTTCAAAACATTCTTCAAAATGCAAAAACTGAAGTCTAATAACTTCAAAAAATTCAATGAAGATACTATTTAAAAAAATGTTCAAATTTAAGTGTAAAACAGACAAAATACTCAATCTTCATGTCGTACTCAAAATACTCCGTAATTGAAGACTAACACGCACAAATTTCAATTTTTTTAAAAAATTTCTTAAAAATGCAAAAACTGAAGTCTCCTTCCAAAAATTGAATTAAGATATTTTTTGAAAATGTATTAAAATTTAAGTGTAACACAAGAAAAATACTCAATTTTCATGTCTTACTCAAAATACTCCGTAATTTAAGACTAACACACAGAAATTTCAATTTCTTTCAAAAATTTCTTAAAAATGCAAAAAACTGAAGTCTAACACCTTCAAAAAATTGAATTTAGATAGTTTTTAAAAATATATTAAAATGTGAGCGTAAGACAAGAAAAATACACAATTTTTATTCCGTACTCAAATTACTCCGTAATTGAAGACTAACACACACAAATTTCATTCTTTTAAAACATTTCTTAAAAATGCAAAAACAGAAGTCTACCACCTTCAAAAAATTCAATCAAGATAAAAAAAATTTAAATGATAAAATTTAAGTGTAACACAAGCAAAATACTAAATTTTCATGTTGTACTCAAAATACTCCATAATTGAAGACTAACACACACAAATATCATTTTTTTCAAAACATTCTTAAAAATGCAAAAACTGAAGTCACCTTCAAAAAATTCAATTAAGATATTTTATAAAAATATATTAAAATTTAAGTGTAACACAACCAAAATACTCAATTTTCATGTCATACTCAAAATACTCCGTAATTTAAGACTAACACACAAAAATTTCAATTTTTTTCAAAAATTGCTTAAAATGCGAAAACTGAAGTCTGACACCTTCAAAAAATTGAATTAATATATTTTTTGAAGATATATTAAAATTTGAGTGTAACACGAGAAAAAAACTCAATTTGTATTATGTACTGAAATTACTCCGTAATTGAAGACTGACACACACAACTTTCCGTTTTTTCAAAATTTTCTTAAAAATGCAAAAACCGAAGTCTAACACCTTCAAAAAATACAATTAAGATAAAAAAAAATTAAAACGATAAAATTTAAGTGTAACACAAGCAAAATACTAAATTTTCATCTCGTACTCAAAATACTCCGTTATTGAAGACTAACACACACAAATTTCAATTATTTCAAAACATCCTTAAAAATGCAAAAACTGAAGTCTAACAACTTCACAAAATTCAATTAAGATATTTTTTAAAAATATATTAAAATTTAACTATAACACAACCAAAAACTCAATTTTCATGTCGTACTCAAAATACTCCGTAATTTAAGACTAACACACACAAATTTCAATTGTTTTCAAAAATTTCTTAAAAATACATAAACTGAAGTCTAACACCTTCAAAAAATTTAATTGAGAAATTTTTTAAAATATATTGAAATTTGAGTGGAACACAAGCGACATACCCAATTTTTATTCCGTACTCAAATTACTGCGTAATTGAAGACTAACACACACAAATTTCAATTGTTTTCAAAAATTTCTTAAAAATGCGAAAACTTAAGGCTAACACCTTCAAAAAATTGAATTAATATATTTTTTGAAAATATATTAAAATTTCAATGTAACACAAGAAAAATACTCAATTTGTATTATGTACTCAAAAAACTCCGTAATTGAAGACTAACACACACAAACTTCAGTTTTTTCAAAATTTTCTTAAAAATGCAAAAACAGAAGTCTGACACCTTCAAAAAATACAATTATGATAAAAAAAAATTAAAATGATAAAATTTAAGTGTAACACAAGCAAAATACTAAATTTTCATGTTGTACTCAAAATACTCCGTAATTGAAGATTAACACACACAAATTTCAATTTTTTCAAAACATTCTTAAAAATGCAAAAAAATGTAGTCTAACACCTTTATAAAATTGAATTTAGATAGTTTTTAAAAATATATTAAAATTTGAGCGCAAGAAAAGAAAAATACTCAATATTTATTCCGTACTCAAATTACTCCGTAATTCAAGACTACACACACAAACTTCAGTTTTTTCAAAATTTTCTTAAAAATGCAAAATCAGAAGTCTAACACCTTCAAAAAATACAATTAAGATAAAAAAAAAATTAAAATGATAAAATTTAAGTGTAACACAAGCAAAATACTAAATTTTCATGTTGTACTCAAAATACTCCGTAATTGAAGACTAACACACACAAATTTCAATTTTTTCTAAACATTTTTAAAAATGCAAAAACTGAAGTATAACACCTTCAAAAAATTCAGTGAAGATAATATTTAAAAAAATGTTAAAATTTAGGGGTAACACAAACAAAATACTCAATTTTCATGTGGTACTCAAAATACTCCGTAAATGAAGACTAACACACACAAATTTCAATTTTTTTCCAAAATTTCATAAAAATGCAAAAACTGAAGTCCAACACCTTCAAAAAATTGAATTAAGATATTTTTTAAAAATATATTAAAATTTAAGTGTAACACAAGCAAAATACTCCGTAATTTAAGAATAACACACATAAATTTCAATTTTTTTCAAAAATTTCATAAAAATGCAAAAACTGAAGTCTAACACCTTCAAAAAGTTTATTTATGATATTGCTTAGAAATATATTGAAATTTGAGTGTAGCACAAGCAAAATACTCAATTTTTATTCCGTACTCAAATTACTGTGTAATTAAAGACTAACACACACAAATTAAAAAAATTTCAAAAATTTCTTAAAAATGCAAAAACTAAAGTCCAACACCTTCAGAAAATTTAATTAAGAGATTTTTAAAAAATATATTAAAATTTAAGTGTAACGAAAGAAAAATACTCAATTTTCATGTCGCACTCAAAATACTCCGTAATTTAAGACTGACACACACAAATTTCAATTTTTTTCAAAAATTTCTTGAAAATTAAAAAATTGAAGTCTAACACCTTCAAAAAATTGAATAAAGATATTTATCAAAAATATATTAAAATTTAATTATAACACAAGCAAAATACTCAATCTTCATGTTGCACTGAAAATACTCCGTAATTTAAGACTAACACACACAAATTTCAATTTTTTTCAAAAATTTCATAAAAATGCAAAAACTGAAGTCTAACACCTTAAAAAAATTGAATTTAGATATTTTTTTAAAAATGACAAAATTGATGTGTAACACAAGCAAAATACTCAATTTTCATGTTGTACTCAAACTACTCCGTAAGTGAAGACTAACACGCACAAATTTCAATTTTTTCAAAACTTTCTAAAAAATTCAAAAACTGAAGTCTAACACCTTCAAAAAATTCGATGAAGACATTTTTTTTTTAAATGTTAAAATTTAAGTATAACACAAGCAAAATACTCAACGTTCATGTTGTACTCAAAATACTCCGTAATTTAAGACTAACACACACAAATTTCAATTTTTTTCAAAACTTTCTTAAAAATGCAAAAACAGAAGTCTAACACCTTCAAAAATTGAATTAAGATACTTTTTAAAAATATATTGAAACTTGAGTGTAACACAAGAAAAATACTCAATTTTTATTCCGTACTCAAATTACTCCGTAATTGAAGACTAACATACACTAATTTCAATTGTTTTCAAAAAATTTCTTAAAAATGCGAAAACTGAAGTCTGACACCTTGAAAAAATTGAATTAATATATTTTTTAAAATATGTTAAAATTTGAGTGTAACACAAGCAAAATACTCAATTTGTATTATGTACTCAAATTACTCCGTAATTGAAGACTAACACACACAAATGTCATTTTTTCAAAACATTCTTAAAAATGCAAAAACTGTAGTCTAACACCTTAAAAAAATTGAATTAAGATAGTTTTTAAAAATATACTAAAATTTGAGTGTAACACAAGAAAAATACTGAAATTTTATTCCGTACTCGAATTACTCCGTAATTGAAGAATAACACACGCAAATTTCGTTATTTTCAAAAATTTCTTCAAAATGCAAAAACAGAAGTCTAACACCTTTAAAAAATTCAATTAAGATAGTTTTTAAAAATATATAAAAATTTAAGTGTAACGCAAGAAAAATACTCAATTTGTATTATATACTCTTATTACTCCGTAATTGAAGACTAACACACACACAAATTTCATTTTTTTCAAAAATTTCTAAAAAAACGCAAAAACAGAAGTCTAACACCTTTGAAAAATACAATTAAGATAAAAAAAAAATTTAATGATAAAATTTAAGTGTAACACAAGAAAAATACTAAATTTTCATGTCGTCCTCCAAGTACTCCGTCATTGAACACTATCACAAACAAATTTAAATTTTTTCGAAAATGTCTCTAAAATGCAAAAACTGAAGTCTAACACACCTTCAAAAAATTCGATGAAGACATTTTAAAAAAAATGTTAAAATTTAAGTGTAACACAAGCAAAATACTCAATTTTCATGTCGTACTCAAAATACTCCGTAATTTAAGACTAACACACACAAATTTCAATATTTTATAAAAAAATTCTTAAAAATGCAAAAAACTATAGTCTAACACCTTAAAAAATTGACTTAAGATATTTATTTAAAATATATTGAAATTTGAGTGTAACACATGCAAAATACTCCATTTTTATTCCGTACTCAAATTACTCTATAATTGAAGACTAACATACACAAATTTCATTTTTTTCAAACTTTTTATAAAAATGCAAAAAAAGAAGTCCAACACCTTCATAAAATTTGATTAAGATATTTTTTTAATAAATGATAAAATTGAAGTGTAACACAAGCAAAATACTCAATTTTCATGTCGTACTCAAAATACTCCATGATTGAAGACTAACACACACAAATTACATTTTTTTCAGAAATTTCTTAAAAATGTAAAAACAGAAGTCTAACACCTTCAATTAATTCAATTATGACATTTTTGAAAAAAATGTTAAAATTGAAGTGTAACACAAGCGAAATACTCAAGTTTCATGCCGACTTCAAAATACTCCGTAATTGAGGACTAACACACACAAATTTCATTGTTTTTAAAAATGTCTTAAAAATGCTAAAACATGAGTCTAACACCTTCAAAAATTTCAATTAAGATATTTTAAAAAACAATGTTAAAATTGAAGTATTCCACAAGAAAAATACTCAATTTTTATGTCGTACACAAAATACTCCGTAAACTAACACTAACGCACACAAATTTTAATTTTTTCAAAAATATCTTAAAAATGCAAAAACGGAAGTCTAATATCTTCAAAATATTTAATTACGATATTTTTTATAAAATTATAAAGTCTAAGCATAACACAAGCAAAATACTCAATTTTCATGTCGTACTCAAAATACTCCGTAATTGACGACTAACACACAAAAATTTCAATTCTTTATAAACTTTCTTAAAAATGCTAAAACTGAAGTATAACACCTTCAAAAAATTGAATTAAGATATTTTTAAAAAATATATTAAAATTTGAGTGTAACACAAGCAAAATAATCCATTTTTATTACGTACTCAAATTACTCCGTAATTGAATACTAACACACACAAATTTAATTTTTTTCATAAATTTCTTAAAATTGCAAAAACAGAAGTCTAATACCTTCAAAAAATTCAATTAAGGTATTTTTTTTAAAAAGGTTAAAATTTAAGCGTAACCGAAGCAAAATACTCAATTTTCATGTTGTACTCAAAATACTACGTAATAGAAGACTAACACGCTCAAATTTCAATTTTTTTCAAACATTTCTTACAAATGCAAAAACTGAAGTCTAACATCTTCAAAAAATTGAATTAAGATTTTTTTTTAAAATATATGAAAATTTGAGTGTAACACAAGCTACATACTCAATTTTTATTATGTACTCAAATTACTCCATAATTGAAGACTAACACTCATAATTTTTAATTTTTTTCAAATATTTCTTAAAAATGCAAAAACTGATGTCTGACACCTTCAATAATTACAATTAAGATATTTTTTGAAAAAATATTAAAATTGAAGTATAGCGCAAGCAAAATACTCAATTTTTATTATGAACTCAAATTACTCCGTAATTGAAGACTAACACACAAAAATTTCATTTTTTTCAAAAATTTCTTAAAAATGCAAAAACAGTAGTCTAACACCTTCAAAAAATTCAATTAAGAAATTTTCATGTCGTACTCAAAATACTCCGTAATTGAAGACTAACACACACAAATTTCAATTTTTTCAAAACATTCTTAAAAATGCAAAAAATGAAGTCTAACACCCTCAAAATATTCAATTAAGATATTTTTTTAAAAAATGATGAAATTTAAGTCTAACACAAGCAAACGACTCAATTTTCATGTCGTACTCAAAATACTCCATAATTGAAGACTAACACACCCAAATTTCAATTTTATCAAAACTTTCTTAAAAATGCAAAAACTGAAGTCTAACACCTTCGAAAAAATCATTTAAGATATTTTTAAAAAAAAATGTTAAAATTTAAGGGTAACACAAGCAAAATACTTAATTTCCATGTCGTACTCAAAATAATTCGTAATTGAAGACTAACATACACATATTTCAATTTTTTTCAAAAAATTCTTAAAAATGCAAAAACTGAAGTCTAACACTTTCAAAAAATTGAATTAAGATATTTTTAAAAATATGTTAAAATTTGAGTGTAACACAAGATAAATACTCAATTTTTATTCCGTACTCAAATTACTCCGTAATTCCAGGCTAACACACACACATTTCAATTTTTTTAAAAAACTTCTTAAAAATGCGAAAACTGAACTCTAAAACCTTCAAAATATTGAATAAATATATTTTTTGAAAATATATTAAAATTTTAGTGTAACACAAGCAAAATACTCAATTTGTATTATGTACCCAAATTACTCTGTAATTGAAGACTAACACACCCAAATTTCATTTTTTTCAAAAATTTCTTAAAAATACAAAAACAGAAGTCTAACAACATCAAAAAATTCAATTAATATAAATTTTTTTTTAAATGTTAAAATTTGAGTGTAACACAAGCAAAATACTAAATTTTCCTGTCATACCAAAAATACTCCGTAATTGAATACTAACACTCACAAATTTCAATTTTTTCAAAACATTCTTAAAAATGCAAAAACTGAAGTCTAACCACTTCAAAAAATTCAATTAAGATATTTTTTTAAAATAATATTAAAATTTAATCGTAGCATAAGAAAAATACTCAATTTTCATGTCGTACTCAAAATACTCCGTAATTGAAGACTAACACACACAAATTTAAACTTTTTTTAAAAATTTGTTAAAAATGCAAAAACTGAAGTATAACCTCTTCAAAAAATTCATTTAAGATATTTTTAATAAAATGTTAAAATTTGAATGTAACACATGCAAAATACTTAATTTTCATGTCGTACTCAAATACTCCGTAATTGTAGACTAACACACACATATTTCAATTTTTTTCAAAACATTCTTAAAAATGTAAAAACTGAATTCTAACACCTTCAAAAAATTGAATTAAGATATTTTTTGTAAATATATTAAAATTTGAGTGTAACACAAGCAAAATACTCAATTTTTATTCCATACTCAAATTACTCCGTGATTGAAATCTAACACAAACAAATTTCATTTTTTCAAAAATTTCTTGAAAATGCAAAAACAGAAGTCTAACACCTTATAAAAAATTTAATGAAGATATTTTTTTTAAAAATGTTAAAATTTAAGCGTAACAGAAGCAAAATACTAAATTTTGATGTCGTTCTCAAAATACTCCGTAATTGAATACTAACACAATCAAATTTCAATTTTTTCAAAAATTTCTTACCAATGCAGAAACTGAAGTCTAACATCTTCAAAAAATTGAATTAAGATATTTTTTGAAAATATATTAAAATTTGAGTGTAACACAAGCAATATACTAAATTTTTATTCCCATCTCAAATTACTCCGTAATTGAAGACTAACATATACAAATTTAATTTTTTTCAAAAATTTCTTAAAAATGCAAAAACTGAAGTCTAACACCTTCAAAAATTTCAATTAAGATATTTTTTTAAAAATATTAAAATTGAAGTATAGCACAAGCAAAATACTCAATTTTAATTGAGCATAATGCTTTATTTTCATGTTGTCCTCAAAATACTCCCTAATAGAAGACTTACACAAATAAATTCCTATTTTTTCAAAGCTTCCTTAAAAATGCAATAATGATGGTTAACACCATAAAAAAAGTCAAATATCATGTTTTCTTAAAAATGTTAAAATTGAAGTGTAACAAGGGAAAAATTCTTCATTTTCATGTTGTCCTCGAAATACTCCGTAATCGAAGACTAACACACACAAATTTCTAATTTTTCAAAAATTTCATAAAAATGCAAAAATGAAGTCTAACACCTTCAAATAAATTCAATTAACATATTTTCTTTAAACTGTTAAAATTGATGTGTCACACGAGCAAAATAATTAGTTTTCATGTTTTCCTCAAAATACTTCGTAATATAAGACTAAAACACACAAATGTCTATTTTTTCAAAAAATACTTAAAAATTCTATAACCGAAGTCTAGAACCTTCAAAAAAAGTCAATTATCATATTTTCTTGAAATTGTCAAAATTGGAATGTAACACGAGAAAATTGCTTAAAATTTTCATGCTGTCCTTAAAATTCTTCGTAATAGAAGACTAACACACAGATTTCTATTTTTTCTAAAACTTCTTAAAAATGCAAAAATTAAGACTAACACCTTAAAAAAAGTCAATTATTACATTTTCCTAAAACTATGAAAATTAGAGTGTAACACGAGCAAAATGCTTAATTTTCATGTTGTCCTCAAAATACTTCGTAAAAGAAGACTAACACACACAAATTTCTATTTTTTCAAAAATTTCTTAAAAATATTAAAAGTGAAGTCTAAAACATTCAAACAAGTCAATTATCATATTTTCTTAAAAATGTCAAAATTGAAGTGTAACATGAGCAAACTGATTAATTTTGATGTTACCCTCAAAATACTCCGTAATATAAGGATAACACAAACAAATTTCTAATTTTTCAAAAATTTCTTAAAAACCAAAAAGTGATGACCAACACCTTCAAAAAAAAATTAATTATCATATTTTCTTAAAAATGTTAAAATGGAAGTGTAACATGAGCAAAATGCTTAATTTTCATGTTGTCCTCAAAATACTCTGTAATAAAAGACTAAGACACAAAAATTTATAATTTTTCAAAAATTTCATAAAAACTAAAAAGTGATGTCTAGCACCTTCAAAATAAGTCAATTATCATATTTTCATGAAAATGTTAAAATTGAAGTGTATAACGAGAAAAATGCTTAATTTTCATGTTGTCCTTAAAATACTCCGTAAGTGAAGAACAAAACACACCAATTTCTAATTTTTCAACAATTTCTTAAAATCCCCAAAGTGAAGTCTAACACCTTCAAATAAATTCAATTGTCATAATTTCTTTAAAATGTCACAATTGAAGTGTAACATGAGCATAATGCTTTATTTTCTTGTTGTCCTCAAAATACTCCGTACTAGAAGACTAACACACCTAAATTCTATTTTTTCAAGAATTTCTTAAAAATGCAAAAATGAAGTTTAACGCCTTCAAAAAAAAAGTCAAATATCATATTTAGTTAAAAATGTTAAAATTGATGTGTAACAAGTAAAAAATGCTTTATTTCCGTCTTGTCCTCAAAATACTTCGTAATGGAAAGAATAACACACACAAATTTCTAATTTTTCAAAAATTTCTTTAAAATGCAAAAATGAAGTCTAACACCTTCACAAAAAAGTCAAATATCAAATTTTCTTAAAAAGGTTAAAATGGTAGTGTAACACGAAAAAAATTATTTAATTTCATGATGTCCTCAAAATATTTTGTAATAGAAGACTAATACACAAAAATTTCAATTTTTCAGAAATTTCTTCAAATCCAAAAAGTGAAGTCTAACACCTTCAAATAAAGTCAATTATCGTATTTTCTTTAAAATGTTAAAATTGAAGTGTAACACGAGCAAAATACTTAATTTTCATGTTGTCCTTAAAATACTTCGATATAGCAGACTAACACACACAAATGTCTATTTTTTCAAAAACTACTTAAATATTCTAAAACTGAAGTCTAGAACCTTCAAAAAAAGTCAATTGTCATATTTTCTTGAAATTTTTAAAATTGGAGTGTAACACGAGAAAATTGCTTAAAATTTTCATGTGGTCCTGAAAATACTTTATAATAGAATACTAACACACAGATTTCTATTTTTTCTAAAACTTCTTAAATATGCAAAAATTAAGACTAACACCTTTAAAAAAAGTCAATTATTATATTTTCTTAAAACTATGAAAATTAGAGTGTAACACGAGCAAAATGCTTAATGTTCATGTTGTCCTCAAAATACTGAGTAATAGAAGACTAACACACACAAAATTTCTAAATTTTTCAAAAATTTCTTAAAATCCAAAAAGTGAAGTCTAACACCTTCAAAATAAGTCAATTATCATATTTTTTTTTAAATGTTAAAATTGAAGTGTAACACGAGAAAAATGCTTAATTATCATGTTGTCCTCAAAATACTCCATAATAGAAGACTCACACACACTAATTTCTAATTTTTCAAAAATTTCTTAAAATCCAAAAAGTGAAGTCTAACAACTTCAAAATAAATCAATTATCGTATTTTTATAAAAAATGTTAAAATTGACGTGTAACACGAGAAAAATGCATAATTTTCAGGTGGTCCTCAAAATACTTTGTAATAGAAGACTAACACACACAAATTTCTAATTTTTCAAAAATTTCTTAAAATCCCAAAAGAGAAGTCCAACACCTTCAAATAAAATCAATTATAATATTTTTTTTTAAATTGTTAAAATTGAAGTGTAACACGAGCAAAATGCGTTATTATCATGCTGTCCTCAAAATACTCCCTAATAGAAGACTAAAACAAATAAATTTCTATTTTTTCAAAACTTCCTTAAAAATGCAATAATGATGGTTAACACCATCAAAAAAAGTCAAATACCATATTTCTTAAAAATGTTAAAATTGAAGTGTAACAAAGGCAAAATTCATAATTTTCATGTTGTCCTCAAAATACTTCGTCATAGAAGACTAACACACACAAATTTCTATTTTTTCAAAAATTTCATATAAATGCAAAAATGATGTCTAACACCTTCAAATAAATTCAATTAACATATTTTCTTTAAATTTTTTAAAATTGATGTGTAACATGAGCAAAATACTTATTTTTCATGTTCTCCACAAAAAACTTCGTAATATGAGACTAACACACACAAATGTCTATTTTTCAAAAAATACTTAAAAATTCTAAAACTGAAGTCTAACACCTTCAAAAAAAGTCAATTATCAGATTTTCTTGAAATTGTTAAAATTGGAGTATGACACGAGAAAATTGCTTAAAATTTTTATGTTGTCCTCAAAATACTTCGTAATAAAAGACTAACACACACAAATTTCTAATTTTTCAAAAATTTCTAAAAAATGCAGAAATGAAGTTTAACACCTTCAAATAAATTCAATTATCATATTTTCTATAAAATGTTAAAAAATGAAGTGTTAAACGAGCATACTAATTTATATTCATGTTGTCATGAAAATACTTTGTAATAGAAGACTAACATGCACAAATTTCTATTTTTTTAAAACATATTAAAAATGCAAAAATTAAGACTAACACCATAAAAAAAGTCAATTATAATATTTTTTTAAAACTACTAAAATAGTAGTGTAACACGAGCAAATTGATTTGTTTTCATGTTGTCCTCAAAATAATTCGTAAAAGAAGACTAACACAAACAAATTTTTATTTTTTCAAAAAAAGCTTAAAAATGTTAAAAGTGAAGTCTAAAACATTCCAAAAAGTCAATTATCATATTTTCTTAAAAATGTTTAAAAAAAAGTGTAACATGAGGAAAATGATTAATTTTCTTGTTTTCCTCAAAATACTCTGTAATAGAAGGCAAACACACAAAAATTTCTTAAAATCGGAAAATTTAAGTCTTAACACTTTCAAAAAAATTCAATTATCATATTTTCTTTAAAATGTTAAAATGTAAGTGTAACATGAGAAAAATGCTTAATTTTCATGTTGTCCTCAAAATACTCAGTAATAGAAGACTAACACACACAAATTTCAAAATTTTGCAAAAAAATTCTAAATTTTGCAAAAATTTCTTAAATCCAAAAAGTGAAATCTAACACCTTAAAAATATGTCAATTATAATATTTTCTTGAAAATGTTAAAATTGAAGTGTAACACGAGAAATATGCTTAATTATCATGTTGTCCTCAAAATACTCCTTAATAGAAGACTAACACACACTAATTTCTAATTTTTCAGAAATTTCTTAAAATCCAAAAAGTGAAGTCTAACAACTTCGAAATAAATCAATTACAATATTTTCATGAAAATGTTAAAATTGATGTGTAACACGAGAAAAATGCATAATTTTCATGTGGTCCTCATAATACTTTGTAATAGAAGACTAACACACACAAATTTCTAATTTTTCAAAAATTTCTTAAAATCCCAAAAGAGAAGTCCAACACCTTCAAATAAATTCAATTATAATATTTTTTTTAAATTGTTAAAATTGAAGTGTAACACGAGCATAGTGCTTTATTTTGATGTTGTCCTCAAAATACTCCCTAATAGAAGACTAACACAAATAAATTTCTATTTCAAAACTTTCTTAAAAATGCAATAATGATGGTTGACACCATCAAAAATGTCAAATATCATATTTTCTCAAAAATGTTAAAATTGAAGTGTAACAAGGGCAAAATTCTTTATTTTCATGTTGTCCTCAAATACTTCGTAATGTAAGACTAACACACACAAATTTCTAATTTTTCAAAAATTTCATAAAAATGCAAAAAAGAAGTCTAACACCTTCAAAAAAATTCAATTAACATATTTTAGTCAAACTGTTAAATTGATGTGTAACACGAGCAAAATACTTAATTTTCATGTTGTCCTCAAAATACTTCGTAATATAAGACTAACACACACAAATGTCTAATTTTTCAAAAAATACTTAAAAATTCTAAAACTGAAGTCTAGAACCTTCAAAAAAAGTCAATTATCATATTTTCTTAAAATTGTTAAAATGGGAGTGTAATACGAGAAAATTGCTTAAAATTTTTATGTTGTCCTCAAAATACTTCGTAATAGAAGACTAACACACACAAATTTCTAATTTTTCAAAAATTTCTTAAAAATGCAAAAATGAAGTTTAATATCTTCAAATAAATTTAGTTATCATATTTTCTTTAAAATATTAAAAATGAAGTGTAAAACGGGCATACTAATTTATTTTCATGTTGTCATGAAAATACTTCGTAATAGAAGACTAACACGTACAAATTTCTATTTTTTTAAAACATCTTCAAAATGCAAAAATTAAGACTAACACCACAAAAAAATGTCAATTATCATATTTTCTTAAAACTATGAAAATAATAGTGTAACACGAGAAAATTGATTTATTTTCATGGTGTCCTCAAAATACTTCGTAAAAGAAGACTAACACAAACAAATTTTTATTTTTTCAAAAAACAATCTTAAAAATGTTCAAAGTGAAGTCTAAAACATTCAAAAAAGTCATTTATCATATTTTCTTAAAAATGTTAAAATTGAAGTGTAACATGAGCAAAATGATTAATTTTCATGTTTTCCTCAAAATACTCCATAATAGAAGGCTAACACACACAAATTTCTATTTTTTTTTTATTTCTTAAAATCTAAGATGTTAAGTCTAACACCATCAAAAAAAATTCAATTATCGTATTTTCTAAAAAATGTTAAAAGTGAAGTGTAACATGAGCAAAATGCTTAATTTTCATGTTGTCCTCAAAATGCTCAGTAATAGAAGACTAACACACACAATTTTCTAAAGTTTTCAAAAAATTCTTAAAATCCAAAAAGTAAAGTCCAATACCTTCAAAATTAGTCAATTATCATATTTTTTTTGAAAATGTTAAAATGAAGTATAACATGAGTAAAATGCTTAATTATCATGTTGTCCTCAAAATACTCCATAATAGAAGACTAACACACACTAATTTCTAATTTTTCAAAAATTTCTTAAAATCCAAAAAGTGAAGTCTAACACATTCAAAATAAGTCTATTATCATATTTTCTTGAAAATGTTAAAATTGAAGTGTAACAAGGGAAAATGCTTTATTTAAATGTTGTCCTTAAAATAATTTGTAATAGAAGACTGACACACACAAATTTCTAATTTTTCAAAACTTTCTTAGAAATGCAAAAATGAAGTCTAACAACTTCAAAAAAAAGTCAAATGTCATATTTTCTAAAAAAAATGATGAAATTGTTGTGTAACTTGAGAAAAATGATTTATTTTCATGATATCCTCAAAATACTTCGTAATAGAAGACTAACACACAAAAATTTCAATTTTTCAGAAATGTCTTAAAATCCATAAAGTGATGTCTAACACCTTCAAATAAAGTCAATTATCATTTTTTTTAATGTTAAAATTGAAGTGTATCATGATCAAAATACTTAATTTTGATGATGTCCTTAAAATACTTCGAAATAGAAGACTAATACACACAACTGCTTATTTTTTTAAAAAATACTTAAAAATCTAAAACAGAAGTCTAACACCTTCAAAAATAGTCAATTAACTTGTTTTCTTGAAAATTTTAAAATTGAAGTTTAACGCGAGAAAATTGCTTAAAATTTTCATGTTGTCCTCAAAATACTCCGTAATAGGAGACTAACACACAAAAATTTCAATTTTTTCAAAAATTTCTTCAAAATGTTCAAAGTGAGGTCAAAAACATTCAAAAAAGTCAATTATCATATTTTCTTGAAATTTTTAAAATTGGATTGTAACACGAGAAAATTGCTTTAAATTTTCATGTTGTCCTCAAAATACTTCGTAACAGAAGACTAACACACACAAATTTCTATTTTTTCTAAAACTTCTTAAAAACGCAAAAATTAAGACAAACACCTTAAATAAAAAGTCAATTATTATATTTTCTTAAAACTATGAAAATTGTAGTGTAACACGAGCAAAATAACTTAATTTCATGTTGTCCTCGAAATACTTCGTAACAGAAGACTAACACACACAAAATTCTTTTTTTTCAAAAAATTATAAAAGATATTAAAAGTGAAGACTAACATGAGCTAAATGTTTAATTCTCATGTTGCCCTCAAAGTACTCCATAATAGCAGACTAACAAACACAAATTTCAAAATTTTTCAAAAATTTCTTCAAATCCAAAAAGTGAACTCTAACACCTTCAAAATAAGTCAATTATCATATTTTCTTGAAAATGTTAAAATTGAAGAGTAACACGAGAAAAATGCTTAATTTTCATGGTGTTATCAAAATACTCTGTAATAGAAGACTAACACACACTAATTTCTTATTTTTCAACAAATTCTTAAAATCCCAAAAGAGATTTCCAACACCTTCAAATAAAGCCAATTATAATGTTTCTTTAAATTATTAAAATTGAAGTGTAACACGAGCATAATACTTTATTTTCATGTTGTCCTCAAAATACTCCCTAATAGAAGACTAACACACATAAATTTCTATTTTTTCAAAAATTCCTTAAAAATGCAAAAAATGGTGTTTAACTCCATCAAAAAAAAGCAAATATCATATTTTCTTAAAAATGTTTAAATTGAAGTGTAATAATAAGGGCAAAATGCTTTATTTTCATGTGATCTTCGAAGTACTTCGTAATAGAAGACTAACACACACAAATTTCTAATATTTCAAAAATTTCTACAAAATGCAAAAATGAAGTCTATCACCTTCAAAAAAAGTCATATATCATATTTTCTTAAAAATGTTAAAATTGTAGTGTAACATGACAAAAATGATTTATATTTATGTTCACCTCAAAATACTTCGTAATAGAGGACTAACAAACACAAATTTCAATTTTTTCAGAAATTTCTTAAAATCTAAAAACTGAAGTCAAATTCCTTCAAATAAAGTCAATTATCATATTTTCTTTAAAATTTTAAAATTGAAGTGTAACACGAGATAAATACTTAATTTTCATGTTGTCCTCAAAATACTTCATAATTGAAAACAAACATACACAAATTTCTATTTTTTTCAAAAAATTCTTAAAAATGTTAAAAGTTAAGTCTAAAACATTCAAAAAAGTCAATTGTCATATTTCCTTAAAAATGTTAAAATTGAATTGTAACATGAGCAAAAAGCTTAATTTTCATGTTGTCCTCAAAATACTCCGTAATAGAAGACCAACACACACAAATTTCTAAATTTTTCAAAAAATTTCTTAAAATCCAAAATGTGAAGTCTAACACCTTCAAAATAAGGCAATTATCATATTTTCTTTAAAATGTTAAAATTGAAGTGTAACAAGAGAAAATTGCTTAAAATTTTCATGTTGTCCTCAAAATACTTCGTAATAGAATACTAACACAAACTAATTTCTATTTTTTCAAAAATTTCTTAAAAAAGAAAACGAGAAGTCTAACACCTTCAAATAAAGTCATTTATCATATTTTCATTAAAATGTTAAAAATGAAGTGTAACACGAGCATACTAATTTATTTTCATGTTGGCATGAAAATACTTCGTAATAGAAGACTAACACGCACAAATTTCTATTTTTTTTTAAACATCTTGAAAATACAAAAATTAAGACTAACACCATAAAAAAGTCAATTATTATATTTTCTTAAAACTATTAAAATAGTAGCGTAACACGAGCAAATTGATTTATTTTCATGTTGTCCTCAAAATACTTCGTAAAAGAAGACTAACACACACAAATTTTTATTTTTTCAAAAAAATCTTTAAAATGTTAAAAGTGAAGTCTAAAACATTCAAAAAAGTCAATTATCATATTTTCTTAAAAATGTTTAAATAGAAGTGTAACATGAGGAAAATGATTAGTTTTCATATAGTCCTCAAAATACTCCGTAATAGAAGACTAACACACACAAATTTCTAATTTTTCAAAAATTTCTTAAAATCTCAAAAGTGAAGTCTAACACCTTCAAATAAAATCAATTCTCATATTTTCATTAAAATGCTAATATTGAAGTGTAACAAGTGCAAAATGCTTTATTTTCATGTTGTCCTCAAAATACTACTTCGTAATAGAAGACTAACAAACACAAATTTATGATTTTTCAAAAATTTCTTTAAAATGTAAAAAGTGAAGTCTAAAACATTCAAAACAGTCAATTATCATATTTTATTAAAAATGTTAAAATTGAAGTGTAACATGAGAAAAATGATTAATTTTCATGTCGTCCTCAAAATACTCCGTAATAGAAGACTAACACACATAAATTTCTATTTTCTCTAAAATTTCTTAAAAATGCAAAAATTAAGTCTAACACCTTAAAAAAAGTCGATAATCATATTTTCTAAAAAATGTTAAAATTGACGTGTAACACGGGCAACATGCTTTTGAAGGAAATAATGCCCTAGGCTGAACCGTTCAGTTTGTATGCAAACGAATGATAATTATTATTTATGCTTGTTGAACTAATATTTTAATATTTGTTTAAAGTTTCATTTAATACGTGTACTGGTTATTTAACATATTTAGGAATATGTGAATAAGCCTTGAATTGTATCACTAGTTTGTACATCATCATAATATGTGATTATGATAGTAAAACTGTAGCAATGAATGTAGTACGATTCTAAATGTCCCAGGTCATATATATGATATATATAGAGATATACATGTCTAAGGAAATAGAATATATGTGTACACCAGTATATTCGCATATGAGATGATTATGTTTTACTGATCATGGACATGGAATACATAGAGATGTAGTGATGTCAAATATGGAATATAGATATGTATTAGAGACTACATATTGGACTGACCATATTATGAGAATATACATGGTTATTGTCATTATATATATTCTCATAAACAAATAGAATTTTAGTTCTTTGACCTGAGGTTATCATTAGATTTCTCACTTGTGAATTGTGATTCTTAGATATGTTTCTTTGTTATCCTTAACCGGGTAATCAAGATCATCATTGGGTATTACATGAAGCATGTTGGAGGATGTGAATAACCAAGATGGAAGTTGTTCCTTTCATGATTGAAAGAGATATCTCTCAGGGCCCCTGATGAATTAGGATTGAAGGAAATGCGTGGCCACGCTCAATAAGATTAACATGTGTTGTTAATATTAATTGAATATTCAATCTAATTCTATATCGGGAAAGAGTTAAGTTGATTTATAAAGGATGACATTTGACCCTGTCTTTGATCAACAGATATCGTATGAACAAGAGAGCTAGAAATTTATCTATTTGATAAATAGGTTATGATCACAAATCATTTATTTAATTTGGGTAGTCATAATGCCTTGCTAGAGGCCAATTATGATTTTCATATTTAGATAGAGATTTAATATGCTGCCAACATTAAATAAACATGTAGGGTCACACACAAAGACAAGTTTGGATTGGACACAGAAAATCAAATATCAAGATGAAGAGGTGTAAAGCATTAATTGAATGCTACATGCATGTATGGATGCATGGTATTAATATTCAGGATATCATTCATTTGATGAAGATATTTTGTGAGCATTGGATGCCACAAAAGTGGTTGAATGATATTAATAGAGTTTGGGATTCTAAGAGGTTTGGTGTGACCCTATAGGTTTATTTAATGTTGGCAGCATATTAAATCTCTATCTAAATATGCAAATCATAATTGGCCTCTTGTAAGGCATTATGACTACCTAAATTAAATAAATGATTTGTGATCATAACCTATTTATCAAATAGATAAATTTCTAGCTCTCTTGTTCATACGATATATGTTGATCAAAGACAGGGTCAAATGTCATCCTTTATAAATCAACTTAACTCTTTCCCGATATAGAATTAGATTGAATATTCAATTAATATTAACAACACATGTTAATCTTATTGAGCGTGGCCACGCATTTCCTTCAATCCTAATTCATCAGGGGCCCTGAGAGATATCTCTTTCAGTCTTGAAAGGAACAACTTCCATCTTGGTTATTCACATCCTCCAACATGCTTCATGTAATACCCAATGATGATCTTGATTACCCGGTTAAGGATAACAAAGAAACATATCTAAGAATTACAATTCACAAGTGAGAAATCTAATGATAACCTCAGGTCAAAAAACTAAAATTCTATTTGTTTATGAGAATATATATAATGACAATAACCATGTATATTCTCATAAGATGGTCAGTCCAATATGTAGTCTCTAATACATATATATATATATATATATATATATATATATATACATTTTTTTTTTTTATAATTCAACGATATGGGGTATAGCATGGCCAAAATTTTGTGTTGTGATTGAATGATGTGATTGCATGTTGTAAATTTAATTTATGGCGACCGGTGAGTTCTCCAAATTGTAAATTTATTTATTATGGCGACCAGTGAGTTGTCCAAGTTGTAAAGTAGAATAGGTTGTTATTTTATTTAATTGAAGATGAAGTAGTTCATCGACACAACTATTCTCAAGATGAAGGAGTTCATCGCCACAAGCAATCACAAGATGAAGGAGTTCATCGCCACAACCGATCACATGATGAAGAAGCTCATCGCCATAACCGGTCACATGATGTAGGAGTTCATTGCCACATCCACTGTTATAATGAATGAGTTCATTATAAGTAATTAATTAGAGATCTTTATAGTGGCTTATAAAGATCATGGTCATGCTATATTATTTAATTATTTTGTGATGTGTGATGCGATATGCTTATACATGTGATAAATAAATTAGATATCCCTCTACTAATTATTAAGTTGATAAAATGCCTCCCATATTCTGAAATTCTCAAGGCCTTTATATCACTCACATGGGTCATGCCAAAGCTGGGTGTGTGAGCTTATATAGTTGGCGGGAGAATATGCATTGATTAATTACCGACATAGGTCATGCCAAAGCTGGGTGTGTTGGTAGATTAATTGGATGATAATCAGTTATGGTTAGTACTTAACTAAGTAGCAAGTCGGACTTGAACTTAGGGCATAAGATGAGATATGTACACACGTGAATTTTGAGTTGGACTCAAAAACTCCGATCTCATAAATGATCTCAAGAGTTGCATGGAGATGCAATTGGATTTGATCATACCTAAATAACAAAATTCTGAGACGAGCCAAAGCACGCTTAGGATATTGTGAAATATGGATCTTGAGCCACTATGGTACATGCAGTTGGAATGTATCCGAACCAACACAGTGAGGGTTGTTGATTTGATAAAAATAGTGGGCGTATTTTAAATGAACTAAAACATAAATGTTATCATCTATAAATGTATTAATTTTGCACATTTTATTCCATGTAGAAAAATGTCTTCAAACAGTTTAAATTTACGATCTCTCCTTGAGAAGGGGAAGTTGACTGGTAAAAACTTTCTGGATTGGGAGCGAAATCTAAGAATTGTTCTTAGGGCTGAACATAAGGGTTATGTTCTTCATGAGCCTCTCCCAACTGAAGAACCACCAGCAGATGCTGACCATGTGGACCAAGAATACTATGAAAAGTTCATAGATTATGATGTAACATGTCTCATGTTGGCTACTATGTCATCGGATCTTCAAAAGAAGTTCGTTGATTCGCATGCATATGTTACGAACAGACAACTCAAGGAAATGTTCCAAGAACAAGCCAGACTTGAGAGGTTTAACACCCACAAGGCGTTGTTCAACTGCAAAATGGCCCATGGTACATCTGTGAGAGTGCATGTTTTGAAGATGAAAGGATATGTCGATCATCTTGAGAAACTAGGTGCGAAAGTCAGCCACGAGATGGAAACTGACTTGATCCTTGAGTATTTGACTCCAAATTTCGCACAGTTTGTTTCTAACTACAACATGCACTCTATGGATAAAACAATACCGGAATTGCATGGTATGCTCAAGAATTTGGAGGCTACAAATAAGTCCGGTGACTTCAAAGCATCTGATGCCAACGAAGTTTTGATGGTTCAAAAGGGAAAGTTCAAGAAGAAGTTCAAAGGCAAGAACAATGGTAAGGGCAAGGTGCTACCCAAACCAAAGATCAAGAAATCTGAACCGACCACTTGTTTCCATTGTCATAAGGATGGCCATTGGAAAAGAAACTGCCCACTTTACTTGGAAGAAGTAAAGAAGAAAAAAGCAGTGTCAGCAAGTGTGATAAGGGGATTTTTCATCACTTTTTACATGCACAAAATATAGAATTTAAACACAATAATATGCTTAAAGTATACCAAATATTCATAATTCCAATTTATTGAGATTAAATACTTTAATATGTGTTTTGTGTTAATTTCAGGTGAAAAGTGCAAAATCTCGCAAAACCAGAACTGTAGATGGATCGGTCTCGTCGTGCCGATCGATTTGATATATCATATGATGATATTTGACGGAAGCATGAGAGAGAAATCGAGCTTTTATTCCAAACGGGTCAAGAGCGTGACTCATTACACAAATGGACGCATACGGAGATCAAAACTCATTCTCTGAGTTGCAACACGAAGATCACACAGAAAATAGCAGCAGCAAATCCTGGGATCTGACCAGTCAACCCTCTAACAGATTAGATCGTCTGTGGATCGTATGGCGTGTGAACCACGCTACCAGGCGCTGACAGCTCTCTCTCTTCACCCCCTTTACACGCGAAGTTACACAGACCGTGCCACAGAAAACCGCTCCAGGCAGTTCAAACTCCTTCTTTTGGAGCCATGCAGCAGAGCATCTTCTCCATTTATTTGACTAATGGACTCTCCAGTCCCGTATGAGATAACAGAATTTTGCACCAGACCCCTCCATTCACTCTGTAAATCGCAGAAGAACACAGATATTTTTCGGAATTTAATTAGTGCCTTGATTAGCCTTGTGTTCTATAATTTGTGTAGACTTTGATCTTGTGAATCTGAAGATGAAATTTTTAGAGATACTTTGTGAAGTCCGGATCTTGATTGTGACATAATTTCGTAATTTTTGGACCAGTAGAAAGATTCCTTGAATTGAGAATTGGATTATACGCAAAATTTTCTTGGATCGAACCTATGCTTATCACTATGATTAGTATTTGTTATAAATTATTTTGATTAACTCGTAAGATTGAAATTACACATTTAAATGACCTATTTTACGTGTTATCAAATGGCGCCGCTCCCGGGGAATTTTTGTTGAAGTATTTTCGAAATCTTGAAATTCTTGAATTTTTCTAATTCACTCTCTTATCCTCTTATTTTGCGAGGTACACATGATGAATTCTCAAGACGAAACGTGGACATCACAAGAATGGTGGGGAAGATCAAGAATGGAACAAGACGAACGAGAAAGGAGGCCATGCAACGGAGGAAATTACTCCCAACGAAACGCACCATTTTTCGAATACAATGAGTTTTTCGATCGAAATGGAGAGATTCTTCCTCAAAGATGTTATCCACCTCCTATTCGAAACGAACCTCTTCATCAAGGGCCTTACTTCGATGCTTATGCCGAAACCTCTCCAAACTCGTACCAATTGCAAAATGAATATTCCACCTTTTATGGTCAAGAACATCATCATTTCCAATACGAGTCGTCTCAACCTCCATACGAATACTATCATCATCCGAATTCGCAACCTCAAGGTCCAAGAGAATCATCACACGACAATGACGTAATCAATGATCTCTCATCGAAATTCGATTTAATGATGAACATGATAGGATCTATGTATTCCGACAAGGATCAACACTTGGCGCAAATGAGGACAAATTTTGAAAAATTAGAATCCGAATCCGCCGACACAAATCATCGAGTTCAAAACCTCGGTTTAATAATAAACAATCTAAGAGCCGAAGTAGATGAACTCAAACTCGAATATGACGAAGAAATGCGCGAGTATACCCTCGACAATTCTGAAGAGATCGAAGAATTAAGTGTGGGGAAATGCGATGAGGAATTTACATGCGAAGCGAAAATCGAATTTGAAGATGTAATTGTGGAGAAACTTGAAGAAGAAGTCGAAGCGACAATCGAAGAAGATGACGATAAAACCGTGGCGATAATCAAGGTCAAAGAAGAAAATGAAGAATTGGCGAATCAAGATCTTGACACGAAAATTCAAATAAAGGACGGACATGAAGAAGAAAAAGTCTCTCCAATTCTCCAAGGTGAATCAATTCCATTTAATTTCATATCCAATTCAATGATTAAGAACATTGATACTTCTCATGAAAGAAATGATCCTTTTTTGTAGTTAAATCGAAAAGGCCGAACACATTCGAAACGTTCGCACCGATTGCCACGCCTATTCAACAAGTGCCAAGCGCAACTTCATTCGTGAAAGATCGAGGAAAAAGAACACGGATTTTTACGATAATCTCGACAAGTGCTCAAAACGAAATTCCCCGCATAGTCAACAAAACGAGCACGCTTCTTCTCTCTATCTCTAAAAGAACGCTCCAAGGAAGTCGAAAAGCCGCAAGTCACAATGGCGATTCATTCCACTTCGAGGCGGGATAAACTTGGAAAACGTCGAGCTCAACGACGTTAAACGAAGGGCGCTTGCGGGGAGGCAACCCACGCTTCAAAAGGTCGTATTTCTCCATTTCTCTCCTTTATTTTTATTAGAATGAAGCTTTTTCGCTCGAGGACGAGCTATTTCTCTAAGTGTGGGGAGGGTTTTTACGGCCTATTTTTCCTTGTAGATAACACCCTAAAAATTAAAAAAATTCTTGCTTTTCAAAAAAAAAAAAAAATCCCTAAAAATTTATTTTTTGCATGTTAAAAGGTTTTTCTCCATTTAATTGAAAAAATCATCGATTTTTAAGCAAGATTTTCACCAATCCACCATTATTTTACTCTCAAAATTGAAATATGACAAGATATTTGAAGGAATTGATTAAAATCTTTCAGAGATTCTTTTGGGATTCGAACCCTAATCAATGAATTCACAAAATTGGAGTTTCTTGAAATTTGGTCGATTTTCGATTTACATGACACACCATTTTTTAAACTTAAACCCATATTTTACTCGGAATTTCTAAAAAAAGTTTTGTTTAACCACTCTAGTAAATTTTGCTTTAATTTAAAATTTGACAACTTGCACTTAAGGGCCCGATCGTTCATGGAGATTTGTATTTTAATTAACGGGAACCAAATTGCGCTCAACGCCTAATTCGTGAAATCCATGCAATTTGATTAAGCGGTCATGGTCGAACCGTAACCATTGGTCAGCTAAAGGGTTGCATGGATCCATAGAAAACCAAAGTAGTTGGGTATGGTCGAACCGAAAGTATGGTCGTACGAAAAAGTTTTCTATGGGCCACGTGTTAGGTGCTTAATTGTCAAGTCTGTGTGATTGATTAAGCGGTCATGGTCGAACCGTAACCATTGGTCGGCTAAAGGTCACACGGATCCATGGGGTTTGATTAAGCGGTCTTGGTCAAACCGTAACCATTGGTCGGCTAAAGAACAACATGGAGACCATTTAAGCAATACGAAACAAAAAGGAAAAAAGTTTTCAACAATAATAAAAAAAAGGAAAAAAAAAAGAAAGAGAAAATGACAAATCTAGAGATTGAAAATTATTAAAAGAAGAAAAGAAAACTAATTTTGAAATCGAGCGAAATTTGGGGAAATTTAGTTGAAATCAAATATGAACCAAGTATTTACGTACCGAACGATTTAAAAGTGACAAATTACATTTAAGGAACAATTTTTGCAAAATTGAACAAGAGGTTTTACTAATGCTTTTTCATGATAACCCTTGTGATTTGTGGTGTGAAAAGGTTTAAAATGTGGTGTTTAATCATCTTTATCGCATGAGACCATTTTTCTCTAAAAACTTTTGAAATTGTGAAACTTTCATTTGATCTAAATAGATTCATATAAATTCTTTCAATATAAAGCATAAATGATGAAATGAGAGTGAAAATCTTTTCTTGGGGACATTGAACTTTGAGATCGATGAATATATTTTTAACAAAACATAAACATGCAATTCTCTTTGATTTTAAAATTCTATATTTTATTCTATTTTTGTTTGAGGACAAACAAGGTTTAAGTGTGGGAAGATTTGATAAGGAGATTTTTCATCACTTTTTACATGCACAAAATGTAGAATTTAAACACAATAATATGCTTAAAATATACCAAATATTCATAATTCCAATTTATTGAGATTAAATACTTTAATATGTGTTTTGTATTAATTTCAGGTGAAATGTGCAAAATCTCGCAAAACCAGGACTGTAGATGGATCGGTCTCGTCGTGCCGATTGATTTGATATATCATATGATGATATTTGACGGAAGCATGAGAGAGAAATCAAGCTTTTATTCCAAACGGGTCAAGGGCGTGACTCATTACACGAATGGACGCATACGGAGATCAAAACTCATTCTCTGAGTTGCAACACGAAGATCACACAGAAAATAGCAGCAGCAAATCCTGGGATCTGACCAGTCAACCCTCTAACATACTAGATCGTCTGTGGATCGTATGGCGTGTGAACCACGCTACCAGGCGCTGACAGCTCTCTCTCTTCACCCCCTTTACACGCGAAGTTACACAGACCGTGCCACAGAAAACCGCTCCAGGCAGTTCAAACTCCTTCTTTTGGAGCCATGCAGCAGAGCATCTTCTCCATTTATTTGACTAATGGACTCTCCAGTCCCGTATGAGAGAACAGAATTTTGCACCAGACCCCTCCATTCACTCTGTAAATCGCAGAAGAACACAGATATTTTTCGGAATTTTAGAAGATTTTCGGCTGATTTAATCTAGATCCATGGAGACGTTTTGCGATTGTATTTTTGAGTTTTCTCGGCCGTCCGATGTCCAAATTGCATGAGGTTTGAACCGTTAGATTCGTTACAATTTTCTCTACCTGACCGTACAAGTTACAACACGATCCTTGTCCTGTAGCAATTCCCATTTCCTATAAAAGAGAACCAAACCCCATTCTTTCACTTACCCTTGGTCCTCATTGGTCAACTCTCCATTCTAGGGGGAAGGTAAGGTCTTAGCCTCTTCTCCCTCCATTGTTAAGAAGCTCACAAGCTCCTCTCGCTCGTCGTCGAGCCATTTTTGCCGAGAAGATCGTGTCTCCGCACGGTTTTCGAGGCCGCTCCGAGGATATTTTCCTCTCTCCACCTTCTCCGCATCGGATACAAGATTGTTCTTCTTGTCCTATCACCTCCTCTCAAGGCGTGAAGGCTCGAGAACATCGCCAAGACGGGATCTTGGACTTGAATTCTCCTTTTTTCGGTACTTTCTTTCTCTAGTTTAGAATTTTAATTAGGAATTGTTAGATCTGATTGAAATCTTTTTGTGAACTTGTTATATACTGTGAAATATATTTTGTGGAATTTTTGTGGAATTTTTCTTGCATTTGTTCCTATTTTTCCTTTGTGAAACACTCAATTTTTCTGTGCTGTTTTGTTAATTCGATTTAAAATAGAAAAATACTCAAAAATAATTCTTTCTCAATATCACTGTTTATATCTAGATCTGTAGTTTAATAAACATTTTGGATCAATCTATTATCTGTAATTTCCTATTTGTTATGGATTTTACAAATCTGTTACTCAATCTCAAAACTGTCTGGACTATTCTGTAATTTGCCAGGGACCTGTTTGTAATTTGCTTATTACTTTTTACTGGAAGATCCAAACTGTGAAATTATTTTGTCATCTATCTAAGAATTAAATTTTGAATCGTTGTGTCAAATTTGAAATCTTGAATTGAGATCTATATTTTTCTGGAATTTAATTAGTGCCTTGATTAGCCTTGTGTTCTATAATTTGTGTAGACTTTGATTTTGTGAATCTGAAGAAGAAATATTTAGAGATACTTTGTGAAGTCCAGATCTTGATTGTGACATAATTTCATAATTTTTGGACCAGTAGAAAGATTTCTTGAATTGAGAATTAGATTATACGCAAAATTTCCTTGGATCGAACCTATGCTTATCACTATGATTAGTATTTGTTATAAATTGTTTTGATTAACTCGTAAGATTGAAATTACACATTTAAATGACCTATTTTACGTGTTATCAAAGTGCCTCAGGTATTGAAATTAATTTATCTACTTTGTCAAATTGGGTATTAGATACCGGATGTGGTACTCACATATGTAAAGATGTGCAGGCACTACGAAGTAGAAGAAAATTAGCTAAAGGAGAAATGGACCTACGCGTGGAAATGGAGCAAGAGTTGCGGCATTAGCCGTAGGAGATTATCATTTAACTTTACCTAATGGATTTGTGTTAGAATTGAACAATTGTTGTTATGTACCTGTTATGAACAGGAATATTATTTCTATTTTGAAATTAGCTTTGGATGGTTATAAATTTATTATAGAAGATAATAATTGTACTATCCGTAAAGGAGAAATTTTCTATGGAAATGTTTTATTAGAAAATGGTCTCTACGTGCTAGATCTGAATAATTACAAATCCATATATAATATCAATACCGAAAGGACAGTGTCTAATGTTGATAATCAAACCTACTTTTGGCATTGTCGTTTAGGCCATATAAACGAGAAACGCATTTCTAAACTCCATACTGATGGACTTTTAGACTCATTTGATATGAGATCATATGAGACATGCGAGTCTTGTTTATTAGGCAAGATGACTAAGAAACCTTTCTCAAATGTTGGAGAAAGATCAAGTGATTTGTTGGAGCTCATACATAATGATGTATGTGGCCCAATGAGCTGAAGGAAATACAGTTTCGGATCAACCGTAAAAGTGTACACAAGGATAAACGAATGTAGTCGTACATTCGTGGCCATAACTTTCAGTGGGAAAATCCAATTTGAATGGTTCAAATTGGGTTAGATAGATAATTAGATTATCTATAACCTTCATGTAGAAATATATTTCATATGAACGAAGTATAAGTGTCGTTTCTATGAAATACCGAAAGGGTGCAACAGTATGACATACAGTTAGTAAAACAGTCATAACTTTTGCATACGAACTCCAATTGGGCTGGGCCAAATTGGGTTGTGTAGATAATGAGATTATCTACAACTTTCGTGTTGGTTGATTTTCTGTCAGAGAAATTTATCAATTTCGTCTGGACAGAATACTGAACAGGTTCATACAGTTTTCTGTGTGAAAGGGTGTATATTGGATATACATGCCTTTTGGCTAATCCTGATCCTATTAGGTATAAATAGGATTTTCTCTCTCATCTTCACTAAGGAATTCAGAAGGAATTCAGAAGTAATTCAAAGCAATATTCTGCCCAAGACACAAGAAAAGAGCAAATTCAGATTTGATCTTTTGTGAGTGAAAAGGCACGAAGAGAGATTAATAGAGAATCGATCGAGATCAAGCAAGTGCACCGATACATCGTCTAGGAAGGTGTATCCGTGTCCGGCGTCTTCCGACTCAAGGTGGATACGTGTGGAGGAGCAACACTTGGGGCTCTCCGTTGTGATCGAACCGAAGGATCGAAGAACGGGAACGAACGGTGAAGGACGCACGGTGTGGGACGCGCGTAAAGTCACCAACGTGACCGGAGGAATAGGAGGCAGCGATCAACCCTTCGTGTTCCATCAATTTGGAACTGGTATGGATCTAACCTTCTATTTGCATCGTACCCTCGAAGTCGTGGCGTGATCTCGGGAATCGGGGAATCGGACCGAGCCTACATATCCGCTGCGCGGGCCCGGGGCCGGGGATATTCCCCATCAGTGGTATCAGAGCGATCGCCATCGATTCGAGGGTCGAATCATAGTCGTATATTAGATATACGCACGGGTTATCAAAGTTCGTACCCGTTTGCATGATGTTACATATTTAGAATGTCAAATTCCATTAAAATCACAAGTGAAATTCGCTAGAGATCGATCAATAGTTGATTGAGAGTATCTAGGAATAATCGTGAAAAGGTTTCATGATTGATCGTTTTGGAAACGAGCGAAAACAGCAGTTCAAAAATCGCATAGTCCGTTATAACATGAGAAAATTGCTTAAAATTTTCATGTTGTCCTCAAAATACTCCGTAATACAAGACTAACACACACATATTTCTATTATTTCAAAAAATTCTTAAAAATGTTAAAAGTTAAGTCTAAAACATTCAAAAAAGTCAATTGTCATATTTCCTTAAAAATGTTAAAATTGAATTGTAACATGAGCAAAAAGCTTAATTTTCATGTTGTCCTCAAAATACTCCGTAATAGAGGACCAACACACACAAATTTCTAAATTTTTCAAAAAATTTCTTAAAATCCAAAATGTGAAGTCTAACACCTTCAAAATAAGGCAATTATCATATTTTCTTTAAAATGTTAAAATTGAAGTGTAACAAGAGAAAATTGCTTAAAATTTTCATGTTGTCCTCAAAATACTTCGTAATAGAATACTAACACAAACTAATTTCTATTTTTTCAAAAATTTCTTAAAAAAGAAAACGAGAAGTCTAACACCTTCAAATAAAGTCATTTATCATATTTTCATTAAAATGTTAAAAATGAAGTGTAACACGAGCATACTAATTTATTTTCATGTTGGCATGAAAATACTTCGTAATAGAAGACTAACACGCACAAATTTCTATTTTTTTTAAAACATCTTGAAAATACAAAAATTAAGACTAACACCATAAAAAAGTCAATTATTATATTTTCTTAAAACTATTAAAATAGTAGTGTAACACGAGCAAATTGATTTATTTTCATGTTGTCCTCAAAATACTTCGTAAAAGAAGACTAACACACACAAATTTTTATTTTTTCAAAAAAATCTTTAAAATGTTAAAAGTGAAGTCTAAAACATTCAAAAAAGTCAATTATCATATTTTCTTAAAAATGTTTAAATAGAAGTGTAACATGAGGAAAATGATTAGTTTTCATATAGTCCTCAAAATACTCCGTAATAGAAGACTAACACACACAAATTTCTAATTTTTCAAAAATTTCTTAAAATCTCAAAAGTGAAGTCTAACACCTTCAAATAAAATCAATTCTCATATTTTCATTAAAATGCTAATATTGAAGTGTAACAAGTGCAAAATGCTTTATTTTCATGTTGTCCTCAAAATACTACTTCGTAATAGAAGACTAACAAACACAAATTTATGATTTTTCAAAAATTTCTTTAAAATGTAAAAAGTGAAGTCTAAAACATTCAAAACAGTCAATTATCATATTTTATTAAAAATGTTAAAATTGAAGTGTAACATGAGAAAAATGATTAATTTTCATGTCGTCCTCAAAATACACCGTAATAGAAGACTAACACACATAAATTTCTATTTTTTCTAAAATTTCTTAAAAATGCAAAAATTAAGTCTAACACCTTAAAAAAAGTCGATAATCATATTTTCTAAAAAATGTTAAAATTGACGTGTAACACGGGCAACATGCTTTTGAAGGAAATAATGCCCTAGGCTGAACCGTTCAGTTTGTATGCAAACGAATGATAATTATTATTTATGCTTGTTGAACTAATATTTTAATATTTGTTTAAAGTTTCATTTAATACGTGTACTGGTTATTTAACATATTTAGGAATATGTGAATAAGCCTTGAATTGTATCACTAGTTTGTACATCATCATAATATGTGATTATGATAGTAAAACTGTAGCAATGAATGTAGTACGATTCTAAATGTCCCAGGTCATATATATGATATATATAGAGATATACATGTCTAAGGAAATAGAATATATGTGTACACCAGTATATTCGCATATGAGATGATTATGTTTTACTGATCATGGACATGGAATACATAGAGATGTAGTGATGTCAAATATGGAATATAGATATGTATTAGAGACTACATATTGGACTGACCATATTATGAGAATATACATGGTTATTGTCATTATATATATTCTCATAAACAAATAGAATTTTAGTTCTTTGACCTGAGGTTATCATTAGATTTCTCACTTGTGAATTGTGATTCTTAGATATGTTTCTTTGTTATCCTTAACCGGGTAATCAAGATCATCATTGGGTATTACATGAAGCATGTTGGAGGATGTGAATAACCAAGATGGAAGTTGTTCCTTTCATGATTGAAAGAGATATCTCTCAGGGCCCCTGATGAATTAGGATTGAAGGAAATGCGTGGCCACGCTCAATAAGATTAACATGTGTTGTTAATATTAATTGAATATTCAATCTAATTCTATATCGGGAAAGAGTTAAGTTGATTTATAAAGGATGACATTTGACCCTGTCTTTGATCAACAGATATCGTATGAACAAGAGAGCTAGAAATTTATCTATTTGATAAATAGGTTATGATCACAAATCAGTTATTTAATTTGGGTAATCATAATGCCTTGATAGAGGCCAATTATGATTTTCATATTTAGATAGAGATTTAATATGCTGCCAACATTAAATAAACGTATAGGGTCACACACAAAGACAAGTTTGGATTGGACACAGAAAATAAAATATAAAGATGAAGAGGTGTAAAGCATTAATTGAATGCTACATGCATGTATGGATGCATGGTATTAATATTCAGGATATCATTCATTTGATGAAGATATTTTGTGAGCATTGGATGCCACAAAAGTGGTTGAATGATATTAATAGAGTTTGGGATTCTAAGAGTTTTTCCACTTGATTATAAATACACACCAAACCTCTTCGTAAAGAAATTATTATTCACTCAATCTCTTGGGATTCTAACAGTTTTTCCATAAAAAAAATTTTATTTTATTAGGGATTTTAATTTTCCATATATTGTTAAGTTTACTTTTTATATATACTCCATTAATTAAAATTTTATATGCATTGTTGTATCTGAAAGCTCCATTCTTACTCCACTTCTAGTGGAAAACAACCTTTTGGAATTGATGAAGCACTGTGGAACTGCAAATTTCCTCCAAGTGATTTAATTGTTCATTTGAAACTATTGAAAGAGGTACGTTTATGCCTAAACTTTGATATAAATTGGTTTGATTGATCATATTCATGAAACAGGCCACTGTGCCCTCTTATTCTCTGAGAATGAGTATATTTGTGCATATTTTTCTGATATATTAGTTCCACATCATCTCTCTTTCCAAAAATTAGTTATGTTCACATTTCCCAATATGATGTTAATACTATGTTAAAAAATTCATCTTTTTCAAAATATCATTCCAAAAATAAAAATTTTTCTTTTTATTTCTAATCTCCAATTTTTCATCTTCATGTATTTGTTCAACTAGGTTATACCAACCTAGTTTTCCTTTAGCGTTATAGTATAGTCATAACCATTTAATAAGAAGAACATTATTAAAAGTTTCTCAATGTAGTATTCCAAGTCTCCTTTATGTTTAGGTTAGCAAACCAGTTTCCAATCAACAAGATTATATCCAATATTTTTTAAACCTTTCCATAAAAAAAAATTCTTACTTTATCAATTTTCTTATATACCCATTTAGGAAATATGAAAACATTAAAATAATAAATAGGCATTGATGTAAAAAACATAATTTATTAATACTAATCTTCCAATCCTACTTATCAGTCCTCCTTTCCAACCTTGCAGTTTATTTGTAATTTTATCAATTATTTTCATATAATTTTCTCTTGAGGGTTTCTTATAATGTAAGCGTAGTCCAAGATATTGTATTGAAAAGGTTTCAATAGGGCAATTTAATTTCCTGGACATAACTTTCCAAACAAATTTGGCTTTAAATAGAGCTTCAATATCTCCTTCGCTAAAAGAATAAAAAAACGTAAACAATTCAATTTTTTATTCTAAATAAACAGTAAATAAAATGATTAATTACGAAAATTACCAGGAGCAATTGGTGAAGGAAATACAATTTTGGATCAACGGTAAAAGAATACGCACAAGGACACACGAACGTACGCGTTCGAGAAAACAGATGAATTCGCAATAGGATTGTGCAGAATTAATTGGGCAAAATTACATTGGCCGCCAGGACGGGCCATATGGTGCGTCATGACGAACCTAGTGTATACAGTCTGCAACAATTGTGGACTTAGCCAAATCCGGAATTTTACAGCCGTTCGTCATGACGGAACATATGGTGCGTCATGACGGTAGGGTGCGTAAAATTTCCAGAGACTTATTGGTACTGGTGTGTCATGACGGAACTTATGGTGCATCATGACGGACCATGTATAAAAAATGTTTTATGGCAGATGTTAGTACACACGGCTGGTGTGTCCAATAAGCCAAACAACTATACTAAATGCTAAACTGCTAAAGGCTAAACAACTATACAACGGTTGGTGTGCCCATCAATAGTTGAGTGTAGGGGTGGGCATTCGGTTGAACCGAACCGAACCGAATCGAATAAGAACAAACCGAATTAAACCGAACCGGACTAGATTCAAACCGAACCGACTAAAATTTGAACCGATTTAAAACCGAACCGAATAAACCGAATTAGAAGTTTTATAATATTAGAATTCAAATGTTATTTAGCAAAAAAATATTAAAACAAATCATATAAATTATACTTACGTTATTTTTAATTTTACAATATTGGATTTTAATTTTTTTAAATGAACATAATAGAAAAAGTGAAGAAAAAATATTAATTCGGTCGGTTCGGTTTAATCGGTTCTGAAAATACCAAAATCGAACCGAATCGAATAAACCGAACAATATCAATTTTTGAACCGAACTGAACCAAATAAACCGAAAAACCGAACCGATTAAACCGAATTCGACCGGTTGGGTTCGGTTTCCAAATAAACCGAACCATTTGTCCATCCCTAGTTGAGTGGGTGCGAAGAGAAAGAGAAAAAGAGAAAAAGAATTTTTCTCGGTTTAGAGAATCAAACGCAATCAAGCAAGTTCGCCGGTGCATCGTCTAGGCAGTTGCATCCGTGACCGAGGTATTACGACTCACGGTGGATACGAGTAGAGGAGCGACAACTTGTGGCTCTTCATTGTGATCAAACCGGAAACGCGATTATCGTCAACGAAGTGGTGGGAAACGCGTGGGCGTGGGACGCGCGTTTTGTCACCAATGTGACAAGGAGAACGAAGACTAGCGATCAACCATTCGAGTGTGATCAATTTCACACCGGTAATTAATTATCCTTTTTTGCATCGTACTCTCGAAATCGATGCGTGATCTCGAGTTTTGGGAATCGGACCGAACCTTTCATTTTCGCTGCGCGGGTCCGGGGTCGGGACTATTCCCTACAATTGTATTGAGAAAATTTCTTCTATTGTCGGTATGATTTAAGAATAGGATATGCGAACGGATCTTTAATAATCAGGACACAAAGATTTTAACTTGGTTCGGCCAACAAAATGCCTACGTCCACAAACTTCTATTATAAATTGGATTACAATATTTCTTCACCTCGCAGGGTGGCTTACAGAACAATAACACTCAAATTATCTTTCTCTCTTCTCACTTTATCTAGTGGATCTCTCTTTGAATGTTTATTATTTGTTCTATCTAAACTCTCTACAAAAAGTCTCCTTTTATAGTGTAGAGGATGTCCAAGTTCAAGATGCCAATACATGCATTAGAGTTAATTGCATAGTATCCAAAGCATCACCATAAATTTTAGATACATGAACATGCATCTCTTCTTGGTTTTATGTACCAAGGTTAATCTTCCCAATTAATGAAGAATTATCCCAACAGAATCTCCCCCTTCTGAATTAATTGAGGTAACGTCACTACACCGGCTCCTTGACAACAATCTTCGAATTTCTTGGAAGATACGCTCTTGGTCATCATATCAGACCAGTTCTCATCAGTGTGAATTTTGTCAACTTGCAGATGTTTCTCTTCAATGACATCTCTAATCCAATGATATCGAGTGTCAATGTGTTTCGTGCGGTAATGGAAACTTGCATTCCGTGCCAAGTGAATCGCACTTTGACTATCACAGTACAAGACATACTTGTCTTGGTTATGGTCTAATTCCATTAGGAAACTCTTCATCCACATCATCTCTTTGTAGGCTTCAGTGGCAGCTATATATTCTGCTTCGGTAGTCGACAACGCTATACATTTCTGTAATTTCGACTGCCAAGAAACAGCTCCCCCTGCAAAGGTAGTCAGATAACCAGAAGTCGATTTTCTGGAATCAATATCTCCGGCTAGATCGGCATCTGTGTATCCTTCCAACATAATTTTCTTGTTACCGAAACATAAGCATTTCTTTGTTGTTCCTCGAAGATATCTCAGTATCCACTTCACCGCATCCCAATGCTCTTTTCCCGGATTTGCCGAAAATCTGCTTACAACACCAACAGCATGTGCCAGATCAGGTCGAGTACATGTCATTGCATACATAAGACTTCCAACAGTGGATTGATATGGAATGATCCTCATCTCCTCACGTTCCTTCTTTAATGCAGGACTCTGCTTCTCACTCAATTTGAAATGTCCAGCGAGCGGTGTGGTCACTGGCTTGCCATTATGCATGTTGAACCTTTCAAGTACCTTTTCAATGTACTTCGCTTGAGATAGCCATATTAGCTTCTTAGGCCTATCTCGAATGATCTCCATCCCGAGTATTTTCTTCGCTGGTCCTAGATCTTTCATTGCAAAGTGTTTGCTTAAAGCACCTTTTAGTCCAAGTATTCTGTCAATTGACTTATTGGATATGAAAGTTGGTATTGTATAATTCTTTCTGGTTTTACAAAATATAGTGATTTTCTTATTTTTTGCTTTGTTGGTTCTCTTCAAAGTGGTTTCCTATGCTGTTTCCTATGTTGTCGTTGTTCAAAATTATGCAAATCTGACAGAAAACACATAGTCCGTCATGACGGACTGGTGGTTCGTCATGACGGACCAGAGGGGTTTCCTGACATATTACACAGATCATACACAGTCCGTCATGACGGACTGGTTGGTCCGTCGTGACGGACTGGTTGGTCCGTCGTGACGGACCAAGAGAATTTTTATGTACCAATCTGTGAGTATAGAGTCAAGACTGAGTGGTTGTCCGTCATGACTGAGCTACGTCATGACGGGCAATATGGTCCGTCATGAAGTAGTATGAAGATAACGGCTATATCAGTAACCATGACACATGCGTCATGACGGACTATGGTGCGTCATGACGGACGGTGATCCAAATTCTGGAATGACAGTTTTTCTTAAGATACTCATTAATTCTCTAATTAATGACAGGATTAATATAAGATATTGAAGATGTCATCTCTCTCTGTCTGAATCATTCTACAGCATTTAGAGACTTGTGAGACAAGTTAGAGAAAGAGAGAAGAGATTGAATTTCGAGCAAGTTTACGGCGATTTTAGGAGAATCGCGCGTAATCAAGAGACGAAGCTGGCGGTGGATACGGGTAGAGAGGTTTCAGCTGAAGCCTTTACTGTGATCTAACGGGAACAAGTTCGAGCAAGGTTGAACGACAAACTGGAAAGCAATCTGATTGTATTCGACAAATCGGAGCTTCGAGTAAGATGTCGAATCACGCGGGCGTGGGATGTGTGTGTTACCGGAATTGGAGCTTGCAGCAACTAAGCGTGAATCAACCCGTCTCCGTGATCAATTTCACACGGTATTATTCTCTATATATAAGAGTTATATATTCGTAGTTGCATGTTAGGATTTGTACCCTCGGATCGGTGACTTGGTCCTCGGGATCGGGTCAGACCGAGCCTCTCAGTCCGTTGCGCGGGGCTCGGTAGCGACGCCGGTACCCAACAATATCCCATTATTGGTTTGAGGATTACTTTTAAATTATATTCGATTGAATGAAGTATATTGAAGTAGTTTTCTTTCAAAGAGCAATATGTGAAAGACCTCCTACATCTTTTTAGCCATATTTGGTATACCATAACTGAGATAAGTATTTTATATTCTTTATTTTCTCTAATATTAATATGATGTGAATATGATCTAAATTGTCTGGTATTGACAAACCTAATAGGCCATGTGATTTTTGCCAAACATTTGTTGTGTATTGACATTCCATAAATAAATGTTTTACAGATTCTTCATGTTTATGGCATAATGGACATCTATTTGCAAAGTTCCATCATCTTTTCATCAAATTATCTAAGGTTAGAATTTTATTTTGAAAATTTATCCATAAAAATATTTTTATTTTATTAGGGATTTTAATTTTCCATATATTGTTAAGTTTACTTTTTATATATACTCCATTAATTAAAATTTTATATGCATTGTTGTATCTGAAAGCTCCATTCTTACTCCACTTCTAGTGGAAAACAACCTTTTGGAATTGATGAAGCACTGTGGAACTGCAAATTTCCTCCAAGTGATTTAATTGTTCATTTGAAACTATTGAAAGAGGTACGTTTATGCCTAAACTTTGATATAAATTGGTTTGATTGATCATATTCATGAAACAGGCCACTGTGCCTTCTTATTCTCTGAGAATGAGTATATTTGTGCATATTTTTCTGATATATTAGTTCCACATCATCTCTCTTTCCAAAAATTAGTTATGTTCACATTTCCCAATATGATGTTAATACTATGTTAAAAAATTCATTTTTTTCAAAATATCATTCCAAAAATAAGAATTTTTCTTTTTATTTCTAATCTCCAATTTTCCATCTTCATGTATTTATTCAACTACGTTATACCAACCTAGTTTTCCTTTAGCGTTATAGTATAGTCATAACCATTTAATAAGAAGAACATTATTAAAAGTTTCTCAATGTAGTATTCCAAGTCCTCCTTTATGTTTAGGTTAGCAAACCAGTTTCCGATCAACAAGATTATATCCAATATTTTTTAAACCTTTCCATAAAAAAAAATTCTTACTTTATCAATTTTCTTATATACCCATTTAGGAAATATGAAAACATTAAAATAATAAATAGGCATTGATGTAAAAAACATAATTTATTAATACTAATCTTCCAATCCTACTTATCAGTCCTCCTTTCCAACCTTGCAGTTTATTTGTAATTTTATCAATTATTTTCATATAATTTTCTCTTGAGGGTTTCTTATAATGTAAGCGTAGTCCAAGATATTGTATTGAAAAGGTTTCAATAGGGCAATTTAATTTCCTGGACATAACTAGGTCTGCAACTTTAGCTCGTGGCTCGTGGCTTGCTCGAGCTCGACTCGGTAATAGTTCGATAACAGCTCGCTCGATATTAACTCGAAATTAAACGAGCCGAGCCGAGCTAGCTCGAACGCTTATTGAGCCGAGCTTGAGCCAGACTCAGCTCGCTCGTATTAAGCTCGAAAAGAATTTGAGCTCGATTTAAAAAATTAAATATGTTTATCATAATTAATTCATATTATAAATATTATTATAATTAGAAAATTTTATAAAGAAAACTTTATCTTCATAATAATTCCAAGTCATGTCACATAACTTTCCAAACAAATTTGGCTTTAAATAGAGCTTCAATATCTCCTTCGCTAAAAGAATAAAAAAACGTAAACAATTCAATTTTTTATTCTAAATAAACAGTAAATAAAATGATTAATTACGAAAATTATCAGGAGCAATTGGTGAAGGAAATACAATTTTGGATCAACGGTAAAAGAATACGCACAAGGACACACGAACGTACGCGTTCGAGAAAACGGATGAATTCGCAATAGGATTGTGCAGAATTAATTGGGCGAAATTACATTAGCCGTCAGGACGGACCATATGGTGCGTCATGACGAACCTAGTGTATACAGTCTGCAACAATTGTGGACTTAGCCAAATCCGAAATTTTACAGCCGTTCGTCATGACGGAACATATGGTGCGTCATGACGGTAGGGTGCATAAAATTTCCAGAGACTTATTGGTACTGGTGTGTCATGACGGAGCTTATGGTGCATCATGACGGACCATGTATAAAAAATGTTTTATGGCAAATGTTAGTACACACGGTTGGTGTGTCCAATAAGCCAAACAACTATACTAAATGCTAAACTGCTAAAGGCTAAACAACTATACAACGGTTGGTGTGCCCATCAATAGTTGAGTGTAGGGGTGGGCATTCGGTTGAACCGAACCGAACCGAATCGAATAAGAACAAACCGAATTAAACCGAACCGGACTAGATTCAAACCGAACCGAATAAAATTTGAACCGATTTAAAACCGAACCAAATAAACCGAATTTTTATTCGGTTGAACCAAATTAGAAGTTTTATAATGTTAAAATTCAAATTTTATTTAGCAAAAAAATATTAAAACAAATCATATAAATTATACTTACGTTATTTTTAATTTTACAATATTGGATTTTAATTTTTTTAAATGAACATAATAGAAAAAGTGAAGAAAAAATATTAATTCGGTCGGTTCGGTTTAATCGGTTCTGAAAATATCAAAATCGAACCGAATAGAATAAACCGAACAATATCAATTTTTGAACCGAACTGAACCAAATAAACCGAAAAACCGACCGATTAAACCGAATTCGACCGGTTCGGTTCGGTTTCCAAATAAACCGAACCATTTGTCCATCCCTAGTTGAGTGGGTGCGAAGAGAAAGAGAGAAAGAGAAAAAGAATTTTTCTCGGTTTAGAGAATCAAACGCAATCAAGCAAGTTCGCCGGTGCATCGTCTAGGCAGTTGCATCCGTGACCGAGGTGTTACGACTCACGGTGGATACGAGTAGAAGAGCGACAACTTGTGGCTCTTCATTGTGATCAAACCGGAAACGCGATTATCGTCAAAGAAGTGGTGGGAAACGCGTGGGCGTGGGACGCGCGTTTTGTCACCAATGTGACAAGGAGAACGAAGACTAGCGATCAACCATTCGAGTGTGATCAATTTCACACCGGTAATTAATTATCCTTTTTTGCATCGTACTCTCGAAATCGATGCGTGATCTCGAGTTTTGGGAATCAGACCGGACCTTTCATTTTCGTTGCGCGGGTCCGGGGTCGGGACTATTCCCTACAATTGGATCTTCTGATTTCTTGATCCGTTAGCAATTGGATCTTCTAATTTCTTAAGGGTTGTGGCCATGGATAAAGCGGCAGAGCTGAGTGCAAAACTTTGTATATCGACGGCAATTTCTCTTCTAACAGGGCTCCAATATCATCTTCGCTAAAAGAATAAAAAACATAAACAATTTATTTTTTTATTCTAATTAAACAGTAAACAAAATATTTAATTTTGAAAATTACCAAGACAAGTTGAATCTTCTAATTTCTCGATCGTTAGCAATGGTGAAAAGTGATGGACATCGCTGCCAAACCTCAGCATGACAATGCCAGGAAAATCGAGTAAAATATTAAAATATTGATAATTCCACCTTTGGTAATTCCATTGTTCGCACTGTAATCGCCACTTTAAGCTATTAAACCCCAAATAGACAATGAACATTAAATATTAAAATAATATGACTATTTTTAAATATTGATTTCTAGTGTAGTTATGTAAAAGTTTAATTAGAGCATCGGCACTTAGACAATCAGTTTCATGCCCATGTGGCCATGTACTCAACGAAAACGTCTCAAACATGTAAGTCCGTTCACCCCCCTATCACAGGAAATGCGCCAACGATCTGAAATTTTATCAACATGATTATTTTTTTTTTTTTTTTGAGAAAAATGGAGTAGGCTCACAAGTCCTACTTCTATTGTTATATTTATAAAAATTGTAATTATTTACATAATCATGCAACTAGAGAGAATATTTGCCCTACACTAGCTAAAAATCACTAATCCTAAATACTCTCTTAACCTAATTGCATGATTAACACTTACTTTACAATATTTGCTTTCCATTAAAAATCAACAATTAAATTATGCATTAAATCCAGTACCCCAAATCCTGTGCTTCTGCAGATTCTGGAAAGACTATCAGGCTTTTAAATTTGGGGTATCTCGGAATTTATTTCCCAACTCCTGGCAAGGCCGGAACTCCAATTCTGTATCTCGGTACTTAGGGTTGTATAAAACCCCCATTCCCGTCTTCTCTCTCTTTTAGCCGCCAGATCACTTTACTCTTCTTCTACTGCCATGAAACCCTAGATCGAACTTTCTCCTTTAGTCGCCAGAACAAAACCCTAACTCTTTGAACTCATTTAACTCTTCCAACGCTTGAAACTCTATCTCTGTTGCCTCATTTCTTCTCTCGCGAGTGGATTTATGAATCTGTTGAAGCTGTTTGTTTTGAACAGAGGGTGTTTGTGTGTTGTGAATCGATTGGATGAAAGAGAACTACTTGCTTGGAAATGAAGAGGTTTGCTCGCTTTGAATATGTTGATGCGAAGAAGGTTGTTCGGGTTCCATGAAGAGATCGTGACATCCATCAGAGATTAGTTGTAAGATATGTCTCTCTTCTTCTCCTTCTATCTTTTTACTTGTATTTGCTATCTCTTTTTCTGCTGCTGTTAGATCTGATTCAAACCACCATATTTCCATGTCTTTTCTGTTCGGTACTGAAACCGAATTGAAATCAAAACCCTGATTGAGCTCGGAACCATTATTCATTGCATTCGAATCTCTTTCTATCAGATTTGTTCCTTCATGATTCCTCTTCTGTTGTACAGCTTGCATTTGATCTGCCTCAATTAGGTCTTCTTCTTCACCTTGTGCTGTTCCATTGTTTTGCATATCCAAATCTGTGATTTTTGCTGCATCATTAAAATTGTTAGTGTAGTAGTTATCTTCTTGCATCATTTCAACTGTATCATTTATATCTATTTCACTACTGATACTAGAATTTATTTCACTATTTGTGCTAGAATCTGAACTGGATTGGTTTTGTTTATCATAATTATGTATATCATTGTAGACATGTGATTTTAGTTTAGGATTCTTAATTAATTGATTTAATTTATATTCATATACTATATAATCTACAATTTGCCAATCAGAAAATTTTTTATTTGTAAATGTTCTCCTACATCTCTCAAGCCAAACATGATATATTATGAGACATATTAATGTTTTATATTCATTTTTTTCTTTTGTATTAAGTATTAATTGGATTGGATTTATGTGACTTGCATTGTTTATCCCCAATAAACCATGTGTTTTTGACCTTATATTTTTAATGTAATCACATTCTGAAATTAAATGCATTATATTTTCCTCAGCTTTATGACATAGGACACATCTATTGACTATATTCCATCCCCTTTTCTTTAAATTATCAATTGTAAGGACTTTATTTAACATAATTAACCAAATAAACAATTTAATTTTTAATTCTATTTTTAATTTCCAGATTTTTTTGATATTTTGCTTTAATGTACACACCATTTACTAATATTTTATATGTGCTTTTACAGGTGTATAACTGGCTGTTATTCCAAGACCATTTAAAAATATCTTTTTGGTGAGAGTTAAGATCAACAGTATTGCAAAGCTGTTCCAATTGAACAAACTGATTGAAAGCAACATTAGAAAGAGGTATGTTAATTCCCAAGCTACTATATAAATTTTGCTCATTCATGTTTTTTAAAAAATATTTCAAGGTACCAATTTTATTTTCTGAAAAAGAATATAATTCAGAATATTTATAAAGTAATGGTTTCTCACACCATCTAGCTTTCCAAAAACTTGTTTTTAATCCATTGCCAATTATTATATTTAAGCTTTGATTAAAAAAATCTATATTTTTCATAACATCATTCCAAAAATAGGAGTAATTTTTATAATTTGTTTGATCCAAGTCATTATCTTTATTTGTGTGTATTAAGTTATACCATTCTAATTTCCCTTCTGCATTGTAGTATAACCACAACCATTTTATTAATAAGACTTGATTAAATATGTGTAGATTAATTACACCTAATCCTCCTTTTTCTCTAGATTGACACACTATTTCTCAATCAACTAGGTTGTATCCAGTTTTCTTACTTCCTTTCCAAAAAAAGTTTTTTCTAATGTGGTCTATTTCCTTAATTACCCACTTTGGGAACTTAAATACATTAAAATAATAAATGGGCATGGAAGTCAAAACTGAATTCATTAAGACTAATCTTCCAGCCTTACTTAACATACTTCCTTTCCATCCATTTAACTTATTATTTATTTTTTCAATTAAGATTAAATAATCTTCTTTAGATGGTTTTTTAAAATGTAGAGGTAATCCTAAATATTTTATAGATAATGTCCCAATTTGACAGTTTAATTCTTTTGAAATGTTTTCCATATCCTCATTACTTATATTTAATCCTATAACCTCAGATTTGTTAAAGTTCATTTTTAACCCTGATTCCTGACCAAATAAATTTAATATAAATTTAACCCTTTTAATATTAGTTAATTCTGGTTTAAGGAATAATATAGAGTCATCAGCATAATAAAGACTTGAATATATATTTTTAATAGGTTTTTTTATAAATTGCTTTTCACTTAAGTCCTCAATTAATTTAGATAGTACATCCATAACTAATAAAAATAAATATGTAGATGTAGGATCACCTTGTCTTAAACCTCGTTTTAAGTGTATGTACTTACCAGGATTTCCATTTAATATAACCCTAGTAGAACCATTTAGTATTGAGTTATTTATCCAGTTTATGAATTTTGGTCCAAATCCCCTTGATTTTAAAATTTTTAATAGAAATTCCCAAGACACACTATCAAAAGATTTGTGAATATCAAGCTTTAATATTACTAAGGGTATTTTATTTCTATTTGCTATGCATAATATTTCTCTAGCATATACATAATTTTCAGCAATATTCCTCCCTTTTAGAAACCCAAGTTGATTTTTAGATATCATGAGATTAATATAAGGTGATAACCTATTAGTTAATATTTTTGAAAATAGTCTTTGAAAACTAGAAACCAAACTTATAGGTCTGAAATCTTTGGGCTCAATTGCATTATCTTTTTTAGGTATTAGGGTAATATAGGATGAATTAAATTGACCTAAACCATTATGTGCATTTGCATTCATTAATGACAATATTTCTTCTTTTAAGATTTCCCAATTATGTTTAAAAAATTCCCCAATATATCCATCTGGTCCTGGACTTTTATTATTCTTCCACGTTTTAATTGATTCAGTTAATTCATTCATAGTAAAATCATTGTCTAATTCTGTTAAATCCAAATTATTATTATTATATATTTTAGGTAAATTAATACTTCCAAATATTTTATTATTTTCTGGGATTTTACCCATTAAATCTCTATAGAATGTGAATAACAATTTTGCCTTGTTTTTATGATCTTTAAATTCAATTCCATTCTTATTTTTTAATATGGAAATCATATTATTCGATTTTTTTATGGATGCATGTAGATGAAAAAAATGTGTATGTGCATCTCCTTCTTTAATCCAACTAAAATCATATTAATTTTTTAATTGATGATAATATTAATAAGTCAAACCAGTTAACCTGATAGTCCGCCTCGAACTTGTATGCACACGGTTCTTCAAACACAACCACCACCACTTCCTTGTAAGCAAAGAACGCCATGTGTCAGTGTCTTAATGGTCATTTTCTCAGGCACGAAAACTAAACTCAGATCGGCAATATCAAGTGAATCATCATTTATCGATTTAATCACTTCCTCGTCTTCCAACAACTCGATTTTCCATGAATCCAGAGCTGGAAAGTGTAGCCGTCGATCGATAAAATCTGAAATTTAAGATAAAAAAATAACCATTATGTAGTAATTAAATTGTAAATCTGAAATAAATGATTTTGAGAAACAAATTTCAGGATAATTGAGCTCGAAATGCTGAAATTACATCAAGGACAGGTACAAATATGCATCGAATTTTCTGAGGCCAAAATTTCAGATAAAAGAAAAGATAATCGAATTGGAAACATAGAGATTACGTGAAGAATAACAACTTGAAAACTAAATTGTTCGGAAAAATCAGAATTTCAATTCAAATCAATATCTGCCTTGCAAGGTGAAATCGAGAAGAGACAACACCAAAACTGACAGTAAAAAAAAAAAAAAAAAAAGCATCTAACCCGTCCCTAAAATACCTCCCAAATTTCCTAGGTTTCGGAATCTTACCGTTGGCTGAGGTTTTTGTAATGATCCAAGGATCATTTTTTAAATAAAATAAAGATAGGGGTCAGGAGGCTTATTTTACAATTTGAAGAAATAAAGACTGCAAAGATGAAGAGAAGTTAATGGACTGGGCGTATGAGATTCATAGACCGATGGAGCAGGAAGAAGTGGTACTCCGAGTTCATGGATCACTCTTGTACTATGCAGGTTGTTAGTTGAGTCAGTGTCAGAGTTTGTTAGGGAAATATAAATAGTAAAATAGAATATGAAATAGGCATCGTATAGTGTACTCTGAAAAAGGGGAATAGACGATCATCTTCTCAGTGAAGAGAGTGTTCTTCACTGAGATTGGATTGGAGAAATTGAGTGTAAGATTTCTTGTTTTGAGGAAATTGAAAGAAATTTTCTATTTTGCGTAAGATCTTGCTTAGATCTAGCTTAAGATCATAGCGAGTTCATAACAATTGGTATCAGTTTCGACCGATCCTCGAATCCACCACGGTTCGAACCAGATCTATGGCAAAGAAGCAAGGGCAATACGAAGAGGAGCAGATCCAACGACTGACAAGCGATTCCGCAGAGCATCGCTCTCAAATTCTGCAAATCACGCAAGAACTGCACAAGATGACGCAGAAGATCGATGCAAATCAAGCTGTCAATACAGCACAGTTCGATGAAGTGAGGGATATGTTTGCTCAATTCTTGAGCAAGAACACGGCGCGAGGGCATGGGGAATGCTCTGATCCGCAACCTCCAAGAAGATCACAAGGGAAGAACAAGGAGATTCACGAAGAACCCGAGCACAGCCATGATTCTCGCCAGTTTGAGACGTTCGAAGTAGAAGATGAGTACAGATCGAGGAGCCAGATCGCGACAATGATCAGGGTAACTATGTCCATAAACCTAAACTTTCTATACCATACTTCAAAGGAGAAGATCCAAAAGGGTGGATCCGGCAATGCGAGAGCTATTTACGGGTATTCTCGGTACCGGCATGGCAACAAGTGGAGATCGCGATCCTCTACATGACCGGTGCAGCTCAACAATGGCATCTCAGTTACCAGATGGCATATCCTGATCCATCTTGGCGTCAGTTTAGTGCTGACGTGTTACGGAGGTTCGAAAACCAACTCTTACTGGGGTCGATTGGAGAATTCCACAATCTAAAACAAAAAGGAGCAATTGATGATTATCGGTACCAATTCGAATCTCTACGACACAGAGTACTCCATGAATATCCATCATTGGATGAACGATTCTTCCTCAAGTGTTTCTTAGCAGGCCTTAAGCGAGGCCTAAGGTCTGATGTGATCATCACTCGACCACGCGATCTGAATGAAGCCTACGAAAACTCTTTACAGAAAGAAGCTGAGGAATTAGAAACCAAAGGGAAATCGCACTTTAAATCTCCCTACTCTCTGCCCCAAACCTCTGCATTTTCACAAACACCTAAAGCACCGGATAAAGAAACCGATCGAGAGCGTAGAAGACGCGAAGGGAAGTGTTATCACTGTGAAGACAAATGGTCGTCCCCGCACGTGTGCCCTAACAGGAGGAAAAACTCAATCCGCGTGTTGGAAGCGGATGCAATTAATGATCAAAGCGATTCTGATTCTTCAAGTGAGGATGATCTTCCACCAATTCAAAAGGCGACTACCATGGAAATGACTGTGTTTTCTTTAAACACAGCTCATAATCAAACAATCAAGATTCGAGGATGGTGTAACAAGAAACCCCTGTCCATTCTTATTGATAGTGGCGCATCTCACTCCTTCTTAGATCCAAAATTCTCCAAATTGGTTAATGCACCAACATCTGTCATCACTCCATTATTGGTCTCCGTAGCTAATGGGTCTCAGATCGTCACAGACAGTGTGTGCTCCGGGTTCACGTGGGAGATGGATGGCCGTAGTTATACGTATGATCTTCGTTTACTCGAATTAGGTTCAGTGAAGCTCGTACTAGGTGTCGATTGGATGCGGGTCATGGGACCCGTTAAATTCGATTATGCAAACAGGAAGGTTTCCTTCAGAATTAATGGGCAACGGGTTGTGTTAGAAGATGGATCCAAACCCGATACTAGTGAAGGATCCATTCATCTAATCGAAGGGTCCAAACTACACAAACTTATTAAAAAAATCAGATCCGTTGGATCGCGCAAATGTTTAAACTAGAAACCAATTCTGGGGATTCTAATACGCACCCAGAATTACAATCCTTGATCCAACGGTACAGCCCCATTTTCCAAGAACCCAATTCCCTCCCTCCTCAACGTGATTGTGATCACCAGATCAAGCTCGTCCATGGTGCTCAACCAGTCCAGCAGAGACCTTACCGTTACGCTTACTATCAAAAAGAAGAAATCGAGAAAATTATTCAAGAGATGGTTCAATCGGGGCTCATTCGTGAGAGTACGAGCCCTTTTGCTTCACCCGTTATTTTGGTGGGTAAGAAAGATGACTCATGGCGATTGTTTATTGATTACAGGCAATTGAACGATGCCACAGTCAAAGACAAATTTCCAATCCAAATAATTGACGATCTGCTGGACGAATTACACGGTGCAGGGGTATTTTCGAAACTGGATTTACGCTCAGGGTAACACCAAATTCGAATGGCAGAGGGAGATGTGTATAAAACGGCGTTCAGGACGCATGGAGGGCATTTCGAGTTCTTGGTGATGCCGTTCGGTCTTACGAACGCACCAGCCACATTTCAAGCTCTCATGAACAAGTTTTTTCGACCCCTAATTCGTGATTTCGTTTTGGTGTTCTTCGACGATATCCTCGTCTACAGCAAGGATATGCAAGGCCACATCGTTCATCTCCAACAGGTATTCGATATTCTTACAGCTAACAATATGTTTGTGAAGCTGTCGAAATGCTCATTTGGAGTTGCCCAAGTCGAATATCTGGGGCACATCATTTCCGGCAATGGTGTCACCACGGATCCGGAGAAAATTCGAGCAATGGTGGACTGGCCCAGACCAAAGACGCTTAAACAACTCCGTGGATTCCTGGGCTTAACCGGTTATTGCCGCAAATTCGTCAAGAATTACGGTTTAATCGGGAAGCCATTGACGGACTTGCTCAAGAAGAATTCTTTTAATTGGAATGAGACAGCTCAGAAGGCCTTCGACACACTCAAGCACGCTATGTCATCGACGCCAGTTCTAAAAATTCCAGAATTCGACAAACCGTTCGTTATCGAAACAGATGCGAGTGGTAGCGGAATTGGGGCTGTTCTCATGCAAGAGCAACGCCCAATTGCTTTCCTCAGTCAAGCTCTCGGGCCTAAGAACCTGGGAAGATCGGTGCACGAACGGGAGTTATTGGCAGTCTTGCTGGCCACAACCAAATGGAGACACTACTTGTTGGGCAACAAGTTCATCTTGAAGACAGGCCATGAAAGCCTCCGTTTCCTCTTGAGTGGACGTATTCACACCCAGCTACAACACAAAGGCTTGGCCAAGTTACTGGGACTGGATTATGAAATTCAGTACAAGAAGGGCTGTGAGAACAAAGTGGCTGATGCCCTCTCTCGACGAGCTCCAAATTCAACCATGGCGGTGGGGGAGCTTCACTTAATCAGTGTTACGATTCCAGAATGGCATCAGGATGTCATTTTGAGTTATGAAGAAGACTAGAAGTGTAAACGATTGATTGAAACGCTGGTGTTGCAACCATCAGCGGTGCCACACTATACACTGACTAACGGGATCCTACGATACAAGGGGCGTTTGTGTATCGGTCACAAACAATCCTTGAAGGATAAAATACTGGAAGAATTACATGATGGTCCACGTGGCGGCCATTCTGGGGTTCTAGCAACCTATCAACGTCTCAAACGTGTCTTTTATTGGTCAGGTATGAAGAAAGAAGTGCAGAACCATGTGCAAGCTTGTGATTTGTGCCAGCGTAACAAGCTCGAACACGTGGCATCAGGTGGGTTACTCCAACCACTGGATATTCCACATCAGCCTTGGTCTAGCGTGAGCCTAGACTTCATTGAAGGCTTGCCGAAGTCAGCCAATCGAGATGCGATTCTTGTAGTGGTTGATAGACTGACGAAGTACGCCCATTTCATCCCACTCTCTCACCCGTTCACAGCCAATCAAATTGCCAAGCTGTTCTTTGATAATGTATGCCGTCTCCATGGTGTACCCCATTCGCTCATCAGCGATCGAGACCGCATCTTTACCAGTAGATTTTGGAAGGAATTATTCAACCTCCACGGCACGAAGCTTCACCTCAGCACATCGTACCATCCACAGTCTGATGGTCAAACGGAGCGGGTGAACCAGTGCCTTGAGGTATATCTGCGAGGTATGGTTTGCCATTGCCCCACCAAATGGGCGAATTGGCTCTCTCAGGCTGAACTCTGGTATAACACGTCGTATCACACCTCGCTTAAAACTTCACCTTTCGAGGCTCTGTATGGGTACACACCAAATCGACCGGAATTGGGTTCACCACCATCGTCTCGGGTGGTCGAATTGGATGTATGGCTTCGAGAGCGTCATACAGCTCTCCAATTAATCAAAGAGAACCTTCAAAAAGCTCAAGATCGCATGAAGTCCCAAGCAGATAAGCATCGGACTGAGAGGTATTTTGATGTAGGTACGATGGTTTATCTGAAATTGCAGCCGTATCGCCAAACTTCTATATCCATGAAGAAAGGGGGAAAACTCAACTCTCGTTACTATGGCCCATTCGAAGTAATCAAGAAAATCGGTCAAGTAGCTTACAAACTCGACCTTCCACCAGGTTCCCAAATTCACCCAGTATTTCACGTTTAAAAACTCAAGCAAAAAATCGGAGAGCGCAAGACAGTCATACCGATGCTTCCATTACTGGGTCCAGAAGGGTTATTGCACGTAGCTCCGATGGAGGTATTGGAAAGACGATTGGTGAAGAAGGGTAATGCTGCAGCAGTTGAATTGAAGGTGCGTTGGTCGAATTTACCCGAGGAGGGTGCTACTTGGGAAGAGTACGACGATCTTCTCCGCCGATTCCAAGGATTCAAACCTTGAGACAAGGTTTTTTGGAGGACGGGGTATGAGATTCATAGGCCAACGCACCTTCAATTCAACTGATGGAGCAGGAAGAAGTAAAGACTACAAAGATAGGGGCCAGGAGGCTTATTTTACAATTTGAAGAAATAAAGACTACAAAGATGAAGAGAAGCTAATGGACTGGGCGTATGAGATTCATAGACCGATGGAGCAGGAAGAAGTGGTACGCCGAGTTCATGGATCACTCTTGTACTGTGCAGGTTGTTAGTTGAGTCAGTGTCAGAGTTTGTTAGGGAAGTATAAATAGTAAAATAGAATATGAAATAGGCATCGTATAGTGTACTCTGAAAAAGGCGAATAGACGATCATCTTCTCAGTGAAGAGAGTGTTCTTCACTGAGATTGGATTGGAGAAATTGAGTGTAAGATTTCTTGTTTTGAAAAAATTGAAAGAAATTCTCTGTTTTGCGTAAGATCTTGCTTAGATCTAGCTTAAGATCATAGCGAGTTCATAACAGTTTTTCCCCTCGTGTGGCCGCCGCTACGGTTTAGAGAGACGAAGATCATCACCTAGCAACGCGAAAGAACTCACTGAAGGAGAGAGAGAGAGAGAGAGAGAGAGAGAGAGAGAGAGAGAGAGAGAGAGAGAGAGAGAGAGAGAGAGAGAGAGAGAGAGAGAGAGAGGCGACAGGCGTAGATAAACGTGGCACACTTATCGCCCTCGCGTTCGCGTATACTATCGCCACTCCTTTCTCTTTTCTACAATTTAGGGATTGGCGGCCAAAAAATGAGAAGAGAGAGAAAGATCGGGTGTATATTAGATGAGGCAAACAAATTTGAATACACTTGGTTATGGTGAACCATGATAAATTTGTTCATTTCATTGCATGGTCTATGTGCATCACGTCCAATCAAGAAATGCAAACCGTCAATTGATATCAACCTTATCAAGATCGAACGGCCCACATTGAAAAGGATGACGTGGCTTGATCTGGAAGCAGGGACTTCTCTACAAATATACATAACTTATAAATTATAAATATGTACGGTATAAGTATATCAACAGGTACATTAAGATATTCAGATATTTTGAAAGACAACCATCATCTATTTCATACATATAATCAGATAATTTATTTTGTTAATATAAATATTTGTTGATATTGACATGAGCAATTTATATTGGGACAAATGAATTGTTTTATTGTTAAAACATAAATATATTTAACATGAATAGTATTCACATAAATATCCTTTTATTTCCATATTTTATTTATGATTTTTTTGTAAAATATTCATTTTTCACTATTTTATTAAGACGGAAATTGTAAGAATAAAACAAAAATCAAACGACGGATTTGTTTTAGTCATATTTCGTTTGAAATGTTCGGGTCGCTATTTTGGCGAACCGGAACGCAAATGATGGTATTTCAGTACGCATGAATCATAACGCAATATGTAGGGTATAATGAGTCCGGCTACTATAATTTGAAACAAATATGAAATAATATGGTGTGCATAATATATTAATATGAGCTTGTTTTATGAGAAATGATTTTGCATTCCACTGAAATGCATTCCGAATGGCCGTCCGTTGCCCACTGTCCGAAGAATTACACTACGGATTCACTCAGGAGTTGTCCAATGTTCGGTTGTTCGGTAACTTCTCACTCCACGCTAGTCATCTCTCTTATATCTTTTTATATTAATGTATACTTTTTTCTACATTATATGGATAGAAGGTGTGTTGTTATTTATATCTTTCAATTATTATTTAAATTTTTATATTAAATCTTCTTTATATACGGCGAATTACATATATGTTGTTATTTATATATATTTACTATACATTTTTTTATTATTATTTAAAAAATTTACTGTCCTTTTTTTATACTTTTTTACTATGATTTTTACATTTTCTTATACTTGAGATTAAAATATCTATTATTTTTTATACTGTTTTACTTTATCTTTTTTATATTATGATTAAATATTTATTGTATATTTATATATTTGTATTATTATTTATATATTTTTCTATATTTGAGATTAAATATTTGTTGTTATTTATATATTTTATTATAATATGTATTAAAGATATGTTGTTATTTATATTTTTCTACTAATATTTGTACTATTTTCCTATATTATGAAAAATATTGTTGTTATTTATATATATTTTATTTTGAAAAAGTATAAATATGAATGTGAAATATATAAAAAAAAAACTATTTAAATATTTTTCTATAGTAGGATAAAATTATGTTGTTATTTATATTTGTTCCATTGTAAAATAATATAAATATGAAGTTGAAAATTTTAAATATAAAGTTCGATGATATAAAACAACTATTCCGAAAGTAAAAATTATATTGGACGTTGCTCGAATATTAGGCGATGTCCAAAAAAATGTAATACATATAATTGTTTGCTCGCGTTTCTTTTAACATGTGTTTTGTCACGTGACGTTCTCTGATATAAAAAAGGCGGTTCAGAGTCCATTAACTTCGGAGTATGTTAGCGGCTCCCTTGTTTTATAGGAACATACATGTCGTATGTATTTGATCAGTTAATTCACTAATGCAAACGTGATATTAAGATATTTTAAATAGAGGCCATGTATTGTATCCCCAATTTTTCGACATCATCCTCTATATTCCCAATTAATAGTTAATTTGCGTGATAATTTACCAAATGATACTTCATTATCAATTAATTAATATATAATCAAAATACATATATATTAATATTTTTTAATTAATGTCAATTAATTGTTAATCGGATATTCTTTTGTTAATTAATCATCAATTAATGATTAATTGGTGATATGGAGGAGGTGATAAGGAAATGAGAAGGTATGGCATAATTATCCTTTTAAATATTTTGCAAGATACAAGATGCGACCATGAAATAGGCGAATGTATATTTTGCAATGTTTTAAATAGTGGCGCTATAGCGAATTTTTGGAGGTAAACGCTGCATCACTTCGGAATTTAGCACTGTAGTATTTTGTTCCGCTGCAACGATATAGGGGACTGCTATAGCATGAAGCGTGCAAATATATCGGCCGTAGCGATGCTATAGCGTGATTACAGAGGTTGTAGTACAATTTATTTATGTAGAAACAACAACAACAACAACAACAACAACAACAACAACAACATAATAATAATAAAATAAAAAAATAAAAAAATTGAAAGTACAAATAATAGTAATAATACAAATAATAATAATAATAATCATCATTATTGTTGTTATTTAATAATAATAATTGTTATTGTACAATAATAATTATTGTTATTAAATAATAATAATAATAATAATACTAAGAGTAAGATAATAACAACAACTATTATTAGTATTATTATAATAACAATGAAATAATAATAATATATTGTCAAAGATGGATTTTTTATTTATGTTAATTTGTGAGGTTGGTATAAAGAAACATTAACTCTAATTTTATTAATAATATTTGGCTCTTAAATTATATTTATATGCATATTGTAGTATGATAAAAATAATAATTTTAATCAAACTCCGCTGCGATGGTGAAACGGTGCTATATCGCCCGCTTTACCTAACCGTTAAATTAAAACGTCAAAACGCTGCGATGATGAAGCGGCGCTATATCGTCCGGTTTACGCTAATCGCTAAATTAAACGTCAAAACGCTGCGTGCCGTTACGTGATATTTAAAACATTGATATTTTGTCAAAAATAAGCAAAAGAGAGTACTAAACTACGACGTTGATATATATAAAAAAAGACAAAGAAAGGTCACAAACCAAAGCATCCGAATTCACAAATTTTCCAAATCATCAGAATTTAATTTGTATGGCCGAGATGACAGCCGCAAATGAAGCCGGCCACCCAACACATCAAAACAAAGCCGCAATCTTTTCTTAAGGATAATTAAAGGGCAGCCTTCTATTATTCTCTGTTTCATGAATCCTTCTTCGTGTAATAATATATGTCACGACTCCTTCATCAAATTAATTAATCTGCTTCATATGATTTCAGTTCCTTGTCGGCTACTCACATTGAGTTTATTTTCTTTTTTTTATGTCTCTTTCTATGTAGTAATTGGTTTGGTTAGGAATGGGGAAGGACTCAACTTCAAGGGACCCAATTTATAATGCTGTCGGTCCCGAGTTGGTGGTGGTGAGGTTGTGTGGGGGAATGGAGTTCTGGCATAATTCACTGCATATATACTAGTAGTGATAAATTCAGTGCATGACCTTCAAATTGTGAAGGATAGTGGTGCATATTCTAAAAAGAAAAACTTAATTTGTCCATCTTAATTAGAATGCAGCTAATCTGGTTTGGTCTAGATCCACCTAGTGCATTTTATTTTTATGCAATTCACGGATGACATGCATTAATTTTTTGTAGTCATATTTTTAGATCGAAAGCAAAAACGTTTTACACATTTCGCCCCAATTTTATTTTGAAAATAGTAAGTTGATCATATGACCTAAATTTATGGGAAAATATAATTGGCCTCCCAAACTCATCCCAACACAATTGATGAGTTAACAAAAAAGAATAAAATTAATTGATTAATATTATCAATTGACTTAATTAATTATTAATTGACATATTAATTGATACATTAATAATTTTAATATGTTAATATTAGTACATGTTAATTGACGTGTCAATTTAGCTAAACAGTTAATTAAAATTAATAATTGAATCAATTAATAATACTAATCAACCCACTTAATCTCTCTTTCCACCTCATCAAGAATAACGGAGTGAGTTTTGGGGGCTGAATATATAACCCCTAAATTTATAGTAACTTGATCATATGATCTAAATTTAACTCCATTCCAGCTCAATACTACACTAAAGAGTTCGAAAGTGTATAATACAACTAAATCTTCCTTCAAAAAATTATATAACTAAATAGCAAAATTTAATACCACAAAGGATTTTTTTTAAAAAATAAAAATATCATAAATATCACAAAGGTCCACAACATATTAATCATGTAACAAATTAACAACCTAATAATATAGCATTATATGACACGATATATACAATCCAATATTATCCATAATTGCCAAAGCTGCCCCACGATATATACAATCCAATATTATCCATAATTGCCAAAGCTGCCCCCATGGACCCCATTGCCACTTCCTAGGAAGAACTACTTGTGAACATTCTTGAAGTTTATGTCACTAGGTTGATAATATATATCCATTTGTCTATTTCAAGAACCAAATAGAATATCCCCCCACCCACTGAATGCCTATCCAGGGAGGGATATATATCGTTTTGGAAAATGTTGGATATGACCTGATACTCTCCACCACTATTCTTAATGACGTGATTGTGATTTAACTCTTTAATTTTTAACACATTAATTTATGATTTGATATTTTAATGAAAAATATTAAACCATAAATTAACATAATTAAATCATAAATTTTAAGATGTAAAATCAAATTTTAAAAATCAAGTCATGTCATCAAATTGTGGAGGAAAGTATTAGAGGACATACATCAATCACTACTCATATGCTTTAGTTGCTGCGAAGGAGACGTTGAAAGGAAAGAAGTACGTTTATCTGATCTCTTCTCTTATATTCTAATTCTAATAACATTCAAATTATGATAAAAAAAAATATATACTTTAGTATAAATCGAGTAAGATGATATAATTATTTATAACAATGTATTGGCAGATCATTTGAAATTTCAATTTAAAGTTTAGATGTCCCCTTTTTTCGAAAGAAAAAAAAAATTGAAGTAGATCCAGGAACACGAAGCGTGCTCGTGAGGGTCTAAATTTTATTGATACGAAAAATAGTAGTACAAAAAGTGAAACAAAATACATCATATAATTCATTAAATCTAAATTTGCGCTAAAATCCAAGAGTGTTTTAGATTTTTGCTTGCCGCCGCCACTAGCGCCGGCATTCTAGCCTTTCGTCGAAATATTCGATTATTCTTTTCCATCCAAATGGACCAGACGCATGCCACCCAAGATCTTGCTTGATCTCGTTTCTTTAATTCTTGTATGCGGGTATTTCATCCCATTTGTCCTCGATCGAAGGATTGGCATATCGTGGAAGGAAGTTCATTCAATTGAATGTGTATTGGATTGGATTATTAAGTGTAGGGATGTTTCAAGCGTTTGAGAGCATAAAACACAAACTGGTTCGTGGGGCCAACCTCGTCTTTGTAGGTTTTGTTGTGATAGTATCATGTCGTTCCCTATTAGCCATATAAAGAGCTTATACTTAGTGGTATGCGTAATTTGAAGATTTGTCCCGGCCAAACTAGCGTGATTCCAGGATCACATAATAGTTTACAAGTCTTTCTCATACTATATTTTGGGGTGTATGTGGTGAGGTTGAGTTGTTCCTCGTGTAATGTTGTAAGCATACATTGTATATAGGTGAAAAAAAATTCAAATCATTGATCAAATATGAAGCTAAATTGGCCGAGATGTCGGAAACATCCAACCCTGTTTCGATTATATAGATTTCTATCAAAATCTAATTTAGAAAGTCATTTTAGTAAGTGGTTTTTAGTTTGTGATTCGATCGAAAAAATATATTAATTTCCCAATATCTCACCAAGCAAGCAGTCTCGCTAAATTTGAGTTAAGATCCGTTGATGTAGCTGCAATAAATACTTATATGAGTTGTTGTGAATCCGTGATCAAGTCAATCCATAATTCATATAACACATAAAACCAAATTAATTAGTAGTCACTCGAAATCATGTAGGAATTAATTGAGTGACGATATTACAAGAAATAGAGCATGACTTATTTAAGAACAATTTAAAAGATCTTCTAACAGATGACTATTTTATTCTTATTTATGATGATTGTCATTTATTGTTTCACATGTAACAATATTATTTTTTTAAATGTGATGAATAAAATTTAAAAAATAAAAACTTAATGAGTAAAATTACTCGTATCTTTCTTCTCTCTTGATAATGAAGATTATAACACTAAATAAAAAAGATAAGATCTTAAATCTTCAAAATTGAAAATTGTATGCAATCTTCGTATTCGAAAACATTATTTTCTTTGTTAGTCATGGATACCTAATTAATTTGAAATTATTATTATTTCTAATATATTTATAGCCAGAAAAATGTACAAGTTCTTTCTAGATATTTTGATTACTAGAGATGACATTTTATGTACATAAAAGAAGATTGGGAAGTTCTAATCGTAGGCCCCTTTTTATTTTATCATTGACCTTTTTTTGTTGGATGGATTTGAAAGAATCTTTTAATCCAATGATCTTAATTAAACATGTTATCACAAATCTTTTGAAAAAACATATGATAGACCCCAATTTAAAGGGTAAAAATGTAATTTTTTGTTTTCTCTCTCTTATTTAAACTTTTAATTAGGCAGGTATTAATTAATTAATTAATTAATACAGAACATAAGTGAACACAGGCTCCTTTCTTTCCTGGACGTTTTTGCTCTTGTACTATCCATGGACGATTTTATAAGTCCCTTCTAAGAAATTCACCCTCCTTTGTTCTCAAATCTAGTGTAGTTTATTCATATATTAGAAATGGAATAATTCTCCATTAATATAAAATATGATTCGACTGTGTGCTAAAATTGTCAATGTTAAATTTCTATTCTAAACATGAAGAAGCTAAGATTGAATAAATAGTGTTTGATGAAATTGATATTTGCCGAACCATTTTTTTATCTTGATTAGTAACCACTTTGATTATACTAATAATTTGATATAATGAATCTTCTGAGATTTTGTTGAGGATTTCTCCTCCAGAGCTGAGAAAATATCACTAAATCATCTTAAATTTGTTGAAAAATTATGAAAAATATATTATTTTGAAGTTGAGGAAGATCGAATATATGTTAGATTGTATTCTCTCATATATTGAAGACGAGAAAAGATAATGCAAAGGGGGAAAGGATGAGAGATTTTACAAAACAAGAAGACAATATATCAGTAAATTCAAAATTGAGGAAGGTGAGGAAGAGAAAAGGAAAAAAAAGCAAGGGAAGTTCTATCATACGCCCTTTTACAAGGGTATTTTGGGTATTTTAGTAATTAATTATATTTATAAAATGGTGTATCATAAAATTTATTTTTTCTGGAGATTTTTGTTTAAATGAAAAACAAAAAATTCCAATTTAGTTAAAAAAATTAATTGATAAATGTATTTGATATCTTACCTTAAATATTCAAAAATGAATAATTACTCCAAATGCCCTTAAAAATGGGTGTATGATAAGAAAATGGGTGTATGATAGAAGCCCCCAAAAAACAAATAGCATCAATAATTAATTAGATTGTGAGATACAAGAATAATTTACTAATACCTAAAATACCATTTTTTAGAAAGGGTTTATGATAGAAGCTCCCCATCTTTTTCTTATGATACATCTTTTTAAAATGATATTTCAGATATTTATCAATTAATGAAAATTTAAGGTAGGTACTTATCAATTAATGTTATACTAAATAAGAAAATTTTGTCATTAATTATAAAGAAATCTAATTAATTGATAAATACCCAAAATACATTATCAGTTAATGTATAAAATGAATGATTTAATGATCAGATAACAAACCATGAATCGTGGGGAAAGATATATAAATCCAAAAGTCCAATTTGATATTTTAAATTGATCATCTAAAAAATTAATCATAATCCTTAAGGAGAAAACTGAAAAAGAAAATTGATGCGTTGAATCCAAATACCAGGGGAACCCATAGAGAGGAGGGGCTTGTTTTGAGTACTCCACATGAGTTATTATTAAGTTAATCACAAACTAATTTTGCATTGTACTTAGATAAGCATATTTGAATTCTTAATCAGAAAAATTATCCACATGAGATATGAATTATTGGTTTCTGACATACAGATAAATGAAGTTGTTTTTGTAAACAACCTTCATTTTGAATATGTTAGCAAGAATATTGCGGAAGTTATACTTTAGCAAAATAACGTTTTCCGAACTTCTAAAATATGATGTTTTTTTGAAAATCATCGTAATTAAAATACGATGTTTTTTTCTAAAATACGATGTTGAATCAGGTACTTTCTGTTTCAAATTTTTTTAAAGGATGAAAAAAAAAAAAAAGAGAACTACTAAATATAAAGCAACTAACGGCGTCGAGAATCGAAGTCTATAATTTCGCCTTTTAAATTTTCGGAAAACCTATTTTGCCAAATAAAAACATCCTATATTTTATAGATAGATTCAAGAGAGAGGTCGTTTTCAGAAAATAACTCAGTTGGATAGATGGTTATGAACCAAAAAGGAAGAAAAGAAAAAAAATATCAATAAAATTCAATTTTCTTTCAAGATTTCACTTGTTTTTAATTGAAGTTGAAATAGCGAGTATTGCTGAGTTTAATTGAAGTTGAATTGAAAACGGAACTCTTTTTAAGCATGTCGGCACGATGAGATAAATAAAGGCGCCGTTTTATAAAAGTTGAATTGAAAATTAGAATAAACAAACTCTTTCAAACACGTTGTGATTTGTGACTGCAGTCTCTTTCATTTTATTCGTGTCATCTCCCTTTCTCTCCTTATGAACCTGGTCCATGTATAGCTTCAAATGGAGTGGATATAATTAATCAATAAAATAAAATATGAGAAAATAAAACTTCAAAGTTTATAATATTAACAGAATAAAATAAAACTTCAAATTAGTGTATGTCTATTAGTGCTAGGTGAATAATATATTTAACCAAATTTTGGTTGTTTTTCTTTCATCCAATTTTTAATTGGTGTGTGATATAACGAGTTTCAGTTTGTTCAAATTAATTAATTTTATGAAAAGTTTGTAAATTAAAATATATATGACATGAGATATTTAATGTGAATTGTAAATTTGTAAGCAATTGACTTACAAATTTGATTCATTCAGGTTGAATAAATCAAAGAGGGGTATGATATATTGTGTAACACGGGCATCTCGGTTGAATGGTCTTACTAAATATTTATCCTATACATCCCTCTAAAAACTAAGTTATTTTTATGGCTAACCGAGAACAATCGAATTCTTACACAAGAGAACCTGCTTAAGAGGTGGGCCACACGAAACGATTTGTAGGTTCTGTGATGAAACAAATGAAACGAACACTCGCCTATTCTCTCAATGTTCTTTTACACAACAATGTTTCGATCTTCCAAACTTACCAACAGAGCCACACAACTCCTTTGTTAATGCCGTAACTTTTACCCATATTTGTTTCCTCATATCCTTAATTTTTATTATTATTAATTTAATTAATTTATTTCTTGAATTTTCAAAAAAGTTACAACAGTTAAAGCATGGGAATAAATACGGAAACTTGATGATATGAGAAATACGGATGCAAAAATATCTTGGTCAGCGTGCCTATGATTCATATGAAAATAGAAAAACAATCGGATATTCAAGAAGAAAAAAAGGAAAATGTCAATACTAGTTGCAGCGGTAAGCAAAAAATTTGATTCAAAATCTTGGATCTTGGCTAAAATTTATAAAATTCTAGCTTTCTTAGAATAAAATTGTATTTCCAACTATTATTTTCGGTTCAACTTTGTATAAAAATTTACCATTTCGTGTTCTAGGCTCTACTTAAAGAAAAAAATTCTTCAAACTGAAATCATGACATATTTAAACAAATTAAATACATCAATTTTCAATTGGTCTACAATATCAATGAATTTCTGGTTGTCTTTAAATTAAATCATTTAACAAAATTATGTTTATTAAAAAATCATAACATAAATTTATATTTTAAATAATGTAAATATGAAATATGACTTAAATATACGGGAAAATATAACTTGCCCCTCACTCTCATCCCAACTCCCTCGATGAGGTGACAAAAAAGGATTAAGTGGATTGATTAATATTATTAATTGAACTAATTAATTATTAATTGGCATGTTTAAATGACACGATAATTATTTTAATATGTTAATATTAGTACATGTTAATTGGCGTGTTAATTTAATTAAACGATTAATTAAATCGTTAATTAAATTAATTAATGATATTAATCAACCCACTTAGCTCCCTCGTTCTGCCTCATCAAGGAGTGATGGAGTGAGTTTTGGAGACACCATATATAACCCCTAAATATAGAGAGAAGAGAATGCATAAATTCAGCTCAAATTAGATCCTCAATTAAATTCCGTGTCCACCCAAGAAATTTTCTCTTCAACGCCATGATGGGTGACAAAATAACCTACAATTTAGCCTCCCTCGAGAAGTTGTTTTTGGTTTACAGGTACGTACTTTACAGACCGAGCCAATGAGAAAGCACCACATTCGTTAATAATGATGTTTCCAGTCTGCATTGGCTCGGTTCAGCATACACCGATACCATCTTATAGCCCATCTTCTTCCCTTTTATAGCCGAAGTAATCACTCGCCATTTCTGCGACTTCGTATATACATTATCTCCTTCTTTCCCTTCTCTTTTCCCTCTCATTCATCCCCATTTTATTCAGTACCAATCCATCAATGGAAACCCTACAAACTTGGCCAGAAACGGTGGTACGGGTACAAACGCTAGCAGAAAGCGGTACGCTAACGATCCCAGATCGGTACATCAAACCTCCATCTGATCGTCCATCTGTACAATCAATGGGGAAACAAAACCAACTTAGCATCCCCATAATCGACCTAGGAGAATTGATGGATGACATCTCAGGTTGTCGTTCAACCATTCAGGCGGTCTCAAACGCTTGTCTTGATTGGGGTTTCTTCCAAGTTGTGAATCATGGAGTTAATCTCGAGTTAATGGAAAAGGTGAGCATGATAAATCTTCAGTCTTTCCTTTTTTGTATAAAACTAATCTAGTTGCGATATTTGTAATTATAACTTCTCCTAATCACTAAAATTTCTAATTGCCAAAACGAAAGGTGAGAGAGACATGGAGAGAATTTTTTCGCATGCCAGTTCAGCAGAAACAACAATATGGAAATTCACCAAAGACGTACGAAGGATATGGGAGCCGACTTGGAGTCCAAAAAGGTGCAATTCTCGATTGGGGAGATTATTACTTTTTGAATCTCATGCCTGATTCAGCTCGAAGCGATGAGAAATATTGGCCGGTACAACCCGCTTCCTTGAGGTAAAAAATCATTCCTTGAGGTAAAAATAATAGTGATGTACACCCCGTTGGTACTCTCCCCCCACTCCTCCCCCCTTGATGATGTAGGTATGATTTAACACCTTCAAAATTAACACACAAAAACATGATTTAACATTTTAATTTATAGTTTAATTGTCTCAATTTATGATTGAACATACAATTAAGATGTTAAATTATTAATTAAACTGTTAATTTTTAAGGTGTTAAATCATATTCATGTCATCAAGGATGTGGGGAAAGAGGTAGAAGTATGTCCAACATTTTCAAAAAAAAAAAAACTATCAATTATCATTTAGTGTTTTACAGAACTCTTTATCTAGATTTGCTTGGTTTTTAAGCTACTCATGTTAATTGGAAACTTATTCAAAATTATACATACTAACATGCTTAAGACCATACCATATTATTAATTGTATGAGATTTCGTTTATGATTTCATGTGTTTTTATATCAAAATTCGAAACCCTAACATCAGATCAATTTCTCGAAATGCTTATCGTTAAACATTAATTTCAGGGAGATAACGAACCAGTACAGTCTCGAGACGATAAAACTATGCCAAGTGTTAATGAAAATTTTATCCATAAGTCTCGGCCTTGATGTGAATTACATGCAAAACGCATTTGGCGGTACAAATGAATCTGGAGCATGTGTTAGAGTGAACTATTACCCAAAATGCCCCGAGCCTGACCTGGCACTCGGCCTTTCGGCACATTCGGACCCTGGGGGCATGACCGTCCTTTTGGCGGATCACCTTGTTGGAGGATTACAAGTGAAGAAAGGAGATTCATGGGTCACAGTTCAACCCCAACCCGGTGCACTTATTGTTAACATTGGTGATCAAATTCAGGTTAATAAAATATGTGATCTATTCTTTTATGTATAATCATATATATGAATCATTTGATATGTAGATTTTTTCTAAGAAAAATAATATAAAACTAGTAAAAGGACAGATAAAACGTGCATTTTGCCGGCCAGTTTAGTAATTTATGTGTACTTGTTCGATATATAGTTTATACATTACAGTTGACTTTTCTTTATTATTGCTTAGTTTCTTGTACACTACAATGATAATAGTTAATTAGTTAAAACAAATTAAACACCGGCCATATAATTTTATTAATCAATGCATGTGATCAACTAATCATTTATCATTAATTCATAAGACTGAATCAAATACTCTGATCTTATTTTCTAATCAAGGTCTTGAGCAATTCGGTATTTAAAAGTGTCGAGCATCGAGTTTTGGCTAACTCGTCGGAGGAGCGTCTTTCTCTTGCGTTTTTCTACAACCCTAGAAATGACCTGCCAGTCGGCCCCGCTCAAGAGCTTCTGACTCCTGAGAGTCCCCCGCTTTACATTCCAATGACCTTCAATGAATATAGGATGTACATAAGGAAGAATGGACCAAAAGGAAAAACTCAAGTTGAATCTCTCATGGCTCAATAAAATTATTATTCAATATTGTTAGGGTTTTAAATTATGAGAATGATCATGTCATTTTCATAATATTGGTAATAAATTAAGGAGTATAATTGTGTGATATTTTATGTGATGTATTGTGAATTATCGATCGAGTTTGGAACAATAGGATTTATCTTTGTTGTACATTAATTGTATGTGTATTATTCTAATTTATTTGCAATAATTGATTTGATTTATCAATTTCTATTGGTAACTTTTGTAAGTTTGCATTGAATTCTTCAAAATAATTTAAATAGGAAAATGTTGCATTCCCCCTTAACCTCCCCAACAAACCTCCCCAACTGTTAAATCATCCCAACTGTTAAACCATGAGGACAAGTGTTAAGCCGTAGATCATCGTTCATCGGTACATGCTCATTTTTTGTCATCATTGTAATGTTAAGTCTTACAAGCAGAACAGTGTACTATCAGTCGTCGGCTCTACTTTATAACCTGTCAAACGTCCAATCCTACTGTTACCGTCGGACAGCAATGATGACTTTTTTTGAATTTTTTTTATTTGTTATCCTTCATTTCTTCTCTCTATTTTTTCTTCTCGCACCATTTCTTTGCTCCACCATTTAATGACAGACAGCGATGGAGAACCTTACACTGTCAATGGTCGTTCTTTGCTCTCATTTTTATTAATCATATTTTTGTGTTTCTTAGATTAATTTTTTGTGTTATTTCTACCTTAAAACAAATACTCAAGTAAGAAAAATTAGATTTCACCGTTACTGTCAGAATTTATTGATGACTTGGATCTTTCTCTTGTATCTCTCTCGTCTCTTCTTCACTCAATTTTTCTATTTTTTCTCATTAACCATTATTTTTTTCGAGCTTCTCAAAAATGGAACATGGCTTGACAGACGTAGTGTTCAGTGTTGGATGATGACCATCCTTATACTACATGTGATTATGATTTAATTTTTAATTGAGATTATGGTTTAATGTGTCATTTTGTTTATGTTTATTTTTGAGTTTGGTCTTTGTGGACAATGTATTGTAATAATCATGTCTTGGATTTGGTGTGTTTAGGTTTATTTTGAAGAATGTTTTGTTGTGTTTTGTCGTATTTTGGATAAAAGCACGTGCGAATTTGTGATTTAATAGTTAGTTAATCTTTGCAAACAAAAATAACATGTGTATGAACACTTATTTGTGTCACTAATTTGTATGTGATTTGTTATGAAATTGATTTGTTATGATATTGTTTGGTTTTGATTTGCTATGGATATTTAGTATGAATAAAACATTTGTTTGTGTTGTTAACTATGTGTGGGGTCTCTTATGAACATGTTTTGTTTTAGAGTTGATAGTATGAATTCAGTAAACATTCATATCAGTAAACATTTTAAAAATCAAATCTGAGTAAACAATATGAATTCATAAAACATTCACACCACTAAACATTTTAAAAACCAAAATCAGTCTAAAAAATAAGTTAACAATATAAATTCAGAAAAGATTCATCCCATTAAACATTTTAAAAACCAAAATCAGTCTAAAAACAATTGAAGATTATAAATTCAGAAAACATTAATACTAGTAAACATTTTAAAACCAAAATCGGACATAAAAACAAGTTAACAATATAAATTCAGAAAACATTCCTACAAGTAAACATTTTAAAAACTAAAATCAGTCTAAAAAACAATTCAACAATATAAATTCAGAAAATATTAATACAAGTAAACATTTAGAAAACAATTGAAAAATATAAATTTAGAAAACGTTCATACCGGTGAACATTTAAAAATCAAAATTTAGTAGGAATCAGTCAAATGCCAGCGAAATCTGGTTACAAAAACACCATTGAACAATAAAAATTAAAATTCAGTAAACGGTCCATAAAACAAAACAAATGTTCACAAAAATTAACCATAAACAATTACCATTTCATAAACGAAAAAACAGACATAATAATTTCATAAAAAAAAATAGAGAAAAGGGGAGAAATGAAAGAAAAAAATAAATTGAAGAATTATTTGTATGACCCTATATATATGCATGCACAATGGTCATGTTTGATTTGAGGGATTAGCTTGGATATGTATTTCATATACGGGATAACTTACAAATTTCTTGTTTGGTATTTCAATGTTATCCATGTATATTGGGCATATCCATTGATAGTGTTATCCACTTTGAAAATTGGTATTTCAATGTTGTATTTCTCTTCTCCATGTATTTGTGGTCTTACGCAATCCATAAATTAATATAATAATATAATACTATACCAATATAATAATATATAATTATTATATATTATTATAAATAATATATTATGTTATATTAATTATATGGATATAATACTATATATTGTATATAATAATATACAATAATTATAATATAACAATACTGTGATATATTATAATTATTAAATTTATATAATATTATATTATATCTATATAATAAATATTATATTATATATAATTGTAATAATAATATTACATGGATAGAATAAAATATTATTTTATTATCAATTTTGATGAAATATTTTTTATACATTTTCAATAACAAAATTCAAAACTTTTGTGACCAACCAAACAAAGAATTCAATTTTTCATCATCTTATAATTTGAACATCCGAACAAACTGTGGAATTACTAATTCCAGAACTTTTATCGATAATATTTTATTTATGTTTGTTTACATGAGATATAAAATCTATCAATTAAATTCATTTCATAACTAATTAGAATAAAAAATGAAAATCATGCATATTCAAACAAGAATCAAACAAGGGATTGTGTATCCATGAATTTAGAATCCAACTAATCAAATAACTCACATGGATTGTGAAATACATGAAGAGTGAAATACATGAATAATCAAAATCCTTCAAATCAAACATGCCCAATATTTGAAATTCAAAAACATTTCATTTTCCCCCCAACTACTGTTAACTGCTATGATCCCAGAAATCACATTAATGCCCAACTACCGTCATTAATGCACCTGTAACGAGTTGCAGTAAAAATCAACACAATGATGAGCTTGAACAATGTACGGGTTGTCAATGTCGTCAAGTCTTACGGCCCATAAGGATTAACATCAAAGCCCGTTAAACCGTAAACCCATTTTTTTGCTGGCCTCCTTAAGGGGCCGTAAAATTTAGGTTCTATGATTTAACACCCCCACCTTTACTGCGCATCAAGCCCTTGGGAGGAGGAAGAGGGGATATGCATCACGACTCATCTAAATAATATATTGATCCATGAACTACAAATGTGGTGATTAATTCATGTAAATATTGGAGAAGTACTTTTGATCTGCAAGAGTTTGCTCCAAATAAAATAAAGTTTTTATATATAATTCAGAAAAGCAATTAGTTGCCAACAACATATTAATTCGGTTCAAAACTAATCATATTTTGACTATTGAAAATTGAGGACATTTATTATGTCTCCACAAATCCTCTTTCTCATTCTCTATGCGTATTTCAAGAAGAATTATTGAATTAAATAATAACTTAATTAACATTATAGAAGACATTAGTAGCAATATCAAAAGAAGGAGTGGCAAGTCTGACTAGGGTGGCTGCCGGATGCACCAAGAACTCAAAGAAAGTCTCTGGAATCATTAGATGAATGCGACAGCACTTAATATAATTGCATTGGGTAAACCCGCTTTGCGGAAGAGGCCCGTTCGCAAGTGTCGGAACCTTGTTGGATCAAGAACGGGTTCAGATCAAGAGCCGTGAAAATTGTGTGTTAGTATTGATATTAGCAGTGTTCTGGAAATCGGCCTTGGCGGCCGATTAATCACCGATTAATCGGTAGTCGAGGGTCCGCCGTCGAGATAAACTCTTGGCGTTTTGTGCTTGGCGGATTTTTAGATGTGTACAGTTTTTTTTTTTTTTTTTTTTTTGCAATTTTTTTTTTTTTTTTTTTTTTAATTTTTTTTTGAATTGCCAACGGGTCCATAGTCTAGTTGGTTGAATGTGAAGCACAAAAAATCATATATTATGAGAGGTTGTGGGATACTATTCAAAATAATGATCGTTTTTGTTATGGATTGCCAATGGATTTTCATTAACATCAAAAAAATTAGACATCAATAATGAAAACGATCGTTTGTCGGATACTATTCAAAAAAATATATTTGGACTAAATTTTTTCATATTTTTAATATTATATATATATATATATATATATATATATATATATATATATATATATATATATATATATATATATATATATATATATATATATATATATTATTATTATTTGAGTTTATGTTAGTTTAGTGACGTAGTGTATTTTGTTACTTAAATTATTTAAAACTTATTAAAAAAACTGTGATTTGTAATTTTGTTTAATTAATTTAAATATTAAATATAAAAAAATAAAAATCCGCCGAGGTCTGCCAAGATTCCCGATTAATCCCGATTAATCATACTTGACGCTTGATGATCGTCTGCCGACCAGCGACCGCCGAGCGATTTCTGGAACATTGGATATTAGTAGTCTCGTATGTCAGTAGTTCCCATGAGTCCTGAGTATGGGTTTCCTTTTTACTAGGTAAGGTGAGTCAAGTTGGTTTTCAATCTGTGAAAACATGTTTTTCAAGAAGTACCCGCCCCCAAGCTTGAGGACCCAGCAAAAGATCGAGTTTGTTGTGCTTTAGCCACGGATCAAATTTATATGTAAAAATGAATTAATGATTAATTAGCATCTATCTTTATTAGTATTTTGAAAATAACAATTAATTTGTTTTTGTGTGTTGATTTAATTGCTAATTATTTCTATTAAGTCTCTTCGAAATACGTATAGAGAATGAAAGAGAGAAGTTGCGGGAGCAAAGTAAAATTTCTCTTGAAAATTATGAACCCTAATTTAAGATTCGGAAATTTATCTTGATGTCGACTGCAAAGGAATCAAAGTACATGAAGAAGATTACAACATATCTGCTTTAGTTTCATTCAATCAATTATCTAGAAAAAGTCAAAAATATAATGAAGAATGCTTCGATTATTCCATTTTTTGCTAAATATAGATTCAAAGAACTATAATTAATGAAGAGGCCATTTACTTTTCCCCCACATTTCACCAAAACATCTTCTATATGCTAATTAAGTAATTAACATAATTAATAATTAATTAACATAGTAATTCACATATGGCACATAATTAATATATAATTATTAAGCAATACATGCTATGCTATATGGATTAATTATGTACCACCTGTTAATTAATTATACTATATATGACAATTAACATGTTAAAGCCTTGTAGTTGTATATAATTCCACTTTGTGATGCTTAACTTAGTAATTTGATTTATCTATTCTATATATTCCCTGGTTAACAAATGTTAATAATTCCTCGATCCAAAGACCAAGCAAAGTACATCATGAAAATCTTGATGAAATCTTATAAACAATTCATTGATAATTTCTTAATTAAGTATAAGTGAGCCCAAATACAATGTACCTTGACAATCATTGCTTTGACTTCTAAATTATATACTAGGGATGATCTCGTTCCGCTTTGACGGACTTAAATTTAATTTCAAACTGAAATTATTTATATTGAATTAGATAATTATATTTTTTTTAAAGTAAATAATGTCTAAAAATTAGACATTAGATTTTTTTTTAGGAATATACATCACATTTGGAGAGTTAGAGTCGCATATATAAAATTGATTGCAACGAATTTTTTTTTCAAATTATAGCAGAAATTATTTTCATTAATAAGATTGTGAAAAAATACATTTTGATATTTTGTAGTGTTTGATTATAATTTTGACTATTTAAGTTTCTATTTATTTTCTTCCGCAATAAAAGAAAATATTTTTCGAATTATAGCATAAATGATTTTTAGTAGTAAGATTGGGAAAAAAATATAGCTCGGTATTTTTGACGGTTTAATTATAATTTTTACTCTTTTAGTTTTCTATTAATTTTCTTGGACAATATTTTTTTTCAAATTATATCTAAAATGATTTTGGTTAATAAGATTGTGAAAAAATAAAGTTCCAACTTTTTTAGGATTTAATTATATTTTTGACTCTTTTAGTTTCTATTTATTTCTTTGAAACAATAAAAAATTATTTCTCAAATTATAGCAAAAATGATTTTAAATAATAAGATTGTGTCAAATCATAGTTTGATATTTTTTAGGGTTAAATTATAATTTTGACTCTATAATATTACATTTATTTTCAGGGACAATAAAGAAATATTTTTCAAATTATAACACAAATCATTAACACGTTGTTCAAAATATGTGTTTGTTGGAGCTCTCAATCATTTCCTATTATAAGGCACATCAAATATTCAAAAATTAAAAATGTTATGACTGGGTTTCAAACCCAGGTTAGCAGCACCGCAAGCATGATGTCCTACCATCCTCACTTCATATTCTTTGTGTATTATTATTATTATTATTGTTGTTGTATATAGAGTCAGGACGCGCTAACAAAAAAAATTGCAGGGAATCGAATTTGGGACGTCAAGTAAACAGGATAACAGTACAACCAATGGACCATGCATTTTTATTTGTTTTATAATTTCTTTTAATGTATATGTGTAGGCAGGACACGTGTCAGTTTTTTGTGAGGTGCATTAAACTTTAAACAGAATGATTAATAATTAATAATTTGAGTTGAAGGAAATAATGCCCTAGACTAAACTGTTTGGCTTGTATGTAAACAAAGGATAGTTATTATTTATGTGTTATTAATCTAATATGATATATTTGATTAAAGTTTCATTTAATACGTGTACTGGTTATTTATCATATTTAGGAATATGTGAATAAGTCGTGAATTGTATCACTAGTTTGTACATCATCATAATATGTGATTATGATAGTAAATATGTAGAAATGAACGTAATACGATTCTAAATGTCCCTGGTCACATATATGATGTATATGGAGATATACATGTCTAAGAAAATAGAATATATGTGTACACCAGTATATTCGCATATGAGATGATTACGTTTTAATGATCATGGACATGAAATACATAGAGATGTAGTGATGTCAAATATGGAAAATATATATGTATTAGAGACTACATATTGGACTGACCAACTTATGAGAATATACATGGTTATTGTTATTATATATATTCTCATAAACAAATAGAAGTTTAGTTCTTTGACCTGAGGTTATCATTAGAATTCTCACATGTGAATTGTGATATTTATATATGTTTCTTTGTTATCTTTAACCGGGTAATCAAGATCATCATTGGATATTATTACATGAAGCATGTTGGAGGGTGTGAATAACCAAGATGGAAGTTGTTCCTTTCATGATTGAAGGAGATATCTCTCAGGACCCACTGATGAATTATGATTGAAGGAAATGCGTGGTCACGCTCAATAAGATTAACATGTGTTGTTAATATTAATTGAATATTCAATCTGATTCTAGGTCGGGAAAGAGTTAAGTTGTTTTAGAAAGAATGACATTTCACCATGCATTTGATCAAGAGATATCGTATGAACAAGAAATTTATCTATTTGTAAATAGGTGATGATCACAAATCATTTATTTAATTTGGATAGTCATAATGCTTTGCTAGAGGCCAATTATGATTTGCATAATTAAATGGAGATTTAATATGCTGCCAACATTAAATAAACATATAAGGTCACACACAAATATAAGTTTGGATCGGACACGAAAAATCAGATCAAGATGAAGAGGTGTAAGCATTATATGCTACATGCATGTATGGATACATGAGAATAATAATCAGAATTAATTCATTTGGGGAAATGAATGATTTGGAAGATCTAGGATTTTCCAAATCTGAATATAAATACCCACCTAATCTCTTCATAGATAGTAAGCTTGATAATCAATCTTTTGAGGGTTTTCATTCTCAATATTCAAAATAGAGAGAAAGAGAGAAACCCTAGCCGTCAACCTAGTTTCTTGAGAAAAAAAGCAAGAGGTGGCAGCAAATTTTCTGAAGGGAGGAAGGATCCGACTAGCATTGGAGGTCTTCACATCCAGTCTAAACGAGTCGCGTGTGGATACAGATAAAGGGTGGTTCCGGTTCGAGCATACCTAGCGTGATCTCTGCAAGCTTGCTTCAACCAGATTTGAACTCAATTTAAGGTGAAATTTTGAATCTCTTCCTTCGTTTATAATTAGCAATATACATATTCATGACTTTAGGGGTTCGGATGAGTTTCGCTGTGCAATAAGGTTGCCTGAAAACCTAACATGAGTAACCAAGTAAAAAAACGTTTAGTAACATATATAATTTCGAACTTAGATCTTTATATTTTTTATGCAGGCTTGTTGTGCAATTAACTAACTATTTTTTGTTCTGTTTTGATTAAGACTTCATTGAGTTGTATACATAAAGAGGCCCATAAATGAATTCGGCTTTAGGTAATTAAATAGCCCATAAAGTTTTTAAAACACTCACTTATATTATTTTAAACATGTATTTGGATAAAGTTAGTTACGCTACTTGTTTGATGATTCGTGCGATAAAAAAAAATCACACTAATAATGTAATAAAATCTCATTATTTAAACTGGTGAAATATTAATCAATTACATAAAACTAGCCGGACGTTCGCGGAAAATTTCACGCGTCCGTGTGTTGGACCTTTTTGAATATGCAATATTTCCTTGCGCGAGATAAAATTAAATGGAGAATTTTTTGATAAAATAAATAGAAAAATAAATTAAATTGAGTGGGATAAAATTCTGAACAAACTAGACACAACAAATACTAAACATGATATTTTTTGATGATTTTAAATGATATAGAAAGCAGTGAAATCTATTTTACAAAACATGACAAAAAATGGAGAATTTTTATAGTGTTAAAAAATAAAGTAACAAGAATACAAGAAATTGAGAGAGATGAATTTTACTCCAATAATTCTGAAACATTACAATAACCTTCATCCTCTTTATATACTAGAGGTGAGAGCAAGAAATAAGGAATCGTTACAATACCAAAATAAATACAATGGAAGGTATAATGAAATCCCTAAAATTACTCCCTTCAATATTCAAATTTCAGTTTTAAATTGGGCATCCATACAATAATTATTTATAACACTCCCCCTTGGATGTCCATGTTTCATACGCACGAGATGTTGCCTCATTAAAACCTGGTCAGGAAAAACCCAATGGGATAAAAACCATGACTAGGAAAAAGAGTGCAACGCGTATTATTTCTCCCCCTCATGTGTACAAATATCTCTAAAATGACGGAGTCCGATTTTGTGTCTTAACTGTCTGAAAACTTTAGTTGGCAATGATTTGGTAAAAAAAATCTGCAAGATTGTTACTTGAACGAATTTGCTGGATATCAATTTCGCCACTCTTCTGGAGTTCATGTGAGGAAAAAAGTTTTGGAGATATATGTTTTGTTCTATCTCCTTTAATATATCCTCCCTTAATTTGGACGATGCATGCAGCATTATCTTCGTAGATCACTGTTGGATTCCCTTTGATTGTTTTAATACCACATGATTCTTGAATGTGTTGAATCATTGACCTCAACCATACACACTCTCTACTTGCCTCATGAAGTGCTATTATTTCAGAGTGGTTTGATGATGTGGCTACTAAAGTTTGTTTGGTTGATCGCCAGGATATGGCAGTATCACCATATGTAAATAAATATCCGGTTTGAGACCGAGCTTTATGTGGGTCTGACATATATCCAGCATCTGCATATCCGACTAATTTAGATTCTGAGGTCTTTAAATAAAATAATCCAATATCAGTTGTTCCTCGGAGATAACGTAGTATGTGCTTAATACCATTCCAATGCCTTCGTGTTGGCGCTGAACTATATCTTGCTAATAGATTCACAGAGAATGATATGTCAGGCCTGGTATAATTAGCTAAGTACATTAATGCACCAATTGCACTTAAATATGGTACTTCTGGACCAAGAATTTCTTCATTATCTTCCTTTGGACGGAAACAATCTTTCTTAACATCAAGAGATCGAACTTCCATTGGTGAGCTTAATGGATGTGATTTGTCCATATTAAATCGTTTTAGAACATTTTCTACGTAAGTAGATAGATGGATAAATATCTCATTCTTCAAATGTTCGATTTGCAATCCTAGACAAAACTTTGTCTTTCCGAGATCTTTCATTTCGAATTCACCTTTTAAATTTTCGGCGGTACTTTGAAGTTCTTCAGGAGTTCCGATGATATTTAGATCATCAACATATACCGCAATAATTACAAATCCAGAATTTGATTTTCTAATAAAAACACATGGACAAATTGGGTTGTTATGATATCCTTCCTTTGTAAGATAATCATTTAAACGGTTATACCACATTCTTCCGGATTGTTTCAACCCATACAAAGATCTTTTTAATTTTATGGAATACATTCCACGAGATTTTGTATCACATGATTCGGACACTTTCAATCCTTCAGGGACTTTCATGTAAATATCAGCATCAAGTGATCCATATAAGTAAGCTGTTACAACATCCATGAGATGCATATCCAGTCCTTCTGAGACTGCCAAACTAATTAAAAATCTAAACGTAATTGCATCTAAAACAGGGGAATAAGTTTCATCATAATCAATCCCTGGTTTTTGTGTGAATCCTTGTGCAACAAGTCTTGCTTTATATCTTACAATTTCATCTTTCTCATTACGTTTTCTCACAAACACCCATTTATATCCTACGGGTTGTATACCATTAGGTGTTCGGACTACAGGTCCAAAAACTTCACGTTTCTCAAGAGAATGTAATTATGCTTGAATTGCATCTCTCCATTTTGGCCAGTCTTTTCTGCGTCGACATTCTTCAATTGTTTTTGGTTCTTGATCCTCATTTTCATTCATTATATCAATCGCGATTGTATATACAAAGTATTTGTCAATGACAGTTTTATTTCGGTTCCATCTATTTCCAGTAGAGACATAATTTATTGAGATCTCATTATTATCAATATTTTCAATATTATCAGGTACCTGAACCTCTACCGGGGTTGTTTTCTCATTCATGTCTCCTACTATGTTATCATCAATATTCTTTTCAGAAGAATTTATTTCATCAGAAGTATTAATAACTTCAGTTATGCCAACTTTCTTATCTTGTTCCTTTTTCTTCCTTGGATTTTTATCTTTGGAACCGATTGGTCGACCACGATTCTGGCGTATATCAATTTTAGCATTATCCAATGGTATTTCAATATGAGCAGGAACATTTTCTGCGGGAATATACGATTTAGTTACTCTTTTTGTATCAATGAATGCATCTGGTAATTGATTTGCAATTTGTTGCAAATGAATAATTTTCTGGACTTCAAGTTCAGATTGATTTGTTCGAGGATCAAAATGATACAATGTCGATGCATTCCATGTAATATCTTGTTTTTCCAGCGTTCGCTTATCTCCCCCTAACGCTGGGAACATACTTTCATCAAACTTACAATCAGCAAATCTCGCTGTAAATTGATCTCCAGTTAATGGTTCTAGGTATTTAATAATTGATGGAGATTCAAAGCCAATATAAATTCCCAATCTTCTTTGAGGTCCCATCTTTGTGCGTTGCGGTGGAGCTACCGGAACATATACGGCACACCCAAAAGTTCTTAGATGAGATATATTTGGCTGCTGGCCTGTTACGAGTTGTAGGGGAGAATACTTGTGATAAGCAGTTGGTCTTAATCTAATTAGTGATGCAGCATGTAATATGGCATGACCCCATACAGATGATGATAACTTTGATTTCATAATTATGGGTCTTGCGATTAATTGTAATCGTTTAATAAGAGATTCTGCTAGACCATTTTGCGTGTGTACGTGGGCTACTGGATGCTCAACTTTAATCCCAATTGACATACAATAGTCATTAAATGTTTGGGATGTGAATTCACCGGCATTATCAAGACGGATTGTCTTAATTGTATAATCCGGGAATTGTGCTCTTAATCAAATTATTTGAGCAAGTAATCTCGCAAATGCAACATTCCGAGATGATAATAAACATACATGTGACCATCTAGTAGATGCATCTATTAATACCATAAAGTATCTAAATGGCCCACATGATGGTGTAATTGGCCCACATATATCACCTTGGATACGCTCAAGGAAATTGGGTGATTCATTCCCAACCCTAGTTTGTGATGGTCTAGTGATTAATTTTCCTTTATAACATGCAGCACATGATATTTCGTTTGGTAATAGAATCTTCTGGTTCTTTAATTGATGCCCATCTGAATTTTCTACAATTCTTCGCATCATTATTGCTCCTGGATGACCTAAACGTTCATGCCAAACCATAAAATTATTTTGTGAATTATTAAATTCATTTTTCATTATAGCATTATGTGCCTCAATTGTATTAATACGCGTATAATACAAACCTATTGACAAAGCAGGCAATTCTTCTAACATGTTTTTGCTCCCACAAACAATATTTGTTATTTGAAGATATTCAATATTGTCTTTATTCATTGTTTCAATGTGATATCCATTTCGGCGGATATCCTTAAAACTTAACAGATTTTTTTTTTATTTAGTAGATAATAAAGCATCCTCTATTATAAATTTAGTTCCTTTAGGGAGTAAAATAATGGCTCTTCCGGAGCCCTCAATTAAGTTTGAGGTGCCTGATATTGTATTGACGTTCGCTTTCATCCTTGTCAAATTAGAAAAATATTTTACGTCCTTAAGTATAGTATGTGTCGTGGCACTGTCTGCTAGGCATATATTATCATCATCCATTTTCGTCAAATGAGATCTCCAAGTCTCTTCATTTATTAAACAAAACAAAAACAAATACAAAATAAGATACTGATTATACCAAAATGACATGCTAAAGAAAATACTTTGAAATAAATCAAACAAAAAAAATACTAGAAAAATAAAGATACAATAAATCACTACTGATAAACAACAACAACAACAACAATTTATTCTTGGCCCTCCATGCCAGGAAGGAAATACTCGTTATCACCATTTGGTGGATTAAGATAGTCCTCCACGTTTAAACGTGTGTTTACCATGGGCATATTCAACGGGTCTTCATTATCTTGATAGACCAAATTAACCTCTTTGTTATTTTTTTTTTTCCTTCATGGAGGCTTGATAAAGCTCAACAAGATGCTTTGGCGTACGACATGTACGTGACCAATGCCCTTTTATGCCGCATCTATAGCATGGATCTCCAGAACTCTTGACATTTTGCGGTTTCTTGCTTTCTTGTGTGGGTTTCTTAATTTGACCAACACGGCTCCAAGAATTATTTCGACCTTGACCTCGACCTCTTCCACGTCCGCGTCCACGACCAGGGGCGCGACCGCGATTACGACCATGAAAGGCAGCAGCATTCGCTTCTGGGAATGGGCTGGAACCTGTCGGGCGTGACTCATGGTTTTTAAGCAACAATTTGTTATTTTGTTCAGCTACAAGGAGGCATTGAATTAAATCAGAGTACTTTGTGAACCCTTTTTCCCTGTACTGTTGTTGCAGGATAATATTTGAGGCATGAAAAGTCGTAAAAGTTTTCTCTAACATATCACCATCAGTGATATTCTCGCCGCAAAGTTTCAGCTTGGAAACAATTCTAAACATCGCGGAATTATAGTCACACACCGACTTAAAATCTTGTAACCTTAGATGCGCCCACTCGTCACGGGCTCTTGGGAGTATTACTGTCTTCTGGTGGTCATACCTATCTTTGAGATTTTCCCACAAAATTTGAGGATCCTTGATAGTCAGGTATTCACTCTTTAAGGATTCGTGGAGATGGTGGCGAAGAAAAATCATCGCCTTCGCCCTTTCTTGAGTCGATGCCTTGTTTCCCGCTTTTATTGCGTCTCCGAGACCTTTAGCGTCAAGGTGAATTTCGGCATCAAGGATCCATGATAGATAATTCTTGCCCGATATGTCAAGAGCAATAAACTCAAGATTCGTTAAGTTCGACATTTCAAAGCTATATCAAAAGAGATAAGTTAAATTAGACCCTTATGATTTTGTTATTGAAACTGCAGATTTCAATAGAGACAAATTTCAAATTTTATGTGTACTAATAAATTAAATCGACAAATACAAATAAATATTTTGTAATTTTCGGTACACAATTTAAGATAACAAATAAACATTTGGTGCTTAACACTTCTGGTGTGCATCTTAACATACTTTTGATATGGGGGCAAGACATACAAATATACTTCTGGTATATCCATTAAAATAAAAATACAAATGGGGATCCAAGTTTTGAATATACTTCTGGTATATCATACACACATAAGTCAATCTACTGGATTGTTCAATATGCAAAAAATTTATACATTTAACTTCTAGTTATATAAAAACGCGACATAAGTTATGTAACTTCTGGTTACATAACTCCATATAAATCATAAAAAAGAATAATAATTATGAAATAGAAATAGAGAATGACAAACAATAATAACGAATAGTGATAAGGCAGAATTAAATAATAGATTAAATAACAAAGAATGTATAGTAATAGCAAACATGTTATTCAACAGTAACATAATATGACTTAACTAATAATATATTAACAACATAACGAGTGCATGGAATAAGTATATGAACAGGGAACAAATAACATGATGTATATGATAACAAGTGCATGAAACAATATATGAATAATGAGAATGAAACAACTATGTGATGAATGAAACATGGCAGTAAATATGTTTAGTCTATAAACAATATCCAATGGTATATTGGTATATGAACAGGTATAACATGTACTTATATGAACAGTATATAGTAAATAGTAAAAAGGTTGGTACAGTAAATAGCAAATGGCAAACAGTAAATAATATAAAATGGCGAATGAAACAGCAAATAGTAAACAGTATCCAATGGTACATGAACAGGTATAATAGAGTCGTGATGTATGTACACAAGAACTCTCCCCCCCAACTTGTGATGCGCTGTAAAGGTGGCCTGTCAAAGCATAAAGGCCGAAAATTCGCGGGCCTATTAAGGAGCGGGGGGGAAAATGGGCCTAACATTGAACAGTTGCCGATTATAATTCCTTGGTTGAACACCTTACATGATCTGGGCTCTACGGTTGAACATAGCCGGCCTTTTCAGCCCGAAAAGTACAGCAGGGGATTTTAATGCGTGAAATGATGGGCCTGTACAGTGCAGCAGAAGCATTAATTGTCGTGTACAGTGCAACAGAGCGGGGATTACCGTTGACAACCCGGGGAGGGAAAAAAACTTTGATTTGAATTTCGAATGGCAATTACCTTACCCATAAATAGAACAATATTTGGTAGTAATTTTCATTTTGTTGTAATTTCGTGGTTCCCTTCCAATATTGAATTCTTGATCGGCCATTAAGTTGGTATAAGGTGGAAATACCTTCCTATCCCAAATCGTTCTTAGTTTTGAACAGTTGTTTGTGTTTTCTTTCTGAATCCCGTGATTGTTTTATCAGTAAACAGTTTTTTGGGAAAATGATTATGATTTGAACCCTTGTTATTTCAAATACCTGTCTTGAATTGTTAATTTGGAAAATCCTGATTTTTTGAATCTTATATTTAACAGTATTCCCTGAAATGATTTTGTATTTGACAGTATTCCATGAAATGATGTTGTATTTGACAGTATTTCTCTAGATGGTTGTGTGGTTTACAGCGTTCCTATTTAACAGTTTTCCCTAAAACGAGTTGCTATTTAACAGTATTCTCCGAAATGAGTTTATATTTGACAGTATTTATAGTTAACAGTTTGTGCTGAGACGATTTTGTATTTAACATTATTTCCTGAAACGATTTTGTATTTAAAAGTATTTCCTGCGATGGTTTTCTAGTTAACATTAAATTACCGAAATAATTTTGTATTTAACAGTATTCTGTGAAATGAGTTTATATTTAGCAGTATTTGTAGTTAACAGTTTTTACTGAGACGATTTTGTATTTAACATTATTTCCTGAAATGAGTTTCCATTTAACAGTGTTACCTAGATGCGTTTTTATTTAACATTATTTATAGTTACCAGTGTGTGCTGAGACGATTTTGTATTTCACAGTATTTCCTGAGATGATTTTGTATTTAACAGTATTTCTATTAAACAGTTTTCCCTGAAATGGGTTTACATTTAACAGTATTTCTATTAAACAGTATTTCTATTAAACAGTTTTCCCTGAAATGAGTTTCCATTTAACAGTATTTCTATTTTAACAGTATTTCTATTTAACAGTGCTTCTATTTAACAGTATTTCTATTAAATTACCGAAACGATTTTGTATTGTCTGAAATGAGTTTATATTTGATTTTGTATTTAACTGTATTTATATTTAACATTATTGTCTGAAATGAGTTTGTATTTGACAGTATTTCCTGAGATGATTTTCTATTTAACATTAAATTACCTGTTTTGAATTTCAAGTCAGCGGAATTTAAAAAAAGATTGAAGATTTAACAACTTTTGTTTTGTTGAACCTTACACTGTTTTTTATTACCTATTTTGATTTCCCAGTTAACAGTTATTTCCTTCAAACACGATTTTAGATTTAAAAATAGATTACAATTTTAAATTGTAGAGCTTAGATTTAACACAGTTTTTGATTTTAAAATGGGATGATTGAATTCTATTTTTTATTTAGCTTTAAGTTGAACTACTTTAAATTGCATTTTTGATTTAAAAGTAGATTACAATTTTAAATTATAGAGCTTAGATTTAACACAAATTTTGATTTTAAAATGGGATGATTTTGTTTAATCCTAGAGATTTTGAAGCGTTGCTGATTTGAAAGTTCATCGGTTTGGAAGCGTCATGATTAAATTGAATCTTTGATTTAACTACTTTAAATTAAAGTTTTGATTTTGCGCCTTTGTTTATTAAATTCCTTATGCTTGTTTAATCATCGTGATTTGGAAGCGTTCATCTTTTATCAAACCTTTGTTTATTAAATTACTTATGAAAGTTCATTAAATGGTTTGACATACTTCAGAAATACACAACACAATAATAGTTCATAAATAGTCAGATCCCCTTGGACATAGATAATACATAGTTTGACATACTTCAGGGTTTGACACAACAACATAAATTATTACAACACAAACATAGTTCGACGACGCAGACATACATAACCATTGTTTAAAAGTCAGACTTTGTTCCTCACAAAACACTCCATTTATTGCTAAATAAATAACTAAAACGCCCAACACTCAGGTTTTGCATTTCTTAGTGAAACTGGGAAGGCAAATCAAGTTGTATGCACCTGTACCTCTTGCCATGTCAATGTCTTGCTGATTGAAGACCATTGGCATCTGCTTCACAATGCATTCCACATACTTCACCAAGTAAAGGGCGCTATCTTCTGCATTCTGTCCCCTGGGACATCGACCATAACGTTCGACCCAATCTCCAATAGCTGCACAATCCATAGTTTCCTTCAAGTACTCCTTCCAGTCCTTCACGAAAGTATTAACCCTCGCTGCGAAAGTGTCCACCTTGCCAACCGAATTGTAAATCGTAACCTCACTTTTTTCAAAATCGAAGACAACCAAAATCCAGTTGCGTCCAACGTTGAAAGGAAGGAATAGCCAACGGTTTGCGCCAAGTTCAGTCATAGATAATGCTTTGGCAGTGTCGACATCAAACTCTTCAGGAAGCATGCTAGGCACTAACACCTGATTAAAGATATAAAAAGTATTGGTCAAGCCTAAATGTTCTTGCAATGTTTAGTAGTATTTTATATGTTTGAACAGATTACCGAACATGTCGGGCTGACATAACTCCACCGATTATACGGATCCATGCAGCATAGACGCGTCATGTCCAGTAAGACATTGAGTAGCTGTAAAGATGTCGAATTGTTACATATATGAATGAAAACTATATATGTATAGGAGTAAAAATGTTGTTACCTTGCTCGTAATCTGCTTGCCTTGACACAGAAGTTCTATGTCCATCTTGGTGAACTTCTCCATTGGTTCAACCTTAAAACAGTCTGTGATGTAAGAATAAATAACGCTCTTCATGAAATTTGGTATTAGCTTGAATGGTGGATAGAGATTTTCCAAGTCTTCAGAGCAATAGGCGTCATTGCTGACTACGTTGTAATCACTGCCAGACTTCAACAGTTCGACTGCTTCGAAGGGGCTCTTGATTGAATTGTCTTCCGCGTCAAATCCTGGATCCTGAATTGCAGGAGGGGGTACTCTGTTCATGCAGTCAAGGAAGGTCTTGAAAAGCCATTCGTACGTCTCGGTGCATTCGTCAGCTAGTAATGCGCAAGCAAGCAGAATAGAATGTCCGTGGTGGTTGACACCCACGAATGGTGCAAAAGGCATGTCATACCTACGATTAGGTTAACGTAAGATTGAACAGTTTTAAATTTCACAAAAATGTATACCTTACTTGTTTGTTAAATAAGTGGTGTCAAATGTTATAACATCTCCATAAAACTGGTAAGCAGCGCGGCTACGACCATCTGCCCAGAAAACATTGCGCAATCTCCCGTCATCGTCAATTTCACACAGGTAAAAGAAATTGGGGCATTTGTTTTGACGGTCTCTGAAGTATTTCACCAAAGCGTTCGCATCTCCTGCTGCCAGTTTCAAGGACCTACGAGTTTGAACATGATTGCGCAAATCCCGGTCAGTGAACATGCAATTCTCGTGCCCCCCAGCTTGGTTGAACATAGCGTTGAAAGAGCGGTGCTGCGGGATCCCTGATATAGGAAATTAAATGTGGTTTAACAGTCAGTTAAACCAAAAATGAGTACACAATATCGAACATAATGGGGGTTTGACAGTTCAGCAAAAATGCTGGGATCCCAGATATGGAAAGTTAAAAAAATGGTTTAACAGTAGTCTGTTGAACGAAAACTGAGTACACACTATCGAACATAATGGGGGTTTAACAGTTCATCAAAAATGCTGGGATCCCTGATATGGAAAGTTAAAAAAGTGGTTTAACAGTAGTCTGTTCAACGAAAACTGAGTACACACTATCGAACATAATGGGGGTTTAACAGTTCATCAAAAATGCTGTTTAAACTTAACCTGAATCGTCGTTTATTTCTATATGTTTCTTTACGAATTCAGGAATGTTACGGTGACACCTCATGTAACGAACAGCATCAGGGCGTAAATCATGGTTATGATCCAGTTCGATATGAGAGATGGTCCACAACCCATTCAAAAGGTAGTCCTTGACAATGATTTTTGCAGGACAAACCGTTCCTTGGTAGCTATTCCTCCTTTTTCCGTATCCGTCTAACTTGGGACGTGTAAGGGGTTTCTTCTCCTTATTGCAAGCAAACGTGGAATCAGAAGTTTGCCCGTAAAAATTGTGCTTGGAACGTTTTACAATGCCAAAGCCTTTGATGCAGGAGTACTTCAAATAGAAAATATATGCATCTTCGCGTGATTCGAATCGCATCCCAACGGAAGGGTCTGGCAAAGTGTGTTCTTGGGTAGCTAAATTGGGGGGGGGGGGGGGGGGGGGGGGTAAAATCATGGTGATCGCTGAAAACATCGTTGTACAAATTCTCCATTGTTGAACGCTGGAAGGGGGGGAGTGATGGAAAATGAGAGAAGGAAAAGAAGGAAAGAGATAAACAGGAGGGAAAAGGTAAATGATGAAGAAAGTACTGTTTTTCGAAAAAAAGCAACGTGGGATGGACGTCCGTGCCAGGAAACGTTGAAAAATGGGAACAAGTACGCCGTGTGTAAGGTTGAACAGTGATGTGATTTTTGTGCAGTGAGCTGTAAACCACTGAAATGGTGCTCTTGGTTTACCACCTATGCTTTGGTTTACCACGTTGTGCCAGCGCATCAACGGAGCGGGGGGAGGATAGGGGGTCATACAACATTTTCCGGTATAATAAGGTTGTACTGTAATCATGGGTTGCAAAAGGCATAGGTATTTCTTTTCTAAACAACAGGTGAATACAAATCTCAATCCTCAGATTTAATAAACTAGTAGAGAGAAAAAATAATAATACCTTCAGTGAAATTTCGAGAGCGTTCTTCGTGCTGATAACGTGTTAAAAAATAAAGTAACAAGAATACAAGAAATTGAGAGAGATGAATTTTACTCCAATAATTCTGAAACATTACAATAACCTTCATCCTCTTTATATACTAGAGGTGAGAGCAAGAAATAAGGAACCGTTACAATACCAAAATAAATACAATGGAAGGTATAATGAAATCCCTAAAATTACTCCCTTCAATATTCAAATTTCAGTTTTAAATTGGGCATCCATACAATAATTATTTATAACATATAGCAATTTAACATAATTATCCAAATATATTTTATCGTTTTATTTTCTTATCAAACAGACAAATTTCGAAGCATAAAAAAGATGCACGAACAGATAAATAATGAAAAATATATATATATAATTTTAAACATCACAAGAAATCTCGTAATGCTAATTTTTTACATAAATCCATAATTAATAGAAAGAAATATATATATATATATATATATATATATATATATATATATATATATATATATGGGGGAGGATCCCTTGACATCCAATTTGGACTCCCATATTAGACTCCCTAATATGGATCGTTGATTGTCCATCCAAAGGCTGAGATCAACACCAAAAAAATACACACATGCTCCTCGTTTCTCTCTCTCCGAACATCCCTTCTCCATCGTTTCTCTCTCTCTCTCTCTCTCTCTCTCTCTCCAAACATCCCTTCCCCTCCTCGTTTCTCTCTCGGCATGGCGAAATGGGACGGACTGGAACCTGGCTACCGGGCGACGAGAATGGTCACGTTTTTTTTCTCTCTCTATGACAGCGGAACTCTCTTGCGGCGACAAAACTTGAGGCCCCTCTTTCTTCGGCGATGCTGAACCTGACGCCCCTCAAACACACAAACAATTAAGTAAAATGTATGCACGAACATAAATCTCTCATTGTTACCCTAACCCTCAAACACTCCTGTCACAAAACAATTGGGCTGATTGTGAAATGGATGACTTAATCGATTCAGGTATTCTTAGATACAATTAAGTAAAATTGAGGTCTGATTGAGTACTATTGAAAACTAATTGTGTGTTAAATTGGTACAGAAAAGAGGGGTGGTGAACTGGAATAATATGGTGCTAAAAAGAGGAGTGGAATCATCGATTTCTCATTTGCTGGGTATTTAGGACAATTAACACTAATTGTGTATAAATGAGGTTAATTGGTCAATTTTGCATTCCACATTCCAATTATACAAATATATATCTGACAAGAAAATTTAGTTTTCAGGTTCTGCTAATACTACATGTGCGAAATTTTGATTTGAATTTAGAATAATCAAATTTGGATTGGAATATGGATTAGGGTTCCAACTTGCATACTTGTTGCTAACAGGGAGTCATTCAACCATAATAGAAAAGAGAGGGAGCCGTCAAGTTCTGCATCGCCAGAGAGAGAGAGAGAGAGAGAGAGAGAGAGAGAGAGAGAGAGAGAGAGAGAGAGAGATGTCAAAGGCAGAATTTGTGCAAAAAATGATTTATCGAGGAGTTCGGATTAAGATTTGCGAAGAGCAAACTTGGTTGAAGTTGAAAATTAGAGTATGGGTTATTCAGACTTGTAGGAATTTGTGAACATTTTTGCAATCATGTGGACTATTGTGTTTTCATGCTAGCAAGGGTTCTATTAATTTGAAGTTTTTTCAGGATAATTCGATTTTTTTCTTACATGTGCATTAATGATACATATTGGAATAGTTGATGTCCAATAGAAATTACATTATACAAATTACAAATCCCATTTGCAATATAAATTACAAGTCTTTGGATAATAATATCAAATACAATGCTAACGCAATATCAAGTCAAAAAGAATATACTCAATAATTTATTTATTCTACAAAAAAATAAAATTTGGAAATAACAAGTGAAATAATATTGGACATGTAACATCTAGCCCTTTCGTCTATATAAATTTAATCTTTATGATTCGCTATTGTTTGACTTGTTGTATAATCAACATTGCGCCATCAATCTATCAACGAGATAAACACACAAAGAATTAAATTTATATTAAAGATGAAAAATAAATAGATAAACAAATAGAAAAAGAAACACAATGAATCACATATGCGATACTGTTTTGATGATAATACTACCACAATAGCTTAATATATCTCACCTAAAATAGTCTAATTCACCAAAATCGACCCCAATTCACCTAAAATAACAAAAAGAACCCGTAATCGAAAACTAGGTGTGAATGAAATAAAACTTACCTCTAAATTGAACTGCTTGAGGCCATAGAGGAAACCAGCATGAGAGGAGGAGGAATTGTTCGATCATCTGAGATGGCAGTCAATCTGGACAGTATCATTAGGGCAGCAGCTATCGGCAGCGAATTCGATTGAGAAAGATGCCGCCGTACAGTACCACGAGTGCAGCGGCGATGCGAGAATGCGTGGCGAGTTGACGTGCAGTCACGAGAGGGAGTTTTACCCACTAGCTCCTCGATAGCCTGTTTTTACATAAATTTAGCCTCAACTAATACATAATAACACTAATTATGCTAAAATCAGTCAAATAAAACCCTAATTACCTCCGTTACCCAATGGCTCCAGCAGCCGTCGCTGTGGAGAGAGAGAGAGAGAGAGAGAGAGAGAGAGAGAGAGAGAGAGAGAGAGAGAGAGAGAGAGAGTCACCGTTCGTGGATCTTCGCCAAGTTCCAGCAGTCGTCGCCAACCTTGTGCTTAGGTGATTCTCGACCACAGAGAACAGAGAAAGGGGGCGTCAGGTTCAGCCGTCGTCGGAGAAAGAGGGGGCCTTAGGTTCTGCCGTCGCTAGAGATCCGCTGCCAGAGAGAGAGAGAGAAAGAGCGTGACATTCGCGTCGCCAGGTCGTCGGGTTACAGCCTTTCCCATTTCGCCATACCGAGCGAGAGAAACGAGAAGGGGGAAGGAATGTTTGGAGAGAGAGAGAGAAACGATGGAGAAGGGGTGTTTGGAGAGAGAGAAACGAGGAGCATGCGTGTATTTTTTTGTATTGATCTCAGCCTTTGGATGAATACATCAACGGTCCATATTAGGGAGTCTAATATGAGAGTCCAAATTGGATGTCAAGGCTCCCCCTATATATATATATATATATATATATATATATATATATATATATATATATATTGGAAATTCAAGATAAAGCTATCCAATTTCACACAATCATTCATCACATAATAAAAATCTAACAAAACAAACGGAATTCAATTTGGACATGTCAGTAAAAATTAATTACAGATTTACATATAGGTCTTTAAAATCTAATAGAAAAGTCTCTGAACTGGCACTTTCGCCAGCCAATTTTTTTTTTTTTTTTTTTTTTTTTTGCTATGTTAAAATGAAATTATTTATAAAAAAAATAAAAAAATATATTATTTTCCTCTTTCATTAGATGGATTGCCGCAAGTGGATTAATTCACTTTTTTCAAGTTAACGTGCAAAAATAATTGTTAAACATTTTCGTCAGACCCTCTGGCGAAAGAGCTAGTTTTGCAAATTTGGTAAAAACATAGTTCTTCTTACAAATTGTGCTTTTGTAAAGGACCTGAAGACTAGATGTCAAAAAGAATCAAAAAAAAAATATGTGTAGGATAGGATTATCATAAAGTATTACCTAAGTATCAATTAAAATAATATTTAGTTTTCACAATGAGCACAAATAATATCCTTTTTTTATACAACATTGGTACGAAAACAAAATAGTACAAGATATCCAATTTCCTCAAAATATACCGTTATAAATTCCTCAATCTTATTGTTTAAGAAAACAAATAACATGAAATATATGGTTGTTCGTCCCAATTATCGTTTCTTTCAACGAGTAAGAAAGTAATTTTGTAAACTTGATCCTATTGTATTATACTAGCAATAGTCCGTACAATAATTGTGCGGGACTTCCTACCATTTTTTTAGATATTTTGTATAATTTGTTTCAATAAAATTTGCACGGGTATGTTTAAACTTAATTATATAATCATGATATATTTGTAAATATATTGATGTCAATAAATGTATTATAATTAATACAAGTTAATGAAATTTGTATATTACGGATATATGCATTATAATTAATAAGGATCCGTGGAATTGGTCCATCATTATAAATTCACACCAAATAAATAAAATATAACATGTTATAATTCAAACAAAATTAAAGTTTCAAAACAAATTAAAGAAAACCGTGAATAAATACACATAAAATCGAAATATATATTTAAAATGTCATCCATTAACATAAAATATATCAATTTTTTTTTTAAAAATATAATTGTAAATTATACCATAAGAAATTAACAATTGAGTCATAGTTTCATACGAGAATTATATGTTGAGCCCCAATAACACAAAAATAATATCCTTGATGAGACGGCAAGAGATGATTAAGTAGGTTGATTAATATCATTGATTGTCTCATTTAATGATTTAATTGACCGTTTAATTGAATTGACACGTTAATTAACATTTACTAATATTAACATATTATAAATTATTGAGTTATTAATTAAACGTGTCAATTAACATTTAATTAAGTCAATTAGAAATGTTAATCAATTCACTTTGTCACATCATCAAGGATATTGTGATGAGTTTGGAGGCAAATTATATTTTTCTTCCATATATGGATATAATTTGGGCTACAATCGAAACAAAACTAAAAAAAAAAATGTCACGTGTCAGCATATGGTCAGAGGTTCAACATTATATCTATTGAATGATTTCTTGAGAACCTACAAATGTTAATAAATAATTAAAATATGATTGTTTTTTAGAAGAAAAAAAATGAAATTAATACCACATCAATTATAGAAACTATACAAAAAAAACTATTATCCAAAAAAATTGGTACAGATTTCATCAATCCTAATTAACCCAAACTAATTATTTACAAAAATGATACAAAAACTATTATCCAAAGAGAGCCGGTACACAAACTAATTATCCAGAAAAAATTAGTACACTAACTAATCGGTACACACACAAAATTACAGAAAAAATTGGTACACTACCTAATCGGTACACAAAAAAAGTTATCCAAAAAAATTGGGATACAAACTATTTAAACAATCCTTATTAACCCAAATCGATACAGGCTGCTCCGGAGAATGGCTTCGCTGAGCAAGCTGCTCATGCGATTGGGTTTAGCAAGAAAGAGGCGCTAGCACGGATGAGAGAGAGCGTGAGAGAGAAATTGGTCTATTGTGAAATACTAACTTTCTAAATGTATAACAAGATCCGGATAATTTTACGACCAAAATACACATCACGAAAGCAAACGATCTGAATTTTAAACATATCCCGTATCATAACCCATATCCAACAAAATCCCTCAAATAAAATTTTACCTAGTTAAATCTTAAATAATAATTTTATCTTTTTTTTATTAAAAGGAGAACGCTCTTTGTCTTTTATTCATTAATGAAAATAGAAATTGAATTCATGACCCACGATTTATTGTGATATGCACTCAACTACTTGAACCATAGACCTATTGACGTAATTTTATCGCTCTTAAATTGCTAATGTGATATTTATGAATTTATCCTTTCTAAATACAATTACTATTTATGAATTTATCCTTTCTAAAAACTGATCATTCCTAATAACAACTGTAAAATATCTAAATCTCTAAAGTTACAGTTGAATTAAACAAAATCTATAATTCTAAACCTAATTAAATAATCAAATAAAATTCTAACTGAACAAAATACCTTGCAACCATCAAATCCTCTCCACTTACCTCCTATGACCTTGAAGTCCTGAACTAAAACCCCTGAACCCGAAAAGGAGTCAATATTTTCTTGACAAAGCTTCTGGACACCTCGTCCTCTCTTCCTTCAATCCTTCCGCAACAGCGGTGTTCTTTATTTGATGTTTATTTTATTTAGTGTCGATTTTATATATGTTATATATTTGATGTTTATTTTATTTAGTGTCGATTTTATATATGTTCTATATTTGATGTTTATTTTATTTAGTGTCGATTTTATATATGTTCTATATTTGATGTTTATTTTATTTAGTGTCGATTTGATATATGTTCTTTATCTGATGTTTATTTTATGAGTTTTTCTTCAATACACCAAAATGTTTTCCACCGTCCATTAATCAAATCATGTGGTTAGAATTACTCCAAAATACCGGATAAAAACTAATCAGCCTGTTAAAAGGCCTTAAAACTTGCAATGAGCCGGTTACCGAAAAATAATGACAAGGATAAATAAGTAATTATATTCATTGTGTCCACCAATATTTTGTTGCCACGTGTTGGTTCTTTTTGGGTTGTTGATGCAGTTTTTGGGGAAGCACAAGGAGAAAAATATTTAATTCACGTAAACTTGTGACTTGTGAGGTCTTTAATGAGTACGGATCAACTGTGGCCCCTTTTTGTGCTCCTGGATATAATATTTTGATTATACAAGTTAAGATACTATTAATGTTTGGGATATAAGTACAAAATCAGTTCTCATAATAAGTAATAGTATACAAATATTTGAAGTTATTATTATATTATATTATTAATTGTAAAAAAACCCTTGATTTTTTGAAACTCCAAAAAAAATCTATCTACCAAACTTTTATTTTCAAATTTCCTTATAGGAATTAAAACTAACCATGGATGGTGTTAAATTTTTTTACCAAAATACATTTCTATTTAAATATGTAGTAATTTAAAAAAATATTATTTTTTATTAATTTAAACAAAATCCTACAATTTTTTTAACATATAATAAGTTTACGAAAATAATTATTGTAAGTTATATTTATATGATTTTAATTGTTCATACATTATATATATTTGATTTTTATATTTTTTTTCTCTGAAACACTAACATAAAATAATAATTATATAAGCAACAATATTAAAAGAACACCTTTCAAATATAAAAAAAAAATATCATGAAACTACTAAAAATACATAAAATGAGAATGAAAATAAAAAACTAGAATTTATTGTTGTTTATTTTATTATTATATGATGTTAGTTTTTCATTAAATAATAAATGAAAAATTAAAATTATATAAACACAATATGTAATAATTTTATTTTTTTGAAATCACTACATGTTAAAAAAATGTTTATGAATTTTTTTTTAAATTAGTAAGATTAATAAAAAAAATAACAAACATATTTTTATAACTACTACATATGAAACTAAAAGGATATTTTGGTCAAAAAAAATTAATATCGTCTATTGTTAGTTTTGACCCTCGTAAAGGTGTTTTTTTGGAGTTTCCAAAAGAATAAGAGTTTTTTACAATATCCAAAAAATTAGGGATTTATTTGAAAAAATTTCACACCCAACTCTATTTCTCTCTCTTCATTTTTTTGGCGGCTAAACCTAACGAGACGAATAATAACGATGGTGGAGGTGATTTCAAACGTGGAGAGAATGACATGCGAGGTCAAGACGGACGAAGAAGGAGAGCGAGATTATGACCAAAAAAATACCAAAGTCTATATTTAAACAATTTTTTTTTAAATATCACAAATTAAAATTTATATGAATGCTAAATCACAGTACACTAAAATTTACATCGAAATTAAAATTTATATGAATATTGAAAATAACAGTTTTTCTTTAAAATAATTTGTTGATAATAAAAACAATAAATTGACCAAAAAAAATGATAATTTCATACAAAATAATGTACTAGTGCTGCAAATAGGGATATAAATCGTTCGGATATTGTCCCGATTGACCCGTAATGTATACGAAAAAATATCCGGATCCGATCGTGTCCGGATCCGGTACTTTTATTCGGATCCAAGTCTGAATACAATATTAAGTTTTAGTGTTAGATCCGGATCTGAAAATTATAATAAACAAAATAATAGTGATTTTACGTGCCAACTTTTGGCACTTATTTATTTCATTTGAATTTCTATTGATAATTTCCTCATAATTTTTTTAAAATGTTAATCCATTTATGTATTCTAAATAACAAAATATTATTTGATTTGCAACTAAAAATCATATAAACACAGAAAAAGGTATGATCATTACAAATATTATGTTATCAATACAAAATATTGGTGACATATAGACATTAATTTATATATTAACACTAAGATTGGTATATTGACACAAAAATATATATAGGTATCAATAAAAGAATATAGACTATTTTCAATGCAAGTATGTTTTTTTCAGTGACAATACACTGTTTTTAAAAAACGTAATGTATTATTTTAGATATTAGTATATCACTTTTGTCGCCGTAAATAAACCATGTAAATTTTATAGTGTTAATAAATAATATTAAGTGCAAATAAATTGTTTTCAACGTAAATATATCATTATTAGTGATAATATATTATTTTCAATTGTAATATACTATTTTAGATATTAATATTAGTGTTGTGTTTCACTATCAGTAAATCATGTGTATTTTAATATATTGTTTTTATTTTCAATAAAAAATAATATGTGGGAAACATAAATAAGTCAATAAATTATTATAAGTACATCATTAGTAATAGTACTAATTTATGTTACTTGTCAAGTTAATATATTTTTATCGTCAACATGTTATTTTTAATATTCATATACTAATTTTACTGTTAATAAACATTTTTTACGCATAATATATTAATTTCAATTCTAATATATTAGTTTCAATAATAATATATTGTTTTTAATATTAATATAATATTTTCGATATTAATATATTATTTTTAAAATATATCAATATATTGTTGCTGTTGTCATTATCAATAATAATAACGAATTTATATAGTTATCAATGTTTATAAAATATTTTCAATATTCTTATGGTATTCGTATCATATTCAATTTTATTAACATACATGATTATGAATCTATTCATTATTCCAATAAAAAAACACTTTGCTTAACTTATTTAATACGTGACCTCATTTCCAATGCACCCGCACCATTCATTATTTTCCGAAAAATAAAGTTCACAAAGTCTTAACCGGTTGTATTTAACCTTCCCAAAATACCCTCATATGAATGAAGGGTGAGGATTTAATCTATCAAAAAGTAAGTTGAAATTTTTGGTGTAGGGAAGAATAACTCTTATTTTATTTAGTGTCGATTTGATATATGTTATATATCTGATGTTTATTTTATTTAGTGTCGATTTGATATATGTTCTATATCTGATGTTTATTTTATTTAGTGTCGATTTGATATATGTTCTTTATGTGATGTTTATTTTATTTAGTGTCAATTTGATATATAATTATTTCTTTTCGATGCTTATTTTGAGATCGAATATGAGGATTATTTTCTTAGTTTTATAAAATTTAATGAAGATAAAAAAAATTGTCCTTTATCTTAATTTGTTAATAATTAAATTCGTATGGGATAAAAAAAATATGATATTAATAGTTTAAGAAGAATAAATTTGTAAATTAAGACTTGCGGGATTATACTCTAAATTTTCCCTTTATATTATACCATCAAAGAGAACAAAAAGATAAGAAAATATATTAATTAGAAGAATATGAAACCAAAAATATCAAAATCTCAGGGTTCATTTTGTCATAAAAGAGCAATGTTCACAGAGATTAATTAACTAGTTCATACACTAAATAACCAAACAAACACAAGCAGAGATTGAGTTTTTAAGTTCTCTCTTTAAAGGAAAATTTCTGATTGGACCCTGAAAAGTTACATATTACTCGCCGGGTGGAGCAACGCCTTTCTTGAGCCTCTCTCTCTTGATTTTCTTCTTGGAGATGGGTTTCTTCTTCTTTGGAGGGAGGGTCTTTTTTGCATAAGTGTAAAGGGCGTAGTTACCGGCTAAAAAGAGGAGGAGAACTCCACCTACTATCAGCAGTACTATCATTCCAGGATTCAATCCCCTTTTCGCCTCTTTGATTATCACATTTTCCTGCATTTTTGCCGAGCAATTATAAATTAGCAATCAAACAATTGGTATTATAAATCATGCGCAAAATTGTAAAGAAACCAATTTTTAAGAGAATAAAAAAGGTTCGATTAATCTGCATGAAAGAAGTAATTAGCTATAATGTTCATGGCAAACAGATCAAGTGGCCATATACCCAATTTCAATGTCAACTTTTGAATTGAGTATTTCAATTGTTAGAAAATCACAATTATTTCCATGGATTTTATGTGTTCGATCAGATTAATGCGGATCAGAAATTATTAAGAAAAGACAAATTATTTCCTGAATATCACTCAGATTACAAAATTAAAATCTTAATTGAACTCAGTGTAAGTCCTTCAGTCACTTCCTTTTTTTTTCTACGAGTAGGTTAGTTGCAACAGAAATTTGAAAGAAATTAGGAGCACAAACAATTAAATTGTACAATCAACTACTGCTCTGAATACCTTAGATTGATCAGCAAACCGATCTAACAAATGCTCAAAATTAGAAAACTCAAACCACAGATTTATAGCTGAAATTAACATACCGCAGTGTCCGAATATGCGAATTGATCCGCCATGGCGAGACCTCCTCACTCTAGATAGCCAAAATCTCTTAATTTTCTACAATTTCACGAACAAGATAGAAAATTTATAGATCTTAAACACGAAAACTCGAGAAATTAGTAAAAATTTGGGAGGGATTAAACAGATCTACCAGCTGAAATCGTCGATCTTGTATAAGCCTTTTCTCTTCTGCTCTCGACTCTTATATTTCTACTAAGACGTCTATTCTCACGCAGAGAGTTTACGAATTGTTTGAGAAAATGGATTACGTGGAGTGTTTTGATTGGTTGTAGAGTTTAAGAATACGTGGATTTACGTGTTATTGTGATGAACTCAACCTCTTAAATTTTGCCGTGCAATGTATGTACGAGTTCGTAAAGTTTAAGAGTGGGAAAGTATTTTGGTTTTTATATTCGGGAGGTTTTCCTATATATCCTTGGAGAAGTCATTAATAGCCAAATAATCCTATGAGATTGTTTCTTTGAGAAAATGGCCTCCAATGATATTAGTAGGGGTGTCAACGGTTCGGATAGTGGTCATACCAGATCCATATCCATATTGTCGGATCCGGATACGGTTCGGATAATCAACGGATACGGATACGGTTCGGATATTGTCGGATACGGATACGGATACGGTTCTGTTTCGGATATTAAAACGGATACTATGTTATCATAACGTAACTTACTTTTTAGTTATAAATATATATAATTTGTGACATGAACGATAAATATGATTATATTTAAACATAAATTTACGATTGTGAGTTAAATCACTTACAAATCATTAATTTGTATATGATTTTTCGACTAATATCAAATATAATACATAAAATAATATATAATATGAGTATCCGGATCCGGTTTCGGATACTCGAATCTAGTTTCGAGTATCCGGATCCTAAAAATATCCGGTTCCCGCACCAAAATCGAATATCAAATCCGGTTCCAGATCTTAAAATTAGCAACCAGATTCATATCCGGATCCACTCGGATTCGGATATTTTTTTCGAATCCGGATATTTTTTCGGATACGGTTCGGGTCGGTTCGGGCAATATCCACACCATTGACATCCCTAGATATTAGGCACCCCGCTATTTTACCTAGGGGTGTACACAAAATGCTCCAACCCGCCCAACCCGCCCAATCCAACCCGGACCGACCCGTTTTTGCGGGTTTCGAAATTGTTGAGTCGGGACCCGGACCGACCCGTTCTTTGTGGGTCGGGTTACGGATTAGAAATTTAAAACCCGAATTAACCCAACCCGACCCATAGACTATCAAATTTTCATTAAATTAGGAAAAACTTATTAATATTTCTGATAACTTAAAAATCAATTATCACATTTATCTTCTACATTACTTTTAACATAAATTAGACTTAGTTTCTCTTCACTTCAATTAATAATCCACTTAAGACACAAACACAAGTCCACGGAATTACTAACGACAAGTCCATAACAGAATTCAATAGTCAATAACACGATGAAATTCTTTCTTTTATTTCTATCACGTTGGAAGCAAATGATGTCTTAATAAACAAACCAACAACATAAAAACTTTTTCATGGGACATAAAACATAAAAGAATGTGACGATTTCTTCACGGGACAACCGAGATCTTTCACACGAGTGGAATGTGGAGATTTATTTTACAACAATTTCTTTTTAATATTCATAGTTTACTACAAATTTAAGAATTCTAGTTTATTTAATTAATGTTACATTATATGATTCAAGTACAAGTGGTATCGTCGAATTGGGTGTTTATTATATTATATGGTTTAATTAATTAAGATTTATTTTTCAATTGTGATTTATGTGTTTGTTAAAATAATTGTGATGATTTAATAAAAAATATAGTTCTTATTGAATATTTTTTTTGAAACATATGAATAATTGAATACATATTTCTATAGTATATACTCGGCAAGAAAAACCCGGCTAACCCGCCCAACCCGCCCAACCCGGTTATGTTGGGTTTCAAAAAATTTATATGTATCATGGGTTGGGTTGGGTTGGAAAAATGGAAACCCGTTATACGTGGGTTGGGTCATAGTTTCGATAAGAACCCGCCCAACCCGGTCTACGTACACCCCTAATTTTACCCCGCAATTTTCCCCCAACAACAAATTAGGTAATTTAATGCATTAATTACTTTCTTAATTAGCCCATGCGGGGTAATTGCGGGTATAATATGGGTGGTGCATAGTTTAATTGAAATGGCCTCTCGCCTGGCATGATAATTAATAAATAAGTGAAGATTTTTATTTCTATTCGGAGGCGAATATTATTTTGCCAAAGACGATCTATTTTATTTTTAATTATTTTTTTCTTGCTAAATCGTGTTCGAAAAAGCAAACGTATTGGTCGCAAATATTAGTTCCCCAACTTAATAGTGTATTGCAAACTTATTATATAAATTCAAGGAAAAATTCACTATTCACACAACTTTTTTAAGTTTATTCCGAAAATACACAACTTTTTTGGGTAATTCCGAAAATACACAATGGCGGAGTTTGTAACTCCGCCAAAATTTAAAAATGGCGGAGTCTGTAACTCCGCCATGTATTAACTTTAATCAGACGTCGGTCGGGAATTAAGAGGGATTAATATTTGGCGGAATTGGTAACTCCGCCACTGTGGAGATTGGCGGCATCTGTAACTCCGCCAAAATTCTGTATTATTTTTTTTGTTGATTTTTATTATATTAAATAATTAAATAAATGATGATGATAATTTTTGTTGTTTATATTTTATGTGAGTATAATTTCATGTAGTTTGTTTATTTTATTTAATTTGGTTATTTTCAATTACTTTTTCAAACACGAACTAAAACTAAAACTAAAATTAACATGAAACAAACATGAAACAAATATCAAAAAAAATCTAAAACTAAAATTAACATCAAACAAAACATGAACACAAACTAAATCTAAAACAAAATGTAAATCTAAAACATGAAACAAACAACAATCATAATCCCAACAACATAATCCAAACACGAACACATGAAACCAAAATCTAACTATCATCTCTCGGAGCATTCTGAGTGGAGTCGAAGAACTCGAACTGGTTTCGAGAAGAACTGGCCCCACTTTGACCATATGGATACGTGACATTCATGAAATCCATCATCTCAGTACCTGATGTATACTGAGGGCGAGATGTACATACGTAATCCGAGGAAGGTGGCCGGAATACCTCGCTCCATGGGTTCAACTCGGGCTGCGATCCAAAATGTGGTGGTGGCTGAGACTCGTGCTGACATGGATGGTCTTGTGGAGGCGGTGGTGAAGGCGGATTAAGAACATTGCCATATTCGTTATTCAAAGCCAATGTCTCGAGTAGCAAAGACATCCTATTCGCCATCTGATCCAACGTGAGTCCGGCAGAACAATTACTGCCACAAGGCGAATTCTGTCTAGCTCGATGGATATCTAAGCGGAGTTCCTCCACCTGAAAGTTAGGAAAGTTAAATTGAATGTATATATAATATAGAAATAATTGTATCATACCATGGATCGCAAGACCGGTCCAGTAGCTCGAAACCTCGCGTTAGGTGGATCCACATAATTCAAAATCCACCGTCGCGTAATTCTCCAAAACCAAGCCATATAATCCTGTACAAGTTCCAAAAATTTAACATCTTACAAATGTGTAATATAATTATTAATTAAAATCATACCTCCCTAGTGAATTGGCCACTCAATACCGTGGTATCCTCCTCCACAAGTGACTGATGTCTAGCATCCCACATCCCCAAAAACGGAGTAATCTGAGCAGTAGTAAGGTTTGCACGTCGAGCCATAATAGGATTCGGAGGGATATGCTGTCGAAATCCGAACTGCATGAGGACCCTATCGGGTAGGTGCATCTCGACGAGCAGGTACAATTTAAGGCATACGATAGAAATCATGACACATATCGTAATGACTTATGTTAAGTTTACGACATACCGCCATAACATGAGAGCAAACAAGTCCTTCCAATTGGGGGATTCCACACGAGCAGGTACAATTTAAGGCCTCGCAACGATTTTGTAGTGTGCGGGGTTGGGGCAAACGAACTTCATAAATTAAGGTCTCACCACGATTCAAATCGTATCGCTTAACAGCGAACAATACAAGCGAGTGTTGTAAGACATTCAGATCCCTACTATCCTGACCTCTTGCAAAAAGCATTTCTTCAATTCTAGAACCAAACCGAGTACGACAATTTTCCCCTTCCGTACGTCTCGTGAAAAAATAGGTATTCAACCGACCACAAATTTGAGATACCAATGAAGGAATCGGTAATCCACGTGCACCTTTCAAAACACCATTGAAACATTCAGAAATATTGGTTGTCGTAATACCCAATCGGCGACCACCGTCGTGAGATACCGCCCATAGATATTTTTGACCAACAGTACTATCCAAGTACTCGATGACTTCTGGTTTCATTACTTTCATTCGTTCCAATATCGCATCGCATCCCTCAATAGTGCGTTGAGTGGCCGCTGTCCAAAATAATTCCCCCAACGCCTGATTCCCAAACCGTCGAACTATATTCTGTTGGACATGGCGAATGCAATATCGCAAAGCATGCCCGTCTGAACTACAATAAATTTGTTCTATTACCGGTCTGTGTCCCGACCACCTATCAGTAACAATGCACAACGGGATATTTTTAGTAACATAATCTTTAACGCGAGTAAGGAACCATTGCCAAGAAGAAATATTTTCACCCTCTACAACTGCAAATGCTACCGGGAATATCCCTCTGTTTGCATCCATTCCAGTGCCTATTAGAAGGGTTCCCAAAAAAGTACCATGCAAATGAGTACCATCAACACTCAATACCGGACGACAATGTTTGAAACCTTCAATTGAGGCACCGAGAGCCCAAAACACGCGTTTGAAATGTAATTTACCCGGAACGTTACCGTAATCGAAATCTACAATTGTCTTGTCATCTATCATTTCTAACATCTTCATATAAGAAGGCAAATCGGCGTATGAATTTTCACATTTTCCGTAAATTATGTCCATCGCATCAGACCGAGCTTCCCATGCGGTCCGATAACTAATTTCCATATGATATCTGGAATAAACTAAATCCTTTATCTGAATCGGATTGAGAGTTAAATCTTCGCGTAAAGAAGGCAGAATAAAACTACATATGTGATGGGCATTCAGTTGGCGATTCTGAGAGGCAACACTAGAATTAACGCACTGGTGTCCTCCTGTGAATTTACTGATTTTCCAATATGCATCCTTTTTCGAAATTATTGCACGAAGCCTCCACGGGCAATCGTCTTTAACGCAACATATCTGGTATTCGCTTTTCGTACTTCTCTGCACACGAAACTCCACGTAATTCTTTATCGACCATTCAGTAATTTCATGTTTCAATCCATCCTTCGTTGCAAACATAAGTCCAAGCCATGATTTGTCACTGGGCAAATCATTTCTCTGATTTGTTTCCTCACCTCCATCATCAGCTATCATTGAATCGATCCATTCATCATCTCTACATATATAAGGCATTTCTTCTGTCATGTTCATTGAATTTAACCATTCTCCTTCTACACTCGATGCATGCACCACATCATCAATATCAATTTCTCCTACACTTTGTTCACTACAATATTCCTCTACTTGTTCTTCTTGTTCTTCTCCATTATCATCATATTCTTCTTGTTCTTCTTCATTATTATTATGTTGTGATGATCCTATCTGACCGGAATGATATCTGGAATCATAACCCGAATCTGAAGAATGACCCGCACAATTATATCCAAAAGGAGCATTACTTTGGTATGGATTATATTTCGGCCTTGTCTCAATAAACAATTGTTTATAAGTTCCAGTATTGATTTGCATCATCATTATGAGACTTGAATCCCCATTTATTTCGACAACATCCCAAATTCCTAATTGAATTGGCCAATTTGTTTTCAGAATCAAATCATACATTTCACGATTGATTTGGGTGTTATTGTAAACTAAATTTACTAAATCCTGAAATGAACTTCCATAAGGCAAATTCATTAACATATTTCGACCACCTTCGTAACGGGATATACTATCGACAACCCTATTGATATACCCGTCCCAATAAATCACGAAGGACGCTTCCATATGGTCACTGCGTTTTGTGTTCAACAATTAAAGCATTTCAAATTCAATATTTATTTTTTCTAAATGAATCATAATTCATAAATCATAATTCCTAAAGCCTTAATGGATCCTAATTCATAAATCATAAATGGATATTTCTAAATGGATCCTAAAACCTATATCATAAATGGATCCTAATTCCTAAATGGATCCTAAATCCTTAATGGATCCTAATTCATAAATCATAAATGGAACATAATTTCTAAATGGATCATAAAACCTATATCGTAAATGGATCATAATTCCTAAATGGATCCTAATTCCTAAATGGATCCTAAAACCTTAATGGATCCTAATTCATAAATCCTAAATGGATCATAATTTCTAAATGGATCCTAATTCCTAAATGGATCCTAAAACCTTAATGGATCCTAATTCATAAATCCTAAATGGATCCTAATTTCTAAATGGATCCTAAAACCTAAATCATAAATGGATCATAATTCCTAAATGGATCATATTTCCTAAATGGATCCTAAATCCGAAAGCCTTAATGGATCCTAAATCCTAAGTGGATCCTAAATCCTAGGTGGATCCTAAATCCTAAGTGGATCTTATATCATAAATCATAAATCCTAAATGGATCCGAAATTCTAAATGGATTCTAAATCGTAAATCCTAAATCGTACTCTATATTAAAAGAATAATTTACCTTTCGTTCCGACAAAATATCTCGATTATCAAACAAGGATCCTAGCCGTTTAATTCGATTTTTCGCACAAATCGGTCCTAACAAACAAAAATCGAAACATACACTAGTTATATAACAGTTTATACTCTATTTTCAGAAGATTTCGAACACAAAATAAACAAAAAAAACTAAATTTACCTCAAATCGCCGAGAGAGAGAGAGAGTTTGGCTGTGGCTGGTAGGAGAGAAATGGGGAGAGGAGGAGGGAGAGAGAAGAAACAGCGGCGTAAAGGCGTAGGAAATGTGGCGGGGTTTGTAAGTCCGCCAATTACTGCATGGCGGAGTTACAGATGCCGCCAATCTCTACAGTGGCGGAGTTACCAATTCCGCCAAATATTAATCTCTCTTAATTCCCGATGTCTGATTAATTACATTAATTGTTGCTAATATATGGCGGAGTTACAGACTCCGCCATTTTTAAATTTTGGCGGAGTTACAAACTCCGCCATTGTGTATTTTCGGAATAACCCAAAAAAGTTGTGTATTTTCGGAATAAACTTAAAAAAGTTGTGTGAATAGTGAATTTTTCCTAAATTCAATCATAATTTTTTATGTTTGAAATAATTAATTATGTAACGATAAAAAATAGAAAAAAGTACACTTTTGCCCTCCAATCTTTTCCAAAAAGTGCAATTTGCCCCCCAAACAAAAATCTGCACCTTTTTGCCTCCTAATGTTTCAAAAATTGTTCAACATGGCCCCTCCGTCAATTTTCTGTTAAAATCTCAGTTAACTGCTGATGTGGCGTGCTGAGTATGATACAAATACGATGACATGACAACTGAACCAATTAAATCCAAACCCAACCCAATTAAATCCCAACCCGACCCGATAACCCAAATAACCCAAATAACCACTACCCTCTCTCTCTCTCTTTCTCTCCCCTTCTCTTCGACAGATCTTGGTGAACAGCGCTCCCCTTCTCTTCGACAGATCTTCGCCTCTCTCCGTCGCGCTCTCTACGTCTCTCTCCTCTCGAAATCAGCACCTTCTCGCCGCCTTCGCGCTCTCAAATGAGTGATATATCACAATCCCAACCCGACCCGATAGTCACCATCTCGCCGCCTTCGCGCTCACAATCTGTATATCGCGCCCTCAAATGTCTATGCTCACAATATATGCTCACATTTGAGTGATATATCACAATCTGTATAACACACACACTTATCAGCATTTCGTCGAACAAATTGTGAGCATAGACATTTGAGTGATATACATGGAGATGAAAGGAAAAGGAGCCTACGTGACGTTCTTGGCTGGAGATGGTGACTATTTTAAAGGGGTGGTGGGATTGGCTAAGGGACTGAGAAAGGTAAAATCGGAGTTTCCTCTCGTGGTGGCGGTTTTGCCGGATGTGCCGGTGAGCCACAGGAAGTTGGTCGAGGCACAAGGATGCTTGGTTAGAGAGATCGAACCGGTTTATCCTCCTGCTGGCGAGACCAAGTTCGCAATGGCTTATTATGTGATCAATTACTCCAAGCTCCGAATTTGGGAGGTATGTATTTTCGCTTTTTCTGAGCTTGATCATGATTTTTGGTTCTTATTCATGAAATATAATACTTCATGACACAGTTCATAGAATACGAGAAGATAATCTACTTGGGCGCGGATATTCAGATATACTCGAACATCGATCACTTATTCGACCTGCCAAACAATCACTTTTACGCGGTGATGGATTGTTTCTGCGAGAAGACATGGAGCCACACGCCTCAATATCGAATCAAATACTGCCAGCAATGCCCTGACAAGGTAACATGGCCCAACCACCCCATTTGCCGAACAAGTACATATCGTCCCATATTAAAATTCGTGGTAAATTAGTCTTCAATAGATATAATATTAATTCTCGAGTTTTTTAGGATTTCTTGAACGTGTTCTTCAAGGATATATACAAACCAATTCCTCTAATATACAATCTCGTAATGGCTATGTTATGGAGGCATCCCGAAAATGTCGACCTCGACAAAGTCAAAGTCGTGCACTATTGTGCCGCGGTACACATCTCTTATTGTGATATTTATTATAAATTTTATTAAATTATTTTGTGAATTTGGGTTTTAGGGGTCGAAGCTGTGGAGGTATACAGGAGAGGAGGAAAACATGGACAGAGAAGACGTCAAAATGTTGGTGAAGAAATGGTGGGACATTTACAACGACGAGTCGTTGAACTATAAAGGACCAAGAGAGGGAGAGAGAGAGAGATAGATCAGAGAGAGGGGAGCGCTGTTGTCAAAGAGAAAAGAGAAAAGGAGAGAAAGAGAGAGAGAGGGTATTGGTTATTTGGGTTATTTGGGTTATCGGGTCGGGTTGGGATTTAATTGGGTCGGATTTGGATTTAATGGGTTCAGTTGCCATTTCATCATATTTCTATCCTAATCAGCACGCCAAATCAGCAGTTAACTGAGGTTTTAACAGAAAATGGACGGAGGGGGCATGTTGAACAATTTTTAAAACATTAAGGAGCAAAAAGGTGCAGATTTTTGTTTGGGAGGCAAAGTGCACTTTTTGGAAAAGATTGGGGGGCAAAAGTGTATTTTTTTCTAAAAAATAAGATGATGCGGTCAAAGTTAAATATTACAATAACTAACTTTTTTTTTTGAGTTTTATTACAATAACTAATATGATATAGTTATTTAAAAATACTCAGAAGTTCTTAATATCCAATTCTTCGAACAAATATGGAATACGGAATCATTATAAGTTTTCAATAATTAATCACAAAATATATATTATGGATATTAAAAATAGCTATTGTTCTTAAGAAATATGATATTGTGTTCACAACTGTTTATACAAACAAATTTAAGTATTCAAACTAATATCAGTATAACAACAATGTTGTGTACATTCAACTAGTGAGTTATAAATGTAAATTTGTAAATTAAAAAACGCAACGTGTTAGAATGTTTATATTGAAAAAAACTATTTTTAATAATATTTAGTAATGTATTTTGAACTTGTTATATAGATTGAATCGTACATTATAATTTACGTTCAAATCAATTAATCATGTGATTACTAAAAATAAGATTATATAGTAAAAAAAAACTATTACAATAATATATGTGTATGCTTGAATAAATAATACAATAAATAAGTTATAGGCTATAGTTAATTAAAAAAACTCAATATTTGTAATATTATTTTTTTGAACCAAAATTTAAATATGAATACCGAATCATTATAAATTTTCAATAAACAATAACAAAATGTTTATTATAAATTTTAAAAGTACATATTGTTCTCGAGAGATACTATCTCGGGTTCACAACTGTTATATAAAAAAAATTGTGCTAATACTGTAACATTACATACATTGAAGTACTCGAGCTACGAATGTTAAATTTGCAAAATACAAAAGGTTAAACCTATAGAATGTTTATATTGAAAAAATTACTAATTTTAATGATAGTTACAATAATATAATTCAAAAAATATAAATATACTTATATTCTAAGTTCAACAACATATTATGATCGATATAATTATATTGCAATGTATTTGAATTATACGTATTGATTCAAATCGGATTCTACAACATGAGTTAAGTTTGACATTTCTTGTTAATTAATATTTGAAATAAATTAATAAAATAACATGATTGCTAGGTTGAATATTCTACAAAATATCCGGACTAACCAAATGCAACCGTGAGAAAAACATAATATGTTGTCCATAAGTGATTATTCAACTTAAATATAAATATAATAATCGTACAGAACTATATATGAATTTTTTCACTTGAATTCAATTTAATATTTCTTATAAAATAAACAAAGTGTATCTACTTCATAAATATATGTTTTGAGCGGGTATATACGAAATTTACCACACTGCAGGATATATACGGAGCATTTATGTATATAACCCCTTCTATAACCAAAATTCAAAAAATAATTGCTTTTCTGAAAATATTTCTAAAATAACCTCCTTTTTGATAATATTCCAAAAATAATCCATAACTGGTTATAAAATCTCGCCGTGAAAATCCATAACTGGATTAATGAGAGCAAGGAGATGGAAGTGTATGATGAAATGCCCAATCCAGAAAGTCCAAAATTAATGAATTCCCCAATTAGAGCATTTGATCTAACACCTAAGGGGCAGAAAGACAAGTCATTCTCTCCCTCTAATATGGAGTTAGAATGTGCATCAGTGAAATTATTGGAAGATAATCTTACCATGATCCCATTAAATTTTGAAATTCTCAATGAAGAAAACAATAATCCCATATTGAGGAGGAGAAGTGAAAGGATCAGAAGGAAGAAGGATGTAGTAGAGGAAGAAGAAGAAGAAGAAGAAGATCAATTGGGATTACAGATGGTCCAATATAAGGAATTGCCTAATGATTGTAGAAAGATGAAGAGAAAAAAAGAAATGAAAGTGGAATTATGCAATTAGATCCAGAATATTCTTGTAATAAAGAAGGGGAAGTGTGCAAGATGTTGGAATCTGTAGGAACTCAAATTAATGATCATATCAGAGAGACAATTCAAACATTGATTGTGCATGATGCTGAAAAGGAAGGAGAAAGGCAGATGGAAGGGGGACAGGAGAAAGAAAGTAACCAATGAATAAGAAAATTATAAAAATAATTAGTTGGAATGTTAGGGGGCTGAATGCAAAATTGAAAAGAGATCAAATTAGGGCAAATATCAGTGAATATAAACCTGATATAGTATGTTTACAAGAATCAAAAATTGAGAATTATAACGATAAATTGCGTAAGGAAATTATGGGAGGAAAATTGAAGGATCATGTGAATTTAGATGCAAATGGTACATCTGGGGGGATAATTATAGCTTTGAACCCTAATTTCTTTGAGTTTGTACAGGAGGAGAAGGGGAAATATACAATTTCAGTACATTTAAGATGTAAATGGGATGGGAAAGAAATGCAAATTTCAGGGGTGTATGGTCCTCAGGAGTATGTAGAGAAAAAGGAATTTGTGGAAGAAATGGAGAAGATATGGAGGAGAATAGAATTACCTTGGCTCTTGTGTGGCGATTTCAACATGACTTCTTCCCCTTCTGAGAGATCCAACCATGAAGCTAGACACTGGAGAGGAAATGTGTTATTTTCAGAGTTTATCAGTGATTTAAATCTAATAGATATTCCATTAAATAGTCGAAACTTTACCTTGAGTAATGGAGAGGTAATGGTGAGACTGGACAGGTTTTTATTTAATCTTAATTGGTCCCAAAATTTTCCAAATAATATACAAGAAGCCTTGCCAAATACCTCATCTGATCATTGCCCTGTTCAATTAACGGCAAAAACATCATTTCCCATTTTTGATGGTTTTAGGTATGAGAATGAATGGATAAATAATGAAGAAGCAGAAGAGATAATCAAGAATCATTTGGAAACACATAAAGTAAATAATTTCAGGGACCTATATGAAAAATTTAGGTTATTGGGGACTAAATTGAAAAGATGGAATAATAATAGGAAGAAAAATAGGAAGAAATATGAGAAAAATTGTAGGATCATTTTGGAATGGTTAGACATAAAACAGGAAAGATCAATGTTAAATTTGGTGGAAAAGTGGTTGAGGAAGATCGTCAGAAAGAGATTTGAAGATCTTATTGAGGAAAATGTGAATTATTGGCAACAAAGGGCAAAGCATAGATGGATTAAAGAGGGGGATAGTAATTCTAGATTCTTTCACAGATATGCAACAATTAAGAAAAATAAATTAATGATTGCATCCCTAATAAACCCTAGTAATGAGTTGGTGATTTCAGATCATAAGGAGAAAGCAATGATTCTGTTTGATTTTTATAAATCATTGATGGGCTCAGAGTCATTCACAGATGCTAATTTACCAATTATAAATCTTAATAAATTATTTGATCAAGATGTGGATTTGAGACATCTGGAGAGGCCAATTACAATGGAAGAGATGGATTATGTGATCAAGAAATGGAAATTGAATAAAACACCTGGACCAGATGGGATGAATGGGGAATTTATGAAGAGATATTGGCACTTATTAAGAGAAGAATTGCTGTTAATCATATCTAATCAGTCGGTGGAAGATGGTATTGATAAATTTGGGATTTCATATATTGCATTGATCCCTAAAAAAGATAATGCATTGAATCCTAAAGACTTTAGGCCAATAAGTCTGATTTCAAGTGTTCATAAACTTATATCTAAAGTTCTGGCCAATAGGATGAAATTGATAATTGGGGATTTAATTATTCCTAACCAATTGGGGTTTATTGAAAAAAGGGAAATTTCAGAATCCTACATCTATGCAAGGGAGGCAGCTATTTATGCTAGATCAAAGAATCAACCTTTATTGATGTTAAAGACAGATATTTTCAAAGCCTTTGACACTCTATCATGGGAATTTATGGAGAATGTATTAATGGTAAGGGGATTTGGAGAAAAGTGGAGAAGTTGGATGAGAAATTGGATTTTAAAAGGGGCTGCAAAGATTTTGTTAAATGGTGTTCCAGGGAAAAGTGTTTATTTAAGAAGAGGAGTAAGGCAGGGGGACCCATTATCCCCCCACATTTTTATTTTGGCAATAGATACATTAGCCAGGATTTTGGAAGCATTATCAAAGGTAAAATTTATTGAAAAACCTATGAAAGAGGGTAATATGGCATTATTTTATGCAGATGATACAATAATCATGATGAAACCTATCTCAAATCAAGCCAGAAGGATTAAATTTGTGTTGAATACGTTTGGGAATAGCTCTGGTTTGAGGGTGAATTTTGAAAAATCTGAGTTTGTTGTGATTTCAAGTAGGAATGAGGATTGGAGTGGAATTGAGATGGAATTAGGGTGTAAAAAAATTGATTTCCCTATGAATTACCTTGGATATTTATTGAATGATAGAAAAACAAGAAAAGAAGATTATAGAATCATAATTGAGAAAGTTAGGAAAAGATTAGAGGGGTGGAAAGGGGCATTATTGTCAATTGGAGGAAGATTAGTGTTGGTGAATGCAGTTTTATCATCTATCCCTACCTATCATTTCATGGTACACAAATTTCCTAAATGGGCAGTTAGGAAAATGGAGAAAATTAGAAGTAAATTTTTGTGGAAGGGATTAGAAAATAAAGGATATCATTTGGCTTCTTGGAAAACAGTCTGTAGGCCAAAAGAATGGGGAGGATTAGGAGTATTGAACTTGGAAATTTTTAATGATTGTTTAATGATGAAATGGATATGGAAATACTATAATAATAATAAAGGCATTAATTGGCAATTGTTTGTGGATAATCTAGCAAATTCAGATATGAAAGGAAGGAAATGTGCATCAGATTCTTATTTTTGGGCCAATATTAAGAATTATTTAAATTTCTTCTCGAGAAATTCATGTTTTAGAATTGGGGATGGAACCAAAATTAGCCTATGGTATAACAATTGGGGTTATGGGTTATTATATCAAGTACTTCCAAAAATATATGCAAAATCCTATTTGATCACAGGGAGTTTAGCATGTTTTAAAGGGATAAGGGTTCTAAGGGACATGTTTAATGAAGAATTGAATGAAGAAGAAGAGATGGAATTGCAGAGATTATCAGAAATGATCAGTGACATGAATCTGAGGGAAGGAGTTGAGGATGAAGTGATTTGGAATTGGGGAAATTCAAGTTACACATCTCGAAAAGCTTACAAATTTATTATGAAATGAAAGAAAATATGGCTTAAGAATTAACTTGGAAGAATTTATATTATGTAGGCAAATCTGCAGTCAGAATTGGGCCGTTAATATTATTAGGGATTTAACCTAATTTCTGATAATTATGATTTAATCTAATTTCGGGCCCATTCAGACCATTCAGATAATTAGAGTTTTAAACTAATTTCGGCCCAATCCGAAAGCTAGGGTTTTAACCTAATTTTGCCTATAAATATAATTCTGATTTCGAGTTTCTCTCTCCTAAGGGCTGCCGAATTTCTGACCTAATTCAGCCGAAATTTCTTCTTTCTCCCACAGAGTTTCAAAGAGAGATCTAGAGAAAAATAGAAGAGAGATCTGAGTAATTTCTTGAGAGATATAATCGCAAAACTGACTAGAACGGTTTTGGCGGTTCTGATCAGACGAAATCGAGGTGGACACAAGTAGAGGGAGTGCAAGAGCAATCCTTGGAGAAGGTTCACGAGATCTGGAGGAGAAGGCATCACGTACTAACTTGTACGAGGTAAATTCTGATTACTCTTCCTTTTTCGATGTTTTTCGAGTGTGATCCAGGGTAGAATTAGGTTATACATACGAAATAATTCCGCTGCAAACCTCTAATTCGTGTGTATAATCCTACAATGGTATCAGAGCAAACGCTCGTTAAAACCATCGAAAATTAGATTTTCAGATTTGTAGATTAGAATTTTATAATTTGAGAAATTTTAGAATTTTTGGGCTAAATTGCAAAAATTACATAATTAAAATTCTGTTGAAAATTGGATTTTCAGTAAAAATTAGATTTTCAGAATATATTGTAATTGATACAGATTAGATCTGTTTAAATTGTATTTTCAGAAAAATTAGATTTTCAGAATAAAATTGGAAATTCAGAAAAATTAGATTTTCAGAATATATTTTGTATTTAAAACAGATTAGATCTGTTAAAAAATTGGATTTTTAGAATATATTGTAATAAAGACATATTGGATATGTTGAAAAATGAATCTGTTAAATATATTTTAATAAATACAGATTTTCAAAAAAAAAAAAAAAAAAAAAAAAGAGTACAAAAGTTGAAATTTTTTTTTCTGACGTTTCTCGATCGAACTTGGAGTTGTGATCGTACGAACAAAATTCTGGACAACAAAAAAAAATTTCTGTCAAAAATGCCCAATAATTTAAAATTTTCAATTTATAAATTCAATTCGGTATAGCATATAGCCTAAAACGGGGATGATTGTGTTGTGATTGTTTGTATGTATGTTGTATGGGGGCCAGTGAGCTTTCCAAATTGTAAACTATTTTAATATGGGGATCGGTGAGTCTTCCAATTTGTAGTAGAATAGATTTAGTTTTTGAAAAGGAACCTTCAAAACAAGACGACACGAAGATTGGATCTCCAAGAAAAGACGACCCAACACGAAGATTGGATCTTCAAGAACAGCACAAGATCATCTTGGGTTTTAGGGTTAGGAATTTAGGGTTTTATGATTGCTCATAAAACTAAAAGGCCTATATGCTATACCGTACAATTTTGTTTTGTTTTTGTTTTTATGCATGAATAAAATAAAAGTTAAATAAATGATTTTAAGAAAAGAAAATCCTCCCACGTAATTATCAAGTAACTTGCCTCCCTAAATGGAACCTTTGAAACTAGTATTTGTTTATTTGTGTTGCATGGCCATAGTCTGACACAGATTCTCACATACGTAGCATTGAAGGCATGCATTGGTTAGAAGTTGACGTGTTGCATGGCTTTAGTCTGGCATGTCAATTCGCTAATTGAATGATACTCCATTTGTGGTTTGGACTTGACCAATTAGCTAGCTAGGCTAGTATTTGGGGCAAGGAGTGAGGTACACATACTCTGGTTTTGAGTTGGACTCAATACTGGACCTCGCGAATAAAGCAAGAATCGTCTTAGAGATGATTGGACACCGTCCTACCCAACGTGACGTGTTTTCTGAGTGGTTGGCCTTAGTCACCTTAGAAGTATGTTAAATAGGGATCTTGTCCATTATGAGATTTAAGGTATCAAATCTCCGTTTCAATAGTGGGGGCTATTTGAAATGATAAAATAATGGGTATTTCAAGTTGTTTAAAAATGAATTTTAATATATGAAAGACCACGTTATTAATTACATTATTTTTCAAAATTTGTAGATTTAATGGCTTTACCAAGTAATAACCGCTTTAGTTTGCGTTCTATTTTGGAAAAGGAACGAATGAACGGAAAGAACTTTCTCGACTGGCAGAGGAATCTGGGATTCGTTCTGAGACAGGAAGGAAAGGCACATGTCTTGGAGACGCCTATCCCTCCTGTACCAGGGGATACAGCAACTGAGGATGAGACATTCGAATATACGACCATGATGGACGATTCGAATGATGTCACATGCCTCATGTTGGCTACTATGACTCCTGAATATCAAATTCAGTTTGAGAAACAGGATGCATACGAGATTATGAAACAGCTCAGGGAGATGTTTCAGGTTCAAGCAAGGGTGGAGAAGTATCAAGCTCTTGGCAATGCGACGCAATGCAAGATGCAAGAGGGTACGCCCGTTAGCTCTCATCTTCTCAAGATGAAAGGATATTTCGATCATCTTGAGAGGCTTGGCATGAAATTTGAGTTGGAGTTACAAACTGATTTGATCATGTTGTCACTGCCACCGAGTTTCGATTCGTTCATTTCGCATTTCCACATGTCGGACATGACAAGGACCATTCCCCAGCTTTTCGGAATGCTCAGAACATTCGAAAGTGACCAGAAACCGCGGTACATGAAGTCTAGGACTTCGGAGGTATTGGTGGTTCAAGGGAAGAGTCCAAACAATGGGAACAAGAACAAGAAGAGGAAGGCACAGGGCAACAAGGTTGCGCCTAAGACAGTGAGCAAGAAAGCCAAGGATGACAAGAAGTGTTTCCACTGTCTCAAGGAGGGGCATTGGAAGCGTGATTGCGAGATCTTCCTGAGGGAGAGCAAGCAAAAGACCGCTTCTTCGGACACACCGGCATCAGGTATTTCCGTTATCGATTCATATTTCTTTACTTTATCGTCATGGGTGTTGGACACTGGATGTGGGACTCATATTTGTAATAATATGCAGGGCCTAAGAAGTAGAAGATCGTTGATTCGTGGCGAAGTTGATTTACGCGTCGGGAATGGAGCTCGAGTAGCAGCATTAGCCGAAGGGACGTATGATTTAACTTTGCCAAATGGACTTATTTTAGTTTTGAATAATTGTTGTTATGTACCTACTTTGAGTAGGAATATTATTTCTGTTTCGAGACTTATTGCGGATGGATATGAATTAGTTATTGGTACTAATGATTGTTTTATTCGCAAGAATGACATTTTCTTTAGTAATGTTCTAGTTGAAAATGGTTTATATGTCTTGGATTTAGAAAATAACAACAATAATCAGTCCATTTATAACATAAATACTACTCAAAAAAATGAAACATACTCATGGCATTGTCGTCTCGGACACATAAACGAGAAACGCATTGCTAGACTCCAAAAGGATGGAGTACTAGATTCTTTTGATTTAAAGTCAATAGAAAATTGCGAATCTTGTTTGATGGGTAAGATGACAAAGACACCTTTTTCCAAGAAAGGAGAAAGATCGAAAGATGTGTTGGCCCTCATACATTCCGATATATGTGGACCGATGAGTGTCGAGGCTAGAAATGGGTATCGCTACTTCGTGACTTTTACTGACGATTATAGTAGATATGGATATCTATACTTAATGCGTCACAAAAGTGAAACTTTTGAGAAATTCAAAGAGTTTCAACACGAGGTAGAACTTCAACTGGGCAAGAAAGTAAAACTCATTCGATCAGATCGAGGTGGCGAATACTTGAGCTATGAGTTTGAGGACTATCTTCGAGATTGTGGTATAGTATCACAATGGACTCCACCCGGTACACCCCAATGGAATGGAGTGTCCGAGAGGAGGAATCGGACTTTGTTAGACATGGTTCGCTCGATGATGAGTCGCACAGATTTGCCAAAGTCATTTTGGGGTTTCGCGATTCAAACGGCCGCTCATATACTGAATAGAGTTCCGTCCAAATCGGTTGAAAAGACACCATATGAGTTATGGAATGGCAAGGTGTCATCATTGTCTTATCTTAAGATTTGGGGTTGCGAGGCATACGTCAAAAGGTTATTGACGGAAAAACTCGAGCCAAGATCAGACAAATGTTTATTTGTGGGGTATCCTCAAGAAACAAGAGGATACTACTTTTACTTGCCAAGCGAAAACAAGGTTTTCGTGGCTCGACGTGGACACTTCTTAGAGAAGGAATTCCTAGATCGTCAAGCCAGTGGGAGTAAAATTGATCTCGAAGAAATTCGAGAACCACAACGTGAACAGGTTGATTTGGAACAAGATTCTGAGTTACCATTGGATGGTGAACCAGAATCTAATACACAAGCTCTACGTAGATCTGGTAGGATTCGTCAAGAACCTGAGAGATATGGATTTCTCATTAGTAATGACGATGATGAGTTGACTCTAGATGATGAGCCAGCCTCCTACAAAGGTTCTATGTCTAGTTTGGATTCCTCGAAATGGCATGACGCCATGAAATCCGAGATCCAATCCATGTATGATAATAAGGTTTGGAATCTTATTGATCTACCTGATGGTGCTAAGTCCGTTGGGTGTAAATAGGTTTTCAAGAAGAAAACCGACATGGATGGTAATATACACACTTTTAAATCAAGACTGGTGGCGAAAGGTTTCAAGCAAATTCATGGTATAGACTATGATGAAACGTTTTCTCCAGTAGTCATGTTTAAAAGTATTCGAATTCTTCTAGCGATAGCTGCATATCACGATTATGAGATATGGCAGATGGATGTCAAAACCGCTTTCCTTAACGGGAACCTTACCGAGGATGTGTATATGACACAACCCGAGGGTTTTGTCGATCCAAAGAATACGAATAAAGTGTGCAAGCTTGTGAAATCCATTTATGGATTAAAACAAGCATCTCGTGCGTGGAACATACGATTCGATGAAGTCATCGCAAAGTATGGTTTCATTCAAAATATCGAGGAACCTTGTGTATACAAGAAATTCAGTGGGAGTTCGGTTGTATTCCTCATCTTGTACGTGGACGACATCTTACTCATTGGAAATGACTTCCCGATGCTTAACCAGGTTAAGGCATATTTGGATAGTCAATTCGCAATGAAGGACTTAGGAGAAGCTGCCTATATTTTAGGTGTGAAGATCTATAGAGATAGATCGAGGAGACTTCTCGGACTAAGTCAAAGTACATATATTGACAAAGTGATAACTAGGTTTCACATGGAGCAATCCAAGAAAGGATTTCTGCCAATGTCACATGGCATCACTCTCACTAAGGCTCAGTGTCCTTCAACGGACGCTGAACGTGAGCGAATGAGTCGGATCCCATACGCTTCGGCTATAGGATCGATCATGTATGCCATGATATGTACTAGACCAGATGTCGCATATGCGTTGAGTGTGACTTCCCGCTATCAGTCTGATCCCGGGGAAGCTCACTGGTCCGCAGTCAAGAGCGTTCTTAAGTATCTCAGGAATACTAAAGATATGTTTCTTGTCTATGGTGGTTCGGAAGGAGATCTGATTATCCAAGGATATACAGATGCTAGTTTCCAAACTTGCCCGGACGATTTCCAATCTCAAAGTGGTTACGTCTTTACGCTCAATGGCGGAGCTGTTGTTTGGAAAAGCTCCAAACAGAAGACGGTGGCTGATTCTACAACTGAAGCGGAATACATCGCGGCTTCGGAAGCCGCAAAGGAGGCTGTCTGGCTACGACAGTTCGTGATGGAACTTGGCGTTATACCAAGTATCTCGGGTCCCATGGATGTCTATTGTGACAATAACGGAGCAATAGCACAATCTAAGGAACCGCGAGCGCATCATCGGTCCAAACATGTACTCCGGCGTTACCACTTGATTCGTGAGATTACGAAGAGAGGTGACGTGAAAATAATGAAGATACCTACTGAGGATAACGTGCCCGATCCATTTACGAAGCCACTATCACGTACCAAGCATGAGCAGCATGCTAGGGCGATAGGATTGGGATATCTATCGCAGTGTTAGATTGGGTGTTTTATTTATGTTTCTTATTGTATAAGGGGATTTGATCTGCCTAGTGCAAGTGGGAGAACATTTATTATGCCCTAGGCATGTTATTGGGATTGTATTTGTTTATGAGACAGATATTTATATTATTATTCATCATATGACCTAAACCTTCATATTTCAAAAATTTTAAATAACAAGAAAGTATGTGAGAGGTTATTCGATTATAATAATCGGATAGACCTAGAATTTTATTCTAGTTTAGTGTATCGAGTCAGTTGAGAATAATATGTTGCATGGCCTTAGTCTGGCATATTGATTCGTCAATTGAATGATAGTAAAACCACTAAACGGAATGAATATAATTCTAAAACGTCCCTCGTGTATAAAGTTGTTCAAAGGTTTGAACCAGGTAGTCCATTCACTGAATGGAGACTTTTACATACACTGGCATATTCGTAGATGAGATGATCAGGTTTTACTGATATGGGACGGTAGCGTCGATTCTAGAATATGGATATACGCGGCGTCGTATATTGGACTGACCACTATATGAGTTTGTGACATGGTTAGAGTCATTGGAGACAAACTCATATCCAGATAGTGCGTTTTAGTGCTTCATACTTGAGTGATCTCACGGATACCTAGTATGTGAAAAGACAATGCTTTGATGTAATTAACCCTACGCGTAACTGTGTAGCAGAGATTATAATTGAGTATTGTTTTTAGCATAGGCAAAGGATGTGAGGTTGCAAGATAGAAATTGTTCCTTTCTAGCCTTGAAAAAGGATAGAGGGAGATATCTCTCGGGCCCCTCGATTGAATTGAGATTGATGAAATGCTTGGCCAAGCTCGATGGAACTCAATAGAGTTCGCATTGTTATTATCAATCTAATTCTTATCGAGAAAAGAGTATATCTGATCAAAAGAAAAGAGGATGACTTGAAGTTTTAGGCTTCACCGTGACTCTTTTGATCGGAAGATATCGCGAACAAGAGGACTAGTAACACTTATCTGAGCCAGGTATGAAGATGTACTGCATCTTCATAAAGGTGTTCTCCACCTTTTTCGTTTTTAATTCTGGATAGGTATTAACGGCAGTCTAGTGCTCGCAATACCTTGTGGATTGCTGTCATATCCACTGCCAGTCTTATACGAACCTACAACGGTCACACCAAGATTTCGTAACATATCGGATTCTCAAGATAATGCTCACCAATACGTTTGTTGGACAAACAAAATGAAATCACGTGTGATTAGATCTCACGACATATGTTGGACATATGGCCAAGTTGATTAAGTCTTAATCCAAGAGGGAGTTTGAAAGAAAATATGGCTTAAGAATTAACTTGGAAGAATTTATATTATGTAGGCAAATCTGCAGTCAGAATTGGGCCGTTAATATTATTAGGGATTTAACCTAATTTCTGATAATTATGATTTAATCTAATTTCGGGCTCATTCAGACCATTCAGATAATTAGAGTTTTAAACTAATTTCGGCCCAATCCGAAAGCTAGGGTTTTAACCTAATTTTGCCTATAAATATAATTCTGATTTCGAGTTTCTCTCTCCTAAGGGCTGCCGAATTTCTGACCTAATTCAGCCGAAATTTCTTCTTTCTCCCACAGAGTTTCAAAGAAAGATCTAGAGAAAAATAGAAGAGAGATCTGAGTAATTTCTTGAGAGATATAATCGCAAAACTGACTAGAACGGTTTTGGCGGTTCTGATCAGACGAAATCGAGGTGGACACAAGTAGAGGGAGTGCAAGAGCAATCCTTGGAGAAGGTTCACGAGATCTGGAGGAGAAGGCATCACGTACTAACTTGTACGAGGTAAATTCTGATTACTCTTCCTTTTTCGATGTTTTTCGAGTGTGATCCAGGGTAGAATTAGGTTATACATACGAAATAATTCCGCTGCAAACCTCTAATTCGTGTGTATAATCCTACATGAAAGGTGTATATTCTTTTACTGATCTAGGGTTGATTTGGGAAATTAAGTTACCATCGAGAATGTTAATTTTCCTATGGTTGTTTAAACAAGATAAAATACTGACAATTGAGAACTTAAAGAAGAGGGGATGGGAGATTGTGAACTGATGTTACCTTTGTGAAAGAGGAGAGGAAACAGTTCTGCATCTTGGTAAAGAATGCACCTTTGTAGATCTACACTGGAGAGAGCTGGTGGAGCAATTCGACGAGATCCAGGGGCTTTCTTCTTCGTTTGAGTCCCTGGTAGACTCCCTTTCATCGAATCGAGTCTCTATCGAAGCAAGGGTCTTTGCAGCAGTCTTCTTCTTTGTTACTTGGAGGGAAAGATGCTCTAGGGCATTTACAGATAAGAAGAAAGAGGGGGGAGTATTCGTGGGGGAGGTTTTGAAGGAGTGGAGGTTGGCGAAAGGGCTTTATCGCCATGAGGATGGAGAAGAAAGAAGTGAAGAGGGATGATCGATTCTGAGAAGTTGTGCTAGACGGCGAAATTCTCTTTGATGAGAGTTTGATTGAAAGAGATGAAGTCGGAGTGAAGACGGGCCGGTGCTTACTCAGAAAGGAAAATCAAGATGTTGGGTCGAAAAAGGCTAAGTTTTAAAGCCCAGCAATAATTCATTATTTACTTTTCTCAGTTTTTTCATGATATTAGTAGATAGTATTTTTATTTTAGAAATGAAGAAAGGGGAAAGTAAATATGTGTAAATAAACCTATCTTTATTATTAGTTTAGTTTGTGTTTGGATGGGGGACTTTGAGCCCTCTCCGAATTTGCTCAAAAAAAAAAAAAATTCAAAATTTTAAATATGATATATTTCCCCAAATTTTACCATAACATCATCTATGATCTAATTAATGCGTTTAATTAAAATGATAACTAGTATATGTTGGCTGTTAACTTAATACATAATTAATATTTATTCGAATTCATAAATTTGAATGAATATTTAATTATATGTTTTAATTACCACGTTAATTAAATGTAATAGTTCAATAATGGAGAATTCGGCGGATACATTTTGGAGTACAAAAAAAATTTATATTTTTTTCAACGAGTCAGTGGTGAATTGATATTACAAAAAAAAAAAATTACTCTCCTCCAAAATGCACCCGCCGAATTCTCCATTATAGAATAATTACATTTTATTAACGTGATAATTAAAACATATAATTAAATATTCATTAAAATTTATTCAAATTTATGAATTCGGATAAATATTAATTATGTATTAAGTTAACAACCAACATGTATTAGTTATTATTTTAATTAAATGTATTAATTAGATTATAGATTATGTTATGATAAAATTTGGGGAAATATATCATATTTTCAATTAAAATTCTACAAATGAACGGGCGGGATTTAAAATCCCGTTATGGGTTATTTTTGAAATATTATCAAAAAAAGAGGTTATTTTTGAAACATTTTCAAAAAGAAGGTTATTTTTTGAATTTTGATTCCGTAAGGGGTTACATGCATAAATGCTCCGATATATACACTATTTTGATATTCCAAAGGGGCTAAAATGAAATTATGCCTGTGCCCACTCTCTCCTCTTTATTGCTTCTCCAGTTTCTTTACTCCTCTGACCTCTCCTCTTCTTGGCGCCTTCCTCTCGGCATTCCTCATCATAACCTCCCGCCCCCATGCGCTCCTCACTCTTTTCCCTACACCGGGTCTTGCAAGCCAAATAGCCGTGTCTTCTCCTCACACTACATCCGGTCTACAAAACAAGTTCATTCCGTTTTCTTTCTCCGCTTCCCTCCAACCCCACGTGTCTGTTCTCCGAGAACCCCATATCATCTCCATTTTCTTCAAACCGAAGATCTCCAAGGTAAGCACCGCGGCACCGCCAGGCTGCCAGAGAGGTTCCAGTTATGCACTGTTAATAATAAAATGGAGAAAAGAGCCCACTGTTCGGAAATCTGGTCATACAATAAATACGCCTTTCCAACCAACTACTCATCACTGTCACTGAGAAGCAGTGAGATCCTCTTCTTCTTCATCAATGGCCATTTCACTACTGGTAATACTGCTGTTACTCTTATCGGGGGTGAATTCGGATCAAGAAGCAGACAGGATCCAACAGCTACCAGGTCAGCCATCCAATGCGGATTTCAATCAGTATGCAGGGTATGTATCCGTTAACCCGCAACGAGCACTTTTCTACTGGTTGATTGAGGCTGTTGCTTCCGCTGGACCTGCCACAGCTCCGCTCATTCTCTGGCTTAATGGCGGGCCTGGTTGTTCGTCTATTGCATACGGAGCTTCGGAGGAGATTGGTCCCTTTAGGATCCATGCTGACGGGCGGAGTTTGTATCTCAACCCACATTCTTGGAATAATGGTGATGTTTTGTTAATAGATTTTTTATATTTTTGAAGAAATTGATCGATGTTTGTTTGAACTTTGAAATTTGATCTGATTTTGATGAATTTTCATTGGATTTCAGTGGCTAATTTGTTGTTTTTGGAATCACCGGCCGGAGTTGGATTCTCATATTCGAATTTGACGACGGATCTTTATACCACTGGAGATGAAAGAACCGGTACAAATTTACCGTCATTTAACTTAGAATTATTCATAATAAAACTTAATTTGCCTAAATTTTGATTTGCATTTTGCTTATTAGCCATGGATGCATATACATTTCTCGAGAATTGGTTAGAGAGGTTTCCTCAGTATAAACACAGAGAATTCTACATTGCTGGCGAAAGCTATGCAGGTAAAAGCAAAACTTACAAATTATTAACCATTCCCATTAATTCATACATCACAAACCCAATTCTACAATCCTGCAATTATATAATTCCAGGGCATTACGTGCCGCAACTAGCCCAACTAATCCACCAAAGACACAAACTCGCCCAAAACCCCTTCATAAATCTCAAAGGCTTCATGGTAGGCAACGCAGTCACGGACGATTATCACGATTACATAGGCACATTCGAGTATTGGTGGACGCACGGATTAATTTCGGATGATACGTATCATAATTTGAGAGCCACTTGTGTTCTCGACTCGTCAGAACACCCCTCGATCACATGCGTCAAGAATTTGAATATTGCGAGTAATGAACAAGGGAATATTGATCCGTATAGTATTTATACCAAACCTTGTAATAATACCGCTTCTCTCAAACTCGGTATTAATGGCCGATACGTAAGTTCATTTTACCAATTTGCCCTTGTAAAATTAATTAATTAATTTTATGATTTTATTAGCCGTGGATGTCGAGAGCTTATGATCCGTGTACAGAACGACATGCAAAAGTTTATTATAATCTCCCTGAAGTTCAGAGAGCTCTACATGCTAATACTACCACAATTCAATATGCTTGGGATACTTGCAGGTTTGTTTATGCAAAATAAATTTATTTTAAGGACCATTTTGAAGAATCCCCTTTTAAATATAAGCTTTTTTGGTATTGATATTTTCTATAATATTTGCAGTGATATAGTGGGAACTTATTGGTCCGATTCGCCGAGATCAATGCTTCCTATATACCAAGAGCTAATTTCTGCGGGTTTGAGGATATGGGTATTTAGGTAATTAATTTCACATTATATTTCAATTTATCAAATTTAAATTTCTTATTTTTTATTTTATTTTATAGTGGCGATACAGATGCAGTGGTACCAGTAACAGCGACTCGGTATTCCATCGATGCCCTTAAACTCCAAACTCTCGTTAATTGGCATCCTTGGTACGACAATGGAAGAGTAAGCTAATTTAATCAAATAAAAATCATCTTAATATTACCAAATTAGTAATTTCATATTTTTAATAAAGTATAATTAATTTAATTTGCGATAGGTAGGAGGATGGACTCAAATATACAAAGGATTAACTTTCGTGACAGTCGTTGGTGCGGGCCACGAAGTCCCGTTACATAGCCCCAGACAAGCATTGATATTATTCAGACATTTCTTGAAAAATCGCCCAATGCCAATTAGCTAATTAATTAAAACGATCGAAATTATTAGACGAGTATATAAACTATATATTATATCTATTCTTTCCTATTCATGTATTTATTTTTGGTAGCCGTTGTATTTGTTTTTTTTTTAATTAGAATAAAGAGTTGCATGATGTTAATAAGTACATTCGACTTTATTGATGTTGTTTGTATTGCTATAATAAACTGTATTATTAAAACATTTTATTTAAATAAAATAATTAATTTTAGTTTTTTAGTTAATTTATTTATTCTCAATTTGGAATAATGATACCTATCATCATCTCACCAATATTTTTTTTGGACCATTAATTTCGAGATATCTTATTTCAACCCATACACCCGGTCTAGACAAATATTTTATCTACACCCTGACAAATATTTTATCTAATAATCCGTTCTCATGGACCGCGTCTATTTAATATATTCACGTTTTTTTTCCCTCAGAGACCATGTATAAGAAAAGAAAAGAAATAAATGAAAGCCAGTATAGACTTTTTCTTCTCTCTTAATTTTCAAGCTAAGAAAAACTCTTTGTAGATCGAGACATGGCAAGAGGAACCTCGCAATCGCAATCCTCGTCGGCAGGCGGAGCCACCGGAGCCCGTCCAGCGACTGTAGGACCCAGGGGATCTGCTGCGGCGACAGCAGGTATGCGTCGTCGGCGAACTGGTGGTGGATCCGCTGGATTCAGCGGTGGAAGTGGTGGCGGGAGCAACATGCTCCGTTTCTACACCGACGATGCTCCCGGTGTGAAAATGTCTCCTACAGTCGTGCTGGTGATGAGTCTTTGCTTCATCGGATTCGTTACTGCACTTCACGTGTTCGGTAAGCTGTATCGCTACCGATCAGCTGCGTCTGGCGGTGCTTAATCCGATCTGGTGAGATTCGGAATTCGATCTGATGTTAGTGTCTCCGAATATGATCTGATCTGGTTTTAATTTTGCTTATTTTTTGGGGGTTTTGTTTGATTGGTAAACTAGGGTTTGGATCTGGTTCTGCTTTGTTTCTAGCTGCAAACTTTGTTTCTGTTTTTCTGTTTTTTGCTGTTTAAATCCTCAAATCTCCATGAATTTTGGTTTCCTCTTACTGATTTGATCAGTTTAGTTATTAATTCTGTGTTGAAATAAAGTTCTTGAGTAATGAATTGGCCTTTTAATCATTTCATTTCCATATAAATCAGTACTTCCTTTAATTTTCCATAATTGGATGTTTTGAAATCTTTAAGCCCTCTTAAATTGATCTTAAATTCAAGTTCATTGTTTGTTTAAATTGTGAATTTCTTGCTTGAATTGGTGAAATTATAGGCATGTATAGTTTACTCAATTCATATAAAAGATCCAATCTTGCAAAACCATAAACTTTTCATTTCCATATAAATCAGTACTTACTTTCTTTTTGTTGAGTTCTGCATTGAATTTTATATGGTAAATAGGTGAAGTAATTAATTAGCATGATTGTTAACTTAACTTGACAAAATGATGATTTGTGAGGTAACATGCACATGGATCTAGATATGTCTCCTTATTAATTATGCATTAATCGATGTGGTAATAATATATACCTTAAAAAATATACTTCATAGTTCATAGTCAAGATGCTTCACTGTACAATATTGAACTTTGGTTAATCAACTCGTAACAAGTTCTATAAAGCATAAAAATAAGATGTGACATGCCCATTTCTATACTTAATGAGCAATAATTAAATATTTGATTAATGATTATATAGTTTAAAATTGGTGTAAAATGGTACGAATTAGGGCTGTTAAATTAGTTTGCGGTTAAATGTTCGATAATTATTTGTTCGATTGCAGTTCGAATTCATGTTCGAAACGAAACGAACTCGAACATAGCTTGGTTCATTCTAGTTTGGCTTATGTATGTTAAATGTTAATGTAGCTCGACATTGAGTCTTCGTTCGAGTTCTTCAATTCAAGATCATTTGATAATGGTTCGTCCAGCCATAGTTCGAATTATTATAAAACTGAACATGTTCAAAACAAAAAACTAACCAAACTCAAATACGTGTTATAACTTATTTCGGTTCTATAACAGTTACACTAGATACAATTTTTTTTTTGTATGTTGCATCAAAGAAAAAATCCAATTTGTAAAGATAGCTACAAATTTGACAAATTTGCAAAACTAAGTTTTTCACCATATCTTTTGGTGAAAGAGATTTAGACTTTCATCTCGAGCGAAAGTGTTAAACCATCATTTTTGCCAGTTTATCTGAAAAAAAGAGAGTTAATTAAGTTATTTTTGCCAGGCCTTTTGACGAAAGAGGGAAAACATATTTTTTTGTAATTGTTTTCATTTTAAAATAGCAACAAAAAAAAATGTGGCGAAAGCACTTGTTTATGGACTTTTATGTAAGATTCATAAATTCGTCATAACTTTTTACTTGTATATCCAAATTCAATTCCGTTTATTTTGTTAGATTTGTGTGTAGAATGTTTGTGTGAAATTTTATAGATTTATCTTGAATTTATAATTTACTAACTTTTTTATTTATTATGGATTTATTTGCAAAATCAACATTATTTATAAAAAAATACCAGAATAACTCCCTAAAATCTTACAAAAAAGTCCCCAAACATATACCTTCGCCAGCTGGGTTGGCAAAAATGCCCAAAATTTCTTCCTAATTTTAAAATGAAAACAATTATAAAAAAAAAATATGTTCCTTCTTTCGCCAGAAGGCTTGGCGAAAATGAGTTAATTAACTTTTTTCAGTTAACAAACAAAATTTATGACTAAACACATTCGCCAGACCTATGGCGAAAACTAGTTTTGCAAATTTGTTGAATTTGTAGCTATCCTTACAAATTGGGCTTTTTTGGGAGCAACATATAAAAATATAATCCAAGATACACAAAAAGAAAAGAAAATTTTGAAACATAATTTCAAATAACAGAAACAACAGTTTCACACAGCACAAAAATCCCAATTTTATTCCAACAATTAAAATAAATAAATAAATACCTCGAAAACACAACCCTCGCAACCTATACAAATCAAAACTATTTCTCGTTTCTACGATATTAACAAAATAAACACCGATCATTCCAAAATAAACACATGCAACGCCGCAAATCGATAGAATTTCAAATCCAAAATCCAAAACAAGAATTTGAAATCAGGGTTCGTCAGAAGAAGGCTGCAATGCATTAATCTTTATAACATACTTTTTTCGAGGCGATTCATCACTGGTAGAAGTGGTTATACGATCGTCAGATTCAAGTGCTGAAGTGTTCGATTCATCCATTTCATCATAAGAATTCCCAATTTGATGTCCACATTTGCGGCAGATTAATCTGGTTCTTTTGCGGAAAAGTCCCCAAGAATGTTTGGAATTGAAATAGGGTATGCACTTTATCTCTTTTTGGTGCCCAAATCGGCTTTCGTCGATGGAGTAAAACGAGACCAATCCTTTTTTTATGGATTTTCCATATTTCAAACCGATGTTTTCTGTGTCCCTGCTGGAAGAACTGAGATTCAAGCTGTACCCACAATATCCACAGCTGTAAATGCAGAGAAATTTTGTGTTAGATTAAAACTTTTGTTTAATTTTGTTTGAAGTACAAAATCAGATGTTTTGAGTTTTTTTCCAAGTAATTGCAGTAAATTTGCAACAATTTTCCAGTGAAGAATGCAGCGTATTACAGTTTTAAATCAGATAGGGCTACAAATTCTCCATGAAATTTCAGGGAGGTTATTTCTAGTAAATTTGAATTTTTAAATCTATGATATTGCAAAAATCTCCAAATCAAAACCGATACAAATTTCTTTCCAAAACGCTCCGTAGAAATCAACAAAAAAAATATTAAAAGAAATTTACGAGTCAGTACCTGTACGTGACTTCCTTGGTGGAAGAGAAACTTTGCAGACTACTCATTCTTCCTTGCCCGTGCTTCAGAAAGAGAAATTTCGAAAAAATGAAGGGCTTGATCGCAGACAAATGGAGATATAATAGAAGGAGCCGCGTGGAGAACGAGAGGGAGAAAAAATTGGAAGAAAACTAGAAAAGGCGTGGGGTTTTATAATTCCACTATTAGGATCTGAAATAAATAAAGAGCCCATTTACTTGACCCCAGAATTTCCCACCACATTCTCTATGTTTCAATTACCACTAAGACGCTTAATTAACATGATAATAACAAGAAACACACGACTAATTGTTAACTAAAATATAATTAATAATTAACTAATATATAAATATTGAAATATTCATTTTTTGTGTTTAAAGTACAACGAGCATATTTTGAATAAATATTCTAAGGGGGGAAGACCTCAAAAGTCATAACATAAGTCCTAACTTTTACTATTATTAAAGAAACTTTCATTTTCATAAAAACTAAAAACTACAAAAAAATACAGATATTAGGCATTTGTTTTGTTAACCAAATCCTCTTATACCTTCAATATAGTGTACACAAATTTTATTATGGCATGTCTGTTAGTGTAGTTTTGCAGTGACGGATCTTGTCCGTTATCAATTTTTTTGGGGCGGGTCTAGGGGGCAGTTGTGAGAAATTTTCAAATTTTTTTTTTGGGGAGCAGTAGTACATAATTTCTCAATTTTATCATAAAATACACTGGCATAATCACACACACACACACACACACACACACATATATATATATATATATATATATATATATATATATATATATTGTCGTTCAAAAATTTAGAGGGGGCCGCTGCCTCCCTAGTCCCTTAATAGATCCGACACTGTATTCTTGTATAGTTGTAGGAAGCAGGAAACTAATATATGGATATAAAAAAACTATGTATTAATATTTTTTATAGTTTTAAAAATTTCCCAAATTGGTGCAAAATTATAATAATGTGAAAATTAAAATGATGTTGTATGTAATATTCATGTATTTTATATTAACATATTTTGTTTTAAAAAACTAACATCAAATAAAAATAATAATAAAAAAATGAATTATTTAGGAGCTAGTCTTAGACTCTTAGGGGGCGTTTGGGAGGAGCTTTAGAATTAGAATGCCTTGGCATACTTCTCCATGGATTTCATACCCATGTTTGGTTTGCATGCTAGGTAATAAAGTAATGGAATACTCCATTCCCTAGGGCATAATTGATGGGAATAAGATTACCATCAAAATTGGTGGTTTTTCTCTATTCCCATGAGGAAGGAATGGATTTATATTTTTTCTCCAAAAATCAATATATCAATCATTCTATAAATAGACGTATTCTTCATCATTGCATTCATTAAAATAAGTTTGGAAGAACAAAATACATGAATCTCTCTCAAAGATCTCGCAAAAGAACGTAATAGGTATATATATTTTCTTTATTTCTTATATTTATCATTGTTTCATTAATTTTATGTTAGAATTATTTTTGCATAGATAACTTTATTTTATTTTATACAGTATTTTTTGCTTGAATATTTTTTTCCAATAGAAGAATTTATGCTATTTTTTTTCAATTGATATTTATGCTTGAATTTTTTTTCCAGTGAAAGATTAAATATTATTTTTGTGAGAATTGTAAAATTATACATTCCTTCTCATATTTACTTAACGAATTATTTCTCATAGCAACAAATACCTTCAATAGACGAACAAATATTTAATCGGTGGAGGAATTCAAGGTATATTAATTCAACCAATTTGGTTATGTTGTATTTTGATGAATTATTAATTTTATTCTAATTATTTTATAACAATAATTTAGTATAAATATGTTATTTTTATAAATATAGAATGTTTAGAATGTTTATATTTGTTTTGAAATAACATGCCATGGAATAAATAATTGTACCGACCAAACATGGTAATAGAGTATGTCAAGGAATAATATTCCTTGGCATGAGATTCCATGGCATACTCTATGTCAAGGCATTCTGCAAAGCACGAACCAAACGGCCCCTTAGTGTCTTTTCATTTTTATATATGTTTTTTTATTTCTAATATTAAATTTTATATAATTTGTACGAGAATCATATAGTAATTGTATGTTTGAACAATGTATAAACTTTTTATAGTTTATCGTGTTTAGTTTATTTTCGAACATATAATTAACAATGATATTTATTCCAAAATATCAAATATTATACTTATTTAAAAATATCAAGTTAATAATTTGGATAAATTAAATTTTGTAAGTTTGAAAGAGTAAATATGATAAAAAAAAAAAATTGAAAGGATACAAATGACACTTTCATTTGTTGTAGGGTAAATATGACAATTTGGTTTGTAGAAAATAAATTTATAATTCCCGCTATTTCATAAAGATTTTGATTTGAACTTTGGTAATCATTTGTACTAGGAGATTACCTGCGCTTCGCGGCGGTTTGTTTCATTTGTTTTGTCATACACATAATATATAGTTATAATTTTTCGGGATCAAACATAAGATTTTGTGAAAATAAAAATCATATTGATTAAGAAAATTTGATGATGACAAAATTCTTATACTATTTTTGAATCCGACACAATGCGAAATATTTATTTAATACTTTAATACAACATATACAAAAAAAAATGTTACTATCAGATAATTAAAAAACATGCGTGGACATAAATAAAAAACAAAATCATATGATATTTTAAATTTTCATATCTAAAATAAGAATAATAATATTTTAAAAGTTCACAAAAATTTATTTGTGTCTGATAAATTTTATGTTTCATGTTGATTATTGAAAAATATTATATGTCAAAGAAATTATATGTGTTTAGTAAATAAATATCTTTCATTTTTTTTTTTTTAAAGATTAACATGAAATTGTTTTAAGTAAAAGTACAAATATAACATACTCAGTAGTATGTGCAATTTTTTTCAATTATAATTTAAAAAATAATAATAATTAGGCTTACAAGTCATTAATGTAATTACACTTATTTTTATATATTTTTTTACATAATTGTTTTCATAATTTTAAGTTAGAGAAAAATATTGAATATATGATAGTATGGAACTCAAAATAAAGATAAAATTCAAGTGAATATATTTCTTAATTTTTTAAAATTATATTATGAAAAATACTAACAATATTTGATGTATGTTTTATGATATTATATATTAATTTATTAATGTTAGATATTTAAACTCTTCACATTCTATTTGTATTCACAATTGATCATGTAACATATTGTGGAAAAATTAAAAATTAAATACAACTTGTCAAACATGAACCTAACGAATAATATATTGACACATCATCAATGTAAGGTGACGTGACCTTCTAAATTTGCTAAAAACTATGTGTAAAATAAGGGACACATAAATGTCTACAAATAAAACATAATCACACAAAATCAAAAGTTAATTCATGGTTCATATGTTGCCACATATCAAAATCTAATGGTTGAAATAATTGTGATGACGTGGCATGAGGATATTAGATAAAGATGAGTCCAAAATAAGGGGGTTGGTAAATTAACATGCTATGCAGTGGCGGATCTTGCCCCAAATCAATGGGGGGAGGAAATCAATTTTTTTTTGGAGAAAGATAGTACATAATTTTTCAATTCTATCGTAAAACTCACTGTCATATATATATATAACTGCTCAAAAATTTAGGAAGGTGCAACTGTACTTTCTAGTCTTTTAATAAATTTGTCACTGTCAAAATATGTAATTTAACACGTGGGTTCACGTGCATTCTCTTTAAACCTTTTCTTTTGTCTGTCTTGCATATTTTTCTTGTGAATTGTTTATATAATTAATTACGGAGTAAATTAACATCGGTGGTGTTATACACCCCGCAATAAAAAAAACCCCAACCACCCCGCACTCACTAATTCACCATTAAATTTCCATATTAGATATTAATAATCATTAATAACCTATTAATTGCTTTCCTTTTTTCTTTGTGCGTGTCATTTGCGTGGTAATTATAGCAATAATCATAGGCACCTAGATTTCGCACCTAGATTTCATCTAGAAACATACGTGGCAAATCACGGTGCAGCCACATCAAATTTTTAAATGAAAATAAATTTTAGAATTTCTAAATTTGAATGCCACGTGTATTTCTAGGTGCAAATCTAGATAAAAAATCTAGGTGCCTATGATTATTGGTAATTATAGCGGGGTGCAGAACATTATTCAAATTAACATGAATAACTTATAAGAGTCGTTTATTGTAAGTATCATTTTCCTTGTTTTAAAGCGGCATTAGTTGAAATGTTGCTATTAATATACTAGTCAATAACTTATCTGAATGGTACATGTGATGTGACACGTGTTACGTGTATCTTGATCGTTGAATTTGAATGATTGGGTCTCGGCCGACTATGCGAAATATGCGAGTGATCTCAACTTCTTTTATTTGTTTATTTTGTTGCTCAGGTCGGTGCGGTGCAGACTGCAGTGCAGTGTGGAGTGCATGTATGGGGTATCGAGTCTCGAGTTATTATGATCTGATGCAATTAATAAAGATTCGGGCCGCCCTTAACATGGGCCGTCAATACGCCCCACTACCTACTTATCCATCATTTTGAATGCTTCTTGTGTATTTGCCAATTTGCCGATAAGAAAGAGAAGCAAAGGATTGATCACAAATATATACGAGACCATACACTGTACCCACCAATGTTCCCACAACATGCTCTCTATGTTACGTGGATACTTCAAAAACGCAGAAGTATCATGAGGATACGGATATTCGATACAGATATGGATACGATACGGCTCGGATACGTATTGGATACGCCACGTGACGTATCCGATTATTTTAATATTTATTTTTTTCGGATATGACGGGAATACGACAGGATACGACAGGATACGGCTGGGATACGTTCAGGATACGGCTGAGATACTCCATTTATAATATTTCGGCCCATTATATATTTTGGTCCATAATATTTTTAAATAAATTATATAGGATACTTATAAATTAGTTCTAGGATACTTTTAGAATAAATTTAGAATACTTTCATGATACTTGTTTCGTTATGTTGATTTTATTTATTATCATGATATTTAAATTCAAAATATTATTTAATTTATTATTTATTTATTTATTATATACAATATAAATATATTAAAATAATAATTATATAGTCGTATCCGTATGCGTGATTTTTTGAAAATTGCCGTATCGCCGTATCCGTATCCGTGCAACATAGCATGCTCTATATCCCTAATTAATGATTAATTAACATGATAATTAATTAAGTGACATTTCATTAACAGTTAATTAATATATAATTAAAATACATATATATATTAACAATTCTTAATTAATATTAATTAACTGTTAATCGGATGTCCTTTTATTAATGATCATGTTAATTTAATTGATGATACAAATGATGTGGTGGGGAAATGATGGGGACGGCATAATTATCCAATATATATCGACCCTATATATATGAGAATGCTATATTCATAAATGTAACTATTTTTTGCGGATCCATGATTCATTAGTTCATGTATTTTGTTTGGGAGATTTTATGGTACAATTGTTATATTCAAATAAGAAATGATATTTTCAGCGATATTTTCTACGATACAGCAACCTTTATATGAGGGAGGCTAAAGTACTTAATTAAGTATCAACATTTTGGTACTTAATGTTTTTTCATCATTGAATTTGCATTGAGATTTGTGTTTTTTTAATGATGATCATGAAAGTTTGTGCACATCATTAAATGTACAAATCTCAATGCAAATCCAATGATAAAAAAACATTCAGTATCAAAATATTGGTACTTAATTAAGTAGTTTAGCCTCCCACCCTTTATATATTCGAATAAAAAATTAATCATCATTTACAAAATAAAAAATGAGATATAATTAAGTAGAAAATAAAGTTATTTCAATGTCAATATTTTTGCAAAATTATTATTTTACTCATCCATTATCTCTTCAAAAAGAGTTAATAAATCATAACGATTTATTTATTATTTGAACATTAACATATCTATTTATTTACTGTATCATTTTACCTGAAGAATATATACTTTTTTAATACCAGTGCAATTTTTGTATGTCCAATTATACATTCCGATCTTATGACTATACTTCTATTAATTCCAATAAAAAATTAATCATCATTCACAAAATAAAAAATGAGATATAATTAAGTAGAAAATAAAGTTATTTCAATGTCAATATTTTTGCAAAATTATTATTTTACTCATCCATTATCTCTTCAAAAAGAGTTAATAAATCATAACGATTTATTTATTATTTGAACATTAATATATCTATTTATTTACTGTATCATTTTACCTGAAGAATATGTACTTTTTTAATACCAGTGCAATTTTTGTATGTCCAATTATACATTCCGATCTTATGACTATACTTTTATTAATTCCAATATTGTAGCGCACTGTTGTTTTGTTGTATTTTTTTTAATCTGTGAGCTTTTTTGGTTGAACATATACAAAATAAAATAAAATTAATTAAAAAACTTGTACCATACTAAATAATGTTTTTTGACTGTGTATCATGTTGGATATATCATTGTTTGTTCATATTTTAATATTATTTTTGAATATTTGTGGTCGATATATTTCACTCAGACATTAGTCATTTTATACTTTATTCATTATGATACTAATTTATAGTATATATAGGGGAGTTCTATCATACACCCTTTTACAAGGGTATTTTGGGTATTTTAGCAATTAATTATATTTGTGAAAGGGTGTATCATAAAATTTATCTTTTATAGAAATTTTGGTTTAAATGAACAACAAAAAATTTCAATTTAGTTAAAAATTAATTGATAAATATATTTGATATCTTACCTTAAATATTCATAAATGGATAATTACTCCAAATACCCTTGAAAATGGGTGTATGATAAGGATAGGGGTGTATGATAGAAGCCCCCATTATAATATAATATTATGAATCTTATGATACATAGGAAAACTATTCGTCTCTTAATTTGATTTTATTGTTTGGAGAAGACAAAAGATAAATACAACTTTAAGGTTTAAACTTTGCCATAAAAACTATACCTACGCATCAATCTTCGATCAAGAAAATCACTCCATCCTCCTTGCCGAAATTATGCGTCGTGTGATCTACGACCTGAGAAACAAAAATCATCTCATGAAGAACAAAATTCTACAGGAAATATTTAATTTAAACCTAAAATCATGAAGATATAATATAAACAAACTTACATTAGTATTACTCAGCTCCAAATTATAGAAATCCACGGCTTTTGCTTTAAAAAGCGGACCAGCATGCCATGTCCCTTTACTTAGCTTCAGAAATTTCGAACCCGAAACTCGAAATACGCAAACTTCATCAGGATTAGGAGGTACGTAATAATGTCCACAAGCCGACTTTTTTACGGTTTTGCCCTCTTGGAGATTGTCATTTGCGATTTGGTCCTCTAATATGGAAGCTTTGGAGACCCCCAAATACCAATCTTGACCCCCGATCGAACCGAGGCATTGGGTTACACTTGCATGGTGTGTTATTGTAGAAAATTTGAGCTTTCTATCTTCCAATTTCATAATGTAGAATCTACATGATGGAAGGAAAAATCATGGTTTAGGATCAAAATTAGCAAATTAGCATCGAATTAGTGCAATTAGGTGATTCCGGATTGATTTTGTTTCTGGTTAATTGAATTCCTATCATCACTCTGATTTATTCCCAATTTTATTAGAATCGTGTGGGTCTGTGAGAGAGAGAGAGAGAGAGAGACCTGGGGATTCCTCGGCTGAGATCAAGCTGGGCATCCTGGGGTCCAAATTCATCGCCGTCAGGGGAAGAAGAAATCACCTGTCCAAACGGTGCAAAGCTCTCCGGCGTCGCCTCTATAGCCTTCAACTTCACTTCTTTCGCCATGGTCGTTACGATCTGCTCGAGAAACAACGAAATATCAGTACTAACTCATCTTCCTTGAAAATCATGCACATACACGTATAAAATATAGAATTCGCAGAGCAAGATCACCGTTGCTCGGGAGGAGACGGAGAAGCGGCGGAAAGTTAGTCGAGGAGGACTGGAGAAGAAGTAGCTGAGGTTCACCAAGGGCATTTCATTAGTTTTATGTTTTTTGAGGGGCTAAATTGCAAAAAGGTTCGAGATAACGTTTGGGCGGGCCATTAAACATTTTGTTCCCGAGTTACGGTTCTTTTGTGGCAAAGTATATGTAACTACTTGCGTGGTCTTATTTCTCTATCAAGTATCAAACAATAAATTATATAGTTTTGAAAGAATAGTTATAAATTAAATACAAACAAATAAAAACTTCGGATTTTTCTGCTGAGCACGTCCAGCTATCTAGAAGCAGAATAATTCGTGGAAAAATAAAAAATAAAATCTAATCTAATCCATAGTTTAAAGAATGTATGAAACAATAAATCATGAGTCGTCAATGTATTTGTAATTTTACAATAATATAGGGGCCTGTTCAAATATAGGCCATGTTCGTTGTTTGTTTATGGGGGTGATCCAAAGTTATTAAAAAAGAATGATAGTGGTCCGTACATGACCGAATGTATCTATAATTCTCCAGGACCCGGTCTTTTATAGCCCACTCAACACTACATATTTCTAACTTCCCGGTTCACCGTACACCTGATTCAGCTGTATATTTCCCTCTTTCAATGAGTTAGCCTTTTCCAAAGCCTCGCAGTTTTGTCCTTAATACAAACATCATTAAATACTTAATTATATAGCTAATTAAACTAACCAAACTCATACTTCTCCCCCTACAAAAGCTAAATTTGCATTGTATTTTATAATAGTCAAACTGTACGGAAAACAGGAGTATATTTGTAAATTATATTGTTACAGGGATGTACGTCAAAAGGTTGCAGATAAGTCATAAGTAGCTAACAAAGATCTAATAAGTGGGAATTTTCAATTCACAGGCCTAACCAGAGCCATTTTGCATTTGTCCCCTTGGACTTCTTCTAAATTATATTCTTTGATCCTTTTCTCCTCCCCAATTTTCTCCATTCTCTCTCTTACCGAGTCACTTTCCTCAGCGTGAAGAGCAATTGATGGCTGTAGCGGTGGCGTCGGAGGCAGGAGAGGTGTGCGCGCCGGCCGTTGGACACTCGAGGGGTAAAGGAGCGGCGGCTGTGCAGGCGTGGAAGGTGGTGATTGGTTGGTTGTGTTTCCTTGTACAGGCTGTCTTGCAGATCCTCAGAGGGACTCCGTCGTGGGCACAGCTTCTTTCTTACGTTGGTCTACGTCATCCGCTTCTCTCGACGTCAGCAGCTGCTACGCCATTTGTGCCCCTGGCTGCCGAGGAGCCGACTGACTCGCCGCCTCCGACGATTTCTCAGACAGAAACCTCGCCTAGGCTCACGGTACTGTTTATTATTTTTATTTTTGAGCTGAAACGATGATGATTTGATGTTTTTTGGTTGAATTTAATTAAGCGAAATCAAATGATTGATTTTTTTGACGTGGATCCAAATTGCACTAGCTAAGCATTAGTAAATTTAGTACTTTGAGCTGAGATTTTAGTGAATATACTTGCAATTTCAATTTTGAGATATCCGAATTGATGAAAAGAAAACTACTTGCCTTTAGGATTTATCAAATTGAGTGTTTCAAAAATTGCTATTGAAGTTTTGATTTTTTCAGTATTCGGTACAGTAGAGTTGGTATGGAGATGTTGACCATCTCTAATTTGAGGATTTGAATCCAAATCCAATTTGAATTAGATTAGCATCAATCGAGTCCACAATTTGAAAAAGTAGGTGCAATGATTTTGGATTATGTGTAATTAATAACTGGATAAGGGTACTTAATTTGCCAAATTGAATGTATTGAAAGCGAACTTCTCGGTGTATTTCCGAAACCATTAAAATTACAAAAATAATGTCTTTAATATTAAACCTAATTAATTATTTTCAGGTAGTTCTTGACTTAGACGAGACATTAGTATGTGCATACGAATCTTCAAGTCTCCCACCTCTCGTTCGATCCCACGCGATCGAGGCTGGCATTAAATGCTTCGAACTCGAGTGCTTTTCCACTGACAAGGTTATTTATCAAATCCTAATTTTCCCTATTTATTTTATATTAATATTTCAAATTATTACAGGATGTAGATGGGAGAAGAAAGGTGAATAACGTAACCGTTTTTGAACGGCCAGGATTGCACGAATTTTTAAGACAGGCAAGCGAATTTGCAGATCTCGTTCTCTTCACTGCCGGCTTAGAAGGTTCCTAAATTTTACTTAATTTTTTATTTTATTAAGAAAGTGAATTGCGCTGAAATAGAATTATTCTGATCGCAGGTTATGCGAAACCACTCGTGGACAAAATTGATCTTCACAATCGATTTATGTCTCGGCTCTACAGACCCTCTACCGTTACAACGTAATTCTTATATTTTTTAATTTCATTTATTTTATATAGTAGAATATTTTTATTTAATTTTTGAATTTAACAGGCAATATAGGGAGCACGTGAAGGATTTATCTGTTTTGTCGCAAGATTTTTCAAAAATTGTTTTGGTGGATAATAATCCATTCAGTTTCTTACTTCAGCCCTTAAATGGAATTCCTTGCGTCCCTTTTTCCACCAACCAGCCTGGCGATACTCAGGTAAAATAAAAATAAAAAATAATAATAAAATGTACTGAAAAAGTTTACTAATTTTTTACTTTATGATTTAGTTAATGGGGGTAATACTGCCACTGTTGAAGCGGTTATCTCTGCAAAAAGACGTGAGGCCTTTATTATACGAAACGTTTCACATGCCTGAGTGGTTTCAGAAACACGGGATTCCAGCTCAGCCAGAGAATGTTTTGTAGAGATTTATTTTCGAGATGAATTATTGTGATTTTATTACGTCGATTAATTGTAAAGGGGCTAATTGTCTATTTGTTTGGAAAAGAGGCTATGTCGTGTACATTATTGTTAATTAGATACTTTGCGTGTGTTTTATTAGAAACTATTAGAGAATTCAGGTTCGATTTGTTGTTGTTTGTATTGTTTGTAAGTAACATTTGGAATTTAATAAAAAAACACAATTTATTTTGATATTTCATGGGTTCAATCTTTGATTTATATGTTTTTCAAGATACTTTTTAATATTTACATTATGTTATGAATTGCTATGTAAGAATCCTCTCGTAAAGCGAATTAGCGAAAAATCTCAATTCTTTCTCATCTAAATCGGGATCTTTGCCCAATTTTTCAATCAACTTTTCGACTCCTTGAAAATCGCCCATAATTCCAAGTAGACTAAGCATTTGAAAATGAACTCGGTCCGTGAACACACATTTCTCCTCTTCCATTTTGCGATACAAAGCTTTGACATTCTCAAATTTTCTTAATTTCCTATACGCATTCAATACCGAAGCAATCGTGTCCGAATCGGGGAAGAGATTTCTCGCATGCATTTCCTCGAACACCTCAGCTACGTCCTTAAACCTTCGATTTCTCGAAAATAACTCGATCATGGTTGAATATACCGATATTTCCTTCACCTCTCCATTTTTAATCGTTTGTTTAAAAACCCAAGCCGCTTCTTCCACTCTACCCGATTTAGCAAGAATTTGAATTATACTGTCTTTATTTATATTTTCTTCAGCACATTTTGAATCGTGTAATAAACGTCTCGAATTCGATACTAATCCTGCACGTTCAAAAACCACGACCATAGTATGGTACAAAACAGGATCGATTTCAACTCTCGATTCTCTCAATTTTCGAAACAATTCGACTGCACGATCTAACTTTCCAGCGTCGCCCCAAATGGAGATGATTATCGAGTACGTAATTGCATTAAGATTAATCCCTTTCTCTTGCATTTGTCGAAATAAATTACTCGCCTTTTCATACTCGAGAGATTTACCGTAAATCGAAATCATCGTGTTATAAGTAACCACGTTTTGTCCGATTCCTTTTAATTGCATTAAACGAAAAAGATGAATCGCTTCCCCAAATAACTCGCAATCTCCATACACACGCAACATTGTATTGTATGTTACTACATTGGGTTTAATCCCCAATTTTGGCATGCTAAAGAAGAGCCAATCAGCTTCTTTGGCTAGACCGAGTTGTCCATAGACGTGGATCATGATATTAAACGTGGTAAAGTCAGGTTTAACTTTACTTTTCCTCATCCGCGAGAAAAGAGAAAGTGCGGCTAAAAGTCGACCATTTTTCACAAATCCGGCGAGGAGAGTAGAATAAGAAATGGCGTCAGGAGTGATGTCGGCGACCGCCATGTCTCGCATCAGAATCTGACTGGCTTCGCGTAATAAACCGACGGAGCAATGGGCGGATATGGCCGCGTTAAACGCTCGCAAATCGGGGGTGCCTCTACTCGCTTTCATTCTGGAGTAGAGAGAAATCGCCTTGGATGGATTGCCTAGTTTGAGAGCTAAATGCATTAGTGTGGAATACATAATCAAATCTGGTGTCACTTTGTCTTCCTCCATTAATGGGAGGAAAGAGAGGGCGAGATCTAGATGACCGGCGGAAGAAAGAGAGGATAAAAGGGTGGAGTATGAAATTGCATCGGGGGTTATGTTAATGGAGCGCATTTCGATTAACAGTCCACAAGCAAGATGGAAGTTTTTGGAACGGCACGAGGTGCGAATGAGGAGATTGTAAGGGATGACAGAAGGGGGGTAGAGAGAAGAAGAGGTGGAATTGGTTTTATACATCCAGTCGAGCAGAGCGAGTGAGCGAGAAGGGCAGAGAGAGGGAGAGGAGAGGATAGAGCACATGAAACGGAGAGAGAGGGTGGGTTTGGAGGAGACGACGTAACGGGACATCACGGCGGAGATTTGAGTGAAAGTACTGGTGGTGGAGAGTGATGTGAGGAGAGCCGGAAGATCCACGGAGTGGTCGAGATACTCAGAATAGGACCTCCTTTGCGTGCGGTTTGGATTCATCCAGACTTGTTTACCGGATTTGAAATTCCGGCGAGGGAGGGAGTGAGGAGAGGGGAGATTGGTGGCGGAGGTGGAAGACGCCATTGTGAGTGATGGAGGGAAGATGGATGAGGGGATTATCTTCTGGCCGTTGAGCCGCTTTCCAGTATTCAATATATAACATTTTGGTTGAGGCTTATGGGCCTCAAGTTCTCAGCCATGGGCCTAACCTGTTGTACAATTTTATTATATTCGATATGTCTTCGAGCAGGTATTTTATATTGGGGATCGATTCAAGCACGCGTATGCCCCGCCACAATGTATTTGTGCATTCATAGGTCAATGGTTCGAGTCGGGTTCGGGTAAGCCTCTCCATATCCGAACACGGATTTTCGATTATTATCCGAGTCCGAATTAAAATACTCACGGGTAAAAAATCATACCCGAATTCGCAGGTAAATTTGTACCCGCGAGTATTACCCGTTACAAAAAACCACCAACAAAAAATCTAAACATTTATTATATTAATACATAAAATCACCAATAACTTAAATACATACAAAAATAATATATTGAAATACATTAAAAATTCAAATATTATATATAATTAATTCATAAACTGTCCAAATTGTTCAAATTGTTGAGTATTTTTGGATATTTTTGGATGTTTTTCGGGTTCGGTTTGGGGTAACGGTGATACCCGCGGGTAAAAATTGACCCCTGTATCCGATCTGAACCGGGAGCGGGTATTTTTTTCGGGTATTACCCGCGGGTTCGGATTTACCTGACCCATTAACCTTCCTATTCCTAACGCGCACGTTGTAAAAAGAGATAAATCTAATTCAATAAAATTATACAAAATATTACTGGTATAAATTTTTTTTATAAAAACGATATCATTAATGCATAAAGATATATTATAATATAAAATATATAACATATATTGTATTTTTAAAAAATAAATCATCCATGTAATATATATATATGATACATCTAAACAAGTATAACAAATAAAGGTATGTCATACATGTAAAAATACATAACATGTATTGTATTTACAAAATATAAATCGTATATCTAAAAATATATAACACATAAATATATTATGCATGTGAAAAAGTATAATTCATTTTAAATGCACATGTACACAAATATAACATACTTCTAAAAGATACGATACATCTAAAAAAAAGATAAAAACTTGGATGAGGTACAACATGCACACGGAGTGCATAATAATGCGGCCAAAATGGAAAAAAAAATCAAATTGCCATGTATCGTCATTTCCATAGAATGCACAATCTTTTTCCTTCATACTTTATAATATTTTTTTATATTTATATTGTCTTTTTATGTAGATTATAAATTTTCTTCTTATCTTTGTATTTGAATAATAATGTATAGAGAAACACTAAAATGCTCAGGGAGTATTGAGGGTGTAATACTCAATATTTTTTAATCATTGAATTTACTTCAAGATAAATGTTGTCAATAATTTTAGTGTCAGAAAAAAAAAAAATCAAGAGAGATAAATACATTATTTACTACAAAATATTAATACAAATTTAATGACTAAAAAAGTCTTCCGAGTATTATACCACAAATACTTAGCACTTACTTAGTATGCCTCACTCATTACCAATGTGTATTTTTATTGCCTTTTTCTTGGTCACACGACTGTAGATATTTTATAATAATACCAAAATACCAAAATAACAAATAAGGATTTTGGTAAATAAAAACTATTTTTTTAATATACCCCTAAGAGGCTCAGAATATCAACTAAATCCAAATTCCGCCTTGGAAAAAAAGGTCCATTATTTCTCGAAAAAGTACAACAAACTATACAATTATATAAAAAATATCCGCGATATTTACAACACAAACATACATTAACAACACCACCAACAAGAATGAACCAAAAAGATACAAAACAACATACACAAAAATGTCACAAGTTTACTCAAAACAACAACAACAAAAAAACAAGAAACAAAGTAAAGGAGAGATTTCCCAAACCTGAATAACAAATCGTTTCTATTGATACGAGAAGGAAAACCACGGATGTCGTAACGCCTCTTTTGCAGTGGGTCTTTTTTTTGGGTTTATCTGAAGAAGATACGAAACGAAATCCACAAATTTCGAATCTGAACTTTGTAAATGCTCTCCCAACGAAGACTTCTCCGGTATTAAATACTCCGTCTGGTCCGTCTCCTACAAAAAAAAAAATAATTACCAAAAAATTTATTCGTTATATTTGACACAAAAAATTACCTCGTTTCTGTGATAAAGGTCAAAATCATTGGTGAAATATTTATTAGTTTCTTGTCCTCTCAGAAGCATTTCCATATCTATCGGTCCGATAATACCGATTATTCTCGCAAGCATCATCGAAACCGAATCATTCGGAAATAACACCTTTATTACACAAAAATAAAAAAAATATCATTTCCAGGGACCGATTTGTAAAATTACGAACTCGTAAAAATTACCTCTCCGGTGAATAACTCGGCTAAGATACAACCAAGAGACCAAATATCGATTTTCTGATCGTAAGAGTGGCCCAAAATTACTTCGGGAGCTCTGTACGATCTCGATTGCACGTATAAACACAAATTATCGGTCACGAAACAACTGCTTCCCAGATCAATCACTTTCACTTCACACCTACTGTAGCTCTTTATCAGTACATTCTCAGGCTTCAGATCACAGTGCATTATTTTCAAACCGTGTAGGTATACAAGCGCCTCTAGAATTTGCCTCGCTATTACCTGCGACATTTTTGAAAAATCAAAAAAATATTTAAAATATAATTTTTTTAAAAATTTACCTGTATTCTAGGTATAGTGAAATATACTTCGCCACCAGATTCCTGATTATATTTCTGAAATTCATATAAATTCGCTCGTAACAACTCAGTTACGATGAAAAGATGTTCCTGCAATAACCCCCAATTTTTTTAATTCAAATACACATTTGCAAAATAGTCTTTAAAACAAAAACAAAAATACGATTTCACGAACCTGACAATAGAAATAATCATATAAGCGAAGAACATGATTAAGATCGAGTGGATCGAATTTATTAACAAACTTCAACAACTTAATCTCGTCCAAACTCTGATCGAAAAAATCCTTATCGTTCTTGATAATCTTGAGACACACGTCAGTATCGGTACACAAATCGTGGGCCTGAACGACTTTGCTGAACGCGGCGGAGCCCAAGTACTCGGTCACGTAATATCTTCCGGCGATGACGGAGTTGAGAATGATGGGAAACTCCTTGTTCTCTTCAAAACCTGTCCTGTGATCTAGATATTTATTTAACTGCATTGCAGAGGAAATTGCAGAGGAAATTGCAGAGAGAGTGAGGAGTTTTACTTGTTCTTGCGATGGATTATTCGTAGATCGAAGACATCGAATTCTTTTTGGAAGTTTGCGAAAGCGAGATCCAGATCGATATTGATTTCTTGATCTTCTTGTTCTTCTTGAGGTTTTTTCGAATTTTTTTTATTGTTGGTGATTATTGGCCCCAAATTCCCAATTTCATACGTGTCGTCGTCGACATCATCGTCATTATTATGACTTGGAAATGGTTCGATATTACCGTAGAATCCATTTTGTGAATCTTGATTATCGATTAATTTTCCATTTTCATGATCTGGTTCAAAATCTAACAACAGGAAAATTATAAGCAAATTAAAACCCTGAAATTGAATGAAAGTAAAAAACTCACTTGAAAGAGGATTTGAATCGGCCATATAATCCCCAACAATTTCAAGTTCCTTTAACCCAGTTAATAAACTCCCTTCAAAAACCACGTCTCTATCTCGCAAATTTTCATCGCCGCCCCCGTATTCATCCAAAATTTCGGTACAGTCCTCCATTATTTTATACCTCCCATAAACAGACCCGCTCGAATTTCCCTTTTTGCCTCCGGATTTACAGCAATCGCACAAAGGGGATCCGCAGTCTCTAGAGTGTGTCGAAGTAATGAATTTGTCTTTACTACGGGCCCCACTTGTCAGAGAGTCATCGTACCACCACGAGGTTTCGTTGAAGAATTCTGAGTTTTTATCGTATTCTCTTGCCGTGCCAAATTCCATCTCCGATGAGCTCGAATCTGATTTTGGCTGAACTGGAGACCACATCCCATATGGATTCAGTAGGCCTGTGTGTGAAAAAGAGGAAAAAATTGTGGAAAAATAGGAGATCAGTAAGGAGAATTATCAATGAAATCCTTGTAATTGCATTTAGACCACCAGTTTTGGAGTTGAAGAGGCAAGATAAAATGTCATTTTCATAATCTAAGTAGTTATCATAAAGAGAAAATCAGTGCATGCTTTCACTTCACTCAAAGTAAATGATGAATTTAAACAAGAATTCAATTAGATCATGTTTGCAAGTAAATCTTAAGTTTAAACAAGAATTTAATACACCATGTCAGGAAAATATGATTGTAAGCATAGATTTCGATTTAAAAATAAGAATAATTTTCAAAATTCTGAGATTGCTAGATGAAGAATTAGGAATTTTTCTAGTATTTCAGTGGCAGAAACTCAAAAAGAGAAGATAAGAGCGCAGTAAGATGTGTAAAGAACAAAAAAACAAGGGAAAGGCGACAGTGAAACGCAGCGTACCAGGAGAGGAGGAATGCATGCTGACGAAGGCATCGTCATCGTTGTCGGAGATAGAGGAGCTAGCAGCAGTTCCGCCTGCTCCGGCAGGATTCTGTGGAGAAAGACGAAGCGGTGGGAGAGAATGTGGAAACAAGCCGGAATCAGTGGATCCGGCGTCGTCCACACCACGAGAGAGCACGTCATCACGGAGGGCAGATGCAGCACGGGAGAAACCTCCGGCCGTTAAGAAAGCCAAGACTTCGTCTACACCAGGTGCCGACATGGTGACGTCAGTAGAGAAAAGTGATGATCAGACGTGGAGAATCGCCATTGGAGATTGAGAGAAAAAAGTCAGCAGCAGAAGGTTGAGAGAGAAGGTCGCATAGAAAGTAGCGTCCGCATAAAAATACTGGAGAGAAACCGCACCTGACTTATGAAGACAGTGGAAATAAAGTAGATTGGGTTGCCTTTCAAGCTCTCCATTTTTATAAACACTGGTGATGGAGTATTTCTCATATTTCATATTTGATAATTTATTTTATTATATTTAATTTTTAAAATGTGATTAAATATAATTATTTTGATAAATTTATCATTGTGGTTTGTCTTAAAATGAATGATTTTTTATTTATTTCGTTTAAAGTAAAAACATATATTATATAATTAGTCTTGTTATTAGTTATTGTAATTTCATTTCGTTGAATATTTTAAACGTATCATACTGGCAACGAGCTGAATTCGAACGAACATAATCCAGCTTGTCTGAACTGGAGCTCGCTCGAGTCGGCTCCAAATAAACTTTGATTTTTGGATTTATATGTAAAAATATTCGAATTTGAACTAGTTCGAGCCGAACATGACCCAGTTCGAGCTCGATTCAAGCTCGTCAAACTATCTTCAAGCCGAGTTCGATCGAATGTCGAGTTACGAGATTTTTGTGACAGTTCTAATCATATGCATAACACCCACGTGCACATTTTTTTAAAAATTATGCGTTGCTATTACAAAATTTAAAATATCATTTATACCTTTATAAAATGAAAAATATCAAAAATATGTAAAATATCATATGTATTCATACATACTATCATTAAATATACCATGAAATTCATCGTCTCGCAAATATTTTGAAAGGTAAAATTAAAGGATCGAACATGCAATGTGTAATTTCTTTTTTGAAGTTTTCAGTTTTTCCAAGTCAAACCCAATGTTTTAATTAACAACGTTTCTCTCCGTAGTTAGTACAGTAACGTATTCACCATAATTTTACTAGAACTCTCACTATTGCGCATTACGACATCATTATTTAATTGATTATGATATTATATTATAGGGGAGTTCTATCATACACTTTTTCAAAAGGGTATTTTGGGTATTTAGAATGGTGTATCATAAATTTTTCTTTTTATAAATAATTTTTCTTTCATGAATAATTCAAATTTCCTATTTAACATTTCATTTATTGATAAATACACTTGAAAAATTACTTTAAATACTCATTAATTAATAATTACACAAAATATCATTGAAAATGAATGTATCATAAGCAAAAGGGATGTATGACAGAACTCTCCTATATTATAAAATATAGTTGAGATTCTACAATTTGTATTTAATTGACTAGTCAAAATTATAGTTTTAATAATTGTACAAAATTACTTCTATTATATATTTTATTTATAATTACTAATCATAAATATTATACTAAGAATAAATAATGGAAAGATGATTTCCTCGCTTTATTGTTTGCAATGGAGAGGAAGAAAATTGAAGAAAAGAAGTGAGTATTGCAGCCTTGCAGTTGCAGGGACAAGTGGGATGGGAAAGAGTGCCGGGGAAGGGGGGCATTACGAGATCATGAGAAAATACTATAAGAGGGCCGGGGGGGGACGGGCGGAGCGGGCGCGGCATCGTCAGAGCATCACATTCGGGAGCCGTTGCGGTGACATGTGGAAAGGAAAGGATCTGGTATGGTTTGGTTGGGGATTCCTTACGAGAGTAGTGATGTACATCTCTTAGTACTCTCCCTCCTCCACGTCCTTGATGAGTATGATATGTTTTAACATCTTCAAAATTAATATACAAAAACATGATTTAACATTTTAATTTATAATTTAATTATCTCAATTTATGATTGAATATATAATTAAAATGTTAAATCATGAATTAAATTATTAATTTTTAAGATTTTAAATCATATCCTCCTCATTCAGGATGTGGGGGGAGAGACGGGGTATGTCCAACATTTTCCATCCCTTATTTGCTATCATCATGTCAGGGGCTCAAGCTCAAGGGTGTGGAGCGGTAGGTGGTCGGCTCAGTAAATTATCACGCTACCTTTTCATTGCCGATTAGGACCCAGCCTTGATTTTCTGTGGTCACTTGATCTTTTTGTATATCTTGTACACACAATAAAGATACTTTTATTTGATAAAAAGACTAACAAATTCATAAATTTATAAAGTAAATGTGAGACAAATCAAAGCGAAGATTCTTGTTAAGTATATTATAAATGACCATTTCGATTTGAAAACTTTTTTAGATGTTCGGATGCATGGAATTAGAGATGAAATTGAATCTTATGATTGCAATAATACAATTTTTTTATTTGTCACATAGAATTAGGAAAAGAACTATATGATGCAGCATTTTTTTTTATCCATATATTATAATTAATATATGGATAAATAATTATTTTAATTAGAATATAATTAATAATTAATCAATATTATTAATATTATAACAAAATAATTATTTTAATTATTATACATATTAATAGATAAAATAAAATATTATAATAATATAAAAGTACATTTAATATTAAATATTATTATTATATTATATTTACTACTTTAATAGTAATTATATTAAAATAATGAACTAATTATTTTAATTATAATATATACTAATAGATAAAATATAATAATATAAAAGTACATTTAATATTATTATTATTATATAATTTCTAATGCTATAGTAATTATATTAAATAATAAAATAATTATTTTAATTATAATATATATTATTAGATAAATTATAATATTACAATAATATAGGAGTACATTTAATATTTTTAAATTATTGTTATAATATTATTATTATATAATTTATAATATTATATTAATTATATTAATATAATAAATATTTTTTTCAATAATTATATAAATGTACAATTAGTATTTTATATAATTACTAATATTATAGTAATTATATTAAAATAATAAAATAATAAACTAAATTCCAGAATTTATATAATTACTTATAAAATATGATAAAATAATATTGTTATAATTTTATATTGAGATAATGTTATATTATAATAATATTATTTTTATCATACTAATAGTATTACAATAATAGTATTACAATAATATATATATATATATATATATATATATATATATATATATATATATATATATATGAGGGAGACTAACATACTTAATTAAGTACATGAAATTTAGTATTTAATATTTTTTCACCATTAGATTTGAATTGAGATTTGTGTTTTTTCACGATGATCATGAAAATTTGTACACATCATTAAATGCACAAATCTCAATTCAAATCCTAAATGAGACCTTGGATTTAAATATTTTTATCCGGATCCGCGGATATTATCCGATTCATTGACAATCCTAAATGAGATGGTTGAACTACATAAAAGGCTACAGAATCACAAACCACGATGTGAAGAGGAAATTATTATTGCTTAAATAACTTCCAAATTGGTACAACGGATCATTTGAGAAAAAAAATTGGCCCACTATACCCTCACTCGCTACAGACAGCAGAAAAGATAACCTTTCCAATCATGGTAGTTGTGAATTATGATAGAAACTTCTTTCTTTTAAATATTCAAATTCAAATTATTTGATTTTTCACAATATAAAAGGAATAAAGTATATATGTTGATTGATTGCACTTTCTGTACTGGCCTAATATATTTAGATCATTAATTATCAACAATATTACACACCACGCTCAATTACCCCCCAATATACCCCGCAATAGTTAATTAGGAAATTGAATGCATTTATTGCTTGCCTAATTAATACATGCGGGTGTAAATGCGTGGTTAATTAGCGTGGTGCATAGTTTAATTCATTAATTATACGGTTTGGTACCAGTTCACTAAATTTAGAGAATCTGGACCAAAATGTATGATCATGACTGTTACATGAAATTGCCTTAATATGTATCAATTATATAAATTTGCTAATAGGAAACAAAACTATATTATCAGGAAATTGTAAAAAAAAAAAAACATTATTGAAGATTGCAAAAAAAAAAAAAAAAAAATCTGCATTGTTGCAATAATAATCACCTTCACATCGGAAAAACTTTGTAAGCATCTCCTCCAGCATCATTATTAGCTTGAACTTGACCCAAATTCAAATCATGATTCATGAAGCTTATGTGTTTAATTTATTTTTAGTTCCATAATGGAAAGGTCTGAACTCTGGACTGCTTTAATTCAAAGTCAAAAGTAGAAATACATATTTTTTTAAAGGAAAAGGAGGGATAATTGGTAAAAGTAGAACAAGAATTAAAAAAAAGAAAAGTGGCTTTAAAGAAAGGAAACAGTGCTTTCATGTGCAATATTAGGTGCCAGTCAAAATATATTGTTGTTATAGTTCAATCTTTAATCCCTCAAAAAAAATAGTTCAATCTTTAAAAAATTAAAAAAAAAATTGTTACCTTCTTCAAAACACACCAAATTGAGAAGGATGAAAAGAGAAATTAATTAAGGTTTGGTGTTTATCGTTAAAATCGAAAAAAGAAAAAAACTTTTGTTACTTTCTTCAATAATTCAAGTAACAGGAAAGAGCAGTTACATTATTTTCATTACAGCACTAATTCATATTTTTATCAAAAAAAAAAGAATATTAAACGAAATCAATTATTGCCCTAATTTTATAAGAGAACGAATGTTGAATGAAATTAATTAATGCCCTAAAATTAGTGATGATTTAAAAAGACTTCTCCCACTGAAATGAAACACATAATCCATCCCGATAATTACGGAATGGGATCCACCAGTAATAGTTTGTATCATGCAAATATCTCATAAATATCTCGAAATATCCAAGACGTATTCGTAAAAAATAAATATTACAATAATCAAATATTTCACGTGACATATCCAACCAACCCGTATTGTATTCATATTCCCAATATACTCCAACATTTTAGAAATAATTCCATAATTATTTTTGTATAATACATATCATAACTTAAAAGTGTTATAAATATGAATGTATTTATTAATTATGACTTAATATATTATGTATATGTTTGAAATGTTAGATATTCACTAAGACGTAGGAACATGAAAATATATATATTGGAACATTCAGTAAAATCATTCACATTGTATCAAATAATATATTCTTTATATAAACATATTTTATTGGAGTCGGCACTCATCCAAAATCAATAAAACAATGGATTTGGGCCGCATGATTTGAAGGGCCCTAACATATATTAAAATTTTAAAATGTTAAAGAGTAAATAGTGGTCAAATAACGAAAGTGAAGTATGTATTGATTAATTAAACAATTTTGCAATTACACATATTTTCGGATTCCAAGTTTTATAGTTCACTCGAATATTTTTTTTACATTAAAAGGCCCGTAGACAATAGTTCACTCGAATGGATATCACAACTAATATATTGTCATTATATTTTGAAGTGTAAAGACAAACAAGATTCAGATTTGAAGTCTCGTTTGGGGTCCTTAGAAACACAGGACCGGCCCCGTGCTTTATGTTCATTATTTAGACACAATAATTAAGTCATACAATAAAGAGTTTCTCGTTATATTTTTTTGTGTTATTACCTTCCATTTATAACAAACGAAATATTTTAGCATATTATATATATTATTATAATTAGAAAAATTTATAAAGAAATTTTTTATCTCCATAATAATTCCAAGTCAGGTTACAATTTAGGTCCTAAAAAAAATATTAACCAAGGAAGATAAATTAATAATATCAAGTATAAATCCTATTTTTTATGTTTTGTGATGTATGTTGTATTTTTAATTGAGTTACTGTTGAGCCGAGACGAGCTAGCTCGAATTAGAACGAGTCGAGCTTGAGCTTGATTTTTTAGCTCGAACCATAATTCTAAACGAGTCAAGCCAGTTCGAGTAAGTTCTGAGCCGAGCTTGAGCTTGGCACAGCTCGCTAGAGCTCGGCTCGTTTGCAGACCTGTACAAGATCAGAAAATTAGTATGGAATTTATTAGTTAACAAATATAAATAAATATGCCATTTATTAGTTGCCGAATTAAAAAAAAAATACTTAGCATGAATAGATTGTCAATTTGGCATGTGATTAATGTACAAATAATGTTACCATGTTAAGTATCATTAAATTTTTTTTAATTATAAATAGTTTTACTGTACAACTCAATTGGAAAGAATAATTTGAAAAAGTAATTTGTGTTAATTGTGATTAATGTATTACCTGTTAATTCAATATTTGAATATTATGTTTATTTGAATTTTTAAATTTGATTGTGAAATTAAATTATTATTAATTGTTAATTACTATGTTTATGTTAATTAACTGGTAATTTCGGAATGTGATTAATTAGTCAACAAACAAATTTGATTTGTCAGCTTATTTGTTAATCAAATTATCATATATGGAAATTTTCATATATTTGTTAATCAAACTATCATATAAGCCCAATACAAATTTTCATATTATGATATATTTCTTAATTAGTTATTGTTATTATTCAATTAATTAAGTTCTAAAACAAAATATTCATCAATAAACAAGTTAAATACATAATTATATATTAATATGTTGTTAATTAATTGAATTGTGTAATTTTTATTAATTATTACTTTTAAATGTTAATTGAAATGTATTGATTATTTTATTAATTATATTTGAGTTAATTATTAATTGGAAGCTTTGTTAATTCGTTTGGAAAAATTGGGGGTAAATTGGGAGGACCAATTAACATGCTTAGGTAAACATGATTCAATCAAGTGAAGTGATGTGGGAGGAATCTCAGGGGAATAGTAAAATTTCCTAAACTTTTATGCATACGAACACTGATAATCTTAAACTGAGATCAAAAGGTATTAACTATTAACAAAAAATATTCTAATTAACCGTTTCATCATCAGCAAGGAAAGACGGTGCTACAAAATATTCAATCCTCGTGACACGCCAGGAGTATTCAGAAAAAATATTAAACTTAACATTCCGCTCAAAATACATTACCCAAAAGAAAGAAAACCCAATGCGACAAAATGGACGACTAACACAACGCCTCGTTACTGACTACTACTGGACAAGAGACCACTAATTGGGTGGCATATCAATTTCAGCTCCTTCATCTTGGCCTCAGACTCGGACACGGCAGGCATTTGTTCATGGTCTACCCAGTAGAGGATGTCCCTAACAGCCTGCTCAATCTTGTTTTTCTTTTCGAAGGACAGATACATAGCAGACTTCGCATCTTCAATGATGCTTCTCACTTCACGTGCATAGTTCTCGAGCTTGTTTCTAGCATCAGCCTTCATCTTGTGCTCCGCATCCTCGAGTTTGTACTTCTGTGCATCAGCAATCATCCTCTCGATCTCCTCCTGACCAAGCCTGCCTTGCTCATTCGTAATTGTAATTCCATTCTTGTTGCCGCTAGTTCGGTCAACGGCAGACACATTCAAGATCCCATTCGCATCAATTTCGAAGCATACATCAAATGACATTGTGCCAGCCGGAGCAGGATGGATCCCAGAGACTACAAATTCGCCAAGGAGATGGTTATCAGGTGCCCACACCCTCTCACCCTCAAACACTTGGATCCGTGCACTTATTTGGTTATCTGCTGACGTGCAAAATACTTCTACCTTTCTTGTGGGGATCGTTGTGTTCCTTGGGATAACTGTAGACATGATGTCTCCCTTTAATCCAATGCCAAGCGAGAGAGGGGTGACATCAACAAGCACCAAGTCTTGTACCATGTTGCTTCCATGGCCAGATAATTTTGCAGCTTGTACAGTAGCACCATAAGCCACGGCCTCATCAGGGTTTATGCTTCTGCATAGCTCCTTGCCATCAAAATAATCTTGCAGGAGTTTCTGCACTTTCACAATCCTCGTGGAGCCGCCAACAAGCACCACATCACTGATGTTTTGTTTCTCGATCTTGGCATCCGTAAGACACCGGTCGACATGCTCCATGCACTTCGAGAAAAGGCCAAGATTGAGCTCGTCAAAACGAGCCCGGCTGATTCTCGACGAGAAATCAATTCCTCCATGAAGGCAGTCTACCTGGACCAGTGCCGTAGTCGAAGATGACAGGATTCTTTTCGCTCGTTCACAAGCATTTTTTAGCCTCGTCAGTGCTCTTGCGTTACATATTATGTCCTGGTTGTACTTCCTCTTAAACTCCTCAACAAAGTGATTCACCATGTTGTTGTCAAAATCCTCACCTCCTAGATGGGTGTCTCCGGCAGTGGCCTTAACCTGTTGCAAGGCACACATATTAAATGGTTGTATAATCCAAATGTGGTTTATTTTTCGAATGTTGTTTATTTTTCGAGGAAATGGTTCCAAATTTGCAGCAAAATTGTTATATTGAATACGCAGGCAACTAACCTCAAAGAGACTGCCACTAATAGTAACCAAGGAGACATCAAAAGTACCGCCGCCAAGGTCGAAGACAAACACATTCTTCGGCCGAGAGTAACCATATCCTTGCTTGTCAAAACCATACGCTACAGCTGCCGCAGTGGGTTCATCCATGATTCTTATGACGTTCAAGCCAGCAATGTCCCCCGCATCCTTCGTGGCACGGCGTTGAGAGTCGTTAAAGTAGGCGGGAACCGTCACAACTGCATCCTTCACAGAGCAACCTAGATAGGTCTCGGCAACTTGCTTCATTTTGATCAGCACCATCGAGGATATCTCTTCCGCGAAAAAATGCTTCTCCTCGCCCTTGAATCGGACCACTATTTTTGGTTTGTCATCAGGACCACCGACCACAGTGAAAGGCCACATCCTCATGTCACTTTGAACAGATATGTCAGAAAATTGGCAACCAATCAAACGCTTCACACCTGTCACGAGATTTATAAAAAAAGCAATAAGCAGTGTGGGTGTATAACTGTATAGGATGCACCCCTTAAGTAAAGGATAATTATACCGTACTCCTCGTTTCCTCACCACATTCTCTGTATCACCAAGTAACTATTAATTAATGATTAATTAGCATGATCATTAACAAAAAATACATCCGATTAACAGTTAATTCATATTAATTAAGAATTGTTAATATATATGTATTTTTAATTATATATTAATTAATTGTTAATCGGATGTATTTTTGTTAATGATCATGCTAATTAATCATCAATTAGGGATATAAAAAATGTTGTGGGAAAATATAGGGATACATTATATGGCCTCTAAGTAAATAGTAAGTAGCATTTGGAAAGAAAAGAGTTAATGCCAATACTGAATTCACATAGAATCTGATGTCAATGATTCTTTAAAAAGGAGAAAATATTTAAATAAATACAACAAAGATACATGCATGCAAAAGACTGTCTAATATGAATTTCTCAGCATAACCGAGTAAATATTTTACTAAAAGAAATCAATTCCTAATGTCAAATATAAATTGGATTATTGCAAACTGATAACTGAAACAAAACAAAAAAACACGACGACCATACATGCATCATGCCTGCATATAACTAACGAATTCCATGTAAATTATTGACATTTTCCACTATTGTTTCTTATATTAATACTTTGGCCAGGTTATTAAAATTATCTTAGACGTCACAGGGCTATATGCATACACAGAGAAGTATCCTGAAACTAAAGATATTGAAGGAAGAGGAGAAGTACCAAAAATGGTGTTAGTATGGTTCATGACGAGATCATTCTTAGCAGCATCTCCGATATGCCTCTCTGTGTCGGTGAAGGAGACGTATGACGGCGTGACGCGGTTGCCCTGATCATTGGCGATGATCTCAACTCGATCGTGATGCCACACTCCCACGCACGAGTACGTAGTCCCCAAGTCTATCCCTATTGCCTTCGCCATTGATATCGCTAAACTCACGAAGAAGAAGATGAAGGGACAGTTGGAAAACTTGTTTAAAGATGAATTTGGTAGCAAAGTATAATTTGTTGAAATTTGCGCAACACAACAATACTTCAAAACCTATTTTTTCATTACGCAAAATACTATTACAAACTCTTTACAAAACAACACACTTCCTTTTCTCTCTCTTAATTTCCCTCTCTCTCTTACTCTTTTCCTAACTAGCTATTGCTCTTTCTTTCTAGGGAAATTATACCCTGCCCCCCAAACCCATCACAACACCCACGATGGGTATGGGATTTTTTTTGGGTTGGGTTGGGTGTTAATTCCCAACTCCAATTTGCACCCCACTCTCTCTCCAAATTAATTAATGCAATTAATGCTTCGAATTAACAGTTAATTTGTGAGTCGATTAACACATCATATTAGTACCTAATAATTCATTAATTCAATTAACAGCTAATTCAAAGCATTGTTAATCGAGTGTGTAATTTTTGGGAGATGAATAGAATATCAAGGATGTGGTGATGGGTTTGGGGGGCATAGTAAATGGCCTCTTCTTTCTATTCTTTTTTTAGCATACTCTCACTCAGTGACCTCCTATTTATAGTGTTCACACGTGTACGAGTCATTTAATAAACTTAGCATCTAAGTAATGCATGACTAAGCCAACTATTACTTCTCCATTAAGAATCATTATTTTATTCTAGAAAATAAATTATTTCCAACACTCCCTCTTCATTTATTTTTTTTCGTAATGCCACTACTACAAAAAATTTCATTAACTACGAAAATCTTAACGACAAAGTAAATTTTATCACTGTATGACATTATTAACGATTAATTTATGTTTGTTCTAAAACAAAAAAAATTTATTGGGACGAATATTTTTTTTTAGCTACTAAATTAGTCACAAAACACGATTAAGTCTATAAGTCAGAATATTTTGTGACCATCAATTATTTCATAGTCTGTTTGGTTTGGTTTGCATGCTTCCAACTTATTAATATCATAATATCATAATATGATCTATATATATTTCATGTCCTAAAATAAAAGATGGACATTACAATTCGGATTGACTTCTTTCATATATGGATGTATTGTCCGTTTCAAAATATTCATTCATAATTATTGTACGCATTCATTATATATCAATATCCATAAGAAAATGATTGAATGCACCCATACTAACCATTCAATTATGTTTGATATGAAGTATGAACCTTGCTGATTAATTTTGTTGATTACGTTGCTTGTGCACGACTACTAAGCAAAATCAATCTTTTTGCCTAATTCAATTCAATAGTGCTTCTTTTTCTTCTTAGTTTTCTATCTCATCACTAATCATTAAGATTCTAGTGGATGCATGAATTATTTTAAACTAGCTTTTATCCCCGCGCAACTAGTTTTGTGGAATTTTTGATGTTCAATGAGTTGTTATTTCTTTGGGTTCATTTAGTAAGTGTATATGGTTATTTTTGTGAAGTGTGGTTGCGAGATGTCTATTTTAGTGTGCTATATGTGGCAGATATCTGATTGATATTTGTTAATTGATGGGTGCACAATTTGCTGTTATTCTTCATGGTTCCATGGCACATGTGGATCGAATGTATGCTTTCATAGCCCGGGTAAGAAAGATTTGAGTTAACATATCCTTTTGGGTGCAAAATGCATGGGTAATATTTCAAAATAGCAAACAACCCCCTAAAAAAACTGAAAATTGCAGAAATATCCTTTGAGATCTGAAAATGCCAATTGTGCCCTAGAAAACACAAAAATTACAAAATCAGCCTAATAATATCTGCAAGTATCAAGCATGTAGATTTTTTAAAACATGAAAATGTCGAAGATACCTCTATAAAGAAGGGAATGTAAAAAATACTCGACGATCTCGGCTCGAAAAAAAGCTCTCATAGCCAATTGAATACTCGACGATCTCGGCTCCAAAAATAGATCTCATAGCAAATTTGAATAACTTCCTGAAGTTAGTCTGTAGAGGAAGAACCCGCGAACCATTTATGCTTCTCCTTTGAGAAAAAACTCAAATACAAAAGGCAAAAAATTCCCTGTTGAAAACCTGATTGTGATTCAACATCTCATTCCAACTCGAGCCCTACAATGGTTCGGGCAGGAGGCCCTTCTCCTTCACTGGGGCATCTCCTTTTAGAGTGCACACGTTATGCGAGCCCTACATAAATTAAATATATTTCAATTTAAAAATCGCAATTCGGGTTTGGATTCTGTACTATTCGCACCGAATAAGCTGATGACAGAACGGGTGAACAAAATTCGAACAATTTCCATCCCCAATCAAATCCAGAATTACGGGATATTGTTTATCCGTGATATTTTGCGCCAGAATGTTTCCCTCGATTCCTCGGTCCCTGAATCCGAATTGCGCGAGGACACGCTATTGAAGTTCTTGACTTGATTCCCGAGAATCTGAAATGTTGAAAACTTCAGTCATTATGTTTGCTTTGAAAATTATAAAATAAACCTTAAAATTTGCGTAATTTGACAAAACGATCCCAAATATTGGTGATTTTTTAAAAACTTAAAATTTGTGAAAATAAATCTGAAAATGCTGAAAAATACCAAACAACCCTCTGACAGGCAGAAAATTACAAAACAACCCTTCCGATTTCTGTAATTTGAAAACAAAATTAAAATCCAAAATTTGGGTGACATTTTTGAAAATAAAAACTCACTTTGTAAAATAACAGAAATTACTGCAAAATTGTAAGAAATTAAAAATTGCCCAAAATAAATTACCTCACGGACCAAGGATCGCTCATATCCAAATTTATAATTACAAAGAATTCAAGGACTTTTTTCAAATTATCATAAGTAAGAAATAACTAATTACGAAAAAGAAGGGCTAATGTGTAAATATACCGCTTCACGAGAAGAGGACCGAAATTTTTCAATTGGCATCGATTTCTTCCCTGAGTTTTGATTGTGAACTCTTAAACCTGTAAATTGAACAAATAAAAATTGACCAATGAAAATTGTACACCATAATTTTGTTAAAAATTAAATCCGAGAAAAGAAAATACCAAGAAGAAGGATAAGAAGTAATTTTGGTACATGTAAGTGGTACAGAACTTGATGATCGAGTAAGTCCAAATTTTGTACTTGGTACAACCCTTCCTGTATATCTGTCGGAAAAAAAAAATCAATGCTAGTTATCTCTAAAAACACAGAAATGTTTTTTTCCACCTCTGAAGCTGGTGATGTCAGAATATATGGCCATAGTGAAGAGCACGAAGAACCCAAAGCACAAATAAAGAAAATTAGGATAGAGCACAAATGTAAGCATTTTGTCGAACACCTTGCAAGCAGTAAAAATAGTGGGACAAAAAATCAAGAACTAAAAGTTGTAATTTGAACATAAATACCCAAATCATGAAATTCCCAAATTGAGATAACAAAATGAGGATCACAAACCTATTCAACAGCCAATAATTTGCCGGAATCGAGACTCATGCCCAAACCTCCATCCTTCTTCATAAATCTTCAGAATATAAACGGTTAGGGTTTTGCTTGCTTCTTGAGCAGTGGAAGAAGCAAGAGAGAGAAGCAGCAGGTGGCGACGCAGATTCCATGGCGACGGGCTTCGTCGTCGGCCGTCTTCCATCGCCTCCTCTGCGCCGCTCCATCACCATCTCTGCGCCACGTCACCGCCTTCTTCTCTTTTCTCTCTCGCGACGTCACCAGCGCCTCGCCTCTCCGTGGCGAGCCTTCCGCTAGGGTTTCGGCAACCGGGTTTTTTCTGGAGGCGGGGCTTTTTTTCCTTTTCTTCTCTTCTTGGTCGTGAAATAATGAGAAAAAAAAAAAAAAAAAGGAGCGCATGAAGTTATTTTCAAAGAGAACCATCAGTAAAAAGAGACGTGGAAGCAGGATAAAAAGGAGAGCATGAAGTTATTTTCAAAGAGAACCAACAGTAGAAAAAAAACGTGGAAGCAGGATAAAAAGGCCCATTGTTCAACTTTAGTACTTAGAATAGAAATAGATTCTATTAATAATGGGTGTACCATCTTGTCTCAGCTACTACAATCCACAGCACTAATTATTCTCGATAACTCGAAATTATATACTAATTCGACACTTTTATTCCTTCTCATATGTTCCATTCTTTACCACCTCTATAACTTTGTTAATGTAAAAAGGTGTTTTCATGTCGATTTTTATTATAAAAAAAGTACATTGGAATAAATTCCTCATTATCAGGAAACTAAATTGCATAATTAATCATAATTGAACACATCTTAATTGTGACAGTGCCCATTTACTCACTTGGAAACAGTGTAGGGACATGAAAGACTATTGACACTAATCACTAATGGACCAAATGCCAAAACTAGGTTTACTAATTCATAGTCACCATTATCTTGTTCTTTCTTGGCACTTAATATTTGGTCCATTATAGGGACCATCAAGCCAGCATGAACTATTGAATATGCTTATATATTTACAATGATAAATACAAGGATTACTAAAAATAATATTATATCATATGAAATCACATATATATATATATGAGAAACCTAATTTTATACATAAATTTATGAAGAACATGTTCACAAGAGAACATGAAACATATCTCTACACACAGTCACAGTGATGAAGATGAAACTTTCCCCTTGTCGCCCCTAAGCACCTCAAAACAATATAAAAACCCCTCCTCCAAATTCCACTACAACATTAATATTTCGAATTAATGTTTTTTTATTGAAAAATTATACTTGTCTACTTTAATATTCCTTCAACACGTTGATGGTTGATACGTTGACAATAAATAATAAATATATTAAATATATAATTATTTTAGATAATAAATCATAATACGTGACAAATTGTATTAATTATATATGTGATAAATCACATTGATTATGTGATAAACTAAATTATTAAAAATAAATTTATTTATTTAATTTTGTTATTATATTTTATTTTGCACATGATAAGTCATATTTATTTGAACAATTTTCTCTTATTTTATCTTCAATTTTTTTAAAAGAAAAATATTTTCATTTATAATTTGCATATTTGTGCGCAATTATTATTTTTATGTTCGTTGTTATATTCTTGTTTATTTTTATGATAGTTTTATTCATGTGTATTCGTTTAACACATGTTAAACGTTAGATTAACTCAGCCCAATAATTTATTTTCAAAATTTATAAATTTAGAATTAATTAATTATGGACGGTGGTAAACAAACTTATTAGAAACATAAAATACATTAATGTGTGTGAAACCGTAAATTTTTGTTCTCCTCTTATCCTATATAGAGAATGACAAAAATTAAATGTTCATTGTTATCACTAACATTTAATTCGATGTTAACACATCAAACGTGTTAATGAATTCTAAGAGGATGTAGATCACATTTTTCTTATGGATAGTTATATACCCTACCCCCTCATTTCCCCACAACATCCTCTATATCACCAATTAACTATTAATTGGTGATAAATTAGCATGGTCATTAACAAAAGTACATCCGATTAATAGTTAATTGATATCAATTAAGAATTATTAATGTATATGTATTTTAATTATATATTAACTAACTGTTAATCGGATGTATTTTTGTCAATGACCATGATAATTAATCACCAATTAAGAATATAGATGATGTTGTGGGAAAATATGGGGGTATAGTATATGACCTCTTTTCTTATTTACCTACTTTAGTTTATACATTTTATGTATTTACTTTTCAAAAGAGTATTCTTGGTATTTGTAAACTAAATCTCTTCTTATTTTGTCTATGAAAACTTGGTTTTATATTCAATCCATCATTAATATTAATTGAAAAATATTTAAAACAACTTTTTTTTAATTTTAATAATAAATGAAAACATGTCTTATTATTAATCATCTAATAAATTAGTGCATAAATATGGATTGTTCACGATCCATGTAATAATTAATTAACGGCCTCATATATGATTGCATTATTCAAATTTAAAAACAAAGTTATTTATGAGAAAAATGAATGAAAAATTATAAATGTAACTTATTATCTCTTATGTTGTAAATTATGGGATCACAAATAAAATGATCATAACATAAATAAACAAAATGTAAAGATGAAAAAACAAACTAAATTTTTTTCCCTCCATTATTATACCAAACAACAAGAAATAAAGAAAAACAATTTTATCTCTAAGTTTGTATCTTTTTATTTTTTATATGTACATTTTGGTGTTCTGTATCAATTGTTAAAAAACAAAAACAAAAACCATCAAACTTTCTAACTCTCTCTGTTCTTCGCGCGCTCTCTCGCGCGCTCTCTCTCTCTCTCTCTCTCTCTCTCTCTCTCTCTTCGTTTGATTCTTATCAATTTTGATAACGACCCCCAAAACTTGATCCTCAAATACTCCCGATCATAAAATGAAACCCCAAATCCCAACAATAAACCCCTCTCGTGTTTCACCTCCTCCATGCTCCCCCCATCAATGGCGATTCCCTTTCTCATTCTTTCAATTCTCCTCTTCCAATCGACCCCTATTCTCTCCATCAGACCCAAAACGCTTCCATTCGAAAACCCCAAACCGCCGTTGATCTTCAAAAAGTTGAGAAAAAAGTTCCAAGACGAAAAAAGTTGGCGTTTTGAGAGAAAAGCCCAAAATTCTAAGAGAAAATATTGAGAATTCAAAATGGACGTAACATTTAGAAATAATAACTCTGGAAACATCCACAAATTAGACAAAGATCAACCAATAATAAAGTGATAAAAAAACCACATACCAATTACCAAACCAATATAGGTCCACAAAGATGCAAAATTGCATATATGCCCCCAACAAAAGTACATTAAAACATCTCCAAGTATTTATAGTTCCTCATATCATTTTAAAAATAAAAAAAATTCTCGTCTACCATTTCTCTTTAACACAATGCATGGAATCATAAAAGATATTAATACAAAGAATTCATAACGAAAATATATGTAATAAAAAAGGTCCATTTGCTCGGAAATCAAATAAGCTAAACTCATTTGGTTTTAAAAAAGGGGGATTTAATTAAACAACTTCATATTTATCCGTTATCAACTGAATTCTTTGAGAGAATTTGGGCACCCCCCCGTCTCTCAGCGGTGCGATGCTCGCAACCTGAAACCAAATTCATAAAGTTAATCAAGAATCAAAATTAATTATAAAGTATTACAATTAATTGGTGATTAATTTAACCTTAACGTCGCTGAAAGTATTGGAAGCGACGAATTTGATGGAAATGGGGAAGAATGCTGACGAGTCAGCTGGAGGAACAACAAACTCCAATGATCCACTAATAATAAGAAATTCAATACAAACAAATATTCAGATTTGTTCAAACCATTAAAATGATAAATACAGAAAAAACATTGATTTATCACATATACCCCTGCAAAAGAGAAAATATCATGTATGCCCGTTTTCTTTCTCTAGATGATAGTTTGAAGATATTTTAAAGCAATTTTAAAGCAAATTGGAAATAAGGGTATAAATGATAATTTTATTTTTCACATATCTTGTACATTAGTCAAGATATTTTATATGTTTTGCAGGGGCAATCATGATATTTCACATTTTACAGGTGGTATTATGAAATATATTTTTGCAGAGGTACACGTGAAATTGATAAAAAATACTATGGATATATTTGTGTACCTGCGGTTTGAATGGTCAATGAGAACAATGGACCAGATCAGTGCAGAGTTCCTCGGATCATACCTATTAAATATATACATATTTTTATATAAGTTTAAAATCATTGCATTTTTTAATAATTTTAAAACATTTAATATCATTTTACCTCCATTCACCGTCAATCTGGTTTACATTAGGCGGGTCCCTCAGAGCAGGGAGAGGAACAGAAATAACCACGTTCTGTAAATCAAACAATGTCGTAGCCTCGTATTCGATGTTCACGTACGTCTCGTTCCCCGATACCGACGGCCAGCAATTCACTACAAAAATAAATAAGAAAAAAAAAAATCAAATTTGATTTGCACGGATCTTAAAGCAAGCGAGAGAGAAAAGGACAGGTGGATGGATGGATGGATTTACCAGTGAGAGGGAGAGAGGATTCGTCCATCTTTTGAATCCTCCATTTCATTAAACCCACATCGTTTTGTCCAGTAGGAAAAGGACGATTCGGGTCTTTTAACCCAATCACGTTCTGGCTGCTGAATAATTCCTTGTTTATATTAGGATGCGTTTTGAAGTTAAGTCCGGCCATCTCCCTATTCTCAATCTATCATTCAAAATTCAATTTTAGAATTACTTAGGGTCCTTTTTGTAATTTAGACACAATTCAGGGTTCAAACCTGCAGTTGGATGAACCCATCGTCTTGGTTGAGGATCTGGAGAGAGAGAGTTCCCTGTAAATCAAAGCTCTTAAGCCCTCCATTTCTCTCAACGGTAATATTAAGCCTCTCCTCGATTGTAACCGTGATAGGATCAGTAGGAGGCAAAGCAGATTTGGACTGGAGAGCTCCAGTTGGTTGCACGGCGTCTTCATTAATAACTTCTCCTTCGGCCTTGAGCGACTCTAAAAATTGGCTTGTTTTCTGAGTCTTTTTGCCGAGTTGCATTCCGAGTCCTTTCGGCGGTGCCTTTGCTGATGAAGCTGGACGATCTATTATACCATTATTACATATGTTAATTAATTATGTGATATAATATACCGTTTTTGTATATATAGGAAGTGAGTATGTGATGAGAACCTTTGGATTTGGTAGAGAAAGAGTCCATGTCAGTGGATAAGCCGCCGAATCCAGAGCCGTTACTGCCAAAACCAGATCCAGTACTGGAAATATTCACGTCGCTAAAACCACTCTCGCTTCTTCTAGGGCCAGAGATCGATGAATATCCTCCTGCAGTCTCGAATTTCCCCTTTTCTATCTGAAATTACACAATTTCAGATCATTAATTCAAGGATATTATAAAAATAAAAATAAAATAAAAAATATTTTGATTTGGGGTTGTTATTACCTTGCTTTTTTCAATCTCACTGGCCTTGCGTTTCATGACGTCCTTGGCTTCATTCATCTTGCTTTGTTGAACAAGTTTATGAAGCTTCTCTTCGTGGCTCTCCATCTCACAGTACTGTCTCACTTGAACCGCGGTCAAGTTTTCTTTATTCCCTAAAGAAATGGACTCATCAAATGCAAATATTATCTCAAATGCCATTTCGCAAACTCCCTCTTCATCCAATGATGGCGCGTATTCAGGTACCTTAGTTAGAATTCTCATTAAGGAAATCATAGGTACAGCTGTATAATATTTCATTAAAAAACATATATGTATCTTTTTTTTAGTTAATAATTTTGTTAATAAAAGGATACAACTTTCGAGAGGAGTCTGAGAGTGTCGAGATCTTCTAGAATGTTGCTTTGTTTGTTTGTGACTAGGAGTAAATAAAGGGATTCTATTGGTTGGTATACATAGCGCACATTTTCAGTCTCTATGTATGTGTGTTGCTTTCCAGTACCAACCAATTTTGGGAATGCTGCTAAGAGTCCTTCGATTCTTATGCGAGTCATATCAACAAACTGCCTTGAAACAAGCACTGCAAATAAAATTGATACAAAATATGTAATTTGATGATTAAGGGATTAAGATTCATGGATGAAAAGTATAAGAGAGTGATTAAAGACAATTGTATAAAGCATGCATTTTAAAAGGCAGTGACTTAGGAATAGATCTGAGTTGCTGAATTGCACTTAAACCAATCAAATTGTGAAAAAAGTTGGGAACTTAAGTCTTAACTAAATCGCCACTAGTATAGTTAAGTTAATTGGAAGAGTAAATCTCAATCTTAAAAAATAAAGCCAGGTACAACTAACCTTTGCCAGATTTTGTCAAAATAGAAGCCGCAAGAACCACCTGTTAACACAAATATAACCAATTAATGAAAACAAAATTGGTAATTCATATCAATTAACATAAATTTGAAAACAAAGGGGGTTCTTTTACTTACCATTGTGAATATTATATTAATGCCAAAATCACTGTTAAAAACTTCAGAAAAACAACAGCCTGAAAGGATAACAAACAAAAATCAAATTAGCAATAATCGCACAAGACCAATTTACCTTTTCAGTGAGTCGATCTACTTAGATCTTATACTCTAATTACCACGACAAACAAACTTAGATCTGATAATCCAGCACAGATCAATGTTTAACTCGCCAAATCTAAATCCGACAATGTAATAAGAAGATCTAAACGTATTCTACGAATTAAAATTCACTGTGAAATTCGTTAAATAGATCTACTTGATGCTAGATCACAGTGTTGCTTCCAACATAAATAGATCTACAAACAAGCCACTTCAACTAATCAAATCGTAAAAATTGCGAATTTATCCAAAGTAGCCAGAGAGAGAGAGAGAGAGAGAGAGAGAGAGAGCTTGCCTCAGATCTGTGTATAGCTCGCGAAAGAGCAAGCAAGCGCGCAAAAAGAAATAGGAAGGGGTATTGTCTGTATAGATGGAGGTTGGAGCAAAGTATGGCTGCTCCCGGTGTACCAGATGTCAAATATATTAAAGGGTCTGTGGGATCCGAGCCACTGAGATGCAACGGCCCACATGTCAGTTTACTTGAATATTTACAAGGCGGAATTCCATGTATGTCCTTCCAAAAGTTCAAAATATCATATTTGTCCTTCTAAATATACTAATTTCAAATTTATCCTTTCAAAACAAAAGAAATAACAAATTTGTCCTCCCAAAAATATAATGTTATCAAATTAATCCATTTAAAACTAACATATTATCAAATTTGTTCAATCCGTTAACTTACCATCTAATTAACCATATTTGTAAATTATTAATTGTAATTAAATCACAAATCATAACTTTCAATGACAAAAATACCCTTCTTAACATAAAAAATTCTACAGCTCATGAACCCTCCTTTTTCTTTTTGGATTCATTTCCTTTCCTCTACTCACTAGCGAGTCTAAGGCCTCTTATCACCTCTAACAGTTCGCCCTCCACCTTCATGCTCTTGCGCAACAACTTACTCGTCCTCCACTTTCATGGCCTGTCGAGTAGCTTTAGTAGGGGAGTTGCCGTCCGCCTAGTCTTGTCTGAGTGTTAAAATGAAGCACTTAAACTGGTTATTACTTTATAATTAAGCACTAAAAGAACAACAAATTGAAAGAAATATGAACAAAACAATGAAAAATGAGAACAATTACAATACTTACATAGCCTTGGGAATTTGTTGGCATAAAGATTCACTGGCACATTGCTCCATCGAGTGATTGTAATTGTGCAGATTGTACTCGTCGTAATAACAATAGTTATGAAACTTTGAAAATCAAACCCTCATATCACAGAAAAGATGGGTGAGAGGATAATACTTGCATATATTCGGAATTGAGTTTTATCTAGCTTTAAGTCAAACCGAATTCATCCTAATGGGCCATTGATTGAATCTGATTTATCTATAATTAATCTTTGTTTACTTTAATTTGTCACCTATTAATCTTTATTAATTCAATTGACCGTATTACAATATCAAATAACCTAACTTTAGCAGAATGGATTCGTAGCTGATCCTAATTCAGTCACAATGAACCAAATTACATTTAATTTTGTTCCAATTAATCCATTGAATATATAAATTCGGAATTGATCAAATTCTGACGGTTAACTTTGCTCAAATTAATTCATTTAATTTTTCCTCTAGATAATCCATCGAGAAAGGACATTTATAATCGATGAAATTCAACCAGAAAAACCATGGTATCAAACAAAATCAGCAAAGAAATAGGTACCTGACATGAAACGAGATGAATCCTCCTTCTATTTCGAGCTCCATCTTCGCATGGTTCTAGAGAAGTAATCGGCGACTTCGTGCCATATGCGTAGTAAGATACGTAAGATACAGAGTAGATCGAAGAGATGTTGATTCAAGAGGGTGAGAGAGAAGTTTTGATCGTGATTTATCAATGAAGATGGGTCAGTGTGATGGTGAAGGACAAATTAGTCATTTCACAAGTTTCCTGCTAAACTTAACGAGATAACCCTTATCTACTTAATTTGATATTAGTTGAGATTTAGAAGGTTAAATTTGATATTAACATTTTTAGAAGGACAAATATGATATTTTGAATTTTTGAAGGGTCATACTCATACCTGAAATTCCTCCTATTTACAAATAGGAAATTTTTTAATCATATACATGTTATAAAATTTATTACTCAAAAAAATACAACTTCCAAGATCATTAGCGTGTTTGACATATTGAGTCTCAATTCTTAGCCCTGCAACCCCTATCTACTTATTTCATGAGATTTGTAGTATGGGTCTCCATATGGACCATATTGCACCAAACATCCTCTATATATTATTTAACATGATTAAACTAATTAATATGTGACACGTAATTAAGTATATACATTATATTGATTAAATCAAATTAAACATTTCTACATGTTAGTTTTATGAAAAATATTAACTAATTATTTATAATATATTTATTAATATGTTACATGTAATATAAGAGATATTTAAGTGCATTTTTGAGAAAAAGTAAATCTCCAACGTTATTCCATTTAATGTAGACAAAATATTATATAACAAAAACACTAATTATTATTAATGTACTTATTAACAAATATCGCATATGATATGAATGTGACGATACAATGTATATTTGATTTTTTACCAATCTAAACATGTATATTTTTATAAACCCGAGCATGTCGTATCACATCGGGTAATCGTAATATATGTTTGTGATACCCCAAATGACATATTTGTATCCAAATTATATATTTTTAATCGTATTTGTGAGATACTTCATATGACATGTTTATAATAGTAAGATATTTTTTAACAAGTACACGAATAATAATTAGTATTTTTATCAAATAATATTTTGTTCATATCAAATAATATAAAGTGGGAGAATTTTACTTAGTCTCAAGAATGCACCAAAATATTCCCTGAATTGCAATAAATATAAATAAACCTATTCTAAATAATTAATTAATATTTTGCACAAAATTAACATGTCAAACAATTAATACGAGTTAAATCAATATAATTTATATACTTAATTATGTGTCACATATTAATTAATTTAGTTATGTCACATGCCTAAACCCTAAAATCTAATTTATATACTTATTTTTAATTATGTGTCATATATTAATTATTAGAGAGAGTTAAATCAATATAACTTATATACTTAACTATGTGTCACGTATTAATTAATTTAGTTATGTCACATGCCTAAACCCTAAAATCTAATTTATATACTTATTTTTAATTATGTGTCATATATTAATTATTAGAGAGAGTTAAATCAATATAACTTATATACTTAACTATGTGTCACGTATTAATTAATTTAGTTATGTCACATGCCTAAACCCTAAAATCTAATTTATATACTTATTTTTTAATTATGTGTCATATATTAATTATTAGAGAATGTTTTGGTACAATATGGAGGCATCATACGAAGGATCATTAAATATTAGAGAGGGGGGGAGTGAAAAATGCAAGGCTGAGAAAAATTCGGACTCTCATAATCAGAATATGTCAAGAATGCAAATAATGTTGGAACTTGTATTTTTTGGTTAATAAATTCAGTAACATGTGTATGGTTCAAAAATTTCCTTACAAATACCCCTTTTAAGTTTTTAACACAAAAAAACTTCTGGTCCGAAACCTTTTTTTCATTTTAAATGTCAAATTATATATTTTTATATGACAAATAATGCTGTAACTAAAATTAAATTATGTGAGCATAGTAATTATGTTTTTTACATTTTTACTGTTTAGAGGGACATATTTGATATTTTGAAGTTTTGAAGGGATGTACATGAAATTAACCCATAATAATAACGTGAGTTTATATTTTATGATAATTTTATATTATGATAATGACTGATAATTATTTAATCAATTATTAGTGTTGATAAATAATATTATTTTATGTATAACACAGTTTGACAAAAATATAACAACAAATTTAAACCATTGTAACATTGTTATTCACAATAACATGTAACTCAAAAATAACAAATAGTGAATCATACTATATAAGCATTAAGCACGCACTATACATTGGTTATATTGAACTAATAAAAATTCTATTTGATATAAAAAAATAGAATTACATGACATCACATTATTACTTGAGAAAATAATTAAAAAACAATATAGAAATTTAACTAAATAAAACAAAAGACATTAATTAATATCATATGAGATTTTTAAATTTACGGGTTCAAAATAAAAAAAATGATATGAACGGCTGGCCTAAGAAAGATGACGTGGCCCACGTCAACGTAACGTGACACTCTAAAAAATTTCATAATTTTGTGTAAAATAAATAACACGTAAATATATACAAGTAGATCATAGATATAAAAAAATGGTTCTAATTTTACCAGTTACCATTATTTAATTATTGAGACGATGCGTGATAGGAAAATCATATTAAATTGTTCAATTTTTTTTTATGAAAAGAATAATTCACGTAATTTTGAACAATTTTTTCCCTACATTACTGTGTAGATCTCATAAATATATCAAAGTTTAGCGTGGAATAATTAGCGACCCACCCTCCAAACCTAAAAAAAAAAGTTGTAAAAAAGGAATAAATAAGAGAGCATCACAAATATATAATAACACTCTAAACTTCATAAATATACCAAATGTACAATTGAGATGATTTTGAATAAATTTCTCTTTACATGTCAGAGCAAATAAAATTTACCCAAAAAAGGGGCGCCCCTTGAACATTCTATCAAGTTATTAATTAGATAACAGCCCAGCCCAGCCCAAATTAGTTGTGATAAACATCCCCAAGCCGAAACCTTAATGGTGGGGTAACGATCCCGATCCCCAATCCATCGAATCACCGCCTGCAATGCTCGTCTGATCAGGAGACAACTGACTCGGCGCAGGACTCGCTGCGGGGGAAGGGCTTCCATGATTAGTCTGTATACTGAGAAAGCTCAATGCCATTACCACATCAGCCATTAACGGACGAACCGAAGCTTCTTCCTGTACGCACATCGCAGCCACGGCTACAGCTTGGTTGAGACCTTTCGAAGGGTAAACGCCGTGTAGCTTCGGGTCTACCAGCTCAGGAAATTTCTTTTGGTTTCTGAACAATGGCGATGCCTATATATATATAACATAAATAAACGTAACGAATATTATCCGAGTTGCATAACATACCGAAATAAAATACGTACCCAAGATACGAGATTTTGTTCGTGAGTTGGCCGTGCAGTATCCATCGCTCTTCTCCCCGAAATCAACTCGAGGAGAACGACTCCGAAGCTGTACACGTCAGACTTGACAGTCAAATGGCCGGTTCTCTGATATTCAGGCGCGCAATATCCGTACGTGCCCATCACTCTAGACGAGACGTGCGTTTTGTCTCCCATCGGGCCGAGCTTTGCCAGACCGAAATCCGAAAGTTTAGGAGTGAAATTCTCGTCTAGTAAAATATTCGACGACTTTAGATCGCGATATATAACGGGCGGGTTAGCTTTTTCGTGCAGGTATTCCAGCCCTTGCGCGGCTCCGTGTGCTATCCTCATCCGAGTGAACCAATCCAATGGTTCTTGCGACTCCTCCAGATCTGTATATCGAAATTATATCATGTTCTAAGTTTGGCTCGGTATATATCATGTTATAAATTATAATTAAGCACGTACCGAGTAGATGGTCATCGAGCGATCCTTGCGGCATGTATTCGTAGACTAATAGTCTCTGATCGCCGTCCGCGCAGTAACCCACCAAATTCACCAGATTGTCGTGATGAAGAAGGCTAAGCATCAAAACCTCGACCAGAAACTCCTTATTGCCTTGCAAACCGTTCCTGTCGAGTTGCTTTATCGCTACGAGCTAAAACGAACAAAAACAAAATTCAAAAAAATATTAATACGATATTTTAAAATATAAACAGAGCATGTTAATTACGATTACCTGGCCGGTTTTCTGGAGGGTGCCTCTGTAAACTCTTCCGAAGCCTCCTTCGCCCAAAAGACAGTCCCCTCTGAAATTATTCGTGACGCTGGCGAGTTCGCGAAACGTGAATGTCTGCGCAGAAATGTTTCCAGCATCTATATTTGCCAGGTCATTCGCCGGCGAGCCCATAGGAGACAGGCGATCTGCATTAAATACACACAATTTTGAATTTTGAATTCGATTGAAAAGAAGAATGTCAATCTAATCGAACCTTTAGACTTGGAAGCATGATGTTCAGGGCTTTTGGCGGGACGGGGAGGAGAAGTGGTGGCGAAAACCTGGGGGAGCTCTCTGGTCGGAGCAGTGTCCACACCAGGACCTTCGTATTTCTTGGCCTTTTTCTCGCCGGAAGAGAAGCACGGAAAACAGCTCATCTTTATCGATTCACATGAATTCCCACAAGAATGTCTCGAACGATGTAAATATATAAGATAGAACGATAATCGATAACTAGGTTATCGAACGGATGAAAGGTAAAAAGTTATGCACATGCACGATCGGAGCTAGAGAGATCGAATCGAAGAGGTTTTTCGGTTGAGAGAGAAGAAGAAGGGGGGTTATGAAGGGGGGAACCAGTTTAGCTGGACGCGCGCTAAGCCGCAGGGAGATGATAGAAATTAAAAAAAAATGTTGAAATAGTTAGTTCGAAGAAGGTGGGGGGGAGATAATCGGGCGATTCTGGCGAGCACGACGTATCGAAGTCTTCAAACCGCGTTAAATTCTGGAAAAACGGAATTAATTTATTCCATATTTAGGAGGGAATTTGTTAAGAACAAAATTAATGACGAAACTGCCCCTTTTCATTCCAAATCTTGCTTCTTCGTCTTCTTTCTTCTTCCTCGGCCACTCATGGCCCAGAAAGAACTCCATTTCTCCACCGAATTCATTGCAACTCGGTGACTACCTCATCGGTTAGAGATAGAATGGAGCGAAGAGATCTCTGTGTTCTTTCTCCGGCGAATGAATTCATGGTAAATATAAGCAGATCTCTGTTTTTCCTCTCTTAGCCAGTCTTTTGTCATGCTAGTAAAGATGATACTATCAGATTTTTTTGATACAAAGTTGATGATTAATTGAGTTTCGGAGCATTTCTGTGTCTCACCTTGTATGAAAATAAAAAAAAAATTCTGAAAAATAAACAAGTAAACGGAGACGACTCGGTGGTCCTTCATCCATGAATGTCAATGAGATTCGAATTCATAATCTTTCACAATCCATTGATGTCAGTGAGATTCGAACTCACAATCTCTCACAATATATGGTTTCTTGTGTTTCACATCCAACCACTGGACCACGAATTCATTGGCTAAAAAACGAATCAATGGAGAAGATTTAATGGTCATTCATCCATTGATGTCAATGTGACTCGAACTCACAACCTCTCAAAACATATAATTTTTCGTGTCTCACACCCTACCAATGGGCCACGAACCTATTGGATAAAAAACGAGTCAATAGAAAAGGTTCGATGGTTCTCCATCCATTAGTGTCAATGTGACTCGAACCCACAATCTCACATAACATATGATTTTTTGTGTCTCACAACCAACTACTCGGCCACGAATTCATTGGCTAAAAAATGAGTCAATGAAGAATGTTTGGTAGTCCTCCATCCATTGGTGTCGATTATATTCGAACTCACAACTTCTCACAACATAGGGTTTTTTGTGTCTCACATCCGACCACTGGACCACGAATCCATCGGCTAAAAAACGAGTCAATGGAGAAGGTTGGATGGTCCTCCATCCATTAATGTCAATGTAACTCGAACCCACAACCTCCCACAATATATGATTTTTTGTGTCTTACACCCAATCATTGGACCACAAATTCATTGACGGTATGAAAATAAAATTTAAAAAATAACTCGATTTCGAAAAATATTTCAAATCTAAATCAAATTGTATTTACATATTGATTTTAAAAGCCTGATTAATTAGTTCAATTAAAATCTGATTAAGACTGTTCTTGAAAAAATAATAAAAAATGCCCGAATTTATAAAATAATTCAATTGGAATAAAAAAATATTTGTCCTCTTTTCGAATTCCGAATATTCGGATCCAACTAACTCTCTCATTTTTTTTTTCTTATTAGTCATGGACCTCCTCTGAACTTCACTTCTAACCTTCTAACCAAGGGAAAAAAAATATATATATGATTTTGCCCCTATAATTTTTAGGAAGATTTGCATATTTATCATTTGTTAAATTTAAAATTATATATTTATACTTCTTAAAATTAAAATATCATATTTATCCGTTCATAAATCTAAAATATCATATGTACCAAAACATCAAGAATCATTCAATTTATCCGTTAAAGTTAACGGTCGACATTCCAAATTACTATTTTACCTTTTACATATTTACCCTTCTAAAAATCCAAAATATCATATTTACCATATTAAAAATAAAATATCATATTTATCATCTCAATAATAAAACTAACATACGTATCTTCCGAAACGAAATATCATATTTACCCTCTCAATTCTATCAATTTATCGAATCACAAAATATATAATAATGTAATCTCATGGATAACAATATAAATGCAAAAACTACATCAATAAAGATAACATTCTATCAATCTCAAATAACAAAAACAAAAATGCAAAAAACTATAGCTTCATAACAAAAAAAGAACTAAGAATGATATTAAAATTGTAGGACATGATTTCTTATTGTCGAGTGAGTAAGGGTATGTATGTTATTTTTATTATTGAGAGGGTAAATATAATATTTTTATTTGTAAAGGGATAAATATGATATTTTGAATTTTTAGAAGGGTAAGTATGTAAAAGATAAAATTGTAATTTCAAATGTTGACCATTAAGTTTAACAGAAAAATTGGATGATTTTTAAAGTTTGGGTAAATGTGATATTTTAGATTTATTAAAGGATAAATATGATATTCTAATTTTAAGAAAGATAAATATGTAATTTTAAGTTTAACAAACGGTAAATATGTAAATCGTCCTAAATTTTATCAATAATCATAGACACCTAGATTTTTTTTTATCTAGATTTGCATCTAGAAATACACGTGGCAATCAAATTTAGAATTTCTAAAATTATATTTTCATTTAAATGTTTGATGTGGTTGCACAGTGATTTGCCACGTATGCTTCTAGATAAAATCTAGGTGCGAATCTAGGTGTCTATCATTATTGATTATGGATTAAAGATATGTAAAATACTATTTATTTATATTTTTGTCATCGTAAAATAATATAAATATGGAGGTGAAAGATATAAAATCAACAACCAAAAATATGAAGATAAAAGTTGTGTTGAACGCTACACGAATATTGGACAATGTTCGTTAAAAGAAATATGTTATTCATTACATACAGATTTAAATCAACGGTACTATTTATTTTATAAAAAAAATATAATTTGCATAGAAAAGAAATTTAAAAAATATACTACTTACATACAATAATAATGTATATCGTTATCAATAATGATAGGCATCTAAATTTCGCACCAAAATTTTCTCTAGAAGCATACGTGGCAAAGCACAATGCAGCCACATCAAACTTTTAAATGGAAACAATATTTTAAAAATTCTAAATTTGACTGTCACGTGTATAGGTGCAAATCTAGATAAAAAAAATCTAGGTGTCTATGATTATTGATCCATAATATAGAAAAAATATATAAATAATTATAAAAAGTTATAAATAACAACGTATATTTGTTCATAGTATAAAATCAAAATGTATAATAGTAGCAAAATATATAAATAAGTTAATAACAACATGTCTCTAATCCATATTATAGAAAAATATATAAATAACAACAGATTTTTTTATCTTAAGTACATAAAAGGAATATAAATAATAGTAAAGAATTATAAATAACAAAAATATTTAATCCATAGTATAACAATGTATAGTAAAACAAATGTATAAAAAAAACATATCTTTAATCATAGTATCTTTTAATTGTTATAATATTTCTAGGTACCAATGAATAAAAAAGATGATGACTTGAAAAAAATGTAGTGCTTAAAATGTTCAAAACTAGCATGTAACTGGAACAGACTCGCATACTTCATATGCTTGAAATTGTTTAATGTGGATCTCTATATAAATAAATATAACAAATTCTGCGTGTACGCTCTATGAAAAATCAGAAATTAATAATATATGTTTTTATTCATACAACTATAAAATATCAAAGTATCATGTATATCCTTTAAACTAGGAACTAGGCAAATATATAATTTACCCACACCTCTTATTTTAAACTTAATTTTGTACAATTGTTTCGTGCCACGTCATTACATTTAATTTAAACATTAAATTATGATATGTGAGAGAATTTAGGCCAATCATTAATCATTGATTATTTATAATCACAATTTTGTTGTTGACATTTATGTGTTAATTATTTTACATTATATTTTAAACATTCTTATAAGACTACGTTATTTTAAATAATAACGTGATAAATTATTATTCATTAAGTTCACGCTAGAGGAAGTCTTTTTAATTGTTTACAATTCCTCATTAGATTAAATGATCAAATATTAATACAATGAACAATGAAAATTTTGTATATGACATAATTATAAATTAATATATAATATTATAAAAATACATAATCTGTTAATATTATTTTTAAATTTTAATATAAAAAACCATCAAATATATTATTTGAATTTTTTCTTTTATGGACATCCATATTAGCATAGTTCATCCATGCTATTTTCCATAATTTGAATATGTAAAAATATTATGTAAAAACATGCAATGCAATATAATGTATATAAAATTTTAAGTAATATTATTTTTTTTTTTAAAAATTATACTGATAAGAATTCCCTTAATTATCTCAACAATGAATAATAAATTGCAATACCAATTAATTTTGTATTCGTAAAATTCCCTTAATTATCTCAACAAAAAATAGTTCTCCTTAATGCAGGTATGCTAGTGATATTATTTTTATATCGAACGTATTTATCCAGATTATACGATAATATACTTTCGACCATAATATAAATTATAAAATTCTACTTATCAAAGCAAAAATGTTCCTCGAACGATTAAATAAAAGCAAAAATTCGATATAACAATTTGTAATCATTCTTAAATACAACACTAAAATAATCAAATCTCAAATTAGACTCGATAAAAAAATGATGATTCTCATGTCCTGTGAAATAGTGTCGTGAATGTGTTCCGATTTCAATTCCCATATCATAAGATATCAGTGCTTAGTGTTTATTATTTGCATATTTGACATTGCATGAAATATTATAAACAACAAAAATATAATATTTTGATGTTATATTTTTTCATAAAACTATGTTATATCTCAAATATTATTATATGATGACATTAATATATGTACTATTATTTGATAAAAAAATAAGTTATTTGGTAGCATAATGTAAAATAATTACAATACATATGCATAATCATTGATCATCATAAATGAGTTCGAATAATATCATAAAAAGGTATAATTTGTTTTACAATGATAACATTCTCATCGCGTAGCGTGAATATTATTTAGTACATGTAAATTTGAATTACGGATGAAATAACTATTTTTTGTGAATTGAGTAAAGTAGTAGTTAATTAATAACTTTGTCCTGTTGGTTAAGTTCAATTATTAATTTAAGTAACAACTTTCTGTTATAAGATAACTAAATAAATACTCAACTTCATAGATTGGTACATTTTAAATGCACATCAAATTTACATTAGTTCACGTATACCTTGTGAATTGAGTACAATAGTGGTTAGATGTATATTCATGAATTGCGATAAACACAAATTGCATGAACAATCCAGAAAAGCTATCTTATATATATAATGAGAAACCAAATCAAACAAATGAGCGTCTGAAATTTCAATACAAAAAGCTTCTTAATATACGAAGAGAAACAAAATTAAATAAATGAATCGTCTAAATTTCAATAAACATAGTCAGAATATTTATTACGATATTAGAGTAAATCAAATAGAAGAGATATGTCCTAAGGCTTGTTCGGACACTTAGTTTTCACATATGTTTTGATTAAGAATCCATGAATTCAATAATAAGCCAAAACTAATGTTTCCAGGATTTCAAGGAAAAGTCACTTTCTATTGGGTTTTAAAAAATTCACTTCGACTAGATTTTCTTCTAGAACATAAGAGAAAGTAATTAAAAATTTAAGATCCCTTTCTTTTTCCTAACTTGATCGGTCGAACTGAATTAATTGATTCTATTTGTTTATTTATTTTATTTAAATAATTTCATTTAACATAATTTGATGGAATAAGTTTTTTAATTTACGTAGTTTTTCCATATTTATTTGTACATGTATTCGTGTTCGAAATCGGATATATAATATCGTATTCGTATATGTATCAGAAATCGGATACCGAATACCGAATATCGAATACCGAATATCGTATTCGTATTTGATATCGGATACCGTATTCGTATCCGAAATTAGATATCGGATATCGGATACCATATTTGTATTTGTATTTGCATCCGAAATCAAATATCAAATATTTGTGAATCGAATAGACTAGATATGTGGTAAGTGTAGCTTTGTCAATTGCAAATGAGAAAGGTAAAAACCAAACGAAGATTCACACCGACGGGAATGCATTAAAACTTTGATATCTGCTGAACACTTTGTGTGGCCAATAATTATGGAGAACTATTAAAAATAATTTGCATAGAACATATATTTGGTTATTTTAATTTAATTCATCAAAATATGAAAATTTTAAATTTTCGATTATTTCAGTTCATTCTGTTGGAATATGATTTGTGTACTTCTCTGCTTAGGGTTTTATATTTGTATTTGGTTTAGATCATGACCGTTGGGATTTCTAACGGTCACTGTCAGCATACTGATGATAATGGGTATGGGTTAACACCCTTCTTTAGATAGTTTTAGACCCGTTATGAACAGTATAAATAGCTAGGCAGAAACAACCCCAAGTTTCACCGGCTCAGTTGGCGAAAATGTTATTTCTGCAAAATCAACCATCCCAACGTTGATTCTGCAAATTGGTTTGTGGCCATTGTTATATATCAAAAAATAAAATGTAAAATATGATTTTTATATATTAACCATCCCAATGCTTAATTATTGTATTTATTTACTTTAAACTAGTTTCTTTTTCGCGCAATTGCGCGGAATTCTTCGAATCTGTCATGATTTTTTCCTCATATATCAACCATCCTAATGCTTGTCTGATTTTTATATATAATATTTATTATTTTATTAAATAAATACTATTTGACATTATATTTTTTATTTTTTAAATGAAATAATTTTATATAAAATTCATATGATAAATTATATAATAGTATACTAAATATCATCATATAATATTATGAAATATTATATTGTAAAATATTATTTATTTATTAGTTTATAGAATAAATTCAATTATAAAATAAATTGTGAGGATATTTTGCTCCAAAAAAAAAAAATTTGGATGGAAAGTTAAAGATAACACTAGTTGGGGATTTTTGACGAATTAAATTTAATTTATAGAGAATTTTTCAAATAATTTAAAAGTTAGGGTGTTCTTGATAAATGCCAAAAAACTTAGGGTTTTTTTGAAGAATTTCCCCATTTCTTTTTAATCACTACATATGTAAATTTGGCAGGTTTTTTACAATATTAAAAAAAAATTAGAGATTCTTTTGAAAAAATTTCATATTTAATCAAGACAAAAAATATGAATGAATTTGGTCCACAATGTACCAAGATTCATGTAACTTTTATATTAGTTGGTTTATATGAATCATGTTCAAGAACAACCGAATAATTTGGATCTTTGAATCAAGATCAAATGGTCCATAAATAGTCAATATTAACCTGATGATGTGACTTTCTTTGGAAACAAGAATTTCTTTAGATTTATATATTAATAATGTAAAATATGATAATTTATTTATTATCTGGTGTAAATAAAAAAATGTAATTTACAAGGACATTTTAGTACAAATAAATAGAATTGAACGAAAAATGTTATTCAATTCAATAGGAACAAAAAAAGATCAACTTAATTTTTACGAAGGTTTTCAAAGAATCCACAAAGAGAGAGTTTCCAATAATTCTGGAAAAAAAAAATAGGGAAATTTTGAAGAATTTCCCAAATAAAATTTGGAAAAATATAAGCTTTTCAGATTAAATATAATAAATAACACTTTAATTATTATAAAAAATATTTGTATTTGTATTTGTAATAGTTAATATATATATACAAAGAACAAACACAACAATATGCTAACCAACTGGTCCTTATTGGCTAATATAAAGTTAAGAAACATAAATAAATATATACAAGATAACATGTCAAGAAGAGCATCATTTTGCTACTTCTACAATCAGCTCTAATCATCAAATTCACCCAACTTTGCACCTAAACCCCTGAAACTTACAAATCCACACCCCCCTCCCTTGTCAGAGAGAGAGAGAGAGAGAATCAAGAGAGGTGGAAAGATCCTTGCCCTTCTGTTATTGCATAGATCAACCTCTCCCTCATCTTTTCCTGCATTAGCACAAAATTCAATTTGTAAGGGTATATACGACATAATTTAATTTTGCAAGGGTAATATATGAAATATTTTTTAAAAATTAACCTTGGTGGAGTAAGCAGGTAATTTGAGATAATTAGCGCAAGTCATCACACTGGGCAATAATATATCAGTGTCGCCACTAAAATGCTGCAATTGCACAAATCAAACAAAACATAAATTAATTACACACCGAATGAAATATTATATATTAAATAAAATACTAAATATATTATACAAGATTATAATATAATAAAAACATACCTTACGAACAACAGTTAATTTAGGGTTTAACGAGGCAAGGCCTCCAGGAGGGAGTCTAGGCGAACCTGTCAGAAATTGCAAGAATGCCCTTCTCTCTTTCATGTCAAATGCTTGCATTATTTCTAACAACTGCATTATATACATTTCGTGCAAAATATATTAATAAATACATAATTAATAGATTGATTAAAAATAATCAATTAATTTTTTTTTAAAAAGAATGTACATTAAGAACGGGAGGACTATCGGGTGTGTAACCGTGGTCAAACTTGATGTTATCCAATAGCTCTGCGAACTGCGTAAATAAAAATAAAAATAAAAAATATATTTATATGTGCATTATGTAAAAATACAATATAAATATACTTACATTCCAATTGACTTTTTGGCCGCAAATTATGTTATCCAACTCTTCCTCGGTAAAAACCTTAAGTGCACTTAGTGGAAACACCTGTAGATTTAAAAAAATGTCATATTATTGTAAATAAATGAAATAATTCCAAATATATATTTGAAATGAAATTGACCTGATTAAATCCAGATCTAAATGCTTCGAGTTGAGCAGAGACTCCTGATTTCACTGTGGCATCAATAACCATCTCTATATACTCCTTCAAATTATCACACCTCACCTGAAAATTTGAAAAATAAATAAATAAATATCAAGCAATGAAAAACACCAAAAAGATTTTTAAAAAAAGTTGAGAGCTCAAATTACCAATCTGGGGCTGGATTGATTTGAAAGAACATAATCTTCGTATCCAGGGACACAGAAATCAATTTCCAAATCATCAATCCTCGCATTTCTATAAATTAAGTTAGATATCGATTCTTGATTTTCTGACGAGTTTGATTTCATCAAATATTCTCTCCTTTCTGCTAGCGCTTCAAACTCCAACAAAATTCTCCCCAAATCAGGATCAAATGTCGTGATATCATAAGTACTCAACTCCTATCAAAACACAAAAATACATACTTTAGTCAAATTAACACAAATTCAAAAACTCAAATTTAAAATTTAAAATACCTGGTCAAGAATAGCTTTATAAAAAGCCCTAGAAAACGGTATATCCAAAATTCGCCCGTCTTTGATAGCCTTAGCCACGGTTTGTCCCAAAAGCACAAATTTCTTTTTCAAATCTTCCGATAATTCCCCAGATCTCGGTCTAGGAAACAACCCAAATTGCGATTCGACAAACCCTAATTCCCCATTTTCATTTACACCCCCGTAAATATCTCCTCTCCACATACCCAACCCAATTTTTTGAAATTCCTGACCAATCAGAGTGTAGAATTCTATAGTGGGGCCCAGTCCCGTACCAACTTCTTCTGAATATTCGATTTCTAACAGGGCTCTATTCCTTGCTTTCGAATCCATCATTTTAGAAGCCGAAATCAAAATATTGTTACGGTCAACTTCAAATTTCTCCTTTGACCTTCTAGAAGGAGAGAGATCCCCGTTATTATCACCATCTTCGTTGGGAGCGATCATTAAATTACCGAAATTCATTAATTTGAAGTATTTTTGTCTCGTATCTAAGGAGAATAAGAAAGGGCTTGTTTGCATTAAATGCATGCACCACGAAGGAAAACCACTAGGCTTTAGTGCAAGTGGGTCCCTTATTTGTTGCTCCAATTTTTCGGTTAACTTAGTGTTCACAAACTCCTCGTTTGGAACTGGAGACGAAACGTTTGGTTTGATTTCGTCTAGTTCGGTTAACTTCCCTTGAGAAAATAAATCGATTTTATCCTCGAATAATAATTGAGACGAGAAATTATTCATCCCTTCGAGAGTTCTTAGCATGAATAATATATCGAATGAAGGGCTCGATCTGGGCAAATCACAAGGGAAATCAGCCTGCAATAGACTGGAGAAGAAGGGGATTCTGTGCCACTGGAGGCCACCAGTTGTTTCTTCGACTGGAGGGGTTGATGGGAGTGGGTTTTCAGTTTGTGATTGAGTGGTTTCCTTCGATTTACAATAAGTTATTATGTGCATATTGGTCCATAACTTGGGACCGCTTATCACGTCAGGATCTAAACTCATTTGATCGTATAATATTGATTGATAGAGAGGGATTGAACGGCTCAGATTCTTTCCCTTTAATTTCAAAATTATTTTCGGTTCGGAATTTTTATCAACCGATTCTAGCTCTTCATTTTCGACTGTACAGATAACAAATATTTAATATATATAAATAAAATGAAGTTAGAATAAAATAAAAAAGAGAATTGAAGTGGTTTATATACCTGAAATACTATCTTTTTCATCTGATAGATTCGAAGTGGAGGGGTCCAGTCCCCCATTCTCATGATTGGTCACTTTGTCAGACTCTTTCGCTTTGCCAGAATTGAATTTACCAACTTTAGACCAAACATATCTTTCAATTTCGGCCAAATTCGAAGTACAATCCACAATACACGCGCTACAATCGAAATCGTTCAATTCCAACTCGTCCTCTTCTTTCACAAACGAAACCCAAATATATGGATTTCCAGTGTACCGTTGTACCGGTATTTCGGTTCTGACAGGTCTATGTCTAAAACCACGGCTCAAAATAACTGGAAACAAATCGAATGAAGATAATGCGCTCTGTAATTTCCTAACCAATAAGGTCAAAAGAGTCTCGTTCGAATTATTATCATTCTCCTTTCTTTTAAGACAAATTCTCGCGAACGATTTGAACCGTTTCGAAACCGAAATATAATGGTCGAGTGAATTCGAATCGATTTTCTCGTTCAAATATTTCCCGTTTGTTAAATAATTCGCCAAGGATTTGATTATTCCACTCTCTACGAATTCAAAATTAGTCATGGTTTCTCCTCCACTACGTTCTTTCAAAACCTCGCTTAAAACATCCGATAAATATTCCTCATGTTGATAAAACTCGTTTAAAATTTGGCAACAAGATTTCAACTTGTAAGAAATCTCGGTTAAACCCATCTCAGAAGAAACAAAATCTGGAGCGAAATACTTCCCCTTTAATTGCTTCGCAAAAACGAAAATATCCCCTATTTGGCATGATTTTGCCTCTGAATTACCATCGCTGTTGAATCTTAACGAATCGAATATATAACAGAGACATCGAGATGAAGAAGGAGAAGAAGATTGATTTTCTGAATTTTGAGGACTTTCTCGCATTAAAAGCGAATCGATTGAATGAACCCCTCCTTCTTTAATAAATGAAGTTGGGAAAAAATCAGGGATTTTTTGCATTAATATTTCAACTGCTTTCAATGCTGAGAATAAGACATGGTGGTTCCTCTTTAATAACAAAGCAGCTAAAAAGCTGCATAAATATCATAAAAACAAAATTATTATTAATATTAATTTAAACTATTATAAATATCAGTATTATTTTATTTTTACCTAGAGATATTAATATCTTGGAGCATGTCATGAAGCATATCGGCCGTGCTAACATGAAATATATTACTAACAACAGATATACATCCATACGAGACGTGTAAATTTGAGCCAGAATTAACCGCCTAAATAATTCAAATAAATTATTATCCAAAAAAATATTAATGAAAATATTAATGAAACAAACCTTGATCAATACAGGGAGAATATCCTTTGCGAACTGGCAAAAGAGACCAGGATGCTCAGTTAAAAATTTCTCCTTTGCTAATATTGATTCCGTAGAAGATAAATCTTTTGATTTTGGAGGTATTAATTGGTTAACTAGCTTCAAAGCTTCATGTATCTGAAATAATACAAATAAAATCAATTTATTATAATAAATCAATTCATTAAAATTAACTATAAAGCCTTTTAAAAGTTCAATTGTACCTGCGAGTATTGACCGCCATAAGAGAGATCATCGACAAAAATATTCTTTAATGAGTTTCCTATATTCAGCTCCAAAAGGGCTTTCACTGCCACTAGGGACTCACTTGCCAGCTTCGTCAGAATACCGATTATACTCTACAGAATAAATAAAAAATAATTTAATATTAACTTTTTTCATCTTTGACTAATTTTATTTATTAATTTATTTGTTTTATTATACCATGTAAGTAAGCTTGGTGAGTAGATTCCGACCATCCGTACCAATCAATAAAATGATTTTATGAAGAATGCCAGGGTGGCAGAGTTTATCTAGAAGCGCAGGCGAGCTGCTAAACGAATGCACTATCCTTATCAAACAAATCGCCACCGACTCCACCAACTATAATTACCACAAATCCGTACATTATTAAATATCAAAGCAAATAAAAATATTTTGGATTTCTAGAAGGGTAAATATGTAAATGGCCTTAATAATAATAATAATAATAATAATACCTTAGCATCTCCATATTGGAGCATATTGCAAAGCTGAGGAAGAGAGTCCATAATCATAGGAGCGCAACCATGTGGGAACCGTCTACACATGTTCTCCACCGCGGAGATTGCAGTTCTCTAAAATCACATTTAAATAATAAAAAATAAACAAAATATTAATTTCATAAATAAATGTAAAGTAAATTATTATATTTTTATTATATTTATTTTATGTTTACCTGGATACTCTCCGAGAAGAAATCTATGTACCCCAAAATCGCTGCGATGGAGCCTGCTTCTATACAAGGAACAGGTTGCTTCTTCGAGATCTTCTCCAAAGCTTGCAAACACTAATCCAAAATAAATTAGAGGGGCGCATATGATATTTCAAACTTTAAAAGGGGTAAATTGAAAAAGTACCTGTTCGGCAACATCCATGTATTCAATTGTAATCAGTCTCGCACACAACACAGGCAGAGCACCGTGTCTCACAACAGACTCCGCTGACCTCGGCATCGCATCACACATGTACGTAATCGCCCTCACAGCAAGCAGCGTCTCGTCAGGTCTTGCCTCCAAACCAGCAATTCTCACCAAGGGCGGAACCGTCTTTTCCACGGGGAAATACCCTACAGAGTCCTCGTTACAGAAGGACAAGGCTTCGCAGAGCTGTGAGAGGGCTGGCACCACCTCATCGGGGTCGGATTTTTCTAGAGATTTTATAATTCTTTGAAACTTTTTGTGCTTTGAGTCGACGTCACTGCTTTCATTGGGGTGGGAAAGGGGGGTCGAGTCCGAGCCCGAGTCCGACTCGGAATCGGAATCTTCTGAGATGTTGGGGACCGGGTCCATGGTGGTGGTTGATGATGATGTGGCGATGTCGGTTTGAATGTTTTGGAGTTGTTCGCTGCTGAAATGAAAGTTCAAAATCAGAAAATTGAGACTACTGGTACTTATGAATTAAGATATGAGATGATAATCACAGTAACATAAATTGGGGAAAAATTGATGGAGTAAAGAGTGGGAATTTTATTATGCACAATTTCAATTTATGTTGGAAATATGTAATGCATTTGCAGTGGGCAGAAAAAATAACAATTAGCTGACAGAGCTTCATAAAACAAAAACAAAATATAAAATACCAGTCCAAACGAATCAAACATTTTTTATAATTGATGAACAAAAGTCAAATTAAATGATTTTTAGGTATAGATCATGTTTTCGCAAGCTTTTTGTCTTAAGGCATGCTTGCAGTGAGAAAGAAATTAAACCGGGTATGTAAGATAAATCAAACTAATTTCAATAAGAACACCTGAAAGAATAGTTTTATTCTATAAAAACATAAATTAATCGTCAAAGAAGGGGAAAAACGAAAATAATTCAATTAATCGGAAAAAAAAAAGCCATTAGCGACGACGCAAATCAAAATAATCACCTTAAACAAAAAAAAACACGCGTCCTGGTGCAGGATCACAATAACAATCACCAAATGCACAAAAACAGGAAAAAAAATGAAAATCAAATGAATGAGCTCATAAAATATACAAAATAATAGAAAAGATGGGAACCGAGATAGGTACTGACATCGACGTACGGAACTCGGACGCGCTACAAGCGCGCTTATCAACCGGAAGATCGCCGGTGATATCAGGTCTTTTTCGGCTACGGTCCTGGTCCATTAATTACTGCTTTATGAGTGTGTGCAGGAAGTATAGAAGGAAGAAATGACGAGGGGTTGAAACAATCTATTTTTCTTGTGCCTGATTTTGGAAAGAAAGTGAAAAAGAAAATAGAAAATTTGCAAAACGAATTTTTTCTATTATTATTACTGCTATTTTTCGTTATACACCCTGTATTTTGTAATTTTAAAAGGAAAGGACAGAGTGGCACTATTATATTTGTTACAATAAACCTTATACTTGGATTAACTGAAAAAGAAAAATTGAGAATAAACGAAAAAAGCTTTTTGTCCTGATTTTGGAAAGAAAATGAAAAAGATAAAATAAAAAATGATGATGATATTTTAAAAGTGGCATTTGATGACATGATATTTTAAGAGTAGCATTTGAGGATTGAAGATAAATTAAAATATGAATTATTTTATCTCTAATATTTAATGTGTATTTTTGAAAATTGTATTATAAACATGATTGAATTTTATTTTCAAATATTTAATTTCATAACGTTATAAATATAAATAATTTTTTATACAATTTATTACAAATATATAATTATGAAAATAAAATTTATGTGTTTCTTAACATATAATAAACAAGTAAATAGGAAAAAAAATAAAAACTTATGAAAACAAATTATAATACAATTTTTAAAGATATGCATTAAATATTAGGGACAAAATAAATCATATTTCAATTTTTCTCAAAAACTGCTTTCGCCCAAAATATCACTCATAAAATATCACCATCCAATAAAAAATTGGCAAAACGACCTATTTCTATTATTACTGTTGTTTTCGTTAGATACCATGTATTTTGCAATTTGGAAAGGAAAGGACATAGTGGTGTTGTTATTACAATAAACTGACTTGGATTAGCCGAAGTTTTTTTTTAGAATAAATATAAAAGTATATGTCTTTCATTCATTATATTAATAAGATTTTAATTCATAATTTTTCATAATATAAAATATTTTATGTCAAATACTCAACTAACTGACCTATAAATTTATTGACGGTTCAATTAAAATTAACGTGAAAATTAAAGCAAATAATTATCATAGCCTCGTTTACTTTACTGTTATTACTTATTAGTCACTTGTAACTTATTCCATTTTAGCGGAACATTTGTTATTTTGGGGCGTGAAAGTTGCATGTATAGACATTTATCTTTTTATAAATTGAAACAAATGATTATGGTGTAAAGTTGTACATTTAGGCATATATTTTTTCATAAATTACTAAGAAATTATTTTTTAGACAAGCGTGAAAGTTGCGAAGTTTACAGGATTTATAAATTTTGTATTTATATGGATACATCTGGAAAAAGCTTGTTTTCTTTTGGAGAGGGTAAGCTTTTGCTATTCACCGCCCTATGGAAATTTGCAAACTGGCCCTTCCGTAATTCACTGCAGAACCTTCTTCGTTATCAATTGAATGATTATGTTAAAGAAAAGCAAATCTATTTATCAATTAATGACCTCCTTAAAACTTTTTATAAGCAAACTTGGATAATAAGCAATCGGATCAGATCGGGTCAAATCGGATCGAATAAAACTAAACCGTTCTAAATTAAACTGTACCGAACCGTTTTAATTTTTGAACTGATTAAAAACCGAACAGAATAAACCAAACAGTTATTCGGTTTGTTAAGTTTATTCAGTTTAATCAAATATTAAAATTTTAAAATAAAAATAAATTTATAAGAAAATTTATATGTTATTGATCAAAAATATATAAATACATATTATACAATATAATTATATTATTTTATAAATTATTATATCATTTTGTTTACATGCTAACATTAACATATTAAAAATATACGAAAAATGGTATGTTATTCGGTCGGTTCGGTTTAATCGAACCGAATAAACCGAACAATATCATTTTTTAACCGAATCTAACCGATTAAACCGAATTCGACCGGTCCGGTTATGTATCCGAATAAACCAAATCATTTGAACACACGTATTCACATTTTTCTTTTGGATCTAATTTTATGCAATTTTCTTATGTCACATCATCATATTCATTTTAACCATTGATATTGGACCTAAATTATGATATGTGACAAAATTTAAACTACTGTCTGATCGTTGATTTTTTGTAGTCGTGATTTCTTTGTAAAAATTCATGTGCCAATTTTTTTACATTATAGTTTAAGCATTAACGCGAACTATTATTATTCGCTAGGTTAACGTCAGACTAACTTTATTCAATTGTTTATCGTTTTACATTAGATCACGTGATAAAATTGAATACAACGAATTATGTAAACTTTATATATATATATATATACTAATAAGTTAATACATAATATAATAAAACATACATCATTTATTAATATTATTTTTTAAATTTTAATTTTAAAATGTCATCAAATATATTGTTTGAATTTTCTCTCAATATTGACTTCCGTGCTTTTTTTCATAATTTTATTTTAATATGTAAAAATAAATGTAAGAAAATACCCTACAAAAAAATATATATTTACATAATAAAATTTTAAGTACTATTATTTTAGTATTCAAAAAAATATAATGCTAAGTAGGTCATATTTGTGTTTTCGCTCAAATAAATTTAGTATTCAAAAAAATATATATTATCTCTCAAAACATAAAGTGCTTCTGAAATTTATAAACATCTATCGAATAATATTATTATTTAAAAAAAATGTAAGTAGATCATGTGATATCATTTTTATATTTTTGCTTAATTAAATTTTAATATTATTTTTTCAATGACTTTCACTATTAAATACGATATATTTATGATGAGATTTGTATCGACCCCGAGCTCTGCGCAGCGACTCGGTCTGATCCCGATTACAAGGGTCTCGTTGACATTTCCTAAGGTACGAATTTATGCAATAAACTTAAACGTGTCATACCTCGTGAAATCGATCATGAACGAAGGGTTGACACGCTTTGATTATTGCTCCTGTTTCGTTCTTTGGTAACACAAGCCGTCCTACGCCCGCACGATTCGACACCGTCGGTGAAGGTTTGCCTTGTTGTATACAGTCGGAACGCTTCCGATTAATCTCCGATCTTGTTTTTCCTCTCGTTAGATCACAACGAAGAATCTCAGCTGAGATTTCTCTACTCGTATCCACCTCGAGTTCTCGTCTTTCGGTTACGCACGAATATGCCTAGTAAATCCTTGCGTAAACTTACTTTGATTCAACCAATCGAGAAAAAAGATTTCTCCTTTTCTCTTGTCTCTAATGGAACCAAATCTCTAGATCCAGATATGTTTGAATGATTGAGAAGAAGGATCCAATCCTTAATCAATTTTCATTTATATATATATATATATATATGATTAATGAGTATCATACATGAAACTGAAAAGACAGAATTCGGAATACACTTTGTTGTAACGTAAGCTTAGCTCCGTAACAAAGGAAGTAACACTGTTACAGTAATTTTAATCATTTCGTATATTTCTTGTTAGAATGGAGCAGCCGCTCCGTTGCGACGGAACCACCACTCCGTTGTGACGAACATACTTGTTCCGTTTTAAAGAAATACTCACTAATTGTTTATTGTGCACAATCTCATTGTACACTCAATTATTTTGACAAACGCGTACATTCATATATCTTTATTTGTACATTCTTCTAGTTGATCAAAAAATGTAATTCCTTCAATTTACAATTTTAATTTTTTTCGAATAAATAAAAAAAAATTTGTACTATACAATTAATGATGTGTTTCGTGACAATATATGCTATATGGTTCATTATTTTTATATTTTGTATTGAATTAAATATTGCGAACATCAAAGATATAATGTTTGTTCTTTTGTTTTTCGTAACAGTGTATTATACGTCAGATATTATTATACAATGATATTAATATATGTATTATTATTTGATAAATAAATAAGTCATGTTTATCATAATGTTAATAGTTGTAAAACATGTACATAACCATACATAAGTGAGTTCAAACAATTTTATTGTGAAATGATAGCATCCTTATTATTATAAAAAAAATAATTTGTATTACGATGAAAAACATAATTAACTCGTTCGTTGCGTTACATGATTATTATCCTAGCATGTATAAGTATTTGAATAAAGATTCTACCTATGCATATAATCCACCTTTTTCCCATTAGTCATTTTCTTATAACCATACATAAGCGACTTCAAACAATATACAGTTCAGAGTGTCGTGATCACGCTATATTATATTATAGGGAAATTTTCAAAAAAACTCTTAATTTTTTTGGATATTGCAAAAAATCCGTTATCTTTTTATAATTTCCAAAAAAACCCCTCAAACCAAACTTTTATTTTCAGTTACTCCCCTTATGAGGGTTAAATTTAACTTTGAATGTGGTTAAAATAATTTTGGACGAAAATATTTTTCTATTTTCATATTTGATTTGTTAACAAAAACTATTTTTCGTTATTTTTTTATTGATTAAAAAAAATCATGAATATTTTGTAACACATAATAATTTCAAAAAATAATTATTATATGTTATAGTTATATGATTTTAATATTCATTTATTATTTTTTCATGAAAAACTAACAGAAAATAATAATAAAATAAACAACAATAATAAGAAAACACAGCTTGAAAATATTTAAAAAAATAAAAGATCATGAAACTATAAAAATAAATATAAATATAATGAAAATAAAAACTAACTGTTACATGATATTTTCTACCAATATAATTTGAAGGTGTTCTTTTATTATTATTTGTTGTTAGTTTTTCTTGAAAAAATAATAAATTAATATTAAAATCACATAACTATAATAGATAATAATTTCCTTTTTGAAATTATTATAAGTTAAAATATATTTATATATTTTTTCAAAATTAATAAAATATAACGAAAATATATATATTGTAATTATAAAATATGAAAAGAGAAGGATATTTGAGTTCAAAAAATATTTAACACTATCCAAAGTTAGATTTAATACGAGTATTTGAAAACAAAAAATTTGTTTGAGGAGATTTTTTGGAGTTTTCAAAAAGATAGGGAGTTTTTTACAATATCCAAAAAATTAGGGGTTTTTTTGAAAATTTTCCTATATTATATATTTCGGAAATTTTCAAATAACTCCCTATTTTCTTTTGAATTTGTAAATAACTTATTTTTTGATATTTCAAAAAAATCTCTTCCAAACTTCTTATTTGTATTTATTTCTTGAGATGGAATTTGGATTATAAAACCCTCCACTATCAAAATTCTTTGTTTGGCATGTCATCAAAATGGAATTAGAAGATTCAAGAATTTCCTATTTGCCTCCTTTACCCTCAAATTGCAATTCCAAAAAAAGTTAGAATTACAAGATGAGGGAAAAGATTAAGATTAACTTGCTCTTTTTTTTAAATATTTAATAATTATATCATAATTTTACCATGATAATAATTATATTATATTTATAATTATTATTATTATCAGATAATAATAATATTGTAATAATATTATTATAATTAAAAAATTATTATATTTATAATTATTATATTCATATAATTAATATGATATTATATATAGTATTTATATAATCATATTATATAATTATTATAATTAATATGGTATTATATATAATATAATAATAATATATAGTATTTATATAATCATATTATATAATTATAATTATATTGTAATATTAAAAATCATAATCATAATAATATTTTAAAAATTAACTCACTATATTAAAATTGTTATACTCATATAATTAATTAATATTGTATATTATTATTATTATTATTATCATTATTATTATTATTATTATTATTATTATTATTATTATTATTATTATTATTATTATTATATTATTATTATTATAGAGTAATTATACTATAATTATTATTATATAGTAATTACATCATAATTACATTAAAACTATAGTTATTATATTCATAAAATTAATATAATATTATATGATTATATTGTAATAATATTATATGTACTTTAAATTATTGTAATATTATATTTTATACATATAATATGGTAATATTTTTATAATAATATATATAACATTATATTAATTATATATAATATAATAACTATATCTAATATTTATTATATATTATTATAATAGTATATAATATTATATTAATTATATGGAAATAATAATAATAATATAATAATAGTGTAATAGTATAACAATATTATTATTATATTTATTAAAATAATATATCACATGTTGTAATATTATATAATTATAGTAATATAATTATTATATATTATTACAAATAATATATAATATTATATTAATTATATTAATATAATATATAATAATTATTAAACTCATATAATATAATTAAGTAATATTGTATTATATATTTAATGAACATTTTGTCTACATTTTCAATAACAAAATTCCAAAAAAATTTAAACAACCAAACAAAGAATTATATTTTCCAGCATCTTATAATTCGGACATCCAAACAAACTGTGGAATTACTAATTCCAGAACTTTTTACTCCTCCACCTTATAATCCAATTCCACTCAACTAATTCCGCTTGCCAAACGGCCCCTTATAGGAATTAAACTTAATATTTCCCGCTATTTAATTAATTTAAAAAAATTCATAAATATTTTTATGGAAAAGGTCTTATATGTAAATTTATTGAAAAAGTCATATACATTCGTATATTTATTGAAAAGGTCATGTACATAATTTGTCATATACTAAAATTACGGTTCGTAAATTTCATGGTTTCTTTTTTCATCGCCATGTGTACCTGAGTACCTCCCACGACTCATAAGGCCCATATCGTAAGTTCGTAACACATTCGGTCCAAAAAGGGAAATTTACGAACCGGTCCTCTTCCATAAATTCATCGCAAGACCTACCAAAGACCACAGGTTTCGTGTAATTTTCATGCTAAAATTAATTAATACGACGAACCCGTAATTTAATGAAGTTGGTCAAAATATTCAATTGTTTGGAATATAACGTTTACAAATTGAATAAAATCACATTGTTTTAATGAACTCGGTCAAAATATTATTGTCAATTTAAATAATAATTAACTAGGATAATGTTCGCGCTATGCTTACGTTTTCTATTTTAATACGAAAAACTATTTTTTATGATGATAATGATATCAAATTTATGTATGTAATCATGCATATATGTTCTTATTATTTCATGTCGTAGTACAATTATTTTTATCAAATATAAATTTATATATCAGCGTGACTGCATAATAATATTTGGAACGTAACACAAGTTTAAGGGAAAATAACGACACAAATTATATCATCGTTGTTTGCAATGATTCATTCGATATTTAATATAAGCAAGACGAACCATACAACTAGTTTTATATCGAGGCGAAAGGCAATGAAAATTAAAATTAAAATCAATATAACATTTAACAATGAAGACTCTTAAAAACAACGAAGACAACTAAAAAAATAATATCAAAAATTTAACTAAGCAAAAATCATCTAACCTCGTATATTATTTCTAAATTTATCATTTCCAAAATAACAATAGTATTTCATATGTCTTTATAAGTTTAAAAAGTAATTTATATTTTAATACATAAAATATTCTTGGTCATTTTCGTTAAATTTTGAAAAAAATACTATTAAAGTTGTTTAACATAATATTGTATTTTCGTACATAATAACATAACAAATTCCAATTACACAAAAAATACTATATAAGAGCCGTATATGAGTCAAAATAAAAATAAAATTTAAACGAATATAATTGACTCAAATTTTAAATTAAAGTTCTACAAATACTATTATTGTAACCAACCGATGGTGATACACACCCCGCACTTATATCACGCACACAACCCGCACTCTCATTTATTTTCCTATTTAACATTCACAAGTTTTAAATAATTTCGATTTATAGAGTTTGGGGTTGCTTGGTGGATAATATTAGCGGGGTGCTAAACATTATTGGTAATCAACACCAAAGTATTAACATAACATTGCTGATACACACATCTGATATTTTCTAAATATGATTACAATAAAAATACTTCAAAATTTTGAAAGATATTTTAATAATTTTATCGATAGATAAAAAGATAAAAGACATTCAAATTAGGTGTTAAAAAAATACTCTTTTGCTAAGATATCTCGGAGTATATATATATTTTTTTATTAAATTCATTTTTTTTGTACTCCATCTATTTATGTCAATAAAGATCGAATTTCATGACGTACGATTTAATTTTTATTGTGATATGCACTCAAAAATATTTTAGATGTTTGATGACTATTCAACAATTTGAATATTTTAGATGTTTGATGACTTAATTATTTGTAATATTTGAATTTTGAATATATCAGAACGTTGTTTATTTTGTGTATTTAAAATTATTGGTGATTTTATGTATTCATACAATAATTTTTGAGATTTTTTTAGATGCTCTTCGGATAACAGATAATACCCGCGGATGCACGCGAATTCAAATTCCGATATGATATTTATAATTTACCACATGTAGTTTTGGTTCGGATTCGGATAATATTTTCGAATTCGGGTACGAAAAGACTTACCTGAACCGACCAGCCCCGTTGACACATCCTATCAATAAACACTTCCGGAATGTCGCAGTTTCTACAAAACCGAGAACTGAATTCTCGTTTGAAAAATCGAGAATTGGAAGTACGGTTTTGCAATAAGAACCTTGTTCTCGCGCGATTGCTTGAGCTATTTCCCGCTCCTTATATTATCAAGTAGCAACTCCCGCCGGCGCGCCACCACTCCAGGCTCCAGTCCGCCTCTCAACTCTCAACAAAAACACACACCGACAGAAGAGGTGGTGGAGGAGAAGGGGAAATTCGAAGAAAATCAAAAGCAAAACTATGTTTGCGGAGCAGAGGACAAGACGAATCGTAGCACAATCGCTGGATACGAGCGAGCTGCCTCGGATCTGGTCTGGCTATTTCCCGGAGACAGTGCCGGATCGGGCAGATCCAAAGCTCCATCTCATCGGCCAGCTCAGAAACTTCTTCGCGTCTCCTGATGCTCTTCCATTTCTCTCTCAGGCTCGTAATGTTAACCAACTCTTTGCTTTTGTATTGAACACCGTTGCTAAATTCTCCTTTTGTTCTTAATTTCTCCATAGATTGAAGATGAAAATGGAACCTTTTCCCTTCCAATTGATTTCCAAACATTAAAGAATAATTGTGAAGTTCGAGAGTTTTATCAAGCTCTACTGGATTCGCCCAAAGAGGCTTTGCTTTGCATGGGAGCTGCATCACATTTGGTCCATCTTTTGCTTAATTTCGTTTATTTATTTTATTATAATAAAAATATCTATTTTTTTTCTTATTAGTTTATATTTGTCAATATAACGAACAGGCTCTTTGCTCGGAGGGAAAGAGATTCCAGCTGGAGGATATAGAAAGGATCAATATTAGGCTTCATAATCATCCCGATTCATTAATTGCTTTGAAAAACTTAAAAGCCGCATATATAAGTAACACTCGACTCTTCCACTTATGAAATTAAAATTAAAATACAACAATAATTTTAATTTTAAATTAATCGTGTAACAGAGAAGCTCGTGTCGGTAAGGGGTTCGGTGGTGAAAGTGAGCACAGCAAAGCCTCTAGTCCAGGAACTAGATTTCTCGTGTGCGAAATGCGGGACTTCAAATCTGAGAGTATTTAATGACGGCAAATTTTCGCCTCCTACTAATTGCTGTATTCAAGGATGCAAAAGCAGGACTTTCACTCCTATCAGATCCAAGGCCAAACTCATTGATTTTCAGAAAATAAGGCAAGTCGTGCATACCCCTGAAAAATATAAAAAATTTCACGTACGCCCTCCTTTTGAAATTTCTTATTTTTGTAGGGGTATTCGTGATATTTCTTATGTTTTGTGGGATTAGTGATTATATAGATGTGAATTTTACTATTTTAGGGTACAAGAAATGTTGAAATCAGAGAGTCACGAAGAAGGGCGGGTCCCGAGAACAGTGGAGTGTGAATTGAGCGAAGATTTAGTAGATTCGTGTATACCTGGCGATATCGTAACCGTTACTGGTATCGTCAAAGTACTCAATAATTACATGGATGTTGGTGGAGGTATTTCAAATTTCAAATTTTCATTTTTCTTCTCCTTTCTTAAGGAGGCGCAATTTTCATATGTGCCCTTGTAAATTCTCAAAATATCATGTATACCCCTACACAATATGAACTATCATGTATACAGTATACCCTGTATTGGTGATTTTTTTCATATTTTGGAGGGATATTCATGATATTTTACATTTTGGAGGCATATATGTGAAATTTCATGGTTTTGCAGGGGACATGAAAATTGGTCAATTCATTAACACCATTATTGTTATTAATAAAATAATGTTGTTATTTACTTTCAGGGAAGTCTAGAAACAAGAATCAAGGGTTGTATTACCTGTACCTCGAAGCTGTATCGGTGAGAAATTCCAAATCTCAAGCTTCTTCTGAGAGTTCCGAATCAAAAATTTGTGATTTCAATTCATTTTCGGAAAGAGATTTGGAGTTCATAGTTAAGTTCTCAGAAGAACACGGCTCTGACGTGTTTCGTCAAGTCCTTCATTCTTTTTGCCCCTCCATTTATGGCCACGAGCTCGTTAAAGGTACTCCAGTCCAAATATCAATCTCAAACCCATTTTTATAATTTATATTACTATTTTCGTAATTTTGCAGCCGGAATAACACTCGCGTTATTTGGCGGTGTTCAGAAATATTCTTCGGATCAAAACAAGGTTCCGGTTAGAGGAGACATTCACGTAATTGTCGTCGGTAATTTTATTTTTTACTTCCATTTTACTCGTTAGTTAGTTTGTACGTACATGACATCATCATGACATCAGCATTAATTTAATCATGAAAGGGGACCCTGGACTTGGAAAAAGTCAACTCCTCCAAGCCGCATCGGTAGTATCTCCGAGAGGAATATACGTGTGCGGAAACGCAACAACAAATGCTGGCCTCACCGTTGCAGTCGTCAAAGATTCCATGACCAGCGATTATGCTTTCGAAGCCGGTAAATTTTTATTTAATAACTTTTTTAAATCCTGTTTAATAATTATTCGAAATTAATAAAATAATTTTGAAAATCAGGAGCCATGGTTTTGGCTGATCGCGGTTTATGCTGTATTGATGAATTTGATAAAATGTCCGCCGAACACCAGGTCCACCCATTTTTGTAATTTATAAAAAAATTGAATTATTAATTAATTATTTAAAGTTTATTCATGATTAGGCTTTATTGGAGGCAATGGAGCAGCAATGTGTCTCGGTAGCAAAGGCAGGACTAGTGGCTAGTTTATCAGCTCGAGCTTCGGTTTTGGCCGCAGCCAATCCTGTTGGCGGTCACTATAAGTACGTATACAATTACATTTAGGGTTTAGGGTTTATTATGGTTTGTTAAATTGGTTATACTATTTTTGCAGTCGAGCCAAAACGGTGAATGAGAATTTAAAAATGAGCGCGCCTCTTCTCTCTCGATTTGATTTGGTTTTCATATTATTGGACCGGCCTGACGAGCTTCTCGACAAGCGAGTTTCTGACCATATCATGGCTGTAATATATATACTCTTTTAGAATTAAAATAATGGTTATAAATTATTTTATTTTTGAATTTTGTGATTATATTATTTATGGAATAGCTACATACAAGTGATGCTGGACGCCTGGTTCGAAGCAAGAAACAAAGGACAGGTGGTTTAATTATTATTTGTAGTTATATATTTTATTTTATTGATTTTGAAAGTAATACAGAGCAAAATGGTAATAATGAGAACGCTGAGCTGGCACTTGGTGGTGGTTCCTTAGCTTCACGGATGCGATTAGATCCAGAAAAAGACAAAGATTTTGTCCCTTTACCTGGTCCTCTTCTTCGCAAATACATTACTTATGCAAGAAATTTCGTTTTCCCAAAGTATAATATCAAATTATTTCAAACACTAAATGCAAATGGAATCTTTTTGAGGGTTATAAATTATAAATGTGATTTTTCTATTTTATGTTAAGACTGTCGAAGCCTGCAGCGGAGATTCTACGAAGTTTCTACATGCGGTTGAGAGATCGTTCCACATCATCAGATGGTACACCAATCACAGCGCGCCAGCTGGAGAGTTTAGTCAGACTGGCCGAAGCTCGTGCTAGAGTCGATCTGCGAGAGGAAGTTACTGTCGAAGATGCCAAGGTTTTAACGCTCAAAACTCTCTCATTATAACAATAATGTTTTTTGTAAAGGGTAAATATCACATTTTGGGATTTTGGAAGGGTAAATATGTAAATCCATCTAATGATTAAAACTTAAAAGAAGGGTTATATATATAAGTTTGATGTTTTTTTTTGAAGGATGTAGTGGAAATAATGAAGGAATCTTTGTACGATAAATATGTGGATGAAGATGGCGTTGTGGACTTCACTAGGAGCGGAGGAATGAGCAAACAGAAAGAGGCTAAACGCTTTTTGAGCGAACTTAATAAACAATCTGAATTGCAGCAGAAGGATTGCTTCTCCATTTCAGTTCGAAATTCTCTCTCCAGTTCATTTCTTAATTTGACTCGGTGGATATGGATTTTAACAGTTTGAACTAATATTGACAGGAGATTTTTAGCTTGGCAGATAAAATTAGATTAAGTGTTCCAGACGTGGATGATATGGTGGAGAACTTGAACAGCGTTGGTTATTTAATTAAAAAAGGCTCGAATACATATCAGGTACTCTTAGCTTATATATATGATATTATGTTCGTAGAAAACTTTAGGTTTTGTTCAATTTATAAGTTAAAATTGTTTATATTATATTATATTATATTATATTATAGGTGGTTTCTTCATCGTACTCCCGATCCAAATCTCAGTCTAATAATAGGCCGCGATGATAGTTTTGTTGATTATATTTTGCTTTCGAGAAGATCAACGGTAAACGAATTATTATACCTCTTCTTGTAAATATTAATAACCTGGCCTACATATGAAATTACTTAATAACCCACTAATCCCATGTTAAGGGATTTAAGGGTGTATTTGGTAAATTTGCTCTCAGAAATTTCCTTGAACAATAGTGAAAATGGAGTCATGCATATCATACATTAGGGTCACACCAACAGTGTGCCAAAAAAAAAATTGAAAATTTCTACACCTTATAAAAGGAAAATAGTGAAAATGTGATAGAAAGAGAACAAACATTATTATTATTATATCTATGAGAAGCGCTATTTCTAGAGCGGATATTTCTGAATCTAGAGCAATTATATCAAAATCCCCAAAATACCCTTCTCTAATCAATCTTGATTAATTGTTATAATTAAAAACTAACATCAATGTAAATAATTAAAAATTTGTTTTCTTCCATCATGTTCTTTATATTTGAAATAATATCAATAAATAACACCCCTTCATAAATAATTCAAAACAATAATAATATTGAAATCAATAAAAATATTTATTTATACAAAATAACAACTTTCTCAAACCCAAATATACTAAAACTAATTAAACTCGATATAAAAAAATGTGCAGTGATCTTTGATCCGTAAATAATCTTATTCATTTCTTTGATGTCTAATAATAAAAATTTGCATTATAAAAGATAATTTGTTATAATGAAACAAATACAATAAAATTTATAATTATTTACTTCAAATCATACAAAAACAATCTTATGATTAGAAAAGGGTATTTTGGGAATTTTGATATAGTTGTTCTAGATTCAGAAATATCGGCTCTAGAAATAGCGCTTCCCTATATCTATTTACTATTATTATTATTATATAAGGCTATACGTGTTGCTTGGGCCAGAAATCAAGGAATGCAAGAAATAAGAAATTCTACTAATCGATGGATTTTAGTCGTATTGAAGTAATATGATATTAGATGATAACTGATTTCACTTTTCACCTCACAATTGCCTCACAATTCGAACAAACAAAATATTTTTTCAACCATCAATTGCATAAACTGCCACGAAGCACAACAAAAATACTATTTCATAAATTAACTCCACTAAAGATTGGAATTTTGAGAAAACATGAAAATACGAAGATCATACTACATGTTGAAAAAGTCCCCATTACTCACTCGCAAATTGAGAATCAAAACATCGTTTCCAAAGTTAGAATGTTTTGAAATCATCAAAGAATGATTTTTGAATGCGGGTCAGTATAAGCAGGTAATTGAATTTATATGATTAAATTTTGTAATAGTTGGTACTTCTTTTATAATGTACTAAGAAAAATAAAAAATACATAAAAACTATAATATCAAGTTCACACAAAATGGAAAAACTTATATTTATTGTCTTTATTCGTCCTCACTCTTTCTTCTTTCTTCATATACTTTCCTTATCCGAGACTATTGTTTTTCATTATCATATTCATGACCTAAATTTCTTCTATCTACGCAACATATACACAAAATATTGGACCCGTTATATTTTCGGACCCCAAATCCGGGCTTCGTTGGCAAGTGTTTGGAGCCTAGCATAGAAGGGAAATTACCCCACCTTCAAGAACTACCAACGCACTAAATATCAGAACTTAGTCCAGTCAGAATGAATCCACTCATGAGAATTACCGCACTCATGTACCATACATGATGCAGTAGATATGCAGGATTCCGTGACCTAATATCTCGTTTTGATATAGTTTGTGTATGGAAGGAAGAGTTCGAATCATATCTCACCAATTTGTGAATATGGATTTAACAGTTTGACTTTGAACTAATATTGGCAGATGAGATGTTTATCTTGGCAGACCAGATTAGCTTAAGAGTTCCAGACGGGGACTTGAACAGTGTTGGTTATGTAATTAAAAAAAGAATGTATAACCACATTTCTCAAATCTCTAATGAGAACAATAGTGTTCGACTCGACAATTATTTTATACTTATTCTCTGATTTTTATAAGCATAAATTAGGCACACCGGCCGAGCTATCCCCTTCCCCCTTCCCCCGTTGATTTTGATCTTTTATACCCTATTAAAATGAATGGTTTGGACCCTTTGATAGCCCCATTCCAAGAGGAAGAAATTTCACGTACCATATCCAATTTCAAAAAGCGAAAGGCTTCCGGCCCCGATGGCTTGCCGACGGAACTTTTTCTAAAATATTGGGATATCATAAAAGGGGACATAATTCGGTTGGTTCATGATTTTTATAATGGGTCTTTGGCTCTATATTTATTCAATAAGGCAACAATATCTCTTTTGCCGAAAAAAGACAAAACCGACATGATACAGGATTTTCGTCCGATTAGTATTATTAATGCCCGATTAAATTAATCACCAAAATGCTTGTCAATAGACTACAACCATTCATGCCATCATTAATAAGCAAGTATCAAACCGCTTTCGTTAAGGAGCGATCTATTATGGATACGTTCATAGCTACTAGAGAAATCCTTAATTTCTATCACAAAAAAAAAATTCCCGTGGTGATGATAAAAGTGGATTTTTCCAAGGCCTTCGATAGTGTGTCGTGGCCTTTTCTAATGAACCTCATGGAAGCTCGAGGTTTTCCCCAAACTTGGATTCAATGGATACGTAATCTCCTAACCTCTTCAAGCTCCTCCGTTAGGGTAAATGAGGCTATCGGAGACTCTTTTTTTCATCAAAAAAAAGGTCTTCGGCAAGGTGATCCGTTGTCGCCTCTGCTTTTCAACATCGTGGTAGATGTCCTCCAAACAATCCTGAAAAATGTATCCATTCTATTAAAAGGTTCGTGCCGAGAGCTTTACAATATGCCGATGATACGATAATATTTGTACAAGCTTATCCGGAGAATCTAAAATTAGTCTCCAAAGCTTTGGAGTACTTTTCGGCCATTACGGGATTGGGCATAAATAGGCTTAAAAGCTCATTCGTACCCATTGCGATTCCGACCGAGTTTCATGACCTTATAGGTAACATCTTGCAATGTTCGAAAAAAAGTTTACCAATCAAATATCTTGGTCTTCCTCTATCGGTTAGGAAACCAAGAAAATTACACTTCCTTCCTTTACTTCATAGGATGAATTCGAGGTTGGCCGCATGGAAAGGAAAGCTACTTTCTTCGGGTGGTAGACTAATTCTAGTGCAATCGGTACTTGCGGCTACCCCTACTTATTTCATGCAAGCGTTCGAGTTACCCGCTTGGCTTATTAAGGAAATGGAGAAAATAATGAGGTCATTTCTTTGGAGAGGTGACAAAATTTGTAAGGGAGGTCATTGCCTTATGGCTTGGGATAAGGTGTGTTTACCGAAATCTAATGGTGGATTATGGATTCATCATATAAAAACATAAAATGACGTTTTGTTGTTAAAGACACTAACCAAAATTGTGTTTCAACCAACCTCTCTTTGGACCGACGTCCTCCAAGAAATTTACGGTCCAAACATATTTTTAAATCTCAACACCATTACAAATCGTCATACTTCCTTTTTTATTAAAGACCTCCGAAGACTATCACATTTTGCCAACTTATCAATCCAACCAAACCCGAACAATTCACGACCAATTTGGTTTTAGACACCGGATGGGACTTTCACAACCAAATCGGCTTATGATTTTTTGAGAAACCCGGGAATAATCAAGGCTTGGAATGTTCTCTTGTGGAGAATCAAAGCGCCGACCAAAGTTCTTTTTTTCGGTTGGCTAGCATTGCATGATAGGCTATTAACGGCGGTCAATTTAGAAAAACGAGGATGGCCGAATAATGAGGGTTGCTCACTTTGCGCACAACACCGAGAAGACGTCGATCATCTATTACTCCTATGCCATGCAAGTTTGGAGCTCTATTGTTGGCCATCTGTCTCTTCCACCTCTTCAATTCGCTGACGATCTCCTACAATTTTGGTCAATTAATAAAAAGAAAGGGGACAAACCGCATAATTCAAGATGGGGTACGGTTTGGATAGCAACCATGTGGAACATATGGAAAGAGAGGAATCGGATAATTTTCTCTTTCAAAGCCGTTTCTACGAGTAATGATAGGGACCACGAATTGTCCACACCTGCCATGTGGCAGGTGGCAATTGGCTGCATTTTTGCACAACTTTTAATGCAGCCAATTGCCACCTGCCACGTGGCAGGTGTGGACAATTCGTGGTCCCTATCATTACTCACGTTTCTACCTCCCTCATTTCTACTATGATAGCCGAAGAGGTGGACAAATGGACACAAAATTGCTAAGAGCTTTTTTCTTTCCTATTTAAATATTTGATGTAAATATGTTGATTACTCTATTTATTTAATGCAAATTTGAGCTAGACTATTGGTCTACTCCATCAAAAAAATTAAAAAAAAGATAAAATACATATCAGGTACTCTCAGCTTTTATATATGATATTATGGTCTTAGAAAACTTTAGGTTTTATTCACTTTATAAGTTAAAATTGTTAATATTATATTATACTAGCTTTTTTCCGCGCAATTTGCGCAGGAGTCTTCGAGTTCATCATGTTTTAAATTTTCTAATCGTTTGATTTTACGTTTTTTTGTCTGATAATTCACGGTTATGTGTTTTGATATTTTTTATTCCCCTAACTTTTTGGATATTTTAAAAAGATTCTATCTTTTTGTAAACTCCAACAATCTACCAGATTTTAATTTGCAAATACTTTTATATTTTCATATGTAATAAGTAAAAAAAAATTGTTATTTTTGTTAATTTTATTAATTTAAAAAAATTCATAAGGATTTCTTAACCTGTAGTGATTTCAAGAAAATAAAATTGTTACATGTTGTGTTTATATACTTTAATATTCCATTTATTATTTATGAAAAACTAACATTAGATAGGTCCAAATCTCAGTCTAATAATATGCCGCGATGATACTTTTGTTGATTATATTTTGCTTTCGAGAAGATAACGGTAAACGAATTATTTTATTATAACTCTTCTTGTAAATATTAATAACCTGGCCTACATATGAAATTACTTAATAACCCACTAATCCCATGTTAAGGAATTTAAGGGTGTATTTGGTAAATTTGCTCTCAAAAATTTCGTCGAACACCTTACATTTGTAACTTCTGCAATTAGCTCCAAAACTAAAATTAAGATTAATGTTGACATTCAAGGTATGCAACATACAACACATAAGAAATCCAACGCTCATCCAAATCACATGATTTTTCTTCTCTTCACAAACTTGTATTTTTTAATTTTGGGGGTTTTGTACTTGAGGCATGTTTTTGGTCCGTCCTGATATTATATGATTTGAAAGGAAAAATATAATTGGCCCCACAAACTCATCCCAAGTTTAAATAATTAAATAATTAAATATGTTGATTAGTCCCTATAATTAATTCAATTAATTGTTAATTAACACGTTCAATTGACACGTCAATAAATTATATTAGTACATACTAATTGAAGTGTCAATTCAATTAAACAATTATTTAAATCGTTAATTGAATCAATTAACAATACTAATCAATCTATATTTAACCATCATTTGCCATCTCATGGGGGCTGAATATATAACCCCGATTTGGAACTATTTTTGTGAAATGGAGTCATGCAAAATACACCACAATCACACCAACAGTGTGCCAGAAAAAGTGAATTTCTACACCTTATAAATGTAAATTAGTGAAAATGCGATAAAAAGAGAACAAACATCATTATTTATATTTACTATTATTATAATATAAGGCTATGTGTGTTGTTAGGGACAGAAATGAAGGAATGAATTGATGGATCTCAGTTGTATTGAAATAATATGATATTAGATGATAACTGATCTCACTTTTCACCTCACAATTGCCAAACCAGTGCATGTCTGTCAAAACCAAGATCAAGCTTAAGTGTCTTTTTAATCCAGATTAAGTAATATGATATTAGATGAAACATTTCCATATAACAAACTTTGTATTTGGCGAAGGAATGAGCATGCTAACATGCTAACGTTGTCTCAACAATAGTGTTGTCATATCTACAATACAACTAAGATAATATTAGATAAGAATTAATTATATGTTTTTTTGCCAATATTAAAAAACTAGTCGTAAGTTTTTTTTCTAATATATTTTCAAAATGCTTTTAATATTGTTGTTTGTTTTATTATTATTTAATGTTAATTTTCATGAATAATTAATAATAATGAAATATTAAAATGATATAAATATACACATACATATTATTATTTCAAATTATTATATGTTAAAAATATTTATAATTTTTTCATAAGAAAATACCCAAAAACATTCAAAGTTAGTTTTAACCCCAGTATTTGAAAATAAATTTTTATTTAGAAGAAACTTTTTGGAGCTTAAGAAATGTATTTTTTTTTTAAATATCTACAAAGTTAGGATCTAAATCAAACAATTAGTAAGATCATGATATGCCATTTCGGTATAGGCCTTCATCAAAAAATTTACGTCCGAAATAATAACCCGAAAATATAAAGATATATTTACAGATAATTCGGAATTATTGATATTGCATAATAACACAACATAAATTAAATTAAATTATTGTATAATAACACAACATAAATTATTTTTTATTACAATTTACATCATTACAAAATTGCACGGCTCAGGCTCTTCATTTTACGAGAAGAGAGGTTGATTGTGGCCCGAGGCGCTGCCTCTTCTCTCTTCGCTCTTTTTTTTGAATAAAACCCTACAAGCAATTGTTTATCTTTAACGATATTTTTTCTACATATTGTAACTAAAAATAAAATAAAAATAAAATTATCATATCTTGATAATTATTTTATATCGTGCTAACAATGTCTTGACTAGAATAGCGTCATTTTCATTGATTTTTTTGCAATCTGTGGCGATGTTTTTGTTTTTCCTCGGAAAATTCATCTTTTTTGTTCTAACCAAATCGTCGACGTGGTTGCAATGAGAATGATGTTCCGCATTCTTATTTGAATTTTGCCGAACTTATTCCTAATGCTCCATCAAAATTGTAACAAGGTATGGTCTCGACTCTCTTCGCTTTTATATATGATAGATATTATGTTTGCTGAAAACTTTAGGTTTTATTTACTTTATAAGTTAAAAATTGTTTATATTATAGGTGGTTTCTTCATCGTACTCCCGATCCAAATCTCAGTCTAATAATAGGCCGCGATGATAGTTTTGTTGATTATATTTTGCTTTCGAGAAGATCAACGGTAAACGAATTATTATTACCTCTTCTTGTAAATATCAATAACCGGGCCGACATATGAATTTAAGGGTGTAGTTCGTAAATTTGCTTTCGAAAATTTCGTCGAACACCTTACATTTGTAACTTTTTCAATTAGCACCAACACTCAAATTAAGAACACAAACTTGTACCTGATTAATATTGACATTAAAGGTATTGGAAATACAACACATAAGAAATCCAACACACTCGAATTAACTTTGATTGTCCCTCGAAAACACATGATTTTCTTTTTTCTCTTCACAAGCCTGTATTTTTTAATTTTAGGGGGCTAACAAGTTTGGGGGTTTTTGGACTGAGGCCTAGAAGGTCTATGTTTTTGGTCCGTCCTGAACTTGTCCAATATTATATGATTTGAAACTACTTTTATGAAATAGAGTCATGCATATCATACACTAGGATCACACCTACAGTGTGCCCAAAATAAGTGAAAATTTCTACACTTTATAAATGAAAAATAGTGAAAATGTGATAAAAAGAGAACAAACAGCATTATTATTAAGAGAACAAATATCATTATCATCATTGTTAGGGCCAGAAATCAAGGAATGTAAGTAATAAGAAATTCTAATAATCGATGGATTTTAGTTGTATTGAAGTAATATGATATTAGATGATAACTGATCTCACATTTCACCTCACAATTGCCTCACAATTCGAACAAACAAAATATTTTTTCAACCATCAGTCCAATAACTTGTTAAGACCCACAACAAAAATAAGATTTCATAAATTAACTCCACTAAAAATTGGAATTTTGAAATAACATGAAAATACTATGATTAAAGATTGTTGAAAAAGTCTTCATTACTCACTTGCAAATTGAGAATCAAAAATCACAAAACCATGTTTCTAAAGTAAAAATGTTTCGAAATCATAAAAAAATGGTTTTTGAATGCGGGTCAGTAAAAGCAGATAAAAGCAGATAATTGAATGGTGATTAATGTAGTATTATATATATTATTTTATTTTATTTTTGAAGTAAAGGCGTTGCCTTTAGATATATTGAAATAACGAAGAGTCTGTACAATAATCATGAACGTATTGTTCATGTGTTAAAAAAAAGAAAATACAAGATTCGATTTCTAATGCTAACACCACTTTTGCCAAAACCCGGCTTGCTCCAATGCTCGCCGTGCTATGATGATTGGTGTGATTGCCTTTTTTTGGAAAATTCTTCTGTTACGTTCTTTCCAAATTTCCCACATCATGGCTGCCCACAGCGCAGTCCATTCTTTTTTTCCCCCTGCTGATCATTTTTTCCTATTTGTCCTGAGGGTGTTCGAGAGGCTGCCTCTTATTATGGATGGTTGATTTCTCTGAGCCAGTCTGTCGGCCAATTTCCATGCTGCTTGGGTGTATGTACACGACACTAGTAGGTGGTGCCGTGTTTCCGGCCTTGCCAAACAGAGGGTACATTTGTCTATGTGTGGCCACCCTTTTTTAGCTAGTCGGTCCGCCGTGTTCAATTTATTTTTCATTGCTAACCAGACAAAAAATTTGACTTTTGGCGGTGCCTTCATTTTCCATGTCGTATTGTGCCATAGGAAGTGTATTCCCGGGTTGATCATAAACGAATAGGCCGATTTGGCCGAAAAGGTACCTGAGGGGTCCCACTTCCATTTGGTGTGCCCGTTTGTTTCTTTTTCCGTAGCCATTTTATATATAGGTATTAGGTCTTGTAGTTGTTTTAGAAAGAAGGAGGATAAGCCTTGCTTTAATTCCAGGTCTCCCACCGAGTTGATGCCGTGTATTTGCGCTAAGGTCCTTGCCCATATGCTTTCTTTTTGTTCATCTATTTTCCACAACCATTTTAAAAGCAGTGCTTCGTTTTTTGTTTCTAAATTTTGCACACCTAACCCCCCGTTCCTCCTCGGGAGACATACCGTCTTCCAGTTTACTAAACAATTTCCGGATGTACATTTGTCTCCTCCCTTCCACATAAATGCTCGTAGAGATCTATCCATCTCATTTAGGCACCATTTCGGCAATTTCATCGTTTGCATAATATAGGTAGGAATTGCGTTTAAAGTCGCTTTGAGTAGGGTTAGTCTCCCTCCACTTGTGAGAAACTTTCCTTTCCATGAGCCTATTCGTTTTTGTATTTTCTTGATCAGTTCCATCAGAGAGTTTTTATTTGGTTTATTTGACGAGAGTGGTAATCCTAAATATTTTGTCGGGAGTTCTTGTTTTTCATATGCTAAGATACTTTGTATCGTAGCGAGGTATGCATCCGGTATTGCTATTGGCGTGTAGGAGCTTTTTGTTTCATTTATTTCAAGGCCGGTTATTTCTGTGAAGCATTTTAGGGCTTCTTTTATTAATTTAAGGTTCTTCGCGTGTCCCTCCACAAATATAATTGTGTCGTCGGCAAATTGGAGTACTTGTGTGGGCATTGTTGTTGATTTATCTAAGAGTGGGTCTAATTTACATATTAGGTCTTGTAGGACATCCACCGCGATGTCAAACAGAAGCGGAGAAAGCGGGTCACCCTGCCTTAACCCCCTTTGGTGAAAAAAGAAGTCTGATATGAGGCCGTTCGCTTTTAAGTTGGAGCTTGAGGAGATAAATAGGTTATGTATCCACAGGATCCATTTATCCGGGAATCTTTTTTCTTTTAGCAATCTTAAGATAAATTTCCATGAGAGCGTATCGAAAGCCTTTTTAAAGTCTATTTTAAGCATTACCGAAGGGATTTTGTTTTCTTTGTAAAATTGGTGTAGTTCGCGGGCTACAACAAAAGTTTCCGTAATTGCTCTATCTTTTAAGAAAGCTGTTTGGTTGTGATGGATAAGAGATGGTAGAAATGGTTTTAGTCTTGTTGCTAATATTTTCGTTATTATTTTAATGGGTAGGGAGAGAACGCTTATAGGTCTAAAATCTTCTACTAATGTCGGGTTTTCCTTCTTGGGTACTAATGTTATACTAGCCATGTTCAGTCTCCATAGGTCTAGCTTGTTTTCGTGAAAATCCGTTACTAATTTGATAATTTCTTTTTTCATTGTGGACCACATTTGAGTGACGTATTCGGCCGGTATTCCGTCTGGTCCGGACGCCTTTCCTTTTTTTAATTCATTTATTATTATTTGTATCTCGGGTTCGGTAAATGGGTCGGTTAAGGAAGATAGGTTTACATTGTTTCTTGCGGGGTTTAGTAAGGTTGCAAGGTCAAAGTCCGGTTCCGCTACTCTTTTTGTTCCTAGTATTTCTTTGTAATGGTCTTTGAAACTATTCAATATTTCTTTTTTGTCAGTGATTATGATAGTTCCTCGGGAAATGGATGGGATAGTATTTTGAAATCTTTTTGCCGTTGCCACCGCGTGGAAGTATTTCGTATTTTTGTCTCCTAGTTTGAGCCACGTGCAAGAGGCTCGTTGTTGCCATTTTGTTTCTTGCTCCGATGTTAAGGTAAATATTAATTCTTTTAATTCTATTCTTAGGATTCTTTCATTTTCGTTTAAGAGGTTATCTTCTTCTTTTATGTCTAGGTGTCTCACCACCCCTTTTGCGGTTTTTAGTTGCCGATCATTTTTCCCGAAGGCCTCTTTTGCCCATTCGGAGAGCCCTTTTTTTGTTTTGTTAAGTTTGAAAATGAAAGTTTTGGCCGAATTATTTAATGTTGGTGGTTGCTCATTCCATAGATTTTGAAATTGCGTTGTTATTTCATTGTGGTGTAGCCAAAATCTTTCAAGTTTGTTCGGTTTGTTTTCTCTTTCTCCTTGTTTTGCTAATGTTAGTTTTAGCGGCACATGGTCGGAGGTAGTTTTTGGTAGATCAATTAAGGCGGGAATGAGGTTGAAACCCATAAAGTCGTGGGAAATATAGGCCCTATCTAATTTCGAGCAAGTCGCGTGTGACGCTCCATTCGACCATGTGTATTTTCGACCATGTAATGGGATCTCTATTAGGTTTAGTTGGCCTATAAGGTGGTTGAACTCTAGCACAAGAAAGGGGTCATGCCCTACCCCCGTTGTTTCACTACTTGCTCTTGTGAGATTAAAATCTCCTACTATGATCCATGGCCCATCGTATTTTGTTCTAATCTCGTTTAGTTCGGCGAGAAAAGTTGGTCTATGTTCATTTCTAGTTGGGCCGTAGACATTTGTTAAAAGGAAAGTAAAGCCGTTTTGGGATTTTATAATGTTATTTAGACAAAAATTTGAGGGTATTGTGTCTTCAATTTTGAAACTATTTGTCGTGGCGGTCATTTGACCTCCACGAGATCCTATTGCATTTTTGAATGATGGGTTAATAAATCTTGCGGGACACACTTTTTTCATATCAAAAAAGGAAGGATTATCTAATTTAGTTTCTTGCAAACACACAATGTTGCAACTAGCCTCTCTCACCGAGTCTTTGACAACCTTACATTTATCATGGTTGCCAAGACCCCTAACATTCCAACACAAAATAGAGATTGAGTTAAATAGTTTTACAAACATTGATTACAAAAATATTTAGTCTTTCACTTAGGCCCGATACACTCGACCTAGTTTTCGGCCATCGCTTCATCGCCTTCCCCATCATCCTCCTTCCTTTCATCGGTCGGCCCACTTGGCTCTCCCAATTCTCTTTTCCCTAAGGATATAAAACCACAAAAGTTATTTTGGTTGAGCTTACTTTCTTTTCTGTTTGTTTTTGGTGTACTGTGTATTCCTTCTTTAAAATTTTTGTTTGATGGGCTTTTGGTTCCTGTTGGGCTTTTAGTAATTGACTCATGTTGGTTTATATTTGTATTATTTGATTCTGATGTGGCTTCTTCATTATTTCTTTCAATTATGCCTAAGCTTTCATTACTCTCTTTTAATAGGTTTTTTATAATTGAGTTTTTTAAGTTTCCGGTTTAGGGTAGTCTTTCTATTTTTTCGGTTGGAGACCACATAGTTTTCTAATTTCATCTATGGTCATGGATTCTAAATTTTCGGGATTTTCTTTTTCTTTTTTAAGTGATTCTAAAATATTTGACCTATTTTTTCTTATTTTATCTTTTCCTTCTTTTTTTGTTTTGTTCCTTTTTTTTGATATTTTCATGCCGGTTGGCTTTGTTCCATCAAAAAAAGAGACTGGTTTTTTTTCCCTAACTGATTTTTTAATTGCTAAGTTGGAGTATTTAAGAAAAGGGGTTCTTATGAATGCACTTTTTGGGTTTGTGTATTTCTTTTTTCTGTTAGAGGAGGTTAAGGTTGTACCTTTTGGATTTCTTTTTTCAGATCCAGTGGATTTGTCAGATGACTGTGTACATGTGGGGTGTTGTGAATCACCTTGCTCCCCCTTTCCCATCATTTCTTTCCCTCTAGCTTCATTGTCGTGTCCTTCCACTGCCCAATATATTTTCCCCATCACCTTACTTCTCTCCTCATTAATGCCTTCATTTAATGAGGCATTAAAAGGTCCTTTCACATCCATTTTTTCTTCATCCCTTACATCCTTGTCAGAGAGTATAAGAATTTTTGGTTCCCTAGGCCTAACATCACGTCTATTCATCATCATCTCCTTATTGGATCCATGTTGATCCAATATGAATGTTTTTTCGACCCGATCCGCTGCCATTTCTGGTATAGCTTCCACTTCGTCAATTTGGGTCTTCTCCTCCCTGCCTCCTCTCATCAGAATCGGTACAGGTTTTGTAACCCAGCGGGTTATCGGGGCTTGTTTGAGAGTTTGCGTGTTGTCGTGCTTGGGCTTCTTCAGACCCGCGATTGTGGGTTCTTTGTTCGGTTGCAAAGCTAGAAAATCCGTGGCTAATTTGATGATCTCGTTGATACCGATTGTTTCTTTCTCGGAAAAAATAATCGGAGCTAGGGCGTCCTTTGCTCGAGATGGAAGCGCCTCCTTCCATATGGGTTGGAGATAGTTCCTCCAATTTTTGCCGCCAATATTTTCTAGGTCATGCTCGGTTTGTGCATTGTTTGTTGCCATTTGCGGTACGTGGTCCTCCCTTGAGCTCAACAAGATCGGGCTCGGTTTCGGTTCGGGTTGGCGTATGAATTTTCGGTGAAAATCTTCGAGTTCTTGCACCGTTGGTGTGGTATCTTTCGGGGTGAAAGTTTGAACATTTTCAATCATCACTCCCAAGGATTTTACTCGAATCCTCTTAACCATCTCATCCCCTAGATACATTAATTCGGTTGGGAACTTGTCGGGTTCATCGGTTGCTATAATTATCTCCAATTTGTCCATATTGTCGAGATCAACTAGGGGACCGTGATAAATGATCTTTCCGTACGGTCCGAGCAATATCATGAGCTCGCTTAGACACCATGCTTGTATCGGGAGATCCCATAATTCGGCCCATATTTTAAATTTGAGCTTATTTGGTTTACCTCCAATTGCATTGCTCCATGGATACGTCACATATCCCGCCTCGTTCAAGATTTTGCAATTCTTTTCGGCAAAGGTTGTTCGATCGACCGATTCGGGTAGGATTAGGAGATATTTTTCGTTACCCCAATACACGATCTCGAATGGGTGAATCCAATTTTCATTTGACCGATAAACTATGATATTGAGTGTATCAAGGTTATGGCCTTCTACGAATCTTGCGTCGAGAACCATCGCTTTGTCGAGTCTTTTGGTGTTTTTTGCATGAGCCGGTGTATTTGGCACATAAATCTTTGCGTTCATTGGGTTCGGTTTGTCTATCTTGACGGTTGGAGTTGGGTCGAAAGGTTTCTTGTAAAGTGCCGTGCATTGTTTGCATGTGTGTCCGTTGCTTCGGCAATTTAAACATACTCTAGGGTTCCAACATTCACTAGTTAGGTGACCATGTCTCATACATCGAAGGCAAAAATCAAACCATGAAGGGTGATTTGGATCAGGTGGAAATGTGGGCGTAATAGATGAGAATGGATTACCCATGGTTTCAGTCTGCGGCGAGCATGGTCTCTTCACCCCACTGGTGCCTCCTGTCTCCCTTTCTCCTCCATTTTGTGCTCCACCAGCAGCCGGTTCTCTCAAGGCGGGGTTTTGAGTAGCTCTTACCGGTCGCCATTGTTGCGCGGGAGCTTGGTTCCTTCTACCCTGGGAGTCGCCAAGAAGCAGATGAGGCTGAGAGGTGTTGAAAGCCGCATTTTCCCTAGGTGGTTGTGCTCCCTGGTTGCGGCCTCCTCTCTCTCCTCGGTTTGTTTCTCTATCCCATTGCCTGTTGGATCTACTCATTCCTTGGTTCGGTTGCTTCGGTTTTGTTGTCTGGTTTTTGTTGAAAGAATTTTGCGAGTGATAATGTCTGAGTGTTTGAGAGTGAGGGTAGTGTTTGCTTCTTCTAGAGTAAGGGGAGAAAGGGTGAGGGATTAATTTATTATTTCTCTGGATTTGTTTCCAACCCCCACCAATGTCCACCGCTTGGAGTTTTCCTTTCTTCTCCAAAATCGCTGGCACACTTCCCCATGCTTTCTCTCTCCAGACCATTTTTTCTTCCTTATATCATTTATATATATTATTGGAAAGACAAAAGGTGGCGAAGCTTATAATGTAGATTTTATGTGATTAAGGGCATGTTTGGATAGGTGTAGTTAGGGTAGTTAGCAATAGTAACTACTGTAATAAGACTAATACCTATGTTTGGACTGTGGGAATTGGTCTACCACTGCAGTTCTAACATCTCTAACCTCTCTTATTGCAGCATTTGGGATTCTCGTACAAATTGCAAGGGTCCCAAAAGCGGGAGTGGCAAATTTTGGCGGGAGTAAGTAACTAAACTGGCGCATGCCTTCTCTTTCTCTCCACAAAGACCTTCCACGACCAAGAAATTCATGAAATCCTCTTCTCTCTCTGCTCTCCTTAAAGAAATTATGCCTTATCCTTCTCGCAATAAAGAAGTCTCTTTCTCTTCTTTAGTGCAGACGAATTCATGCCAAGAAGTCCATAAATAAGTCTCCTTCTCCGGAACTGAGTAAGCATAAGCTCATATTGGTAAATATCTCAAACTTAGTGTGTCCCCAACTTGTTCGATGAAATGTTAATTGTAAAATTTCTTAGCGTGCCCCAAAGTTTCTATTAGGCATTTATACAAACACTTTGTGTTCATACATTACACAGTAATTTTTTTGTTCAAAATGGAACTTCTTTGGATGTGTATTGGGCGGATTAATTCAGAAAGAATCACACTAATTAATGCTTTCAATTTTGATGAATTATCCCCCAAATTGAATTTTGACGGTTTGTTTTGCAAATTAGCCTAAAAGAAAAATAAATTCGCTATTTATGAATTAGTCCCCAAATTGTATTTTGGAATAATTTTCAGATTTAAAATCGGTATTATTTGTTTATTCTTAGGATTTTTTTGACAAATGTTTTGCATGTTGATATATGCTGATTTGTAGTTTATTACAAAGTGACTGGATTGGACAAGAGTGAAAATCTGGTATTTTGATTTTAGTTATGTAAATTTGTTTCTATCTAACACTATAAACACTAGAGTACATTTTCTAATTACTTATATAATTATATCAGTTATTATATAACTATATAGATTTACAATTAATTATATAATTATGTAATTTCTAATTTTTCTAGAGGGTCTCCATCGGTAACTGCATTGAAGACGAGGTGCTCTATCAGGCAAAAATTCATCCATTTGACTTCGAGCCTTTCAAAGGGTGAGCTCAGCTGTGAATCGCTCCATCAATCTATATATAAAGAAATTTATTCCATTTTCTTATTTTGAATGATAATTTTATAAATTGTAATTACTAGGAAGAGGTAATCCTTATATAATATTTAATTGTTTATAGTATATATTTAATATTATATGGTATATTCATGTAACAAATTCTTTGATCCAAACACAAACTTTCCAATTGCAGCAATTATAAATTTTTTGATCCAAACACAAGAAATGAGTATATCATTGCAGGAATTGTACCCACAGTGATTCAAATTTCTCTAGCATTTCCTAACACGGTCATCCAAACACCCCCTAAATTTTGTAATAGTTGATACTTTTTTTATAATGTATTAACAAAAATTAAAAATACATAAAAACTAACTATCAAATTCACAAAAAATCGGAAAACTTATATTTATTGTCTTTATTCATCCCCACTCTTTCTTCTCCTTCATATACTTTCCTTATTCGAGAGTACTGCTTTTATTATCATGGCCTAAATTTTTTCTATCTACGGAACATATTAAATAAAAAAATAGAAGTATATTTTGGTTCAAAAAATACTTAACACCGTTAAAAGTTAGTTTTAATCCCTAGCATTTGAAATTAAAATTTTATTCAGAAGAGATCTTTTAGAGCATAAAAAATCTGATAATTTTTTTAAATATCTAGAAAGTTAGGATTTTTTTTTAAAATTCTCCATAAAAGGAAAAATACAGCAATATTTATTGGGATCCAAATAATAACCCGAAAATGCAAAGACATATTTATTTACAGATAATTCGGAATTATTGACTCTATATAATATCACAAGATAAATTAAATTATTGTTTATTATTTTTAAGGTTTATTTAATGTGACATAAATAATTTCATTACAATTTACACCATTACAAAATTGCGAGCTTACATGGCTCAGACTTTCTTCATTTTACAAGAAGAGAGGTCAATCATGGCCCAAGGCCCATTCCCCCGTGCCTCCCCTCCTCTCTCTCTCTTCTCCTTTCTTTACTCCGTGAAGCTCTAGCTTGTGAGCTTGTCCACAAATTGTAATGGCGAGAGGCGATGGAGCTACGCTAGTAGCAGCAATGGAGAGGGAAAAGAAGAATTGCAATAGTAATGGTTGTGGGAATATTGGGAAGGGTGATGCTAGAGGATGGGATGAAGAAGCATACAGGCGCAGCATCCTCTCTGATAGATCCCTCTCGTACCGTACCGTTTTCAGAGCCATCTTCGCGTCTTCCTCTCTAAACCCTAGTCCTGATACTATCGTCGCAGCGTGTAGCGACGGCTCCATTGCTGCATATTCCCTCCCCTCTTGTATCTCTGCTTCTTCGAAGAACTCTGGTACTCGTACCGAATTTCCATTGGTGGATCCGGTTTGCTTCCTGCAAGGACACAAAGGCCCTGTTTACGACCTCGAATTTTATGGGGATGGCCAAGATGCCTTATTGTTTAGGTCCCTTTCTTCATCTCTCTCTCTCTCTCTCTCTCTCTCTATATATATATATATATATGCATCTTTGCAGTATTAATTATCTATTTTGGAACTCGAATTAATCGATTTTTATTTATTTGTATAGCTGTGGTGATGATGGACATTTACGAGCATGGAGATGGAACGAGATACTAAATTGCGAGGTTCCTCTACAAAATCAAGGTATATTGTTTATTGTTGCGACGAGATTATTCGATTTAGAAACGTTTTCTTAATTAAATTGACCAAATTCAAGCCGATAATTTGCAGGAAACCATATCAATCCAATTCTGGACATGGTGAACCCTCAACTCGAGTAAGTAATCTCAAACCACGTCCTTTTTTTTTGTAAATTTTCGTTTGTATGTGAATATGTGATATAATTTCTGCTATTTTTACACAGAGGCCCTTGGAGTTCTCGATCTCCAATACCCGAAACCAATGCCATTGCAGTGAACCAACAGGTCATCATTATTTTTCTAGCATTTCAAAAACTCGCACGAAATTATTTTTAACAAAACTATTTTTTTTATTATCTTGGATAGGAAGGATGCATTTATTCTGCTGCGGGAGATGGATGTGCGTATGATTGGGACGTGGTACGTAATTACGTACCAAATTTATTTAAGATGTATATTTTTTTTCAATAATTAAAATAATAAAATTCGTAATTTAGGTGACTGGTAAATGTAAAATGATATTTAAAGGACATTCAGACTACTTGCACAGTGTTACGGCTTGTAAATTGACCAATCAGGTTCGTCCTTTTCTTAATTTTATTTATCTGATTGAAGATTAGTCTTTGATTAATGTTGTCTGTTTCAGATAATAACCGGCTCAGAGGATGGAACGGCTAGAATATGGGGTTAGTGCGAAAAATCTATTGCTTAATAATATATAGGAAATATCATGAATACCCCTACAAAACATAAGAAATATCACACATACCCCTCATCTCCTAATTTGATTTAACGAAATTATTTGTTGTATTATAAAGATTGCAAAAGTGGGAAGTGCACCCAAATTATTCGTCCAGAGAAGAAACACGCTTCTAATTCATGGATCAGTTGTGTTTCGGTCGATCCTAGTGAGAGTTGGCTGGTATTTCAATCTTGCGCGCTATTTTTTTTAATGATTATTAAATCTCGTGCGCTTATTTATATATTTGTCTCTTCAGGCATGTGGTAATTCGAAAGGATTATCAGTTTGGAGCTTGCTGTCAAATGAGTGTATATTTAGCATCGAGTGCCCTTCTCCTATCCACGATCTATTGTTCGATAACAACCAAGTATATATTTTTTTAATTTCTTAAACCCTACTTCATTTTATTCTAATTATTTTTGTTTGGAAATTATATGGCAGTCCATAAATTAAGTCTAGACCATTGGAATTAAAACGGTATTACGAGTACATATCTATTAATTAGGTTTTGTTCTCATTCTTTAATCTGAACGGTCTAGATTTAATCTGTCACGTGAGTTTAAAAAAGATCTACAAAAAATACTTATTTTTGTGTGTGGATGTTTTCAGATTTTAGCGGTTGGATCGGAACCGGTGCTTTCGCGTTTTACGATAAACGGAGAACTTGTTTCTCAAATTAAATGCGCTCCTAATTCTCCCTTCTCTGTCAACCTTCATCCTTCTGGGGTAAACTCTTTTGTTTTTCATTTAACTTTTAGTCAACATTAAAATATTATGATAAAGAATCGGATAATTTTCAAAAATCCTCCGTACTTTTGTAAATATTTTAAAAAATCTCCCAAACTTTTAGATTCCCTCTTTTACTTGCCCCCTTACGAGGGGTTGAAGTTCAACTTCTCATCCAATAAATTTTTGGACCAAAATATCCCTCAGTCATATGTGTTATATTTGGTAAATATAAAACAAATTAAGGATATTGAGAAGGGGAGTTCTATGGTAGGCCCTTTTTAAAAAAAGTATTTTGGGTATTTGTCAACTAATGATTTTTTTGTTGTTGTAAGTTTCAAGTATATTGTTATCAATTAATCTTAAGTCAAAATTGGAAGTTTTTATCATACATATAAAGAAAATGATCTAATTAACTGAAAATACCCAAATTACCCTTTTGAAAAGGGCTTACTATAGAATTCCCCTATTAAGAATGGCATTTTGGTCTCTGATAAGTTGGTTTTAATTCTCACATGGGGGTTAAAATAAAAAAATTCGAGGGACCAAAAAGAAGGTGACCAAAACTATATTATTTTCTTTTAAAAAAATGATGTGAACTATAACAATAGAAAATTGAACCGAGTTTGTAAGCGTTGATCATGTTGATGCTTTACAGTTGGTTGGTATTGGTGGATGTGGAGGCCTCGTGGATGTCATTTCAGAATATGGGAGCCATTTGTGCACTTTCGCTTGCAGAGGCTCGGACAATCTTGAGTGAACTTGCTTCGCTACTCAACAATATGTCGAATTCACTGACTCGTGGCCCCATCAATATACAAATCTTGTGAGTTAGTGAGCGCCGATTTTATTGTTGCAATTTTTCGCTTCATATTGTCTACTTTCGTGTAGTAGTAATTGTAACTTTTAGTGTAAAAGTGTAATTTGATTGAACAAAATAAGAAATGAGGCTGATAAACTTAGGTGTGATGATTGAATGTTTGGCAAGAGGTGAAGGCCAGAACTTTCCCTTTGGTTTTTTTTATGTTTTGAAATTATACAATGGAAATATTTAACAAGTTAAGATTAACATAATTATTTTATTTATTTATTGTTTTTTTCTTTTTAATTTAATTGGTGGTTTCGTTGGATGATTTTATAACATGTATTCTGGCTTTTCTAGTTTGAAACAAACCAGGAAAAAGTATATGTGTTATGTATTATATTATTGTTGATTTTTAAATTTATTGTTGATAAAATAATCATAACAATATATTATACAAGACTAACAGTGTAAAGATGCATTTTCAACATAGTTTCTTTTTTGTTATGCATTACATTACAATCATCCATACATTGCCGAAAGCGAATTAATCGAATCCGAAATTCCCTCGAAACCTGAACAATCCCGAAATTTGAATACCCGAAACTTACAATCTGAAAAATCCAAAACTCACAACCGAGGTTGGAATTTTACCATGAATAGTTTAGCGATAGAATCGAAATGGATCGTAAAAGCGTATTTTTAATCGTAAGATTCTATGAAAAATGAACATTAAGTAGAAAATTAATCTAGCGAATACGGTTGTCTCAATAAAAGAATATAACTTAATTGACAGAGTATATTTTTTCATTTGAATCATTGTAATCATATACAATACATTATGGAAATTTTTTTTTATCCGTAGCAAATATTAACCACGACAAACTATATTAACGATTAATCAAATTAGTACTATGTTATAACAAAATCAAATGGGTTAATCAAACTATCATAAAATAAAACAAATAATATACACACAAATAAGTCAAGTAAACATGAAATAAAGAAAGATATGTGGAAACAAAAAGTTATTTTATTTTTACAATATTACCTTATATTGTAGCATGTCAATGTTTTATTTTGTATTACAAAATAGAAAATACTTAACTCGACCTGAGATCATAATCCTATTAGAAATTAAATGTTTTGCGAGTCATTAGTGAAATGGTAAAAACGTAAATATATGTGATTTTATCGGATTCTACGTCTTGAATCGAAATTTTACCAGTATTTTACCAAATTAAGATTTTATGTCCAACTCAATTCGTTTTGTCAAGTTAAAATCGTAGAATTGCAAGATTCTAAAATTTAAATCGAAATTTTGACAACTATGCTTACAACACATATGATCCAAAAACATGACCAAATGAGTTCACAACCGAAATGGCCCGAACCCCGTCGACCCATCCAACGGTGGTCTCTACTTTCCACGTCAAATTTATGCAAGTTCACACATGCCTTGTGAATTCAGTATTAAATTGGTGGTTAGACGCAGATTGCATGAACTGTGATGTACTCAAACCGTATTTTTCCCATGTATCCATGACCAAATGAGTATCCATGAATTTCCCATGTTTTTATTATATTATTACAAAGTTTAAAAGTTATAAAACCTACCCAAATATTAAAAGAAACAAACAAAAAATCATATAAATCAAACGTCTAAATTTCAATAAATATTTGAGATAGTGCATACCCCAATAAAACATAGGTCAATGGATAAATGACAAAGAAACTTTTCCATTTAACAAAAAAAAAATATATTTGTGATATTGAAGTAAATCAAATATAGGAGATGCCCAGTTATTTTTCTGGCGGGTTTCATTATTATCATCCTAAATAAATTATAGGAAATTTAAGAGATTTAAACTCCAAATAAAGAACAAGTAAAAAGAACCATAGACAAATCTATGTGATTAAAAATACGATGATAATTGGAACAAATGGTAAGGAAATTGGTTAAACTTGATATGGATAAACCGGTAACGATTGTGAGAGATCATACGCTGCGAGTGCCGAGTAGACCGTAAACGCTCGCTAGTGGGGCATAAGTGGGCGCTGTTGAGTAGGCAGTGCATGCTCGCGGGTGGACAAGAGGAGGGCGGACGATTAGCAACAATGGATGATCATGAAAGCAATTATAAATCATCATCTAGGAATTTCAAATTAAAAAAAAATTGAGAAGGTACTGATAATTCAAGATTTCTTTTTCTTATAGAGTTTAATTTTCATATATTTTCGAGCCCGTCCCTGAGTTATATATAAATGAACTAATACTTATTATACCAGTATGCCACTCCTAAAATAATTACGTTTAGTTTTATGAGCTATGAGCGAAAAAAAGAAAAAAAAAAAACTTGGTGGTATGAAAAAGATTATATTTCCTTACTACGAGAAGTTCAATCTTACGTTGCCGAGGATTTTTTAATTTGCTAATGTTTTGTGCAAAGATTATATTTCTATCTTACTATGAAAAGTCTAATTGTGCAAAGATGTATTTTTTTATATTGTTTTTCTTCACATATCATATTGCATATTTTAATCATATATTCAACAAAGATATATTGTGATTTTATAGACGTGGAACCAAAAACAAACATCAAATTCAAAAATATTTATGTATTGAGAATTTACTTGGGATTTTTTTTTGAAAAAATATAAGAAAATATAGAGAAAAAGAAAAACATATAATAGTAATAATTTAAAGTAGTTAATTATAATAGTAAGATTTATTAAATTCTCTATGTAGAAAATAGTAATAAATTTTCTCAGAATGAGATTGTGTACCAAATAGTTCAAAAATAATAAACGCTAAATGACCATACAAAAATAAGATCCTCGCAAAATTAATTAATTAATCAAGCATTGGTTGAAATATAATATAATCTAATTATAATCCATAACCTGAAGGTTAAAAATTGTCTTGAAAATATAGGTGTGGGGTTAATAATCCCAAGACACATATTTTCAGACCACCCAATAAGTCAAAAATAAAATAATCACTTTATTCATTTTTTATATATATTTAACTTATTAAATATGAATAATATATTGTATTTTACTTAATATGATTTATATATTTATGAAATTCATCCCACCGTAATAAATTATTGGAAAATTCTTGAAAAATCCCCTAATTTTTTTTAGATTTCTCAAAAACACCTTAATTTTTAGATTACTTCAAAACCCCCTGAAAATTAAGTTTATTTTTCTCAAATATTCTCTACTAGTGTTAACTTTAACATTCCATCAATTTTTTCATTTTTTGGACAAAAATATCCTTATTAAATTTTTTTTATAATTTTTTTATTCGATATAAATTAATAAATACATAAATAAATTAAATATTTCACTTTATTATACTAAAATTATTTATGATAATATTTTACAACTCACTTTATTTTACTATTTATAATATATATAGTATTATCTTATTAAATAAATACTATTTCATATTACAATTTTTATTTTTTACATGAAATATTTTTTTTATAAAAAATCATAGAATAGTATAATAAATATCATATTATCATATTATAAAATATTATTTAATTATCAATTTATAGAATAAATTCATTTACAAAATAAATCGTTAAGGATATTTTCGGTACAAAGTAAATATTTTGGATAAAATGTTAAAGTTAACGCTAGTAGGAATTTTTTTTAAGAATTAAACTTAATTTTTAGGGGAGTTTTAAAGTAATGTAACAGTTAGGGATTTTTGAGAAATTTCAAAAAATTAGGGTATTTTGATAAATTTGTTGATATCCAAAATCTTATTTATTTGGGCCATCTTGCCCAGCCCAACCCATCAAAACCATAACATCTAAATTATACAAACCCTATTAAAAGTTTCTCTCTTTCTCTATATTTCTCCATATAACAAGTTATAATTCATACTTACAATACTTCGTTACACAAAAATATACAGAGAATAATCCTCAATGAATCCTACAGTGTTTATAGTACAGCTTCTCACAAATCCTCTCTTCTCACGGCTCACGGCAACATCAGAAAAAAAGAACAAGCACCATTAGAACAATCCAGACATTTGTATCTACCCTTTTTGCCCCTGTTCCGAACTAGGGTTTGATTTGCTGTTGTTGTTATCGCCGAAGAGGAAGAAGGAAATCATGCCGCCGAAGAGCCAGCCATCTAAGGCAGATTTGGCGAAGAAGCAAAAAGTTGCAGAGGACAAGACCTTCGGATTGAAGAACAAGAACAAATCTAAGAATGTTCAGAAGTATGTGCAAGCTGTCACTCTGAATGTTCAGCCCAAAGTTGATCCGTCTAAGGTCGCCGCCAAGGTTCGTTTTCTTCCCTTTGTGTCTGTAAATTCGGTTTTTTTTTTTTTTGGATTTTGAGAAATTGAAATTGGTAGTTGATTGGGCGGATTTGTTGGTTGATTTTGCATATTTTTTCACGATTTGAAAATTTGTAATTTTGTTTGATTTGAGCAGAAAAAGAAGGATGAGGAGAAAGCGAGAGAAAAGGAGCTGAATGATCTGTTCAAGATTGCAATCAGTCAGCCCAAAGTTCCTGTTGGTATGCCTTGTTTATTTAATTCAACATTTTCCCTTCTTTTTTGACAAATTTATGCCTTTTCATATGGATTGAATTAAGATTTCAATGTTTTTATTTAGGTGTGGATCCTAAGTCCATATTATGTGAATTCTTCAAGCATGGGCAGTGCCTGAAAGGACACAAATGCAAATTCTCACACGATCTGAATGTTCAAAGGAAGGGTGAAAAGATCGATATTTACACTGACAAGCGTGATGATGAGGGTAAACAAATTAATTATCTAATGAATTAAAATCCACTCTTTTCCCCATTCCACTTTCAAAATTAAATTTTGAATTTTAATCTCTTAATTTAATTTGGTTTAGATACCATGGAGGATTGGGATCAGGAAACCCTAGAGAAGGTTGTTGCGTCGAAGAACAAAGAATACAATCGAAACAAGCCCACCGACATTGTATGTTTCATGGATATTTGCAAATTTACCCTTCCAAAAAGCCAAAATATCATATTTACCCTCTCGAAATCATTGTCGTAGGTATGCAAGCACTTTTTGGACGCAGTGGAGAAGAAACAATATGGATGGTTTTGGGAATGTCCAAACGGCGGCAAAGATTGCCATTATCGACACGCTCTTCCTCCAGGCTACATTTTGAAATCTCAAATGAAAGCGTTGCTCGAAGAAGAAGCCGATAAAATGACCGTCGAAGAAGAAATCGAACACCAGGTTTGCGTACCCGCAAAATAAAAAATTAAATAATAATTAATGTGCCGAAATTTGAGAATAATATAGTGTAGCTTTATTTAATAGACCTACTAACATTGTTTTTTGAAAATCTATTGCTTTGAAAAGCGTGCTAAGGTGGCAACGTCGACGCCAATAACGACGGAGTTATTCTTTCAATGGAAGAAGAAAAAGCAAGACGAAAAAGACGCAGGACTTGCTGTCATGCGTGCCGAAAGGGCCAAGATGGATCGCATGAGGTAAACATCCAAAATATCATATTTACCCTTCCAAAAATAAAACATCATATTTTCCCTTTCGAAAATCTAATTTATCATGTTCACTCTAAAACAAGAATCATTTTGACTGTTATGATCTTTTTTTTTTGGAAGGGTAAATATGATATTTTTTTAGAGGGGTAAATATATAAATTCCCCATTTATTTTTTCATACAAGTCCTTCAGTTATATCTTAATTTGTTGGTTACGATATTTTTTTTTCAGTGGTCGTGAGCTGTTTCTTTCTGACGCGAGTCTGTTTATCGATGATGCTGAAGCGTATGAGAAATATGATAGACAAGACGAATTGCCAGCGAATTCTAATAATAACCAAAATGTAATTATCAAACTTTTTCTTTATAAAAAAGAATATCATTTTCTATTTTTTTTACCCTCTAAAAATAAAAATATTGTATTTTTTAAGGGTAAAGCACAGGTTCCAGATGGGCCCAGTTCGTCAGCCTCGTTTAGTAAGGAAATGGAGGAGGTACTTGCTGCGGAAGACGATGACGATGATGAGCTGGATTTTGACGAGTTGAACGAATTAGAAGCGAGTTTGTCTAAAACAAAACTTCAGATTCACGAACCTGGTTCGAGTTCTGGTTCTGGTGCGGGTCCTTCCTCTTCTTGAGAGAACAGCAAAATTCGAAATTGTGGTCTTGTGTAATGGCGTTTTGTCTACTTGATTTTCTTTTTGTCGTGGTGGTATTTTTGGATGAAGTTTGTTGTTTCGGTTCGAATTTCGTTGTTGTTGTGTCGGTTCGAATTGGTGGACTTGGAACGTTACCTTATTCAGATCTGTCAGAGAATAATTAGTAATCTTAAAATTACGTTATTACTTAGATTTTGTGCACTTTAAAATATCACGTTATTACTTAGATTCCACCATGTGTTGAAATTGTCATGTAAAATAGATTAAAAAACATGATGTTTGCTAAATCTAGATCACCTTCATAACAACATATAGATTTTAAAAGTGATAAATAATAAAGAGCTTTAATATTAACAATTTATACATTTTTTTTTCCTCATTACAACTTTTCTGAATTATATCAGAAAAAAAAACAAAATATTCACATGTAAAGATGAGTAAACAAACTATGAACAGTAAAACATACAGACAAATCAAATCCAAGAGATGGATCAGATCGATTAAAATTGCAAATCACCCAAACAACGTAATCCCCTTCAACTTGATCGGTGCCGGTGCCGCCTTCGTCACTTCTCTCCGTCTTGCAGTGCCGGAGACGAACGACACGAGGACAAGGACGAGATCTCTGACGATCCGTTCCTTGATATGACCCCTTTTAGGATACGGATTGCCAATCGGCTTGATCCTTTGCAAGTACATACGAGCTTGACTAGCCGCCATTAATGAACACTTAGAGAAATCGATTAATCGATCGTGAGAGAGATTAAAAAAAGAAAGAGAGAGTGAGGAGAGACGGCGCTCTGGGAGCATATAAATAACAGAGGAGAGACAAGATTTTATGATACTCTGTTAATGTATCAATTAATAGCTATGTTAAGCGGATACTTCAAAAACGTATATGAATATTTTATTTTAAAATAACATCTGATACTTCTAACGTGTAAATAAATATACTTAAAATATAAATATAAAAATTTGAAATCGAAATCGAAATAAATAAATAATATATACAAGGAAATAACTAAATATAATAAATATTTATTTAATAAGAACTTATTTTTATAAAAACTAAATTTTTAATATATTTTATATCAAATATATAATATATATATAAATTATAATTAATGAAATAATAAAATGTTATATATAATAGACGTATCGTATTCTATGTTTTCTGAAAATTATCGTATTTCCGTATTCTTATCGTGTCGGATACGATCCGTATCCGTGCAACATAAATTAATAAAGATTTTATGATTCTTGGTATAAATTAAACTGTCATGTGGATGATTGGTTGTATAGATAGCCACAAAATAACATTGACAGAATCTTAACTACAAGATACTTTGCTACCACGTCAAATTTTCAGCCATTCTCGTAGGTTCCACTCGCCAGCTGTTCTCAAGTTCTCAACCATTAGGAGGCACCGAGTCAGATTAACAGAGAGGGGTAACAAATTATGAAATACATCTGGTGTATGAAATACCGTGTGAAGTTTGTATGGCTGAATTTTGAATAGTAATAAGGTTCATGTATATTTTGTCATACCGGGTCTATTCAAAGTAATGTTTCAGAATTAAGAGGATAGAGGGCGGTGGATACCGGATGGTTTTGAGTCTTTGAGAAAGTCTAGACTTGCTAATTAAGGAACTTGCAAATTGCCTCTTGATTAAACTAGGTCAGCAGATTCTCTGCCCAGTCTGATTTAAATAATTTAAAAGGCGGAAATTTTATGTGTATCCTTCCAAAACATGAAATATCATGAATATTTTACGAGATCATTGAAATATTATGTTTTGTTCGTACTTACTAGTCCGTTGAAATTAATAATACCTCTCGATGAGCCTCACCATAGGAAAGCCTATCGAAATTGATTAAAATAAAAATAAAAGTTTGTACAATAAATTATCAACTTGCACGTACAAAAATAAATGAAAAAAAAGAAGAAAAATTGAATTCTATGCTAGTAATGCAAGATCCAATTATTGATTTCTAAAATTGTTGTTAGAGCCAGTGTGGCAAATGATCTTGGTCGACGGTCGAAAATTCTATTGTTTCTTTCTTTTCACAAATCCAAACAACCCGCCATCACCGTGCAATCTCCTTTCTTCGACTCATTCCCCAAGGATTTTCGCCATCGTCTCCATAGGAAAGCTGTTTTGACCACAAATTTTGATTACTTTATTAAATTTAAGTAATTATAAGTAATGAGAGAAATTATGATATTAATTAGATTATTTTATTAAATTTAAGTAATCATAAGGAGTAAAGATATGATCACATAAATGGACCACAAATTTGATATAAATACATAAGTTTGTGTTAAATCGGAATACAAATTTATGTAATTATGTCAAATTTGTGATCAGTTTATGTGTTCATATTATTACTCAATTACAAGTAAAGTAATGAGAGAAACTATGATATTAATTAGATTAGATAACTTTATTTATTAAATAGAAAAAAAGTAGGAAGATAATTTAAACGGTTATTTAACAGAATTTAAGCACAGGGGTATTCATGATATATCTTGCGTTGTAGGGTATATGTTTATTTTTTATGTTTTGTAGGGGTACACTTGAGTATATGTAATGAACAAATATACTTATCTAAGGGGAAGGAGGATTTTAATTAATTAATGATTGACCCATTCAGTGGGAAATGAAAGATTAAACATCCTTACCTTGATTAACCTGAAAATCAGAGTACATTATAAACGTAACAAACTAAATAAGCAAACACACTATTAATGAGTAATCAAATCTATATCATACATAATTCATCAACTCAAGCGATTAATTTTAATGGATACACTCTACTAATTTAAATGGATATCTTAATTCTTAAACCTGGCCAAATTACATATCTAATTAATAGCGAATGTCTCGTTTCGAACTTTTTCGTTTTCTCGGTAGGCAAGCATTGATGATGGTTTTGAAGACTGTGATTTTAAGCAGCCCCCTTCTCCACGCCGGTCTTCGTTTCTTGTATTTACAGTCGTTAGGGTAATCGTGCTGGCACTCTTTCCTTAATCCAAAACTATTCTGATGAAATGAATTTTGCGATGTTGGCATTTTGAGAGAGAGAGAGAGAGAGAGAGAGCTTGAGACTTGAGAATGAATGTGTTGTGGGAGAGGACAGTGGTGTCGTTTAAATAGGGATGACGGCCAATGGGGCCAAGGGAATTTTGAGGTTGAATTGAGAAGAAACAGTAATTAGTGCACTTATATTCTTTTTTGGATAGACACTGGGCTCCTCAACGTCATGCTCCTCAACGTCATGCACTTATATTCTTTCGTTTAAATAGTGTGTAGTCTAGATTTGTCTGGTGCCATTTGACCAGTCAAACACGATGACACTGGGACTGGGCTCCTCAACGTCATGCTCTTAACAGAGACATACATTTTTTTGCTTGAATTCAAACCCTTCTATTTGTTCTTTCCATTATCCTTTTGATAAAATTATTTTTGTCTTCATTTTTTGGGATGTTAATTTGGGATACATTTCATGCTAACTTTTTGTACTATGCTGATTTCAGTTGTATTTTTCTTTGATATTTTAATTCGAATATGAAATTAAAAGAATCAATAAAAAACAGGTATAAAATTAGAAGAACTCGATGAGATGAATTAATGGTTATTTTATGATTTAGAAAGGTAATCAAGTTATATATCCGAGGAATTTAACACTACAATATAATGATTTAATCAAACCCGTGTTCTAATATAATATGAGAACTAATATGAGGTCTAGTTCTAGCAATCCTTATTTGTTCATCTTTTGTTTTGTTCATTTTGGAGTTATACTAAGAAGGGAGAAATGGAAATCAGATGATTAATGTCCAAATCCATTTGCTTGTCAATCAAACTCAGTGTTATCTAAAATAATTTTCCTTGTCATTCATCTTGGTGAGGAGAGACGTGAAGAAGCAAGAGAAGCAGTAAAATGAAAGGGTTGAGAAACATAAATGCCGTGGACAAAATAATGGAAGGTTATTTTGGTCAATTTGAAAGTCATGTTTGCTAACTTAAATTTCATTTAACATATTAAACTGACAATTCAGTGTTCAACTAACGTTTTGGATAAATTTGAGATTTTGTAAGTTTATAATGGATAAATTTGAGAGGTTTTATATTTTGAGAGGATAAATTTGATAATTACGAATTTAAAGGCATAAATTTGATATTTTTAGTTTTTAGAAGGATATACAAGAAATTGTCCCTATAATTTATATAATCAACCCTCCCATCAAATTTTCACCAATTCGGCTCAAAACTTCCCCGCTACTGTTCACACGATACTGTTCACGGAGATATTTTTGTTAGCCTGAATTGGTATTATTATTTTTTAGTGCTTATTATAACAGTTTTTATTGCTACAAAATTGCGTCTTTTATGCGTCTATGTACCAAGCTGCGTTTTTTTGTGCTTATTATAACAGTTTTGATTGGTACCAAACTGCGTCTTTTATGTTTTTTTGTGCGTCTTTTTTGCGTTTATGTACCAAGCTGCGTCCTTTTGTTAGCCTGAGTTGGTATTATTGTTTTTTGTGCTTATTATAACAGTTTTGATTGGTACCAAGCTGCGTCTTTTATGCGTCTATGTACCAATCAAAACTGTTATAATAAGCACAAAAAAACGCAACTTGGTACATAGACGCATAAAAGACGCAGTTTGGTACATAGACGCAACTTATTATAACATTTTTGATTAGTACATAGACGCATAAAAGACGCATCTTGGTACCAATCAAAACTGTTATAATAATAAGCAACAAAAAAACAATAATACCAACTCAGGCTAACAAAATGACGCAGGTACCAAGCTGCGTCTTTTATGCGTCTATGCACCAAGCTGCGTTTTTTTGTGCTTATTATAACAGTTTTGATTGGTACCAAGCTGCGTCTTTTATGTTTTTTTGTTTGTCTTTTTCAGAATTTTATTTTATTTGACATGTCTGGTATTCTAAATAAAACATTTGAATTTTTCTTTTGGAACATATGATATACTTTCAGGAGGAAAAAAGTTTGTATTTATTTCATAATACTCGTGAGACTATTTAATATCAGATTTTTTTTTAAATTAACATTAATTATGAATATTACTTTTGATTTGTATTTGTAACGTTTTAGATAAAATTATTATTTTATGATCATAAAATATTTTGAAAAATCGCAGCGAAGCGCGAGAAATATTTCTAGTTATATAAATTATAGAAAAACAATCCTCTTATTTTATATAATTTTCTTTTAATATATGTAAAATATTGATTTTTTCATGATTTATGAATATTATTTCGAACGAAAGTTTCACCCTTCCGAACGGGTTTTTCTTAGATATTGTGTATCCGATTTTAGGATAACTTTAGCAATCTATCGAACGGATGACTGATTCGTTCGAACGGATTAGACAGTTGAAATATTTGTCGTAGGTAAGTTTTTTAATGAGAAATGGTCTTGCACTTTGAAAAAATGCATTTCGTAATTGTTCATTGTCTGATTGTTCGGTCATTTATCGTCTCATGCTTAGGGGTGTTCAAACGGTTCGGTTTATTCGGATACCGAGCCGAACCGGTCGAATTCGGTTTAATCGGTTCGGTTTTTCGGTTTATTTGGTTCGGTTCGGTTCAAAAAATGATATTGTCCGGTTTATTCGGTTCGGTTCGGTTTTGATGTTTTGAAAACCAGTTAAACCAAACCGACCGAATAACATCCCATCTTTCATAAATTTTTTAATATGTTAATGTTAAATTATAAAAAATAGATATAATATCCTATAAAATTATATAATTATATTTTATAATATGTATTTATATTTTTGGATAAATAAAATATATTTTTTTGGATAAATTTATTTTTATTTTAAAATTATGATGTTTTTAATTGGTTCGGTTCGGTTTTTAATCGGTTCGAAAGTTAAAACGGTTCGGTTCGGTTTGAATTTAGTTCGGTTCAATTTAAATCGGTTTGGGCTTATTCGGTTCGGTTTGAACCGAACCGACCGAATGAACACTCCTACATGCTTGCTCTCTCCACTGCTCATTCTCTTTTATATTTATTTTATATTACTTTATATTTTTTATACTACGGATAAAAAGTCTACTGTTATTTATAATGTTTTTGTTATTATTTATACATTTTTTTTATTAGTTTATATCTTTTCTACACTTTGAATTAAAAATATGTTATTATTTATATTTTTTTATTACGAGTCTTCTTTTTTTATTATTATTTCTACACAATGTTATTTGATTTTACGAGCCAGATGTCAATCCGCGTGGAGATACGAGAAGTACAAATTAGAGTTTATATGCAAATTCCATAAATATATTTCTTCATACCGTTCAAAAAAATATTTTGAAAGTTAAATTACTAAATTTGCATCATAAACAAGTGTTTAAAATTGTTCTACAATGACTAAAGAAAATTTTCTATATGTGTGTTTGGATCCTGGAAAAAGTTGCAAATCTATGAACCTATTTATTCGAAATATTTGTATTTAACTAGTTTAAACATCATTATCTTGATTAACCTGAAAAACAGAGTACATTATAAACGTAACAAAACTAAACAAGAAAACACTATTAATGAGTAATCAAATCTATATCATACATAATTCATCAACTCAAGCGATTAATTTTAATGGATACATTCTATGAGAACAGGCCAAAGCTAACATAACTAGCTACTTTTGCTTAATAAACTTACATATCTTAATTACATATCTAATTAATAGCAATGTCTCGTTTCGAACTTCCTGGTTTTATCGGTACGCAAGCAGTGATGAAGGTTTTGACGACTGTGATTTTAACCTGCCCCCTTTTCAACTCCGGTCTTCGTTTCTCGTCTTTACAGTCGTTAGGGTAATCGTGCTGGTACTCTTTGCTCGATCCAAAACTATTCTGATGAAATGAATTTCGCAATGTTGCCATTTTGAGAGAGAGAGAGAGAGAGAGAGAGAGAGAGTGGAGCTTGAGACTTGAGAATGAATGTGTTGTGGGAGAGGAGGAGAGTGGTGGGGGTTTAAATAGGGATGATGGCCAATGTGGCCAAGGGAATTTTGAGGTTAGGAACGAATGATCTCAAGTCATAACTTTGAATTGGGAAATAAAAGTAATTAATGCGCTAATATTCTTCACTTTGTTGGACTTAAAGACTGATAATTTCAAGTTTTTTGTTTGAACATGATTTACTATTGAATTCTCTTGATTCTATGTTTGACACTAAGTTTGAGCTCATGAGTACTACTTTGGTCCAAACATTTATACGGGGCCAGGATTAGAGAAAGACCAACCTAAGTAAGATAATGATTTCTTGAGCAGGCACCCCGTGGTGGTGTGGTCCTGTGAAAGGAGTCCGAGTCTCCTAGAGTCCTAGACCACATACCCTCCTCTTTGGCTTCATTTAAAGTTCCTAATCCTTTATTTCAACTAGAGGATACTCGCTGCTTCGCTTCGGAAAAAATAATATGCTAATATTTGTGTGTGTGTTTAAATTTTATTTATTCCGAATGTTGAAGATATGGAATATAATCTTGTTTTAGAACAAAATCTAAACAAATATCTATCATTAGTTAGCAACTTAGCATTAATGTTTTTTTTCAACAATGTTAATCCTTTATAATAATTATTTATTGAATAGTCGGGCAGCGTTACAATGTATCGATTATCGCGTATCGCGTTAATGATGTATTTTTCTTTATTTATAAAAAAGATCGGATCAAACGCGTATCGCGTTTGCCTCTCTCTTCAAAAAAAAAAAAAAAATTATTTATTGAATATTAACAAAAATCACGTAATATAAGCCTTAAAAATTGACGATGAAAATTAAAAAAATTACAGGAATATGCATCTCAAAATAATTAGTTTAATAATTAAGGTGTAATTATTGACTCTATAATCATTTTGTTTGGAAAAACAAAAATATGGTTAGTGGCGGGCGGACTCGAACTCAGGCCATCACCAACAGGCGCAACAATCATACCAATTAGGCCACAAACCCTATGTGAAATTATCCATAACATAATATATTTCTGACAATAATCTTTTGTAATAAGAAGAAAAAAAATTAGTCGGATGCCGGATTCGAACCGTGGTTATCACGAACAGAGGCAACACCCTTACAGACTGTGCAACAATCTCTATGCGAATTTGTTCTGATTATTTTGTATTTATAGACTCCAGACACGTGTCAATTTTTTGGTGCTTTCATTAAACTTTAATATATAATATATATGTGCTATTATTTATGGATAAATATACGACCCTCCACGAGCATTCGTAAAATTATTTGATGCATCAATTGAGAAAGTTTCATTGAATTGATTTGATTTTTTAATTGAATCAATTCAATTAAAATAAATTTAATTGCTAATTAATCTAATTAATCGAATAAATGGAGAAGACTCGGTGATCATCCATCCATTGATGTCAATGAGACTCGAACCCACAACCTCTAACAACATATGGTTTTTTGTGTCTCACATCCAATCATTGGGCCACGAGCCCATTGGCTAATTAATCTAATTAATCATTATTAATCATGCTCGATTGACACATCAACACATATTTAGAGGTGTCGATTGGTGTCATATATAACCCCATTATTTATTGATGGAGATTTTATCTAAAATGCCTCTCATTTATATAATTATAGAAAAACAATCTTCTTATTTTAGATAATTTTCTTTTAATATATGTAAAATATTGATTTTTTCATAATTTATGAATGTTATTTCGAACGAAAAGTTTCACCCTTCCGAACGGTGGCTAAGTAAACTACATATTTCCTTAGATATTGTGTATCCGGTTTTAAAGTAACTTTACCGATCTATTGAATGGATTACTGATTCGTTCGAACGGATTAGACAGTTGAAATATTTGTCATGGGTAAGTTTTTTTAAAAATGAGAAATAATCTTGCACTTCGAAGAAATGCACATCGATATTGTCCATTGTCCGATTGCTCTGCCATTTACGTCTCATGCTTGCACTCTCCACCGCTCATTCTCTTTTATATTTGTTTTTATTATACACTACGGATAAAAAATCTTCTGTTATTTATGATGTTTTTATTATTACTTTATATATTTTTTATTAATATTATGAATTAAAGATATGTTGTCATTTATATCTTTTTATTATAATGTTTTTTCTTTTTGTTATGATTTGTACACAATATTATTTGATTTTACGAGTCATGTGTCAATTCCGTGGAGATACGAGAAGTACAAATTAGAGTTTATATGCAAATCAGTTTCTGTCCATATATATATATATATATATATATATATTTCTTCGTACTGTTCAAAAAATATTTTGCAAGTTAAATTAATGAATTTGCATCAGAAACATATTTTTCTTTCAATTATTTATTTTTAAAATATTATTTATTAGTTTATGTTTATGTTTAAATTAGGGATAATATATTCATTTCATTCACTTTACATAATATATTGTGTCAAAACAAACATAGAAACGTTATTTTTCTTTCAATTTGAAAAATTAATCAAACACAAACATTACTGTTCAATGAGAAAATCATTCTCGGGAATCACATTACCGCAATCCAAATACATCCAAAACAGTAGGAGATTTAAAATATCTAGAAAAACAAGGGGCTTCTTAACAATTCTCTTTATTTAATTAATAAATAACCTTTATGCCTTCTTTTGCATAATACTCGCAGGACTAAATGAAAACTTATAAGTAGCAAATCAATGCTTTGCCCTAAAAACCATTACAAACTTTTGTAAGGGATGGATATATAGAATCATAATAGATAATGAATAAAAGATTTAAAGTAAAAGGCAATACTTGTGCTTAGCATGAAACACATGTTAAAATTAATTGAGTAAAATATTTGTTGTCGATTTGTGTTTATTATTGAAGACGCGTGAAATGTAAAGTTTGTTGCAGGGGACTGCTAAAAGTTTGTACTTTTTATAGTGAACTTAATCACGTATTTTTTTTTTGTATTAGGACTTGGGAGGGAAACTCACTAACTAATTAGCTCTTTTTTAATAATAAATGTCGTTTTCATTTAATTTTTGTGGCAGACAAACTAAATGATATGTTTTTAGGGGTGTCAACGGTACGGATAGTAGTCACCTCATATTCATATTCATATTTTTTTCGGATACGGTTTAGGATATGTAATTATCCGGATCTGGAGACGATTCGGATATTATAAATAGGAATAACAAATACAAATACGAATTGTATCCGGATAATAATATATTATTATTTTTAAAACTCAAGTTATTATTGTTTTACAATACAAATGTATATTAAAATATAGGGAGAGGAAAATAAAGTTGAAGAAGGAAAGAAAAATTAATAGCCGTGTGTTATAAAAATGAAATAGAGTTATTAAATAGTCCGTAGGTGTAATATTAAGTATGAATTCAAATTGAGTTATTACCATTAACTTAGTGTGAACTAGCTTCTTCCCTGCGCGATTGCGCGAGAATTTTTTAGTGGGGGTTATTTTAGTTTTATAATTTTTTTTTTTTTGTAATAGTTCATTTTTGTGATAGTTCATTATTTGTGTAATTGCACGGGTTTGCTTCATTTTTTTTATTGTGTTATATTTCTAATCGTTCATTTATTTATTCACAAAGAAATCATACTTTGTGATTTGTGTGTTCAATATTTGTAATAGTTATATATGCGAGCTCGTTTCGTTCATTAGTTGAATAGTTCATTATTTATGATTGTGTTATATTTGTAATATAGTTCATTAGTTGAATAGCTCGAGAAATATTTGTAATCATTTATGTAGAAAAATTGTCATCCATTATGATGACATTAGCACTCTCCTTAGGAACATGAAAATAACAAATACAATAAATTCACTTGAACATTTTCGGTTATGCCTCTATAATTTCTAAAATTATCAAATATACCCTACTATTTTTAAAATTATCAAAAATAATCCTATAATTTCTCAAAATGAGCTCATTCAAATTGCACAATATTAACATACACTAGTCCACATGGACCATACAATATTAACATACACCGGTCCACGTAAACCGAACTTATTCAAATTTGAACCGTCATATCTTCATTAAAATTGATCGAAGGACTGAGATATGTCTGATGATGTGGCCTTTTGTTAGAGCTTGAATTTTCCTAACTTTATGCATATTAATAATTAATAATAAGATCAAGATTTCAGCAAAACTAGTATATATTTATAAATTTTGTTAAGATCGGGATCCGAATACGACTGAGAATTTAACATCTAGATTCAGATATGGCTTCATAAAAACATACACGATTCAGACCCGGATTCGAATAATTTTCCGGGATCCGGATATTTTTCAAATACGATTCGGATTGGTTTGGTTATGCACAAATTTCAACAATTCTGAAACAAATAATAATTATTTATTTCACTTAATATAATAATAATAATAATAATAATAATAATAATAATAATAATAATAATAATAATAATAATAATAATACAACCATATGAAGAGATTATAGTCATTTATTAAAAATATATATAATTAATCTTAATAAAGTCATGTTCGTTTTTTCAATAATGTGATCCAATTTATTTTAGTTAAAATAGTCATTTGGATTTGTAATTTCGAGCAACATATTATAAATATATATCTCCTATTCTGCCGACATATTAAGGAACTTTATTATGCGAACCAAAGTTGATGCCAGCAAATGAAATGTCAAAATCAAATTCAAAATCAGAGAGCTCAATTTTCCACAAAGAACCATGCATTGAAAGATGACTTGGCCTAATTCAGTAATTTGTCTTCCAAAAGGGCAAAATGCATGCGCATAATCTATCAAATTCGAACAAACCATATTTGGAACAAACAAGTCAAGTCTTCGTGTTTTCTTAATTGGTCTCCATTTTTGGGATCAAAAATTAAAAGGATAACGATATTGACAGGAAAAAATATTACTGAAAACAAAAAATTTAAACTTGAAATGATAATTGTACTTTTAATTCATGTCAAATTTAAATGAAATTTTCTGTATCTAATATTTATTTTTCCTATCAATATCACTATCCAATTAAAATTAAACAGACCACCACTTGGTTCAGTCAAAGTTGCAAGTGAAAATTATTGGTGATTGAGTATACATCTTTAATTCGTGCATTTTATATTTAATTATGTTTATCGTGCATGTATGTGTGAAATGTCATGTTCATGAATGTTCTGGACACATGTGAAAGATTGTGTTCACACTAATGAAGAGTCATGTTCACATTAGGGGAGAGTCATGTTCATGAACCATGTAGCCTATAAATATGGATGTATTTTGTGTCATTTGAACACCAGAAAATATTTTGTAATCTCTCTCTTTCTTCTATAATAAAATTCAAGTTTCATTCAATCGTTTCTTCTTCTATGATTCTGGTTGTGATCCTTGGCTGGTGCAACATGTTGTTGTACTATTGTTAACTTCGGTTCTCGTTACATTGTGTGTTCATTTTTTTTTGTTGTTGTTGAGGAAATGGCATTGTGTGTTCATATTCTGTGCCTCTGGTATCAAGTTCACTGAAATTATCATATTTACCCATTGGAAAATAGAAATATCATATTTACCTTTTGAAAAATAAAAAAATATATTTTTAACTTTCTATAAAATATAAAATACATCCTGACCCTAATTAAATTATTTTGCTAGACGAAAATACATTTCTTTCAACCACCTCCCTTTCGGCTGAAACCCCTGTTTAGAAATTATTTTATTTATTTATTTGTTTGTGAATGGTCAATTGGTGATACATATTCCCCTCAAGTGGATTTGTTTGAAGGTGCATTTTCATGCGTACCCTGCAAAATACTCAAAATATCACGTCTAACTATACAAAATATGAAATATCATCTTATAAAATACAGGAAATATCATGTATAGCCCAAATATAATAAATATCATCACGTACATGCTTTATTTTTTTCTATAAAAAGATTGACAAACTACACTGATTTATTAGCATTTTTTTGAAGGAAATGTTATTAGCTATTATTACACGTATAAGTTAAGAAAATGGTTAAATTTTGAAAAATTAGAAAATGAAAGTATTAGTGATATTTGACATATTTTGTGAAAATATTTATGATATTTCACATTTTGAAGAGATATAGTATGTGATACATTATACATACATGAGATTCCTTGTTTGAAAGTCATACATTGGCATTAGAATAATAAAAGCAAATTTATTAATTCTCTTTTTGGTTGATCATAGCTGGATTTTCAAAGTTTGAACGACCACTCTTCGAAAAGCATTGACTTGGACTGACTTTGGTCCACTAAAATAACATATATATATATATATATATATATATATATATATATATAAAATAGGTCTACTGTGCAATCAATTTAATTAGAAGGTAATTTATGTTGATATAGGATTTTTTTTTGGTAAATATGAATCTACAAGATCTTACTTGCTTCCAGATCAATCTAAGAAGTAGTATTGAATTTTAATGATTTGGGGGTAGTTGGGATTTTTATTTAATCTGATTGTGATTAGACTATAATTGTGCCCAAAGTCCGCCTTAATAGTATTGAATTTCGATTATAATTGTCACCCTTCTAGATTATTATTTGTGATTTTACTTGCTAAGTTCCAATTTTACTTGGAAACATTATGAATATTGTTCGAAATTTGGACTGTTTTTAATTTCGTATGATCCAATTTTGTTTTTCATATATTTTGTTTCGTGTAGTTGTTTCATGTTTGGGAGAATGGGTTGGTACCATTTTTCATATATTTTGGATGCTTTTTTTTTAAATAATATATTTTGGATGCTTTTTTTTAAATAATATAGTTTGGGTCCTCGACCCGAAACCCCCCGCCGGCGGGTCCGGGTCCTCGACCCGAAACCGCCCCCCCTCCCGGGGCGGGTCCGGGTCCTCGACCCGAAACCCCCCCCCCCCCGGGGCGGGTCCGGGTCCTCGACCCGAACCAACCCCCCCCCCCCCCCCCCCCCCCCCCCCGGCGGGCGGGTCGGGCGGGACCGACCTACCCCTCCAACGTGGGCCCCGCCCCTCTTCGGGCGGGACCCACCCCTCCCCGTGGGCCCCGCCCCTCTTCGGGCGGGACCCACCCTTCCCGTCGGGTCCGGGTGCTCGACCCGAACCCACCCTGCTTGTACCTGCAAATTACACATAACAAAGTTAGTAGTTAGTACATACATATTACACAACAGATACATACCACACACATCAGACATACAGCACACATCACACGCACAGCATACAACACAGACATACACATTACTCATACAAAAAATACAACACAACACACAGATTGCACACACTAAGACATAATCACTTTCACCAAATGTTGGATGCCTCTATCATTCTCCAAATCTGGACCACCAAAATCCACTTCAGCTTTGCATCGCACCAAATTGAACCCCCTTCGTGCCCGATCACTTAATCTTCGCTGTAAATACCCTAAAAAAACAAGCACAAATAATACTATAAAACAATATATTGAGGGAGGAAAAAGGTATATTATTATGTTAGATTACCAGATTTGAGGAGAATTTGATTTTAGCCGTCGAGCCATCCAGGTCTCAAGAGAATTTGACGTGACAAGTTGGATAGACAGATCGTTAATAAGGTACTGTTCAAAATTACCAAAATGCCCCTAACGGAAAATATGTATGATCTGATATTTTGACAGGTGGTGTCATGGTGATTACTGGTACAATTATTTCCTTCTGTCAATGTTTCGATACTAATTACTAATTACAATTATTTCATTAGGGTTGCTCATGAATTCTTCTAGTGATTAGGAGATACAGAAATGTTATTTAAATATCATTAGATAGTCTATTTGAGTAGTTTATTTTCTGTTTATTTGAGTAGTTTATTTGAGTTTGTTTGAGTTTTATTAAGTAGTTTATTTGATTTGGTTTGGTAGTATTTATGATTTCTGTTTTTTTTTTTAATTGGAACAAAATATTTATGATTTGGACTAATTTAACTTGGTTAATCTATTATCGTTAATTTATAAGTTTGTTAAAATATTTGTCATGAATTTCAATTTTTTTATCATTTTAGACTGAAATTTGATTCTTCCTTACAAATTCAAACACTAAACCCAAATTCATAAAAAGCCAGAAAGGGCCTAAGTGCATAATAAAAGACTGAAATTTGATTCTTCCTTACAAATTAGTCCAAAGTCCAAAATTTAATCCATGTTGCGATCAGGGGCATTATTGCAAAATGACCAAAATATTAGGGCTGAATGAGTCCTGGACCTGGTACCTGCAAAATGAATATACCTTATTATCAGGGATATTATTGCAAAATGACCAAAACATTAGGGACGAATGACCCTGAACATGGGAATCGGGTCTGTACCAAGTGGTACCCAAGTTCAGTTTTTCTAGAAAAAAATAGTAGTACATCTGTGAAAAATGAAGAAATTTAGGGGTTCATATGCATATAATAATCTTTAGTAAAAGGGATATATATATACATCTTTTGAGGATCCCTAGGCATATTTACATTTTTTGGTTGGATTGTTTGCAAATATACATTGTTTTGGGGGGTTAATTTGCATATTTACATCATATTCATTTTGTTGTTTGGAGATATATTTGCACATATACTTTTTTAAATTTTCAATTATTTTGCATACGTACAGTCTTTTTCATGGTATATGTGTAAATTTCCTTTTTGGGGTCATATTTGCATTTACAGATTCTTTAGATTTATATTTGCATGAAAATATTAGGGATCAAATTGAACTTCTATTATAATTAATTTCTTACCGGTCAAGGGTTTATTTGTATGTATAACAAAATTGAACTGATTTTTAAGGATCGACTGAAAAAAGAAGTGCGGTTATAAAAGTTCGAATTTGAAATGCATTGGGGTTATAAACCTTCCAAATTAACAATTTGATCTAAATTTAAATATATGATAAACCCTTGTTTTTGGGGGGTTTATTTGCATATTTACATCATATTGATTTCTTTTGCTGGGATGTTTTTCACCAATGTTTTGATTATTTGCAAATTTAGATTTTTATGGATGGTTACAATTACATGTGTGTATTTTTCATTTCAGGGTTACATTTGCATATATGAATATTTTTTGGTATATATTTGCATGAAAACATTAAGAGATGAAATCATACCAGCATGATGCTTATTACTGCTCGAGGGATTAATTATGTGCATGTATAACAAACAGTGCACAAACTGAGTTTGGAGGATCAATTGCGAAAAAGAGCTGATATTGAATTGTATCAGGTTGTGTACCAGTACCGGTATCATCCAAAATAAATTATTAAATGCCAATATAAAAATTATTTAATGGTTATATAAAAATGCAGGGTTTAATACAACAACAAAACTCTAATATAATGAAAAGTGACCTTTATTCTTTTCTCCAAAACTCTATTAAAGATATTTTTATTTTATTTACAAGATGATTAATACAAATTCAAGGAAACTTAAAATATACATCACTCAAAATAGTGAAATACCAAATTCATTATTTTATCAGTTCCAGTTACACCAACTCGTTGTTATTACGTCAATCCATTACTACAAAATTCATCAAGACTACAATTTCTTCGTAACTTCAAATATTTCATCAAATCATCTAATTAATACACTCTGGACAAGGAATCTTGCATCCAGCAAAAAAAAAAGGCTTTTTATGCAATTTTGTATAACGAAGGGGTTTTTGTGCAAAAACCACATCGACTTGAAGCGCAAAAATAGGGACTTGCGTTCGAAGATTTCAATATGACATCACCCATGTCTGCATAAAGAACTTAAAGTCATGATATAATAGATTTAGTGTAATTTTTAAAATAGTAATCGTTAATGATAATAAACCTTGCTAATTTGTAACGTAAAGTGTCATGATAAAATAAAAAGCAAGCATGTTTGTGTCTATGATATTGAATACTTTCGGACTTTGTTAATCGTTATACATCGTCTTCCTCTTTTTTAAATACTTCAATTATATTTGAAAAAAAAAATGAATAAAAACTCATTAATTCTTCTTCGTCCATTAATATTAATAAAATTTGAAATTACAATCTCTGGAGAACATACTGAATTATGTACTTATTGACAATACTTCAATTATATTCTTCCGTTTTTGTTTTTCATCTTTCAATATATTCAAATAGGACAGGTTTTTCAAATTTAATCTGATTTACCCAAATATTTTATTTATGAGGAGATTGTTTAATGAAATTTAATATACTTCAAGCAAAATACTATTACTACAAAACAAAATTTCAGTACTTACCTTTCATCAAGATTCAAGAGTCGGTACCAAATATTAGAGAAAGAAAATAAATAAATAAATAATAAAGACCTCTAATATTAACAATTCATACTTTTCTTTTTCTTAATTATAACTTTTCTGATTTATATCATAAAAAAAAAAAAAATATTCACATGTAAAGATGAAGTAAACAAACTATGAACAGTAAAACATACAGACAAATCAAATCCAAGAGATGGATCAGATCGATTAAAGTTGCAAATCACCCAAACAACGTAATCCCCTTCAACTTGATCGGTGCCGGTGCTGCCGTCGTCACTTCTCTCCGTCTTGCAGTGCCGGAGACGAACGACACGAGGACAAGGACGAGATCTCTGACGATCCGTTCCTTGATATGACCCCTTTTAGGATACGGATTGCCAATCGGCTTGATCCTTTTCAAGTACATACGAGCTTGATTAGCCGCCATTAATGAACACTTGGAGAAATCGATCAATCGAGAGAGAGAGGGGGAGGGAGTGAAGAGAGGCGGCGCCATGGGAGCATATAAATAACAGAGGAGAGACAAGAATAAGATTTTATGATTCTTTGTATAAATTAAACTGTCATGTGGATGATTCGTTGTATACGTAGTTGCAAAATTAACATTAACAGAAATTTAACTACCAGATACTTTGGACCCGACAGAATATTCACATGCCACGTCAAATTTCAAGCCATTTTCGTAGGTTCCACTCACCAGCTGTTCTCAGCGATTACGTGGCATCGAGTCAGATTAATAGAGAGTGGTAATAAATTATGAAATGCATCTGGTGTAGGAATACCAAGTGTGGTTTGTATCAGAGACGGAACTGGACTGAAATGATAGGGGGGGCCAGAATTTAGTAATGTAATACATTTTCATAGATCTATTATAAAAATATGCATAATTTTAGGGGTATCCTTGCATTTTTCCATTTCATAGGGGGGGCTCCAGCCCCTGCCTGCCACCCCCTGGTTCCGTCCTTGGTTTGTATGGCTGAATTTTGAATAGTAATATGGTTCATGTGTATTTTGTTGTACCGGGTATATTCAATGTAATTTCTCAGAATTAAGAGGATAGAGGTCGGTGGATACTGGATAGTTCCAGTGGATGGTTTGAGAAAGTCTAGACTTGCAAATTAAGGAAGATGGAATTTTGCTTTAATGGCCCCTTGTTTTTTAGGTTCATGATAATGCCCCTGGATTAAACAAGGTCAGGTCAACAGATTCTCAGTCCAGTCCAGTCCGGTCTGACTTAAATAATTTGAAAGGCTGAATTTCATGGGTGCTCCTGCAAAACATTGATTTAATGTATACCCTTCCAAAAAAATGAAATATCATAAATATTTTTTAAAATATCAGTAACGTTTTGTTGTTAGTTGTCCTTTAAATATAAAAAAAAATCTTGAATAAGACGTACGATCAGAAAATCTTTTTAATAAAATAGACATTTCGCGATAAGTTTGGGTTTATTTAGCAAGATCTTCATACAATTCTAGTCAATTGTTATAATATTTTTAATATAATTAGTTATTATATTTGAACTAAAAAAACTATGAGACACACGCACACACGCGCGCACACACGCACGTACACACACGCGCACGCACGCACGCGCACACACACACGCACACACGCGCACAAATTAAGTAATTATAATATATGCTCCACATATATCATATGAATAGAGAATGATACGTGACTTCACATAGAACTATGATATTAATTAGATTTAGATTAAGTAATTAAATTTAAGTAATTATAAGTAACGAGAGGAATTATGATATTAATTATTAATTATATAATTTTATTTGGGGGAATTCATGTGTGTCCTTCTAAAAGCATAAAATATCAAATTTGTCCCTCTAATTTTATAAATATCAAATTTGTCCTTCCAATAATCAAATCATATCAAAATTATCCATTTGAAATTTATTAAATTCCATATATACCCCTGTCAATAATTTACCGTTACATTTGTCAAATTATTAATCGTGGTTAAATCTTTTAGACCCCAATTAAATTAACAAACATGACTAAAATATCCTTTTCTTCAATATGCATGTTATTTTTTAGTGCTTCCCCCTCTAATCCCACGATATTTTTCACCACCAAGAAAAATCTCATACTATTTATTTTCCTATCTTTCTCAAATTACTCTCGTTTTGGTAAGATCCTAAGTTCGGCCTCTCTTTAGTCTTTACTCGATCTTCTAACGAAGAGCAATGAGGCTCCCCCCCTCACTTCCACTTCTCTCCTCTCCTTCTCCATTTGTCTTTTGAGTTTTGTTTTTCTGAACAAAAATATGGCAACCATCTTTTTTGTACCTCGAGCCATTAGAACATTAAAGAAAAGCCTTTGTCTTCTTTGTGTGTAAAAAGATTGACCATTTATACAACCATAACACATCTCTCTAATTATCTTTGCACAACAACAAAAAATGAACAAAAGAACCAAAATATAAATGCCATGACACATTTCTTTGAGCCAATTTGAGATTCCAATCATAACAGGACAGTCATGACCTAATCCTAAATTGACAAGCATCTACAATCATGAGGCCCGGTTCTGATTTTTTGGAGGCCTTTGACGACTATATTCGTTTAGGGCATGATTTTATTATACGTGTCGAAATTTTGCTAATACAGTCTTTTCCAAAATTTTGATGAAAAATCTTCAAATTTTACTCAAATTTTGTCGAAGAATCCTAGATTTTTAGTGGAAAAAAAAACTGAATATTCATAAAATCATGCCAGAAATCCTAAATTTTAATGAAAAATCTAAAATTTTGCTCAAAAACAGCTCGATTTTGTTCAAATTTTGTCGCATACCCTATATTTTGGAGAACAAATCTTAATAAGTCTTAAATTTTGATGCAAACCCCTGAATTTTAATCAAATTATGCTGAAAATCATGAATGTCAATGAAATAACCAACATAATTGTTGAAATTACAGACCTAAATTTTTTGAAATTGACCAAAATAATTGCTGAAATAACTAAAATAATTGTTGAAATACCTAAATCGAACAAACCTTAAATTATTAAAATTAAAATTTAAACTTAAATTGAACCTAAATTGAACATATGTTTACTGAATTTAAACCTCAAAACTGAAGTTTATGAAAACGGGTCTTAAAAAAAAGGGAGGCATGTGACCTGGGCCAACTCGGTCAAAGCCCAGGTCCGGCCCTGACAATCATAACATATATCTTAGAAATTCTTTGAGAAAGATTCAGTACACATGCCAAGAATAAGGACAATGACCAACTAGAGCCAATTTACTCTCTGGTCCTCGATTGAAATTTTATCTAAATCGATGAGCTTATACGCAAGAGATGCACATAAAAGACTCAAGCAGCCATACCTTCTTTCCAATTACAAACAAGTTAGAAATCATGATTCAGTTTTTTTAAATTCACGTCAATGGCCTCATGTCCCAGTGATTGGGTGTGAGACAAAAAAATCATATGTTGTGAGATGTTGTGAGTTCGAGTCTCATTAACATTAATGAATGGAGGACTACCGAGCCTTCTCCATTTACTCGTTTTTTTTTTTTTTTTAATTCGAGTTATGCATAAAAGTATTGTTTACAAATTACACATATGAAAGGCAACTAAGGGAAATTTTGTCTTGAATTGAGGACAATAATTGTTGATTGAGGTATAATTCGGACCCAATTGAACATCATTCAACTAGATTGTCCTGTTTGCTACCACTGCTAATAAAATTCTGAGACAAAAAAGAAACAATCCAGTGTTCCAACTAAGAAAAGTAAAACAAAATGAGAAATATGAAGAATGGCGATGTGAGTTGCGAGCTTTATTGTGGTTGTGGGAGAAGGATCGAGATGATAAATCATGGGATCGTGAAAAGTGGACAATAATGGACACGGGTGGACGGTCATAGGGAAGGAAGAAGATAATATAGCCCAGGGTAAAAAGGTAATTTTCTATTTTTCTGTTTATTTAAACGGTGCAGTTAACTGTTGAGTAATTTTGATAATAATCATACTTTGCAAGGATAATTTGATATTTGTTGTTTTAAAGGGACAAATATGATATTTTGTGTTTTTGAAAGGATATAAAAGAAATTATTCCATGTTATTAAATTTAAGTAACTGTAAGGAGTAATGATATGGTCATGTAAATCGATCACAATTGACAAATTTGTATAAATACATAAGTGTGTAACATTCATTAATTAGTTAAATATGTATCTTAAATCAGAAAATAAATTCATACATTTGTGTCAAATTTATGATCAGTATATGTGTTGGTATCATTATTCAATTATAAGTAAAGTATGATTTAATTAGATTAGATAACTTTATTTTTTAAATAGAAAAAAAATTGGAAGATAATTTTAACGGTTATTTAACAGAATTTAAGCACAGGGTATTCATGATATATTTTGTGTTGTAGGGTATATGTTTAATTTTGATGTTTTGTAGGGGTACATTTGGGTATATGTAATAAACAAAGGGAGCTCCTATCATAAGCCCTTTTTTACTTATAATGGACCTCTTTCCGATTTAATGGTGGAGATTCAAAATTTTATGTTAATCTGATGGTTCTAATTAAATCCCGGAAGATGAACTTTTCAACCAAATATTTGATAGACCCACATTTTAGGGTAAAACTGTCATTTCATAAATCTCTCTTTGAACCCTCTCTCTCGACCTGTGCATCTACCTCCAGTTGCTTCTTTGCTATCTCGGCCCAAATTCCCACTCTCGCAAGGCTTCGCACGAAGAAAGAACAACATCGCCAGCTCCTACCTATCTTCTCTACTCTCTCGCCCAAATTCTTGCATCAAATGGAGAGAGAGAAGACCCTGGCCCACCTGTTGTGTTTCTGCCTACTGTCTCGTCGAAGATGAAGATCAGACGAGCATGGAGTTCCCACCTAGATGACGAGCTGAGGAGTTCTGTCCAGTGCCATCTCGCCTCGATCAAGTGTTTTATCTCGAGACCTCTTCGATATTCGATGACTCTTTTGATCGATTCATCCAATTTTTAGGGATTTAAAAACTTCGATTGAGGTAAGTTTGAAATTTTTCTGCAGGCCATTGCTATATCCAATTTGGTTGTTGCTACCTCGAATTGATTTTCTTTCAAATCTCTAATTTCCAAATTTTGTTATTCTATTTACATCCCTAATTTCCATTTTTTTTCCTTTGCAGATTGGAGGAGGAAGAGGGAGTACATAGTTCGAGGAGGAGGTAGGGGCATTTCGTAAATTCATGCGGAAGAGGACTTGGCAGAGACAACCCGTAATCGAGAAGACCATGTTTGGTGCGTATGCCACATTTTATAATTACAATGAAGCCCCTAAAAAATCTTTTAATTCCGATTCGTATCCAATGGAAACAGAACCCTCACATGCTGGATCTTTTGTTTACAGGTACGGTACCGGTTAAATGGCGAATAGGAGAAAGACGATGAACATAACGGTCTTACCGTTATGTCTGTGCGGCCAATCGCAAAGGTTGATACTCTTCACTTTTTCTCAAAATTATCATGTATAATTTCGGTACCGTTTATTTGATTTGTTGAAGTTCAATATGCTAATTTGTTTTAATTTTCTTCTCATTTTATTTTTTATATTTTAGTGATCATTTACTTCACAATCTGAGATGAAAGATTTCAGAATTTTCAAGAAAGAAGAATAAATGCAAGGCGACAAATCGATACAAGATAACAGAATTGCGTTCAAAAGAAAAAGTAATTATTATTGTAACTAAATTACCAAAAATACTTTTAGTTTAAAATTGTTGTCACTAATTTTTAAATGTCACATATAGTTGATTGTCCCGAATTCCGGTGAAGGGCAATTCGCCGAACTAGCATTCACGATTTCATTCAAATTATAAACCAACCTAGCATTTATGTCATGTTTATGATATTTTTCTCTTTTATTTGTCTTTATTTTTATTCGGAGTTGTGGAATGTTATTTTTATTAGGATGTTATTTTGTAATAAACTAGTGATAATGGAGAGATATTACTATATTTTTAGTGTCGTTGAATTGTTGAAATAAATTTGTGTTCCTTTGAACATGTTAAAATGTTATTAGGATATTATCATCTCTTCTAGTCCTGAATGTCTCCAGAATCCAGATCATCAATGCCCTTTGAAAAAGTTAAATATCATGAATTGATCTGAAATACACATGAATAATAGATATCACAATAACTTTTTCTTACGGATTATAAAAAAAAGTCTTTATTACATCAATTACAACATCATTTCAAAACAAAAATCATGAATTATAGAAATAAATTTTATTGAAAAATTGAGAAAATTCCAGATAAGATAAAAATAGCAAAAATATATTGGAAAATAATCTTTGAATACTAACTCTCATACTTGTGATTTTCAATAAGAGTTGAATGAATGGCAGTTGGCAAACAAGAAGGCCATGAGAGGAGAAGGCCGTGAGGAGGGCTGTAATAGTATAGTTAAAAAGTAAATTTAGAGAGAAACAAGGTAAAAATAGAAACAAATAATTAATGGAGAGTGCAAAGATTGAATTAAATGGAGAAATAAAAATCTTAATTTTTGTTAAATGTTTGTATACCGAAAATGCCCTTTTTGCAAAACGGACCTATGATAGAAGCTCCCATAAACAAATATACTTATCTAAGGGAAAGGAGGATTTTACTTAATGAATGGTTGATCTAATAAGTGGGAAATTAAAGTTTTAAACATCCTTATCTTGATTACTGAAAAACAGAGTACATTATAAACGTAACAAAACTAAACAAGAAAACACTATTAATGAGTAATCAAATCTATATCATTCATAATTCATCAACTCAAGCGATTAATTTTAGTGGATATCTTAAACCTGGCCCTATAATTACATATCTAATTAATAGCGAATGTCTCGTTTCGAACTTCCTGGTTTTCTCGGTATGCAAGCATTGATGACGGTTTTGACGACTGTGATTTTAAGCTGCCCCCTTCTCAACGCCGGTCTTCGTTTCTCGTCTTTACAGTCGTTAGGGTAATTGTGCTGGTACTCTTTGCTTGATCCAAAACTATTCTGATGAAATGAATTTTGCAATGTTGCCATTTTGATTTTCCTCTTTGGGTGAGAGAAAGAGAGAGACAGAGAGTGGAGCTCAAGACTTGAGAGTGAATGTGTTGTGGGAGAGGAGGAGAGTGGTGTGGTTTAAATAGGGAATAATGGCCAATGGGTCCAAGGGAATTTTGAGGTTAGGAATGAATGATCTTAAGTCTTAACTTTGAATTGGTAAATAAAAGTAATTAATGCGCTAATATTCTCGCTTTGTGGGACTTAAAGACTGATAATTTCCAATTTTTTTGTTTGAACATGATTTACTATTGAATTCTCTAGATTCTATGTTTGACACTAAGTTTAAGCTCTTGAGTATTACTTTGGTCCAAACATTTATACCGGGCCAGGATTAGATAAAAGATCAACCTAAGATAATGAATTAATGATATCTTGAGCAGGTACCACGTGGTGGGGTGGTCGTGTCCTGTGGAACAAGGAGTCCCAGACCACATACCCTCCTAGTCATTGGCTCCATTCAAAGTACCAAACCCTTTATTTCAATGTGCTATTTTATTTATTAATGGAGATTTTATCGAAAATCCCTCTAATTTATATAATTATAGAAACACGATCCACTTATTTTAGATAATTTACTTTTAATATATGTAAAATATTGATTTTTTCATGATTTATGAATGTTATTTCGAACGAGAGTTTCACCCTTCCGAACGTGGCTAAGAAAACTAGGTATTTCCTTAGATATTGTGTATCCGGTTTTAAGATAATTTTAGCAATCTATTGAATGGATGACTGATTCGTTCGAACGGATTATACAGTTGAAATATTTGTCGTAGGTAATTTTTTTTAAATGAGAAATGATCTCGCACTTCGAAGAAATACACTTCGAAATTGTTCATTGTCCGATTGCTCGGTCATTTATCGTCATTCTCTTTTATATTTATTTTAAATTACTTTATATTTTTATATACTGCGGATAAAAAATCTTCTGTTATTTATAATATTTTTATTATTATTTATATATTTTTCTATTAGTTTGTACATTTAATTTATATATTTTGAATTAAAAATATGTTGTTATTTATACATTTGTACTACGAGTCTTCTCTTTTTATTATGATTTATGCACAAAGTTATTTAATTTTACGAGCCAGCCAGGTGTCAATCCGCGTGGAGATACGAGAAGTACACATTAGAGTTTATATGCAAATCAGTTTTTGTCCATATATATTTTTTCTTCGTAATGTTCAAAAAAACATTTTGAAAGTTAAATTACTGAATTTGCATCATAAACAAGTGTTTAAAATTGTTCTACAATTGGATTATCAAAAAGTGATTACTATGTTTTATATGACATGACGGTAATGTGAAATTAATTTAACTTTTGTACATTCATTAGAAAGTGATTTCCATCAAAATTGATGGTAGTCACTAATTTCACATTCACACCGAATTAATTTTTACTTATATTTGTCTAAATTATCCTTGCTTATTTATTTTTATCTCTTCAATGTATTTGAATAATTATCCTGACATGTCTGAATTAAGTGCTTTTAATTCGATGATATAATTATACTAATTTTATTTTATATTATTAATTTTCAAAACTCTAATTATTAATTTATTAGTTTATGAGCTATATTATTTATTTTTTATTAATGATTGTATCAAAACTGTCATTTAATTATTTAATTTTTATTTTTAAAACTCTACTTAATTAATATTAATTTTTAAAACTTTAATTATTTATTTTTAAATCTATTTTTTATTAGTTTATGTTTATGTTGAAATCAAGGGGTAATATATTCATTTCATTCACTTTACATATTAATATATCGTGTCAAAACAAACATAGAAATATTATTTTTCTTTCAATCTAAAAATTTAACCAAACACAAATATTATCATTTTCGGAAATCACACTTTAATATCACATTACCGCAATCCAAATACATCCAAAAGAGAAGGAGATTTAAAATATCTAGAAAAACAAGGGGCTTCTTAACAATTCTCTTTATTAATTAATAAATAACTTTTATGCCTTCTTTTGCATAATACTCGCAGGGCTAAATGAAAACTTTTATGTAGCAAATCAATGCTTTGCCCTAAAAACCATTACAAACTTTTTGTAAGGGATGGATATATAGAATCATAATAGATAATGAATAAAAGATTTAAAGTGAAGGCAATACTTGTGCTTAGCATGAAACACATGTTAAAATTAATTGAGTAAAATATTTGTTGTCGATTTGTGTTTGTTATTGAGGACGCGTGAATGCAAAGTTTGTTGCAGGGGACCGCTAAAAGTTTGTACTTTTTATAGTGAACTTAATCACATATTTATTTTTTGGTATTGGGACTTGGGAGGGAAACTCACTAACTAATTACACTAACTAATTAGCTCTTTTTTTAATAATAAAGGTCGTTTACATTTAATTTTTGTGTTAGACAAACTAAATGATATGTTCTTAGGGATGTCAATGGTTCGGATAGTAGTCACGTTAGATTCATATTCTTATTTTTTTCGAATACGGCTTAAGATATGTATTTATCCGGATTCCAAGACGATTCGGATAGGGAAATTATATCATGCCCCCAAAACCCATCACTACACCCACGATCAAATACCTTTGGTTTTTTTTGGGTTGGGTGTTAATCCCCAACTCCAATTTGCACCCCACTCTCTCTCCAAATTAATTAGTTCTTCGAATTAACTGTTAATTGTGAGTAAATTAACACCTCATATTAGTACCTAATAATTCATTATTTCAATTAACTGTTAATTCGAAGCATTGTTAATCGAGTGGGTAATTTTTGGGAGATGGATAGGGTATCAAGGATGTGGTGATGGGTTTGGGGGTACAGTAAATGGCCTCATTCGGATATTATCGAATACGGATCATATTCGAATAATAATATATTATTATATTTAAAACGCAAGTTATTATTGTTTTACAATATAAATGTATATTACAATACAAACTAATATGAAAGTGAGAGGAGAGGAAAATAAAGTTGAAGAAGGAAAGAAAAACTAATAGCCGCGTGTTATAAAATGAAATAGAGTTATTAAATAGTCCGTAGGTGTAATATTATATATTACTGTGAATTCAAATATAGTTATTATTATTGGATATTACTATGAATAATATCGTGATTTTAACAAAATAGATATTTATTTATAAATTTTATTAAGATCCAGATTCGGATCTGATTGGAAATTGAACTTCTAGACTCGGATCCAGCTCCATAAAAACGTATACGATTCTGATCCGGATTCGAATAATTTTTCGGGATTTGAATATTTTTCAAATACGATTCGGGTCGGTTTGGACAATATCCGACCCATTGACACTCCTATATCTTCTTGTAAGGTGTTATTGAGAAAATTTACTTGGCTTAGTTATGAGCAATTCAACAATTATGAAACAAATAATAATTATTTATTTCACTTAATAATAACAACAACAACAACAACAACAACAACAACAACAACCATAATAATAATAATAATAATACAACCATATGTCTCAATTCAAGAAATTTTTCATTATTGGAAAATTGCAGAGATTAGGGTTTCAATATTTGAAAAAGTTCCTCACTCGAGTTATACAAAATAATAACAATAATAAATCAAAGTAATAAATATTAATCATTATGAACGAGGACATTATAGCCATTTATTAAAATATACATAATTAATCTTAATAAAGTCATGTTCGTTTTTCCAGTAATGTGATCCAATTTATTTAGTTAAAATAGTCATTTGGAATTGTAATCTTGAGCACTCTTTTTATAAATAGAGCCCGTTTACTATTTTTCAATTTCTCCCTACATTGCCGATATGGATAATTTAATGGTTAACATCTTAATTAACAAAAAAAATATCAATTAATAATTAATTAATATAGAATTAAAGTGTATATATGTATTAATTGTTAATAATTAATATTTATTAATTATTAATAGAGTTTATTTGGGGTTAACTGAGATGGTGATCAGTGTTTAGTTAACCATATTGGCAAGATGTGGGGAAATTTGGGAGAAGAGTAAAATTTTCCTTATATTTCCTGTTCTGCCAACATATTTAAAAAGTAACTTTGTTTTGTAAACCAAAGTTGATACCAGCGAATGACATATCAAAATCAAAATCAAAATCAAAATCAAAGAGCTCAATTTTCTACAAAGAACCAGGCATCGAAAGATGCCTTTGCCTAATTTGTCTTCCAAAAGGACAAAATGCATGCACAGAATCTATCAAAATTCAAACCAACCATATTTGGTCAAGTCTTCCTGTTTTCTTACTTGGTCTCCATTTTTGGGATCAAAAATTAAAAATTAAACAGACCACTTGGTTTAGTCAAAGCTGCAAGTGAAAATTATTGGTGAATGTATATAAATATTAAATTTGTCATTGTTGTGTTCACTGTTTTATTATGTTTGGGAGATCTACCTATTTATTCATTGAAATTATCATATTTACCCATTAGAAAATAAAAGTACCATATTTACTTTTTGATTTTTTTTTTATCAAATATAAAGTATATCCTGACCCTAATTAAATTATTTTGTTAGACGAAAATACATTTCTCTCTCAACCACCTCCCTTTCGGCTGAAACCTCTGTCTAGAAATTTTTTTATTTATTTGTTTGAATGGTCCATGCCAATTGGTGATACATTGTCCCCTAAAGTGGAATTGTTTGAAGGTGAATTTTCATGCGTACCCCTGCAAATTCTCAAAATATCACGTCTAACAATACAAAATATGAAATAATTTTGAAATAAAAAAAAAAAAATACAAAATATGAAATATGAAATATCATCTTATAAAATACAGGAAATATCATGTATACCCAACATATCATAAAATATCATAATGTACATGCTTTTCGATAAAATATTGACAAAAACTACACTGATTTATTAGCATTTTTTTTTGAAGCAAATGTTATTAGCTATTATTACACGTATTATTAGTTAAGAAAATGGTTAAATTTTGAAAAAATAGAAAATGAAAGTATTAGTGATATTTGACATACTTTGTGACAATATTTATGATATTTCACATTTTGAAGTGATACATTGGCAAAAGAATGATAAAATCAAATTTATTAATTCTCTTTTTGCTTGATGATAGCTGGATTTTCAAAGTTTGAACGACCACTCTTCGAAAAGCATTGACATGGACTGACTTTGGTCCACTAAAATAACATTTTCATGTGTAGTATCTACAAAATATATATATATCAATGTTTTAAATTGCGATATTGCGGTTCATTGCGGTCGGGTCTTTTTTGCAGCGGATTGCGTTTGCGGGCGCGATTGCGGCGCAATGAACTTATTGCGGACAGTCGTTACGATATTAAATTATGTAAAAATAATAGTTTGTTTAAATATATTTTTCACAATATTTTCTTCTAAAAAGGATAAAATAGTTGATTGTCCAGGAACATTTTCAGTATAAATAAAAGTTGATCATAAAATTTTCATTAAAATGGCAATTATACGGGATCTTTGGATTTGTATTTTGTTGAAGAATATTTTGTCGACATCCAAAAATATCAAAACACTATAACTCAAATTTTAAATCGAAACATCAATGAAATACAATGAAAATTATGAAAGCCATATATTTATAGATGAAAATGACATATTTTAGAAGTTATGTATGTTATGAGTATATTTTATCAAATATTTTGATAATAAAACATGGAAACTAAGTATTAAATAATCTCAAAAATTATGTTATAATGTTTATATTAAATAATTCTCGACGAAATTAATTTAACGTGTGTTTCGTGTTTAATTCAGGGTAAAAGACAAAATTTCACAAATTCAAGCCCATCATTGCGTTCCTCTCGTCGAGACGAGCGATTTCAATATAAATTTCGTGTAATTTGATGGAAGGATTTGAAAATTACAACGATTTGAATATTATCCCGCAATTTGTACCCGCAATTACCGCAATTTTCCCGCAATTAGTTAAATATATATATATATATATATATATATATATATATATGGGAGTTTTAAGATAGATTCTTTTTTTTTTTTATCATGGATCCATTTAAAAAAAAAAATTCGAATATTAGTTAAATAATGATTTTTTTTTGTAAGATTCTAGTATATATTTATCATTTAATACTATTCAAAACATAAATTAAATTTTGTATAATAAATTAATAAATAGTTAAAATTTTTACAATAATTTTTTGAAAAAGAATCAATAATAAGAAAATTAGTCTATCATAGAACTTCTCATATATATATATATATATATATATATATATATATATATATATAGAGAGAGAGAGAGAGAGAGAGAGAGAGAGAGAGAGAGAGAGAGAGAGAGAGAGAGAGAGAGAGAGAGAGAGAGAGAGAGTGTGTGTGTCTATTGTGCAATCAATTTAATTAGAAGGTAATTTATGTTGATATAGGTTTTTTTTTTGGTAAATATGAATATACAAGATCTTAATTGCTTCCAAATCAATCTAATTAGTATTGAATTTGAATGATTTGGGGGTAGTTGGGATTTTTATTTAATCTGATGGGACTCGATTAGACTATAATTGTGCCCAAAGTGCGCCTTAATATTTGCATTGTTCGCAATTTTGGCTGTTGCGTTCTAATTTTGCCAGCCCCTGCCTAAATCTAGATTTCTCTATTGTCGAGAGAAGCATTCTAAACAAATTCATTCTTCCCCTCATAGTTTCTGGAAATGGTCTCTTCATGGTTCACAACTCAATCCATCAAATTATGTGTAGTTGTTTCTCGTTGCGTGGTGTATGGATCATGCATGAACCAGTTGTACAGATGCACAAATTGGTAAGATTTTTCATGTTTTTTATAGGGTTGGTAAGATTTTTCATGTTTTTTATAGGGTTGGTAAGATTTTTCATATATTTTGGATGATTTTTAAAACAAGAGCCCCCCCCCCCCGAAAACCCGCCCTCGATCCAAAGACAACCCCCCCGACCCGAAACCCCCCCCCCCCCGCCGGGGGGTCCGGGTCCTCGACCCGAAACCCCCCCCCCCCCCCCCCCCCCCCCCGCCGGGGGGTCCGGGTCCTCGACCCGAAACCCCCCCCCCCCCCCCCCCCGCCGGGGGGTCCGGGTCCTCGACCCGAAACCCCTCCCCCCCCCCCCCCCCCGCCGGGGGGTCCGGGTCCTCGACCCGAAACCCCTCCCCCCCCCCCCCCCCCCCGCCGGGGGGTCCGGGTCCTCGACCCGAAACCCCTCCCCCCCCCCCCCCCCCCGCCGGGGGGTCCGGGTCCTCGACCCGAAACCCCTCCCCCCCCCCCCCCCCCCCCCCCGCCGGGGGGTCCGGGTCCTCGACCCGAAACCCCTCCCCCCCCCCCCCCCCCCCCGCCGGGGGGTCCGGGTCCTCGACCCGAAACCCCTCCCCCCCCCCCCCCCCCCCCCGCCGGGGGGTCCGGGTCCTCGACCCGAAACCCCTCCCCCCCCCCCCCCGCCGGGGGGTCCGGGTCCTCGACCCGAAACCCCTCCCCCCCCCCGCCCCCCCCCCCCCCCCCGCCGGGGGGTCCGGGTCCTCGACCCGAAACCCCTCCCCCCCCCCCCCCCCCGGCGGGCGGGTCCGGGTCCTCGACCCGAAACCCCCCCCCCCCCCCCCCCCCCCCCCCCCCGCCGGGGGGTCCGGGTCCTCGACCCGAAACCCCTCCCCCCGGCGGGCGGGTCCGGGTCCTCGACCCGAAACCCACACCCCCCCCCCTCTTCGGACGGGACCCACCCCTCCCTCGTGGGCCCCGTCCCTGGGGCCCCTCTTCGGGCGGGACCCACCCCTCCCACGTGGGCCCGGAGGGACCCACCCCTCCCCATGGGCCCCGCCTCTCTTCGGGCGGGATCCACCCCTCCCCGTGGGCCCCGCCTCTCTTCTGGCGGGACCCACCCTTCCCCCTCCCGGCGGGTCCGGGTGCTCGACCCGAACCCACCCAGCTTGTACCTGCAATTTACACATAACAAAAGTTAGTAGTTAGTACATACATATTACACAACACATACATACCACACACATCACATGCACACAACACAGACATACACATTACTCATACAAAAACACAACACAATACACAGATTGCACACAACACATACATAATCACTTTCACCAAATGTTGGATGCCACTATCATTCTCCAAATCTTGACCACCAAAATCCACTTCAGCTTTGCATCGCACCAAATTGAACCCCCTTCGTGCCCGATCACTTAATCTTTGCTGTAAATACCCTAAAAAAAAGCAAGCACAAATAATACTATAAAACAACATATTGAGGGAGGAAAAAGGTATATTATTATGTTAGATTACAAGATTTGAGGAGAATTTGATTTTAGCCGTCGAGGCATCCAGGTCTCAAGAGGGCCGCATCGAGAGTATCTTTTTTTGTTTGTTGCGATTGTCTTGTCAAATCCAACCATCTAACAAAATACAAAAAGTAAGTATATATCCTAATTTTATAATCAAATGAAAATTTGAAACAAAAAAAGATGACGTGTATCCCTGCATTCTTCATAATTTTTAAAATCAGAAGTTTTTTGCCTAAATTGCAAAGACTTATACTTTAAGAAGAAATTATCTAAATTAAGCATAACAAAAAGTCTCAATTTAAGAAGAAATTGCCTAAATTGCAAATGGAGAAGAAAATTACAAATAATTTAGGGTGTATACCTGGTGTTTGCTAAACTCGCTATCTGCACCAGATTCGTTGACTCACCACAACTACCAGAACCGTACAGAAAAGAAAACCAATCTTTTTCGGATTGCTTCATCGTGATCCTTGTTTTCTCATTATTCAGGGAGTATATCTGGCTTCTCTCGCTCTGTTTTGGAAGAGAGATATTGGAGTCTACAATGGTGGAGCTGGTTTGAGTAACGAGCCATGGTTTGTGCTGAGAAGAGGAGTATTGTGTTCTGAGAAGAGGAGTATTGTGCTCTGAGAAGAGGAGTATTGTGTTCTTAGAAGAGGAGGAGAAGAAATGAGAGATGGATGGGGAAGGGGGATAAATATAAGAGGCCATTTACCGTTGGATACAATCATCTCCAATTTGTACAGAACTGGGGGGCAAGGTATAATTTCCCTAAATATAACGACAGGAAGAAGAAAAAATCTCCCAACGTTCGATTTCTCCAACGTTCGGATTCCAAAAATATTACCGTTGGATACAATCATCTCCAATTTGTACAGAACTGGAGAAATCTGCAGCACATGACCATTTTCAAAAAACAGTATATTGTTTACAAAAAGAGAATACAGTCTCTGAACTTGCAAGTGAACTTTGAATCTCCCTTATTTTTTTCATGCTGTAATTAAATTTAAATGGTTCTTTGGGTAATTTTTGTATGCACGTTTTCAAGGCAAATTATTTATTATATGAACAATTTAATCTTCAATCATTTAATTAGTTGTGCTTCAATTAACAGTCATTCATTGCCTAAATCCTGCGACGTGGTACATTTTACATTTTTGTCCCTCCTTTTAATTTAAGGAAATTTCATTTTCACCCCTCAATTTTTGATCTCAGATAATTATGATATAAATGTGATCTTTAACATTCCGTCCATGCTATATTTTTCTCGACTTTAGAAAGGGACATATACATCGAATAAAATAATTTTTCGTATTTTTGGAAGGATGTTTGAGGATTTTTGGGATTCTTCTTTCAAATCACAAGGTATAGAATATGTAATGGTACCGTAATTTGTTAGGCAGTAAATTAAGTGAAGAATTTGACGTGACAAGTTGGATAGACAGATCGTTAATAAGGTACTGTTCAAAATTACCAAAATGCCCCTAACGGAAAATATGTATGATCTGATATTTTGACAGGTGGTGTCATGGTGATTACTGGTACAATTATTTTCCTTTTGTCAATGTTTCGATACTAATTACTAATTACAATTATTTCATTAGGGTTGCTCATGAATTCTTCTAGTGATTAGGAGATACAGAAATGTTATTTAAATATCATTAGATAGTTTATTTGAGTAGTTTATTTTCTGTTTATTTGAGTAGTTTATTTGAGTTTGTTTGAGTTTTATTAAGTAGTTTATTTGATTTGGTTGGGTATTTATAATATTTATGGTTTCTGTTTTTTTTTAATTGGAACAAAATATCTAATTTAACTTGGTTAATCTATTATCGTTCATTTATAAGTTTGTTAAAATATTTGTCATGAATTTCAATTTATTTATCGTTTTAGACTGAAATTTGATTCTTCCTTACAAATTCAAACACCAACCCCAAATTCATAAAAAGCCAGAAAGGGCCTAAGTGCATAATAAAAGACTGAAATTTGATTCTTCTTAACAGATTAGTCCAAAGTCCAAAATTTAATCCATGTTGCGGTCAGGGGCATTATTGCAAAATGGCCAAAATAATAGGGCTGATCGAGTCCTGGACCTGGTACCTGCAAAATGAATATGCCTTATTATCAGGGATATTATTGCAAAATGACCAAAACATTAGGGACGAATGACCCTTGAACCTGGGAACCGGGTCTGTACCAAGTGGTACCAAAGTTCGGTTTTTCTAGAAAAAAATAGTAGTACATCTGGGAAAAATGAAGAAATTTAGGGGTTTATATGCATATATATATCTTTAGTAAAAGAGATATATATACATCTTTTGAGGATCCCTATGCATATTTACATTTTTTGGGTGGATTACTGGATTGTTTGCAAATATACATTGATTTGGGGGGTTAATTTGCATATTTACATCATATTCATTTTGTTATTTGGGGATATACTTGCACATATACTTTTTTTTAATTTTCAATTATTTTGCAAACGTACAGTCTTTTGTCATGGTATATGTGTAAATTTACTTTTTGGGGTTATATTTGCATTTACAGATTCTTTAGATTTATATTTGCATGAAAACATTAGCGATCAAATTGAATTTCTATTATAATTAATTTCTTACAGGTCAAGGGTTTATTTGCATGTATAACAAAACTGAACTGATTTTTAAGGATCGACTGAAAAAAGATGTGCGGTTATTAAAGTTCGAATTTGAAATGTATTGGGGTTATAAACCTTCTGAAATAACAATTTGATTTAAATTTAAATATATGATAAACCCTTCATATTTGGATATTTACATCATATTGATTTCTTTTGCTGGGATGTTTTTCACCAATGTTTTGATTATTTGCAAATTTGGATTTTTATCGATGGTTACAATTACATGTGTGTATTTTCATTTCAGGGTTACATTTGCATATATGAATATTTTTTGGTATATAATTGCATGAAAACATTAGAGATGAAATCAAACCGGCATGATGCTTATTACTGCTCGAGGGATTATGTGCACGTATAACAAACAGTGCACAAACTGAGTTTGGAGGATCAATTGCGAAAAATAGCTGATATTGAATTGTATCAAGTTGGGTACCGGTACCGGTATCATCCAAAACAAATTATTAAATGCCAATATAAAAATTATTTAACGGTTATATAAAAATGCAGCGTTTAATACAACAACAAAACTCTAATATAATGAAAAGCGACCTTTATTCTTTTTTCCAAATCTCTATTAAAGATTTTTTTGTAACAGTGAGTGGTATTTCTTGTGTTTATCAGAAGTACTCGTGATATTTCGCATTATGTACTTTGGAGGAGTATAATTGATAATTTGAGACCTTGTAGTTGTAGCGACACATGTGAATATATAAATTAAACTATTTCTTGTATTTTTGAAAAGTTTGAAATTGCAAATACATCTGGCCGAAAGAGAGAATATTTCGTATATCTTTGAGAAATGAGTGGGTAACATGTAGACTAACAAAGCAAAAATTAATTATTCATATCGAAGTATTATTATTATGATATAATCTATCATGTAATAAGTTACATTATTATCCTGATAAATTTATAATAAATATTATCTGTATATTTTCCACATTTTACAACCAAACAAAACAAAACCTACCAACAATAACTCACCTCTTTCTCTCCAACAAAATTAAAAAGGAAAAAAACACGGAAACAATAATAATAATAAAACGAGATTTCTACTATACTAATAAGCAAGATCATCTCCATTTTTTAAAACATTACCACAGGCCTCAATTAATTAGATTTTCACTTCCTCTAGTTCTGCCAGCTCTTGCTTCGATCCATCTGTTTCTTTTTCTTCATCTGGTGCTTTTACAGTTTGGTCCTCGTCATTGTTAGATTTTACATCTACACCCTCCTCTGCATTACTCACTTTACCCTCGTCAGGATTAGTACTCGGTTTACCCTCTTCAGCAGTTCCCTGTTTGCCCTAGAAATAAAAACACAAGTAATTAGATCCTTCCATAAAAGTATGTACAGAATGAAATATTCCAACAAAAAAAGGTATATTAAGTAAATTAAATAAATTAACGAACAAACCTTATTCTTGTCGAGCCAACTGAACGGTCTGGCTAGCAAACTTATTCTTCTCGGTTGTATATTATTATCCAGTGCCGCCTCTTGACTTGTCGGCGTTCTACAAAAGAAACAAATTTAAATATTACTCAAAGGACACTTCTTTTAGTCGAGTGGCATGGATGATATTTTCAATTTTATAGAGATAAATGAAAATATTATGATTTTAAAAAATTACCTAGGAGAAGGAGAAGAAGGCTGTTGAGCCTTGCCTTGACTGGACTGGTACTGAATGGTGGCCTCTAACATGGTTTCGGCCATGACGGCTCTCTTCTCCAGTTGAGCCAGCAACACTGTCGCTTGTTCATACTTTTCCTGCAACACATCTGGTTCGAATTAACAAAAAATAATAATACAACCTCGAAATCCATTTTAATTACCAAAATGCCCCTGAGGAATTATTAACCTGGATGACGTGGGATGCGTATTTCTGAGCTGCTGCGTCTTGCTCTGCGCAGATTCGTGCATCTTCGGTCAATTTTTGCTCTTGTTCCACTCTCATTAAGACCTAATTTTCATTTATTTATAGATAATTTAGTATTTATATTTGTGATTTCTATTTTGAAATGTTTATTGACCTGAAGCATGGCATGTTCTTGCTCTTGCTTGTCAGATAAGGCCTGTCTTAATTCTGTCACCTCTTGTTCTAACTGCTCAACCTATTTAAAATCAAAATAAATTCAATTTTAAATCCATTAAAAAAATAATAATAATAATAATATGATTTTGAAGTTTCAAAATGAAGATTTTTGTTAGATTTTATTATTACCTTTGCGCTTAATTGGCGTCTATTATCTTGTTTTACCATCTCCATTAAAGCCGTTTCTAACTCCTCAGCTCTATTTACACGTTAGACCCAAAAAAATACAATTAATTTCTCTATGTAAAATAATTAACAAAAAAAATGAAGTGCAAAAAGACCTGAGAACTGCAGATCTTTTCTCTTCTAAAAGCCTGCACAGCTCGACCTTCAACCACGTCACCTATTTAATACAAAAAACCAATTCACTCGTTAAAATGTTTCTCGAAACCCTAAACCCTAAATCCACCCAAAACAAAATACCTGGTCTTTAAGATCAGGCAAGGAATCCAGTTCAGGATCAACAGTCAAATTACAGGACATCTCATCCTCGCCCAACTGGACATCTCCATTTCCACTACTAGCATTACTCAACCTATCTCCTCCTGCAGTTCCCTCGTGTACAAGAGGTTCGACATCTCTCTTAATACTATACAACTTAGTAGCCAGCCCTTTGGTATCTCTCCACATTTTCAACCCATTCAATCTCTCCTCCATTGTGGACAGAACCGCAGGTCTGTGTTTGTTTCTCAATTCTTCGAGTCTGGCTTCGTGTACCGCTTGGTAACCCATGCATGCGGTCAAGACGAGTTGGCTCGAGTCGAATGTTGAACCCGCTAAGGACTGGAGAAGGGTCACTGCATCTCCTGCATCTTTTGTTGTTACTAGCGCCGGCCCTGAATTGAAGGGTATTTTTGTAATTAGTTAATAATTATTATTAGATGCTGGGAATTTTGTTGTACCATATAGTTCCATTATTGCGAGGGCGGTACGGAAGAGGATGACACGGTTTCCATCGAATAAAAGCACGTCCCATACACGAAGTACTGTAATGATGAAGATAATAATTTTGTGGGTTTTGAAATATTATGTGCATAAACCCTAAAACCTAAACAGAAGAAAAAAAACTGACCAGTTTCCCAAGGAAGCATGTTCATGAAAATGGAGAGGAACCATGGACCCGTGACCCATGCTACTTGCACTCCTAAATAATCCAAATGATTTACTGCATTATCACAAAACAATGTGTAATTAGTTCTCAGGATGGTTTGTAAATATTAATAATTTAATATTAATATTAAATAGAGTGGATTTGAAACCTAGTTTGGGGAATCTCTCGCGAACCAGATCCTCTAAAACAAGTTGATCCACCTGAAGAAATTTTGCATACGAATTTAAATAATGTAAATAAATACAAGGATAATATATTGCAAATTTACTGAAAATAAATGATAAGATAATTTACCTGAGATTCGATCATCTCTTCAGAAAAGTAACCATCGAAATATTCATCAATCAGACCAGTCAAAGTCCTATATATACCATAACCATTTATTAAAAAACAATATTAGATAATACATACAAACATAAAAATTCTCAAAAGAAAAAAATTACCAAAATGCATTCTCCTCAGTCATGAGAAGTAATAACAACGCCGCAAAGAAATTCATCGCCTTCAGTTTCAACAACATAAAAGAATAAACTTACAAAATACATTCATTTAATATATAAGTAAAAATAATAATAATAATAATAAATTACCTGACAATAACCAACAGTAGGATTATGACGAGCGTAAGCAGTGAGAAGCCTTCTCAATGCATTTCTCCCATCTTCATCCAGAGCTGGATGACCTGGAAAAGTCCTTGGCAAATCCTATTTAAAATAAAATCAATAATCATAGGCACCTAGATTTTTTATCTAGATTTGCACCTAGAAATACACGTGGCATTCAAATTTAGAATTTCTAAAATTTATTTCCATTTAAAAGTTTGATGTGGCAGCACCGTGATTTGCCACGTATGTTTCTAGATGAAATCTAGGTGCGAAATCTAGGTGCCTATCATTATTGAAAATAAAATATATCCCAATATTTCAATTTTAGTTTTTTAAAACTAGAAAAGATTTAAAATGTTTCATTTATCAACCTTCTCTATCTGGCCTTTCCATTTCTCGCAGGAGGCATCCTGAGGCACCGACTTGAGATCTCCATTTGTTTCCTCAACTGGAGAAGAATCAGAATCTTTATTTGCAAGAAGGCCCTCGTAATATCCTTCTATTCTGCGAGCTCCTACTCCCGCAAAGGCTTGCCATAGCTACATTAACCCCAATTATTCAATTAAAAAAATAATTTTATCTTATTTATTTATTTATTGAATTAATAAATCAGAATTTAAAGAAGAGAATATCTAGTATAACAATTACCTCTCCTCTAAGAGCCATTGGCAATCCACCACGAACAAGAACCTCCAGTTCTTCTTTCAGAGAGAATTCCTCTTCAAAACCACCATTACTAACTGAAACAAAACCAGGATCTGCAATCCCGTTAGGAACGGAATTCATTTCCTGGGTTGTAGGCTCAACCCGCTCAGCATCGTAAAATTCCTCATCTGAATCCTCAGATTGTTTTCCCTCGTCTGTTGATGCTAAAGATCCTTTCTTTGTATCCATTAGTTTCTCATTTTCATCTGATTTTTTCTTGTCCTTCACTCGCTGACTCATCATTTCCTCAATTAGATGGAGGGATGGTCTGATTTTGCTCCAAGTTAGGATTTTATGTATTTTTGCATGTTTCTTTATTGTTTCTTTGGGCGATCCATTTTCGATTTGCTCTTTTGGTGATTCGTTTTGTTGTGATTTCTCATCTTGTTCCTCTTCTTCTTCATGTGATGGTACGATTTTGGTTTCTTCTTCAGAAGATTCCCCATTAATGCTATGTTTCTCGCTCTCAGCTTGTCTTTCGAGAAAGTTTTTCCATCTATCTGATCTCTCCTCTTCTTCTTCCTGAATTTAATGCATGTTAAAGTACAAAATTAAGCAAATTGAAATTTGTAATAGATTGAATTAAACTCGATTTGATTAGAATGAGGCGGAATACCTTGTAGATATTTGCATATTCTCTGTATCTCTGCAAGTGCTGAGGCCGCACCACAAATCCATAAGCATCCCTATACATTTCAATTACAACTGGTTAATCTCGATTTTTTTTATCAATCACATCAATCTACATTGCCTTGATTCATTGAGAATATTGGAGAATCTCACATCAATTGATACCTAAACTCAACTGCCATAGTGAGTCAGATCAATCAATAAAACTAATACAGAATCCCCAATTAAATCATCAATAACCCCCCACTCAATTGCAATATCTAATTCACGGCTTAAACCCTAGATTCACAAATCTGGACGTGTTTTTCTTTAAATTTCAGATTCTCGCAATCCTGATAATTTTTTTCAAAAGGGAAAACCGGATCCAAAGAGAATGTATAAATACACCTCGATTTTAAGCCACATTATCCAAAATTAAAGAAATCATCAAAAATATGCGAAAAATATCGGATCAGTAAGATAACGACGAGAAATATATATTAACGACTTATATCATATTAAAAAAATATATATAATTCATCCATATCATGATCCATATGATAAACGGCTAAGATATCAACCCGTATAGAAGTAAATCCGCTTAGATTAACAAAAAAATGAACAAACCTCTTGTGTTCGAAAGTGATAAGAGGCAAACTCTTCCCCTTCATTGTAGCGCAATCTACAGATCTGACAATCTGAGCGAGCAAGTTTTGTTCCGGTCTGAATAGGCGTTATTCCACTATTCCACCGTAATTCTGTCGCTATTCCGCATTCAGTGAATGAAAGGACTCTGCGGCCTTTGGACTGGAGTCTCACTGAAGTATCTTAATAGTTATTGTTTTATTTTTATTTTTCTATTTCTATTTCATAATTTTATTAATTTGTTATTTATTTATTCATTTATTTGCATGGATAGGCGAGCCAATGGGGCTATTTTCATTGATTAATATTTAATAGCCTTTTGGTTCTCCTAATTGAGAGGTTTGATCTCGTGGGATCACATAATTGTGGTGTCTTTTGTGTTGCTGTTAAATTTGTTATGTTATTTTTATAATATGGTATCAGAAATATTTTTCTGTATATGAAACTGGATAAATTTTTTAATAAATAAGATATTAAATTAATAATATTTATTGTACATATCCAAGATACTTTATTTATTAAAAGTTCACAATATTTATTGTGCTTTAGTTTTCTCGTGAAATTCATTGAACAACTTAGTTCATTTAATTAAGATAAGTTTGGTCAGATCATTATACAGACAAAATTAAAAAATATTTTAGATGTATTTTGTAATAATTTATAAGTTTGCGTTCTCAGATTTTTGAAATACCAAAAAATAAAGATCTTCGTAAATGTAATTTTTAAATGACAAAAAATCATCAAAAAAATTATTTTTATAAATTTGAAATAGGAGTGGAAGTGTAATTATTACTTTTCGACGGTTATAACAAATTTATTTTTCTATAATATGAAAATGATAGACCGGGAATTTTTTATGTTCTTTCTATAAAATTTAATGTAGGAATTCATTTTTGTTTGAATTATTTTCTTCCTACCAAATTTAATAAACATTTCGAACACACACTATTGCATGTAAATTCGTTTAGCATGTCATAAGATCTTTTTCCTCTATATTTCGAGCACATGATTATATAAAGCAACTACGGCAACGTATACATATATTTATAATCTACAAAATAAAGATGATTTTATATAAAAAAATGTTCTTCAATAATAAACTTGAAACGTTCGATAATCTTCGACCAAATATATTTTTCAATATTTTCGACCAAATATGTTTTTCAATATATTCGCACATCTAATTTTTTTTTCAAAGCATACTTACTAATAAATGTATAAAACACAACATTGCACAGTGCCACAGAAAGTGTGACTAGGGGTTAGTGGGTATTAATCCGAGATCTGGGATTAGAGCACGAGCCCTTGCCTTCTGTCTGCAAATTTTAATATCTAGATCATGTCCATCATGGACCGTGCAAACAATCAATCCACCACGTTGAGATTCAGGACGAACATGTTGCAGGCAATATAAATTTTAGTAGACAGAGATCACATATGGCGGAGTTTGTGCAATTATTAGATCACGCATACGTTGCCGGACAAGAGACGTTATTACCATTTACCACACTAAATAATTAGATTAAGACAATGTATTAGACAAGTGTTAGCTTTTCATTGGGCCTGCTTTATGTGTTTAATATTATAGCCAACATTTGGATCATGCATGCTTTGTGTATTAATTTATTATGTTCAGGTTCATGTATAACTTTTTGGTATCCTGTGGTCAAATCTCAACACTGGTGATTAGAGGAGTAATGATAGGGCCACAAATATCAACCACAAATATGACACAAATATCTAAGTTTGTGTTTGATTTATGATTCTTATATGCATAATTAATAGTATGAACTTAGTTATTTGTGACACATTTGTGATTGGTATTTGTGGCCCTATCACTACTCGTGATTAATTAATGGTGATGATATATAATATTTATCATTGAAATTATCAAAGCAAGATTTTAGGCCCAAAAGTAATTAGTATGTACTGTGTAGGGATAATTTCGGGTATATCCCTTCAAAATTTCAAAATATCAAATGTATCCCTCTAAACTTAATAATATCAAGTTTATTTCTCTAAAACTTCATTTGTTTCAATATTAGCATTTGAATATATCGATGGCCTTGATTTTATGTTTTGAGATTTATAAAAGAACATTCAGAATATTGAAAAATATTAACTTCGATGTGATGAATAAAGAGAATAACGAAAGAAATATTGACAGGCGTGCATTATTTAATATTATTATAAATTTCAGAATTACAACTAAACGAGTAATTAAAAGAAATTATTAGACTCAACAGAAAGAAAAGAAAATTTTGAAGAATGATTTGCATTGTAATTGTGTGAATATTTGGTATTTTATTTTCTCAACTAGGGAAATACAGGCGAAATGGTTTGCTCCGAAGACATAAATAACATATCTAATAATGGGGTCCGGGTTAGGTGTTTCGTGCAAAACCCGAAATTTGTGTTTTGCAAATCACAACCGTCCATCAAATATTTCAACATTTGTTGATTACATCATTAATAATTATTGTGTAATTATGGCATCTTTAATATTTGCTTCCATTTAAAGATTAAATAAAGATAACAGTGTCAATTAAAAAAATTTGGTATCTTACTTGATGGACGGTTGTGATTTGCAAAACACAGATTTCGGTGTTTTGCGCGAAACACCTAATCCGGACCCATTTGCTGAAATAGTTATATTTGTAGATTAATGAAGTAAATAATGGCGGATTTGATGACTACTTCATTCATTTAACAACGCTTGATGAAATGAAAAAATTGCGCGGGAACGAGAATGCCGAATTGATCTCCTCCAATACTTCATATAATGTAAATTCTGAACATGACTATCATATTAATTTTTTTGTGAGTCTATGATGTATTTTTAATTTTTTACTCTTTTGTTATAATTATATAATACATGGTCATGCGTTTCTTATATGCTTTTATCATTCACAATTTGCCGTCCTTTCTTTGTATTGTCTTGCTTGTGGCCAGATGCAGCAAAAAAATGCATGGGAAGAGTGTACGAAGCTACACATGACAAGAACATTTACCAGACAAACCATGTGAGTCGCATATTATGGCTTGTTTGGATGTACTGTTTTCTTTTTCTAGTACAGAATAGTTAATTTAAAAATTATGATTGTAGAAGTGAATTTTTTTAAAATATAAAAATTTAGAAATTCATATATTTTTATATTTAAATGTAATTCAAAATATTCATGGCAATAATGTTTTAGCGAATTTACTCGTACCCGCGGGGCGGGGAGTACTCCCCCCGTACCCGCCTCTCACCCGAAGCAGGTATTTTTTTTTCCGGGGAATACCCGCCCCAAATATACACTGAGGATATTTAAAACAAAATTCATAAATATTTAATCATAAATTAATTATATATTAGTAATTATATGTTAGCCCGTATATTAAAAAAATCATAGATTATTTCGCATATTATTTATTTGATCAATAACTGATGGAAATATAGTTATAAATCAACTAATAAATTGTACACACGAGGATAGATGAACGTACGCGTTCATCAAAAACGATTGGATGCATAATAATATTATGCAAATCTGACATAAATAACATAGTCCGTCAAGACGGACTGGTTCGTCCGTCATGACAGACCAAAAAAATTTCTGATAGGATTAACAGAGAATACATAGTTCGTCGTGACGGACTGGTCTGTCCTTCATGACAGACCATAATACATTCCTGTATATCACTCTGTGAGTATAAAGTCGTGACGGACTGGTTGTCTGTCATGACCGAGTTGTGTCGCAACGGACAAGTTGGTCCGTCACGACAGAGCATAAGAATAACGACTATATTAGTACTCGTGACACGTCCGTCGTGACGGACTATGGTGCGTCATGACGGACGGTGACCCAAATTCTGAATTGACAATTTTTTTTAAGATACTCATCAATCCTCAATTAATGGTGCTTGATTATAAGATCAAGGTCATCTCTTTTTCTTCTTACTGATTCATTCTACATCCATTAGAGACTTGTGAGACAAGTTAGAGAAGAGAGAAAAGAGATTGGATCTTGAGCAAGTTTACGGCGATTTTAGGAGAATCGCGCGTAACTGAGAGACGAAAACTCGCGGTGGATACGGGTAGAGAGATTTCAACTGAGATCTTTCGTTGTGATCAAACGGGAGCAAGTTCGAGGAAGATCGAAGGAAAAACCGGATAGCAATCCGGTTGTATTCAAAAAATCGGAAGCTTCGAGCAAGGTGTCGAATCGTGCGGGCGTGGGACGCACGTGTTACCGGAATCAGAGCAGCAGCAACTACAAGCGCGTCAATCCTTCACCGTAATCAATTTCACGTGGTATGACTCTTTATATATAATAGTTATAGATATGTAGTTGCACGTTAGGATTTGTGCTTTCGGATCGGCGGCGTGGTCCTCGGGATCGGGTCGGACCGGACCTCTCAATTCGCTGCGCGGGGCTCGGTAGCGAGCTGGTACCCAACAATAACAAATATTAATATAATTAATAACAAATTAATTGACTATTATATGAATTTTATATCATCTCATATTTGTAGTATATGTTCGAACATAAAAATTAACATAATCACCTACATCCAATTTAATCATTGTTTATATATATGTAAATAATATTTATTAACATAATATTGAATTATTATACTAGCGAATATAAAAAAAAAATCTTAAAAATATTAATAGGACATATATAAAGGGAATGTACGTTAAAATGAATCGCTAAAAAATATTTTTTGCCAAGATATTTTCTAGGCGATGACATGTTTATATCGTCGATTTTTTTTTTATAATTTAATGTTAGTTACTAAAGAAAAATATACAATAAATGAAATAGTAAAATTATATAAATATTACATGTACTCTCAGTTTTTGTAATTAGTATATTTTAAAATATATTATGATTTTTAATAATAATAATAAAGAATAGCAAATAAAATTAACTATTACAAAATACAAATTGGTCAATACAAAGTTTATTTTGAGAATTTCTTTTCGAAGTGTCTAACATGGGCAATTTTTTTTCACAAACCGTAGACCGCATTATACACTGGTTGTGAACTAGATGCATCATGCAATGGACTATCTTTGGGCACGTTTGATTTTGAGAATCTTGATATACATGAATATGATAAATATATGTTTTATAATTTATATATTTGATAATTCATGCGAGTTGTTTGATTAATTATATTTGAAATACATGTAAACAAGAATATTTGTTTGATGATTCTTTATTAAATGTATATCTCACACAAATAACTTAATAAAATTTCAATATTTGTAATAATAAGACTAATATAAACGGAAAGTACATAAAATAAAAATTACAAATTTGCAACATATAATATTAACCAATACTAATTAATCGATCTATTAATTCATCGCAAAAATATTGTGCCGCTCTTCATACCACCTCATACTGGTAAGGTACGGTATTGGTACAGTTCGGGTACGAATATGCGTGCTGGTACATGTACCTCCAATAATAGTTTGAAGCATACCTCTCAAAACAGGTACGGTACCGGTTCCGTTACCTCTCCCGCCTTTCTTTTCCGACAAATTTTGCAAAAGTAGTCTCTCCAAATTAACCCCAATTTGCAATTTAGTCTGGTACAGATTTTGCCAAATTAACCACAAAATTGGAATTAGTACATATTTTGCAATTTAGTCCAAGCTTTTTGAAATATTTACTTTTTGGTGGAAAGTGGGCAACTTTTGTGAATCATGGAAAGTGACCGGGCTGAATATTTTGTTGAACGGCAAAGGTGATACATGAAAACTGAAATCCACAAATTTTAGGAAATGACAAAATACGTAAATTAAAAGGTTAAAATATTATACAACGTGAAATTTATTTATCTTCCTTTAAATAGAGGATGGTTTTGAGCTTCCACAATGAGCCACGTCACCTCTTTGACTTTCCATCATATTATATTTTCATATTTATTTTAGTATTTCTTTCAACATGTATTTGTAATATTTCTACCAATATGATATTTAATAATTTTAATATTTGTTTTATAATATTCATTAATTTATTTATTTATAACATATAAAAAAAAAATTCTTTCAACATGTATTTGTAGTATTTCTAACATGTATTTGTTTTATAATATTCATTAATTTGTACTATATAAAAAAAAATTCTTTCAAATTTTTTTTTTCAACATGTATTTGTAGTATTTCAACATGGTATTTAATAATTTTCATATTTGTTTTATAATATTCATCAATTTATTTTATGGTAATATATCAAAAAAAATTACTTGGTATTCAACATGTATTCGTAAAATATTTAATAATTTCCGTATTTGTTTTATGATATTCATTAATTTATTTTATGATAATATATCAAAAAAATTCTTACCAACCTTATTATATTACTCCATCCCTTTTTTTATGTAACATGTTTTTTTTTTAACTTTTTTCCTTCACTTGGTATATCAAAAATTTCTTTCCAACCTCATTGTATTACTTCATATTCATTTTTTTTATGTAACTAGCGTTGGACCCGCGCAAATGCGCGGGTTTGTTTTTTGAGATTTAATTTTTGATGAGTCAGACTTTAGATATGCTTTTGATTTTGCGAGTTATTGGTTTTGCAAGTTATGGTGAGTTCATAAATGTTCTTTGCGAGTGTGAATTTTTGTTGTTGCTTAAATTGAAAAACATGAAATATATTTGATCTGGGTCGTTCCCGACACAGTTGATGCTTAGTTCATTATTATGTAAATCAAAGCATAACATAAACTACGTAGTTATGTTTAAAAAAACATAATAGGGATTGTTTTATGTTGGTCGAATTGGAACATTTGATGCGTCGAAAGAGGCATTTCATAAGACTTGATCCTCCTTCATCACGTCCTCCTTCTTCATCGCACTCTCCTTCCATTCGCAGAGGCGATTCAAAGACTTGATCCTTTCGACTCCTTTTATCTGAAGAAGACCAAGGGTACTTTCGTAATTTTTCCGAAATGAAACAAAAAATATACAAACAAAATTATGAAATATTTGAGACTTTTTATGGATAATAGATTTCTGAAAAATAAATTATAGCCCAGATTTTTATATACATACATTCTTCGCAGGTGCAAGATCTTTGTCATCGTCTGAATGAAAACAGCCAAATCATCGCCGTTGCCTCTGATACGTCGTCGCCTATTACATGACCTCTAATCCGACATTCTAACTATTACCAAACCCGCCTCCGACTCGTCAAAGACTCACTTCCGACCCATCCCAGGCCCACTCCAGACACATCGCAGGCCATTTTCCGACCGCTCCAAGCCCATATCAGCATAATATGCCTCGTCATTGCTGCTGCAAATGACCACATCGAAATCCTGAAAGTTGGAAAATAATGAATCGCATCACAACCTGAACCACGAAAGTACCCTATAAAATGATAATTCAATAAAGATAATTAAAATTACTAAATAAAATAACTGAAATACATACTTGTTGGCGAGCACGTTAAAGCTCTTGTTCGAGTTGTGGGAGCTTGAGCTCGCTACTTATGAACTGTCAGCATATGCCTTCAAAATGAACAGGAAGAGAATTAAAGCAAAATTATAAATTATGATATCAATAATTAAGAATAAATAATATACAAAAAGGCCTTTTTTAGTAATAAATTAATCGAAAAAATTATATATGTGATTATTATGCATATAAACCCAAATCTTATGAAAAATTACCTTTTTCATTTACTCTCTTGTTCTTTAAATTTCATCCAAAGATTCTTCAACCCCATATTCACCATGATTCTCTTTTCCTGATTATATGAAATAATTCATATTTTAATTAAGTTTAATTTGAAAATTAGTTAAGAGTTTAATAAAAATAGTCTAATTAATGAGAAAATAACCTCAACAAAGCTAACATCCATGATTCTCTTTTCCGATCTTTTTAACCTAACTGAAACAATTAATAAAAATAAAATGTTCAAAAGCAAGAGAAGTGTGAAATTCAAATTATAATGTCAGAACTGTACTTACCAAGTCATTGACATCATCAGAGGTCAACTTGTATTCATTTGTATTGACAAATCTACAAGGGTTTAATTTAAAAAATAATTATAAGCTTCGTGATTAAAATTGTAAATCAAATAATATAAAGAGAAAACAAAGGAAGTTACGGGAGAAAATCAGGAACGATCAAATCGATTTCATATCTATCTTTACCAGTCGCGACGCTCTTCTCCTAATATTTATGCATCATTTCATCGTTGCAACATCTCAATTGAGCAAACAGACTTTTCAATTGGATATCTACAAAGCTGGACAAATATTTCACGTAAATGACAAAAATACCCTTGATGTATATATTTGTCTTACTCAGGTTTTTTCGTCAGATTCGTTTTCCTGGAGTTTGTTTCTGCTCATTTTTTTGATCTTAGAACCCCTAAATAGCATTTGTTACTTGTCTTAATGTCTGTTCTTGTGTGGTATTTCATCACAGATCAGAGAAGAGAAGCAAAAACATCAAAGATAAAGATAGGAGAAAACATAAGTAAGGGTTTAAAACTGGCTTCCATTAAGAATTTCTTTTTGACAATTAATTGAGAACAGGACCGAGTAAAATCTGGAGAAGAAACCAGTTTTGGAGAGTAATTAGAGGCAATCCATGATTTTACATATCCGATTCAATCATGAAATAAAGCATTTTCGACCCAACCCGAACCAACAATTTTCATCGACATTCAAAGGAATTCAGAACTTTCGGAGCACAAATAGAGAAATTTCAGGATTCTTGTGTTACTCGTCTCTCGCTGCATGCGATCCAGTTCTAGACAAAATCATAAACCATCCAGTCATTCAATTCTCATCGAACAACTCATATCAAATCCAAAGAGCGACAGCGGCAAGAATTACATCAATCTAAAGAGAGACAATGAAGGAGCTTCCAGAATAGAGACAATCATGAAATGAATCATTTCCGACCCAATCGAACAGAAATCAAGTGTAAAGTTTATTTAAAACAATCAAACCCAACAAACTTGAATCGACACAAACCGAACTATCAAAAACCAAACTATCAATATGACAGTAGGTCATGTTCAGTACTAATACAAATCATTCGATCCCACAATCGAAACTATCACAAGTCAACTGAATCTACAATCCAACCATTCCAGTTCATGTCATGATATGAAATGCTGGTATCACATCTAGCCCGACAAATCTCATTCAATACCAAGAAAAGCACACTAAACCCACAATCCAACCATACCAGTTTCTGCCATGATATCAAATACTGGTAGGAAATTTGGAAACTAAAATCCAAACATTTTCATTGGAAAAATCACTGCAATAGACTGCCAATCATGAGAAAACATAGCGGGACAACATCAAATCAGAACGAAATGAGAAAACGCAATAAAATCTGTGAGAAAAGCATGTTAAAAAAGGGAAAAATTCGCAAGAACACTGAAATAGTAGTGGCAGTCAGGAGGAAACAGAAAGGGACTGCAAGAAATAAGAAATAAATGAGAAAACACGGCGAGATTAGGGAGAAAAACATGTAAAAGACGAAAAAACGTAAGAAAAAGACAAACACAGCTAGATCAAGGAGAAAATCATGGCAAAAAAAAAAAAAAAAACATGCTCTTAACAGCACCAACAACTCCAACCGAGCTCCGAATTCATATGCAAAAGAAAATGAAAGAAGAACTAATCAAATACCAGATGAGCAAAACAAAGAGGACGCACAAATTTTTCACCCAATAATCGCCCGTAAAATCGCCCTGCGGCTAGGGCTTGCGAAAGCTAGGGTTTGACGGCAGAGAGAGGGAATGAGAAGAAAGAGAGAGAATAGAGTATATGAGTTGCATGCATATTTTTCTGAATGGACACACCACATCGTGGTCCAGACATATTTTTTGTCTTACCCGTCTCTCGGCTCATGTGAGCCGGGTGTAAACAAAATCGGGCCATCATCAACCATCAGATTATGATCAGACGGTCCAAATTGAAATTGATGACGTGGCCGAATGAGGTGAAGAGAAAATGTTCAGGATTAGATCTATTTATAATGTGTTTTTTTGTTAATTTTTTTTCTTCACTTCGTATTCAACATGTATTTGTATAGTATTTCTACCAAAATGTTATTTAATAATTTTCATATTTGTTTGATGATATTCATTAATTTATTTTATGATATTGTATCAAATCAATATGTTATTTAATAATTTTCATATTTGCTTCATATTTGTTAGATGATATTCATTAATTGTAGTATTTCTACTAATATGGTATTTAATAATTTTAACATTTGTTTTATAATATTCATTAATTAATTTATTTATAACATATAAAAAAAATACTTTCAACATGTATTTGTAGTATTTCTAACATGTATTTGTTTTATAATATTCATTAATTTATAGTATAGAAAAAAATTTTCTTTCAACACGTATTTGTAGTATTTCAACATGATATTTAATAATTTTCATATTTGTTTTATAATATTCATTATTTTTTTTATGGTAATATATCAAAATTTTTTTACTGGTATTCAACATGTATTTGTAAAGTATTTAATAATTTTCATATTTATTTTATGATATTCATTAATTTATTTTATGACAATATATCAAAAATTCTTCCCAACCTTATTAAATAAAAAAAATACCATACAACGTGAAATCAAATAAAAAAATTGTAGTCTAATCCTGTATTTTACAAACTTATCAACCCCCCCCCATAATCAATACATCAATTACAACTCGGGCCAACAAATTCCACGATCCCAATATAGGCTCATATATATGTCTCTTTCAAATACGTTTTCAGGCCCATTAACGCACATATACACGGGCCGTGAACCGGGTGTAGGTAATAAATGCTCTTTTCTCTAAACCTCAGAACAAAACCCTTTTCTTCTTTTCTCCCTCCGAAATCCAGTCCGTTCCTCCCCATGTACCTTCGCATGCCATAGCTCCGACGCGTTACCTTCCTATCTCTCTCTTGCGCGCGGCTGGAACCCTAGCTCTTTCGGAGGGATCGCAAGGCGATTCAATCGCAATTCACCGGAGGCGACTCGCTCATGTGCCGTGGCCCCTCTCTCTCTGGTGCCCTGCGTCTTTCTCTCTCTCTCTAGTGGCGCGGTTCTCTCTTTCGCTCTTTCACTCTCTGTCTCTGGTACCTTCCTCTCTCTCGAATCATGCTGTTTGACCCCAATGATTTTATAATTGCAAAAAACCGAAGCCTTTATTTTCTTCCTCAATTGTTTTTTTTCAAAATTGAAGAAGAGAAAAATACTTGCAAACAAATTATAAATTCGAAGTTGTTCCATATCTAACAGGTCGGTGATCCACCATGGCCCGTCAAGAAGAGAAGCTTCGATGCACGAAGGAGCCTTACATTGAGGATGTTGGCCCTCGCCGCATGTACTTTTTTCTCTCTCAAGGCCCTATCTTTTCTCCATATTACAATAAAATAAAAAACCCTTAATATTATTATTATTTTCTTTTCGTTCTCGTGTAGAAAGAGCATTAAATTCTGCACTCTATCTGGTGAAGAAATAAAAAAAGCTGCAGAGGTGAATGTATGGACTAGCAGGCTTTATGATGCTAGCATGAACCCAGTCGAAAATGGCTTACTCGATCTAAGAATGGTACCTCTCGATTATCTAAATATACATATTTTTATTATTATGGTTTTGTTTACATTTATTTTTTGATGGATTAGGGAGCGGCAAATAAAGCGGGTCGTTGTATAACTTGTCACGGTGATTATAAAGACTGTCCAGGGCATTTTGGGTATATTAAACTCGCATTACCCGTTTATAATGTTGGATTTTTCAATTCGGTGTTAGACATTCTCAAATGCATATGCAAGGTAAAATAAAACAAAAGATCTTTATAAAAATTAAAATCATGTTTAATATTTAAATTTAACTTGAGAGGATTTGTTTGTTTATGTTTGGGCAGAGTTGTAGTAGGGTAGTTCTTCAGGATAATATTCGAAGGGCATTTTTGAAAAAGATGCGAAATCCAAGGGCAGATGCGTTACAAAAACAATATCTCGTGAAGACTATCAGGGACAAATGCAAAACTTCTATTTGCCCTTGGTGTGGCTACAAAAATGGTACTGTATTTTAATTAATGGCAAAATTTCACTTATACCCCTATAAAATATGAGAAACATCACCAGTATACCCCACTCATTTTTTGAAATAGGAGGGGGGCAAATGTGATATTTTAAGAATCTGCAGGGTAACTTATGATATTTTTCTGAGTTTTTGATGTTTGGATTCAGGGACGGTGAAAAAGAACTCGAAAATGAACATACTTCATGATTTTTCAAAGGGGCACGATAAGAACATGGAGGAAATTGGCTCGGCTTTGTCTCGCAAGGGAGATAAATCTTCTTTTACACCCACTCAAGTCATCGACCAAGTTAGAATCCTCACCCTTTTAAAAGCCATGATCGCTGAGGTAATAATTAAAGCCTATTTATTATTTCATTTTCGACGATATTATATGTTTTAATTAACTTCATATTTTTATTGGCGTTTAGGATTGTGAATTGCTCAATCTCGAAGAGAGGCCTGAGAAATTAATGGTCACTCATGTAACTGTACCTCCTCCTCCTATTCGCCCTTCCAGCTTCGTCGCCTTTTCAAGATCCAGGTCTCTCCTCTCTCTCTCTCTCTCCTCTCTCTCTCATAATAATTAATATTATTTTGTTAATTTTGCAGTAATGAAGACAGTCTAACCTCTATACTTCGAGAAGTGATAAACCTAAACTCAATTCTAAGAGAGAGTCTTGATTCCGGCGATTCTCCTCAAAAGTGCATCATCACCGTAATAATACCCCTAAAACCCTAAACCCTAAACTCATAAAACCAATCTTTAATATTCTTCGTTTTTTGTTAGGACGCAGCGTGGGGACTGCTTCAGAACAGAGTAGCGGAGTATGTTAACAGCGATTCGCCAGCTGTATTCGACTCGAAGAATAGAGGAATTGTACAGAGACTCAAAGGGAAACAAGGACGCTTCAGAGGGAATCTTTCTGGTAAACGTGTTCAGTTCACTGGCCGTACCGTCATTTCTCCTGATCCTAATCTCAAAATCACCGAGGTGGGCCCCATTTTCTGATTGTTTTTATGCCTAAAATATCACTCATACCCCTAGAAAATATAAGAAATATTATGTATACTCGTTCATCTTATTTGTTTTCGAAAGATAGGATAGAAGGGGTATTGGTGATATATTTTTGTAGGGGCATTCGTGATATTTCACATTTTGAAGGGTTATATGTGATATTTTATGATTTTGGTTTTTTTTTTTAGGTTGGGATTCCAATACTAATGGCTAAGATATTATCGTACCCTGAAAGAGTTTCGCAGCATAATATCGAGAAATTGCGTCAGAGAATAATTAACGGGCCCTACAAACATCCAGGGGCGAATTTCGTCACTCTCCCTGACGGCACAAGACTGTACGCTATTGATTCATTCCGTACAATTTTGCAAATATACCCTTGAAATTAATCATTATTATTGGTGCAGGCATTTGAAGTATGTGAGTACGAAGATAATCGCGAATGAATTGAAGTATGGATCGATTGTAGAGAGACATTTAGAAGATGGCGATGTTGTCTTGTTTAATAGGCAACCTAGTCTTCATAGAATGTCGATCATGTGTCATCGCGTACGTTTTTTTAACAGTAAATTTATTGTAATTTTTATATATTTTTTGTGATTTAATAAGTTTATTTTTGGATGTTAGGCTAAAATAATGCCGTGGAGAACGTTGAGATTTAACGAATCTGTTTGTAATCCATATAACGCGGATTTCGATGGAGATGAAATGAATATGCACGTGCCTCAAACTGAAGAAGCTCGTACCGAAGCCCTTATGCTCATGGGGGTACTTATTTATTTAGATTTAATTATTTATGTTAAAACCCTAAACCCTATTTTTGTAGGTGCAAAACAACTTGTCGACACCGAAAAACGGGGAGATATTGGTGGCTTCGACACAAGATTTTTTAACTACGTCTTTTTTAATAACAAGAAAAGACACGTTTTATGATAGGAGTACTTTCTCTCTCTTGTGTTCTTACTTGGGCGATGCAATGGAATCCGTCGATTTGCCTACACCCGCTTTAATTAAAGTACTTTCTCTCTCTTATTATTCTTTTTTTTACATGAATTCTTTTATTTATTTGTTATTTATTTTTTGTGTTTTGGGATATAGCCTATTGAGTTGTGGACAGGGAAGCAAGTGTTTAGTGTGCTTATAAGGCCAAATGCAAAAACTAGGGTTTTTCTAAATCTTGTTGTTGAGGAGAAAATTTATAACAAAAAAGGACAATTGGAAGCAATGTGTCCTACAGATGGTTGGGTGTATATTCGTAATAGCGAATTATTATCTGGCCAAATTGGAAAATCAACTCTAGGTAACAAATTAATTTTCTTCGAAAAATTAATTATTTTGAATTGTAATACTTATTGTTTGAATTGCTTTAACAGGAAACGGGAACAAGAATGGCCTTTACTCTGTTCTTCAACGAGATTACAATGCTCATGCCGCTGCCAGCTGTATGAACCGTTTGGCCAAATTCAGGTCCTTCATTATTTTTTTGTCAATTTAAAAATTTCGAGTATCAATAAACCCTAAACCCTGTAATTTTGGGTGCAGTGCGAGGTGGATAGGGAATCATGGATTCTCGATAGGAGTAGATGATGTACAGCCTGGCTTGAGATTAAATACACAAAAGAAGGAAAAAATAGACGAAGGCTACAAAAACTGCGACGAATTCATTTCGTCTTATTCTAGAGGAGAGCTCACTTTAGAACCTGGTTGTACCGCCGCTCAGAGTCTCGAACTGAACATAACCAAAGTTCTCAACGATATCAGAGAAGCCGCAGGAGACGTTAGAATCTCGAATTTTTATATTTTTTTAGGGGTATATTTGAAATTTGGATACTAATTTTATTCGTACAATTTCAGGTGTGTTGGGATAATCTGCATTGGAGAAACAGTCCGTTAATAATGGCAAAATGTGGTTCGAAAGGTTCGAAAATTAATATAAGTCAAATGGTTGCGTGTGTCGGTCAACAATCCGTTGGTGGGAAACGTGCGCCGAATGGATTTATTGATCGAACTCTTCCTCATTTCCCTGTCAACTCTAAAACGCCACCTGTACGTCTTAATTATTTTTTTTTTTTGCGAAATAATTAATAATACGAATGATATGTTTGTAGGCTAAAGGTTTTGTTGCGAATTCTTTCTACACTGGTTTGACTCCAACCGAATTCTTCTTCCACACAATGGGTGGTCGCGAAGGTCTAGTCGATACAGCCGTAAGAACAAACAAACATATTCGATATTTCTACTTTCCGTAAGGGTCTATTCGTAAAATTCGATATTAATGTTTTTAGGTCAAAACTGCTGAAACGGGATACATGTCGAGAAGGTTAATGAAAGGGTTGGAAGATTTAGGAGTTTATTATGACGAGACTGTACGGAATGCAAGTGGAGGAATAGTACAGTTTGTTTATGGAGACGATGGAATGGACCCTGCAAAAATGGAAGGCCAAGCTCGCCAAGTTGGCATTCCTTTAAATTTAAATCAATTATTCATGAAAGTCCTGGTTAGTATCTTTAAATTCTTTTAAACCATATCGCAAATATTTTAATTTAATTTATTTTTTAAAGGCGACGTGTCCACATAGAGATCAAGATGTATTATCGCCTTCGGAAATATTGGAATTCACTAACGAGAGGCTATCGAGACCTGACATCTCGAACGATAGATCTGGTGGATTCGTGAAATCATTATTGGAATTTGTGGAGAAAAGAGTCGATTTATTTAAAAGAACTCGAAGAGCCCTTAAATTAAACGAAGATATTGTAGGCGATAAATATTCCAGAGCAGAGGAGAAAGTCGCTGCTAATATATCTGGCATCTCTCCTAAACAACTCCAGGTTTTCATCTCGATTAATCAAACTAAATTATTAAATTTCGAATTTGGTAATACTAATAAATTAAAATCTCGTTTGTCAACTTGTAGGTGTTTTTAGAAACTTGCATATCAAGATACAACTTAAAGGTGGTGGAAGCAGGGACCGCAATCGGTGCAATTGGCGCGCAAAGTATAGGCGAACCCGGTACCCAAATGACGTTAAAAACCTTTCATTTTGCCGGAGTAGCCAGTATGAACGTGACACTTGGCGTTCCTCGAATAAAAGAAATTATAAATGCGGCGAAAAATATTAGCACGCCTATTATCGACGCAAAACTCGTGAATGACAAGGATGTTTCGTCTGCTAGAGTGGTGAAGAGTTCGATTGAGAAGACTGTTTTGGGCGAGGTGGCAAAGTCGATTAAAATCGTGTTGAAGTCTAGTCAACCAAATATCGTGGTCAAACTTGATATGCAAAGGATCGAGGCTTTGTATATGAGGATTAATGCCGATTCCGTTCATAGTTCCATTTTGAAACATCCCAAAATTAAATTGAAATCTGAGGTTAGAAATTAATTGCTCTCCCATATTTATTACATGTTTTCATGTATATTTTTAATGAATATTATTATTATTATTATTATTATTATCGTGGCAGCATGTGAGAGTGATAGGGGATGATAAGCTGAGAATATATCCTCCAGATGTAGATAGAAGCAAACTTCAGTATGAAATGCATCATATTAAATCCTTGCTTCCCAAGGTTATAGTAAAGGTCTGGAATTAATTATATATTATGGAAATTATCTTTAATATATTATATATTATATATTTTAATTTTAATACTATTACGTTTCATATTTGTGTAGGGAATACCTACAGCTGAGCGTGTAGTTATTAACCACACTCAGGATAAGCAAGACAAGACCAAAGAATCTTATAACCTCTTAGTCGAAGGGTTTGCTTACTTCTCCAAAAAAAAATAAAAAAAATAATATAATTAAATTATCTGAAATTTATTTCTGAAAAAATACAGAACAAACCTTTTGGCGGTGTTGGGAACGCCTGAAATAGACCCGAAAACAACAAAAAGCAACCACGTAATGGAAGTTCAAAAAACTCTAGGAATCGAGGCTGCAAGAACATGTATAATTAACGAAATAAATACTACTATGGAAAGCCACGGCATGACTATCGATGTTCGTCACATGAAACTCCTTGCCGATCTCATGACTTACAAGGTCAATTTTTTTTGTATATATTATTTCAAATTCAAAATAAATATTGGCGCCAAATATTGATTTTCTTTTTTTGTAAATTTAGGGTGAGATTCTTGGAATTACGAGATTTGGGATTACGAAAATGAAGGATAGTGTGTTAATGCTTGCATCGTTCGAGAGGACTTCGGATCATTTATTTAATGCGTCGTATAGTGGGAGAGAGGATCAAATTGAAGGTGTTAGTGAGTGTATTATTATGGGTATACCAATGCAACTTGGTACCGGTATTCTCAAAATAAGACAAAGGTAACTTTACATTTTCCATTATTTATTTAATTCGAGATTTATTTTATATCTTTGCTACTTTCTATGTATTAAAAAAGGTATTTTTATGTAGGATTGATAAAATGCCGGAGTTCAAGTACCAGCCTGATCCAATAATGTCTTGATTATTTTTTACGACAATAAGAGAAGCTTGTAAGAGATGTACAATTTTGTGAGAACAAGTGTTCTCATGTCGAACTTCTAATTTTATTTATTTTTGTAGCTTCATATTTATTCTTATACAGCAATTTTATTTATTTAAGTGTAATGTGTAAAGTTAACTAGTTTAGTTTAAAGAAGAGCATTACCATTGTGCACACATATACTTTACTAGTAAAAAAACGTATCATATTAAATTAAAACAACAAATGAGTTGTTAACAACATGAAAATAATCTCGATGCCCCCTAAACCCAAGACCCCTCTTATCAAATTATGATACCAGTCTGCCATTTTCTTCTTTTATCGCCCGAAATCCCAAATAAATAGAACCACCTGTCAAAGTTTGCTAACTCAAGCGATTAGACACCTTTTCAAACCTCAAAGAGGTCATGGCTTCAAAACCCGGCGAAGTTGGTTTTTTGAAAATAGATATGGGACAAAGAGTCCACCCTATATAAATCGGAAAAAAACAAAACAAAACTCAACCAGATATTGCAAAAGTCAAACACAGTGATATTGCAAATACTCGCGCAGATTCACATTAGCTGGCCATATTGCAAATACCGGACTTCAAATTCCCGTTTTATTTTTATTTTTCTATATTCCAGTCTTTTAAAATCCTGTACTTTTTCTGTTTCTTAGTTACTGGATTTTGAAAGTCCGGAATTTTTTTTTTTGGTAAAAATGTTACACAGTTAAATTAATTTAATTAAATTTATCCACCCCCTTATTTTTCATCTATCTTTGAGCCTCCTCATTATGGTTATTCATAATTATTGACCATTAGATTTTTTGATGTGGCTTCGTCCTACACATTAATAATTTGAACCATTAGATGTAGTAATGTGGTTTGATCTCAATCATTCATATTTTGTTAGATTTTTTGAAGGTCTCAATAATTTTACACCAGTTAATGTATCTTTATCCTACATCATTCTATATTAATGATATGTAATATTATTATTGGATATGTTCACATTAGACTAAGTTTATTCGATTGTTCAGCATTACATATAATATTACATGATCAAATGTGAATTCAATGTAAGATGAAAAATTTATTTATGAAATACTAATAACTTAAAATGTACTATTATAAAACATACAATATATATTAGTATTATTTTAGAAATTTAATTTTAAAAATTCATCAAATATTTTCATTTTCATTTTCTCTTTATTTTGACATCCATATCAACATAGTTAATACATACTGTTTTTCATAATTTGCATTTGTAAATATATTATGTACGAAAATACAATGCAAAAAAAAATAAATTTTTACATAATAGATAACAATTGTATTTACATAATAGAATTTTAAGTATTATTATTTATTTAAAAAAAATTATAAATATAAAATCCCATATAATACTACGTAGATTATATTTGTATTTTTTAAATACATATAATATTACATTATCAAATGTGAATTCAATGGAAAATGAAAATTTTATATATATTATACTAATAACTTAATATGTACTTTTATAAAAAATACAACATATATTAGTATTATTTTTTAGAATTTAATTTTAAAAATTCATCAAATATTTTCATTTTCTCTTTATTTTTACACCCATATTAGCATAGTTCATACATACTTTTTTCATAATTTAAATTTGTAAATATATTATGTAAGAAAATATAATGCAAAAAAATACATTTTTACATAATAGAATTTTAACAATTGTATTTACATAATAGAATTTTAGGTATTATTATTTATTTTAAAAAAATTATAACTATAAAAATCTCATATAATACTAAGTAGATAAGATTTGTATTTAAAAAAAAAACAAATTAAAAAAAAAATAGAAATAAAAAATAATTTATTCATTCAAATGACTTCTTAAACTTATAAACAGTTGTCAAATAATATTGTTAGAAATTAAAATAAAAAAATCATATGATATAAAATAATTTCTATTTATATTTATTCAAAATTAAATTTTGTTATTATTTATTAAATTACTTTCGCTATTAAGTTTGATATTATATATAATTTTCATTGCAGTTGGATCAATAAAAAAATAGTATTACTACATAAAAAATAATGTGTTATTAGATATGTCATATGATTCATTATTTTTATATTTGATATTGTATGAAATGTTGTGAACAATTATATAATATTTGTTGGTATGTTTTTTCATAGAATTGCATTACATCTCATATATTATTATATAATGACACTAATTTAAGTATTATTATTTGATTCAAAAAATGAAATTTTTGTCATCATAATGTAAAATAATTATAAAACACATGAATAATCATAGATTAATGAGTTCAAATAATTTTATTTTATAATGATATTATCAATATGCTCATAGATTAATAAGTTCAAATAATTTGTATTACAATGAAAACATAATTAACACATTCGTCGCGTAGCGCGAGTATTCTTCTAGTTAATTTAATTAATCAAGTTAACTTACCGAACTTTTAAAGTTCGATGGTACCGAACTTTAAGTCCGATTTGAATTAATTTTAGAATATTTGTGAAATGTGAATAATCTTTTTATTTCAACGCTTTTAGAGAAAATCTTAAAAATTATCAGTCTTTGAAGTTTAGTATTTTGTTTGTGTCACCATTCAATTATGGCATTTTCGTGAAAAACAATTAAAATTTGAGTTTTTGCATGTTTGAGAAAACCTAGAAAATTAGTTATTTTGTATATGTTTGCCATTTAAATTCAGAAATTATGTATTATGTATGTGTCCGACGTTCAATTATGAAGTTTTTTTTAGAAAGAAATAATATTAAATCATTTTCCATGTGTTGGAGTTTTCCATTTCGGTGTTTTGAGATTCTTCTTAAAATTGAGTATTTTCATATGAAAGTAGTCTGTGGAAGCAAAGGAGCAATCGGCTGAAAACACGAAGATTGAAAAGGAAGGGACTTTCTCGTCTTCAATAGTAAATGTGTTTCATATTGTTCGCGAAAAAGAATCATATAATTTAAAATAATTATAAAACACATGAATAATCATAGATTAATGAGTTCAAATAATTTTATTTTATAATGATATTATTAATATGCTCATAGATTAATGAGTTCAAATAATTTGTATTACAATGAAAACATTATTACCACATTCGTCGCGTAGCGCGAGTATTCTTCTGGTTAATTTAATTAATCAAGTTAACTTACCGAACTTTTAAAGTTCGATGGTACCGAACTTTAAGTCCGATTTGAATTAATTTTAGAATATTTGTGAAATGTGAATCATCTTTTTATTTCGGATCCAACATGAGATGCATGTACAAATGTTCCTATATTATATACATCTACATATCAAACCCATGCATACTTACAAATCTAACAAATCCATATTCACAGATTTTATTTAAAAAAAAAGAGAGAAACAAATATCATACTTACAACCTTGAAATGATTCCAACATTTATGACAAACAATCGACAAATATTCACAAGTGAAATTTACCAAATCAATAAAATCAGTCTGTAATTACAGTATGGTCGTGAACTCGTTCGTCCTCGTCGGTACGAAAATGATCGTCTCTAACATTACATGTTAGCATTTGGCAAAGGAGCCAAAAAAGAACTGCATCGAGATTAATAAAGGCCGCACCGCCAAACAAACCCGTTTTTGCCGTCGGGCAGGCAGTATCTAGGTCGAGGTGAACGTTTTTTATTTGGTGTAATAACTCTGTCAATGTTGCCCATAACGTCAATCCTGCGCCGGTTAATGTTACTACACTGTACATCAATTGAAGAATAGAAGGTTTATTAATGATGAACATAATATTATTTCATGGGAACTAAATTATTATTTTTTCTTGATAATTCGAAAATATTTTGAAACAAATATAGAAAATGAGGAAGTACAACTGATATGTGTTTTGTGGTGGTATTTCTCATTTTGAAGGGGTATTCTTGTGATTTTGCAGGGGTATTCATGATATTTTTTTATTTTATTATGAAATATTATTAGAAAAGGGGGCTTACACAGAAATATGGAAAAAGCCATGGAGAAGGGTGTTTGCGAAGAGCGCTTTCAACGAAACAGACTTGCCTCCGTAAGGGACGACGATGGAGATTGCTCCCACGATGGCCGTGACGAATAATGTCACTACGGAGAGAAACCCTAGAACGGCGCTTGGGTCGTTCGGAAAGTTGCAGATGATGACTCCCTTTCCTTGGATCGGAGTACCAGCTAATGGCTGCATTGGAAATTCAGCCCCGAATCAGAAAGATGACTCAAATTTAAAGTTGTTTGTAAGTTTTTTAATTGAAATAGAAAATTTACCTTTTTCAATTCAGCTGCAATGCCGAGCGCGAAGGAGAGGAGGCCGAAGAAAGTGGTGGTGAGGCTGTAATGTGACATTTTGTTGAAAGCCATTATTTTATAAATTAAAATTTACTACCCACTATTGAATAAGATCCCCTGAAATTATCATCATTTAGCAAAATTTACATTAAATTTGCGAAAACAAACGGTTAGAATTGTAAATTTAGGCATTTTGGTTCAGATTTATAGCGAATAAACATTTAATTTTTGATGTTTACCTCTGATCAGAAGCTTTCTTTGCCAATTAAAAAGTTTGATCTGAAGCCTTGTTGGCAAAAAGAAGCTTATAGAGAGAGGGAGATAGAGATGTCTCGAATTTAGCAAATCGTAAAATAAGTGGCTAGAAATTGGCCAGGGATGATGATCTTCTTCATAATCAGACCAACACATAAGGTTGTTTATGCAAACTCCAATAATAGCAAAAGCTGGTTTTTGCGTTGAACAAATACAAAAATGAAGTTAGTTTTTAGTTGTACAATTTGATCGAATTTACCCTCTTAAATTGTTATCGCCATGAGATAGTCATCAAATTTTAAGAAAGAACAATAGCGACTTAGATTAAGATTTGTTTTTTTCCAAGTAAAAAACTCGACTCGGATAATAACCATTTCATAAGAACAATAGCGACTTAGATTAAGATTTGTTTTTTTCCAAGTAAAACACTCGACTCGAATAATAACAATTAGATCGAATTTACCCTCTTAAATTGTTATCGCCATGAGATAGTCATCAAATTTTAAGAAATAACAATAGCGACTTAGATTAAGATTTGTTTTTTTCCAAGTAAAAAACTCGACTCGAATAATAACCATTTCATCTCTGTAATTCAGAAGATGAAATCTGTCAAACTAACTAAAAATTCAAAGAGAAGTTTATCAGTAAAAATATGGCTCTTCTGTGGTGATTTTAAATGCAATAAAAAAAATGCATGATTTTAAATCAGTAAAAAAAAAACACCCAATAAACCAAAAAACAAAGTTTCATAAGTTAAGCAAATAATTATGTTATCGTTAATGTATTGCATGTTTATTTGAAAGTATGCACCCAATAAACTAAAAAACGAATCATTTTTGCTGCTAATAACTTGCCATTTCTTATCAGTTCATTATCTACGATTCTGATTTTATCTTTTCCAAAAACAAAGAATAAATTGTTATTCATCGTCATCCTTATTTATTGCCATTATTGCCGGCCTCATGGAAGTTTCTTGCATTTGTTAGTCTTCTTTTGCATCATTTTTTAGAAGAAAAAAAAAACATTAAAATGATCATTTTGCTTGTGTTATATTTTAATTTTGTCGTTCTGTCGGAAATTATATCGCATGGTGTGTTGGATTCAATTCGATATCTATGAGAAAACTTGAAAATTGAGTATTTATGATATACTAGCCTCAAAAAAAATGAAAAATCTAGTAATTTGCATATGTTAGCATTTACGGTATTTTTGTGAAAAAAATATGAAATTTTCTACGTGTGTTTGCTCTTTTATTTTGGCGTTTTTGATTAAAAAAAAATTAAAAAATTAAGGATTTTGCATATGTTATTAATCATGACATTTTTTAGAGTTTTTGTTTGTGCGTTTGTTTTGCAAGCGTTAGACTTTTCAACGTCGACGTCATTTACAAAAACTTAGAAATTTAATATTTTGCTTATGTTAGTCTTCAAATTTGAAAAATTGCGTATTTTACATTTCTGATCTTATGGTTTTGGTATTTTTATGAAAGTTTCGAAAAATTAAGTATATTTTGCATGTTAAAAACCTTATATTTCGACGCTTTTAGAGAAAATCTTAAAAATTATCAGTCTTTGAAGTTTAGTATTTTGTTTGTGTCACCATTCAATTATGGCATTTTCGTGAAAAACAATTAAAATTTGAGTTTTTGCATGTTTGAGAAAACCTAGAAAATTAGTTATTTTGTATATGTTTGCCATTTAAATTCAGAAATTATGTATTATGTATGTGTCCAACGTTCAATTATGAAGTTTTTTTTAGAAAGAAATAATATTAAATCATTTTCCATGTGTTGGAGTTTTCCATTTCGGTGTTTTGAGATTCTTCTTAAAATTGAGTATTTTCATATGAAAGTAGTCTGTGGAAGCTCGTCTTCAATAGTAAATGTGTTTCATATTGTTCGCGAAAAAGAATCATATAATTTAAAATAATTATAAAACACATGAATAATCATAGATTAATGAGTTCAAATAATTTTATTTTATAATGATATTATTAATATGCTCATAGATTAATGAGTTCAAATAATTTGTATTACAATGAAAACATTATTACCACATTCGTCGCGTAGCGCGAGTATTCTTCTGGTTAATTTAATTAATCAAGTTAACTTACCGAACTTTTAAAGTTCGATGGTACCGAACTTTAAGTCCGATTTGAATTAATTTTAGAATATTTGTGAAATGTGAATCATCTTTTTATTTCGGATCCAACATGAGATGCATGTACAAATGTTCCTATATTATATACATCTACATATCAAACCCATGCATACTTACAAATCTAACAAATCCATATTCACAGATTTTATTTAAAAAAAAAGAGAGAAACAAATATCATACTTACAACCTTGAAATGATTCCAACATTTATGACAAACAATCGACAAATATTCACAAGTGAAATTTACCAAATCAATAAAATCAGTCTGTAATTACAGTATGGTCGTGAACTCGTTCGTCCTCGTCGGTACGAAAATGATCGTCTCTAACATTACATGTTAGCATTTGGCAAAGGAGCCAAAAAAGAACTGCATCGAGATTAATAAAGGCCGCACCGCCAAACAAACCCGTTTTTGCCGTCGGGCAGGCAGTATCTAGGTCGAGGTGAACGTTTTTTATTTGGTGTAATAACTCTGTCAATGTTGCCCATAACGTCAATCCTGCGCCGGTTAATGTTACTACACTGTACATCAATTGAAGAATAGAAGGTTTATTAATGATGAACATAATATTATTTCATGGGAACTAAATTATTATTTTTTCTTGATAATTCGAAAATATTTTGAAACAAATATAGAAAATGAGGAAGTACAACTGATATGTGTTTTGTGGTGGTATTTCTCATTTTGAAGGGGTATTCTTGTGATTTTGCAGGGGTATTCATGATATTTTTTTATTTTATTATGAAATATTATTAGAAAAGGGGGCTTACACAGAAATATGGAAAAAGCCATGGAGAAGGGTGTTTGCGAAGAGCGCTTTCAACGAAACAGACTTGCCTCCGTAAGGGACGACGATGGAGATTGCTCCCACGATGGCCGTGACGAATAATGTCACTACGGAGAGAAACCCTAGAACGGCGCTTGGGTCGTTCGGAAAGTTGCAGATGATGACTCCCTTTCCTTGGATCGGAGTACCAGCTAATGGCTGCATTGGAAATTCAGCCCCGAATCAGAAAGATGACTCAAATTTAAAGTTGTTTGTAAGTTTTTTAATTGAAATAGAAAATTTACCTTTTTCAATTCAGCTGCAATGCCGAGCGCGAAGGAGAGGAGGCCGAAGAAAGTGGTGGTGAGGCTGTAATGTGACATTTTGTTGAAAGCCATTATTTTATAAATTAAAATTTACTACCCACTATTGAATAAGATCCCCTGAAATTATCATCATTTAGCAAAATTTACATTAAATTTGCGAAAACAAACGGTTAGAATTGTAAATTTAGGCATTTTGGTTCAGATTTATAGCGAATAAACATTTAATTTTTGATGTTTACCTCTGATCAGAAGCTTTCTTTGCCAATTAAAAAGTTTGATCTGAAGCCTTGTTGGCAAAAAGAAGCTTATAGAGAGAGGGAGATAGAGATGTCTCGAATTTAGCAAATCGTAAAATAAGTGGCTAGAAATTGGCCAGGGATGATGATCTTCTTCATAATCAGACCAACACATAAGGTTGTTTATGCAAACTCCAATAATAGCAAAAGCTGGTTTTTGCGTTGAACAAATACAAAAATGAAGTTAGTTTTTAGTTGTACAATTTGATCGAATTTACCCTCTTAAATTGTTATCGCCATGAGATAGTCATCAAATTTTAAGAAAGAACAATAGCGACTTAGATTAAGATTTGTTTTTTTCCAAGTAAAAAACTCGACTCGGATAATAACCATTTCATAAGAACAATAGCGACTTAGATTAAGATTTGTTTTTTTCCAAGTAAAACACTCGACTCGAATAATAACAATTAGATCGAATTTACCCTCTTAAATTGTTATCGCCATGAGATAGTCATCAAATTTTAAGAAATAACAATAGCGACTTAGATTAAGATTTGTTTTTTTCCAAGTAAAAAACTCGACTCGAATAATAACCATTTCATCTCTGTAATTCAGAAGATGAAATCTGTCAAACTAACTAAAAATTCAAAGAGAAGTTTATCAGTAAAAATATGGCTCTTCTGTGGTGATTTTAAATGCAATAAAAAAAATGCATGATTTTAAATCAGTAAAAAAAAAACACCCAATAAACCAAAAAACAAAGTTTCATAAGTTAAGCAAATAATTATGTTATCGTTAATGTATTGCATGTTTATTTGAAAGTATGCACCCAATAAACTAAAAAACGAATCATTTTTGCTGCTAATAACTTGCCATTTCTTATCAGTTCATTATCTACGATTCTGATTTTATCTTTTCCAAAAACAAAGAATAAATTGTTATTCATCGTCATCCTTATTTATTGCCATTATTGCCGGCCTCATGGAAGTTTCTTGCATTTGTTAGTCTTCTTTTGCATCATTTTTTAGAAGAAAAAAAAAACATTAAAATGATCATTTTGCTTGTGTTATATTTTAATTTTGTCGTTCTGTCGGAAATTATATCGCATGGTGTGTTGGATTCAATTCGATATCTATGAGAAAACTTGAAAATTGAGTATTTATGATATACTAGCCTCAAAAAAAATGAAAAATCTAGTAATTTGCATATGTTAGCATTTACGGTATTTTTGTGAAAAAAATATGAAATTTTCTACGTGTGTTTGCTCTTTTATTTTGGCGTTTTTGATTAAAAAAAAATTAAAAAATTAAGGATTTTGCATATGTTATTAATCATGACATTTTTTAGAGTTTTTGTTTGTGCGTTTGTTTTGCAAGCGTTAGACTTTTCAACGTCGACGTCATTTACAAAAACTTAGAAATTTAATATTTTGCTTATGTTAGTCTTCAAATTTGAAAAATTGCGTATTTTACATTTCTGATCTTATGGTTTTGGTATTTTTATGAAAGTTTCGAAAAATTAAGTATATTTTGCATGTTAAAAACCTTATATTTCGACGCTTTTAGAGAAAATCTTAAAAATTATCAGTCTTTGAAGTTTAGTATTTTGTTTGTGTCACCATTCAATTATGGCATTTTCGTGAAAAACAATTAAAATTTGAGTTTTTGCATGTTTGAGAAAACCTAGAAAATTAGTTATTTTGTATATGTTTGCCATTTAAATTCAGAAATTATGTATTATGTATGTGTCCGACGTTCAATTATGAAGTTTTTTTTAGAAAGAAATAATATTAAATCATTTTCCATGTGTTGGAGTTTTCCATTTCGGTGTTTTGAGATTCTTCTTAAAATTGAGTATTTTCATATGAAAGTAGTCTGTGGAAGCAAAGGAGCTATCGGCTGAAAACACGAAGATTGAAAAGGAAGGGACTTTCTCGTCTTCAATAGTAAATGTGTTTCATATTGTTCGCGAAAAAGAATCATATAATTTAAAATAATTATAAAACACATGAATAATCATAGATTAATGAGTTCAAATAATTTTATTTTATAATGATATTATCAATATGCTCATAGATTAATGAGTTCAAATAATTTGTATTACAATGAAAACATTATTACCACATTCGTCGCGTAGCGCGAGTATTCTTCTGGTTAATTTAATTAATCAAGTTAACTTACCGAACTTTTAAAGTTCGATGGTACCGAACTTTAAGTCCGATTTGAATTAATTTTAGAATATTTGTGAAATGTGAATCATCTTTTTATTTCGGATCCAACATGAGATGCATGTACAAATGTTCCTATATTATATACATCTACATATCAAACCCATGCATACTCACAAATCTAACAAATCCATATTCACAGATTTTATTTAAAAAAAAAGAGAGAAACAAATATCATACTTACAACCTTGAAATGATTCCAACATTTATGACAAACAATCGACAAATATTCACAAGTGAAATTTACCAAATCAATAAAATCAGTCTGTAATTACAGTATGGTCGTGAACTCGTTCGTCCTCGTCGGTACGAAAATGATCGTCTCTAACATTACATGTTAGCATTTGGCAAAGGAGCCAAAAAAGAACTGCATCGAGATTAATAAAGGCCGCACCGCCAAACAAACCCGTTTTTGCCGTCGGGCAGGCAGTATCTAGGTCGAGGTGAACGTTTTTTATTTGGTGTAATAACTCTGTCAATGTTGCCCATAACGTCAATCCTGCGCCGGTTAATGTTACTACACTGTACATCAATTGAAGAATAGAAGGTTTATTAATGATGAACATAATATTATTTCATGGGAACTAAATTATTATTTTTTCTTGATAATTCGAAAATATTTTGAAACAAATATAGAAAATGAGGAAGTACAACTGATATGTGTTTTGTGGTGGTATTTCTCATTTTGAAGGGGTATTCTTGTGATTTTGCAGGGGTATTCATGATATTTTTTTATTTTATTATGAAATATTATTAGAAAAGGGGGCTTACACAGAAATATGGAAAAAGCCATGGAGAAGGGTGTTTGCGAAGAGCGCTTTCAACGAAACAGACTTGCCTCCGTAAGGGACGACGATGGAGATTGCTCCCACGATGGCCGTGACGAATAATGTCACTACGGAGAGAAACCCTAGAACGGCGCTTGGGTCGTTCGGAAAGTTGCAGATGATGACTCCCTTTCCTTGGATCGGAGTACCAGCTAATGGCTGCATTGGAAATTCAGCCCCGAATCAGAAAGATGACTCAAATTTAAAGTTGTTTGTAAGTTTTTTAATTGAAATAGAAAATTTACCTTTTTCAATTCAGCTGCAATGCCGAGCGCGAAGGAGAGGAGGCCGAAGAAAGTGGTGGTGAGGCTGTAATGTGACATTTTGTTGAAAGCCATTATTTTATAAATTAAAATTTACTACCCACTATTGAATAAGATCCCCTGAAATTATCATCATTTAGCAAAATTTACATTAAATTTGCGAAAACAAACGGTTAGAATTGTAAATTTAGGCATTTTGGTTAAGATTTATAGCGAATAAACATTTAATTTTTGATGTTTACCTCTGATCAGAAGCTTTCTTTGCCAATTAAAAAGTTTGATCTGAAGCCTTGTTGGCAAAAAGAAGCTTATAGAGAGAGGGAGATAGAGATGTCTCGAATTTAGCAAATCGTAAAATAAGTGGCTAGAAATTGGCCAGGGATGATGATCTTCTTCATAATCAGACCAACACATAAGGTTGTTTATGCAAACTCCAATAATAGCAAAAGCTGGTTTTTGCGTTGAACAAATACAAAAATGAAGTTAGTTTTTAGTTGTACAATTTGATCGAATTTACCCTCTTAAATTGTTATCGCCATGAGATAGTCATCAAATTTTAAGAAAGAACAATAGCGACTTAGATTAAGATTTGTTTTTTTCCAAGTAAAAAACTCGACTCGGATAATAACCATTTCATAAGAACAATAGCGACTTAGATTAAGATTTGTTTTTTTCCAAGTAAAACACTCGACTCGAATAATAACAATTAGATCGAATTTACCCTCTTAAATTGTTATCGCCATGAGATAGTCATCAAATTTTAAGAAATAACAATAGCGACTTAGATTAAGATTTGTTTTTTTCCAAGTAAAAAACTCGACTCGAATAATAACCATTTCATCTCTGTAATTCAGAAGATGAAATCTGTCAAACTAACTAAAAATTCAAAGAGAAGTTTATCAGTAAAAATATGGCTCTTCTGTGGTGATTTTAAATGCAATAAAAAAATGCATGATTTTAAATCAGTAAAAAAAAAACACCCAATAAACCAAAAAACAAAGTTTCATAAGTTAAGCAAATAATTATGTTATCGTTAATGTATTGCATGTTTATTTGAAAGTATGCACCCAATAAACTAAAAAACGAATCATTTTTGCTGCTAATAACTTGCCATTTCTTATCAGTTCATTATCTACGATTCTGATTTTATCTTTTCCAAAAACAAAAAATAAATTGTTATTCATCGTCATCCTTATTTATTGCCATTATTGCCGGCCTCATGGAAGTTTCTTGCATTTGTTAGTCTTCTGTTGCATCATTTTTTAGAAGAAAAAAAAAACATTAAAATGATCATTTTGCTTGTGTTATATTTTAATTTTGTCGTTCTGTCGGAAATTATATCGCATGGTGTGTTGGATTCAATTCGATATCTCTGAGAAAACTTGAAAATTGAGTATTTATGATATACTAGCCTCAAAAAAAATGAAAAATCTAGTAATTTGCATATGTTAGCATTTACGGTATTTTTGTGAAAAAAATATGAAATTTTCTACGTGTGTTTGCTCTTTTATTTTGGCGTTTTTGATTAAAAAAAAATTAAAAAATTAAGGATTTTGCATATGTTATTAATCATGACATTTTTTAGAGTTTTTGTTTGTGCGTTTGTTTTGCAAGCGTTAGACTTTTCAACGTCGACGTCATTTACAAAAACTTAGAAATTTAATATTTTGCTTATGTTAGTCCTCAAATTTGAAAAATTGCGTATTTTACATTTCTGATCTTATGGTTTTGGTATTTTTATGAAAGTTTCGAAAAATTAAGTATATTTTGCATGTTAACAACCTTATATTTCGACGTTTTTAGAGAAAATCTTAAAAATTATCAGTCTTTGAAGTTTAGTATTTTGTTTGTGTCACCATTCAATTATGGCATTTTCGTGAAAAACAATTAAAATTTGAGTTTTTGCATGTTTGAGAAAACCTAGAAAATTAGTTATTTTGTATATGTTTGCCATTTAAATTCAGAAATTATGTATTATGTATGTGTCCGACGTTCAATTATGAAGTTTTTTTTAGAAAGAAATAAGATTAAATCATTTTCCATGTGTTGGAGTTTTCCATTTCGGTGTTTTGAGATTCTTCTTAAAATTGAGTATTTTCATATGAAAGTAGTCTGTGGAAGCAAAGGAGCAATCGGCTGAAAACACGAAGATTGAAAAGGAAGGGACTTTCTCTTCTTCAATAGTAAATGTGTTTCATATTGTTCGCGAAAAAGAATCATATAATTTAAAATAATTATAAAACACATGAATAATCGTAGATTAATGAGTTCAAATAATTTTATTTTATAATGATATTATCAATATGCCCATAGATTAGTGAGTTCAAATAATTTGTATTACAATGAAAACATAATTAACACATTCGTCGCGTAGCGCAAGTATTCTTCTAGTTAATTTAATTAATCAAGTTAACTTACCGAACTTTTAAAGTTCGATGGTACCGAACTTTAAGTCCGATTTGAATTAATTTTAGAATATTTGTGAAATGTGAATCATCTTTTTATTTCGGATCCAACATGAGATGCATGTACAAATGTTCCTATATTATATACATCTACATATCAAACCCATGCATACTCACAAATCTAACAAATGCATATTCACAGATTTTATTTTAAAAAAAAAGAGAGAAACAAATATCATACTTACAACCTTGAAATGATTCCAACATTTATGACAAACAATCGACAAATATTCACAAGTGAAATTTACCAAATCAATAAAATCAGTCTGTAATTACAGTATGGTCGTGAACTCGTTCGTCCTCGTCGGTACGAAAATGATCGTCTCTAACATTACATGTTAGCATTTGGCAAAGGAGCCAAAAAAGAACTGCATCGAGATTAATAAAGGCCGCACCGCCAAACAAACCCGTTTTTGCCGTCGGGCAGGCAGTATCTAGGTCGAGGTGAACGTTTTTTATTTGGTGTAATAACTCTGTCAATGTTGCCCATAACGTCAATCCTGCGCCGGTCAATGTTACTACACTGTACATCAATTGAAGAATAGAAGGTTTATTAATGATGAACATAATATTATTTCATGGGAACTAAATTATTATTTTTTCTTGATAATTCGAAAATATTTTGAAACAAATATAGAAAATGAGGAAGTACAACTGATATGTGTTTTGTGGTGGTATTTCTCATTTTGAAGGGGTATTCTTGTGATTTTGCAGGGGTATTCATGATATTTTTTTATTTTATTATGAAATATTATTAGAAAAGGGGGCTTACACAGAAATATGGAAAAAGCCATGGAGAAGGGTGTTTGCGAAGAGCGCTTTCAACGAAACAGACTTGCCTCCGTAAGGGACGACGATGGAGATTGCTCCCACGATGGCCGTGACGAATAATGTCACTACGGAGAGAAACCCTAGAACGGCGCTTGGGTCGTTCGGAAAGTTGCAGATGATGACTCCCTTTCCTTGGATCGGAGTACCAGCTAATGGCTGCATTGTAAATTCAGCCCCGAATCAGAAAGATGACTCAAATTTATAGTTGTTTGTAAGTTTTTTTAATTGAAATAGAAAATTTACCTTTTTCAATTCAGCTGCAATGCCGAGCGCGAAGGAGAGGAGGCCGAAGAAAGTGGTGGTGAGGCTGTAATGTGACATTTTGTTGAAAGCCATTATTTTATAAATTAAAATTTACTACCCACTATTGAATAAGATCCCCTGAAATTATCATCATTTAGCAAAATTTACATTAAATTTGCGAAAACACACGGTTAGAATTGTAAATTTAGGCATTTTGGTTCAGATTTATAGCGAATAAACATTTAATTTTTGATGTTTACCTCTGATCAGAAGCTTTCTTTGCCAATTAAAAAGTTTGATCTGAAGCCTTGTTGGCAAAAAGAAGCTTATAGAGAGAGGGAGATAGAGATGTCTCGAATTTAGCAAATCGTAAAATAAGTGGCTAGAAATTGGCCAGGGATGATGATCTTTTTCATAATCAGACCAACACATAAGGTTGTTTATGCAAACTCCAATAATAGCAAAAGCTGGTTTTTGCGTTGAACAAATACAAAAATGAAGTTAGTTTTTAGTTGTACAATTTGATCGAATTTACCCTCTTAAATTGTTATCGCCATGAGATAGTCATCAAATTTTAAGAAAGAACAATAGCGACTTGGATTAAGATTTGTTTTTTTCCAAGTAAAAAACTCGACTCGGATAATAACCATTTCATAAGAACAATAGCGACTTAGATTAAGATTTGTTTTTTTCCAAGTAAAAAACTCGACTCGAATAATAACAATTAGATAGAATTTACCCTCTTAAATTGTTATCGCCATGAGATAGTCATCAAATTTTAAGAAATAACAATAGCGACTTAGATTAAGATTTGTTTTTTTCCAAGTAAAAAACTCGACTCGAATAATAACCATTTCATCTCTGTAATTCAGAAGATGAAATCTGTCAAACTAACTAAAAATTCAAAGAGAAGTTTATCAGTAAAAATATGGCTCTTCTGTGGTGATTTTAAATGCAATAAAAAAATGCATGATTTTAAATCAGTAAAAAAAAAACACCCAATAAACCAAAAAACAAAGTTTCATAAGTTAAGCAAATAATTATGTTATCGTTAATGTATTGCATGTTTATTTGAAAGTATGCACCCAATAAACTAAAAAACGAATCATTTTTGCTGCTAATAACTTGCCATTTCTTATCAGTTCATTATCTACGATTCTGATTTTATCTTTTCCAAAAACAAAAAATAAATTGTTATTCATCGTCATCCTTATTTATTGCCATTATTGCCGGCCTCATGGAAGTTTCTTGCATTTGTTAGTCTTCTGTTGCATCATTTTTTAGAAGAAAAAAAAAACATTAAAATGATCATTTTGCTTGTGTTATATTTTAATTTTGTCGTTCTGTCGGAAATTATATCGCATGGTGTGTTGGATTCAATTCGATATCTCTGAGAAAACTTGAAAATTGAGTATTTATGATATACTAGCCTCAAAAAAAATGAAAAATCTAGTAATTTGCATATGTTAGCATTTACGGTATTTTTGTGAAAAAAATATGAAATTTTCTACGTGTGTTTGCTCTTTTATTTTGGCGTTTTTGATTAAAAAAAAATTAAAAAATTAAGGATTTTGCATATGTTATTAATCATGACATTTTTTAGAGTTTTTGTTTGTGCGTTTGTTTTGCAAGCGTTAGACTTTTCAACGTCGACGTCATTTACAAAAACTTAGAAATTTAATATTTTGCTTATGTTAGTCCTCAAATTTGAAAAATTGCGTATTTTACATTTCTGATCTTATGGTTTTGGTATTTTTATGAAAGTTTCGAAAAATTAAGTATATTTTGCATGTTAACAACCTTATATTTCGACGTTTTTAGAGAAAATCTTAAAAATTATCAGTCTTTGAAGTTTAGTATTTTGTTTGTGTCACCATTCAATTATGGCATTTTCGTGAAAAACAATTAAAATTTGAGTTTTTGCATGTTTGAGAAAACCTAGAAAATTAGTTATTTTGTATATGTTTGCCATTTAAATTCAGAAATTATGTATTATGTATGTGTCCGACGTTCAATTATGAAGTTTTTTTTAGAAAGAAATAAGATTAAATCATTTTCCATGTGTTGGAGTTTTCCATTTCGGTGTTTTGAGATTCTTCTTAAAATTGAGTATTTTCATATGAAAGTAGTCTGTGGAAGCAAAGGAGCAATCGGCTGAAAACACGAAGATTGAAAAGGAAGGGACTTTCTCTTCTTCAATAGTAAATGTGTTTCATATTGTTCGCGAAAAAGAATCATATAATTTAAAATAATTATAAAACACATGAATAATCGTAGATTAATGAGTCCAAATAATTTTATTTTATAATGATATTATCAATATGCCCATAGATTAGTGAGTTCAAATAATTTGTATTACAATGAAAACATAATTAACACATTCGTCGCGTAGCGCAAGTATTCTTCTAGTTAATTTAATTAATCAAGTTAACTTACCGAACTTTTAAAGTTCGATGGTACCGAACTTTAAGTCCGATTTGAATTAATTTTAGAATATTTGTGAAATGTGAATCATCTTTTTATTTCGGATCCAACATGAGATGCATGTACAAATGTTCCTATATTATATACATCTACATATCAAACCCATGCATACTCACAAATCTAACAAATGCATATTCACAGATTTTATTTTAAAAAAAAAGAGAGAAACAAATATCATACTTACAACCTTGAAATGATTCCAACATTTATGACAAACAATCGACAAATATTCACAAGTGAAATTTACCAAATCAATAAAATCAGTCTGTAATTACAGTATGGTCGTGAACTCGTTCGTCCTCGTCGGTACGAAAATGATCGTCTCTAACATTACATGTTAGCATTTGGCAAAGGAGCCAAAAAAGAACTGCATCGAGATTAATAAAGGCCGCACCGCCAAACAAACCCGTTTTTGCCGTCGGGCAGGCAGTATCTAGGTCGAGGTGAACGTTTTTTATTTGGTGTAATAACTCTGTCAATGTTGCCCATAACGTCAATCCTGCGCCGGTCAATGTTACTACACTGTACATCAATTGAAGAATAGAAGGTTTATTAATGATGAACATAATATTATTTCATGGGAACTAAATTATTATTTTTTCTTGATAATTCGAAAATATTTTGAAACAAATATAGAAAATGAGGAAGTACAACTGATATGTGTTTTGTGGTGGTATTTCTCATTTTGAAGGGGTATTCTTGTGATTTTGCAGGGGTATTCATGATATTTTTTTATTTTATTATGAAATATTATTAGAAAAGGGGGCTTACACAGAAATATGGAAAAAGCCATGGAGAAGGGTGTTTGCGAAGAGCGCTTTCAACGAAACAGACTTGCCTCCGTAAGGGACGACGATGGAGATTGCTCCCACGATGGCCGTGACGAATAATGTCACTACGGAGAGAAACCCTAGAACGGCGCTTGGGTCGTTCGGAAAGTTGCAGATGATGACTCCCTTTCCTTGGATCGGAGTACCAGCTAATGGCTGCATTGGAAATTCAGCCCCGAATCAGAAAGATGACTCAAATTTATAGTTGTTTGTAAGTTTTTTTAATTGAAATAGAAAATTTACCTTTTTCAATTCAGCTGCAATGCCGAGCGCGAAGGAGAGGAGGCCGAAGAAAGTGGTGGTGAGGCTGTAATGTGACATTTTGTTGAAAGCCATTATTTTATAAATTAAAATTTACTACCCACTATTGAATAAGATCCCCTGAAATTATCATCATTTAGCAAAATTTACATTAAATTTGCGAAAACACACGGTTAGAATTGTAAATTTAGGCATTTTGGTTCAGATTTATAGCGAATAAACATTTAATTTTTGATGTTTACCTCTGATCAGAAGCTTTCTTTGCCAATTAAAAAGTTTGATCTGAAGCCTTGTTGGCAAAAAGAAGCTTATAGAGAGAGGGAGATAGAGATGTCTCGAATTTAGCAAATCGTAAAATAAGTGGCTAGAAATTGGCCAGGGATGATGATCTTTTTCATAATCAGACCAACACATAAGGTTGTTTATGCAAACTCCAATAATAGCAAAAGCTGGTTTTTGCGTTGAACAAATACAAAAATGAAGTTAGTTTTTAGTTGTACAATTTGATCGAATTTACCCTCTTAAATTGTTATCGCCATGAGATAGTCATCAAATTTTAAGAAAGAACAATAGCGACTTGGATTAAGATTTGTTTTTTTCCAAGTAAAAAACTCGACTCGGATAATAACCATTTCATAAGAACAATAGCGACTTAGATTAAGATTTGTTTTTTTCCAAGTAAAAAACTCGACTCGAATAATAACAATTAGATAGAATTTACCCTCTTAAATTGTTATCGCCATGAGATAGTCATCAAATTTTAAGAAATAACAATAGCGACTTAGATTAAGATTTGTTTTTTTCCAAGTAAAAAACTCGACTCGAATAATAACCATTTCATCTCTGTAATTCAGAAGATGAAATCTGTCAAACTAACTAAAAATTCAAAGAGAAGTTTATCAGTAAAAATATGGCTCTTCTGTGGTGATTTTAAATGCAATAAAAAAATGCATGATTTTAAATCAGTAAAAAAAAAACACCCAATAAACCAAAAAACAAAGTTTCATAAGTTAAGCAAATAATTATGTTATCGTTAATGTATTGCATGTTTATTTGAAAGTATGCACCCAATAAACTAAAAAACGAATCATTTTTGCTGCTAATAACTTGCCATTTCTTATCAGTTCATTATCTACGATTCTGATTTTATCTTTTCCAAAAACAAAAAATAAATTGTTATTCATCGTCATCCTTATTTATTGCCATTATTGCCGGCCTCATGGAAGTTTCTTGCATTTGTTAGTCTTCTGTTGCATCATTTTTTAGAAGAAAAAAAAAACATTAAAATGATCATTTTGCTTGTGTTATATTTTAATTTTGTCGTTCTGTCGGAAATTATATCGCATGGTGTGTTGGATTCAATTCGATATCTCTGAGAAAACTTGAAAATTGAGTATTTATGATATACTAGCCTCAAAAAAAATGAAAAATCTAGTAATTTGCATATGTTAGCATTTACGGTATTTTTGTGAAAAAAATATGAAATTTTCTACGTGTGTTTGCTCTTTTATTTTGGCGTTTTTGATTAAAAAAAAATTAAAAAATTAAGGATTTTGCATATGTTATTAATCATGACATTTTTTAGAGTTTTTGTTTGTGCGTTTGTTTTGCAAGCGTTAGACTTTTCAACGTCGACGTCATTTACAAAAACTTAGAAATTTAATATTTTGCTTATGTTAGTCCTCAAATTTGAAAAATTGCGTATTTTACATTTCTGATCTTATGGTTTTGGTATTTTTATGAAAGTTTCGAAAAATTAAGTATATTTTGCATGTTAACAACCTTATATTTCGACGTTTTTAGAGAAAATCTTAAAAATTATCAGTCTTTGAAGTTTAGTATTTTGTTTGTGTCACCATTCAATTATGGCATTTTCGTGAAAAACAATTAAAATTTGAGTTTTTGCATGTTTGAGAAAACCTAGAAAATTAGTTATTTTGTATATGTTTGCCATTTAAATTCAGAAATTATGTATTATGTATGTGTCCGACGTTCAATTATGAAGTTTTTTTTAGAAAGAAATAAGATTAAATCATTTTCCATGTGTTGGAGTTTTCCATTTCGGTGTTTTGAGATTCTTCTTAAAATTGAGTATTTTCATATGAAAGTAGTCTGTGGAAGCAAAGGAGCAATCGGCTGAAAACACGAAGATTGAAAAGGAAGGGACTTTCTCTTCTTCAATAGTAAATGTGTTTCATATTGTTCGCGAAAAAGAATCATATAATTTAAAATAATTATAAAACACATGAATAATCGTAGATTAATGAGTTCAAATAATTTTATTTTATAATGATATTATCAATATGCCCATAGATTAGTGAGTTCAAATAATTTGTATTACAATGAAAACATAATTAACACATTCGTCGCGTAGCGCAAGTATTCTTCTAGTTAATTTAATTAATCAAGTTAACTTACCGAACTTTTAAAGTTCGATGGTACCGAACTTTAAGTCCGATTTGAATTAATTTTAGAATATTTGTGAAATGTGAATCATCTTTTTATTTCGGATCCAACATGAGATGCATGTACAAATGTTCCTATATTATATACATCTACATATCAAACCCATGCATACTCACAAATCTAACAAATGCATATTCACAGATTTTATTTTAAAAAAAAAGAGAGAAACAAATATCATACTTACAACCTTGAAATGATTCCAACATTTATGACAAACAATCGACAAATATTCACAAGTGAAATTTACCAAATCAATAAAATCAGTCTGTAATTACAGTATGGTCGTGAACTCGTTCGTCCTCGTCGGTACGAAAATGATCGTCTCTAACATTACATGTTAGCATTTGGCAAAGGAGCCAAAAAAGAACTGCATCGAGATTAATAAAGGCCGCACCGCCAAACAAACCCGTTTTTGCCGTCGGGCAGGCAGTATCTAGGTCGAGGTGAACGTTTTTTATTTGGTGTAATAACTCTGTCAATGTTGCCCATAACGTCAATCCTGCGCCGGTCAATGTTACTACACTGTACATCAATTGAAGAATAGAAGGTTTATTAATGATGAACATAATATTATTTCATGGGAACTAAATTATTATTTTTTCTTGATAATTCGAAAATATTTTGAAACAAATATAGAAAATGAGGAAGTACAACTGATATGTGTTTTGTGGTGGTATTTCTCATTTTGAAGGGGTATTCTTGTGATTTTGCAGGGGTATTCATGATATTTTTTTATTTTATTATGAAATATTATTAGAAAAGGGGGCTTACACAGAAATATGGAAAAAGCCATGGAGAAGGGTGTTTGCGAAGAGCGCTTTCAACGAAACAGACTTGCCTCCGTAAGGGACGACGATGGAGATTGCTCCCACGATGGCCGTGACGAATAATGTCACTACGGAGAGAAACCCTAGAACGGCGCTTGGGTCGTTCGGAAAGTTGCAGATGATGACTCCCTTTCCTTGGATCGGAGTACCAGCTAATGGCTGCATTGGAAATTCAGCCCCGAATCAGAAAGATGACTCAAATTTATAGTTGTTTGTAAGTTTTTTTAATTGAAATAGAAAATTTACCTTTTTCAATTCAGCTGCAATGCCGAGCGCGAAGGAGAGGAGGCCGAAGAAAGTGGTGGTGAGGCTGTAATGTGACATTTTGTTGAAAGCCATTATTTTATAAATTAAAATTTACTACCCACTATTGAATAAGATCCCCTGAAATTATCATCATTTAGCAAAATTTACATTAAATTTGCGAAAACACACGGTTAGAATTGTAAATTTAGGCATTTTGGTTCAGATTTATAGCGAATAAACATTTAATTTTTGATGTTTACCTCTGATCAGAAGCTTTCTTTGCCAATTAAAAAGTTTGATCTGAAGCCTTGTTGGCAAAAAGAAGCTTATAGAGAGAGGGAGATAGAGATGTCTCGAATTTAGCAAATCGTAAAATAAGTGGCTAGAAATTGGCCAGGGATGATGATCTTTTTCATAATCAGACCAACACATAAGGTTGTTTATGCAAACTCCAATAATAGCAAAAGCTGGTTTTTGCGTTGAACAAATACAAAAATGAAGTTAGTTTTTAGTTGTACAATTTGATCGAATTTACCCTCTTAAATTGTTATCGCCATGAGATAGTCATCAAATTTTAAGAAAGAACAATAGCGACTTGGATTAAGATTTGTTTTTTTCCAAGTAAAAAACTCGACTCGGATAATAACCATTTCATAAGAACAATAGCGACTTAGATTAAGATTTGTTTTTTTCCAAGTAAAAAACTCGACTCGAATAATAACAATTAGATAGAATTTACCCTCTTAAATTGTTATCGCCATGAGATAGTCATCAAATTTTAAGAAATAACAATAGCGACTTAGATTAAGATTTGTTTTTTTCCAAGTAAAAAACTCGACTCGAATAATAACCATTTCATCTCTGTAATTCAGAAGATGAAATCTGTCAAACTAACTAAAAATTCAAAGAGAAGTTTATCAGTAAAAATATGGCTCTTCTGTGGTGATTTTAAATGCAATAAAAAAATGCATGATTTTAAATCAGTAAAAAAAAAACACCCAATAAACCAAAAAACAAAGTTTCATAAGTTAAGCAAATAATTATGTTATCGTTAATGTATTGCATGTTTATTTGAAAGTATGCACCCAATAAACTAAAAAACGAATCATTTTTGCTGCTAATAACTTGCCATTTCTTATCAGTTCATTATCTACGATTCTGATTTTATCTTTTCCAAAAACAAAAAATAAATTGTTATTCATCGTCATCCTTATTTATTGCCATTATTGCCGGCCTCATGGAAGTTTCTTGCATTTGTTAGTCTTCTGTTGCATCATTTTTTAGAAGAAAAAAAAAACATTAAAATGATCATTTTGCTTGTGTTATATTTTAATTTTGTCGTTCTGTCGGAAATTATATCGCATGGTGTGTTGGATTCAATTCGATATCTCTGAGAAAACTTGAAAATTGAGTATTTATGATATACTAGCCTCAAAAAAAATGAAAAATCTAGTAATTTGCATATGTTAGCATTTACGGTATTTTTGTGAAAAAAATATGAAATTTTCTACGTGTGTTTGCTCTTTTATTTTGGCGTTTTTGATTAAAAAAAAATTAAAAAATTAAGGATTTTGCATATGTTATTAATCATGACATTTTTTAGAGTTTTTGTTTGTGCGTTTGTTTTGCAAGCGTTAGACTTTTCAACGTCGACGTCATTTACAAAAACTTAGAAATTTAATATTTTGCTTATGTTAGTCCTCAAATTTGAAAAATTGCGTATTTTACATTTCTGATCTTATGGTTTTGGTATTTTTATGAAAGTTTCGAAAAATTAAGTATATTTTGCATGTTAACAACCTTATATTTCGACGTTTTTAGAGAAAATCTTAAAAATTATCAGTCTTTGAAGTTTAGTATTTTGTTTGTGTCACCATTCAATTATGGCATTTTCGTGAAAAACAATTAAAATTTGAGTTTTTGCATGTTTGAGAAAACCTAGAAAATTAGTTATTTTGTATATGTTTGCCATTTAAATTCAGAAATTATGTATTATGTATGTGTCCGACGTTCAATTATGAAGTTTTTTTTAGAAAGAAATAAGATTAAATCATTTTCCATGTGTTGGAGTTTTCCATTTCGGTGTTTTGAGATTCTTCTTAAAATTGAGTATTTTCATATGAAAGTAGTCTGTGGAAGCAAAGGAGCAATCGGCTGAAAACACGAAGATTGAAAAGGAAGGGACTTTCTCTTCTTCAATAGTAAATGTGTTTCATATTGTTCGCGAAAAAGAATCATATAATTTAAAATAATTATAAAACACATGAATAATCGTAGATTAATGAGTTCAAATAATTTTATTTTATAATGATATTATCAATATGCCCATAGATTAGTGAGTTCAAATAATTTGTATTACAATGAAAACATAATTAACACATTCGTCGCGTAGCGCAAGTATTCTTCTAGTTAATTTAATTAATCAAGTTAACTTACCGAACTTTTAAAGTTCGATGGTACCGAACTTTAAGTCCGATTTGAATTAATTTTAGAATATTTGTGAAATGTGAATCATCTTTTTATTTCGGATCCAACATGAGATGCATGTACAAATGTTCCTATATTATATACATCTACATATCAAACCCATGCATACTCACAAATCTAACAAATGCATATTCACAGATTTTATTTTAAAAAAAAAGAGAGAAACAAATATCATACTTACAACCTTGAAATGATTCCAACATTTATGACAAACAATCGACAAATATTCACAAGTGAAATTTACCAAATCAATAAAATCAGTCTGTAATTACAGTATGGTCGTGAACTCGTTCGTCCTCGTCGGTACGAAAATGATCGTCTCTAACATTACATGTTAGCATTTGGCAAAGGAGCCAAAAAAGAACTGCATCGAGATTAATAAAGGCCGCACCGCCAAACAAACCCGTTTTTGCCGTCGGGCAGGCAGTATCTAGGTCGAGGTGAACGTTTTTTATTTGGTGTAATAACTCTGTCAATGTTGCCCATAACGTCAATCCTGCGCCGGTCAATGTTACTACACTGTACATCAATTGAAGAATAGAAGGTTTATTAATGATGAACATAATATTATTTCATGGGAACTAAATTATTATTTTTTCTTGATAATTCGAAAATATTTTGAAACAAATATAGAAAATGAGGAAGTACAACTGATATGTGTTTTGTGGTGGTATTTCTCATTTTGAAGGGGTATTCTTGTGATTTTGCAGGGGTATTCATGATATTTTTTTATTTTATTATGAAATATTATTAGAAAAGGGGGCTTACACAGAAATATGGAAAAAGCCATGGAGAAGGGTGTTTGCGAAGAGCGCTTTCAACGAAACAGACTTGCCTCCGTAAGGGACGACGATGGAGATTGCTCCCACGATGGCCGTGACGAATAATGTCACTACGGAGAGAAACCCTAGAACGGCGCTTGGGTCGTTCGGAAAGTTGCAGATGATGACTCCCTTTCCTTGGATCGGAGTACCAGCTAATGGCTGTATTGGAAATTCAGCCCCGAATCAGAAAGATGACTCAAATTTATAGTTGTTTGTAAGTTTTTTTAATTGAAATAGAAAATTTACCTTTTTCAATTCAGCTGCAATGCCGAGCGCGAAGGAGAGGAGGCCGAAGAAAGTGGTGGTGAGGCTGTAATGTGACATTTTGTTGAAAGCCATTATTTTATAAATTAAAATTTACTACCCACTATTGAATAAGATCCCCTGAAATTATCATCATTTAGCAAAATTTACATTAAATTTGCGAAAACACACGGTTAGAATTGTAAATTTAGGCATTTTGGTTCAGATTTATAGCGAATAAACATTTAATTTTTGATGTTTACCTCTGATCAGAAGCTTTCTTTGCCAATTAAAAAGTTTGATCTGAAGCCTTGTTGGCAAAAAGAAGCTTATAGAGAGAGGGAGATAGAGATGTCTCGAATTTAGCAAATCGTAAAATAAGTGGCTAGAAATTGGCCAGGGATGATGATCTTTTTCATAATCAGACCAACACATAAGGTTGTTTATGCAAACTCCAATAATAGCAAAAGCTGGTTTTTGCGTTGAACAAATACAAAAATGAAGTTAGTTTTTAGTTGTACAATTTGATCGAATTTACCCTCTTAAATTGTTATCGCCATGAGATAGTCATCAAATTTTAAGAAAGAACAATAGCGACTTGGATTAAGATTTGTTTTTTTCCAAGTAAAAAACTCGACTCGGATAATAACCATTTCATAAGAACAATAGCGACTTAGATTAAGATTTGTTTTTTTCCAAGTAAAAAACTCGACTCGAATAATAACAATTAGATAGAATTTACCCTCTTAAATTGTTATCGCCATGAGATAGTCATCAAATTTTAAGAAATAACAATAGCGACTTAGATTAAGATTTGTTTTTTTCCAAGTAAAAAACTCGACTCGAATAATAACCATTTCATCTCTGTAATTCAGAAGATGAAATCTGTCAAACTAACTAAAAATTCAAAGAGAAGTTTATCAGTAAAAATATGGCTCTTCTGTGGTGATTTTAAATGCAATAAAAAAATGCATGATTTTAAATCAGTAAAAAAAAAACACCCAATAAACCAAAAAACAAAGTTTCATAAGTTAAGCAAATAATTATGTTATCGTTAATGTATTGCATGTTTATTTGAAAGTATGCACCCAATAAACTAAAAAACGAATCATTTTTGCTGCTAATAACTTGCCATTTCTTATCAGTTCATTATCTACGATTCTGATTTTATCTTTTCCAAAAACAAAAAATAAATTGTTATTCATCGTCATCCTTATTTATTGCCATTATTGCCGGCCTCATGGAAGTTTCTTGCATTTGTTAGTCTTCTGTTGCATCATTTTTTAGAAGAAAAAAAAAACATTAAAATGATCATTTTGCTTGTGTTATATTTTAATTTTGTCGTTCTGTCGGAAATTATATCGCATGGTGTGTTGGATTCAATTCGATATCTCTGAGAAAACTTGAAAATTGAGTATTTATGATATACTAGCCTCAAAAAAAATGAAAAATCTAGTAATTTGCATATGTTAGCATTTACGGTATTTTTGTGAAAAAAATATGAAATTTTCTACGTGTGTTTGCTCTTTTATTTTGGCGTTTTTGATTAAAAAAAATTAAAAAATTAAGGATTTTGCATATGTTATTAATCATGACATTTTTTAGAGTTTTTGTTTGTGCGTTTGTTTTGCAAGCGTTAGACTTTTCAACGTCGACGTCATTTACAAAAACTTAGAAATTTAATATTTTGCTTATGTTAGTCCTCAAATTTGAAAAATTGCGTATTTTACATTTCTGATCTTATGGTTTTGGTATTTTTATGAAAGTTTCGAAAAATTAAGTATATTTTGCATGTTAACAACCTTATATTTCGACGTTTTTAGAGAAAATCTTAAACATTATCAGTCTTTGAAGTTTAGTATTTTGTTTGTGTCACCATTCAATTATGGCATTTTCGTGAAAAACAATTAAAATTTGAGTTTTTGCATGTTTGAGAAAACCTAGAAAATTAGTTATTTTGTATATGTTTGCCATTTAAATTCAGAAATTATGTATTATGTATGTGTCCGACGTTCAATTATGAAGTTTTTTTTAGAAAGAAATAAGATTAAATCATTTTCCATGTGTTGGAGTTTTCCATTTCGGTGTTTTGAGATTCTTCTTAAAATTGAGTATTTTCATATGAAAGTAGTCTGTGGAAGCAAAGGAGCAATCGGCTGAAAACACGAAGATTGAAAAGGAAGGGACTTTCTCTTCTTCAATAGTAAATGTGTTTCATATTGTTCGCGAAAAAGAATCATATAATTTAAAATAATTATAAAACACATGAATAATCGTAGATTAATGAGTTCAAATAATTTTATTTTATAATGATATTATCAATATGCCCATAGATTAGTGAGTTCAAATAATTTGTATTACAATGAAAACATAATTAACACATTCGTCGCGTAGCGCAAGTATTCTTCTAGTTAATTTAATTAATCAAGTTAACTTACCGAACTTTTAAAGTTCGATGGTACCGAACTTTAAGTCCGATTTGAATTAATTTTAGAATATTTGTGAAATGTGAATCATCTTTTTATTTCGGATCCAACATGAGATGCATGTACAAATGTTCCTATATTATATACATCTACATATCAAACCCATGCATACTCACAAATCTAACAAATGCATATTCACAGATTTTATTTTAAAAAAAAAGAGAGAAACAAATATCATACTTACAACCTTGAAATGATTCCAACATTTATGACAAACAATCGACAAATATTCACAAGTGAAATTTACCAAATCAATAAAATCAGTCTGTAATTACAGTATGGTCGTGAACTCGTTCGTCCTCGTCGGTACGAAAATGATCGTCTCTAACATTACATGTTAGCATTTGGCAAAGGAGCCAAAAAAGAACTGCATCGAGATTAATAAAGGCCGCACCGCCAAACAAACCCGTTTTTGCCGTCGGGCAGGCAGTATCTAGGTCGAGGTGAACGTTTTTTATTTGGTGTAATAACTCTGTCAATGTTGCCCATAACGTCAATCCTGCGCCGGTCAATGTTACTACACTGTACATCAATTGAAGAATAGAAGGTTTATTAATGATGAACATAATATTATTTCATGGGAACTAAATTATTATTTTTTCTTGATAATTCGAAAATATTTTGAAACAAATATAGAAAATGAGGAATTACAACTGATATGTGTTTTGTGGTGGTATTTCTCATTTTGAAGGGGTATTCTTGTGATTTTGCAGGGGTATTCATGATATTTTTTTATTTTATTATGAAATATTATTAGAAAAGGGGGCTTACACAGAAATATGGAAAAAGCCATGGAGAAGGGTGTTTGCGAAGAGCGCTTTCAACGAAACAGACTTGCCTCCGTAAGGGACGACGATGGAGATTGCTCCCACGATGGCCGTGACGAATAATGTCACTACGGAGAGAAACCCTAGAACGGCGCTTGGGTCGTTCGGAAAGTTGCAGATGATGACTCCCTTTCCTTGGATCGGAGTACCAGCTAATGGCTGCATTGGAAATTCAGCCCCGAATCAGAAAGATGACTCAAATTTATAGTTGTTTGTAAGTTTTTTTAATTGAAATAGAAAATTTACCTTTTTCAATTCAGCTGCAATGCCGAGCGCGAAGGAGAGGAGGCCGAAGAAAGTGGTGGTGAGGCTGTAATGTGACATTTTGTTGAAAGCCATTATTTTATAAATTAAAATTTACTACCCACTATTGAATAAGATCCCCTGAAATTATCATCATTTAGCAAAATTTACATTAAATTTGCGAAAACACACGGTTAGAATTGTAAATTTAGGCATTTTGGTTCAGATTTATAGCGAATAAACATTTAATTTTTGATGTTTACCTCTGATCAGAAGCTTTCTTTGCCAATTAAAAAGTTTGATCTGAAGCCTTGTTGGCAAAAAGAAGCTTATAGAGAGAGGGAGATAGAGATGTCTCGAATTTAGCAAATCGTAAAATAAGTGGCTAGAAATTGGCCAGGGATGATGATCTTTTTCATAATCAGACCAACACATAAGGTTGTTTATGCAAACTCCAATAATAGCAAAAGCTGGTTTTTGCGTTGAACAAATACAAAAATGAAGTTAGTTTTTAGTTGTACAATTTGATCGAATTTACCCTCTTAAATTGTTATCGCCATGAGATAGTCATCAAATTTTAAGAAAGAACAATAGCGACTTGGATTAAGATTTGTTTTTTTCCAAGTAAAAAACTCGACTCGGATAATAACCATTTCATAAGAACAATAGCGACTTAGATTAAGATTTGTTTTTTTCCAAGTAAAAAACTCGACTCGAATAATAACAATTAGATAGAATTTACCCTCTTAAATTGTTATCGCCATGAGATAGTCATCAAATTTTAAGAAATAACAATAGCGACTTAGATTAAGATTTGTTTTTTTCCAAGTAAAAAACTCGACTCGAATAATAACCATTTCATCTCTGTAATTCAGAAGATGAAATCTGTCAAACTAACTAAAAATTCAAAGAGAAGTTTATCAGTAAAAATATGGCTCTTCTGTGGTGATTTTAAATGCAATAAAAAAATGCATGATTTTAAATCAGTAAAAAAAAAACACCCAATAAACCAAAAAACAAAGTTTCATAAGTTAAGCAAATAATTATGTTATCGTTAATGTATTGCATGTTTATTTGAAAGTATGCACCCAATAAACTAAAAAACGAATCATTTTTGCTGCTAATAACTTGCCATTTCTTATCAGTTCATTATCTACGATTCTGATTTTATCTTTTCCAAAAACAAAAAATAAATTGTTATTCATCGTCATCCTTATTTATTGCCATTATTGCCGGCCTCATGGAAGTTTCTTGCATTTGTTAGTCTTCTGTTGCATCATTTTTTAGAAGAAAAAAAAAACATTAAAATGATCATTTTGCTTGTGTTATATTTTAATTTTGTCGTTCTGTCGGAAATTATATCGCATGGTGTGTTGGATTCAATTCGATATCTCTGAGAAAACTTGAAAATTGAGTATTTATGATATACTAGCCTCAAAAAAAATGAAAAATCTAGTAATTTGCATATGTTAGCATTTACGGTATTTTTGTGAAAAAAATATGAAATTTTCTACGTGTGTTTGCTCTTTTATTTTGGCGTTTTTGATTAAAAAAAAATTAAAAAATTAAGGATTTTGCATATGTTATTAATCATGACATTTTTTAGAGTTTTTGTTTGTGCGTTTGTTTTGCAAGCGTTAGACTTTTCAACGTCGACGTCATTTACAAAAACTTAGAAATTTAATATTTTGCTTATGTTAGTCCTCAAATTTGAAAAATTGCGTATTTTACATTTCTGATCTTATGGTTTTGGTATTTTTATGAAAGTTTCGAAAAATTAAGTATATTTTGCATGTTAACAACCTTATATTTCGACGTTTTTAGAGAAAATCTTAAAAATTATCAGTCTTTGAAGTTTAGTATTTTGTTTGTGTCACCATTCAATTATGGCATTTTCGTGAAAAACAATTAAAATTTGAGTTTTTGCATGTTTGAGAAAACCTAGAAAATTAGTTATTTTGTATATGTTTGCCATTTAAATTCAGAAATTATGTATTATGTATGTGTCCGACGTTCAATTATGAAGTTTTTTTTAGAAAGAAATAAGATTAAATCATTTTCCATGTGTTGGAGTTTTCCATTTCGGTGTTTTGAGATTCTTCTTAAAATTGAGTATTTTCATATGAAAGTAGTCTGTGGAAGCAAAGGAGCAATCGGCTGAAAACACGAAGATTGAAAAGGAAGGGACTTTCTCTTCTTCAATAGTAAATGTGTTTCATATTGTTCGCGAAAAAGAATCATATAATTTAAAATAATTATAAAACACATGAATAATCGTAGATTAATGAGTTCAAATAATTTTATTTTATAATGATATTATCAATATGCCCATAGATTAGTGAGTTCAAATAATTTGTATTACAATGAAAACATAATTAACACATTCGTCGCGTAGCGCAAGTATTCTTCTAGTTAATTTAATTAATCAAGTTAACTTACCGAACTTTTAAAGTTCGATGGTACCGAACTTTAAGTCCGATTTGAATTAATTTTAGAATATTTGTGAAATGTGAATCATCTTTTTATTTCGGATCCAACATGAGATGCATGTACAAATGTTCCTATATTATATACATCTACATATCAAACCCATGCATACTCACAAATCTAACAAATGCATATTCACAGATTTTATTTTTAAAAAAAAGAGAGAAACAAATATCATACTTACAACCTTGAAATGATTCCAACATATATGACAAACAATCGACAAATATTCACATGTGAAATTTACCAAATCAATAAAATCAGTCTGTAATTACAGTATGGTCGTGAACTCGTTCGTCCTCGTCGGTACGAAAATGATCGTCTCTAACATTACATGTTAGCATTTGGCAAAGGAGCCAAAAAAGAACTGCATCGAGATTAATAAAGGCCGCACCGCCAAACAAACCCGTTTTTGCCGTCGGGCAGGCAGTATCTAGGTCGAGGTGAACGTTTTTTATTTGGTGTAATAACTCTGTCAATGTTGCCCATAACGTCAATCCTGCGCCGGTCAATGTTACTACACTGTACATCAATTGAAGAATAGAAGGTTTATTAATGATGAACATAATATTATTTCATGGGAACTAAATTATTATTTTTTCTTGATAATTCGAAAATATTTTGAAACAAATATAGAAAATGAGGAAGTACAACTGATATGTGTTTTGTGGTGGTATTTCTCATTTTGAAGGGGTATTCTTGTGATTTTGCAGGGGTATTCATGATATTTTTTTATTTTATTATGAAATATTATTAGAAAAGGGGGCTTACACAGAAATATGGAAAAAGCCATGGAGAAGGGTGTTTGCGAAGAGCGCTTTCAACGAAACAGACTTGCCTCCGTAAGGGACGACGATGGAGATTGCTCCCACGATGGCCGTGACGAATAATGTCACTACGGAGAGAAACCCTGGAACGGCGCTTGGGTCGTTCGGAAAGTTGCAGATGATGACTCCCTTTCCTTGGATCGGAGTACCAGCTAATGGCTGCATTGGAAATTCAGCCCCGAATCAGAAAGATGACTCAAATTTATAGTTGTTTGTAAGTTTTTTTAATTGAAATAGAAAATTTACCTTTTTCAATTCAGCTGCAATGCCGAGCGCGAAGGAGAGGAGGCCGAAGAAAGTGGTGGTGAGGCTGTAATGTGACATTTTGTTGAAAGCCATTATTTTATAAATTAAAATTTACTACCCACTATTGAATAAGATCCCCTGAAATTATCATCATTTAGCAAAATTTACATTAAATTTGCGAAAACACACGGTTAGAATTGTAAATTTAGGCATTTTGGTTCAGATTTATAGCGAATAAACATTTAATTTTTGATGTTTACCTCTGATCAGAAGCTTTCTTTGCCAATTAAAAAGTTTGATCTGAAGCCTTGTTGGCAAAAAGAAGCTTATAGAGAGAGGGAGATAGAGATGTCTCGAATTTAGCAAATCGTAAAATAAGTGGCTAGAAATTGGCCAGGGATGATGATCTTCTTCATAATCAGACCAACACATAAGGTTGTTTATGCAAACTCCAATAATAGCAAAAGCTGGTTTTTGCGTTGAACAAATACAAAAATGAAGTTAGTTTTTAGTTGTACAATTTGATCGAATTTACCCTCTTAAATTGTTATCGCCATGAGATAGTCATCAAATTTTAAGAAAGAACAATAGCGACTTAGATTAAGATTTGTTTTTTTCCAAGTAAAAAACTCGACTCGGATAATAACCATTTCATAAGAACAATAGCGACTTAGATTAAGATTTGTTTTTTTCCAAGTAAAAAACTCGACTCGAATAATAACAATTAGATAGAATTTACCCTCTTAAATTGTTATCGCCATGAGATAGTCATCAAATTTTAAGAAATAACAATAGCGACTTAGATTAAGATTTGTTTTTTTCCAAGTAAAAAACTCGACTCGAATAATAACCATTTCATCTCTGTAATTCAGAAGATGAAATCTGTCAAACTAACTAAAAATTCAAAGAGAAGTTTATCAGTAAAAATATGGCTCTTCTGTGGTGATTTTAAATGCAATAAAAAAATGCATGATTTTAAATCAGTAAAAAAAAAACACCCAATAAACCAAAAAACAAAGTTTCATAAGTTAAGCAAATAATTATGTTATCGTTAATGTATTGCATGTTTATTTGAAAGTATGCACCCAATAAACTAAAAAACGAATCATTTTTGCTGCTAATAACTTGCCATTTCTTATCAGTTCATTATCTACGATTCTGATTTTATCTTTTCCAAAAACAAAAAATAAATTGTTATTCATCGTCATCCTTATTTATTGCCATTATTGCCGGCCTCATGGAAGTTTCTTGCATTTGTTAGTCTTCTGTTGCATCATTTTTTAGAAGAAAAAAAAAACATTAAAATGATCATTTTGCTTGTGTTATATTTTAATTTTGTCGTTCTGTCGGAAATTATATCGCATGGTGTGTTGGATTCAATTCGATATCTCTGAGAAAACTTGAAAATTGAGTATTTATGATATACTAGCCTCAAAAAAAATGAAAAATCTAGTAATTTGCATATGTTAGCATTTACGGTATTTTTGTGAAAAAAATATGAAATTTTCTACGTGTGTTTGCTCTTTTATTTTGGCGTTTTTGATTAAAAAAAAATTAAAAAATTAAGGATTTTGCATATGTTATTAATCATGACATTTTTTAGAGTTTTTGTTTGTGCGTTTGTTTTGCAAGCGTTAGACTTTTCAACGTCGACGTCATTTACAAAAACTTAGAAATTTAATATTTTGCTTATGTTAGTCCTCAAATTTGAAAAATTGCGTATTTTACATTTCTGATCTTATGGTTTTGGTATTTTTATGAAAGTTTCGAAAAATTAAGTATATTTTGCATGTTAACAACCTTATATTTCGACGCTTTTAGAGAAAAACTTAAAAATTATCAGTCTTTGAAGTTTCGTATTTTGTTGGTGTCACCATTCAATTATGGCATTTTCGTGAAAAACAATTAAAATTTGAGTTTTTGCATGTTTGAGAAAACCTAGAAAATTAGTTATTTTGTATATGTTTGCCATTTAAATTCAGAAATTATGTATTATGTATGTGTCCGACGTTCAATTATGAAGTTTTTTTTAGAAAGAAATAAGATTAAATCATTTTCCATGTGTTGGAGTTTTCCATTTCGGTGTTTTGAGATTCTTCTTAAAATTGAGTATTTTCATATGAAAGTAGTCTGTGGAAGCAAAGGAGCAATCGGCTGAAAACACGAAGATTGAAAAGGAAAGGACTTTCTCGTCTTCAATAGTAAATGTGTTTCATATTGTTCGCGAAAAAGAATCATATAATTTAAAATAATTATAAAACACATGAATAATCATAGATTAATGAGTTCAAATAATTTTATTTTATAATGATATTATCAATATGCTCATAGATTAATGAGTTCAAATAATTTTATTTTATAATGATATTATCAATATGCTCATAGATTAATGAGTTCAAATAATTTGTATTACAATGAAAACATAATTAACACATTCGTCGCGTAGCGCAAGTATTCTTCTGGTTAATTTAATTAATCAAGTTAACTTACCGAACTTTTAAAGTTCGATGGTACCGAACTTTAAGTCCGATTTGAATTAATTTTAGAATATTTGTGAAATGTGAATCATCTTTTTATTTCGGATCCAACATGAGATGCATGTACAAATGTTCCTATATTATATACATCTACATGTCAAACCCATGCATACTCACAAATCTAACAAATGCATATTCACAGATTTTATTTAAAAAAAAAAGAGAGAAACAAATATCATACTTACAACCTTGAAATGATTCCAACATTAATGACAAACAATCGACAAATATTCACAAGTGAAATTTACCAAATCAATAAAATCAGTCTGTAATTACAGTATGGTCGTGAACTCGTTCGTCCTCGTCGGTACGAAAATGATCGTCTCTAACATTACATGTTAGCATTTGGCAAAGGAGCCAAAAAAGAACTGCATCGAGATTAATAAAGGCCGCACCGCCAAACAAACCCGTTTTTGCCGTCGGGCAGGCAGTATCTAGGTCGAGGTGAACGTTTTTTATTTGGTGTAATAACTCTGTCAATGTTGCCCATAACGTCAATCCTGCGACGGTTAATGTTACTACACTGTACATCAATTGAAGAATAGAAGGTTTATTAATGATGAACATAATATTATTTCATGGGAACTAAATTATTATTTTTTCTTGATAATTCGAAAATATTTTGAAACAAATATAGAAAATGAGGAAGTACAACTGATATGTGTTTTGTGGTGGTATTTCTCATTTTGAAGGGGTATTCTTGTGATTTTGCAGGGGTATTCATGATATTTTTTTATTTTATTATGAAATATTATTAGAAAAGGGGGCTTACACAGAAATATGGAAAAAGCCATGGAGAAGGGTGTTTGCGAAGAGCGCTTTCAACGAAACAGACTTGCCTCCGTAAGGGACGACGATGGAGATTGCTCCCACGATGGCCGTGACGAATAATGTCACTACGGAGAGAAACCCTAGAACGGCGCTTGGGTCGTTCGGAAAGTTGCAGATGATGACTCCCTTTCCTTGGATCGGAGTACCAGCTAATGGCTGCATTGGAAATTCAGCCCCGAATCAGAAAGATGACTCAAATTTAAAGTTGTTTGTAAGTTTTTTAATTGAAATAGAAAATTTACCTTTTTCAATTCAGCTGCAATGCCGAGCGCGAAGGAGAGGAGGCCGAAGAAAGTGGTGGTGAGGCTGTAATGTGACATTTTGTTGAAAGCCATTATTTTATAAATTAAAATTTACTACCCACTATTGAATAAGATCCCCTGAAATTATCATCATTTAGCAAAATTTACATTAAATTTGCGAAAACACACGGTTAGAATTGTAAATTTAGGCATTTTGGTTCAGATTTATAGCGAATAAACATTTAATTTTTGATGTTTACCTCTGATCAGAAGCTTTCTTTGCCAATTAAAAAGTTTGATCTGAAGCCTTGTTGGCAAAAAGAAGCTTATAGAGAGAGGGAGATAGAGATGTCTCGAATTTAGCAAATCGTAAAATAAGTGGCTAGAAATTGGCCAGGGATGATAATCTTCTTCATAATCAGACCAACACATAAGGTTGTTTATGCAAACTCCAATAATAGCAAAAGCTGGTTTTTGCGTTGAACAAATACAAAAATGAAGTTAGTTTTTAGTTGTACAATTTGATCGAATTTACCCTCTTAAATTGTTATCGCCATGAGATAGTCATCAAATTTTAAGAAAGAACAATAGCGACTTAGATTAAGATTTGTTTTTTTCCAAGTAAAAAACTCGACTCGGATAATAACCATTTCATAAGAACAATAGCGACTTAGATTAAGATTTGTTTTTTTCCAAGTAAAAAACTCGACTCGAATAATAACAATTAGATAGAATTTACCCTCTTAAATTGTTATCGCCATGAGATAGTCATCAAATTTTAAGAAATAACAATAGCGACTTAGATTAAGATTTGTTTTTTTCCAAGTAAAAAACTCGACTCGAATAATAACCATTTCATCTCTGTAATTCAGAAGATGAAATCTGTCAAACTAACTAAAAATTCAAAGAGAAGTTTATCAGTAAAAATATGGCTCTTCTGTGGTGATTTTAAATGCAATAAAAAAATGCATGATTTTAAATCAGTAAAAAAAAAACACCCAATAAACCAAAAAACAAAGTTTCATAAGTTAAGCAAATAATTATGTTATCGTTAATGTATTGCATGTTTATTTGAAAGTATGCACCCAATAAACTAAAAAACGAATCATTTTTGCTGCTAATAACTTGCCATTTCTTATCAGTTCATTATCTACGATTCTGATTTTATCTTTTCCAAAAACAAAAAATAAATTGTTATTCATCGTCATCCTTATTTATTGCCATTATTGCCGGCCTCATGGAAGTTTCTTGCATTTGTTAGTCTTCTGTTGCATCATTTTTTAGAAGAAAAAAAAAACATTAAAATGATCATTTTGCTTGTGTTATATTTTAATTTTGTCGTTCTGTCGGAAATTATATCGCATGGTGTGTTGGATTCAATTCGATATCTCTGAGAAAACTTGAAAATTGAGTATTTATGATATACTAGCCTCAAAAAAAATGAAAAATCTAGTAATTTGCATATGTTAGCATTTACGGTATTTTTGTGAAAAAAATATGAAATTTTCTACGTGTGTTTGCTCTTTTATTTTGGCGTTTTTGATTAAAAAAAAATTAAAAAATTAAGGATTTTGCATATGTTATTAATCATGACATTTTTTAGAGTTTTTGTTTGTGCGTTTGTTTTGCAAGCGTTAGACTTTTCAACGTCGACGTCATTTACAAAAACTTAGAAATTTAATATTTTGCTTATGTTAGTCCTCAAATTTGAAAAATTGCGTATTTTACATTTCTGATCTTATGGTTTTGGTATTTTTATGAAAGTTTCGAAAAATTAAGTATATTTTGCATGTTAACAACCTTATATTTCGACGCTTTTAGAGAAAAACTTAAAAATTATCAGTCTTTGAAGTTTCGTATTTTGTTTGTGTCACCATTCAATTATGGCATTTTCGTGAAAAACAATTAAAATTTGAGTTTTTGCATGTTTGAGAAAACCTAGAAAATTAGTTATTTTGTATATGTTTGCCATTTAAATTCAGAAATTATGTATTATGTATGTGTCCGACGTTCAATTATGAAGTTTTTTTTAGAAAGAAATAAGATTAAATCATTTTCCATGTGTTGGAGTTTTCCATTTCGGTGTTTTGAGATTCTTCTTAAAATTGAGTATTTTCATATGAAAGTAGTCTGTGGAAGCAAAGGAGCAATCGGCTGAAAACACGAAGATTGAAAAGGAAAGGACTTTCTCGTCTTCAATAGTAAATGTGTTTCATATTGTTCGCGAAAAAGAATCATATAATTTAAAATAATTATAAAACACATGAATAATCATAGATTAATGAGTTCAAATAATTTTATTTTATAATGATATTATCAATATGCTCATAGATTAATGAGTTCAAATAATTTTATTTTATAATGATATTATCAATATGCTCATAGATTAATGAGTTCAAATAATTTGTATTACAATGAAAACATAATTAACACATTCGTCGCGTAGCGCAAGTATTCTTCTGGTTAATTTAATTAATCAAGTTAACTTACCGAACTTTTAAAGTTCGATGGTACCGAACTTTAAGTCCGATTTGAATTAATTTTAGAGTATTTGTGAAATGTGAATCATCTTTTTATTTCGGATCCAACATGAGATGCATGTACAAATGTTCCTATATTATATACATCTACATGTCAAACCCATGCATACTCACAAATCTAACAAATGCATATTCACAGATTTTATTTAAAAAAAAAAGAGAGAAACAAATATCATACTTACAACCTTGAAATGATTCCAACATTAATGACAAACAATCGACAAATATTCACAAGTGAAATTTACCAAATCAATAAAATCAGTCTGTAATTACAGTATGGTCGTGAACTCGTTCGTCCTCGTCGGTACGAAAATGATCGTCTCTAACATTACATGTTAGCATTTGGCAAAGGAGCCAAAAAAGAACTGCATCGAGATTAATAAAGGCCGCACCGCCAAACAAACCCGTTTTTGCCGTCGGGCAGGCAGTATCTAGGTCGAGGTGAACGTTTTTTATTTGGTGTAATAACTCTGTCAATGTTGCCCATAACGTCAATCCTGCGCCGGTTAATGTTACTACACTGTACATCAATTGAAGAATAGAAGGTTTATTAATGATGAACATAATATTATTTCATGGGAACTAAATTATTATTTTTTCTTGATAATTCGAAAATATTTTGAAACAAATATAGAAAATGAGGAAGTACAACTGATATGTGTTTTGTGGTGGTATTTCTCATTTTGAAGGGGTATTCTTGTGATTTTGCAGGGGTATTCATGATATTTTTTTATTTTATTATGAAATATTATTAGAAAAGGGGGCTTACACAGAAATATGGAAAAAGCCATGGAGAAGGGTGTTTGCGAAGAGCGCTTTCAACGAAACAGACTTGCCTCCGTAAGGGACGACGATGGAGATTGCTCCCACGATGGCCGTGACGAATAATGTCACTACGGAGAGAAACCCTAGAACGGCGCTTGGGTCGTTCGGAAAGTTGCAGATGATGACTCCCTTTCCTTGGATCGGAGTACCAGCTAATGGCTGCATTGGAAATTCAGCCCCGAATCAGAAAGATGACTCAAATTTAAAGTTGTTTGTAAGTTTTTTAATTGAAATAGAAAATTTACCTTTTTCAATTCAGCTGCAATGCCGAGCGCGAAGGAGAGGAGGCCGAAGAAAGTGGTGGTGAGGCTGTAATGTGACATTTTGTTGAAAGCCATTATTTTATAAATTAAAATTTACTACCCACTATTGAATAAGATCCCCTGAAATTATCATCATTTAGCAAAATTTACATTAAATTTGCGAAAACAAACGGTTAGAATTGTAAATTTAGGCATTTTGGTTCAGATTTATAGCGAATAAACATTTAATTTTTGATGTTTACCTCTGATCAGAAGCTTTCTTTGCCAATTAAAAAGTTTGATCTGAAGCCTTGTTGGCAAAAAGAAGCTTATAGAGAGAGGGAGATAGAGATGTCTCGAATTTAGCAAATCGTAAAATAAGTGGCTAGAAATTGGCCAGGGATGATGATCTTTTTCATAATCAGACCAACACATAAGGTTGTTTATGCAAACTCCAATAATAGCAAAAGCTGGTTTTTGCGTTGAACAAATACAAAAATGAAGTTAGTTTTTAGTTGTACAATTTGATCGAATTTACCCTCTTAAATTGTTATCGCCATGAGATAGTCATCAAATTTTAAGAAAGAACAATAGCGACTTAGATTAAGATTTGTTTTTTTCCAAGTAAAAAACTCGACTCGGATAATAACCATTTCATAAGAACAATAGCGACTTAGATTAAGATTTGTTTTTTTCCATGTAAAAAACTCGACTCGAATAATAACAATTAGATCGAATTTACCCTCTTAAATTGTTTTCGCCATGAGATAGTCATCAAATTTTAAGAAAGAACAATAGCGACTTAGATTAAGATTTGTTTTTTTCCAAGTAAAAAACTCGACTCGAATAATAACCATTTCATCTCTGTAATTCAGAAGATGAAATCTGTCAAACTAACTAAAAATTCAAAGAGAAGTTTAGCAGTAAAAATATGGCTCTTCTGTGGTGATTTTAAATGCAATAAAAAAATGCATGATTTTAAATCAGTAAAAAAAAAACACCCAATAAACCAAAAAACAAAGTTTCATAAGTTAAGCAAATAATTATGTTATCGTTAATGTATTGCATGTTTATTTGAAAGTATGCACCCAATAAACTAAAAAACGAATCATTTTTGCTGCTAATAACTTGCCATTTCTTATCAGTTCATTATCTACGATTCTGATTTTAGCTTTTCCAAAAACAAAAAATAAATTGTTATTCATCGTCATCATTATTTATTGCCATTATTGCCGGCCTCATGGAAGTTTCTTGCATTTGTTAGTCTTCTATTGCATCATTTTTTAGAAGAAAAAAAAATCATTAAGATGATCATTTTGCTTGTGTTATATTTTAATTTTGTCGTTCTGTCGGAAATTATATCGCATGGTGTGTTGGATTCAATTCGATATCTCTGAGAAAACTTGAAAATTGAGTATTTATGATATACTAGCCTTAAAAAAATGAAAAATCTAGTAATTTGCATATGTTAGCATTTACGGTATTTTTGTGAAAAAAATATGAAATTTTCTATGTGTGTTTGCTCTTTTATTTTGGCGTTTTTTATTAAAAAAAAATTAAAAAATTAAGGATTTTGCATATGTTATTAATCATGACATTTTTGAGAGTTTTTGTTTGTGTGTTATTTTTGCAAGCGTTAGACTTTTCAACGTCGACGTCATTTACAAAAACTTAGAAATTTAATATTTTGCTTATGTTAGTCTTCAAATTTGAAAAATTGCGTATCTTACATTTCTGATCTTATGGTTTTGGTATTTTTATGAAAGTTTCGAAAAATTATGTATATTTTGCATGTTAACAACGTTATATTTCGACGCTTTTAGAGAAAATCTTAAAAATTATCAGTCTTTGAAGTTTAGTATTTTGTTTGTGTGACCATTCAATTATGGCATTTTCGTGAAAAACAATTAAAATTTGAGTTTTTGCATGTTTGAGAAAACCTAGAAAATTAGTTATTTTGTATATGTTTGCCATTTAAATTCAGAAATTATGTATTATGTATGTGTCCGACGTTCAATTATGAAGTTTTTTTTAGAAAGAAATAAAATTAAATCATTTTCCATGTGTTGGAGTTTTCTATTTCGGTGTTTTGAGATTCTTCTTAAAATTGAGTATTTTCATATGATAGTAGTATGTGGAAGCAAAGGAGCAATCGGCTGAAAACAGGAAGATTGAAAAGGAAGGAACTTTCTAGTCTTCAATAGTAAATTAAATGTGTTTCATATTGTTCGCGAAAAAGAATCATATTGATTCACAAAGCAGGGCCCTTGATTGTTCTCGGAGAATAAGGACTACATCAACCTTTTTGAAATGGTTATTAATCGAGCCATAGTAACTAGACTCAAAATGACTGCTACACAAGCATGCAAGATAGTGCTGAACCAAGAGCATGATTAGAAGCTCTTTAATTGCTTAATTTTTAAGAAAAAACTGAAAATATTTTTGTATTTTCGTGTTTTAGTGTTCGAAACTTAAAAATTAAGTATTTTGCGCGTATTAGCCTTCAATACTAATATTTTACGAAAATTTCAAAATTTAGTTATTTTGCAAATGTTGGTTGGTCTTCTGTTAGGACATTTTGTTGAGAAGATCTTTAAATTTAGTTATTTGTGTATTACCGTTCAAATTTCAAAAATTAAATATTTGCACGTTTTAGCCTTCAATTTTGGTTTTTGGTGAAAATTTTGAATATTAAGTATTTTGCATTTGTTGTATTCTATCATGATATTTTTTGAGAAAATCCTTTAAATTAGTTATTTCGTATGTATTAACCTTTGAGGTTTAGAAAATTGTGTATCTTGTATGTGGTAGCGTTCAGTTACGATGTTTTTGAGAAAAACTTAAAATTTGAGTATTTTGTATGTGTTGGCCTTTTCAATTTCGACACTTTTGGGAAGAACTTATTTTTTGTATTTTGCTTATTTTAGTATTTAAATATAGCACTTCTAAAAAACCTTCAATTTTTGCATTTTGCGTGTATTAGATTTCAAAACTTAAAAAATAGGAATTTTCATTTGTTAGCTTTTAAATTTTGCAATTTTGTGAATATTTTGAATATCACATGTCTTGCAAATATTTGGTACGTCATAAATGCAAAAATCTACAATAAAACGTATAAAATTATATTGTGTACATATGTCAAATATGTATAATGAACATCAAATGTTAAGGTCTAATGTAAAAAAATAGAAGTTGCAAAAAACAAAGTTCTCTTTTGTTTTTCTTGAAATACCAATTTGATATTTTTATCCGTGTTTTAGATTTGAATTATTTGATTTTTTTTAGCACATAAGATGATCTAATGGACGTATAAAATAAACAAAATAATTAACGGCAATTAATTTTTTAGTACATAACATGAAAATAATTTCTCAAAAAATAAGGAAAGCCAGGAATTGCAAACCTGCTTTTATCTTATAAACAATGGTAACTAATCTTATATAAAAATGGATTTGTAACTATCAAATTTAAAATCAATCGAACATTTGGTAATATGAACTTCAACAACAAAACTACATAAATGTTGATTTTCAAATTTCACAGCCCTATGAACATAGTTTTACAACAAGTTCATCGCAACAAGATATAATTGTACCTAGCTTCATTTCTTCTTTTTCAAACAATAAAACCACCTAAAACTAATAAAAAAAATATCACTCTGGTTCGGCATGTAAACCGGTGTCTCGTCTTAGTTATGCCTGTATATACACAATACTAATTTATACATGCGACTTAATACACACGTCCTTCTTCTCATTTAGAAGTTCTCCTTATGGAAATTGAACCGTGTTGTCGTTGTGTGACTGAACTCCTTCGACAAGTCCTTCAGGGGCTTTGTCAGAGTGGGAGATCCACAATAAAACACACCTGCATTAATTATAATTTCACATGTTTATAATATGATTTTTACAAATTTATTTAATTAGAAACTGTTTTTTTTTATGTTACCTATGCGAGAGTTCTTGTGAGCATTGGCGAGATCCGAGAAGACTTTTCTCCAGTTCGGCCTCGCAAAGTGGGTCCGAATCTGTACATAATAAATCCATGTTAATTAATTCTTTATTTCCTTTTTGAATAAAATTATTATACCTTGCTTCCAGAGACGATATCAACACCGTTCTTGGCATGTTGAAGAGATTGAACCATGGCAATAAGTGCAGATCTTGCATCGCCTTCTTCATACACGCTCGTCAGATAATTGTGCATTTCTATCACATTCTACAATTAATTGAAAAAAATGATCGATCAATAAATAATGAAATGAAAGAGGGGCTTAGTTTAGAGAAATACATCTCGGTCACTCTCTGCTACGTCATTCATGACTCCTTTAAACCATTCGAAAGATCCTTGCTCTCTAGTGACCCAATAAAAATACGCTCTGCACGGACCATTGCTCTTTATAACACCGTTCATGTCCTCTTTGCCGTTATTGTGAATACTTTCCATCTCCTGTATATTAGTTTCCATTAAAGACGTGACAAATGTGTGATTTATTTTATTAACTATATTAGAAGAAACTAATTTAATATATATGCTTACATTGTCGGATTTAATGTTGTTAAGGAGATCTTTTAATATGCTAATGAAAGGAGTCGCGCCAATTCCAAGTCCAATTAATAATAAAATGTCGTATTTCTTGTAGTTTTGAGCCGGTGCACCATATGGACCATCAATAAAGATCCGTGGGAATCTGTGGAGAAAAAAAAATTAATGTCATTTTCTCTGTATTTATTTACTCAAAATACAAAAATTGCATTAGTATACTTAATTGAGAATTCATGGTCCAATTTAGGGAAATGGTATGCTTAATTGAGAATTCATGGTCCAATTAAGGGATAACTAAACCTAAATAAGTGAGTATCTAAACAATTTGAAAATTTAAAATTTAAAATCGTAATTAGTTACATGGTGGTTTGTTGAATCTCGTTGTCGGCTATGACAGTTGTTTCGAGTCTACTAAGGTTCGCCTTCTTGACCGCGACCTGAGACTCACATGCCTGCATTTACAAAATATATTTTATCGAATTGGATTATTTTATTTTGACAAAAAGAATTATCTAATTTCAAAAATAACCTTTCCGAAAATATTTCTGAGTTCACTAGTCCAGTCGCCCAAGGTGCGTATATGCACACTCAAGTAATCATTTCCGGGCGCCGAAGTAATTGAGAATGGGTGCCTATACCAATATAAATAAAATTAAGATTCGTACAAATTCGAAAATTCAAATTTGATAAATTTGTATATATATTATTGAATTATAGTTACCATTCGAAGGGTGAAACTTCAGGGCATTTGACAAAGAGATACATTCCACTCTTGTATTTAAAATTCGGTGGTTTCTTCATTTGAAGTGATAGCACATTGCCTGGATATATCGATGCCTATATACAGCACATTCAAAATATATAAATATGTTCATTTATTTATCCATTTATATATTTTTTTTTTTAAAATGAAATTAGAAGAATTACTGAGATTTCTTACCTTGATAATGCTTACGTCATAGTTGCCCTCGCGAAACCTCCTTAGCACTCTCTCGCAAGCATAAAAGAGTACCGGCACCATAATATACATCCATGTCTAAAAAAATATAAAAAATTAATAATAATAACAACAAATACAATAAAATAGAAAACTAAATGGAGACGTACCGTCTTCTCATACCAATCTTTAGTGAGGAAGATAAAGAAGGAATGAATGAAGAGCAAGACATACACAATCACAAACAAATGATGTGCATACCAAAACGCATTAAATCCAGCCAAATGTTTATAAGGCGTAGACAGCTTAACCGCTTTCCTTCTAAACGCATGAGTCGCGAGGGTGAATGAAAACGTCATTAATATAATCATTAGAATGCCCGTCGAGCCAGGCGCACTGGCTAGAAGAGTAGTCAAAGTCGGTTGAACAAAGTTGAAATTCGGACCGAGAGTTTGCTCGAATTTGTCATGTGGACAAGTTATGAGTCTTGGAAAGTCACATGTAACGTGAGCAAATGTGTGGATGAATGTGCCTATTGCGATTGCTACTGAAATAATCTGTACATTATTTGAAATTTATAAATTATCAGTCAAAAAAATATATTTTTTTATATCTAATTAAACATAAGCTTACCTTGTGAAAATTTATATTATCATCGAAAGGAATGACTTCGCTCAGAACAGTCGATCTTAGTCTCGTAAGCGTATTTCTGCAAACGGGGACCAAAATAAGTGCCATGTTCAATTTCAAAGTCTCGGCCGCGCCTTTGGCAACACACAAACAATATCCCATGATTTGAAAAGCAGGTGTTTTCTTATACCACATGAATTTATATGCGAACAAAAACATGTTTATAATTATCCAAAGCGACATTAGCCAAATCCTCTTCCAATTCTCGTGCATGAAGTCGATCGTCTTGGTCGTGAACTTGGATATTGGGGACCGATACATTTTTGGAATCATGGTTCTCGCGAGAGTATTTGTTTTCTTAATTCTTTCTTCGCCGCTCTGGGCTGACACGACTCCTTGAAGAAGAGTTTCGAGTTGCCATATCTCGATATATCCACCATCATCAGGATCGAGCTCTTCCATGATTAAAGAGGCATACGTGCCCGCATTCTCCTTTAGCTTCCCCAGCTTATTTGCCGAGGCACTCAAAACAATAATCTACGATTTAATAACCAAATTATTACTAATCATTGATTCATTTTCAACTCCTTAATAAAATTAATAAAACAAATACCTCCTTCACCTCCTCCTCGCTCAGTTTGCCGTCGCCATTTTTGTCACACCTATAAATTTAAACAAAAAGTATATTCATCTTATACCCAACAACTTTACGCATATTTTTTTTAAAATAGTTGTAAAACGAATCACTAATAATTACATGTCGAAGAAGATCCTTAGTCTAGAATCGAAATCTTGATCGGTCATTTCCTCCCAAATCTCTTTCAATTCTTCTTTGGATACACCACCATTAGGATCCATATTTCTGCGTCTTGCCAAGGCCGCAAATAACTCCCCAGCAAATTCCTTCGAATCACCCATTCCTAATTTTTTTTTAAAGAAGATACAAAAAAATCATGAATACTCCCTCGAAAACATGTATTTCCAATAAAATTAGACAAATTCCATGTGTACCCCTTCTCCAACATAAAATATAAATTTACCTAGTATGTAAATTACATGTATACCCCTCAATCAAATCAATAAAACCTCACCTATACATTTGCCGAAGCTCTCCTTGGGCAGCTTTCCATCTACGGCCATGTCATCGAATCGTTTCTCAACTGATTTCCACCCATCTTTTCCATTCGAAGTCTTGTCCAAGAATCTCAACCCTTTGAGTCCTGAACGCGGGCCCGACTGCCCTTTCGTCCTTTTCACAACCGCATGGCTGGCCGTCTTGAATCCATCTTTGAACGACATTTTCGTCGAAATCGATTTGACGAGCTTTTGAGCTGCCGAGAGCCTCTGCGTGCTCGAAGGCCCCAGCATAGGCGCATCGTCGATGGATATCTCCACGTATTCTGATCTCGGAGACGACGTCATTTGGGGGTCAAAATTGAGAAAAGAAAACTCCAAACTGAGATAAATTTTGAAAATCTAGAAATTGGGAATGAAAATACGCGTAATTTTTTTAAAATCTCTGCTTTGGGGAGAGAAGAGTATAAGAGAGTGGGTACTTGGTTGTTCAAAAGACGCGCTGAAATTAAATAATTAGACCACAAGCAATGAAACCGAATTAACTGAAATAGCCAAAAAAGACAAACGAGAAATTAATTAAATAATTACATTGTTGGATCCAACCCTTCAAGACCGGAAAAAGGCAGAAAAGGGCAAAAAAGAGCAACACATATCCCCTGAAAATTCCCTTAACAAGACAAAAACCCTAAAAACCAAAAACATTTGCTCGCCCACACAATGCAACTGTTTAAAGTTTAAACCCCAAGCAAATGTTCCGCTTAATTAAGTTGAGGTTTGGTCAAAAGATCTCTGCGGGCCAAAACAGCCCATGAATTTAATTCTGCAAAAAATAAAATTTCCGTTGCCGGGACTTGAACCCGGGTCTCTCGGGTGAGAGCCGAGTATCCTAACCAACTAGACTACAACGGATTTGTTGTTCCATTATCTTTTATAAAGTATTAATAGTAGTTTTATTCGGTACTAAAGATATCTGATGGTTATCCTATTACAGATCATTCCATTGAATGATGAATTAATTTATACTAGTAATATTAATATTAATATTATAATTTGAAAAACACAAATCTTTTTCATTTCTGCTAGTCTGTCTCATTCAAGTTGGTAAGACATAATTTATCAGAATAAGATAAGGAAATTGGTGATTAGTTAAACCTACTTTTCACATGTATGTTTTATATTATAATAGACACTACGACAGAGAAGAAGTGAGATTTATATAAAGTCTTTCATTACTACCAAATTATTCATCCTTGATTGACATTAATGTTTAATGCAACTCAACTTAATTGGTGAATCATTCATTCAGTAACTTAACTGATTATGATACATATAATTATGTATGTTAACTTCGGTAGAATCGTTCAATAACTTAACCGATTACGATCATTCAATTAGCTAAACATATTACAAATTCAATTGCGTAACTTCGTATTTGCATAGCAATAATTTATAAAAAAGACAACTGGAAATAGTTTATCCTAATTAGTGAAAAATAAGTTTGGATGTATACTTAAATTAAAAAAATTTATAACAGGATTTGTGGTGATATCTGGCCAATTATATGTTTGGACTCAAAATATAAGAAAATGTGGATCATAGGTACATACTATGAAATACAAATCTTATCTGTGGGGATATACTATAAATTTGATCCTTCAGAATTTGAAGTAGACAAAAAAACAAAATAACAACTTTTCTTTAATGAGCCACATGTGTAAATTAAATTTCTTTTTCACTGAAAATGAAATGTCTTGGAAAATTGAAAACTGAAAATTTGAAATTTGAAATAGCAAAAGGATGAAGGGATGGAAATTATATAATTTTTTATTTTTTATAGGATCGTTTTTTTTAACGTTCATCGACGAACACCGAATTAGTTTATATATCTTGATTGCCAGACAAAAATCAAACAACTTATACAAAATTATAAATTATCAATAAAATTATAAATTTTTTATTTTGGGGAAGACTATTTTGCACTGGATATTTATACAACTGACAAGAAAACAATTTTTTTAATAAATGAGTGAACCCCTTTTTTATCAATTGTAATTGAACCCTTTTTTTTTATTTTTAATATATGAGTGACGGCTACTGCCTCCTTAAAAAAAAAAATTAATTATTTTGCACTTACATAAAAAATTAAAAATTTAAATTAAATTTATGCTGACTAAATTTGAATATGATAGAGAAAGTATGTAGATAAAAGCCTATGAAATAATAAATGGATAGTTCTATGATAGACCATTAATACACTCATTGTTGCAATTTTCCCTTTTTACATGTATTTCAAGTTACAAATTTTAAATAATGAATAAGTGAGATTATGATTTCTTTTCTTGAAACACATGCAATTTTAGTATTATTCTATTTGTTCAGTTTTGCGTTTTGGTTGTTGTAAAGTTTATTATCATTATCATTATCAATAAAGTTTGTACTTTGAAAAAATGAGAGAATATGCTCGGTGGTTGGGTGTATTGGGCTCCTGTGGATTAGTCCTACTTTTTAGCCATTAATTTTATTTCTAATTATAATTAACGAGATTAAGTGCAACCCGTTTCTAAAATCCGATTCGGGCTAAATTCGTCCAGAAAAAGTTATTTTATGTATATAATCTCCCCTTAATATTTTCTCTAACAATACAAGAAAATGTGTGAATCTTATGTGCCGAGGTGTACGACAAATTTGAATCCATCGAAAAAATAGTGCAAAAAAAAAAACATGATGTTAGACTTAGCACAATAAAAATGGACCGAACGTGAATTACGCTCGTCTTTTATTAAAAAAAAAGTTAATTAATAAAAAGAAAGTAAAACAAAACAACGACACTACGACTTTTAGCTAATTATCACATGTGTAAATTTATTTTTCATGAAAATGAAATGTTTTATAAAATTCGAAAAACTCGAATTCGTAACGGCAAAGGGACGAAGGGGATGGAAATTTGGAAGGAAATGTATTAGGTAGAGTCGTAGAGAAGAACTCTCAGCCCTCTCAGGTGATAGGTGAGGTGGGTTGAAGTGGTCCCAAATTCGTTATAGCCAACATGTTATTTGGGCCCAACTGAATGACAACAAAAATGTGAAACATTCTTCTCATTTAATTACAAATAATTACTTTTCATTGGATTTATCTCTGTATTTGGAATTTTGAATATTTGTGCATGTAACATATATGAATTCTATCGTACACCCTTTTACAAGGATATTTTGGGTATTTTAGCAATTAATTATATTTGTAAAAGGGTGTATCATAAAATTTATCTTTTATGGACATTTTTTTTTAAATGAACAACCAAAAATTCCAATTTAGTCAAACATTAATTGATAAATATATTTGAGATCTTACATTAAATATTCATAAATGTATAATTACTCCAAATATCCTTGAAAATGGGTGTATGATAAGAAAAAGGGTGTATGATAGAAGCCCCCAACATATATATATTCTAAATTCTCAGTTTTTGGATATAATTAAGAGGTGAAATTTGTTGTTAATTAAATATTATAACCGATAACCCATATTGATATGGCTTATCGCTAAAACTATAAACAATGTTATTGATATGGTTTATCGCTTACATATCGATCAGCGACCAATAAGCGATATGATCGATATATTGGATTAATATCGGACCATATCAGTAGTCTACCGGTTTTGTATTTTTTTTTATATTAAATATATGACTCAGCCCAAATAAAAAGGAAAAACAAAAGTCCAACCCATATGCATACACAAACACAAACGTGTACCCACACGTGTAGTGTGTACATAAATTGCTAAATCTATAAGCAATGTTATAGATATCGTATATCGCTTATAGATCGGTCGGCGACCGATAAGCGATATGACCGATATATCGAATTTATATGGACCGTATCAGTGGTATACCGATTTTGTATTTTTTAATATTAAATATATATTATATTAAATAAATTTTTATAATATTTATTTATACTAATTTTTTGCATTATTAATGTTTAATGAAATCTCTCTATTAGTGACACATGTCCACCAACAAAAAAATACATATACTTAATATTTAATAATAGTTCACATCTCAAGTTTGGGCCGGATGGTTCGAACTGTTGGGTACTGCAGTGACGACACGAGTTTCAGTCACAGCGACCAACAATTTTTTTCAAAAATTAGATGTAAATAAGCAATAAGTATTTATATCCGCAAAAATAAATATAATCAAATCTGAAGTTTTAGCACGATGATTTGAATTGATGGGTTGTTTAGTGACGACCCGAGTTTGAATCACTGTGATATCATTTTTTTACGAAATAATTATAAATAATATTATTTATCCTATAGTATTACAAAATTTCGAATGCATGAAAACGTGACACGTGTCCAATTTTTTTTATTTTATGTTTTATTATTTTTGTAACCAACTGTGTAACGAGCGATAATAATGAGCAAGATTAGTGTTCCATAATTTTTGTAGTCAATCGTGTAAAAGTCACAATAATATCAAATGAACAACAAGTCAACAACATGACATGTGCCGTTTCTATTTCATATTTCATCATTATTGCTGTCAATCTTGTAACGAGCCACAATAACGAGCAATATTTAGTCTTGCATAATTTTTGTAGTCAGTCGTGTAACGAGACACAATAATGGACAAATAAAATAAATATGCTAAGAATATATAAATAAATACATATTAATACTTATTTTAATATAAATGAATTCATAGTATATTTTAAGATAATACTAATATCTAAGAAATTCAAAATAATACTTATTTTCATATATATAAATAAATTCATAATATAAAGTTTACGCAATTTTAGAAAGGTATTTATGCTCCCATGAAAGGGGAAATGGAAAAAAACATATATTTCTATTTATAAAAAAAATATTTTCCATTTTAAAATATTTACACTAGAATTAACAAGCTCGCTCTACTTGAAGAAAAAATACTTATTATCCTTGAAATTATATTGTATATATAATATTATTAGGTTACATACAATAATAATATCATATGTATAGTATAATGAGTCATGTATATTATTATAAAATTCAGAAAAAAAAATATAAACAAAAAATTATTGGCAATCAACAAGTCCCAACTATCAAAATAAAATATATTTCCTATAAAATTTAAAATACATAGCATGACCACTTCATAATTCCTTAACAAAAATAGAAGATAATATTTTTTCATAATTTTCTAAAATACAAACAATGGAAGAAAAATAATAATTTCGCATTGTAAATTCTCTATTTTGTGTTTTCCCGAAATGGAGTGAGGGTACCTCCTAGTATAAATTAACATTGAATATGATCTAAAATAAAATATAAAACGACTAAATGTGCCGTAATACAATTGATACAAACTTCAAATATAAATTATTGTCTGAAGATATCACAAAGAACTTAATAACTTAATCCAAATGACCGAACTTCAAAATAACATAATTAGTTCTAGTGTACCGTAAAATCATACAAAAATATATTATTCATTAATTGAACACTAGACTCGCTACAAAAAAAATTGAATAATATATCTCCGTTACAAACCATTAAATATATGTGTTTCACGTTATAACAGTCGTTATTGCTTCATAACATGACAAAATACTACAAATCTAAAATCTAAAACGACCTAACGTAACGTCTATCTTCAAAATTCCGTTACAGTGCATTTTTTTTTTTTGTGTGAATGATATCTGACAAGCGATCGCTTTCATAACTGATACCTAATTTTTTTGATATCAATGGAGATTGAACTCACAACCTCTCACGTCATATGATTTTTTGTGTTTCACACTCAACCAACTAAGCTATGAACTCATTTGCCCGTTACAGTGCATTATAGCAATGTTGTCTGAAACATTGTTATATGAACTTATTATGTATACATAAACAATGTTGTCTGAAACATTGTCTGAAACATTGTTATATGAACTTATTATGTATACATAAACAACATAAATATACAAAGTCTGATTTTTAAAAGTAGTAACATATAAATATTACTCAAAAGTAATCGAGGATACATAAATAATTGTACATATATAATATATTTATTAAATTCATATTTCAAGCAATATTTTAGATTTAACTACACTTTTTAACCATAGGCTAAAAACAATTGGGGTTAACTACGCTTTAATTTTCAACTATTCAATTTAGGGTAATTTCCATTTTAAATATAATTTTGCAATGACTTTCCAAAAGAAGAAAAAAAACATTACAAAAATCTCATAAAAGTTCTTAAATTTTAATTATATAATTCTATTTAGAGGAACTTCTACTCACGAGGACAGAAACAAAAACCTTCTTTGTACAAAAGAAATTGTGCAGGCTGAGTTTGAGAAATAAAAGTCAAATGAAATAACAGAAATTAAAACTCAAATGATTTCTGCATTAAAAAATTGCAAGGAAGAAAATCAAACAAATATTTGGAGTTAGTAATTAAAAAATACTTTTTTTTGAGGGGCAGCACTACTCTTTGTCTCCCTCAGATTCACAGTATCTTGCAAATTGGAACTATTTTCTACCAAGTGCTATGATTTCAAACATTTAAATTTGTGGAGTTTGGTAGGCAAAATTTCATTTCTTAGAAGAAAATTCTGAAGAATTTAATTTGCATCATTATTATCATATATTATAATATTATAATTTGATAAATGAAGAATGCCTTCATTTTATTGAAGAATTACTGAAATAAGTTACATATATAACTTTACATAATTTGTTACAATTTATCTGTTTTATTATTAATAATATTAATCCTGGTTAATTCACTCCCCTGAAAAGTATCTCCCAAATATTTGAAAATATAGTTTTTATTTTCTGTATTTTTGACCTGATTCCACTAGCTTATATGTGCTGTAACTTTTTTGCGCGTTTATATATTTTATTTGTACCAAATAATAAACTTATAAATATCAATATCAATAATGATAATGATTATGAGAATATATATATGCAACCCCATGTGCTTGTTCGGTATATGCTTTATTATCTTACAAGAAAAGCTAGAAAAAAAGGCTTTTTTTTATTTGGAGTACATTAACCAAATTTTGCTTAATAATTTCATTGCTTGAAGGTACGAAATTGTCAAACAAACTTATGGAACTACCGAAATACTATTATTCAAACAATGCCAGATGCAAGGGTACGAATTCGAATTTTGAATTTTAAAATTGATTAGAATAAGATCGAGAAATTTGGAAAATTTGGCCAACTTTAGGGTGGCTCGTTCGGTAAACGTGCTTTCCATAATCCCATTTCACACCTCTTCCTGTGATTTTTTCCTAAAGACTCGTTCTCATTGCGAGAAATTGGCGTTTTTTCATTCTTTGTTTCCATGAATTTGGCACACTAATTTCTTTGCATGTTCAAAAAATTAGTTCTTAATTTGTAATAATTTTTCAAATTGGACCCTTGCAATGAAAAATGTTAATGAGAAAATGGCTAAATGCAATCATTTCTTTTGCACCTTCTTTATTTTCTCCTTTTTACTTTCTATTTTTCATTATTTATTATCCATGCCTTTTGTGATGGACAAGAAATGTATAATATGGCCATGAATAGTGCCTTTCAATTTCATATCGTATCAACAAAAAATATTCTAGTCTTTGCAAGTCTGATACAGCTCAGCCATATATGACTGATTTGCCAAAATCAAATTTCAATTTCTTCCAATTTTGGAAGAACATTTTTTAGTGATAATCAGCAAACTGTTGAATAATTGAGTTGTCACAATAAAGAAAGTTCTGCATTGCAAAAAGAATTGAGAATGACACTACAATTAGGGGTGTAAACGGGTCGGATACGGACGGATAATGGTAAATCGTATTCGTATGCGTTTAATTTTTTTGAATACGGATACGAATAAGAATAGTAACCGGATACGAATACGGTTTGGATATTATACGAATACGGATATGATTCACATATTATCGAATACGGATTAATTTCGAATACTCAAAAAGTTATTATGTTATAATTATATTATTTACTAAAAAAATGTCTACCTAAAAAAAATACAACTCTAATTGTACATATTAACTTTTTATCATAAATAATACTTTAAGAAATTATAAATATTATTAATGTATAAAACAATTACCATGTGAACTATCTAATATAGTAAATATTGTTCTTATTCGAAATATTCAAGAATTATTAATAAAAACAATCATGAAGTCACAAATAAAATAAAAAAATAACAACATATGATGATACAAAACTCAAAAAAAAAAAAAAACAAATGATGATACATATATGAATAATATTAGTATTCGAATCTAATATCCGTATTCAGATAAGGATATTATTCGTATCCGTATTCGGGACAAAATCTTTATCGTGTCCGGAAAAAAATATCCGTATCCGTATCCTATATCTGTTTGGATATAAATATTTTTATTCGAATACGAATATTTTTACGGTTCGCTCGGATACCCCTAATTACAATGGACGCAAAACAAGTATACAAGTGTAACAAGTCATCATTATCATTATATCACTATTCACAAAAACAGTGTTTAAACTGAAACTAAATCCAGTTAATTAGTTCACTAAATAACTTCATACAATCAATTTAATACGAGACTGCTAGGACGCTACATCAAAATAAAATGCTACGAGAGTGTACCATTTCTTGGGTGTAACAAGTTAATTAGTTCCCTAAATAATTTTGAATGAAATAACCAATGAACTCTTAATTTAGTGATAAAGTGATTAACACAAGATAACAAAACTCAAGGATTCAAGTCTCATATGTATCACAAATAAAAAATAAATTCAAAATGCAACGTTTGACAGAAGTGGACAAGTTAGGAATAATTGACCTGATAATATTCCGCACAAATTTTGTTTCCAAAATAATTATGAAAATATTTGATGTTTCTAAACGACTTAAAAAGGTGAATGTGTAATTTTAAGACTGAATTTAGTTGTATTAATTAATTACTTAATTTAAAGTGCGGAAAAATAATTAACACGGACAAAAGTTACCAACCAGTGGCGGATCCAGGGGCCGAGCTCCCCCCCCCCCCCCCCCCCCCCCCCCCCCCTGGTCATATTACGAAAGTATTAGGAAAGGAAGAAGACAATTTCGCTCGTTACCAACATAGCAATATCATAAACGCAAATAAATTTAACGGGGTTTGATGGATAGTTTCATTAGTTTTAACTTTTTTTACTCGCTAATAGACCGATTCAACGGATATCAATTCACTACTTTCTATCGACATCGAAAGACTTTACAAATTCTATGGTGAGCCTGTTACAAACTACTGCGCTCGAGTCTAAGTTAAGAATTGGTCACAAAAATTGAATTCGTTTGTGGATTTTTATAATGTAATTAGATTTTAACTAATCTAGCTAATTGAACTCAACAATGACTAATCCTTGTCTTTCTGAAGAGCAAAACTCAAATTTTGAATTAATAAAAAAAGATAGTAATCGAGAGATGAAATAGCATTTACCCCACTTCACAGTGTAGTTCTGTTCAGAACGGATGAACTGTCCACTAGTCGCTACAAATAATTTAACGAAACTCATATATTTATGTTCGTGAACAGAAGACTTCGTTCCTAAACGAAAGAGTTCGTTCATGAACGAACTGAACAAAAAAAAAACTCTCTGCGAAATTTTGGTTTCATTTAACATATATTTTCATTTTGAATGAAAATGGATTTTGTTCAAACATAAGCTCTCCCTTGCGCGAACTCTTTTGTTAGATCTTGGTTTGTTCTCATATATTTTCATTATGAATGGAAAAGAAAAAAAGTTCGTTCGAAAATAAGTTATTTCGTTCGCCAATGGAATGTGTTTGTTCCCGAACAGAATAAGTATAATTTGAATTTAATTAATTTATAAATTATTGTATAATAAGTAGTTATTCAATTTATAGATAAATATCATTGTATTAAATTGTATTTAAGTTATTTTTTTTTAAGGAAAGGCAAGCGCGATACGCGCTCGATCCGATCTTTATCATATAAATAAAAGAAACAAAAATACAAGGTTTGTTAAGGGGTTACAAATAAGCTTACAAATGTGACCACATAATATATCTAATTTCATATAGCCCTATTGTGTTTGACTAACACGACAATAGCCATTGATTTTGGAGATCTTTAATTGCGTTGATGACAAGCAAGTGCATTCGGCCTTTTCGTTGAAAAATACGATTATTTCTCTCCCTCCAAATGGTCCATACCGTTGCTAGCCACAAGGTGTCCCATTTTACGGCTTCTTCCTTGGACTTACGCTTACGTTCATTCCACCAAAATTCTTGTATGGAACTTGAGTTGAGGAGTACTCTAGGTTCGAGATTCATCCATACTTCCTTCGAAAAAGAGCATTGAAGAAATAGGTGGTTGACCGTTTCAATTGGACCCATACAAAGCGAACAAGCCGGGTCGTGAGGCCATCCTCGTTTATTTAAGTTTTCCGCCGTCAATATTCGGTTATAAAGTACCAACCATCCAAAAATGCAAACTTTTTTGGGGGCTTTTATTTTTAGCATTGGTTTCGTCCATTCACAAATCACCCCCGGGTGTGATATTGCGGCATAAACTTTATTTGTGGGGTACTTGTAGACTTCGGTTAATAATGGTGATATTTGAGTCGGAATTACGATGTTGAGTGAGCCTTTTATCGAGTTGTAAAGTGGTATTAACTTTATGAGATCCGTTATAAAGAAGGAGGCGGTGTTATTTGGTATTTCCGTCAAGTCCGCCGCATTATGGATGTTGTAAATTGTTCTTAGCGTAACGGACCAATAAGATTATTTGTCATTATCTAACTTGTAAAGCCATTTGATTAATAATGCTTGGTTTTGTCTTTCGAGATTAATAACTCCTAGACCCCCGTGTAATTGTGGTAGGCATATTCGGTTCCAATTGACCAAACAATGGCCCCCCAATATTTTTTCCTCTCCCTTCCAAAAGAACGCGCGCATTAAACGATTAATTTCATGTAACGTTCCTTTTGGTAAAGTGTATGTTTGCATCATAAAATTGGGCATCGCCCCTAGTACCGATTTAATTAAAGTCGTTCTTCCTCCTAGAGTTAATGATCTATTTTTCCAATTATTGATCTTATTTCTCAACTTGTTAATCAATGGTTGGAAAGTTAGCTTTTTCGGTTTTTTGTATGAAAGAGGTAGGCCTAAATATTTTATCGGTAAAGACATCTTGGAGCAATGTAATATGTTATCGAGAGTGGTGTAATATTCCTCGGGTATGGAAATGGGCACATAGCCACTTTTTTCCCAATTAATCTCCAAACCCGACGCTTTGGAGAAGAGATCGATAACATGCATGACTATTTTTAGATTCCTAGGATCGGCTTCCATAAAGAATAATGTGTCATCCGCATATTGTAAAGTAGTTGGAGCAAAAATTATCGGGTTGGTGAGTACCTCATTTACTTTTCCCATCATCATTTGTAATGCATCCACGATAATGGTAAAAAGTAGTGGTGATAAGGGATCACCTTGCCGTAATCCTCTCTTGTGATTAAAGTATGGCCCCCGTGTACCATTTGTGCAAATTGATGATGATGAGGTAACTAGAATTGTTTTGATCCAATTTATCCATCTCAATGGGAACCCTCTCGCCTTCAATGTATCCTCAAGGAATTGCCACGAAACATTGTCAAAGGCTTTTTTGAAATCGAGCTTGAGCATTATCATTGGGATTTTTGCTTTGTTGTAAACATTTAACATCTCTCTTGCCGATAGGTAAAGTTCGGTGATTGTGCGTCCTTTGATGAAACCCGCTTGACACCGGTTAATTAGGAAGGGCATGTACGGTTGTAATCTCATAGCAAGAATTTTTGTAATTAATTTTAACGGAGTGGATATTATACTTATTGGTCTATAATCATTAAGACTTGTCGCCCCCTCCTTTTTTGGGAGTAGTTGTATGACGGCTTTGTTAATTTTTTGTAAGTCTAGGTTATTGTCATACAAAAGTTTTAGCATTTGAATTAGATCATCTTTCATTAAGTGCCAAAACTTTTGGTAAAATTCACTTGGAAACCCCTCCGGACCACAACTTTTGCCTTTTTTTAACGTATCTAATGCGCTTTTTATTTCGTCTTCTAAAAAAGTTGCCGCTAAAATGGAAAGGTCTAGGTTTGAATTGTTATTGTAGAGTAGCGTTACATTGACCGTAGTAGAGTTGTTAGAAGGATGTCCAAGCGAGGTTTTGTAAAAGTTAGTAAAGGCCGTGTTAATTTCTCCTTCGTCTAATGTATCTCCATTTGGCAACGTTATTTTAGAGATTGTGTTATTGTGGTGACGGTTCGAAGCAAAGGCATGGAAGTAAGCGGTATTATTATCTCCTAGTTTGAGCCAATTTACGGAAGTACGTTGTTGCCACTTAACTTCTTTTATATTAACAAGTTCGCGCAATTTCTCTCTCAATTTAATTCTTAGTAAAAATTCCATCTCCTTTAGAGGTCTCACCTCCTCCCTCCTATCTAATGCAATGAGCACCTTTTTGCAAATTTCAGTGACTTTATTAGGTGATTTGAATTTCTCTTTAGACCATCTCGTGAGAGCATTTTTTGTGGAGTGTAATTTTCTATTAAATTGAGAGATGAAATCCGTACCCAAAGGCCTATCATCCTCCTCGGGTTGTATCCAACTTTCATTCACTATTTGCGTTGCATCCTCGTAGCGTAACCAATACCTCTCAAATTTAAAGTGGTAAGGCACACGAATTCTATTTTTGATAGATAATTTGAGGGGGAGATGATCCGAAGTAGTGTTTGAGAGGTCCTCGAGGGTTATATTATTTTGAAGTGTAAGAAGAGATGGTGTTATAAATACTCTATCTAACTTCGATAGTGTTGGCACGAGCCTATGACTCGACCAAGTGTAGAGTCTATTTTGTAAGTTGATTTCGGTTAGTGAGGCATGATCAATGAAATCGTTGAACGCTACAATAGAACTAGGAGAGTGACCATCCCCGGTTGTTTCACTCACATCTCTTATAAGGTTAAAATCTCCTAGTAAAATCGTTGGCGTGTTAGATTGCATAAGAAGTGTTAATTCCTCCAAGTAGAGTGTCTTATTTATTTCGGTATCCGTTGGACCGTAAGTGTTACACACTCGCAATGTATAATCACTACCCAAGTTAAAAGTACATGAGAGAGTGAATTGACCTATATTGTAATCAAGCAACTTAAACTTGTCCGACCATGCCGTCATGAGCCCTCCTTTGGTACCATTAGCATGTAAGAATTTAGCATTTTTAAATTTAGCGGAACAAGCCAAACGAATGTTAAATTTGGTTGGATTACACCATTTGGTCTCTTGAAGACACACTACATCACACAACGAGTCTCGAATTTGGTCTTTAACTAAGTTACACTTCTCGCTTGATCCGAGTCCCCTCACATTCCAACACATAATCGAAAGTTTTTTAAACGACATAATTTAACTTAAACAAAATAAAAAGAAAGATACATCTTGTCCTCATGGCTCGCTACCATTACCCAAAAAAGTCGAGCCATGTATGGACATCCTAACTGACTTGTCATCTAGCCACTCTTAGCCATCCCCTCTTGTGCGTCCTCGATATCACTTGCCTCGACTTGATCCTTGAAAGGTCCATAAGCCGCTTCATATGCGGCGCGAAGTTGAGCCGTATCCATCTTATCTAAGTCAGCGGATGATAGAATAGATCCTCGAGAAGCCATGTTACCCCCGACAGTGGCAGCAGCCCCGCAATTGTATTTAAGTTATTAATATTTAATTTAGATTTTAGAAGACGTGTAGTGTGCTGATATGTTAATATTAACAGTTAATTTTTATTTTTTTATTAATTAAATTGTTAATGATTTTTCTTAATATTTTTGAAATTCACATCATTAATGGTAAAAATTGAGGAGACAAAAATATAATTTCCCATACAATAATTGCCAGGGCGGCAAATCTCTCATCTGTAATTTCCAGTAAATTAATAAGGACAATTTTATTATTCTCCTCAAATTTTCTCCAACATCAATTATATTACGAATTAATGATTAATTATCATGATGATAAACAAAAGTACACTTCATTAATAATTAATTAATTGTTAATAAATACTTATTTTAATTATATATTAATTAATTGTTAATAGAGTGTCATTTTTTTAATCACCATAATAATTAATAGTTAATTCGTGATATAGAAAATGTTGAGAAGAATTTGAGAAGAACACTAAATGAGCTCAATTAAATAATTAATAATGTAATAATAATCTCCGCACAATTCCTTATATGCGGATCCATTGCATAATCGGCATAAACATATCTATGCGACGCCCGTACGACTTTCTTTCCGCTTCCTCACAGACAGCGTGTCTTCATAACATTACTGAACCACTATTTATACTACTCTCTCTCTCTCTCTCCCTCCTCTGTCCTCCTCATCCCAGATCTCCATTAATGGCGCAAAGCTCGCGAGACTACGTAGAAGTCCCGATCCACGAGGCTCCTCTGAGGGGCACTGCGCCTGGGCCTCGTCGGCCGCCGAGGCCGCCTGGTGCGGTGCATTTTGTCAAGCAATTGACTTCTAAAGTTTCGTTCAAAGGAGGAATCAAGACTGCTGGAAAGACTATGGCTAAGATGACGAGGATGCAATCTAGTGCTCAGATGGGTCTCAAAGGGTTGAGATTCTTGGATAAAACTCCCAATGGGAAAGACGGGTATAAGGCTGTCGAGAAACGGTTTGACGAGATGGCCGTCAATGGCCGCCTTATGAGAGAAAGCTTTGGCAAGTGCATTGGTGAGCTTCTCTCTCTCTTTCTCTCTCTCAGTAATACGACAAGAGTGTTTTTCTGTGCTGTTTAATTGCTTTTTTATCACCAAATTTAATTAAATAAAATCAATTATTTGTTTGCTTTTTTGGAAAGAAACATATCAAAGTTTTCTATAATTTTGTGAAAAATTGAACCAAATTCCACTATAAACGGGAAAGTCGTAAGATAAGATGCTAGAAATAGAGGTCCATCATAGACCAAGCCATAGATAACATGACACGTTAACAAACAATATGGCATACCATGTTCTCGTTGACTATACATTCATGGTTGCACCAAAGTTCCAAACCACCTAAATTTCTCATTTATTTAATTAAACTCTCTCCAGTCTTCACACATGGCTCCTCAGAGAAACAGGGGAGAAAAACAGAGCTCACAATATAAATAGTTTTTTTTTCTTAACTCCCCTAACTTTCATGAATATATTTTTTTTTAATATTCATGAAAGTTAGGGTAGATTTTTAAAAATTTTAATTATCAACAACATTTTACAATACCATCCAAAATGAACAACAAATTGATAATTTGTTACTTGTTTTCTTGACAAAGGAATGGCTGGTGATTCGAAAGAGTTTGCGGGGGAGCTATTCGTTGCGTTGGCGAGGCGTAGGCATCTAGAACCAAGTGAAGGAATCACCAAAGAGGAACTTAAAGAGTTTTGGGAGGAAATGACCGATCAAAATTTCGACTCGCGGCTACGAATCTTCTTCGACATGTAATTGTTAATTAATTGATTGTGTTCATTAGTATTTTACTAGAAGACCCTTGGAAGATCTAATATTTACTCGGTGGTTATTATTTGCTTGATTTCAGGTGTGATAAGAATGGAGATGGAAAGCTTACTGAAGACGAGGTGAAAGAGGTGAGTGTGACGTAAATAATGTGTTATTTAACGCACTTATATTTGTGATTAATTTTAATTTTTTATTGTATAGGTTATACTATTGAGTGCTTCGGCTAATAAACTTGTTAAGTTGAAAGACCATGCAGCCACATATGCTACTTTGATCATGGAGGAACTCGACCCCGATGATCAGGGCTACATCGAGGTATAAATTTATCCTTTTATCACATTTCAAATTTTAAAACTCAAATCAAATCATGATCTCACGAGTTAATTATTTTTTTATGTAGATTTGGCAACTCGAGACGCTTTTGAGAGGGATGGTAACAGCCCAAGGGAGTGAGAAAACGATGAAGCGAACCAACAGTCTAGCTCGAACCATGATTCCGAAACGGTATCGTAGTCCCATATCCCGATTCATGACTCGTGCATTCGACTTCATACTGGAGAATTGGAAGCGGATCTGGCTGATCTCGCTCTGGCTCGTAGTAAATATCATTCTTTTCGCATATAAGTTCGAGCAATATAAACATCGCGCGGCCTTTGAAGTCATGGGGTACTGCGTCTGTGTGGCCAAGGGCGCTGCCGAGATTTTGAAGTTTAACATGGCACTTATTTTGATACCGGTTTGTAGAAATACTCTCACGCGTTTGAGATCTACGGTGCTAAGCAATGTTATACCCTTCGATGATAATATCAATTTCCACAAGGTAACTAAGTAGGGAAATGTTAATACAATTTTTTACATTAATACCCTTAAAAATGTGAAATAGCATGATTAATTGATTAAAATGTCAGGTAATTGCGGTGTCGATTGCAATAGCAACATTTGTTCACACAATTTCACACGTGACGTGCGATTTTCCACGACTCATAACTTACCCGCACGACAAATTCATGACTTTACTTGGATCGAACTTCCACGACAAACAACCCACATATCTTTCTCTCCTTGAGAGTGTGCCAGGTGTCACCGGGATATTAATGGTCATATTAATGGCGTTCTCTTTCACGCTCGCAACTACTATGTTTAGAAGAAGTGTCGTTAAGTTGCCTTCCCCATTGCACCACTTGGCCGGGTTCAATGCGTTTTGGTATGCGCACCACTTGCTTGTGCTCGTTTATATTTTGCTCGTCGTACATTCCTATTTCATCTTTTTGACGAAAGAATGGTACAAAAAAACGGTACGTTTAAATATTTTGTAAATTAAAAATTAATCTTCTAGATTTTGTATTAAAATAGTGTTTTTTGGGTGTAGACATGGATGTATCTTACGGTACCGGTATTGTTCTACGCATGTGAGAGATTAATAAGGAAATTCCGTGAAAATAACTATAGAGTTAACGTTATTAAGGTACTCATTTACTTTGTTTTTTCCCTCTAATATAAATTTCGTAGGATATAAGAAAATTTAAATTACATATAAATTATAATGTATATACAGGCAGCGATATATCCTGGAAATGTGTTATCACTTTACATGAAGAAACCACAGAATTTTAAGTACAAGAGCGGGATGTATCTCTTTGTCAAATGCCCTGATGTATCACCCTTCGAATGGTAACAAAAAAATAAATATAAATATAATTATTTTTATATTCCATTTATTAAAATTTCCAATTAGATTTACTAAATATATTTTATAATTATTATTTAGGCATCCATTCTCAATTACTTCTGCACCTAGCGATGATTATTTGAGTGTGCATATACGCACCCTGGGTGATTGGACCAGCGAACTCAGTAGTCTTTTTGGAAAGGTTAATTTATTTAATAATTATGCAATTATGATAACTAATTTATTATCTAAATTATAAATATAAATATTTTTTGAACTATAGTCTTAAGAAAATTATTTATTGATATAGGCGTGCACGGCTGAAGTCACATCCAAGAAGGCGACTCTTAAAAGACTCGAAACCACGGTTGTAGCAGATAATGACATTGAACAAATGAGGTATCAAATACTTACATTTTGTTAAAAAATAATTCTTTTCTTGATAATTAAGAATAAATGAATATATTTTTTTATATAGATTCCCAAAGGTCCTAATAGACGGTCCATTCGGTGCGCCAGCACAAAACTACAAAAAATACGATATTTTATTATTAATCGGACTCGGAATTGGCGCGACTCCTTTCATTAGCATATTAAAAGATCTCCTTAACAACATTCAATCGAAGAAGGTAAACCAAACTTCATTTTTTCGAAAGATCTAACGAAAAAGAAATAAGATTTAAATCGCTCATGAGAAATATTAAACAGGATGCACAAAATATCTATAATCAAAACAACCAAGGGGAGATAAATAACGCGGCAAAAAGTAACGGACCTGGCAGAGCGTATTTCTATTGGGTCACAAGAGAGCAAGGATCTTTTGAATGGTTTAAAGGAGTCATGAACGATGTTGCGGAGAGTGATCAAGATGTACTTCTCTATACCCTTTTCATTTATTTACATTATATTTGATTTATGGTAAATTTATTGACGCGTTATTTATTTATTTATTTATTGTAGAATGTGATAGAAATGCATAATTATCTGACGAGCGTGTATGAAGAAGGCGACGCGAGATCTGCACTTATTGCCATGGTTCAATCTCTTCAACATGCAAAGAACGGTGTTGATATCGTCTCTGGAAGCAGGGTATATATACATACAATATCTTAAATAAAATATTTCTTTTTGGGTCATAAAATAAAAAGTTGATTAATTTGATTCATGTGTAGATTCGGACTCATTTCGCAAGGCCAAACTGGAGGAAGGTCTTTTCAGATCTCGCCAGTACTCACAAGAACTCACGTATAGGTAAGATACAAATTTGTACACATACCGAAAAATTAAGAAAAAAATATTTCATTTTCTTTTTTACAATGTTAGTTAATACGCGAACGCATAAAATTAATTGTAGGTGTATTTTATTGCGGTTCTGCGACACTCACAAAGCCTCTAAGAGAGCTCTCGAAGGAGTTTAGCCACACTACAACCACGCGTTTCCATTTCCACAAAGAAAATTTCTAGACACGAAAGAAAAGATGAATATACATTATAAAAGACAAATACAATATATATATTTTTTATACATATCACAAGAAGATTGAGGTGTAAATACTTTTATTTTTTTTAGTATTTACTTACTATATATATATAGCATTGTGTGTAGATTCATAGTTGTAGAGACTGCGAAATACGATACAAATACATTTTGGAAGAGTGGCATGTATTTTTTTCTTGTAGAATAATTGCTCTATTTCGTACGAGTGATTTTATTTTACCTTGTCAAATAATTTACCTATGTAACAAATAATTGTCTTTCATGCGAGCATTAATTTTCTCTCCCTTGTCTCTACATTTGGAAAAGAAATATTTGAACACACATAGAAAAATCAAAAAAATTGTCTGAATAACATTGGTTTTAATGAAATTTGCAAAAAAGCTCGAGTTTGTTGTAATCTGTAAAAGTAGCATTTTTGTCCCATTATGTTGCAAAAATACTGCTGGATACTTCCAGAATACAGCTGGGATACTCAATTTAGGATACTTCGGTCCATTATATATTTTGATCCATAATATTTTTTAAGTAAATTATATATGATACTTCTAAATTAGTTCTGAGATATTTCTAGCATAAATTTAAGATATTTGTATGATACTTGTATGGTTAGGTTGATTTTATTTATTGTTATCATATTTAATTTAAAAATATTATTAATTTATTATTTAATTTATTAATTATATATAATATATATACATTAAAATAATAATTATATAACCGTATCCGTATCCGTATTTTTTGAAAATTGCCGTATCGGATACGATACCCGTATAGAGAAGCGTCAAAACCAATTCTCTCGACGGTAGTGACTTGCAGCGAGGTAAAGGGGAGGGGCGCGCAGCGGGGGTGCTAAGTAGAAATCTGACAGAAACCGATCGCTTCTATGACACATGGTTGGTACTTGTACTTTTTCCAGCTCAGCTCGGGGATTTCAACACTTCACTTCTTGTGAAGCTGCTTGATTATCTGAACATCGTCGATACACACGACTGTATACTGCTATCTGGATGCGCTAGATAAGCCAACTGGATCTAAACTTTCACTTACCACCTCGAGATACAAAAGAGAAACGTATTCCAGGAATTAGATTCTCGGTGCAACATAGCCTATATGTGTCAAAAAAAATATTCTCTTCCCATAATGAGATGAAAATGCTACTTTTATAAATTTTAACAAACCCAAGCTATTTCTGCAAATTTCACTAAAAAGTAAAAACCATGTTATACAAACAATTTTTCAGAAAAATCCTACTTCTTAAAGTCATAACAAAATCAATCAATTCCCAAAATGAAAAAAAAAATGTTAGAATTTGCTTTCGAATTTTTGAAATATATAATGTACAAAATATAGTTCACCAAAAGCAAAATAAATAATTATTCCTATGATTTTTGGGATTGTTGTTCTTTCCTTTTCTGTTTCTCGGCTTTTACCGTTGATATCGATACTCTTGTCGTCACATCTCTCTTCCTTCTAGAAGCTTCTCCACTCCGTACCTCTTCCTTGACACTCGCAATGACTAATTTCTCTTCGATTTTAATTGATTCATTTGATTCATTTCCTATTAATTTTTTCCCTCTTTTACTATTTTTCTTCTCTAAACTTTTTTCCTCGTCCTTATATTCAACTTTTTCTGGTACCAATGTAAGATCATCTATACTCGTCTCCAAACAAGACGTACCAGTCATAGAATTCTCTCTCCTCACTCTACCTCTCTTCGATCTGGATTTCGATGCAGAATTAACAATATCATCCCACTTGCCAATGTTTAATGCCAAATTTTTCAGTGGAATGGAGATGTCCAGTGGTACGAGAACTTGCTCCAATTCGTACCAGTCCAAATCTTCGACATCCCCATCTTCGTACTCTACTTTGTACCAGTTATCGTCCTTATCATAACTAATTACTTTACCAGAATAATATTCGTCTCCAAATATTTTACGAACTTTCCTTCCTCGTAACCACTCACCAAAACAAGGGTCAAATTCAGGTTCAGATTTGGATTCGAGTTTACGATTTTTTAGAGTTGAATTTGGGAGACCGTTAATTAGTATTGCCGGTTCTCCTCTAATTTTGGTGACAGCTGGCACCTTTTGTGTGGCGCCACTTGTCTCCATTGCTTGATCTGCCAAATACCTATGCCTATAAAACATAAAGTAAATCATTCACATCAAACAAATATAAAATATTTTTAGGGTTGAATAAAAAAAGTTCTTTTACATTTGTGCCAAAAAAATATAAAATATTTTCCGACTCCATCATTCACATCAAACAAATTTTATAGATCTTTCTCGTAATAACTAATTATTTCTTGCAATAAATGATACTTTGTAACAAATCATTATTTATACTTAGGGATGTCAATGGATCGGATTCGGGTCGGATTTATGTAATATCCAAATCCAACAAGAAAATAATACAAATTTGTATATGGTTTGACTCCTTATCCAAATCAATTACACCCCAACACGTGCATCCATAAAGGATCAGGAAAAATAGCGAGAGTGACAATTAAATTTATTGGTAGGAAAATATGGGAACTAATTAGTAATAGGAAAGTTAAATTTAAATTTCCAATTAATCTCTATACTTTTTGAAATGTGCACCGTTAGTCCCTACATTGACGGAACAGACCAACATCGTCATCTAAATTTTACAAATGCCCATTTTGCCCATGTTAATTTTATAGAAAAAAATTGGATAAAATCAAACAAAAAATATGAATGTAAGTTATTGAATAGTGAAATTCCATGTATTGCCCTCACGGATTAATACAGATAATTTTACTCCTTTCTGATTGGGCTAATTGCATCTTCAATAAACCAACCTAAAATAGTCCGGTTTATTTATTGATTTCAGGGGTAAAATGGGTATTTATAACAGTGTTTGTTTGTTCTGTTATGAAAATTATTTGAAATTTGATCTGATTGATAGGATTCAGCAACTTGTAGAACCAAATACTCTTAAAAAATTTCAAGATCAACCTTTCAAACTCAAAAGATATGCAACCTAATTTTTGTATCTGGATCTCCTTGAAGGTGGAATTCAATTAAGAGTTTCAAAACCAGCTAAATAAATTATATTATCAGCTAAAATTATTATTAGGGTTGAATACAACAGGATAAAGAATAGAGCAATCAATTCAGGCTCGTCTTGTACTAACGGAATTCATATCTGATCTTGAACAATAGTTGAAAGAATTTTATCGAACAGCTTGCGTGCATGACAAAATCAAAAAATAAATTTACCTCCAGTGCTTCTAGAAACTTCTCCCCTTCTTCTTCTTCTTCTTCACTGCTGAAGGAAAAGGTTGAAACGGGCGAGGGTGAAGCAATGATGGGACGTGAGCGGCGGAGCATTTCTCTCCAGTTAGTTAATTACTGAAGAGGTTCTGCTTTCTGGGTTATAAACTTATATCTCGTTGTTCTATAGAATAACTGGAGATGTTATGTACATTGACGACTCCAGTGATTTGTGTTGATTTTTTGTGAATATATTTATGTAACTAGTTATGTAATGAATCATATGCTTTCTGCATGTTTAGAAAGCCCACTTAATCATGGGCTTCATTTAATGCTCTTAGGCCCAAGTTATCTTTTTCATTGTTTTTGAATTTTGTAGGGGGTGATAATACAGTTTTCCATTCAAAAAGAAAAAAAAAGATAATACATAGTTTCAAGCATTTTTTTTCTTATAAAAATATGATAAAAGTTATATAAGTAAGGGGGTTTCTGTAGTGAGAAAAAAAAATCTTACTATAGTGCACTGTTAATTGATAAAAGAAAATAGCTTGGAATTAAAAATGATGAGAAATAATTTCTGCTTGGAAGTAAACAATTTCATAATGCATGATATAATTATAAATTGTATGCTGAATGTGCAATGCAACAGTGAGGGTGTGACTTTTTTTGACCTTTATAAGATGAGATAATATTAGATATGCTAAATTATGAGGTTTCTTAGTAAATTTTAGCCCACTTTTTATTTTTATTTTTTACTTGTGCAAATAAAATATTGAAATAATAGAGGTCTAGTGTGGAGTTTGCACATGGGAGCCAATCTTTTCAAACTTGGTCATTATTATTTTGTCTAATGTTAAATTGCCTTTTGTTATTTAAGAAACAATGCATGAATCTTTTCTAGCACAATTAATTACTCTTTTATTCCACTTAGTGAATTTTTTTGTGATGATTGTATATATTAATATATATATTATTGTTGAGGCTTGATTCCACCACCAAGTGCTTGGACCTAAGGGTCTATTTCATTTTTCTTCTATTTTCTTGTGGGATCTTTATGTGCTTTCCTTACTCTAGAAATTTATTGAATTAATTTCTAGTCATAATATCTTAGTATCTATATTTAAATTTATTCACACTTGCATAGAGCAAGATCCTCAATTGGTACCAAGTTGTATATGTTTTTTATTGTTGGAAATATGTTATAGACAAATACAATGTGTTGTAATATTTGTTTCTTAAACTCCTATTATGTTAAAAATCCATTGCAAACTGAAAAGGTCCTAATATATAATTAAGGGAAGTTATAATTAATAAATTTACTGTATTCAGAAATAGTCAACATTAGCATCCAATGAGTAACTTCGATTCTCATGCAACACCTTTATTTGGTTTCACAAATTAAATTGTTTTTGTTAATTAAAAGGATTTGGAATAAAATGTGATGATGTGGTATGTTATCACAAATAATATATATTGTTTAATTAAGGGCTCCATAGTTTATATTTAAGTAATAGAGTGAATGTAACACCTCACATGATTCTCCTTCCACCATTAGAACACAAAATTTTGTAATGCTAAATAATAAATATGTTTGCTATCTCGAAAAATTACATATTGGATTATTTATATTGGTTTATATTCGAAATGGTAATTGCTATTTTTTTTATTGCAGTATATATGTCTATAGTAACCTTGTGGATGAAATTCAAAATTTTGGCAATGTGTGCCTTCATTTTTTAAGATAGATATAGTTGTTTTTTTACTATACGAAGAAAAAAAAATTATTCTCCGTTCATTGTTGTCAATGAAAATTGAATTCATGACCTATGAATAAAATAACTATGATTGTTATCCAAAAAAATGAGGATAACTAATTGCTGCATATTTCATTAATCACAAAACTGCAATGAAATTTGAATCTATAATTTCTTTTTAAAAACATGCAATGCACTACAACATGAGTTTAAACACTGGGGAAGGGGGGTCTAGGAAGGCTACAGTGAGAAATTTAAAAAAAAAACGGAGGGCGATAATGCATATATTTTCAATTTTTACACACACACATTACTGGTCAAAAATCTACGAAGGGGGATGTTGTCCTCTCTAGTTTCTTAATAAATTCGTCGTCGTACGTTATGTAGGTTTATATTGTTTTTTGAAATAATAATAAATGATGATATGACGAATTTTAGTGTATTATGCTTATACACAAAAAAAAGGACCTTGAACACTACACATCACTACAATATTTTTCAAATTAAGAAAAGTATGTAGGAAGTGCTTCATTATACAAATTAATTAACTCTCTTCCTCATGATTATGTACCTATTTGCGCCTAGGCAACAAACCAAGCTACATATACTCCTATTCTTAGTATGAAATTTACAAAAAGAGGAAGAAGAACCTATTTCTATTTCTTTTTGTTAGCTTCATTGCCTAGTTGTCGGCGGCCACTTATGGCTATGGGGGTATAAAGTATATTTGACCGGCTAATTTATTACTAAGAATATATTAATATATCTCTTAACCAAACAAAGATTGGCATTCAAATATCAGCGTAAACCTCACTTAAATCAAATATAAACGTTAATTTGTGGAGGATCGTCATATTTTCGGAATAATTCTACACAACATGTTCTCGAAACATAATTTACAGCAGGATGATGAGATATATATAGTGTGAATTGAATTTAGTTAAATTATTTTATAGTGTGAATACAATATCCAACTTGTGATCAATATCCTACTGCGATAGCATATTGTGAGAACACGTTGTATAGAATTACTCACATTTTCGCTTGGTGACAAAAATCATGCATGCTTTTTCCCATTTTATTTCAAAACTCAACCCTAAATATTTTTAACTGAAAAAATAAATCCTAAATATTCTTGTTTAGTCAATGACTCCGTAACATAATTGGTCGAATATTTGACACAATAAAATCATATGTTGAAAATGTTATGGGTAGGGGTGTACACAAAATTTTCTAACCCACCAATCCAACCCGGACCGACCCATTTTTGCGGGTTTCGAAATTGTTGAGTTGGGACCCGGACCGACCCAAACCGACCCCTTTTTTGCGGGTCGGGTCACGAATTTGAAATTTAAAACCCGGATTAACCCAACCCGACCCATAGACTATCAAATTTTCATTAATTAAAGAAAATTTATTCATATCTCTAATAAATTAAAAATTAATTATCACATTTATTCTCTACAGTAATTTTAACATAAACTAGACTTATTTTTCCTTCACTTCAATTAATAATTCACTTAAGACGCAACCACAAATTCACTAAATTACTAGCCACAAGTCCAGAATAGAACACAATAGTCAATAACAAGCTAAAACCCTTTCTTTTATTTCTATCACGTTGGAAGAATATGAAGTTGCAATAAACATACCAACAACATAAATTTTTTTCACGAGACTCAAAACAGAGAGGAATTTGGCGATTTCTTCATGAGACTCAAAACTAGATTTATTTTTCAGTTGTGATTCATGTGTATGTTAAAATAATTGGGATGATTTAATAAAAAATATAGTTCTAATTGGATTTTTTTTTTTTTGAAACATATGAATAATTGAATACATATTTCTATAGTATATACTCGGCAAAAAAAATCCGGCTAACCCGCTCAACCCGGTTATGTTGGGTTTTGAAAATTTTATATGTATCATGAGTTGGATTGGGTTGAAAAAATGAAAACCCGTTCTACGTGGGTTGGGTTATAGTTTCGATACAAACCCGCCAAATTCGGTCTACGTACACCCCTGGTTATGGGTTCGAGACATATCGAATGTGTGTGCGTGTGTGTGCGCGCACGCGAGGGTGTGGATGTGTGCGTGTGTGTGTGTGTGGGTGTGTGAGGGTGTGGGTGTGTGCGTGGGTGCGTGGGCGCGTGGGCGCGTGCATGGGCATTTGCATGGGTGGGTGCGTGCGTGCGTGCGTGCGTGTGTGTGTTCATTGATATTGAGTAATACAAACTATGTGAGAAAAATGAAAACTTCTTTTACAAAAATAAAAATTTGCGCTTAGGCGACATTGTTTTGAAAAACTACGAAATGAAGGCGTATTTGTGATACTTATTATATTTTTGTGGGAGTATTTATGATATTTCTCATTTTAGATGAAAGTACATAATAGTACAAGGTCTTCAAGTGAAATATAGTCTTTTCCCACCAACTGCAAAATAAAGAAAAGAAGCTACCCATTGACACTCAGCAATGATATAGTTTTTAAGTTCTACTGCAAAATACAAAAATAAGCTAGGAGTATGAGAAAGTTATCTCAAAGAAAATGAAAATGAAAATGAAAATGGATGCAACATGGTGGAATTAGAAGCTAAATTAAGTAAAGTGCCCTTTTTTTACGGGCCGACAAGAATCAATTTAGCCGCATTCCCCACCTCTAGGGAGAGAAACACTATTTCAATTTGAGTTGAGCAAAATTAGTTGTTTTCAAATTATGAAAATTCCAAACTAAAATGTGTGTTAAAAATCTTCCAAAAGTTCGTAAGCACCAATCGAAACAAGAAAATTGTTCCTTTTATAAATTAATCTACTATACTATTTTTTTTTTAAACTCTATGTACCCTGTAAATGTCAAATTAGGACTATGAACCTCCTTTTTAATAAACAAAATGGAAAATACGAAAAAGAGAGAGAGAAAAGTGATATGCCATAGGTACTATATATATATTACTTGTTATGGAAAATAAAAGGAAGGGCTTTTTTCCCCTGTCAAATTATTCTCATCATTAAATTAAATTCTTATATTTATTCTGATTCGTCTTTGACTGGGCTTTATTTAGGCCTCTTAATTAGGCCCATTATTTCTATTAACTTGTTAATTATAATTTGTCATGATTAAAGAAATATCTTTAAATTCACTCTATTCTTATGAAAAATTCAATACCTTTTTTTCAATTTTCCTGAGAATATAAGGTTTTTTTTTTCAATAATTTGTTTAAAATATTAGAAAAGAGAAATGGGTTGTTTGAAGCATGGTTGGATCTCACGGGAGGAATGCAAGAATCTTGGTGAATACTAATTACTAATCAATAATACTCGTTAACTAATTACAGTTGTATCGTAACACGAGATTTTCACTATTTGATAGCGACCCAATTTTTCAAAATAAAACAAGAAAAACCTGAACCTAAATAAAGATTTGATCATGAGATTTGTATAGTTACGTGGCGTGATTAGCAATTAACTGCATTAATTAGTAAAGTTAATCATGGCCACGTATACTGAAAACTTTGCCTTTTAGAGTGATATCAGAGACAGCATGAAGTGAAGTAGAACATTTACATATTATTATTTAATTATCAATTCTACAAAAGATACAATTTAAGTAGGCATAATTAACAAGTCAAGACAGACACGTAGAAGAGAAACTCCATTGAGATTCTCTCTCTCTCTCTCTTTCTCTCTCATTCTCATCTTGTTGGTTTGTTTACCGGACCAAATCTGAGAAAATATCAACTAAATTTGGCCAGAACACGTCATCATAGTTTAGCTCCTCTTGCTTCCACCATTCCTTCTCAATACCTGTACCGGTACTGGTACTGGTACTGGTACCGGTACAGGCACATTCATTTTGTAGCTGGTTATACACATTCACATTATGAGTGTAATTGTCATAACCGAAGGATTCGTAACCGGTACCGGTCATCTCCGTCTCCATTTCCATATCGGTTTCGGCCTCTCCATTTCTCGCAAACCTTCCTTTCACTCTCGGCCTACTATCGGCCAATGTCTTTCGACATGCGTACTGCAAAACACGAGAAAAATTCCCTCATAAGAAAACATTTTACAGAGACGGCAAGAGAGAGAGAGAGAGAGAGAGAGAGAGAGAGAGAGAGAGAAATTTAGAATGGATACATAACATACAGTGATCTTCTTTTGAAAGTTTCTCTGATTGCGCTTGGTTCGGTACCGATTGATCCTCTCCTTTCTCTCTTCCGCACTGTACCGCCCAACTTTTGGAGCGGCTGCACCGGTTTCGTGCGAATAATTCTCATTCGGCGAAGCCCGAAAACCATTCATGCTCTGTTCATTAAAAGAACAAATCAAATTGAAAGTTCAATTTTATTGACGAGAACCAAACTTAACAGATTTTACTTACTTGAAGATCTCCGGCGCTGAACACGCTTCTGATAGGACTAGAATTAAAATCGTAATACTCGCAAGAAGAAGTCGACGAAGCGCAGGAAGAAGAGGAAGAGTTCAAGATTGGTGTTTTGGGCATTACAGAGTGATTTGAAGGGAGGGAATTAGAAGAATAATAGGGATTATAATTAGGGTATTGTTCGTGATCAAATGTTGTAATTGCTTGGGGAGAGGTGGAGTAGGAATAGCTTAAAGGGTCACTGAAAGACAGAGAAGATGAAGAAGAGAAATAAGACATGAATTGGTGTTCAAATTTTCTTTTTGGTTTATGATTTGGGGGTGGTGAGAGGTTGGAGGGGAGATGGGGGATATATATTGGGTCCCTAGTGAAATAGTCTAGTCATCTTGGTATTCAAATTAGGTCTCTGACTCTCTGGTAAAGTAGTATCAGGAGCACCAACAAAAAAAATGATCTGCTTTTATGGAAAATTATCCATGTCACCTCTAAATTCCCCTGCTCTAATTACACTAATTGATCTTTCGCCAATATATATATATCAATGTTTTAAATAGCGTGTAGCGGCGTGTACCGTTTGACGTTTAATTTATCGGTTAGTGTAAACCGGGCGATATAGCGCCGCGTCACCATCGCAGCGGACTTTTATCAAAATTATTATTTTTATAATACTACAATATGGATATAAATATAATTTAACAACCAAATATTATTAATAAAATTAGATTTAATGTTTCTTTATACCAACCTAACAAATTAACGTAAATAAAAATCCATTTTTGAGAAAATATATTATTGTTGTTATTATTATTATTATTATTATTATTATTATTATTATTGTTGTTGTTGTTGTTGTTGTTGTTGTTATTATTATAATAATAATAGTAGTAGTTGTTGTTATTATCTTACTCCGAGTACAATTATTATTATTATTATTATTATTATTACTATTATTATTTGATAACAATAATTATAATAACAATTATTATTATTATTATTATTATTATTATTATTATTATTACTATTATTATTTGATATAAATAATTATTATTGTATAATAATAATTATTATTATTATTTAATAAAAATAATAATAAATATTATTATTATTTGTATTATTACTATTATTATTACTATCATTATTTTATTGTTATTACTATTATTATTATTATTATTATTATTATTATTATTATTGTAATTATTATTATTATTATTTCTAGATAAATAAATTTCACTACAACATTTGTAATCACGTTATAGCACCGCTACGGCCGCTATAATTGTACGCTTCATGCTATAGCAGTCCGCTATAGCGTTGCAGCGAAACAAAACGCTACAGAACTAAATTCTGATGTGATGCAGCGTTTACCTCCAAAAATTCGTTATAGCGCGCTATAGTGCCGCTATCCAAAAATAATCTTGAAACAATAAAATAAAATAAAAAATTCCGGAATTTTCATTTTACGAGTCTTATGTTTTGCCTAAATAACACATACAATATTAATTTCACCAAATTTTATGTTCAAGATTGATCAAATAAATCTAATATAATATAAATTATACAATATCCAAATTGTTTTTTTTATTTTCCTTTATCATTATCCTCGTTGATATGTTCAGAAATGAAATTTGCGAGATTCTCTTTTATAATTTTAGAATATTACAAATATGAACTTGGACGAAAGTTGAGCGCGAGATGACTTTTTACTCGTGTTTGTGTATATTAACTGATTTGTTTTTACTCGTGTTTGTGTTATTATATTAACTGATTTGTTTTATGTTTACTTAACAAATGTTTGTGTATATTAGATGTTTTATTTTATCAGAATTTGATTAATCCTGATTTAAATTTTGTATAACATAGTATTAAATACAGTATGAAATAAAAAATACATCAATATGTTGGTTGGTTATGATTAACATTTACATAACTAATAATAATTCATTTTTTCTCTATTTATAATGTTGCAAATGAATACAGGTTTTTTATTTTGATAAAAAAAATCACCTTTTTAATGAAAAAATGTACTCCACCACTCATTAAGTTGTATCATTTTATTTAAAAAATCAAGTTCGTTGGATTAGTTTTTTAGTTAGTATTTATTTTTCATATAATCTTACGATTATAAATACGATTTTATGATCTGGTTCGACTATATCCTAAACAATTCATGGTAAAATCCAGATTCTAACAATCTTTATGACAATGATATGCTTAATTAACTCAAACTCTTATTTTTCCCTAATATTCAAACAATTTTATTGTGTCGCGTCATCATAACAATTTCTCATTAAATAATAATATGTAACAAAATTTGAACCATCAATCAATCATTGTTTTTTATAGATATATTTTTTCGTAGACATTTATGTGTTCGATATTTTACATCCAATTTTGAGCAATTTAAGAAGATCACATCAACTTAATTAATAATGTGATATATTATCATTCACTAGGTTTACATTGGACCGATTTTATCCAAATGTTTATCGTTTTATATTAAATTCATAATCAAATGTGAATATAAAAAAAAATAATGAAGAGTTTATATATCTCACATTAATAAATTAATCATATAAGACACACTTCAAATATTTTTAGTATTTTTAAACTAGAATTTTAAAAAATCATGAAATATCTTCGCTTGAATTTTCGTTTTTGTTTATTCTTCATATTCTCGTATTCCAACATAATTTGTTCTCTAGCATAAATTTATGAAAGAAATTCTGTAAAAGAAGTATACATATTTATGTAAACATTTTTATTATCAATATCATGTATTTCAAAATTATAATTTCAAAACATAATACATAATACCAAGTATGTTATAGTTGTGTTTTTGTTAAAAAAATCATTAAAATGAAAGATAAGAATTTAAGTAATACAAATAATTTTTCAATGGATATAATTTAATTTATATAGATATGATTAGGGTAAAATTTCACAAATTTTTAGTTTTCCTTCATGAAAATCGAAAAAAATACTGAAATAAACGATTGTTAAAATATGTCGTCGATTTTGTTAGATAAATTATGTAAACCACACAAAATTTATTCTATAATATATCTATATGATATTGGTCATATCTATACGGTTGTAATTTGATTTTCAATTTTCTATTTAAAAAAAATTAGTCCCATTGGTCGCGTTTGCCATACAAAAATACTGGCCATTAAACCCTGCCGATCGTTGTAAAATAATTATACATGTAACGTGGTACAGTCGATCAATATCTTAATGTACATATTTAAAATTGAGTATTCATATTTGATAATTATTCCGATACGAATAACAGTCGAGTTCATACCCGAATACTTCTACTAATAATAATTCAAAACTCGTATTATACCCTCATAAGTCGTACCAGTAAAAATGGATTCGGTTCCGAATCTGAATTTGTTTGAATTTGAGTATTTTGAATTGTATCCAAATAATTTTCGGATATGATCTGGTTCAATTTGATTATTATCCGATTATTTGTATAGTTTGAATGGAATGAGAAAAATGATGAATGAACTTTTGAACCACCATGATTTATGTACTGTGAAGCTTTCTAATTCAGATTTTATTTGGGAAAATAGTATAATACCTTTTCCCCCATTAAATTCTTGCCGGCCTCTTCATTAACTCCACTTGCACTTGCATCCCAATGCATTGTTATGATATGTTTTATTTGAGGGGTACATCTGTTTTCCGTATTGGGCGAATCAAGAACTAATCATTAACATTTCTCCACTTCAATTATTTTACTTGACAAGACTAATTTTACTTAAAAATAATTTTATGAGATAACGAGTTATTCTTTTTATTTTTTTATTTACCTGAGTTATTCTTATTTTTAAGAGATAATGAGTTATCATTATTTATGTCTTAATTTTAGAATGGTATTTCGTAGAATAAATTTACACAGCAAGTTGTCGTTGCATGATTTGATGCAGAATGACGAGGCGTAGAATTTGAACTGAAATGAACTACACTAATTTCATGATGTGAATATAATATAGATTTACTCGTATTTTGTATATGTGTTTATGTTCATATTCAGATAGTATTCGAGTTACAACTTACTCGAGTATTGTTATTTGTATTCATATCCGGAGAGTCGAGAGGCAGTTTATATGTTTTATTTAAATAAGAAATAAAATATTTTATGGATGCGATTAAAATGGGTGCGTATATATATGAATATTTTGATTCATACTTATTTTATTGTACTAACCCGTCAATAAATGAAAATCATAACAATAGCTTACATGCCAAGTTAGGCAAGTAAATTGTTGAGAATCCCATGGGGTACATACATGATATCATACATGGTGTATAAAGAGGAAAGTTGTAAAGTTTATGATGTAGACCTGTACTGCAGCGGTGCCCAAATGGTCACGGCACACCAAATCGGTCCAAATATTTAATACCAATCAACTCATCAATTCATGATTGCAATTTTTTTGAAAAAATGTTAGCTCACTTGAAAATTGTAAATTATTATAATATATTATTATATGTATAATGAAGAATCTTGACAAAATTCATAAAATAACTACGTAGAAAGAACTATTGGAACTAGCTGCTTTTTGGAAGGGTTATATCTGGCCTTTCAAATGAAGCCTCACGTGAAACTGCCTGTGTGGCTTGGTTTCATTGGTCAATACAATGTATTTTTGCATATAAATCCCTACTTTCACGGAAGCCCCTTGGCAGTTTATTTATATAAAGTAAGGATTTATATGCAAAATACATTGTATTGACCAATGAAATCAAGCCACCTAAGCAGTTTCACATGAAGTTTCATTTGGGAGGCCACAGAGAAAACCCACTCGCTATGTATGCAGCCTTGTAACACAAAAGAGAGTAGGTGATATATGCAGCCTCGTAACCAACTAATTCACAGGAGATTCATATGCAGCCTTGGTTAGTATTGTTAATTGATTTGATTAGTGATTTAATTAATTGTTTAATTGAATTGACACGTCAATTAATATGTACTAATATAATTTAGGGGAATTCTTAAAAAAAACCCCAACTTTTCTATAAATTATGAAAAATCTCCTGTCTTTTTAGAAATCCCCTTATATTTAGGGTTTTTTTTGGCAGGGGTTTTTTTTCATAATTTACAGAAAAGTTGGGAGGTTTTTGAAGAATTTCCCTATAATTTATTGACGTGTCAATTAACAATTAATTGAGTCAATTAGAAGAACTAATCAACACCCTTAATTTTTGTTTGCAAGTATAGTTTTCCTTTTTGGAATTGGCCCCCCTATCTCGGAAGAGGGGAGTGGAGATCCAACAAGCACTTGGAGCAGAGGGGCCACAAGCACCCGGCCCACCTTTTCTTCTTATGTCAAGCCGACCTCTTTTTCACTGCCCCTTGACCGACGATGGCTCCATACTCTTAATGATCTAGGATGGTTCAGAAAGAAAAGAGAAAAAAACGATTTGTACTTAATGCATGTCAGTTGCGGTCTACATTCCGAACGGAGGACGAGTTTCTGGAGTTAGCTCACCCTCGCGGGATCGGCGGAACGACTTCCGAAAAGAGTAGAGTTAGGAAGCCATATGATAGGTAATTATTTTGTACAGTTTGGGGCGTATGAGGAAAAGATACATGTATCTTCTATGAAATAGCCTCGTTTTTGTGAGGCTCGACAGAAATCAACTACAAAGGAGGAGGAAATGACGAGGGGCGCACATCGTCCCGTTCGAATCAATCAGAAGAATGTGAATGAGTTTCCTTCGAAAGGAGACCTAGGAAAATAAAGAGTTATGCTATTGTTCCTTCAGAAAGAAGCATCATCCTCTTTAAAGTAAGAAAGAAAGTTCTTGGGCCCACAAGAGAAGTGATGCTTCCAATCCAGCTCGTTACATGCGATATGAGAATGGCGGCTAACTGAAGGGTCCGTCACTGCTCAACGGGTGAGTCGAGCTGGGCAGCTAAGTGAAGTGTCCGTCACTGCTCAACGGGTGAGTCTTGCAATCAAGCTCTCTTCTGCCTTTGCACTCGAGAACCAATGCATGTGCGGCCCAAAGAAATCTTTGCGCGCCTCCGTTACCCTTTGATAGGTGAGATCAACTTGAAAAACATAGGTAGAATGTTTATCGAGGCAAATGATGAATAAGTGAAGTTATCGGTAGGGGAGCCTATTCTTCGGAAGAAACAAAATTGAAAATAAATGGAGGAGCTTATGCAATTTTCATGTAATTTCTATTAATCAATGTCTAGTTATACATGCAACTATCAATTGGCGATAAAATTCTATTTTAAAAAACTGAAGAAACCAAATAATAAAATTTATAATTTTATAATGATAAAATATTATGAATCACTTACCCTATATATTGTTCATCGAAAATCTCGAAAAAAAACAAGACACCCAGCCCTACATAAATCCGCCTCTTTGTATGTAATCTTCGTTCGAAGATCAACTAGTCACACGAGACAGAGAAACATTAAGTTTTTGAAAGAAACATTAAGTTTTTGAAAGAAAAAATGTCAAAATGTTAAAATAGTGGAAAATATTAACTAACTAATTCTCAACATATTAACAGTCACTGTAGTAATAAGTTAATAACAATTATTTACTCTGACCAATAACAAACTGAAAAAAAAAATATTAAAAAGGAAAAAAAAAACTCAATATTTATCACATATACTTTCTAAGGAAAAAGAAATTTCATATCCATTCTTATTTGGGAAAACCAGGTGCAGATCTCAAATCGCTATATTGTTTCTGTAAAGCAGGGTTCATGCAATTAAAAATTGACGGTTTTTTCGCTTTAGTCCCAAAAAGAAAAGTTCTTAACGGAATCCTCGCCTTCGTGGATAGATTTCTAAAATGGTGATGAAAATTATTGCTGCTACTACTTCTAGAATGCAAAATTTCGAAACTCTGACGTAGTTTCAAAAGCTCTTTTCCAATTTCGACTTGCAATCCTCTCACATGATCCAAACCGGCTTGTAATTCTTTCGCGATTTTATTGTTCTCTTGTTCCATGTTGCCGATTTCGCCCTGGAATTTCGCATTTTGATAAGGCGTGAATTGCGTGGAATCCAATTCTTTCGAAATTCTGGAGATTTCGTTTCTTAGTTTCACGAGGGAATCGGATCTGTTTTCCAGCTCCACTTTTAAAATAAGATTTTTCTCTAGCCAGACTTGAAGATCGGTGTTTAACTCTCTTAACCGTTTTTCAATAGGGGTAGATTCTTCGTTTCCTATGGACATCTCGGATCCCAAATCTTTAATCTTTTCGGTCTCGGTTTGTAATTCATGGAACATGGATTGAAAATTCTGAATTTGGTGGTACGAGGTGCTGAATCTCAACCAAAAATCCAAATTCTCCTCTAAAAGCGTGTCTATGTCTCCTCTCAACTTACTCTCCAAATCCGAATTAACATTATTTTGCTCGACTTGATCAAATTTCATAATCCCATCTGCATTTTCCATATCGGTACCGGTACCGGTATCAATGCTTGTAAAATTTGCTTCTATAGAACTTAGGGTTTGTCTAAGCGACCTAATTTCTTCATCTTTCATCGCATTCGCAGATTTCAATTCCTGAACTTGAGTCATGGTCTCGTGATGATATTCCTGATTTTTCCTATCAATGTCAGAAATCATTTTCTTCGTATCCTTAACATTCCTCAAAATGGAGGCGTACTCCTCCAGTACAGACTTATCCTTCCCCTCCAGTCCAATCAACAACAATTGCTGCAGCACTTGCGAGTCCACCGTGTCCGCATCGGTAACCGTGCATTCTCCAACCGACTCGCCGCAACTCATTTGCCCCTCTATGAACTCGGAAATTACCGTTTTGCCCTTAGAGGATTCGAGTTGTTCTGACAGGTCAGTAAAGCTGTTACAAGCCTCGTTAAAATGGGTTTGAATCGCGCCTTTTTCGTCTTTGAGACACCTCTCCAATTGTTGGATTCGCTGGAGATCTTCTTCGGCTTGTTTTAACTGTTCTTTGAATTGATTCGCGTCCACCGAAAGAACGCTCTTTATTTCTTCTAGATTTTTTAAGTATTTTTGTAATTCGTCTGTATCGGTTCTTAACCTTTTGATTTGAGCTCCTTGAGAGGACACAGTGAGTTCTAAACTTATGACCTTTTCGACCAATTCGTCGATTCTTTCGGCGAGTTCGACTACTGAGGCTTCAGATCCTTTTGCAAAATGGTCCTTCACTTTTTGGCATATTTCCTGTAGCTCCATTGTAGCCTCTTTCAGCCCCGATTTGAGTTTGTCTTCTTCTTCGTCGTATTTTTCTTCATCTTCTTTTTCTTCGAATTCGCCTTTTAGCATCTTTATCTTTCGCTTAGCTTCTCTAATTCTGCGAGATTCGGTTTGAGACTCTTCCGAGGATCTTAACTGTAAATTTTGTAAATTTACCAAAGTGTCCTCGCAAGATTTAATGGCTCGAGCAGCCATTAATGCACGAGCCTCGTCATCCTCGATAATCGTGCTCGTGCTAAACATGTCTTGTAAAGAATTCACCTCCTCCTATAAAGTAACATTATCGTTAATTTTAGAAAAAATGATTAATTACTTAGTCGAATTGAATTTGATTTGGTACCTGTAAATCGTTTAATTGCGACTCGATATCCCAATATTTGCTAATACTACTTTCATAATTGCTCTTAACGAATTCCTTTTCGGTTTGAAGACCCAAGATTTCCTTCTGAAGCCGGTTAATCTCCTCCCTCGCTTTGTCTTTGTTTATGTGAGACGCAATTCTTCTATGGCGCGGCTTTCTGTGTAGCGGGTCTGCCGGATCCGTTGATTTGGGGATTTCGATTGGGGGATTAGTTGGCTTGATCGATGTGTTGATTGTTATGGCTTTTGGATATCCGCCCCTATCGTTTCCTTCTTCTTCTTGCATGGCTAACTGGACCTGATCTGGAAATGCTTGGGCTATTGTGTGATTCGCCTTGTGGAGCTCACGAGATACATGGTCGTACCGATCTGCGAGTCCTCTGTAAGAACGGTACGTCTCTTCTACGTACGTAATAAGCTCAGGTCTCTTCTGGAAATAGAGCTCCGCTTTCTTGGCAAAGGTGTCTCCATCTTCTTCTATCACCTTCACCATTAATTTCACCCTATTCTCCATCTCTACCAAATTTCAATTCAAACCAACAAATTGATCTCAATACAACCAAAATCTCAACAAAAAAAACGGCATAAAGTGAATATTACAGCTTAGATTTGATTTGATGAAGTACCTTGGAGATCATTGTCGAGCCATCGAGATTGGTTGGTACGGACATGGCTAGCCCACCACCATGAGTACGCATTGCTAGCAGCTCTTTGCAACATCCTTTCTACAGTTTTAGCCCCCTTTTCTCTTGCAGAAAACAACTCAAAGAGACGTCACTAGAGGCACCAAAAGAGGAGAGAGATAAAAAAAAAATTTGTTTAAAAGGAAAAACACTTAAAAATCATTTGTCTAAATTAAGAAAAAAACGCTCGGATTTGCACGCTGTTTCTGTTGTTCCCGCCGGATTGTCTCACTTTATATCATTAATGGGCCGGTTCTTCAAGGTTTAATTCGATCCGTTAAGCAATTGGGCCGAGCCCGAAGTTATTTTTAATTAATTATAATTATAATTAAATTCAATAATCCAACCCGGCTCAAAATAAATTAGCTCGATCCGCCTCTTGCCACGTCATCTCAATCTCTTCCGTCGAATGACTTGGATCCAACAATGGATATTCATTGTCCCCATTCATCTTCTTCGTAGTAGAAATTTTGATTAGTAAATTTTGATTAGTACACATGTTTGAAATTGTAATTAAATAGAAGAAAGTTCAATAGTATTTCTAATGTCAAATGTTCAATGTATTTCTTAAACTTTAATTTTGTTCAATTAATTTTTTGAACTGTCAATTTTATTTAATTAGCCTCATTTCATCACGTCATACAATTTTTTTTTATTGTATGTCATATTTGATTCGTAGTTTTGGGTTGTTTTAGTATTTTAATATTTGAATTTTTGGATTTAAATATGAACATATTTTGATCAAAATTGTTTGACATGGCAATAAAAAATTATTTTTTATGACATGGTGTCAATGTCACGTCATCAGTTAACTGTACAATCATCACTTAATAGATGGATGGACTAATTGAATCAAATTGATTGTTTAAGGGGTTGATTGAATAAAATTAAAGTTTATGAGACTTATTGAATATTTGACAATAATTTATTTTTTATTTGCAGAACTTATATTTTCAGACTATGAGAATTTAAAAAAGCATGGTCACTTGGAGTATGAGAGTTCGAAAGTTTTGATACGATTTAATTGTGATTAATTCATTTTACAATTTAACAATCCAATAAAACTAAAACAAAAAATCATATTCTGAAAATCCGAAACAATATACATGTGACCTCACTATTTCGATCTTTGTGAGTTCGAAAGTTGATTCAAATCCAAGAACCAATTTTTTCTACTACTTTAATACTCCAATAACTATAATATCTCTCACTCACTTCCGCTCGCTCGCTCCCTGCGACCATTCTGGTTTTAATCAAAACTCTCTCTCTCTCTCTCTCTCTCTCTCTCTCTCTCTCTCTCTCTCTCTCTCTCTCTCTCCCATCCTCTCGTATATTAATTATTTATTTATTTTGCAGATGTCGATGGAGGGTTACGGGCTACAAGGACCAGCTGAGATGCATGTTTTGTATGCACAATAGACTCATCGCTCGATCGCATATGATGTGTTGGCTGGGAATAATGTTCATGTTTATTTAAAACACGAAACTAAATTAATAAGTCATCATGTCCATAAACTACAATTAGAAGCTGATCACATCTTTAAATTACGTTCACAATTAAAAAAATGAATATTTATTATTGATTAATTATAATTAACTCTATTGATATAATTTTCATCCACGTTTTTACTTTCTCAACATGCCAACAAATCAATATCATTTATCTTCTACTGAAAATAGAAAGAATGTTTCTTTCTTGTTACTTAAGACTTTGTTTGGTTTGAAAGTAGAAAATGAAAAGGGGAGGAAAGGCAATATATTTATGTGCTTGGTTCGAGAGCAGGAAAAGAAAAAGGATGGAAAGGAAAATGAATACTCGAATATTGTTTCAACTGAAGATGATGAAAAATTATGTTTAAAAAAATATTAATTATTTTCAAAAATATCATATTTTGAATTTATTTTTATGTTTAAAACATATTGTATTTTGGAAGTGTATGATGTCATCGTTTTTTAAAAATTAATTTGTTGTGTTTATATAAATTGTTTTAAATATATATATATAATATAATACATATATATCTTCTTCATTTATCATTTCTTCCGCTCTCTCTTCAAACCGAGCAATGCCTTGTAAATTTCCGGAATCACCGTCTCTCTTCAAAAATCACCTCTTTCCCACTCTTGATGCCTAGAGCTTGACGCCTAGAGCTGCAAATGAGTCAAGCTCGAGAGAGCTATGTCAAGCTCAAGCTCGGCTCAAAACTCACTGCTAGGTCGGCTCGTTTAGAATTAAGATCCGAACCAAAAAATCAAGTTCAAAGTCGGCTCATTCTAATTCGAACTAGTTCGGTTTGACTCTATACTAGTTCAATAATAAAAAAAAAATGAATTTCACTAAACAAATTGTAACAATTGCAAATAAACTGAAACATTTTAAATACCAAAATCTAACACAAAATATCTATAAACATAACAACAATAAACCAAAAATACAATCCAAAACACAAAATAATAAATCAAATACGATAACGTAAATATTCTAGTTATGACGTACCAAAAATACAGCACAAAATAATAAATCAACACACAAACAAACATGATCATGGTATCGTTGAGCAAATAACAAAAAATCATCCTGCAAATAAATAAAATCAAAATGATACATAAGAAAGATAAAATATGGTTGTTTTAGTTCTCCCCTTGTAGGGTCTTGAGTCACGACATGGGGGCTCTACAAGAGAGATAAAAGATGGGAAAATATACTTTGCCCCCCAACATCAAAAAAACATCCTTAATGAGGTGGCAAAAGAGAGATTAAGTTGGTTGTTTAGTCTCTCTAATTGACTCGATTAAATATTAATTGACCGGTTAATTAAATTGACCTGTCAATTAACATGTTATAAATTATTTACGTGTCAATTAATATTTAATCGAGTCAATTAGAGAGGCTAAACAACCCACTAAACACCCTCTTGCCACCTCATCAAGGATGTTTTTTTGATGTTGGGGGGCTGAATATATAACCCCATAAAAGATTAAGAGGACTCGGGGTGTGTGATGACCATGGGCTTGAGATTATCAGTGAATTGGTTCTTTTGTATATTATAACAAAAATAATTAATTTTTGAAGTCATGTTCAAATTTGTTTCGAGCTAATACAAACAAGGTGGGTTTGGCTCAAGCTCGGCTCGACTCGATTAATTTCGAGTTTGATGTTGAGCGAGTTATTATCGAATTATTATAGAATTGAGCACGAACGAGCCGCTAGCCAAGAGCTAAAGTTGCAGTTATATTTACACCTCTCTTCTCAGTCTTCGCGCCTCTTCTCTTAGACGTGAGGAATACCGAGTATGGACTATAGAGTACTTTTCTCTAGGGAGAGGGAGATGAGAGGATGGAGTCGAGAGACGTGACGACCAGTGATGTGGCTGATCTGTTGTTGCGCTCATTAGGAAAGGTTCTCCAGTCGATCAAGGTCTTCTAGCGTTGTATCTATTTATGATGCCGCCACAACCTTAGATCCCAGTCTTTTCCTTATTTTGGTGGATAATTTTCATAAGAAAAATATTGGACATACCACCACCTCTTCTACAAGAACTTCGATGACGTAGATAAGACTTAACAACTTAATAATTAATACATTAATTAATGATTTAATATTTTAATTGGATGTTCAATCATAAATTAAGATAATTAAATCATAAATTAAAATATTAAATCATATATTTTATGTGTTAATTTTTATGGTGTTAACTCATATTCACGTCATCAAAGTAACATGGAATGTATATCACTATGTGAGATTTTTAAAATTTCTGTTTGCCGGTGTCATAAAGGAATCAACATTCAGAATAATTGCTATCTTATATTTATTTATCTTGAAAATTTGAAAATCTTCTTAGTAGTTTCTATGTCTTGCACAACACTATTTAATTTAGGTGGATTTGGAGGCAATATTAGATTACTGGACATGATCAGTATCATGCCAACATAGACGTTGACCAGGGCCGGCCCGGGGTTTTGAAATACCCGAAGCCAAAATGAAGATTGGACCCGCAAATTCATTAACATACTCAAAAATATCAAATATAAAATTCAAAAAAATATTACATTAATTTTATCCTTAAAAATATCAAAATACATTAATTTTATCCAAAAAAATCCCTAATATCCAGCAACCCCAATTTACAATTTCAACCCTCATTTAAACTCAAATTTGATTGATTAATTAACTAAGAGAGAAAGAGAGAGAGAGAAACTATACAATATCGAATTGAAGAGCTAATTAATCAGAAATCCAGCAGCAAAACGCAGCAATTCCAGCAGGCAGCAATTCCAGCAGCAATCCAGCAGGCAGCAGCAAATTGAGGAATTCCAGCAGCAAATCGAGAAAGAGAGAAGCTGAAAACCCTGATCTAGCCCCTGATCCAGCAAACCCTAACCGAGGGGCGAGGAGAGCCGAGGAGAAGAAAGGGGGCAGTGAAAATCGCGACTCGCCCTTGAAATCGTCAAGAAATCGTCAAGAAATCACCGAAGAGAGCTGCTTGATCGCCGATTCGCCATGAAATCGCCAGAGAGAGGTTGCGGAAAGAGAGGGAGATCAAGAGAGAGAGAGAGAGAGAGAGAGAGAGAGAGAGAGAGAGAGAGAGAGAAAAGGGGGAGAGAGAGAGAGGGAAAAAAGAGGCGGATCGCTGACGGGTCGGGTCACGGGTCGCAAAGTGCGGGTTGCGAATTTGACCCATTTTTCCCTTATAAACACATATACCATTAAAAAAAAATTGGACCCTCCCAAAATCTGGACCCGAAGTCCATGCTTATCGGGCCTACACATGGGCCGGGTCTGACGTTGACGTGAGCAAGCAAGAATAAGTGTTTGTAGCCTGTTAACAAAAATCTCTATCTCAGCACATTTGGTAATTATTATTATTAATCAATTGTATTCCTTTAAATTTAAATCGTAATTAAAAATTTAATTTAATCCCTTGCATTTATGTTTTTGTTCTTTTTAGTATCTCGATAGGAAATTGTGGAGGCCTATGAGATAACAGCGATAAGCTGTATGAAAGCCGCTTCATTTGTGAAGTCGTTCTTACGTACGAAAACATGTTCCTTTTTCTGAAAATTACTTAATATTATATATTTTCTTTATTTCCTTTCTTATTGTATTTTGTATCATTTCTTAATTTTTTTTATAAGCTAAAGATTATGATGCGTTGTTAATACTATATTGTTATTTACGATTTTTTTTTCATATGTAAATTGGGGTTAATTGAATTTGGTTCTTTTGAATTAAACCGAACTATTCGATGACATTTCTGAAGGAAATACAGTTATAGATCAACTAGTAGCTTGCACACATGAGGATAGACGAACGTACGCATTCGTCGATACGATTGGATGCATAATAAGATTATACAAATCTGACAGAAATAACATGGTCAGTCATGACGGACTGTTTGGTCAGTCATGACGGACCAATAGGTTAATCTGTCAGATTACACAGAAATAACATGGTCAGTCATGACGGACAGATTGGTCAGTCATGACGGACCAAAGGGAATTTTGTGTACCAATCCGAGAGTATGGTCAGTCATGACGCACAATATGGTGCGTCATGACGGACTGTATGGTCAGTCATGACGGACTGTATGGTCAGTCATGACGGACCAATAGTAAATGCTATTTCTAGGAAACGTGACTGGTGCATCATGACGCACCATTCTGTGCGTCATGACGGACTGTGATCCAAATTCCAGATTAGCAGTTTTCTTTGTACTCATTAATTCCTCATTAATTATGGTGTTAATATAAGATCAATTGTTGATCTTCTCTCTCTCTGGCAATTCCAGATCTGAGAAGAGAATTCTTGTGAGACAAGAAAAGAGAGAAAACTCCATTAGAGAGATTGAAGGTTTTAAGCAAGTTTACGGCGATTTTAGGGGAATCGCGCGTAACCGAAAGACGAGGCTCAAGGTGGATACGGGTAGAGGGATTTCATCTGAAATCCTCTATTGTGATCAAGCTAGAGCAAGATGGATGACGTACCGGATGTGATCCGGTTGTATACGACAAATTGGAGCTTCGAACAAGGTGTCGAATCGCGCGGGCGTGGGACGTGCGTGTTGCCGGAGTTGAAGCAAAGAGCAAAGCAACTACGCGAGGATCAACCCTTCACCGTGATCAATTTCACGTGGTATGATTCCCTATGAATTAAGAGTTAATTTCATAGGTTTAGTTGCATTTACATGATTCGTACTTTCGGGTCGTTGACGTGGTCCTCGGGATCGGGTCGGACCGGGCCTCTCAATCCGCTGCGCGGGGCTCGGTAGTGAAGCCGATACCCAACAGTGGTATTAGAGTAATCGTCGCGATTCGATCGTCGAATCAATTTCGAATAAAAGTTATTCGGAAAATCATGTAGAATTAGAACATAAATCATATAGTTTCATAAAATTAGGACCATGGAAAACTTATTAGAGTTTGATCATATGATGATCAAAGGCATCTAGAAGTAGTCATGAATATGTTTCATGATTAATCGTTTTCGAAACGATTCAATTTCAGGAAAAATTTACTGTCAAAATTGAGTTTTATAGTAGGTCAGTCATGACGGACCAGATGGTCAGTCATGACGGACACTGTTCATCGCGAAATCCAACCATCGATCTCAATCCAAAAAACCCAAAATTATCTTACTTCTATAAAATCTTACAGAAAGATCAATCATTTTTTCAAGCCAACATTATTTGTCATCTCAAGGGAGGAGAAGATATATCTTTTTGGGAAGGGGATTGGGGATTATAAGAGAAGATGAAGTTGAGATACCCATTACTTTATAGCCATAGATCAAGCTATGATATCACAATCCAACAAATAAAAAACAAATCAATAGAAATACACTTTAAAAACAGGATCTCAGAAGAAGCAAGAGAAGAAATGAAGAAAATAAAAGAGCAAATAAATCAAATTAGTTTGAGTGATGAAAAGGATATAATACTCTGGAAAGGCAACCCAAAAAATAACTTCACTGTCAATAATGCTTACTCAAAACTGATTCTAGGTGTTATCTCCCACTCAGATCTGACCAATGTTTGGTCAATCCAAATTCCAGAGAGAATCAAAACGTTCATTTGGCTTGCGATGCAAAACAAGATACTTACGATCGATAATTTACAAAAAAAAGAGGTTGGAAAATGGCAAATCTGATAAGAGGAAAATGAAGCACCTTTTTTATATCTAATTTGGGGATTTTAGCCCTTTTGAATCACAACTTTATATATACAATTGTTCATATTTGAGATAACAAGAATATTTCTTCACTAAGTGTGTTTTATTGCTTAATTACAGGTTTTAGAAGGAAATTCTGGGAATTTGGAAAGTGTAGTTGTCTCCAACACGTCAAGAGGAATAAAAACGATATATTATACCGATATATTCGGTACATGAATGAGACGGGAGGCAAACAATCATCATGATAGAAACTTACACAAGAGTCCACACGAAAACCACTCAATCCTTAACCCTTATCCTTCCCACCTACCTTTGGTGGAAATTACTTCATTACCCCCAATCCTCTCCACCAACTCGTGACCAATAAGAAGACTCCGTGAGTGCTATAAATAAGACCAAAAGGGCCACGAGTTGAAAAGCTCTCTTTCCCGCTCTTCGGAGCACTTTCTCTCTCTCTCTCTCTCTTCTCTCTCCCTCTCAAGAACTTCCAAGAACCGTCAAGAACTTCCAAGAACCGTCACGAACATCAAGAACCTTCAAGATACTTCAAGATCAATCAAGAAAAATCTCTCAAGGACAAGTCGAGACAAGGGAGCTCATCCCTTCGACGAATCCTTCTCATCCTTCGAAGATCGGGCCGTGACAAGGAGCTATTCCCTACGGTGGATTTGAGAAGAAGTGCCGTGACTCGATCCGCGTTTCTTCGAAGTGATTGCGATCCGTGACTCGGAGCTTCATCCTTTCAGTACAATCCATCACTCTCGAGACAAGGAGCAAGGATCTTTCGGTGTGAGGCAAGGAGACAAGGAGCTTCACTTCGAGGCTTTCTCAACTAGGTGTACTCCTTTTCAATTACTTGATTAATTGTTGTTTGATTGGATTTTGTTGTGTAAAGACTTCTCGGTTTAACGAATCTTTAGTTCTTTTTCTTTGCTCTAAATCTTCTTTGTTTGTTTGTGTGATCTTAGTGCTTGTTACTTAGTTTAATTACTTCTAAATTTGAATCCAAAACAAACCATCAAATTGCTCCCAAATCAAATCTCAAATCAGAAATCCAGAACTACTTCCGTTATAACGGACTCACATTGCGTTACAACGGACTAGACGGTTGGTCCTTTAATATTCAGTTGGTTATACTTCCGTTGTAACGCAACTAGAGTTCCGTTGTAACGTACTAGTCAGAATTTTTATTCAAGGGAATCAATACAAGTGCGTTGTAACGGACATCTCGGTCCGTTGTAACGGATTAACCAATCCGTTGCAACGCAACCACTGTTCGTTATAACGGACCAGTTTAGTGCGTTATAACGGAGTTTCATCCGTTGTAACGGACGTTCATCTCACACTTAGCGCCAGAATTTTCACTCAAGTCCGTTGTAACGGACTCATATTCCGTTATAACGGACTATATTGTGTGAATTTTCTTTGATATTTCTTGTCTAGTTTTGATTCATTAATTGACGCATATACTCCTCGTGGAACGAACTTTCATATTTTCCACTATACAACTATATTTTCCAACTTGTTGATTGAATCGGGTTTTCGAATACAACGATAATTTTACGCACCAAAAACCCGCTCATCAAAATCGATGCCCTTTATGCCTCAAAATCAGTGAAAGTGTACTTCACCTTGCTTATGAATGTACATTTAGCCAAAAAACGTGGAGAATACTTGAAAGAGATGGCAAACTTGGCAAAAGATTAAACAAAAAAAAACTGAAAATATGTTTTTATCAGATCTGTTAGACCGCGATACACCTCAAATCCAAAGGCAAATATTTGCGTTGTATCTGTTCGTTGTATGGAGAGAGAGATGCTCGAGATCTTTCACAGATAATAAAAAAACTGAGGAAGATCTGGCAAAAGAGATACTAGAAGAGAAACAGAAATACGAAAACGCAAAGAAAACAAAAAAGCAACAAAGAGAGAAAAAACATGAACAAAAAGAGCAAGATTTGAGAAGAGAACAGATCTAATGAAAGAGAGAAAGAAGCGAAGAACAAAGGAGAAGAAGAGAGGCGGTTGAAGAGAGAGAAACGAAGAGAAGGGTCTGGAAGAAGAGATAAGAGCAGACGGTGGAAACGAGGGGCGAAGTATACGAGAAGAAAAAGTATATTAGGTTAAAGAATGGGCTGGGCCGGTATTTTTATTTAATATACTTGTAAATAATACTAGGAGTTGGGCTGAGAATGTAGTCATAGCCTAGGATATTACATTTACCACTACAATATACCCTTTTTTGGATACAAAGGCTAAATGTATAGGTTAGTTCTTAATAGGGGTATATGTGTAAAAAATGTAATTGATGATATTCATATAAATGAAAATTTTGGAACAGGGGTGTACAAACCCTCTCCAATTTCCTCAAAAAAATATTACAAATAATTAATCCATAAAACACCACACATTTTCATATCATTGAGTATTTTCGGATATTTTTCGGGTATTTTTCGGATATTTTCGGGTTCGGGTTCGGGTTCGGGTATTTTTTCGGGTTCGGGTATACCCGCAGGTAAAATTTTACCTCCGTACCCGAACCCGGAGCGGGTATTTTTTTTCGGGTAATACCCGACCGGCGGGTATTTTTTTCGGGTATTATCCGCCCCGTTCGGGTAGTACCCGCGGGTTCGGGCTTTACCCGACCCATTGACATCCCTAGGTGAGGGCGCTAATAACTCTCGATTGAAGTGCCAACCCGAGCTGATAGCGAATCACACACGGGCTGTAACATAACAAAAGGGGAACACATCCACCCGACGACTGGATATCCATGCGCCACAGCCAGACCCCTCATGAGTCGGGACTTTGCACTACATCAAGTTAGCTATGTCTTTCCCTCAATAGAGTCTCCCAGAGACCCTTTCTAAAATCGCAAGTCCCAGCTTACGTTTTAGACTAATTCAAATCATACATATAAAGAACCTCCCGGAGACCCTCACTAAAATCGTAAGCCCGGCTTATGTTTTATCAAACTCAAATTCTACATATATATAGATGATCAAATCTACATAATATACATTTTGTTGAGGTAACACGGTTTTTAAAGCAAAATACGGTTTCTAAAGCAAGAACCCTTGACTATCATGTAAGGTCTAGAAACGCTCGTAATTGGATTCTTAATAAGAGAAAAGTGAGAGTATCACTCACCTAATGGAAAGAAACTCGACATACAAGAGATTAATCGAAACGGCGCACAAGATTGAGTGAAAATGGAGAAACTCGAAACTTGGATGGAATTTTTCTTTTGATCTTGCCAACTCGCACAACTCAACCTCATGAAGAATATGACACCTTTCGTTTTGCGAAATATCCTCTTTTTCCTTGCTTTTTCTTATTTTTCTCTCTTTTTCTCTTAGGGTTTCATGACTTTTCTGATGGTATGCTAATGGATATGGAAGGGGAGAGGTGTTGGCCGCATAGTTAATGAAGGGGTGATGAGGTGGATGGCACATTTCATGCATAACCCTCAACTTTAACATAATTGAAAACCATTTAATTTACACCTATTTGAGGTTTATCTTGCAAACTCTATTTGTAGTATTATTAATGGTTTGATCATTATGCAAATAAGACCCTATATTATATTTATTTAAATAACCCATAAAATGAAATTACGGTTATACCCTTTCGAAAACTTTGACACATAAAAACTCGATTTTGATCGTTGGAAGAGTTATATATTTAATATGGGTCTTATATTCTAAAATTTTAGGAATGATAATTTACAAATATCAAAACCCTATTTTTGATATTTATTACAAAGATAATATACAATAATGTCATATTCGATCCTTTTACGAATAGTAAGAAATATATCAAACTATTACGATCTACATATTAAAAATATAATATCCTCAGATTAAAGAATTAATATTTTATTTGCTATGAGAATATAATAATGACTAAATCATGTATATTCTTATAAAATAGTCAATCTGATATTATATAGTCCGCAATGTTATATTGGACATGTCTATATAATAGACAACAAAGATAATTTTATAATTTTATTCATATAGTTTGCCAGTTTCATATATCGCAATCGTCTTAATATGACACGTTCAAATAGTTATACAATTAATGATATATTTAATATAAACGTATTTATTAAATACCCTACGCACCGTATTATATAAACAATTTATATATAAGTAAAAATCAATACAAATCAATAAATAACAATGTCTCGATGTCTGAGACTTTTAAAAAATAGATCACATATAATCATATCCATAGTATAATATTCTTATGTGGGAGAACTCGTCACGGATCTCATATCACTATATTGTTTCTGCAAACCGGGGCTCATGCAATTAAAAATAGACGGTTTTTTCAGTTTAGTCCCGAAAAGAAAAACTTTTAACGGAATCTTAGTTTTGGTGGATAGATTTCTAAAATGATGATGCAAATTATGGCTGCTACTGCTTCTAGAATGTGAAATTTCGAAACTCTGACGCAATTTCAAAAGCTCTTTTCCAATTTCGACTTGCAATTCTCTCACGTGATCCAAACCGGCTTGTAATTCTTTCGCGATTTTATTGTTCTCTTGTTGCATGTTGCCAATTTCGCCCTGGAATTTCGCATTTTGATAAGGTGTGAATTGCGCGGAATCCAATTCTGCCGAAATTCTAGAGATTTCATTTCTTAGTTTCACAAGGGAATCGGATCTGTTTTCCAGCTCCACTTTTAAAATAAGGTTTTTCTCTATCCAGACTTGGAGATCTGTGTTTAACTCTCTCAACCGTTTTTCAATAGGGGTAGATTCGTCACTTCCTATCAAAATCTCGGAACACATATCTTTAATCTTTTGGGTCTCGGTTTGTAATTCTTGGAACGTGGCTTGAAAATTCTGAATTTGGTGGTACGAGGTGCTGAATCTCAACCAAAAATCCAAATTCTCCTCTAAAAGCGTGTCTATATCCCCTCTCAACTTACTCTCCAAGTCTGGATTACCAATATTTTGCTCGACTCGATCTGATTTCATAACCTCGTTTACATTTTCCATATCGGTACCGGTACCGGTACCGAAAATGGCAGGCTGGGACGAAGTAAAATTGACTTTTATAGAACTTAGGGATTGTTTGAGCGACCTAATTTCCTCATCTTTCATTGCATTTGCGGATTTCAATTCCTGAACTTGAGTCATGGTCTCGTGATGATATTCCTGATTTTTCCTATCGATTTCAGAAATCATTTTCTTCGTATCCTTAACATTCCTCAAAATGGAGGCGTACTCCTCCAGTACAGACTTATCCTTCCCCTCCAGTCCAATCGACAGTAACTGTTGCAACAATTGCGAATTCACCGTGTCCGCATCGGTTACCGACTCCCCGCAACTCATTTGCCCCTCTTCGAACTCGGAAATTACCGTTTCGCCCTTAGGGGATTCGAGTTGTTCTGACAGGTCAGTAAAGCTGTTACAAGCCTCGTTAAAACGGGTTTGAATTACGTCTTTTTCGTCTTTGAGACACCTCTCCAGTTGTTGGATTCGCTGGAGATCTACTTCGGCTTGTTTTAACTGCTCTTCGAACTTATCCGCGTTTTTTGTTTCTTCTAGATTTTTTAAGTATTTTTGTAATTCGTCGGTATCGGTTCTTAGCCTTTTGATTTGCGCTTCTTGAGAGGACGTGGTGAGTTCTAAACTTATAACCTTTTCGACCAATTCATCAATTCTTTCTGCGAGTTCGACTACCGAGTCTTCTGATCCTTTTGCGAAATGGTCCCTCACTTTTTGGCATATTGCCTCTAGCTCCATTGTAGCCTCTTTCAGCCCTGATTGGAGTTTTTCTTCTTCTTCTTCTTCTTCGTCTTTTTCTTCGTCTTTTTTTTCGTCGGATTGGCCTTTTAACATATTTATTTTTCGATTGGCTTCTCTTATTTTGCGAGATTCGATTCGATACTCTTCTGAGGATTTGAATTGTAATTTTTGTAAATTTACCAAAGTGTCCTCGCAAGATTTAATGGCTCGAGCAGCCATTAATGCACGAGCCTCGTCATCCTCGATAACCGTGCTCGTGTTAAACCTATCTTGTAAAGAAGTCAGCTCCTCCTGTGAAGTAAATATTCACCTTAATTTACAAAAGATTGATTTACTTGGTTAAATTAAAATATTAAATTCAATTTAATACCTGTAAATCGTTTATTTGCGACTCGATATCCCAGTATTTGGTAATACTACTTTCATAATTGCTCTTAACAAATTCCTTTTCGGTTTGAAGACCCAAGATTTCCTTCTGAAGCCGGTTAATCTCCTCCTTTGCTTTGTCTTTGTTTATGTGGGTGACGATTTTTTTGTGTCGCGGCTTTCTGTGTAGCGGGTCTGCCGGAGCCGTTAATTTGGGGATTTCGATTGGGGGATTGGTCGGCTTGGTGGACGGATTGATCGTAATGGCCTTTGGATATCCACCCCTATCGTTTTCTCCTTCTTCTTGCATGGCTAACTGGACCTGATCTGGAAATGCTTGGGCTATTGTGTGATTCGCCTTGTGGAGTTCACGAGATACATGGTCGTACCGATCCGCGAGTCCTCTGTAAGAACGGTACGTCTCTTCTACATGAGTAATAAGCTCGGGTCTCTTCTGAAAATAAAGCTCCGCTTTCTTTGCAAAGGTGTCTGCGTCTTCTTCAATCACCTTCACCATTAATTTCACCCTATTCTCCATCTCTACAAAATCCGAATTCAAACCAACAAATTAATCCCCTCGTAATCAAAATCTGAATAAAAAATGATCAAAAAAATGAAATCGAGGGAGATTTGATGAAGCACCTTGGAGATCATTGTCGAGCCATCGAGATTGGTTGGTACGGACATGGCTAGCCCACCACCATGAGTACGCATTGCTAGCAGCTCTTTGCAACATCCTTTCTACAATTATGGCCCCCTTTTCTCTTGCAGAAAACAACTCAAAGAACCGCCATTAGAGGCATCAGAGGAGAAGAGATAAAAATCATTTGTCTAAATTAAGGAAAAACACTCGGATTTGCACGCTGTTTTCGTTGTTCCCGCCAAATGATATCTCTTCGGATCTCGTGTCGTTGCTTCGTATGATGAGAATCTGTAAATTGTGTTTATATCATTTAACGGCCCGGTTCATTGAGGTCCAATTCAACCAGATCCATTTAAGTAATTGAGCCCCTTATTTGGGACCGGAGTGTAATTTTTTTTGTGTCACGACGTCATATTTATTTCAACCATTAAATTATGATATGTGACAAATTTTATACTATTAATTAATCATTGATTTTCTATAATTATTTTTACATTTTCAAATATTATTAGAAGATTACAATACCATATATTAATGATGTGAACTATTATTATTGGCTAGATTCACGTTGGACAAATTATATTCAGCTATTTATCATTTCACACGAGATTATATGATCAAATGTGAAAATAATGAAAAATGAAAAGTTTATATATGAAATACTAATGAATTAATATATAATATTATAAGACATAGAACATATATTATTTTTAGAATTTGAAAAAATCATTAAATATATTTGTTTCAATTTTTTCTTGGTTTGACATCCATATTAGCATAGTTTATACATACTGTTTTCCATAATTTGAATTTGTAGATATATTATGTAAGCAAATACAATGCAAAAAAATGCATATTTATATAATAGAATTTTAACTATTATTATTTATTTTTAAAAATATTATAACTATAAGAATCCAATATAATACTTAGTAGATTATATTTTTTTTAGAAAAAAATTTAATATCAAAATTTAAAAAAAGTAAAAACTAACAGAAATTAAAAAAATAGTTTATCTATCTAAATAACTTCTTAAATGTATAAACACCCATCGAATAGTATTGTTATTTTTAAAAAAATATTTATGTTTATGCTAAATTAAATTTTGATATTATTTATTACAAAATTTGAACTATTAAGTTTGATATTATTTATAATTTTAATTTTATTTAAATAAAATAATGGTTAGGGCTGTATAATTAATGACGTGTTACTACGTCGTATGATTCACTATTTTTATATTGTACGAAACGTTGTGAACAATAAAGACATATGCGTTGTTATGTTTTTCGTAAAAAATGTGTTATATATGATACGACTGGGATGATCCATTTAAGATAATTCGTCCCATTATATATTTTGGTTCGTAATACACTAATAGTTTTAAATAAATTATATATGATATTTCTAGAATACTTTTATATTAGTTCAAGAATATTTTTATTATAAGTTAAGGATATTTGTATTGTTTGGTTGATTTTATTTATTTTCATGATATTTAATTTAAATATATTATTAATTTATTATTAATAAATAATTATATATATAATATAAATATATTAAAATAATTATTATATATTTGTATCTGTAGCCGAGACTTTTTGAATATTACGGTATAGTTAATCCGTATCATATCGGATACGATATCGGTATCCGTATTCGTGTAACATAGGTTATACCTCCGATATTATTATCGAGTAACACTCATGCAAGTATTATTATCAATAAAAGAATGAATCACATGTTATCATAATGTAAAATAATTATAAAATATATACATAGTCATAAATAAATGAGTTCAAACTATTTTTATTTTGCAGTGATATTATCAATTTTATCGTATAAATAAAAAAAATTAATTAACATGCTCGTCGTATAGCGTATTTACTCACTGAAACACACCTTCCAGTACAATTTTTATAAGATAAAATAATTGTATCCAGATGATGTGAACATTATGATTATAGAAAAAATTATATTGTATCTCAACGAGTAAATAAGTATTATGGGCCGAACCCAAATAGCCATCACATCATCCTCAGTTAACATTCATTAACCAAACTGAAAACTTCTCACGATCCCCCACCTCTTGCCATGTCATCGATCCCCGGGATTCTCTTTCTACATCAATCTCGTCCGTCTAATTACTTCAATCCAACGGTTCATAATCATCCACCCATCCATCTCCTCCATAAGTACCCCGCACCCAGCACTCTCATGTTCACTTTGGACTGCAGGTTTCATTCTCTCGCTCCGTCTCCCTCGCTCGCTTTCTCACAAGGTATTTCTTCTTTCCTGTATTCGAATTAACATTTCTTTGGCTTTTAAAATACCAATTGAGAGCTTAATTTGAATTTCATTCTTCAATTACAGGCTAATTTCTTGATCAACAATGTCTGGTCGTGGAAAGGGAGGCAAGGGGTTGGGAAAGGGCGGAGCAAAGAGACACAGAAAGGTGCTCCGAGATAACATTCAGGGAATCACCAAGCCGGCAATTCGGCGATTGGCAAGACGTGGCGGTGTTAAGAGGATCAGCGGTTTGATCTATGAAGAAACACGTGGTGTCCTCAAGATCTTCTTGGAGAACGTGATTAGAGATGCCGTGACATACACAGAGCATGCGAGGAGGAAGACTGTTACTGCCATGGATGTCGTTTATGCTCTCAAGAGGCAAGGAAGGACCTTGTATGGATTTGGGGGTTAGTTAGGCTCTTTTCACTAGTAGAGTTTTTTTAATTGAGTTTTCTCTAGTATATTTGTTTTGCTTTGTTTTTAGCTAGACATTTCTGAATTGTAATTATCGGAATAGTATTTTTTTAGACAATCGAATAACATCTGTTTTTATTTTTTTCTACTAACTAGTTCTGAGTTTACTAATTTCCTGCAAGAATTTTGGCTATGAATCAATGGAATTTGAATTTAATTGTTTCTATGAATTTGTATTACTCCATCCCTGATCTTGGCAAATTATCAAGTTATTTGAATTTTTTCAATACCAGTTTAGTTTCTGGTATACCCATACAAAAAACAATCGAACAAATTTTCTCATTTGAAAGTATAAATTATAAAATTTATCTAGAAAATGGGTGATGTTAATACTTTAGCAGTTTAGCCTTCAGTTCTTCGCATACGAGATGTATGATAAAAATCTATATATTCTTATGTGATAACATACAGAGCACAGTAATGTGGAACTTGGCAACATTATTTCCAACGAAACTTAGTTCATGATTTGGTAGTTATGGCCAAGTTTGGTAGTTCTAGAATATTTATTTTTACAAAACATACAAAACTAATTCTCCATAAGCTGTAAATACAAAACAAAAATATATTTATTTTTACAACCCTAATAACATAATTAAGATAGTCCAAAATATAAATTTCCCGAAAGCCATCATAATAACACTAAAGTTGAGGTCTTTAAACTCACCGAATAAAGAACGTATAAACAAGTTTACGTGATCAACTTAAAACAATGTATGGTGTAAAATTAAAAGCAAGTACAAAGAACATGTTCAAATAATTCAGATACTACCCAAAAAAGTACAAAATTCATACATACGCCAAATTAAATTCTTATTCATCAATCTTGCTTGTATATTAGACTCTGTTTCGTTTGAATTCATTTGACTTATAAACCCTGCCTTCTTAATCTTCTTATACAAAAACTGGAGAAAAAACATTAAAAACAATTAGGGTTATATTTGAAAAATACACTTGAAAATGTATGGAGGAGAATTTTATTACTATTGCTGAAGAATTTTGAATGGAGTAGAAAAATGATCCAGGTAATAAATACTTGGATACCCCATAAGAATCTGAATATAGATAACAAAAAAAATCATACAAAAAAACTTTAATCTAAAATGTCATTTTAATATTTTTTATAAAAATATATATAATTACAGTGCGTCTGAAGTGAAATGTTTACAAGAGAACAAATTTTCCTGAAAAAACCGATCTCTACATCTACCAATTTACAGTTAAGCCCCTCACCTTTTTTCATAACCACCGAACAAACAAACCCCATTCAGGTCCTCAGGATGTAACTAAAAATTTGAGTAAAAACTCGGCTCAAGCTAAACTTGGGCCAAATTCGTAAACCCATGGAAAATATTCCAGAATTTCGTTTTCAATTTTTACTAACAATAGCAATTCAAGGTTGAATCAGAAACTAACTCACAATTTTCTAGAATCGCCCACACTGCCTATATAACATCCATTGATTTCTTTAATCTAAACCGCACCTCTCTCTCTTCTCTCTCTCTCTCAAGTTATTAAAAAGATGTTTAATCTAAACCGCACCTCTCTCTCTTTAAACTAACTCACAATTCAAGGCCCGTACTGGAAACCATCACGGAGGAGCCCGAAGACGAAGCCGTGGCTGACCAAGCTGCTGAGCTGGCAGCTCCAGCTCAGCAACCGAGACGCACGAGCTTGGTCAAGAGGACCATCAAGAAGCTTCTCCTGTGCGGAGCGATCCAGAACCTCGAAGCGAAACCATTTCGCACCATTAGGGTTCTATAAATAAAACAACTTTAAATTTGAGTCATCTTTCTGATTTGGGGCTGAATTTCCAATGCAGCCATTAGCTGGTACTCCGATCCAAGGAAAGGGAGTCATCATCTGCCACTTTCCGAACGACCCAAGCGCCGTTCTAGGGTTTCTCTCCTTAGTGACATTATTCGTCACGGCCATCGTGGGAGCAATCTCCATCGTCGTCCCTTACGGAGGCAAGTCTGTTTCGTTGAAAGCGCTCTTCGCAAACACCCTTCTCCATGGCTTTTTCCATATTTCTGTGTAAGCCCCCTTTTCTAATAATATTTCATAATAAAATAAAAAAATATCATGAATACCCCTGCAAAATCACAAGAACACCCCTTCAAAATGAGAAATACCACCACAAAACACATATCAGTTGTACTTCCTCGTTTTCTATATTTGTTTCAAAATATTTTCGAATTATCAAGAAAAAATAATAATTTAGTTCCCATGAAATAATATTATGTTCATCATTAATAAACCTTCTATTCTTCAATTGATGTACAGTGTAGTAACATTAACCGGCGCAGGATTGACGTTATGGGCAACATTGACAGAGTTATTACACCAAATAAAAAACGTTCACCTCGACCTAGATACTGCCTGCCCGACGGCAAAAACGGGTTTGTTTGGCGGTGCGGCCTTTATTAATCTCGATGCAGTTCTTTTTTGGCTCATTTGCCAAATGCTAACATGTAATGTTAGAGACGATCATTTTCGTACCGACGAGGACGAACGAGTTCATGACCATACTCCTTTATTAATCAAGAAGCTTCTCCTGTGCGGAGCGATCCAGAACCTTGAAGCGAAACCATTTCGCACCATTAGGGTTTTATAAATAAATTTTCTTAAATTTTTCTCCTCATTGCGGTTTTGTTTATTTTCAGTTTATACATTGTGTATAAGAATTTTTTTAATATTCAATAAAGATAAAAAATATTTTTCGTAGATTATTTCGTTTTAAAATGATAAACTATTATATTTGAATTTGCTACCTTGTCAAAATTGACGAGAACAAGAATTTGACCCGAATTATCGTCTCCATTAGATTTTGGGATTGAAGACTTAGAAGATCTCCCTCTCTCCCCTTCAATTTCCTGCTTTGTCATTATAAAAAAGTTCAGAAAAATTCACATATATGAATCAATACACATTAATTGATTGACATAAATTATTTAATATTAATTAATTATATTTATAGACTAAAATATATTTTAATTTATGTTATATAAATCATTTGGTATTAATTACTAACATATCATCTGGTATTAATATCGAATTTTGAGAAGGTGTTTACATGTGTTCCCTCTTAAGAACTCCTCTCATGGCGCGAGCTTTGTTAACCTCTTGAGCGGGACCAATTGTGCCAGGTCAGCATCCAATTTATTTATTTTATCGTCTGCTGAGTCGCTACTTTTGGGAATCTGCATGATAATAACAAAATAAACCATGCTTAATTAGTTATTAAGCATCCTCAAATCCTCTCAAGTTTCACAGAAATCTCCCAAATTATATTTAAACTAAAGCAACTTCGATTCAATTACATATACAAACAAGATCAAGTACTTTTGTTATTGAAAGAGTTGTTGGCATTATCAAAACTGAAGTAATACGGTAAAATCTATTTCAATAGCTCTTTTATTTGATTTGTTTACAAAGCAATTAAGGTAATTGCAACTAATGTCGGCACAAAAAAGTAAAACATTACAAAAGAGTGCAAAATACGGCACAGAAACTTCTTCCCAATGCTGGTACAAAAAAATAAAAAAAATACAAAATCGAAAATTCTGATTTTGCGAAATCGGTAGAATACCAGTTGAAGCAGCGAGAAAACCGCAAATCCTGCCTTCTTCGCCTTCTCCTTCCTGTCTCCTTGGTTCTTCTGCCGGCCGCCAGCTTTTCCAGTCATCGCTCGTCGAATCTTTCTCCTGTTGGCGGTCGCACGGCAAGGTTTTCCGCTTCTTCTCTTTTTCGTGAAGCCTACTTGGATCAAAATCAAATGGTTCTTCAATTAGAATAGCGAGTCTAACTCTATTGAATTAACGGGTCGTATAAAATGCTTACGGGTCGGATCCAAAATGCAATTAGAAACCCTATCCAAAATAGGGAAATATTCATTACTAAACAAGTATAATGTAAAAATTACAAGAAGAGTTGTTTTAAAGTAAAAACTAGGATAATACTCCCGTTAAGCGGCGAGTACGTAAATTATTTTTTTCATTATAATACAAATAACATATTTGTATGAAAATATTACTAATATTATTTTAAAATAAATTTATTTGAATTCATTTATCTATAATTATTCATATGTTTTGCAACTAATAGCTTCACGCAACTATACAAAAATATGCTAACAATTTCAGGTATTGACGAAAATTCTTAAATGTTAGAAATAACCATTAATATATAATTATCGCATCTTCTATACATATATCTAACGTATTAATTAGCCTTCTATCATAGGTTTTTGATATCCATATGTTTGTTTCCTGCAACTAGTAGCATCAAGCAACTATGCAAAATTATGCTAACAATTTAAGGTATTAACGAAAAAAAAATTAAATGTTAGAAATATATACTATATGTTAAAGTTTAATGTATTTTCCAGAATTTTGACACGTGTCAGAACTGTAGTTATACATTAAAAAAAATGATAAAACACATAAGAGTATGTGGTCTAGCGGTTGTTACGTTTCTTTGTATATGATAGGTCCCGAGTTTGATTCCTTGCTATATCATTTTTTGTTAGCGTCTCCTAACTGTATGTATAGACTGAAAATAATATAGAATCATATATAATTGTATAGTGCGGACGGTAACAATTCTTGCATGCGTTGTAGAAGGCATGGTTCGAAACTACGTGACAACATTTTATATTTTTGAACTGTTGAAGTGATTTAAAATAGGAAATGATTGATGACTCCAATAAACACATATTTTGGTCAATGCGTTATATTTAACAAATAGTTTATTTGATTCATGACTCCAACATTTACACAATATATTTTTTTCAAAAATCTTATTAATAAAAATTATTTGTATTAAAATTTGAAAATTATTTTTTTATTGTCCACGAAAATAAATAAAAACTAAAAGTGTTAAAATTAAATTAAATTCTAAAAAATAGCAAACTATATTTTTGCGCAATCTTATAAATCAAAATATTTTTTGGTATAATTTGAGAAATATTTTTTTATTGTCCCAAGGAAATAACTAGAAACTAAAATAGTCAAAATTATAATCAACCCCTAAAAAATATCGAACTATATTTTTTCAGAATCTTAATAATCAAAATAATTTTAGATATAATTTGAAATAAAAATTTGTTGTCCAAGAAAACTAATAGAAAACTAAAAAAGTTAAAATGATAATGAAACCCAAAAAAATATCGAGCTATATGTTTTTTTCGTAATCTTATTACTAAAATTCATTTATGCTATAATTTGAAAAATATTTTTTTATTGTGGAAGAAAATAAACATAAATTTAAAAAGAGTCAAAATTATAATTAAACACTACAAAATATCAAACTATATTTTTATACAATCTTACGAATCAAAATAATTTCTTCTATAATTTGAAAATTATATTTCCCCTTGCAATCAATTTTGTATATGCGACTTTAACTCTCGAAATTAATTTAAGTTCCAAATTAAATTTAATTTGGTCGAAGCGGAGCGAGATCTCCCTAGTAACAATTAATATATAATCATCGCATCATCTATACATATATCTAACATATTAATTAGCAAAAAAAATGTATATATTCATATGTTATTAGTAATAAAAATTAATATATATTATCACATCATCTATGTATATCAAAAAAATTAGTAAAAAAAAGTATGTATGCTTATATATAATTAACATTGTATAAGGGCTTAGGGCTAACAAAAAACAATATATATTCTCTATGTTATGTTAATTACGTAATTTTATTGGAATAATGACAATACTAATTAATATGTTTAGAATATATAATTCATCTTTGTATAAATTCGTATTAATTGATTGTATTGATTATATATATTACATTATCAAGTATATGATTCGAAAAAATGATCGCGAATAACATTCGTATAATTTAGATACATATAAAAAAAAGTGTATTAATTCATAAAAAAATGTGATTTTTCGAGATTTTTAAGATTCTTATGAAGCAATATAGTAATTAATTTTTAGCGCAATTTCACACATACCCTTGTAAAACATTATAATTTCACATATACTCCTCGATATTGTGAAATTTTACGAATATCCCTGCAAACACATTCAATGTCATGGACGCCCATATAAAACTCTTCAAATATCAAGGTTATCCGTGTACAATCTTTAAAATATCACGTATAACCTTATTATCTCACTAAACCAATTAAGGTAATTTTCATTAGTAATATGTCAATTGCCTATTTTCTACATATATTTTTGTATGATTATGAGTAACTAGTGCTTTTCAATAATATTTAGAGGACAAAGAGCCCCTTATATAAATCGAAACAAAACTCTATTTTTTAAATAACAAAACATGTAATACAATTAAACATGAATTAAGGGTGTGCAAACAACTCGTTTTATTTGGATACCGAACCGAATAAATTATATTTATTTGGATACCGGACCAAACCGGTTGAAAAATGGTGTATGTAAATATTACGTTATTACAATATTTTAATATTATTTCTTATTTTTCGAGCTACATTTATATTGTAACTTGATATAAATTTTATTTGTAGTATTATTTACACAATATATTATAAAAAATATATAGTATTTTCTATACAAATTTTTTTCATGAATAATTGAGTTATAAACTATATTTGTTTTGACAGTACTTTTTGAATAATTTACTCAATAACATATTATTTTAAACTAATTCGGCTGCAATTTTTTTTTGTCTTTGGCTAAGTTGTGAAACGTAACATTATGTTGTTAGAATACTTAAAATTCATTCATTTCTTTTATATCTTTATATATTTTACAATATTTTTTTTGCACGTTACCTTTTTTCACTTTAGTATTATTTAATAATAACAAAACTACATATGATTTAAAATATACTAATTGAAGTTTTTTAACTAAAGAATTTATTGGAATTATGTATCAAATTATTTTTCTTACATTTGTATTATTTAAAATATATTAATTGTACATTGTTGGTATGTCAAACACCTTTTAAACATCATAAGTTCGTATTTTTTTTGTATATTCCTAATATTCACATGTTAGTCTCTTGCAAGTTGCAACTAGTAGCTTCACGCAACTATACAAAAATATGCTAACAATTTCAGGTATTAACGAAATTTTTTAAATGTTAGAAGTAACAATTAATTTACCAACACCCTTATTTTGGATACATTTTTATGCAATCTTCTAATGCCACCTCATCATAACTCATGCCACATCATCACAATTATTTCAACCATTTGATTATGATATGTGGCAACATATGAACCATAGATTAATCTTTGATTTTGTGTGATTGTGTTTTATTTGTATATATTTATGTGCCCCTTATTTCACACATAGTTTTAAGAAATTTTAGAAGCCACATCACCTTACACTGATGACGTGTCAAAATATTATTTGTTAGGTTCATGTTGGACCAGTTATATTTTATTTTGAATTTTTTCACAATATGATACATGATCAATTGTGAATACAAATAGAATGTGAAGAGTTTAAATATCTAACATTAATAAATTAATATATAATATAGTAAAACATACATCAATTATTGTTTGTATTTTCATAATATAATTTAAAAAAATTAAAAAATATATTCGCTGGAATTTTATCTTTAATTTGAGATCCATATTATCATATATTTAATATTTTTCTCTAACTTAAAATTATGAAAACAATTATGTAAAAAAAGATATAAAAATGAATATAATTACATTAATGACTTGTAAGACTAATTATTATTATTTTTAAAACTATAATTGAAAAAATTTGCACATACTACTAAGTATGTGCAATATTTTTTCTTTAATGACTTGTAAGACTAATTATTATCATATATTAATGACTTGTAATATTAATGACTTGTAAGACTAATTATTATCATATATTCAATATTTTTCTTTAACTTATTATGTGTCCCTTATTTTACACATAGTTTTAAGCAATTTTTAGAAGGCCACATCACATTACACGGATGACGTGTCAAAATATTATTTGTTAGGATCATGTTGGACCAGTTGTATTTGATTTTGAATTTTTTTCAAAATAAGTTACATGATCAAATGTGAATACAAATAAAATATGAAGAGTTTAAATATCTAACATTAATAAATTAATAAATTAATATATAATATCATCAAACATACATCAAATATTGTTAGTATTTTCATAATATAATTTAAAAAAATTAAGAAATATACTCGCTGTAATTTTATCTTTATTTTGAGATCCATATTATCATATATTTAATATTTTTCTCTGACTTAAAATTATGAAAACAATTATGTAAAAAAAGATATAAAAATAAATATAATTACATTAATGACTTGTAAGACTAATTATTATTATTTTTAAAAATATAAATGAAAAAAATTGTACATACTACTAAGTATGTTATTATCATATATTCAATATTTTTCTCTAACTTAAAATTATCAAAACAATTATGTAAAAAAAGATATAAAAATAAATATAATTACAGGAATGATTTGTAATCCTAATTATTATTATTTTTAAAAATATAATTGAAAAAAATTGCACATCCTAATTATTATTATTTCTTTAAAAATAATTATGTTATATTTGTATTTGTACTTAAAACAGTTTGATGTTAATCTTTAAAAAAAATAATGAAAGATATTTATTTACTAAACACAAATAATTTCTTTAACTTATATAATATTTTTCAATAATAAACATAGAATATAAAATTTATCAGACATAAATAATTTTTTTAAACTTTTACAATGTTATTATTCTTAATTTTAGATATGAAAATTTAAAATATCATATGGTTTGATTTTTGTTTATGTCCACGCATGTTGTTTTATTATTTTGTAGTGACATTTATTATTTTTTGTATGTGTTGCATTAAAATACTAAATAAATATTTTGCAATGTGTCATATTCTAAAATAATATAATAATTTTCTCATCATCAAACATTCTTAATCAATATGATATTTATTTTCATAAAATCCTTTATTTGATCCCGAAAAATCAAAATTATATATTATGTGTATATATTGTGTGTTTGATAAAACAAATGAAACACAACCATCGCGAAGCACGAGTAAAATTGAAGATTTTGTAATTAATTTTCACGACAAACCAATCTCGATTCTCGGCTCTTTTATTGTTTTGTGGTTGTAGGATCCCACGTATTTTAGGGTTCGGAATATAAATGAGCTGGGTCAGATAGTACTCTCTCACTTGAATCAAACAAAACATAAAGACCCCGCGCATTAACAAGTTCGTACAAATATTTTTGGTAATATAGGGGCCTTTATGCAAATATAGTTTTTTTTTTCTGAGGGAAGGAAATGTCATATAATAATGATATAAAAGTTGGTTCGAATTTGCAAATTAGAGATATCGTTTTAATAGTTGAATTCATTTGCTTTATCGTAATATAGAGTGCAGCAAACTTGAATTTTTTTTTCTTTTTTTCTTTTTACTGCACGGAGATGGAAGGCAAGGCGTTCGATTAGAAAACTCGATATCTATCCAATTTATTTATTTAAAATTATAAAATATCAAAATTATCCTATCTGTTAACATATAAATTATATTTAACTTGATAAATAAACACATATACGATCAAAATGTCCCTTTTAACTTTTTTTGAATGCCATTAACGAATGACCTCCATGATTCCATCTCACTTCTCTTCCTCTTATTTTTCATGTATACATTTTCTTCCACTTAGAATTGTGATATATTAATATATTAATACATCACGTGACATCTAAAAATAACATGAAGTGAAAAATTCTTTAATGATAGAAAATGACTTATTAATGTTTTTATTACGAAATTGTATTTCTAATAATGAATTAATCAAATTAAAACTCAAATGAAGTGAAAAAATCTTTAATGATATAAATCACTTCCATATGCAACTCAAATTAAAAAATAAATTAATCAAATTAAAACCAAACTAAATTTGACGCCTGAAAAAATTGTGTTAAGAATCGAATTAAAATTAAATTTGAGAGTGTCTCATCAAACTTTTAGAAAGTGTCACATACTAATTACAGTTCTTATACATGGCTTTTTTTTTTTAATTTCTCCATTGGGCTTTATAGATTAAGAAATTATTTGCTTATTCTTTGGTGGGAAAAAAATAACTGATGGAGTTACGAAAGAGACAAATTAGATATATAAATTAGATATATTAGATACAGAGATGTCAAGTGTTATAATCATCATTGTAATTTACATATTGAAAGAGACAAAAAAAAATATTTGTATGTCAAGTGTTATAATCCTCATTGTAATTTACATATTATTTGATGGTAAATAAGCAAAAATACAGCAACATATTAAATTTTAAAAAAGATGTTATATTCCAATTCTAAATTTTAAACACAAATGTTATAACTTTAGATATATCATACTTTTTTATATCATTTTTCTTAAAAAAAATAGCATGTGTTTAAAAATAAATGCTAAATTCTTAAAATAATATATTTATATAATTTTTATTTACATTTGAAAAAATCATTTTTTTCAAAAGAAATATATATATATATATATCTGTTTTTAAATATACTTGTAACTCTGTTTAAAAGATGTTTCATTCATACAATAGTTTATGTCCATTTCGAAAAGTTCGATTTTTTTATTAATTATATATCCCCTCCAGCCTCACTCTAGATCTTTCTTAAATTGACAAAATGTTAACATGTGGAAAAAAATTGTTTTATATGGTTAAATCTGATGAACATCATGATATATATTAAAACTGAAAAATAGTATATTAACAAAAAAAAATTAAAACCTAAATATATATGTGCTCAAAATAATTAAATCTAATTAATATGAAAAATAAATATTTTTGTTTGAACAATTAAACATTTTTAAATAGTTAATTCTATATGATTTAACTCCAACGGTCAGAAAATATTTCTCGTAACCAAAATTGAATTTCCAACGTTAACAAAATTTGATTAACGGTAACATAATCTTCATAAAAAGAAAAACAAACACGGTTCACAGATCTTAAAAGTGTAGGAAATAAATGTCATTGGCACAAAGGGTGCATCATAATCCGTACACCAAGTTCAGGAAAGAAGTAGAATAATTAATCACTGTCATTATATATCTTATCCGGGGGGAGCCTTTTCTCTTCTAATCACCCCCAAATCCAGTCTCTCCTAATCTCTTCTTCCCCTAATTCTTCTCCTCCTCTTTCAACAAAGAAATGGCGAAATCTAGATCTGTATACTCCTCCTTCTTCTTCTTGATCCAAATTGCTCATTGTTTCTCCCCTTAAACTTTTTAACCCATATATTAAAGAAACGAAACATTGATCTGAATACTGACGGAATCAGAACAGAGACTAGGATGGTCGTGTTCTTCTTTACTCGTAAACTCATACTGCTCGCAACACGATGGTGATTTCTGTGGCGAGGCGAATCAATTACTTGCCAGACTCAGTGTGTAAGTTATTATCGTCCAATTTTGAATCTTGGTTCTCCTTGAATTTTGGTTCTCTTTGATATGGGTTTGAGATCATTGAGTTTTAAATCCAGGGTTACAAATTTTTTTGATGTCATTTCAGAATTCGCTTAATCGATTTGGTTGTATGAGGCGTATTTTCTGTTTCGCATTTTTTTAATCATGATTTCCTCGTAAGTCTTTTAATATTGTCTCATATTTTACTTGGTTTCTGCTGGAACTTAAGTAATTTAGTTTTACTGTCTTTATGATAAAATTTATTATGACTACTTTTTACAATCTTTCAGGATGTATACATTTTTCGTAATTTGAGAAGAAAAGGGTTCAAACAGTATTCAAAAATCATAAAAATACCCCCTTCTTTCTTAATGATTTGCAATTAAACCCCCTCTTGGTAGTTAGAATAATAATAATTATCATTCAAAGTTTTCTGTTCTTAATTCTTATCAATATATATCTTGACTGAAATTCTTTCTTAAAAACCGTCCTTTTAGGTACACTAGATATCCACTGGTGGTACAGCAGCCTCTTCCTCAGAAGAAGACAAATTCTTGGTCACTGAAGTGGAACAAATTACAAACACCTGCATTATCAATTGTGGCGACATCACAACCTCTCCATTCAACACTGCCAAGGTAATTTCCTTAAAAGTCCTTCAATTAAGCTTAAATTTTAAAAATTCCCCTGCATTATGGATTATCACAAAAAGGAACCAGCATACTTTAAATACCACAATCTGAATTTCTCTAATTTTCTGTAGGTTTTGAAAGATATATAACTGGCAAATCAACAAGTACAAGAACATTGAGATAATTCAAGCGCTAAAGATTTGGAGAGACCATTGTTTCTATTTTATGTCTGTGTGTGTATGTCAATTTATGTGTGTGCATGTGGTCTCTGTGTATGTGTGTATTGTATGTGTGGGTGTGGTATGTCATATGTGTGTGGTGTGTGTATGTGGTCTCTGTATGTTTGTATTGTGTGTGTGTGTGTGTGTGTGTGTGTGTGTGTGTGTGTATTGGGGGTTCCGGCTCATGTGAGGTCGGGCCCGGGGAAGATGGGGCCGAGCCCACGCGGGGCCCGGCCCGAAGGGACGGGGTGCGGGCCCACCCTCGGGGCCCGGCCCGGGGGGAGGGGTCGGGCCCACCCGCGGGGCCCGGCCCGGGGGGAGGGGTCGGGCCCACCCGCGGGGCCCGGCCCGGGGGGAGGGGTCGGGCCCACCCGCGGGGAGGGGTCGGGCCCACCCGGGGCCCGTCCCCCGGGGGGAGGGGTCGGGCCCACCCGGGGCCCGTCCCACGGGGGGAGGGGTCGGGCCCACGCGGGGCCCGGCCCCCGGAGGGAGGGGTCGGGCCCACGCGGGGCCCGGTCCCCGTGGGGGGAGGGGTCGGGCCCGACCCCTCCCCCCACGGGCCCGACCCCTCCCCCCACGGGGACCGGGCCCCGCGTGGGCCCGACCCCTCCCCCCGGGGGCCGGGCCCCGCGTGGGCCCGGCCCGGCGGGGAGGGTTTCGGGCCCTCGGGGTCCGGACCCGGAGGGACACATTACGAAAATAAATATCATATTGAATTAACATGCTAATTAAAACATAAAATTTATCAGACACAAATAATATTTTTAAACTTTTACAATGTTATTATTCTTAATTTTTTATATGAAAATTTAAAATATCATATGATTTTGATTTTTGTTTATGTCACGCATGTTGTTTTATTATTCTATAGTGACATTTTTTTTATGTGTTGCATTAAAGTATTAAATAAATATTTCGTAATGTGTCATATTGAAAAATAATATAATAATTTTATCATCACCAAACTTCTTTAATCAATATGATATTTATTTTCATAAAGTCTTATATTTGATCCCGAAAAATCATAACTATATATTATGTGTATGGTAAAACAAATGAAACAAAACCGCCGCGAAACGCGGGTAATCTCCTAATTTTGCCTAAATTCGGAAAACCAGTTCTGCTTCTTCGATCAGCATTATAGATTGGGCAATGCTACACTCACAGAAAATTCCACTTAATTGTCACCGAAATCCAAATGACAAATATGCATTGGTTGTATAAATGTGGGATCCATTTAATAATTTCCTATTATGTTTCATCAGGGTTATTTCGGTGAGATTTTCGGTAAGTCAAGTCTTTTTGATTATAGATTTCTCCTCGATCAGTAATTTCGACTCTGCCTTCGTCATCATTTTCATCTCTCCTTCCCAACAGGTTACTTCTCTCTGTTCGTAGTCGAGTTGCACATTAACATATTTACCCACCCAAACAGTACCTTGAAAGGTATCTTTATGTCTCAATGAATTAAACTCGCTCGATTGTGTTTCGATTTCATCCTTATCATCATTTTCAGCATCTTCATTGAAATGCCGAATTTTCTCTGATTGTGTTTCGATTTCACCACTCAGCGTTAGAACAAGTTTTTTTTTTTTTTGAGTGAACGGCAAGCGCGATACGCGCTCGGTCCGAACTTTTTTATAAATAACGAAAGAGGAAAAAAAGAAAGGTTTACAATATTTACAACACCCGACTAGTGATATTATACATTTGTTTACTCATAGCGGATTCTCTACTCGACCTTATAAATTTAGACTCCATACATGTATGAGGTCTTTAACGGCGCTCAAAATGAGGTCATGCATGCGACCTTTTCTTTGGAAGATTCTATTATTGCGCTCCTTCCACAACGTCCATGAGCACGCTAGCCACTTTATGTCCCATGCTTTGGCCTCCTCCGAAGATTTGGGGAGTCTAGTCTTCCACCAAAAGGAAGTCGGACAATCGGCGAGGAGCGAGGCGTTAGGTTCGATGAGGCTCCATATATGTCTCGCAAAAGGACACTCCACAAAGAGGTGAAGAGCCGTTTCGGTGAGGTGTGTGCAAAGCGTACAAGATGGATCATGCGACCAACCTCTCTTAATTAGATTATCCATCGTTAGGATCCGGTTATTAAGTAGGAGCCACCCGAAGATTTTGACTTTGAGGGGTGCTTTTGCTCGCATCAAGATTGGCGTCCATCTACATTCCAACCCCGGGTGAGAGATGCGACCATATACTTGGCTCGTGGGATATCTCACGATGTGCTCCGGAGAGCTCGATGTTGTCACACTTCTTTTTTCAATCAACCCTTTCAATGATATGTAAAGTGGCATTAGCTCTTGTAGGTTTTTCATAAAGAAAGAAGTGAGGGATGGTGAGATTGTTAGGATATCCTCCGCATTTTGGATATTATATAGACTAAATAGTGTCGTCGCCCATTGAGAGTCTCTCTCATTGTCAATTATAAAAAGCCATTTTATCACCAATGCTTTGTTTTGAATTGCGAGATTAGTGACCCCAAGACCCCCGTGTACTTTTGGCAAACAAATTTTTGCCCAATTGATGAGGCAATGTCCCCCTAATATCTTTTCTCGTCCTTTCCAAAAGAAAGCCCTTGATAGTTTGTTAATTTCATCTACCACTCCACTTGGAATAAGCATAGCTTGCATAAAATAATTTGGAAGTGTTCCTAGAACCGCTTTAAGGAGAGTGAACCGGCCCCCTAAAGTTAGGAACCTATTTTTCCAATTATTTATTTTCCTTCTAATTTTTTCGATTAGGGGTTTAAATATGAGTTTGGAGGGCTTCTTGATTGTTAAAGGCATGCCGAGATAGGTTATTGGGAAATTCATCTTACCGCACCCCGTTAGATACTCCATGTGACCATGAAGTTGCTCGGGTATGGCTATGGGAGTAAAGCCGCTTTTTGTCCAATTAATTTCAAGTCCCGATATTTGTGAAAAAAGGGAAATTGTGTGCATGATTATTTTAATGTTATCTGGGTGAGCTTCTACAAAGAATACGGTATCGTCCGCATATTGTAACGTTGAAGGGGCGAACACTACGGGACTCGAAAGAATCGGCGTCAACTTAGTAATCATTTTTTGCAACACATCAACCGCAATTGTGAATAGGAGTGGTGATAGAGGGTCCCCTTGTCTTAACCCTCTCCGGTGTGTAATGTAAGGGCCTCTAATCCCATTTGATTGAATGGACGAACTAGATGAGTTAAGTATATTTAGAATCCATCCTATCCATTTGGTAGGGAAATTTCTTGCTTGCAACGTTTGTGTTAAAAAATCCCATGACACATTATCGAACGCCTTTTTAAAGTCAATTTTTATCATTAACGATGGAATTTTTGCCTTGTGATAGAAATTTAAAATTTCCCTTGATGTTAAGAATAATTCGGTGATAGATCGACCTTTTATGAATGCGGCTTGACATTTGTGAATGAGTAATGGCATTAGTGGTTGTATTCGCGTGGCCAACAATTTCGTTATGAGCTTAATTGGAGTGGAGATAATGCTAATTGGTCTATAATCTCCCACCCCACTCGCATCATCCTTCTTTGGGAGTAATATTATGGCGGCTTTATTAATGGGCTTTAATTGGATGTTGTTATTGTAAAAACTCTCCATCACTTCTAGTATGTCGTCTTTTAGAGATGGCCAATAAGATTGGAAAAACTCACTTGGGAATCCGTCCGGTCCGCAACTTTTACCTTTCTTCAAAGCATCTAGGGTTGATTTTAGTTCGGTTTCGGAGAACGAGGCCGCAAGGCTTTGGAGAATTTGGTCGGTGTTGACTCCATTGTGATCGGTATACAACCTAGTGAGATCCATTGTGCGGTTTGAGGATGATGGCGCGCCTAGTGTGTCTTTGTAAAATGCGGTGAATGTGTTATTTATTTCCACATTGTTTGTAATTTCTCTCCCCTCATGTATGATTTTCGAAATCACATTTTGGTTTCTACGATTCGATGCATAAGCATGAAAATACGCCGTATTGTTATCTCCTAATTTTAGCCAATTGATCGATGATCTTTGTTGCCATTTTGCCTCTTTGATTGTTATTAGTTCGTGGAGTTGTTCTCTTATTTTAATTCTTAACTTGAATTCCACGGAATTAAGATTACGCGACTCCTCCCATTTGTCCATGTGTTGCAAGCATGTCTTACACTTTTCAATAATCTCATTTTGATTTTTGAATTTCTCTCGGGACCAACTTTGGAGTGCTTTTTTTGTGTTGTTAAGTTTGTGTACCAACTTGTGCGCGGGATCAAGGTGTGAATTCGATAGAGGCGAGTGCCACCCATTGTGAACTATTTCTTGGCACTCATCATATTTAAGCCAAAATTTTTCGAATTGGAAATGGTGCGGTTTTTTTAATGGAGATTTGATGACTAGTTTTAATGGAATGTGATCCGATGTGGTGTTAGGCAAATCTTCGGCAAAAATTATGTTATGGTTGAGAGTGAACCAAGGTGTAATGAACAACCTATCTAATTTGGACAATGTCGGTTCTTGCCTCCTACTTGACCAAGTGTATTTTCTATTACGTAAATCAATTTCTATAAGTTCATTTGCTTCTATAAAATTGTTAAATGCTTCCATTGAGGATGAAGAGTGTCCTCCCCCCGTGGTGTCACTAGGCCGTCTTATTAGATTAAAATCGCCTACTATTATGGTGGGGGTGACTCCTTGAACTATGTTGTGAAGCTCTTCTATAAATGTAATTTTTTGTGACTCCCCCTCCGCGGGGCCATACGTGTTACAAACCTTAAATTGTTGCTCATTACCTCTTTTGAACGTACAAGTTAGCGAATGTGCATTCACAACATGTTCAACGAGTTTAATTTTTTCCGACCAAGCGGACATGAGTCCCCCTTTTGAACCTATGGCATTAAGAAAGCACCCGTTTCTAAATTTCGAGGTGGCAACCATACGAACATTAAACAAGCTAGGTTGGCTCCACTTAGTTTCTTGAAAGCAAATAATGTCACAAAGAGATTCACGTACTTGATCCTTAATTAAGTTACATTTCTCCCTACTTCCTAATCCTCTCACATTCCAACTCAAAATACTTAAGTCTTTAAATGACATGACAAATAAATCCTAACATTACTACTCCCCTACATTACCCAAAAAATTGGATAGTAATGTCGTGTACTTCTCGCCTCTCTTGTTACTCGTTATTCTCGGTGCCTATCACCGTCTCCTCTTCTTCCCCCGACTCATCCGGTATTTCTTCAAGAGGGCCGAATTCCGCTAAGAATTGATTACAAGCAATTGTGTTAGGGGTAGAGTTACTGGCCAGAAATATATTATTATGTTCATTCGGTTGCGTGGGGTTGCATGTGTGAGATGCGAGAGTAGTATTCCTATTATCACTCATTTGTTGATTTCCTACTGCCTCTTTAGGTGTAATATGGCATAGCACTTCAATTTGTTTACACACTATCTCGTCTAATCCCTTATTGTTTAATTGATCGTCTTTAAGGATTTGTAAGAGTTCTTTGTTTTTAATTGTGGTGCGAATTGTTTTTGATAGGCCTTTTCTATTCAATTTCTTTTTTACTGTGGTAAATTCCCTACCATCGGGTGCTTTTTTCGGGGTTCTTAATCGAGAGTTATTATTTGGTGTGAAAACCGCTTTCTTAACCATGTTTTCCCTTAGAAAAAAGGTGCCTTTGCTTGGTAATTTAGTTTTAAATGCTGTAGGGTTACCTTCATACTCCCTGAAGAGTTGCTCCACTTCCGCCATTGTTGGATTCGGGGACTGGACGCCTTCGGCCGAATTAAACTCGGGATCTGCTGCTGCCTCCGCTTCCGGTGTGTTTGTTGCCGAATTATTGCTCAGACTCTGATCCAATACGCGTTCACCGTCCCCTATTTCTACCGCTGCCGATCCGGTTGATGTTGTCGTCTTCGGTGGTGTCGCCGTCCCATCAATTTGTGGCGCCAAGGTGGACGAAAGATCTATTTCTGCTTCGGGTACGATCCACTCCGTCGGCGCCGCCACTCCTACCTCTCTCTCAGTTCGCTGGTCCCCGGTGGGTTTATTTTCTGGTCGGGCGACCTGCTGGGTTTTATCCGGGCGCGTGATGATTGGATCCTGCTGACTGCATAATGAAAAAGAAGCACGAGTATTTATTTTCACATTGATGATTGGATCCGGGCGCGTTAGAACAAGTTGCAGATCTCTTTGGAGAAGAAAGAAAAATTTCACATTGACGCTTATAAAATCTCAAATGAAAAAGAAGCACGAGTATTTATTTTCTTCACTCGAGTGTTTTGTTTATTTTTATAACTGTTTTTAGAATTTATTTTGGATAATATACCTCCAATAAGTAAAGGAACATATCTAATTAGATGTGATTAAATCAATAATTAGGTTATTGTTTAAAAGAAATTAGAGGAAGAAAATGGGTAATAAATGTTGTGAAACGTACTTCTTTTCAAGATCCCATAATCCAGGAATCCATAAGGCATCTATACAAATAAATATATAAATAACATTATATTGATCATTAATAATTGAAAAAATACTTTTACGTTTGCCTCCAGATCTACCTCTAATTCAAACACAATTTTACATTTAAACTAAAATGTCATCATGGCTTGGTAGGATGAAATTCCACAGACTTGACTATCTTTGTGCGAATTTTCTCTTATCCAATCAATTTTCATCAAATTAAACAAAATATTATAAGATCTGGTATAATCATTTTTCTCTGCTTCAAAGCATAACACAAAAATTCAATGAAAACAATCATTAAACATTATAAGATCTGATCTAATCAAATGGAAAAGTAACCGTACCTTGATTTCTAGTTTGAGAGGCTGCAATATGAAAAAATGAAAATTATTTTGTGAGGAATCCAAATTGAAATTAAATTTTACGAGGTTTGTAAAACATCACATAATTCAGTTTTACCTCTTTACAAGTCATTCTTTTGTCCACCATTAAGTTTTTTAATAGGAGCAACAAGCCATTCATAAAGCTCCTTTGTTGGTTTCTCTGGAGCTTTCTCAAATTTGAATTTCAAAAGCTTTTGTATCTTCTTCCTCACACCAGTGGAATCAAAAATCCATATATTTTAGTTTAGTTTAACTAAGTTAAGAAAAATTGATACCAAATCCAAATATAGTGATATTGAGAGCAATAATTTTATTCTTCCTCACACCGGGGGAATCAAAATCAAAATTAACTACAAATCTCATTTACTAGTCTAAATTTTCTTGTTTCTAAACAAAGATGTGTAAAATGCTATAATGTTGAATAAATTAGAAGGTTAGAGAACAAACAATCTATATTTGTCGATTTAATTTGAGCAGCTAGGTTAATATTTCGGCCTCATTTACTCTTCCAAATTTATATTGGGCTTTATGTATACTGTATATAAACTATATACATTCAATTCAATCTGTAATACAATTTTGGTTACAAAGAGAAGTAGTTTATTCATATGAAAAACACATTATATCTTATATATAAATCAAACAAATTTCTTGCAATTCTAAGTCTCCACGTCAACAAAGGCTTTTTTATAAAAAAAATATTTTTATTTACATGTTGGTCCTTTTTATTTAAATTTTGGTTCTTTTTAGTTTTAATTTACATTTTGGTCATTTTTATTTATATTTTGATCCTTTTTATTTACATTTAGGTCCTTTTTACATTTTTTAATTTACATTTTGGTCATTTTTATTTACATTTTGGTCCCTTTTAGTTTTAATTTATATTTTGGTCTTTTTTATTTACATTTTGGTCCTTTTTTACATTTTGATCATTTTTCCTTATTTTACATTTTGGTCTTTTTTTTACATTTGGTCTTTCTTTCCTATTTTACATACATATTAAAATTTGCGAATATATCCTGATTATATTATTCGATTTTAGAAACACCTGAACAAATGTTATTTATACAAATTATATTAGAAAATAATATCCGTGATAGACTAATTTCATGAACCTTATTCATCTATTGACATCATGATATTTGCAATTCATGACAAAATATTGAGTTATAATTAATAAATTCACATAACATATTGAGTTATAATTAATAAATTCATATAAACATATTTATAATTCATGACAAAATATTTATAATAATAATAATAATAATAATAATAATAATAATAATAATAATAATAATAATAATAATAAACTTTATTGAATAAATAATATTACATAACACTCTTAACTATTACATAGTCCTAGGTAGGGGTGTCAACGGTTCGGATCCGGTTCGGATAGTGGCTAGACCAGATCCATATCCATATTTTTTTTTCGGATACGGATACGGATACGGAATTATCCGGATCCGGATACGGTTCGGATAATAAACGGATACGGATACGGTTCGGATATTGTCGGATACGGATACGGATACGATTTTTTCGGATATTAAAACGGATACTATGTTATCATAGAATAACATACTTTTTAGCTATACAAATATATAATTTGTGACATGAACGATATATATGATTATATTTAAACGTAATTTTACTATTGTGATTTTAAATCACTCACAAATCATTAATTTGTATATGATTTTTCAACAAATATCAAATATAATACATAAAAATAATATATAATATACATATCCGGATACGGTTCCGGATACTCGAATCCGGTTCTGAGTATCCGGATCCTAAAAATACCCGGTTCCGGAACACGGATCCGGTTCCCGCACCAAAATCGAATATTGAATCCGGTTTCAGATCCTAAAATTAACAACCGGATCCATATCCGGATCCACTCGGATCCGGATATTATTTTCGAATCCGGATATTTCTTCAGATACGGTTCGGATCGGTTCGGGCAATATCCACACCATTGACATCCCTAGTCCTAGGACATACATATTCAGTCTCTCACTTGCATTATGTCTCATCCAAGAACTCAATGCACATTGATTTTACATGACCTTCGTGCTTTGTCTGTGAGAGTCATTGGGTATTGCATTGAAGCAAATCGAAGTGTATAATAAGTCAAGATGAGAATTATTACCTTAATTAACCATGAGTTAATAAGGAGATATCTTTCATGCCTCTTGTAGAATTGAGATTGACAAAAGTGTATGCGCATGTCGGAATAGATTGAGTAGCTCTCATTCGTGTGTAAGTTAAATCTAATTCGGAACCAAGAAAGAGTTAAGTTAATTATTAGGATGATTTGATCATGCCTCTAATTGAACATATCCTAGGTTTTGGTGAGGTATCGAATCATCCTTTCGTACACAAATTTGATAGATACGAGATCCTAGGTTTTGGATGATTTCCGCATGTTATGTTGGCCCATGCGGGGTACACGGATTCGAGAATTCCCAATAGTAATCAATCTTTAGCGTTTGTGATCTTGATTGTGACAGTAACTTTTCTCTTGGTAATAATAATTTTTTCGCACTTTAAATTACTTAGTTAACTAACAGAAGACTGATTTGAATTGAATTTAGTAATTTCGAAATTAGAAATTTATCCCTTTAAATTACCTATTCCCCCCCTCCCCCCCCCCCCCCCCCCCCCCCACACACACACACACACACACACACACACACACACATTTTGTTGTTTAGAAACAATAATTATTTATGTTTTAATAGGTAGATTTAATAATTTTCATTTCTATTAACTTCTCAAAATTTTAATATTAATTTTGTTCGAACAAAAGTACAAAAATAACCTACTTAATATTACATATATTTTTTAAATTACCGTTTTAAAACTATTGATAATAATGCGTAAAAATCAGTTATGTAAATATACATTCTTTGTAGTATACATAATATATTTAAAAATTCAAATTAGAGAAAACATTATGTGGGAACTATACTAATATAGATGTCAACAAAAATTCAAGCAAATTTATTTGACGAATTGATAAATTAAATTACTAAAGATGCTATTAATATTTGATGTGGAAAAATGAATTGCACCGAGTTGAGTGAAAAATGAGACTGTAGGCGAATTTATTTGACATATTTAGGAGTTAAATTACTAAAATACTAATATTTGATGTATATTTCATAATATCATATAAAAATTTATTAGTAGTACATTCATAAACTCTTCATCTTTCATTTTTATTCGAATTTGATCATGTAATTTAATGAGAATTGATAAGAATCAGAATATGATTGCTTTAAAATCAGGTCCAGTCTTGTGATTTTGTAGGCCTATGACGAACAATGTCGTGAGGTCTTGATAATAAAAACTATAATGCCTTAACAGGAAGTATAATTTTCTTTTTAAATCAGAAAGTAATTACTATTTATGCTCATAGTTGTGCTTCATTTATGCGTCTCTTATTTTACACATAGTTTTAAGCAATTTCAGAAGGCCACATCACCTTACACCGATAACGTGTCAAAATATTATTTGTTAGGTTCATGTTGGACCAGTTGTATTTTATTTTGAATTTTTTTTCACAATATGTTACATGATCAATTGTGAATACAAATAGAATGTGAAGAGTTTAAATATTTAACATTAATAAATTAATAAATTGATATATAATATCATAAAACATACATCAAATATTGTTAGTATTTTCATAATATAATTTAAAAAAATTAAGAAATATATTCGCTGTAATTTTATCTTTATTTTGAGATCCATATTATCATATATTTAATATTTTTCTCTAACTTAAAATTATGAAAATAATTATTCAAAAAAAGATATAAAAATAAATATAATTACATTAATGACTTGTAAGACTACTTATTATTTTTTTTAAAACTATAATTGAAAAAAATTTCACATACTACTAAGTATGTTATTATCATATATTCAATATTTTTCCCTAACTAAAAATTATGAAAACAATTATGTAAAAAAAAATATAAAAAAAAATATAATTACATTAATGACTTGTAATCCTAATTATTATTATTTTTAAAAATATAATTGAAAAAAATTGCACATCCTAATTATTATTATTATTTTTAAAACAATTATAATATATTTGTATTTGTACTTAAAACAGTTTCGTTTTAATCTTAAAAAAAAATAATGAAAGATATTTATTTACTAAACACAAATAATTTCTTTAACTTATATAATATTTTTCAATAATAAACATGAAATATTAAATTTATCAGACAGAAATATTTTTTTTAAACATTTACAATGTTATTATTCTTAATTTCAGATATGAAAATTTAAAATATCATATGATTTTGATTTTTGTTTATGTCGACGCATGTTGTTTTATTATTTTATAGTGACATTTTTTTATGTGTTGTATTAAAGTACCAAATAAATATTTCGCAATGTGTCATAAAATAGTTCAATAATTTTGTCTTCATCAAACTTTTTTAATTAATATGATATTTATTTTCATAAAGTCTTATATTTGATCCCGAAAAATCATAACTATATATTATGTGTATGGTAAAACAAATGAAACAAAACCGCCGCGAAGCGTGGGTAATCTCCTAGTAAATAAATATCTTTTTAAACTCGCCGAAGAAGAAATTGAGAAAGTTTACCTATAAGGGGCCGTTTGGCAAGCGGAATTAGTAGAGTGGAATTGGATTATAAGGTGGAGGAGTAAAAAGTTCTGGAATTAGTATTTCCACAGTTTGTTTGGATGTTCAAATTATAACATGCTGGAAATTGTAATTCTTTGTTTGGTTGTACTAAAAAATTTGGAATTATGATGTAATGATTATGAAAATAATTAGAATCAATTATGGGTATTTATAATTATAGTTCATTATATGCATTATGTTTAATTAATTTCATGCTTTATCAATAAATTATATATGATTTTATATTCTAAAAAAATAACATTTTTCTATTCTAAATAAAATTAAATCTCAAGACAAATAAAAAACTGAACCATAAAAAAATGAACTAAATAAAATATAATCATAAATCACATTTCTCAACTATACAACTCATTCCAATTCTCATTCACACATATATTTATCTAATTTTTTAATTTTATTTTGTCAGGATCATGATCCAATCCTAACCTTCACCCTAATACTAATACTTAATATTAACTCCTAATAAAATACACACAGATTATATATGATCATACCCACAATCAATCGAATTCGAAAAAAAAAATCCACAAATGATCCCTCCACGAATTCAATGCTGGAGAACTAATGCTCCCAGTAGAATTCGAAAAATGCAACTCATAATACTTAACTAGGAGAATACTCGCGCTACGCGGCGAGCATGTAAATTATATTTTTCATTGTAATACAATTATATATTTGTATGATTATTATTAGAATAAGATATAATATAAATTTGATTTCATTTATCTATGATTATTCATATGTTTTACAATTATTTTACATTATGATAACAAAAAATTCCATTTTTTAATCAAATAATAATACTTATATTAATGTCATTATATAATAATATATTAGAATAAGATATAATATAAATTTACGAAAAACGTAACAACAAATATTATATCATTGTTCACAATAATTCATACAATATCAAATATTAAAATAATAAATCATACAACATATATAGTAACACATTATTAATTATATAGTAGTAATATTTTTTATTGATTCAAATGCAGTGAAAAATAAAAAATAATATAAAACTTAATAGTGGAAGTAATTTAATAAATAATATCAAAATTTAATTTATAATAAACATAAATACAATTATTTTATTTCATATGTATTTTTTATTCTACATTTTGTAAAATAGCAATACAATTTGATAGGTGTTTATAACTTTAAAAAGTTATTTAGAGGGATAAATTTTTTTTTTAATTCTATTATGTTTTCAAAAAAATTATTTGCTTAAAAACACAAATATAATCTACTTAGTATTATATAAGATTCTTATTGTTATAATTTTTTTAAAAATATATAATAATACTTAAAAATTCTATTATTCAAATAAAATTCTTAACAATATATTATGTAAATATGTATTTTTTGCATTGTATTTTCTTACATAATATCTTTACAAATTGAAATTATGAAAAACGGTATGTATGAACTATGCTAATATGGATGTCAAAATAAAAAGAAAAAAATGAATATATTTGATGGTTTTATAAAATTAAATTTCCAAAATAATACTAATATATGTTGTATTTTTTATAATATTAAATATTAAATTATCAGCATTTTATATATAAAATTTTCATATTTCATTGTATTCACATTTTATCATGTAATCTTGTTTGATTAAAAACACAAATATAATCTACTTAGTATTATATGAGATTCTTATTGCTATAATTTTTTTTAAAATAAATAATAATACTTAAAAATTCTATTATGTAAATAAAATTCTTAAAAATATATTATGTAAATATGTATTTTTTGCATTGTATTTTCTTACATAGTATCTTTACAAATTGAAATTATGAAAAACGGTATATATGAACTATGCTAATATGGATGTCAAAATAAAGAAAAAATAAAATGAATATATTTGATGCGTTTATAAAATTAAATTTCCAAAATAATACTAATATATATTGTATTTTTTTAAAATATTACATATTAAATTATTAGATGAAATGGCCCGAGTCAATGAAATGTGTATAAAATATTAGATGATGCAAATTGAGTCAAAGAAAGGAAATGACTCGTTTCTGTATTTTCTCGTTTCGTTACCAATTTTTTTTTTCATGATTATGAGGTGAAGAACTGTAATCATTCTGTTTTTCTATTTCGAGCGAAAACATCTCGGTCCGTACTTACTTTGTTGATCATCGTTCAAATTCTTTCTCTCAATGCTTCATACTGCAAGAGTAACCAAAATTGGGTCGTAATTGTAGTAATTTATTGATCCAATTTTGCAATAAATTTATCTTCTTTCTTTCCTTGGGTCTCTGAAAGTTTTATTATGATTTGCATTTGCTCTCCTAATACAAGTTTATTTTATTTGCATATGCAATAATTTGAGTGTAATTTTGATTTATTTGTTATAATTAGATGATTTTTATGAACTTACTAAATAGTTTCTTTTGAATTAATCAAAGTGTTCTGACATGCTTGCAGACATCGCATGAATCTATTTCGGCACAATTTTTTTTTTTTTTTTTACAACAATATAAAACTAAATGAATCACTAAAACTGAACTTCATATTGCAAAACAAATTCATACAAAAGTTTCAGTGCTGAATTTAGGATTCACTACAAATGTGAATTCTTTTTTATGAAACATTTTAGAAGTACGAATTGGTACCGTTTCACATCTTTTTAAATAATATATTTGTTGTTTACTTCTGCAAGATGATTATTGGTATTAACTGTGTTACCATTTCTTTTCAAAGTGCATACATGCTAATTGTTTCAAATAAATTTTGTAATATTAGTTAGATTTGGACATAATTTTATTACCTAAGGTTTTATTTTAATTTTAATAAATTGGTGGAACATTATGTTAAATTTCCATTAAAAAAATTATTGGTACATATTAAATATTCAAAAAAACGAGCAATAACAGAAAAGCCCAAATTAGCCCAAAAATAAATCTAATATTAAATATTAAATATTAATTAATCGGGGAGTTATATAATTATATCATACACCCATTTTTCTTTAATATACACTTTTTTGTGAATGAACTATTGAGATACAAAATTGATGTCGATCTAATGATCAAGATTAAATTTTTTGATGTGTGTTTTTCTTACTGTATACCCAACCTTCAGTAATTACTCTCTAACTCTTTTTATCTCATATACCTCAAGTTGATGTGTCAAAAACCGATGAATTGAGAATTGACTCGACCGGTGTGGTGAAAACGAAGTGGTAAAGATTGTTTATTTTTGTTGAAAAAAAGTGGCAAAGATTGTAGATTTGGTGTTGTCATTATGTGCATTAGTGAGGCTACATGATTTATTGGTTCTTTTTGTATCAATTTTCTTCTCATACATAATTTTTCACATTTTAGCATGTATTTCTATACAAAAAAAAACACATTATAACTAATCTAATTTAACCTTAAAATGCAGGATAAGAGACGGGGGCAATAGCAGCTTTTGAAAGAGTCGATAATGCTTGAACATCATCTAAGTTTAATTGACTATGTTCAAAAGAGCGTTTGTCACATCTGCACTTTATCTTGTAGCAGTATTAATGAAATAATACAATACAACACCAAACAAATTGTCAATTTTTGTAATTCTTTTAGGAGTCGTTTGATTCGTGTTTTGAATAATGTCTTGGTATAAAGTATGTCGAGAAATTTCATGCCAAGACATATCATTCCATGAAATAATTTATTGTCATGTTTGGTTGGTGCGTTTATTTATTCCATGACATGATCTAAAAATGTAAAATTGACTTTATGTATGGAAGATTTGAGTTTTTAATTTTTGAAAAGAAAAAAAATGTATTCTCTCTTCATGAGAATAGAAAAAATCCATCAATTTTGGTGATAATCATATTTCCACCAACTATTTCCTAGGAAATGAAATATTTCCTTAATTTATTACCGAGTGTGTAAACTAAAAATGAGAATGAAATAAATTAGGATGGATGCTAATGCATACTAATTTTAAAGCACGAACCAAATTCTCCCTTAGAGATGTGCATTCAATTATCATTCTTAAAGAAGTAACTATTTTGATTTGCACATGTAGTACTAGAATATCTTTGTTTGTACTTGCATTGATGCTTGATTGCTTAAAAGTGGAAGAGCACGATGCTTGATTATTTATACCCGCAACATGTTATTAGCATTATATATATAAAATAAAAATTATTGTCCTAGTCATAATTTACCTTCTTAGTTTGTATTGTTTTATGTCAATGTGACAGCAATTGTCCTCTGATAATTCAACTGAAAACGTATAATTTCATGGGTACTTTGCAGATATATTTTTTCAGGGATATATATGCAAAAGTTTCTTCACTTGTGCAGTTTTTGTTTACTTATTTTCTCTCTATACTAACACATTTAATTCGAAATGAGATAATTGAGCTCAAAAGTAGAGCTTTATGATTTAATTAATTTAAAGATCGTTTTTCATTAGATGAGAGAGATATGCAATTAGGAGAGATGGAGTTGGAAGGAAGTCAGCTAGGAGAGAGAGAGAGAGAGGGGGGGGGGGGGGGGGGAGGAGGAGGAGGCGGGAATAACTGTTTTTTTTTTTGAAAGGAATACCGGTGTTATTCGAACTTGTATTAAAACGAAAATTTTATACAATAATAAAAAAAGAAAAAGGAAAAGGAAAAATATTTCGAACAAAAATTTATAATAAATTCAAGTGTCATATCGCCTCCTCTTGTCCAAACGTAGCCAAAGTGTCGTCTCCGAAATAACAAAAATATTTCGCCGCTTTTATCGCCGCCTCTTGGTGGGCATAAATGTTATTCTTTAAAAATCGAGAAAATGAATTGGCTGTAAATTGTCAAATTGGAAAAAAGAGAAAATGAAAGGAAACATTAAAGGTTGTAGAGTGCAAATAATTAATGAAATGAAAAGATAATAGGATTAGTATTTGATAAAATTTATAATACCGAAAATATCCTTTTGAAGAAAGGGTGTATGATAGAAGCTCCCTAATTGGCCCAAATATTACGTTTTACTAGGAGATTACTCGCGCTTCGCGGCGAATTTGTTTCATTTGTTTTGTCATACACATAATATTTAGTTGTGAATTTTTGAAAACAAACATAAAATTTTTTGAAAATAAAAATCATTTTGATTAAAAAAATTCAACGATAATAAAATTATTATAATATTTTTTATTCTGACACAATTAGAAATTTTATTTAGTACTCTAATACGATATACAAAAAAATACAAATGCTACTATAAAATAATAAAATAACATGTGTGAAAATAGATAAAAACAAAATCATATGATATTTTTCAATTTACATATCTAAAAATAAGAATATCATTTTAAAAGTTCAAGAAGTTATTTGTGTCAACTTCAAGTACATTTTATCTTTCATGTTTATCGTTGCAAAAAAAGTTAAAAGTTGAAGAAGATATTTGCGTTTGGTAAATTAATATCTTTCAGTTTTATTAATATTTTAAAAGGTTAACATGATTTTTTAGTACAGACACAAATATAACATACTTAGTAGTACATACAATTTTTTAAATTACAGTTTTAAAATACTAATAATACGTCACTAATTGAGGGGTATCCATGATATTTGAATGCTTTGTAGGGGTATTTATGTAATTTCCTATTTTTTTGAGGGGGTACACGTGCAATTATGATATTTTGCAGGGGTACTCATGAAATTATGTATTTATGTGGATGAATATGTGTACATGTGTAATTGTGTGGATGAACATTGTATGCTATATGAACTCTTTCTTTGTAGTGATGTTAAATTCAAAAAAATAGAATCTCCACGATTCTCTCTTCTCTCGAGCGTTATTCTGATTTTTCTCTCTAGTTTAATTAATTCCACAACACGAAGCTTTATTTTCTTGAATCATGAGAATTTTGTCGGGTTATTGATTGCGGGTTCGGGTCGTGTTGGTTGCGAGTCCGGGTCGGGATCGGATTTGAAAAACTAGCCCATTTATCATATGTATATACAAAGAAATGTTTCACAAGCTTTACAAAAGGACCGGGTCTGCATAAGAAGATAGCTTCGAGAAAAGCTCCTTGCCATTTAGAAACGCTACAAGTCTCGCCCTTCATTGAGGTACAACTTTGATAAGATAAAATTGTTATTATTTTTAGATGATGTGAATATTATTATTATAGAAAACAATATATCGTATTATAATTAGTAAATATTTGTCATACTGGCCGCTTAGCGTAATTATTATCCTATATTTTCATTAATTTATGAAAATAAATATAAATAATTAATGTACTAATTTACCATCTGATCCAACGAATTATTATGGGCCGAACCCAAACAGCCATCACATCATCTTCAGTTAACTTAACCATCATCCCCCACCAAACTGAAAACCTCCCACCATCCCCCACCTCTTGCCATGTCATCGATCCACGGGATTCTCTCTTTACATCAATCTCGTCCGTCTAATTACTTCAATCGAACGCTTCATAATCATCCACCCAATCTATCTCCTCCATAAGTACCCCGCACCCAGCACTCTCATCTTCACTTTGGACTGCAGGTTTCATTCTCTCGCTCCGTCTCCCTCGCTCGCTTTCTCACAAGGTATTTCTTCTTTCCTGTATTCGAATTAACATTTCTTTGGCTTTTAAAATACCAATTGAGAGCTTAATTTGAATTTCATTCTTCAATTACAGGCTAATTTCTTGATCAACAATGTCTGGTCGTGGAAAGGGAGGCAAGGGGTTGGGAAAGGGCGGAGCAAAGAGACACAGAAAGGTGCTCCGAGATAACATTCAGGGAATCACCAAGCCGGCAATTCGGCGATTGGCAAGACGGGGCGGTGTTAAGAGGATCAGCGGTTTGATCTACGAAGAAACACGTGGTGTCCTCAAGATCTTCTTGGAGAACGTGATTAGAGATGCCGTGACATACACAGAGCATGCGAGGAGGAAGACTGTTACTGCCATGGATGTCGTTTATGCTCTCAAGAGGCAAGGAAGGACCTTGTATGGATTTGGGGGTTAGTTAGGCTCTTTTCATTAGTAGAGTTTTTTTAATTGAGTTTTCTCTAGTATATTTGTTTTGCTTTGTTTTTAGCTAGACATTTCTGAATTGTAATTATCGGAATAGTATTTTTTTAGACAATTGAATAACATCTGTTTTTATTTTTTTCTACTAACTAGTTCTGAGTTTACTAATTTCCTGCAAGAATTTTGGCTATGAATCAATATAATTTGAATTTAATTGTTTCTATGAATTTGTATTACTCCATCCCTGATCTTGGCAAATTATCAAGTTATTTGAATTTTTTCAATTCCAGTTTAGTTTCTGGTATACCCATACAAAAAACAATTGAACAAATTTTCTCATTTGAAAGTATAAATTATAAAATTTATCTAGAAAATATGTGAAGTTAATACTTTAGCAGTTTAGCCTTATGTGATAACATATAGTGAAACTTAGCAACATTATTTCCAACGAAACTTAGTTCATGATTTTGTAGTTAATAATAGTTATGGCCAAGTTTGGTACACATATAGTCCTAGAATATTTATTTTTACAAAACATACAAAACTCATTCTCTATAAGCTGTAAATACAAAACAAAAATATATTTATTTTTACAACCCTAATAACATAATTAAGATAGTCCAGAATATAAATTTCCCGAAAGCCATCATAATAACACTAAAATACACTTGCTTGTAAAATTAATATGGTGTAAAATTAAAAGTAAAAGTAAGCACAAAGAACATGTTCAAATAATGCAGATACTACCTAAAAAAGTACAAAATTCATACATAAGCCAAATTAAATCCTTATTCATCAATCTTGCTTGTATATTAAACTCAGTTTCGTTTGAATTCATTTGACTTATAAACCATGCCTTCTTAATCTTCTTGTACAAAAACTGGAGAAAAAACCTTAAAAAAAATTAGGATTATATTTCAAAAATACACTTGAAAATGTATGGAAGAGAATTTTGAACGGCGTAGTAGAAAAATGATCCAGGTAATAAATACTTGGATACCCCATAAGAATCTGAATATAGATAACAAAAAAATCATACAAAAAAACTTTAATCTAAAATGTAATTTTAATATTTTTTTATACAAATATATATAATTACAGTGCATCTGAACTGAAATGTTGTCAAGAAAACAAATTTTCATGAAAAAACCTTTCAATGCATCTACCAATTTGCAGTTAAGCCCCTCACCTTTTTTCATAACCACCTAACAAACAAACCCCATTCACGTCCTCAGGATGTAACTAACAATTTGAGTAAAAACTCGGCTTAAGCTAAACTTGGAAAATATTCCAGAATTTCGTTTTCAATTTTTACTAACAATAGCAATTCAAGGCTGAATCAGAAACTAATTCACAATTTTCTAGAATCGCCCACACTGCCTATATAACATGCATTGCTTTCTTTAATCTAAACCGCACCTCTCTCTCTCTCCTTTCTCCCGTCTCTCTCTCTCTCAAGTTATTAAAAAGATGTTTAATCGAGCTTTTTTGCGACTCCTCTCCCGTGTCTGCTTTATTCCAAGGAACCGGGTTCAGAAACCCGAGCCTCAAAACGGACCCGAACCCAATAATGACGTAAATGATTCATTACCCCCCTCCACAGAACCCACAACCCAACCCAATAACGATTTATTATCCCGCTACTTAGAATCCTTAACGCAGCCCAATAACGGAGACCAAGATGATTCATTACTGCTCGACATAGTATCCCAAACACAAGTGCCGCAGGATCCACAGGAGCGGCAGAGTCCGAGGTTTAGGCCCGTACTGGAGACCGTCACGGAGGAGCCCGAAGACGAAGCCGTGGCTGACCAAGCTGCTGAGCTGGCAGCTCCAGCTCAGCAACCGAGACGCACGAGCTTGGTCAAGAGGACCATCAAGAAGCTTCTCCTGTGCGGAGCGATCCAGAACCTCGAAGCGAAACCATTTCGCACCATTAGGGTTCTATAAATAAATTTGATTTTTGTTTATTTTCAGTTTATACATTGTGTATATAAGAATTTTTTAATATTCAATAAAGATAAAAAATATTTTTCGTAGATTATTTCGTTTTAAAATGATAAACTATTATATTTGAATTTGCTACATTGTCAAAATCGACAAGAACAACACTCTAAATGATCTCTTAAGATAAATTCAAGAGAATAACACTCTTTATATATTCTTTTATCTGTAAAATTGTACTGTAATTTGGTTGTTTACATATATGAATCAATACACATTAATTGATTGACATAAATTATTTAATATTAATTAATTATATTTATAGACTAAAATATATTTTAATTAATTAATTTGTTATATAAATCATTTGGTATTAATTACTAATATATCATCTGGTATTAATATATAATTTTGAGAGGGTGATTACATGTGTTTCCTCTTAAGAACTCCTCTCATGGCGCGAGCTTTCGTTAACCTCTTGAGCGGGACCAATTGTGCCAGCTCAGCATCCAATTTCATTATTCTATCGTCTACTGAGTCGCTACTTTTGAGAATCTGCATGATAATAACAAAATAAACCATGCTTAATTAGTTATTAAGCATCCTCACATCCTCTCAAGTTTCACAGAAATCTCCCAAATTATATTTAAACTAAAGCAACTTCGATTCAATTACATATACAAACAAGATCAAGTATTTTTGTTATTGAAAGAGTTGTTGGCATTATCAAAACTGAAGTAATACGGTAAAATCTATTTTAATAGCTCTTTTATTTGATTGATTTGTTTACAAAGCAATTAAGGTAATTGCAACTAATGTCGGCACAAAAAAGTAGAACATTACAAAAAAGAGTGCAAAATCCGGCACAGAAACTTCTTCCCAATGCTGGTACAAAAAAATAATACAAATCGAAAAATCTGATTTTGCGAAATCGGTAAAATACCAGTTGAAGCAGCAGGAAAACCGCAAATTCCTGCCTTCTTCACCTTCTCTTTCCTGTCTCCTTGGTTCTTCTGCCGGCCGCCAGCTTCTCCAGTCATCGCTTGTCGAATCTTTCTCCTGTTGGCGGTCGAACGGTAAGGTTTTCCGCTTCTTCTCTTTTTCGTGAAACCTAGTTGGATCAAATGGTTCTTCAATAAGCATAGCGGGTCTAATCCAAAATGCTAATGGGTCGGATAAAATCCTAACGGCTCGATCCAAAATGCAAATAGAAACCCTATCCAAAATAGGGAAATATTCATTACTAAACAAGTATAATGTAAAAATTAGGAAAAAGTATACTTTTGCTCCCTCAACTTGTCAAAAAAGTGCAATTTGCCCCCCATACTAAAATCGGCCCCTTTTTACCCCCCAAACTTTCGAAAATCGTTCATCCTACCCCATCTGATAGATTAGTGTATAATTAGAAATTAAACCGGTGAGGTGGCAATATGAGGTGGCAATTGGGTAAGATTGTTATATACTCTCTCAAACCCGATCCGATAAATCTATAACCCGACCCGAACCATTATATCCTCTCTTCTCTCTCTCACACACCAAACAGAACGCAGAACACTCTCTCCTCTCCTCTCTTCTCTCGCCCCTCGCCAAACAGAACACAGCGACGCCCCTCCGCCCCTAGCCCTCGCCCGCTCTCTCCTGTCGCCCCTCCGCCTCCCCCGCTCTCTCTCCCTCCGCCCGCTCTCCTCCCCTGGTGCGCTCTCGCCCCTAGCCCTCTCGCCCCTTGCCAAGATGAATGCCGAAACCCTAAATTCTAGTAATTCGTCGGGTGAGTTAAATTGATCAAATTAATTTGAATTGATTCAATTAGTTCTCGTAATTTCAATTGATCCGATCGAATTAATTTTTGTATGTTCAATTTTTTTATAGAATAGTAAAAGAAAGAGGAAGTATCAAATATTGGATATCAAAATATCAAAAAGGGTTTGAATTCAAGTATTCTTGATTGAAATATTTTGGTTTTGGAATTGTGTTGTGTAGGTTTTTGCTGGGGCGACACTGGGATTAGTACTCGGGGCAGGATGGTATTAGATCGTGAATTCTATTCTCGTAGAATACTTCCCCGCAATTGAAGAGAGCGCAATTGGGCGGTGGCTTTACCTGAAAGATACTTCTCATATACCAAATGTTCTCAAGTTCGAATATGATAATGCCAGAGCTGCTCGCAAGAAAGTCTCCACTGATTGAACTCGTAAGTTTGAATTTAATATCAATTGTTCTATAAATATATCTATTTTGGTGTTTTATATAATTTCTTTTCGATAATATATGCAATTTCTAATTCAAACTTTGTGCATATGTCTGTAGGTTATCGATTTCGACACGATATTCTAGCTTTGTGATGGATTATGCAAATCATTTGACTGATAATATCATTAAAAACAGCAAAAGTGTGTTCAGAGTTATTTTTTTTACTCCTAATTGTTTTGTTCATATTGTATAAACCTGGAATGTTTTTACGTTGTTGCTGAAATTTTTGAATTGATTTGATATTTGTTGATTGATACCAGTGTATGGTTCATACATTTTTCATTGTTAATGGCTTTTACAATAAAAACACTGTTTTATGCGTTTCGAATTGAAACTAAATTCTTTTATTGTTGGCAAAATTTCCTATTTAAAACATACTTCAAATCATACAACAAACCATTTCTTTAATCACACTTGAAAACACCACCAAATCCAGATTAAAGCAACAAAAAAATATAACACAAAATCTCACAAAATTACAGAAAAATAACATAAATGCGTTATAAACCTAATTATCTTTAGGGGTCTCCTTATTAGCATGGACTTGAACGCTACTCAAAGCTTATTGTTTCTTTTCAGCCCTAAGCGATCTGCACAATACCTCCAGTTTTTCCTTTTGATTTTTTGTTTTCTCTAATTGTTTCTTCATAATCTCTCGCTGCAGAAAAACACAAAACAAAAGCGTAATTAAAAATTAAAAATGTATTTATGGATGAATTATTAAATCCAAACAAAAGGAAAAATGAGAAATGTACCTCCTCGAGAAGTTTGACAATTGCAATATCAGACTTCTCAGTTTTGCCCTTCAGAAAAAAATTGGAAAATTGCAGACAAGTACCTGAAATTGTTGGAATTTTTCTCCATCTGTAGCGAGCTGGATTCTCAAGCTCTTCTCTGTAGTAGTGAGCTGCGAGATTTGATCGGCGAAGAGATGTAACTGTGTTTTCTCCATCTATTGCTCTTTGGTACAACAAAGTAAGCTCCAATAGTTCTCTCTCTGATTTTGAATTGCGTTTCGAAACTTTACGTTTTGGTTCACCATTTCCCTGAAAAAAAATTGAGCAAAATTAGGGTTTAAAACTTGGGATTTTAGGGCGAATTGAGTCAAATGTAAGAGAAGAGAGAGGGAGAGAGTACAATTACAGTCAGAGGAGCGAGACAATTGTTGGAGCGGGCTTCTAAGGTTCCTTCGTCCTGCTCAGATCGCCACCGAGAGGAGCCAGAGGAGCGACAGGAGCGAGAGCCACCAGGGAGCTGAGATGGTCCTGCTGAGATCGAGGAGAGAGCGGGCGAGGGCTAGGGGCGGAGGGGCGAGAGCCACCAGCAGCGTCTTCGTCTTCGTCTGAGAGAGGAGAGAAAGAGAGTCGTGTTCTATTTGGGGTGTGAGAGAGAGAAGAGAGGATATAATGGTTCGGGTCGGGTTATAGGTTTATCGGATCAGGTTTGAGAGAGTATATAACAATCCTACCCAATTGCCACCTCATATTGCCACCTCACCGGTTTAATTTCTAATTATACACTAATCTATCAGATGGGGTAGGATGAACGCTTTTTGAAAGTTTGGGAGGTAAAAGGGGGCCGATTTTAGTATGGGGGGCAAATTGCACTTTTTTGACAAGTTGAGGAGGCAAAAGTATATTTTTTCCGGAAAATAAGGTGAAGAAATCCGGAAAGACGAATGCCTTCATCGTCGATTCGGATCCATGGGGAGATTCGGAGTGCTCAAGTACATCCACCGACTCGGAATACCTATACGGCAATGAAGGTGTGGATGTGGGACTAATGGCAAACACACCACCAAATGTAAATGACGTGGTTGAGCGAGCCATTCAAGAAATGCTCATGCAAAACACTCCTCTTCCGGAACCAATCGCCTATGTTGCTCCTCAAATTGTTCCACAAACTTTCGACATCGATGCTTCGCATGACCCCGGTCATGAGGTAACCCTAAACTCTACACTCAAATCAATTTCGATAAAGGAAGATTCTAGCTCATCCGATGAATCGGAAAGTGAGTTAGAATTTGACTCTCACAAGAGTCTAATGCGAGAAGTCAATCGACTTCGACAAAGTGAAATTGAAAAAGAGAGCACGATACTAACTCTCAAGGCTAAGGTATCCTCTCTTGAATTATCGGTAATGTCGCACAAAGCGCAATTAACGGAATTTAACGGATTTTCAAAATGCGAGTGTCAAGCCCTAAAAATCGAGACCTCATCTCTAAAAGTCGAAATCCAAAATTTGAAATTTGTGAATGAGTCCTTGAAGAGCGCATGTGTATCACTTACACCTAGCACTCCTTCATTGGACAAAGTCTTGGAGGGACAAAATCCCAATGATAAGTCGGGTCTAGGATTTAAGAAGACTAACGGTCATAAACCCGTGTCTTCAAAATCTCAAGATCAAAAAGGAAAACGGGAGTACAATACTAATACGAATCACGGAAATGCTTTTATGTACCGCGAATCCAATAAGGGTAAAAGTGCTAAAATTAACCAATCTAAAAATGTTAGAACCTATAATAGGGTTAATCATTATGCACCTCACTCGTCTTATAGAGATAACCATACGGAACGAACCGAATGTTTATACAAACGGGGATCCAATGGCTACTTCTATAAGGTAAGTTCACCACATGTCGCTAATAACCAACAACGTACTTCCAAACAATTCACAAGCACACAACGATTTAACAAATCAAATAATAATTGTGCCAAGCCGACAAAGCCGATAACTCAACCGAAAGATTACTTGAACCACTTCCAATCTCATTTTGTCAAGAGTTCGGAAATCACAACTAAACCGACTCGCGCATTTTGCAACTATTGTTGCAATATGGGACATATCTCAACGGGTTGTCCCCTTCGAAAACCGCAACCAAATTCCACTTGGTTGTGGCTTCGAAAAGATCGAAACATGGCTAGCACGTCCACCTCAAATGGGGTGTGTTCGGAAAAAGCTCGAGCCAGCTCGGCTCGGCTCAACCCGGCTCGAACAAAACCTGAAAATTACAAAACCTTGCTTGAATCTACATAAATCAACATTAAATTTTGGAGCATTTCTGCATGTAACCCCTTTTAGAAAAAAAATTCAAAAACTAACCCCCTTTTCGAAAATATTTATTTTAAAAAAAAAATAAACGAAAATATAAATAAGTTCATATATATTTTTCGAAACAAACATCAAATGATAAAAAATAAACAAAGATATAAAGAAGTTCAGCACCTAGAAAATATTTTGGCAAAAAAAAATTAGCAGCTTGTTTTAATGTACATTCATTTTTTTATATATTTTTTAATAATTTATATATACATTTATTGTTCATATTGAGTAGTATAATAATTAATAACTAATTATTATATTATTAAATAGTAATTACTTATTTGAACAATTTTTAAAATTGATGTAGTTGATTGCCTTTTACTATGTTCAAGCATATTCTAAATATATGACCTAATATATCATTCATATACAAGTACATTCATTTGTTATAATTTATATTTCTTATTTGTTAAATAAATTATACGTCAAATGATGTATGTATTTTGTATATATATAAGTCAATATATAATTATACGAGGAAATATATAATTAATTAATTATTAAATATTTATGACTTTTAAAATAATAATAAAATTATTAAATATTATTTAGTAAAATATATATTACAAAAATATGGGAATATTTTGGTCCAATTTTCTTAACATCAAACGAAGTTACTTTAACGCAACGCCTATACGATATTTGAAAAAAAGTTTATTTTGAAGGGTCTTTTGGAGTATCTCAATTCTCAAGACTGTATTTTTATAATTCAGATTTTTTTTTTAAATATTGAAAATAGTTAGGTGTATATTTTTTTTAATTTACATTTTAATTTTTTTAGGTTAAGGAATTTTGTGTTAGCAGTTTGTAAAGTGGAGTCACTTATTTTTATGTTTTTACTATTTCGAAAATAAATAAATGACATTCATAATCGTGTCGAATCTATCCTTAGTACTAAAGTAGAACAATTTGCTGCCCCCACATTGAGCCACGTCCCCAGGGGTTTTTTTGTAATTTTTTTTTAAAACATTTTGGTCCTTTTTTATTTACAAATTAGTCCTTTTTTAATTTTTTTTTTTTACATTTTGGTCCTTTTTTTTACATTTTAGTCCTTTAAATTTGAATTTTGGTCCTTCGAAGTTTTATAATTTACATTTTGGTCCAGGGGCCTCAAATTGGTCCTCTTTTTAAAAAAAATTACATTTTGGTCCTTTATATCTATCCTTAGTACTAAAGTAGAACAATTTGCTGCCCCCACAATGAGCCACGTCGCCAGGGATTTTTTTGTAATTTTTTTACATTTTGGTTTTTTTATTTAAAAATTAGTCATTTTTTAAAAAAAAAAATTACATTTTTGTCCTTTTTTTTACATTTTAGTCCTTTAAATTTGCATTTTGGTGCTTCGAAGTTTTACAATTTACATTTTGGTCCAGGGGCCTCAAATTGGTCCTCTTTTTAAAAAAAAATTATATTTTGGTCCTTTTTTTCCACATTTTGGTCCTTTATATTTGCATTTTGGTCCTTCAAAGTTTTAAAAACATTTTTGTCCTTTTTTTTCACATTTTGTAATTTTTTTTTTTTTTACATTTTGGTTCTTTTTTATTTACAAATTAGTCCTTTTTAAAAAAAAAAAAATGTTTTGGTCCTTTTTTAAATTTTTTTAAATCACTACATGTTAAGAAGTGTTTATGAATTTTCTTCAAATTAATAAAAAATAACAAAAATAACTTTTAATTATTACATATGAGATTTGAAGGGTATTTTGGAAAAAAAAAATTAATATCATCCATAAGGGGTATTTTAAAATAAAAGTTTGGTCAAAAATATTTTTGGAGTTTACGAAAAGATAAATGATTTTTTACAATATCCAAAAAAATTAGGGGGTTAAAAATATAGCAAATCTCGGATGTGCGAATAATCATGACAAACTCGAGGATTTCCGCGCAATTGCGCGGGAATAAAGCTAGTTAAATATATGATCATGCTTTCATTAATTTATCAATGTAAATATATGATCATACTTATTTTTAATTTACTATTCTGAACCATCTTTATTTAATCAGGAACTAAATTCAATAATCCCTCTCCCTCTTGAGCGCTAAACTGAAAATTCCCCACGATGTACCACCACTCTTGCCACGTCATCGATCCGTGGAGCATGTCCTTCTTTTTCAATCTCAGCCGTATATTTACTTCCAATCCAACGGTTCATGTTCATCAACCCAATTCATCTCCTTCATAAGTACTCCCCACCCTGCATTACCTTCCTTACTTTGGACTGCAGGTTATTAACTTCTTGTTCTCTCTCTACTCTCGCTCGCTTTCTCACAAGGTTATTTTCCTTTTCTTTGCTCGAATTAACTTCTTTGTCTTTAGAAATACCAATTAACAAGTAATTTGGATTGTTACTCTTCAAATACAGGTTAATTGCTCTTGTACAATGTCGGGTCGTGGAAAGGGAGGCAAGGGATTGGGAAAGGGCGGAGCAAAGAGACACAGAAAGGTGCTCCGAGATAACATTCAGGGAATCACCAAGCCGGCAATTCGACGATTGGCAAGGCGTGGTGGTGTTAAGAGGATCAGCGGTTTGATCTATGAAGAAACGCGTGGTGTCCTCAAGATCTTCTTGGAGAATGTGATTAGAGATGCTGTGACATACACAGAGCATGCGAGGAGGAAGACTGTCACTGCCATGGATGTCGTTTATGCTCTCAAGAGGCAAGGCAGGACTTTGTACGGATTTGGGGGTTAATTGTGGGCTCTAATTTGATTCAGTTGGATTGAGTTAGTGTTTAGTATAAGAATGGCTGTAATTTTCTCTTCGTGAAGATATTTGTGAATCAAGAATGCTTTTTCAATAGATGAACCTTTGTTTAGTTTGTTTAGATTTTTTCTTTCTTGTGGGATTATTTTCTGGTTCTAGAAAGTTTTCATCAAATAATGAAAAATGATTATAATACTGCAAAATTGATTCAATTTCGGTTAAAATTTGAAGGTTATATGTTAGTGTAAAGTAGAAAAGTGATCATAATACTACAAAATTGATTTAATTTTGGTTACAATTTGAAGGCTTTTTTTTAATGTAAAGAGAAGTGATTATTCTACAAAATTGATGTAATTTTGGTTAAAATTTGATGGCTTTATTTTAGGGTAAAGTAGACAAGTGATTATTATACTACAAAATTTACCCCTCCCATTAATTTTTGAATACTCGGCCTCTGAGTAGAGCCACGTTCGTGCCCATCTCACCGTCAAACCCTACATCCCCCATCTCACCGTCCGTCCAGACCATACCCAGACCGTACCCACACACGTAATTTCCTACTTCACTTCTCTTTCCCACCTACCGCCTCTCTCCCTTCTCTCTTCCACCTCCAGGCCCCTCACGCCTGTGTGAGGCCCCTCTCACTCCTGTGTGTGCTCCGCCTCCTCTCTCTATTTCTTCTACCCTTTTTTTCCGCCTGCAGCCCCATCTCTTTCGTATGTGAGCGCTTTCCGGAGCAGCCGACGCCACTAACTCAGAGGAACAGTCCCATCTGTCTTTTCAGTTGTGACCTCCGTTTTCTAACTCTGTTGTGAGCGCTTTCGTATGTGACCTCCGTTTTCAGACAGAGTACAATCAATGCCTCCATGGTTACGAGACAGATTCTGCGAAACATTGAGACACAAAAATCTCAGTTTTTGTTGTTGTATCAAGTGAGAGTTCTTTTGATGCATACAAGGTGTTTGATATAATGCCTCAACAAGAGAATCCATGTTAGTAAGTTAATTTTAGTATCTAAGTTCAAATATCCTTCTTTACTTAACTTGGGAGAAATAAATTTTGTTGTTTAAAACAGTTTTTTCTGAAAATGGATACTTTTTTTCTTTCGAAAAGTTCAAATTTCGAAATCATTGAAGGCATCGAAGACATGACTTGAGGTGTTCAAATTTCGAAATAATTTAATAATAATTATTATTAAATTGTTTTGTTTGTTTAATCATATTTAAACTGGTATATTATGCAAGGAAAGTATATATTATTATACTAATGGTGTTTATTTATTAGGAAGCAGAGGGAGGGGTAGCAATGCGCTTAGCAGAGAGAGAAGGCTTTTCGAGATTACAAGAAGCTTTATTAGAACACAATAATGAAATTGAAGAAAGGTACATTTTATTTTCATTAGTTTGATTACATAAATTAAAACCAAATATTTGGTCAAATAAATGAGGGATATAAAGGATATTTGGTAGTTTTTGTGGTTTTTCTGGCTGAATATGAAATTATTCGTTTCAGACATAACTGACCTTAAATAATAAATATTTTGATTTTTCGGGTAGTTTAATGTTTTAAACAATTAAATTATGATCTTTTATATGGCCACTCGTGAAATTATTATGTTCGTTTATTACCTTATATGATTGATATTTCTAATTGGAAGCGGCTCTTTCAGCAGTGGATGAACTGTTAAATAGACTCCATTAATTTTATCCACAATGTAGACAGCAAATCGTACTGCCAAAACCTCGAGTCAATAGAAGAAACTTGGAGGCGTAAGATTATATTTTTTACAGGGGTATATCTGCTATTTCGAATTTTTTATAGAACTTAATTTTTTTTAACAGTGAGGTAAGAAGCATCGGGGGAACATAAATTCGGCACAAATTCGATCAGACTCAAGAGGATCTTAAGTTAAAAGATACAAGAAATTAAAGGTTTTATTCATTTGACCCCTTCATTTTGTTTACCTCATGTAAACTCGACTTTTGATTTAAGCCCTTTGAATTTTTGTAATTGCAAATTTGCAATCTGATGCTATGTTCATTTTTTCGAGGTTGAAAATGGCAAGCGACAAATTCAGGTAATTTCAAAAATATTTTGATGAACATTCCAAAATTTGCATTGCTTTTATAAATTTGAGAAAATCCAGGGGTTTTTTGAAAATGTACCACTATATTATTATTATTATAATTATAATTAATTGTTTTGCAGTGAATGCTAAAAAAAAAAAAATGGCAGAGCTCGACATTAAAATTGCGGAACAACAAATGCTGGCACATTTACATTTTGAAGGAAACCCTATTTTGGTAATATGAAATATAATATTGATTGAGGGCTAAGTTGAAAATTTTCTCAGTTTTTAGTAAGACAACGAGCACAAAGAGAGGAAGAATTTGCACATACTCGAAGACTCATTTTAGCACAACAAGTAAAGGTTTCTAAAATAAACCTCCTTTCTGCAATTTCCAAATTTTGAAACCAAAGTCATTTTTTATAATTTATAATTTTTAGCAAGAGATTGAAGATATAGAGTGTGGAAACTGTCTACATCACCAACAGGTTCACTTTACTTTATGAAAAAAATTCAGATATACCCATTTTTCTAATATAAAAAAAACCCAAACTTTCTTTAGTATTTATTCCTCTATTTTAATCCTCTTTTTGAGTAAAAAAGTTTTTTCAGTAGATATATTTTGTAATAATTAATGATCTCACAATATTTTTGTATAATTTATTGACTGTAGGAAGCATATGATTTAAGAAATATGGAAAGTTTGCAAAAGAGTGAAGGAATTGATATGACCTACCACAACAATATCGTTATGAAACTCATCGAAACTGGTAAATAAATAAAAATTAAAGGACCATTTTCTGAAAATTGGGATGAATATTTATGATTTTTTTAGCTTTTTTTTACTATTATTTTAAAGTTTAATCAACATGGGTTTTATTTATTTGTGAAGTTTACTACATTTTAGGTTCGTTGCACGTTGGACTCGAAATAAATGTTTAGCAAAATGCAATTATTACAAGTTACTATGGTGTCAAATAGGTAAATTGTTTATGAAGTTGCTAATTTTTTTAGCGAAATTATGACGAAATGCAAGTATACCTATTTCTTATTCTCAACTCTAATCAACTAAATATTTTTTGTTTAATGTAATGTAGAAAAATAATAGTTTGAAACTTGTCTATGGATTGTTTTAACATGCTTTTTTTTCACCTGCTCCAAGTACTTTTCTTTTACTTTACTAATTTTTTTTTTTATTTCTATCACATCATGTCCTTAATGTACAAAGACATATCAATTATTACCATATCGACTTTATTTATATATTTCTTATTTTTTGTCACATTAACTTTTTTAAACTATTTTTTCATCTTCCTTGCTATTTCATAAATAAAACTAGAAAAATAACATCATCAATTCTCATCTTTTCTTATTCATAGAAAACCAATATGTATATATATTGCCTCTTACTTTTATGTATTTATAATCTATTTTTGTTTTGTATATACTTTAGATTATGACTTCAGATTATAATGTAGAGTTCATTAAGTGTAAGTACTCATCGTGAATTTAAGATTACAACTTATAATTTTGTGTGATTGTTTTCATTGTATTATGTTACCATGATAATTAGTAACGTATTAATTATAATGTTGGTTATTTAAATGACGAGAAAATTAGTTTTAGTTCATTTCCAAATATAATGGGTATATAATGGGTAAGATTACTTGTCATTGTACTTACAATGTTTTCAACTAAATTATTTATTTTATCATAAACACCAAATCGAATAGTCCGCAGCGAAGCGCGGGAATTTTCCTAGTTGATTTAATTTTGGTTAAAGTTTGAAGGCTTTATTTTAATGTAAAGAGAAGTGATTATTCTACAAAATTGATTTAATTTTGGTTAATTTGAAGGCTTTGTTTTAGTGTAAATTTTAAAAGTGATTAATACTATAAAATTGATTTAATTTTGGTTAAAATTTGATGGCTTTATTTTAGTGTAAAGTAGAAAAGTGATTATAATACTACAAAATTGATTTAATTTTGGTTAAAATTTGAAGACTATTTTTGTGTAAATTAGAAAAGTGACTATTATTAATACTGCAATTGATTTAATTTTAGTGTAAATTAGAAAATTTGAAAGCTTTTTTTCAGTTCTTAATATTGTAGAGAATTTCTTGCCTTGTCAGAAAGCTAAAAATCAATGTCTGGTTTTACAACATTATTACGAGATTACATATCAACTTCCTTTCTCGTTGCATTTAATCCGGAATTCGTTTCTCGTTTATCATATTACTGTTCTTGTCTTCTTGGGTTGCCCAAAAATCGGTTTTCGAGTTAGGGGAAACTGATTTCTGGATTTTGTTCAATATGTGGGCTTGGGCTTGGCCTATATCCCAAAGCGAACCACGGGTAATTCTACTCCAGTTATTTAAAACTGGAGACGATAAAGATCCGAGACTGTATCACACAATAAACCGGCATTGTTTTTAAGTCATTCCGATACTCTTCTTCTCCATCTCTACTTCATATTTTTTTTCCCTTTTCTTTGCTTGTATTTCCCTCTAAACTCAACAATTCCCCCCAATCACTCAACGTTGAGACACTCAAAATACTTCAATTCTACATCAATCACTCCGATTTTGCTTCTAATTGGATATTGTTTGTCGAAACCCTAGTTTTTCTCGGATCCATATAGACGAATTCACTTCGTTTACTGTAGATCTTTGGATTGGGGGAGAATTTTCTCTCTTTTTTGTTTTATCTTTTTTTATTTTGTTACTTTTGAAGCTTTTCTATGTCGAGTCAAGGCGGCGAGCATGTAGCTGGGAATCATTCAAATCCACCTGAGGTAATTTCTCAATTGCCATTAATTTACAGCTTTATTCATAATTTTTTCTTCTTTTCTACATAAATTCCATATTCATGGTAATATATCCAAAAGACAATATTCGGTCACGTAACGGAAGTACGAAACCGAGTGTGCGATTACTAATCATAATATTTTCTTTATATACAACGCGACACAATCAAGGGCATTTTGGGAACATTTTTTTTGCATATCCATGGTTCTAATCCAATCCAATCCAATCAATTTACCTTTTTTACACTTTTTTTCACCAGGTTAATTACATGGGCCAAACACAACAATCTTCAAACCCATACTTAACCTCTACGCCGCCGCAACAATGGGGTCCTCCAACTCATAACGGATATCCACCAAACTACTATTACGACCCGAACGTCCAACCCGGATCCAATCCAAACACATCACAATACCAAACGGTCCAAAGCTCCTCTACATATCCTCCGTACCAGCCCTCCACTACATACACTCCGTACCAGTCCTCCAACACAGTTCAATACAACTACAACTCGTCAGAGTATTCGAGTTACTACAATAATAGCGCACCGAATCAGAACAACACAGGTGCTCCATATCAGATCCCTCAAAGTCAAAGTTCAAATACTTGTTCTGCTAGTTCTATGACATTGAATAATTCAAATCCTCCTCAGAGTAATACTGCTCCTCCTCCTCCTCCTCCTCCTCCTCCTGCTGGGCCGCCACCTGTACCAACTGGAAGTTACTATTACCACAACCAGAATCCAAATCAAGGTTTTGCATATCCTGGAACTCCACATCCCGGATCTACCGTGCCTAATAGTTCTTATCAGTATCAACATCAACATCAGTATAACAATCAGTGGCCTTACCCGCCTCCGCCACCTGCCAATCCGCCGCCACCTGGCGCAGCACCTATTGGTGCATTGAGTGGTTCTTACCCACCTATTCAGCCGCCGCCGCCACCTGGCACCGCGTCTTCGTTTCCTTCTGTGCAGGTATTGTAGGAACTATTTTCACATAATAAGGAAAATAATTAGTGATGATTAAATTAATAATTTGAATAATTTAGGAAAGTGGAGCTCCGTACCAGAATAAGTATCCGGGTCAGTATCAAATGTATCCGCCAAAGCCCGTGGACCCGGCTCCACTACCTACGAATAATAATAATAATCAAGGGAATATTCTCTACTCTCAAAACCCTATTTCTTCAACAAATCAGACCCCTCCTCTTAATCCAATTCCTTATCCTGTCAACATAATGCCACAAGCACGTCCAGTAAGTAAACTTTAGTATTTCTATTAGAATTTAATTTATATTATTGGTTACCAAAATTGTAAATTTGGGGGTATATTTGATAGGTTCTGGAAGGTTCTAAGTTGACTCTTCCACCACCACCGCCTCTTCTTCCTCCTCCTGCGCAGTATAGTGCGGTACAGGTAAGCAAAATGCAGATAGCAACAAACCCTAGGATTGCCCCAGGTTTGGGTAGTACAGGTACGGTCAAGAATAGTGTAACAAATAATAATAGTAATATTAGTATCGGTACTGGTACACCAAAACCGGCTTATGTGAGTGTTTCGATACTGAAGAATCAGAATGATTCTGAGTCGAAAGGTACTCGCGATCCTGATTCCATCTTAAAGGTACATTAGTTTTGTTTCTCTTTCTCTCTCTCTCTCTCATATAGAGAGTAATATATTTATTTATTATTTTTATAATAAATTTGAAGGGAGCGTTACCTGTTTCGCTGAGAGCATATGTGGAGAGATCCTTTTCTCGGTGCAGGAACGATACTCAGAGATCTTCAAATGAAATTTTAATGAAACAGGTCCTCTCTCTCTCTCTCTCTAGAAATATTTCTTTTCCGATCCTTATTAATTTCCTTTTTGTCCCTTTTCTAGATAATTACAAATGCATCTAGTGACGGTACACTTTTCACCAAGAATTGGGACGTGGAACCCCTCTTTCCTCTGCCAACTGGCGATTCAACCAACACTAAGTATTAATTTATTATTACTATATATTATATATATACCTTTTTTGAAACACATATTTTACTTACCTTTTATTTATAGAAATACACAAGAAGATTCAACGAGTATATTTTCGTCTCTGACGAAATCGAAGCGTAAGAGTAGATGGGAACCTGTAGAAGATCAAGCCCCTCTAAAGCCTCCTTCAATTAATTATAATAATAATAATCCTACTATTATTACTCCTAATAATAATTACAATAATAATTATACTAATACTAATAATAGTTACTCAGCCAAAGACAACATTTCCTCTTCTCGTCCCGATCCATCCCCTAGACCGGTACTTTTAAAATAAAAAAACAGTACAATTAAGCCCTAATTATTATTTTTTCTAAATTCGAACGAACTAATATACAGTACGTGAAGAAGGCATGGAATCCAGTGAAATTCGTATCGGCACAAAGGCCCTCGAATCAACAACTCCAATCCAAGAAACGAAAATACGTGTTCTCCAGAAAACCGGAATCTCAAAACCCGGATTCGTCGAGCGAGAGTGACGACCAAAAAGACCTGACGAAATACTATGCGAGCGCGAATTCTCTTGCGAACACGCCGGAAGAGAAGAAGAGGAGAGAGAGTCGATCCAAGCGATTCGACAAGAGAAAAATCGAGAATTTCGCGCAGAATACTGACGCGAGTATTTTCGCACGTAAAGCTAATGCCATGTTGATTGCAAAGAGTTTTAATAACGATAATATTAATAATAATAATAGTAATAATAATAGTTTAGCGGTTGAAGATATTGATTGGGATTCTTTGACCGTGAAAGGGACTTGTCAGGAAATTGAAAAGAAATATTTGAGGCTTACTTCTGCTCCTGATCCTTCTACTGTAAGAAAATTTGCAAAAAGGCCCCTATAATTCTGAAAATTGCAGAAAAGCCCTTGTGATTAATTATTATTTATTTTTCCTTTTTTGGTTTTAGGTGAGACGGGAAGATGTGCTAGAAAAGGCGTTGGAAATGGTTTTAAAGAGTAACAAAAATTATTTGTATAAATGTGATCAATTAAAATCTATAAGACAAGATTTAACGGTACAAAGAATACAAAACGAACTCACAGTAAAGGTACTGATACTCTTTTATATTCATAATTTCTTAATTTAATTAAGATCTTATTATTAATTCTTTTCTTGATTTGTTTTTAGGTTTACGAGACTCATGCAAGACTAGCTCTCCAATCCGGAGATATGGCTGAATATAATCAGGTCTTTATCAGATTTATTAATAAAGAGATTATATAAAGAGAGACTTTTTCATAAACAATAATACTTTGCTAATTTGATTATATATATATTTTTATTTTTATTTCTATTTCAGTGTCAATCGCAATTAAAGAGATTATATAAAGACGGAATAAATGGGTGCAAAAACGAATTTTCAGCGTATCATTTGCTTCATGTTTGTTTGCACTCGCACAATAAGAGAGACCTCCTTTCTTCAATGTCAAGGTTCGTTCCTATAAATATAATATAATATTTCATATTTTTTATTAATTAAATGCATCTTTGAAAAAAATAATGTTTTTTATTAGATTATCGATTGAATCGAAAGAAGATGAGGCGATTGAACACGCACTCAAGGTTCGGTCTGCGGTTTGTTCAGGAAATTACGTTCTTTATTTCAGACTCTACAAATCGGCGCCTAATCTAAACACATTTCTAATGGGTATTTATTTAATTAAAAAAATAATTATTAAATGAATAATTGATAATTAATTTGGTAAAAAATGAAATTGTGTAGATTTGTATGCGGAGAAGATGAGATTCGAGGCGGTAAAATGCATGGCAAAAGCGTACCGGCCGAATATTCTTGTCAGGTACGTCTCACAGGTTTTAGGTTTTGTCAATGATTCAGAGGAATGCGAGCAATGGTTAAGAGCACATGGCGCTGTTGTAATGCTGGATAATAATGGAGATCTCCAGTTCGACACAAAGGTACATTAATTTTCATCTTTTTAATAATAATTTTTTTTTTAATTTTGAAATAAATTAAATGTGTGGTAGGCTTCAATGGCAAGTCTATACATGCCAGAGCCAGAAAATGCGGTCTCGCATGGCGATGCATCTCTCGCAGTTGATGATTTTTTGACTCGTGCAATATGAACTTATTTGTTATTACTTTTTATTTTTGGACTAAACTGCAAAATTTACAAAAAAAGCTCGAGAGGGAATAGTGGGGGTAGTCTAAAAGTTTAATTCCCCCATTTTGTTAGAAATTAGCCTCGATGTTTTGTGTTATAGGTGGTATATATTTTTAGAAGGTTATGGGGCTTAAGTGTTAAAAGTGATAATTTTATGATCCAAAGTGTAAAAATGTGTTTTATCGGGCAAATGGAAAGGTAAATGTAGTTTTTTTTTATGCCCTTAGGATGTTTTTATTTTTTTAGTACTCTAGAGAGTTATATTGTTTTTAATTTAGTCCAAAATATTATTTTGTATTTTGTACCTTTAGTGTTTTATTTGTTGCTATAATTTGCTCATAGTTTCTCTTGATTACATGTGTAGTTGGAAATTTTATTTTTACTTTGTACTAAATTATTGAACTTGGGTAATCAAGTTTCTAATTTCTTTAGCATAAACAATTCAACATTCTTGTTATTATTTAATGCACTGAAATAATTTAATTGGACAAAATTGAAGTATTAAAATATTGATTGACCAAATTAAAACGTTAGGAACTTAATTAAATTTATAATGAATGAAATTTATAATGAATGAAAATAGAGAATTAAAAGTATAATTTTTTTTCTTCTGAACTATAATCATGATATACCAATATAATAAACAAATCCCCTATGGTGCTTATTTATACTCATATTTTCAAGTATTCCTTGTATATGAAAAATTAATATACTAAAACCTTAATAATATTTAAATGAGAATATATTGCTTCTAAATTTTCCCATACTAATTAATATGTTTGAAATTAGTGATGAATCAAATAAATAAGACAAAAATACGTGTTAAATTATAATTTCTTTTATGTGTGAAATGGAATTTATTTACTTATTTATTATATACTCGTTTAACACATATTCATTTAATTAATAGTCATGTATTTAATCGGATTTATTTAATTATTTAACATCAAATGAAAAAAAATATCATCTCATCAATAAAACAGGAAATTGTAAGGAGACTTTGTATCATCACTATATTAAAATCTTTCATATGGCTTAACTTAATTCAAGTATACAACATATATTTTTTGGTCAATCGATCCACCGCCCTCCATCGCGAGTCCCATTAGGTCTAGCCGTGGGAGATCACACATCGCACTGAGCGCCGAGGGACAATTGACATGTGAATTATGCAATACGGCCCTCTATGCAAAAATCAATAGCGTCCTTCATTTTGTTGTACATTCATGCAAGGATCAATATGTTGTTACACAAAAAATTATATGTTTTGAGAAATTGTGAGGTCAAGTTTCATTGTTATCAATGAATTGAGGACAAACAACATTCTCCATTTATTCTAAAAAAATAACTCGAAGACAAAGAAAGGAAAAATGTGAGACCTAATATGAATGTCAACTAAGTGGCAAATATGGAAGAAACGAAATTCGAGAATATTTAGACTCATCAACTCCATCAACTCCGGAGTTGGTCGCAAGCAAGGGGTCCGGGTTATGCCTAAAGGACTTTGGACAAGAATCCGTCCAAAGCTCTTTTTCAGCCATACGACTTTTGATCTAATGATCAATAATTCTTATAATAAAATTTTACCCTAAAACCCTTGTATTAATTTGAAATTACAAAATATCATTATTATTAATAAAAATCATATCAAATTGTTTAGTTTTTTATGAAAAATAAATCATTCATGTAATTTTGTTTTATGTTTTTGAATGATAAAAATTCAATTGAGGATTATGTTAAAATTTTGTAATTACGAAAAATATTGGACGGATTCTTGTTCAAAGCCCTTTGCATTTAACCCGAACCCGCAAGAAAGATGGTTCAAGAAGCAATAGCAGGGACGAAAGCAATTAAGGTATGCTCATTAACATAGATGCATCTTAATTGAAATAAATTGTAGATAACCCTGTGTAATTGTCATCATTATTCACTTTTTTTGAAATCCTTTAGGCCAGCATATCTGCCTAAAATGAAACAAAAACATATTTTTTTTTTGGTAAAACGGAAAAGAAATTACAGTATATTGATGAAATCCAAATACAAAAGCTCCAACCTTAATCCTCCTTTTATCTTTCAATAAAAAAAAAAAAACAATTTAAAAAGAAATAACACATGAACAATTAACTTCTTTACCTCCTCTTGTTTTTTCCACCAAGCAACAAGCTAAAGTAGAACAAAACCCTAAACAACAATCCCCATGCAACTGCTATTAGCAAACAGTCCCATTTCCCAATTTGATTTACCGCGACTTGATCGAGTATTCCCCGTCCTGTCGTGACACATGTCTGACTCGTTATTCTCACTCCTAGGACCCCACTTATCGCACTGAGCACTTTCTCTTTCATCTGACTAGGCATTTCACCGAGCGGTGATGTGTCGAATATCTGGTTACCTCTAACGAAACATTCGCCAGTTCTGCCAAACTCATTTTGTAACACCGCTTCGTATGGGTACTTAACGAGTGAGAGATAATGGAACCAGAGCCAGTAGTCAGGAATGCGATCTCGGTTTATGAAGAAACCTGAGAAGAGAAGGTAGTATGCCATTATGGCTACTACGATCGTGTAACCAATCATGACATGTGGGACCACACCGGAAAGAAAAGTGACGAAACCCGAACCGGCCCAGAAGGCAGAAAGGATAATCAGGACATAGAAAACAAACCCTTCAAAGGCACCGGCGAGACCGACTGAAAAGAATGTGGTTAACCCAAATGCTATAGAGAGTAGTACAAGTGGAGGGAAGGAAACTATCATGTTCGAAAGTACATAGGACGAAGTGCGATATGCGTTATATGCAGTTTCACGTAGAAATATGAACCGTTCGTTAATGAAAACAGGCAATGCATCTGCACAGACGTAAAACATCGTTGACATGGCAAAGGCGAAGAACCCTAGTCTTTCTTCAACCCCTTTTGGCGAGTCATCGAGTCGCCAAAAAACCGTGCCAAGAATGGTTCCGGTGACAACGATTGCAAATAACCTGATAAGGAATAATTCAGGTGTGCGACATGTGTTTATAAATGATCTTCTTGTTAACACACCCATTTCAACCCAAAACGGGTTAGCATAGGTTGGTATTTTGGACGAGTGGCTAACAACGGGTCCATCTGTGCCGGAGACTAGCTTTCCACGCGAAATGCTCGCACTGATTGCATCCTTTAGATGAACTGAGCTCTGATTTTGCGTAACAAATGGGTTGGAGGACGCAGAGTAAAGAAGGCACCATGATTTGTGAAAATCAACCAATGGTTTCGATCCAGTCGGTGATGACTCGAGCTCTCTTATTACATCCAACGCAAATTCGGTACGGTTCTCATTCTCGGGCATGGGGCGTCCAAACTCGGCAAAATAGGATGGGAGCATATCTGGGGTCCCTGTTGAAAATATTAAACATAATAAATCAGTATCAAGTTAATTCAGTTAGATGGTGTATCTATATAATGTTTTTCTTTCGAAGTAATGTTTCTAGAATCGTCTTTTATATATTGAAAATCACGCATACCACTATAAACCATTTGTCCTCGAGAAAGAAACAACAAACGATCGAGCTGCCCTATAATCCTAAAGGAAGGTTGATGGATAGACATAATCACGACACTTCCACTCTTCGCAATGCGGCGAAGCACCTTGACTACCATGAATGCACTCGTCGAATCAAGACCAGAAGTCGGTTCATCAAGGAAAAGTAATATCGGGTCGTGGATTATGTCGGTACCTATTAGAAAGTAAAAATAAATAAACAATAAAATGTGGCAAATTTTTTATCTTTCATCTACTGCTAATTGAATAGTTCTAAATTAAAAAGATCTTTTTTTGTAACAAACATTTGTTATAGAAAGAAATTTTGAAATGTAGCTAGGAAATACTAAAGTTTGTATCAATTATATCCTTACCAATGGAGACTCTCCTCCGCTCACCGCCTGAGACTCCACGATGGCCCTCATCACCAATTATAGTATTTGCGGCCGCTCTGAGGCCAAGTTGGTCAATCAAAGCCTGAACACGAGATTTCTTTTTGGAAGAAGAGATAGATCGAGGGAGACGAAACTCGGCAGAGAAAGAGAGAGTTTCTTCGACGGTTAACATCGGAAATAATAAATCATCTTGCATCACATAAGCAGAAATTGACTTTAGGAGCCGGTTCTCTAGATTTTCACCATTTAAGGTTATGGATCCTTTCAGACTCCCCTTAGCCATCCGATTTGCTAGGGCGTCAATTAGGGTTGATTTGCCCGAACCACTCGCACCAAGGACCGCTAAGATTTGACCATCTATCGCCTCACCGGAGATCGAGTCGAGTAGGGTTTTGCTGCGACCAGAAAAGGGTTCATCTGAAGCAAGATGGCTACTTTTGTATCTCTTGTTTTTAACACTATATGTGAGGTTGGAGAAGGATAATACAAAAGGGACTTGGCGAGGAACTTCGACGTCACTTAGGTTAATGGAATATTCCGCCGGTGACGATGCGCCAGCTTCTGATTCGCCCTCGCTAAAATCTCGTGTGTCGCCTACAAGCTTGAATAGCTCCCCTAGTGAAGGACCGTGTCCGCGGTTTCTTCCATTGTCGAATCCGGTCGCCTCCGGCGAATCTTGCCCCTCCAAAAACGACAACTTGTCGTCGAACATCGCCATTTCAAACGTTGCTCTTCAAAGGAAAAATAGACCAGCTTTGAATTTATAGTGAGAGGAGGGAAAAGGGTTTATGAGTTTAGAAGTGGAATAAGGCAGTAATGATGGAACTAGAGCAAGGCATCATGAAGGTGATACCATGAGAATAGCAATGCCGTGTGGGGAGGGAATAAGGAGAGTTATTCGGCGGTGGATTGGGGGAATTGGGATGGTTCTTTGGGAATAGGAATTATGAGGCTTTTGAGTTCTGAACTTATGAAGGTATCTATAATTAGGAGCCCATTAATGAAAGGGGGAATGCATAGTGTGTTAGGGGATTTGGGGGGTCACCTACGCCCGCCTAATTTTGAATTTTTTTTTTTAACTAGCATTGGCCCATCATGCACAAAGCCAATGAAAATGTGCTACTTCATGAGTATTCATGACATGCTTGGTTAGGTTTATATGGCTGTCTACTTATATCTACTATTTGCTTTCTCGTTTAGATGAGCTATATCTTACCAAACTAAACTTTGGTTATTCAAAACTAAAAATATCATAAAAATAAATTGACTCAGTCTGAATCAATAATATAAAATGTTTTGAGATGAGTTATGACTATAATAGACTCTTCGAAACATATTATACACGTACTATTTACTATTTATCAGAAAGGTACTTATTAATTGTTTAAACAAATGAGTATTGTCTGATCAAATCTATTTTTAATTCATTTGTTTAAAACTATCTTAATTTTTCAGACTGACTATTTATCGACAGTCAGTAAATGATTTACAAGATCCCGAGTAATATCAACTATAGATTTCATATGTAAACTAAAGAAAATATTTTGTCAGTATAAAATAAATAATTTGGAAAACAATATTTCACATAAAAATACAAAATAATGTTGTGATCAATCATGCTTTTAAGCAATGAAATGAGGAAATAACCTCTTTCCTTGAAAAAAAAGACTATTCATTGCCAGGCAACGCTGCCGCACCGCCGACCCGATGCGCTGCGTGGAAAAAAAAATGGCGGAATTTCGTGCCGCCAATGCACCGACCATTTTTTGGTTGTTCTTTCATTTATTTTTTAAATAAAACATTATACAATTAATTAAGGTCTAATGTTATTCAAAATATATATTCATATTAGAGAAAAGTATATAATATAAGAAATGTACATGGTAATTTTAAAATTAAAAAATGTATATTTAATGTTAAAAAATGTATATTTCTATTAAAAATATATTGATATATTATATTAAAAAAGATATATTACGCAAAAAGACTGCATATGTAAAAAAACATTAAACAAATAGAAATTTATTTCTCACTTTAAGAAGATACACTGTACATATGAAAAAATAATAATTCAAAAAGATATATTACATATCAAAAAATACATACTAAAAAATATAAATATATATTTTCAATTTAAAAAAAAAAATATGTCACACATCTAAAAATGTATATTATAGTTAAAATGTATAATACAAAAAATTATATTACACATCTACAAATATATATTTCAAAAAATATAAAATCCAAAAATATTTGCAATTATTATTGTTTTTTTGAATGACACCCGACAAATGTTAGCTTATCGTTAAACGATACTATTTTTTATGCCATTGAGATTTGAATTAAGAACCTTTCACAACATATTTTTTTTTGTAGGGCTGAAAGTTTAGCTCGTGGCTCGCTTGTACGCGACTCGATTATAACTCGGTAATAACTTGCTCGATATCAATTCAAAATTAATTGAGCCGAGCTAGCTCGAGAACTTATCAAGCCGGACTTGATTTAGATCTGGCTCGCTCGTATTAAACTCGAAATAAATTCGAGCTCGAATTTTAATCTAATTATTTTCATTCTAATTAATTCATAATATATAGGGTGATTCTCCTGTAGAGCCTTTTTCATGAAGGGCAATTTGGGTATAAAAATATATGTATGTATTTACAATTTCTACTTCTCCATTTCAAATAATAGTGAATTTCTCCATTCAATAAACTTCCTTAATTATAGGATTGAAATTCTCCTTAATTATATATAGTACATCTTTTGCAATAATTGTGAATATCCCCATTCAACAATTTCCACAATTCTAGCCATTTTTTTAAATATCTTCCATTTCAAATATTCTTATACCATTCGGCCATTTCAAATATTTGTGAATATCTTCCATTTCAAATATTTGTGAATATCTTTTCAAAATCTTAAAATCTCAAAATATCATAAATACTCTATTTTAATTAAAAAAAATATCATAAATATCCTTTGAGAATATTAAAGTATCATATGCACCTCTTCAAATTCGAGAATTTCAGCAATAACCTCAGAAAAATGAAATATTACCAATAATCAATAGTCCTATAAAACATAGAATATATTCCCATGCAATAATTGTGAATATCTTCCATTTCAAATATTTTTATACCATTCGGCCATTTTTTTCTCCATCCTCCACTCTCTCTCTCTCTCTCTCTCTCTCTCAGGCCACTACTCCCTCGGATCTCGAAAATAATCTAATGGTAATTTTTTCACTTTGAATCTATTTACTGTATTTTTTTGTTTATTCCTTGCTCTTAAAAGCATGTTCAATTGATGGTGTTAAAAGAAAAATCTGATGCAATGGTTCAAAAAAGTCAAAATCTGATGCGATATCAAATCATACATATACACACATAATACATACACACAAATCATACATACACACACATAATACATACACACATAATACACACACATAAATACAGATCCTCATTCACATGCCAAACTAAAATAGAAATGAACCTTCATGGATGCGACATCAAGATCCTCATTCACATGCCAAACATGAATCCAAAGTTAGTTCCAACTTGGTTATGATTCCGTAATTCAACAAACCCTAATTCAACAAATTCACAAACTAAAATACAATTTCGACAATTTCATAAACCCTAATTCAACAAATTCAAACTTAATTTGAACAAATTAAATCGTACCGAGAGACTAACACATAATTTTCAGTCAAAATACTCCCCCGATAATTCCTCGTGAATGCCATCTTCCAATTAAAGTATCAGCACAGTCTTGTAGGCCAATTTTGGTTATGGTTCCCTGCACCAGGTTAATTAACCTCAAGTTAACATTTGCAATTTTAAAACCTTTTTCTGATATTAGATTATTTAACATTGCATACGCTGAAATTGCCGCTCTGGTCATGTTCACTGATTTCTTCGTGATATCCAAGCTTTTCCTCACAGCATACCAAACCACCAAAAAGAACCCAATCCAACCTGTTCAACCCCAAATTCAACCCAGAAATTTGAAATTTGAATTTGAATATAAGTTTATTAATTGAAGAGATAATAAATAAAGTTGTTTACCAGTAGCTATGAGAACGCCGATGATTAAAAAACCAATTAGGATTCGAAGGCACTGGATTGAATCTAATTGACACTAATTTGAATTGAAGCTCTGATTGAATCTAATTGATATTATCTGACTTGCATAGTTTAATTGACACTAATTTGAGACATTGAATCATAAAATCAACCAAAATATTTGGAGCTCATACTGTATTTCAAAATGCATATCCTTCGAAATCCATCAAGTCAAACATTATACAAATGAATAACTAAATTACTGATTTTTGACCTAAATCCATTATTCTTTTACCTTGTTCTTTCTTTAATCAATCCTACCCTGTTACTGTATTACTGAGACAGAACTTTTGACCTAAATTACTGAATTTTACAAATGAATTGAATTCAAATAGTTCCCAAATTACTGTACAGTTACGGATAAACCCTAGTGAATCGAATCCAAAACCTAAAAAGAAGAGAAGAAAAATGATTAGGGTGGAAACTGACCTGAGGGTCCAATTGCCGACGTAGGTGGTGGCATCGTCTTGATTCCTTCCGTGATGTGCTGAGTCTGCTAACCCAGCAAGTTCGCCCCAACTCTCGGTGTCCTTTTTGCCGATGGAAGAGAAACAGTTCTCTAGTTCTTCGCGTCTAGCAGCCAGGAGAGAGATTTGCGAAGAATCGAGAGTAAATCCGGGAGAGAAATTTGCGGAGGATCGAGAATAAATCCGGGAGAGAGAGAGAGAGAGAGAGAGAGAGAGAGAGAGAGAGAGAGAGAGAAACGCGTTATCAAGAGAAAGGACTGGAGACCGTGTGTGTGCGCGTGAGATGAGGATAAACAATGACCATTCTACCCTTCCAAACAAAGGATCTATCATTATATAATTGAATCACAACCATTAGATTAAATTATATGATCTAATCTTAACCATCCGATCAAGCAAAAGGATCTACTGTAGAATGACCCATATATATAATATACCATACATTATTATAATATATACTATAAGAGTAATTACTATTTGAAATATATAAAAAAGATGTATACACCCGTCTCGTTAATTGACTCAAGTCGAAGTCATACATGAAGTCTGTTTTTTTGTTAATTAAGATAACAAAATTAAGCAATACAACAAGATTAAATAGGTTTATGCTCTCTTTTTTCTCTTGTTATTTAAGTTAATAAAATCACAAAAGCAATAAGGTAACAAGTAAAGTTTCGTTCAACTATTACCATTCTAACAATACTTTCCCTATTTTTTGAAAAAACCCGAGCATCGAGCATACTAACACTTGAGACCGGCAATGAAAATCTCTGTTTCTCTCTCTCTCTGATGTTTTGTTAGTTTGGTTGTATCATGTGTTTGAATTTAAAAAAATTATGTGTCGGGTTCTTTATCGAAAATCTTTTATTTTGTCCGTAACTATGTAAATTTTTGTTAATTACATTCAAATTATTTTTGTAATCAAACTATTGTTAATCCGAGCCGAGCTAGTTCGATTAAAAACAAGACGAACTTGAGTTTAAGTTTTTAGTTCGAATCAACCTTAATGATAAACGAGACGTGTCAGCTCATATCGATTTCAAGCCGAGGTTGAGCTGAACATAGCTCACTCAAACTTGATTCGGCTGCAGTCATATTTTTCGTGTAAAATATTCAACCAATTAGGTTATGAAATCATTGATCATGAGCTATTGATTGAGCCAGGACTCAGCGGATAGATAGAAGGTGAACATTTTCCAATTCTTAAATTGCTATCTTTTTTAGCAAAACAAAAATAATAATTTAAGAATTGAGAAATGATCCGTGGTGGGTCTTGGTCCAAATGAATTTCCCAAAATAAAGGCCCTGGCCCAATTCTTAAATTATAATATGGGCCTAAATGAGTTTCCCAAAATGAAGGCCATGAACGTTTTCTTTTTATTTCTCAATTTGTTCGTGAGTATCCCAAATGGGTCATGTTAATTGACATGAAGGCTTTCGCGAACTAAGTTTCTTGAGAGGGTTTGTTTGGAGTGCAATAATTTTAACAGGAATTTTTTTTTTTTTGCTGAATGCCCTTAGGCTTGAATTACTTAACAAAAGGAGCACTGTTTTTACACACATCAAAAGGGAAAGGAAATTACATCAGAAAAAACAAATAACCGGAGAAAACCAAGCCTATTACTACAAGAAACTAAAAATAACAAAGACGTGCTCTTAAAAGACTAAGTGAAATAAATGTAAAAAAGAAAAGAAAGAAAATGCAAAGGAAGATCCATTTGTCTTCCCAATTCCAGCAATCGCCTTTTCTCCTCACATCATGAGAGGGAAATTGACGTCTTCATAGTCCGTCTGAAGCAACCGTGCCATATTTGCAAGATTATGCACTTCAGTGTTGTATATTCGAGAAACCCAATGAAACCTAGGATTCGTAGCCCTTCGCTTTAAGAGAAGACATTTGCGTGCCCAAGATAAGGCCTCCCATCTAGATAAACACATCTGATTTAAATCCGTGGCGTGTTGCATGACATTAACCACCTCTAAATTGTCTGAAATGAACGTACACTCCCTTTGCGGAAATCTATCACAAACCACTTTTAGCGCTACACTAAGGGCCTCAAACTCCCCCTCTAACGGGTTTAGGTACCCAAGCCCTCCTTTCGCTCTTGTATAAACCATGTTACCCTCTTTTCCTTTTATTACAATACCTAATCCGTACAAGCCCATCTGGTCACCCGAATAATCCACGGTACATATCAGATCTTTGATCTGGATAATATCATTACAAGGTATCTGAATTGGTGAGGAGGTTGTACCCGATATTGTACCATATATCTGATCAGATTGTGCCAGATATAGCACTTCTTTGAGATTAATTTCCTTGTGCTGAAAAATGTACCGATTTCTTGCTTTCCACCATTGCCAAAGTACCGCCATGAATAAGGAAGTTTCACTCAGCGTTAAGTGTTTTATCCAGAATTCAATTATTTGATGACATGGTAAATGGGAATGAAGGTCTGTAATATTCAGAGGGGAAATGTTCCATAGATTTTTCACTTTGTGGCATCGAAAAAATAAGTGTTCGGTGCTCTCTGGTTGCTGATTACATAGTGGACAAATCGGCTCGATTCCCGAAATGCGCGAGTTTAATCTTATCCTTGTTGGCAAAGCCCCGTGTAATAACCTCCAGCAAAACAGTTTAATCCGTGGTAATATTCCTTTCAAATTCCAAAGAAACTCCCATAATGCCTGAGGGTGAGGTTGCGGTAATTGGATTTTGTTGTATTTAGATTTCCACAAACAGTCATACATCTCCTTACACGTTACCACTCCTCTCGCCCCCTTCATCCAGATTAATTTATCATGTATACCTTCATTAGCTATAGGATCAAATCTGATCTCTGCAATCGCCATAATCTGTGAGGCAGAGAAATTTAACTCTAACTCTTGCCAGTTCCACTCCGTAGACACGTCTAGATATAAATCTCTGACTGTCATTACTCTTTGCTGCGCGTTTCGTGGAGGCCTATCATAACCTCCTTGAAACCATGGCTGGCCGTAAGCTAGGCATTTTTTTCCATCTCCTAATAACCACATACAGTCTTCTTGTATGTTTTCCCGTGCCTTCAGAAAGGCTCGCCAAGTAGGAGTCATATCCTTCGATCTCTTAGTCTCCCACAGCGTAGACCTCGAAAGATATTTTGCTTTCATTTGTTGTACCCATAATGCTTCTTTATCCGAGAGAAAAGACCATAGTTGTTTGGTACATAATGTTTCATTGAGGCACTTTAGATTTTTGATGTTTAACCCCCCCATATCCTTGGGAGCCTGAATTAAATCCCATGACAACCATGCCATATACCCATTCGATCCATCTCTTCCTCCCCAAAAAAACCTTTTAATCAATGAGTTGATCTTATTAATTACAGTTTTGGGAATGCTTTGAATAGCCATGTTGTACATTGGAATTGCAACCAAGACGCTTTGAATCAATACTAAACGGCCTGCTTGAGACAAGATTTTAGCTTTCCACCCAGCTAATTTCTTGCTAATTTTTCCAATTAAATCGCTAAAATCGCCAACTAGCAACCGGTTTGGTTTAACAATTGAACCCAAGTATATTTCCTTTGGATTGGCTATAGTAGCACGAAAGATTTGAGTTATTGCCATTCGCACATGAGGATCCGTTTGACTATTGAACCAGATTCGCGTCTTTGTTGGATTAATCTGCAGCCCCGATACATGGCTAAATAACTGAAAAATTCTGACAAAGCTATTTGCCTCTTGCACTGTTGCTGTACCATAAATCACAAGATCGTCAGCATATAAAGAATGCGAGAATCTTGCGGCCGATCTTCCTAATTTGATTCCTATAATTTCTCCAGAGGTTGCATGGGCCTGGAGTAATTGAGACAGAATCTCAGTGGCTATAATGAATAAAAATGGCGAAACCGGGCATCCTTGACGGACCCCCCGCTCCGGCTTGAAAAACCCGTTACTTTTGCGGCCCAAATTGAAGCTGAATTGGGGTGATTTAACGCAATCCATCACCCATTTGATAAAATTATCCGGGAAATTCATCAAAGTCAGAACCTTGGCAATGAATTTCCATTCTAAGCAATCGTAAGCTTTTCGAAGATCGATTTTAATAGCAAACGAAGGGCTCATTATTTTGTCCGAGTGGAACGAGTGAAGCACCTCCTGGTGCAGCATAACATTGTCTTGGATATGGCGCCCAGCAATGAAACCCGTTTGATTTATCGAAATTAGCTGAGGTAAGAAAGGTTTGATTCTAGATGCCAGAATTTTGGATATTACTTTATAGAAAAAATTGCACAGGCTAATTGGCCGATAATCAGCAATTTTTGACGGACTATTCGATTTTGGGATTAAGACGATATTCGTTTGTCCGAACGACCTAGGCAGTACACCATTAACAAAGAAGTTCTCTACAGAAGCCACTATCATGGGCTCTATAGCTTTCCAATTGGCTTTGAAGAAAACCGTCGGTATCCCTTCCGGACCTGGCGATTTTTGAGAAGCCATGGATTTAACTATGACTCGGATTTCACGAGCCAAAGGAATTTGTTTTAAGGAAGCTTTTTGTGCCTCGCTTATTTGTCGCACTTCTCTTAATTCATTATCTTGTATTATTTGGGTGAGATCTGGGGGAACTGTGGATGAATATAGTTTTTTGTAGGCCATCACGAAAGCTTTTCTTATTGCTCCTGTATTAGTAAGAACCACTCCTTCATCTGTTTTGATCGAATGTATGACATTGGATCTGGCCCTGTTGACGGTGGAGGAGTGATAAAAGCTCGTGGATAAGTCCCCCTGAGAAGCCCATTTAATCTTAGCTCGCTGGGCCCAAAAGATATTTTGATATCACAAGCATTGCTGATGTTTGAATTGCAAATCTTGCAAAAAGGGACCTATACGAGTGGGGTTTAATTGTAAGTCTGCTTGGGCTTTTAAAATATTATCCTCTAACTGGGCTAATTCTTTATTTGGGTTGAAAGAATATGCATTAGCCCAATCTTTTATCTGGTCTTTTAAGATCTTTATACCCGAATCCCAATCATGAAAGCTAATATTGTTGGGGAATATCCTCGACCCCGGGCCCGCGCAGCGGATATGTAGGCCCGGTTCGATTCCCCGATTTCCGAGATCACGCCACGACTTCGAGGGTACGATGCGAATAGAAGGACAGATTCATACCAGTGCCAAATTGATGGCACACGAAGGGTTGATCGCCGCCTTCTATTTCCTTCGGTGTCACGTTGGTGACTAGCCCGTACGTCCCATACCGCACGTCTCCCACCGTTTCGACACGCCTCGGGTTGTCTTCGTGCGTTCCATGCCCGCATGATTCCACAGCCCGTTACTCGATTACTTCTCCGGTTTGATCACAACGAAGAGCCACATGTGTCGCTCCTCTACCCGTATCCACCGTGAGTCATAGCACCTCGGTCGCGGATGCACCTGCCTAGACGATGCACCGGCGAACTTGCATGATTGCGTTTCGATTCTCTAGACGGAGAAAATTCTTTTCTCCTTCTCTCTCAATCTCTTCGCACTCTTTCATCAAGTGATTAGAGTCTCTTAATTTCTGGATTAATTCTAAATTAACTCCATTAATTTTCTGGTTGAACTAATCTAATTATTCAACTGGTTGGACTGATGAGAGAGAGAGAAACATCATATATATACTCCATAGGGTAAGGATGGGCCAAAAGGTATGTATATCTTCTATACACCTTTTCAAACAGAAAACTGCATACACCCTTTCAGTAATCTGTCAGAACGAAAATATTAAATCGTTCCAAACGACTTTGAACATTTACGAAAGTTGTAGATAATCTAATTATCGTTCCAACCCAATTTGGCCCAGCCCAATTGGAGTTCGGACCCGAAAGTTACGGCCGTTTTACTGACTGTATGTCAAACTGTCGCACCCTTTCGGTATTTCATTAGAACGATACTGATACTTCGCTCAAATGAAATATATTACAACATGAAAGTTCTAGATAATCTCATTATCTAACTAACCAAATTTGAACCATTCAAATCGGAGTTTCCTACTGAAAGGTATACCAGTTTTACTAATCTGTTTCGTATGCCCACGAACGCGTACGTTCGTTTGTCCTACGTACCATTTTAGCGATGATCCAAAACTGTATTTCCTTCAGTCTCCCACTCAGTTTCAGATTTACCTAAAAGGTACTCATGTATATCACATATACACTATATCAGAGAATCTGGCCCGCGTATCAAATACGCTAAAGCCATGCACATCCAATGTGCAAAAACTTGCAATCAAGCCCGACATAGTACGACTCGTTGTGTGACCGTGTAGGTTCGTTTAACGATGGCAGTATGCCGTTTCCATGGCACTACAAGCCCATGAGCGGGATCTAGTCACTCCATCATGGCTACCCATGTTAAAACGAAAAATGATTGTGATCATTGTGCCTATCTCGAATAGCGGTTACTAGTTCTCTTGTTTGCGATATCCGTTAATCAAAAGGCATGGTAATAGTCATCCTTATAATTTGATTAACTATACTTATTCCCCGATTCCGAGTTGATTTAACAAATTTCAATCGATATTAACCATTAATATCATTGACTCTGGCCAGAGATTTCGTTAATCGACTCATCGAGCGGCGCCTAAGAGATATCTCTTCCTTTCGGAATAAACAATTCCTATCTTGGAGACTCACATTGAATTCCGTGTTTCGGACAATACCCAATGATGACCCTTTTAACTCCCTGTTACGGTGAGCGTAAGATCATATCAAAGCATTGTGTTACGCACGTAACGCAATCAATGATCCCCTCAAGTATGAAGAATCTAAAACCCCATCCGTCCCAAGTCCATCTATAATGACTAAACCATGTCATGGACTCGCGGCTTTGGTCATATCCAATATATGTAACCTAACATATATCTACGCTCCCGATTCGACAAACACCTTGTCCCATGATTAGCAAAACATAATCATCTCCTCGGCAAACGTACTAGTGTACGCGTTCAGTCTATCCAATAATAGAAATGCTTCTCTCTTAAGCAAGCTGATCCGCGACTAGGGATGTTTAGAAATGACACTTTAAGTGTGACGGTTTCGCTGCACATGGTCCTCAACCATGTCGACGTCCACACAAGTTCAAATCAAGGTTCATGTAACAATCATATTACACAACCCGCACACTGTTTTCATATAAGGTGAATGCATATTTAATTTAAGTAAACAAAAATTTTAAAAGGAATGCATTCATATGGACTAAGTATTTGGGTGATACAACGTTTACCTATGGGTATCTCCATACCCATAACCTACGAGGACTATCGTATTAGATAACTACACTCTACTTTCTTCTTCCTCCTCTAGGTATCTCCATACCCATAGTCATCGCATGACAGTCACGCGCGACTAGAGAGAGCGGTCTTGTAAACGGGTCCGCACGTTCCCGCTAGTGTTAATCATCATCAGGATTGGAACATTTCCAATACCTACGATCACATCTTTTCATAAAATTTCATGGATCAAATGAAATTTTCTGAGTATTGGCTAGAAGTGGTAGTGACCTCGGCATTTTTGGCCTGTACTATTGCGTCTCACGCAATAAACAACCATAAATCCGATAACTCGTGACTACTAGAGTTTGGTCATGTATCCTTGATCCATACCACTTCCTTTTGCGATTAATAACCGCAATATACTCGCCACCGTAAATAGAATCATAAACTATTGGTCTTGTGGAACCTTTCCACATAACCGTGTTTTTATTTAAGCAAAACATGTACACACTTTGTGATCGAAAGTCGTGCTACATATTTGGACGTGCTTCATCTTTGGAAACTGTTGTTTGTTATAACTCTTTATAACCAACACGTCCTCCACACCATTATAGATAATAAATCCTGAATTCTTTTGCAAAGTATTCAAGGATAAACTTCACCTCTATCAATACAAATCCCGATGGGTTTTAAATATACATAACCATTATGTATATATTTGTATAACCATTATACAATCACAAGAGTTAGTCTCATGTAATCGAATTACATTCAAACTCATGTGATTCCCATGAATTTTATTGACGGTGAACTAGACGCTTTATTTGTATGACAGATAGCCACATACATATCATGACAGATATAATAGATCCTAACATCAAATGTAAGGCATCATATTATTACTTTTCGCGCTGCTTGATGTCTCACATCGAGCCGTTAAAAATTTCTGCCATTCGACATTTCGATTTATCTCCTCCAAGGAGTTTATATGTTGAAAACCATTTTCAGCAATATGTCGATATATGTGCTATAACATAGAACGAGGAAATTCTTAGATCTATCCTATAGATCTTCACGCTTAATTCATAAGCGGTCTCGTCTAAATCCTTTGTCGTTACAAGATATATAACGCAGCTCCCACTAACCTTCATGTGTACACAAAGTTTCCATTCGTTTCGACAATTTTATAACAGTTTATAATTTTGTCAAAACGAATATTCCAATTCCGAGAAGCTTTCTCTAATCCATCATATGGATCGTTAAAGCGTGCATATCTTATCCCCGATTCTTATGAATCGACAAAACCGTAAGGTTGTGTCAAGTACACATCCTTTCATAAAATTTCTTTCAAGAAATTCGGTTTTGACATCCATTTTTCCACATCACATAGTCATAATATGCGACCATGGCAAACAGAATTTCGAGAATGTGAAAGCATGGCAACATGCGAAAACGTTTCTTCATAGTCCGACTATGAATTGCATGAAACTCTTCGCAAAAAGCCTCGCTTTACATATATGCGTATTCCTATCCATGCCGGCTCTTCATCTTGAAAAACCCACTCACATTTCACGGGTCTAACCCAGAAAGTAATGAAATCAAGTTCTAAACTTGATAATTCACATGGATCGAATCTCAGATTTCATGACACCATGTCATGTGGAATCAACTTTTCATAGCATCCTTGTAGGATATCGAATCATTATATGATTTCGATCTATCATCATTAGCCTCGATAAATCCGTATTTACCGGCTTATGATATAGCCTACTTGATCTACGAAAAATTTCTTTGTGTGTTCGACTTGCGTTCATCAACTCTTGATGAAGCCATGTCAACTTTCATCGGTACAATGTTCATTTTCAAATCACGAACTCTTTCGAGATTTATTCTACTCCCACTAGCCCGCATAGAGATAAATGACACCAAGTTCCAAACTTGTGCGCATCTAGTCCTCCTCCAAGAAGGCATCTCTTCGAGCCACGAAAATCTAATTTTCGTCGGGACGTTAGAATTAATACCCTTTAGTTTCCTTAAGGATAAACGAACAATTTCCAGATTTGGGAGTGAGTTTAACCGAAACAAATTTCGAAATACACTCACTTCCTCAAATATGTACAAGTGACCACTTCGGAACCATTCCGATCCATATCTCATATGACGTCTTTTGTACCGATTAGAAGGTTTATGGTCCATATCTTATATGCAACCATTCATTAGTGCCGCTGTCTCAAGGGCGTATCCCCAAAACATTTTTGGGAGATCCTATTGACTTATCATTTATCGAACCATGTCCAACATGCGTTCATTTCCTCTTTTCGGACACATCTCAATGTTCCGAATAAAGGCAATCGTGAAACTATTCCACAATCATAAATGATCATCAATATTCATAACTCAAATATCGCCTCTTCGATCGTATCGAAAGGTTTAGCTCAAATACTCGCCTTCTCGATCCTATCGAAAAGCTTTGATTTTCTTGCTTAGTTGATTTCGTATTTCGTTTTTGAAACTCTTTGAACCTTTCAAAAGTCTCCGTTTCGGCACGCATTAAATAGATATTTTCATATCTACTTTAACCGTCCATAAACGTAACAAAATACCGATAGCCTCCTCTTGCCTCGGAACTTATCGGAACATCATATGTAAATATAATTTCCAATAATTCGTTGGATCTTTCTCCAACCTTTGGAGAATGATGCCCTTTGTCGTCTTGCCTAATAAATAAGTATCGCATTAATCAATCGAATCTAATTCGAACGATTCTAGCAATCCATCATATGGAATCTAGATACGCGAATCTCGTTTATATGGCCAAGACGGCAATGCCAAAAGAAGCTATCAACCTCTTGGTTTAATCCTCCTCGGATTTCACCATTCTTTGAGTCATTAGTTTGGACAACTCCTTGTCCGAACTCTCCATTTTGGAAAACATTTTCTCAAAATACCCTTAGACATACATTTCTTTCGATCCCTTCTTTGAATTACAAGGATATCCACGCATCTATATACATTGGATTCCTCGGATACTCCGAGCATCTCCAATTCAATTGTAAATCACATCTCATGCAATTTCGGGATCGACTTATCTATCGAATGCATATGATATTCGGTCACGACGATCAAATCTCGTACTATCAACACACGAGTGTTAATCCAAGACCCATAAGGCGTCTCAAAATTAACCTACTCTTTGAGCCGCATTGAATAATTCAACGCGCTCTAACTCTTGAAACTATTTCATGAGCGTTGTGTTTTACTTTCATATACACCCGAATTCTCAAAACAATTTTGAGAAATATGCGTCTATACATGCCACCACAAGGCACGTAATATCGTTCGATTCCTTCTTAAAGTTTATCGAACCCGGCTTTCTCTAAAGCCAAAGCCTCAAGCCCCGAATCTACCATTTCCGTGTCCAACACGTTCCTTTAAGTCTAAGAACCATTCTTTGACCATCAAGGTTAATCATGGCAATTCTGGCCCAAAAGCTATCTATCATATCGATCTCATCGATATATTTGGTGTTGCTAGAAAACATAATTCTAAACGGATGATCAAGATTAACTCCTAACCGTGCGTACTTAATCTATATGCTTATATGATGAATATATGATAGTGTTATTTTATCGAATCGATAACCCTCATACCGATACGGGACTCCAAGTCCATAACACTCAAGACCCATATTTTACGATCCTCCCATAAGTGACTATGGCCGACAAATGAGATCTCGATATTTTAGGTAGGATTAAATCCAATCGTATCCAATACGACTCTTGTTCCTTTATAGAATTTCGGTGACGAATCGTATCCAATACAATCCATGTTCCGTGTGTGCATTCTATCTATGCCTCGAACTCCAATCGGATTGGCTTGGACGGTTAAGTCATAACCATATCCATCGTATCGTTCAATTGAACTACTCACGTGCCCGACTATGGCCTGAAACCACGTGAGTCCCCAATTAACGCTTACCACCCGCACCAATATATACAATAGTACGTGCCCGACTATGGCCTGAAACCACGCACTATGTCATATCAATCTCGATGGTTGTGGATATGGAAGGCATTTCCATGACTTAAATATTATGAGGGATCATGCCATTGCATGTTTCTAAATTCGTGACATAATCATATTATATCACTATCACAAGATTTTCAATATGCATATGATTTTATTTGGGAGTCTAATTATTCTAAATAATTATCTAATTATATGCTTGTATGATTGATGCCGATCAAATCGATATAAAGAACTCAAAATTCCGAGCTTCGTAGCCAAAGTTATCGCGAAAACAAAAACAGCATCCAGAGAAGGATCCGTTATAACGGACTGCCCCATCCGTTGTAACGCAGGGGCCGTGGGGCGCGAGAAAACCTCGCCCGGGACGCGTCCGGGGCGCCAAAAACTGCCCCCGGGGCGGCAGAAAACCTGTTTTTCTGCACCCTTTCGTTATTTCATTAGAACGATACTGATACTTCGCTCAAATGAAATATATTACAACATGAAAGTTCTAGATAATCTCATTATCTAACTAACCCAATTTGAACCATTCAAATCGGAGTTTCCTACTGAAAGGTATACCAGTTTTACTAATCTGTTTCGTATGCCCACGAACGCGTACGTTCGTTTGTCCTACGTACCATTTTAGCGATGATCCAAAACTGTATTTCCTTCAAATATCTGTACAAACCTTAGTGGTCATACCTTTGAAACTATCTGACTCCATCCACCAATTTTCAAATTTAAAATTCTTGTGATAGTTGCAAGTTCCTTGGTGAAGTTTTATAAGTAATGGGTTGTGATCACTAGATAACTGTGGAAGATGAAAAACCTTTGTGCTTGGGAATAAATTAATCCATTCCTGATCTCCCATAGCCCTATCAAGCCTTTTCATGACTAAATTCGAGCCATATTGTCTATTGTTCCAAGTATATGCTGGCCCCACATACCCCAAATCTATTAAACCCATTTCAAAAATCATATCATTAAACAGATCCATATTCCCATCCTGAATTCCCTGTCTACCTCCCCACTTTTCAGAAGTTGATACCGTGGCATTAAAATCTCCCATAGCTAATTTTGGTAATCCATACACGTTTGAAAATTGAATCATCGATTGCCATATGTTTGGGTTCGTAGAGTGATGAGGATCCCCATAAACACAAAATAACAACCAAGGCATTTGATTATCTTTACAAATAATTCTGGAGATAATAAAATGCTTATCACTAGCTATAATCTCCACTTTTACATTATCATTCCATAATAACCAAAGCCCTCCTGATGATCCAGAAGACGAAACAACAAAAGAATTACGTAAAGAAAAAGAGTTGATGAGGTGGCGAGATCTCGAAGCGTTGCACCGCGTATCGGAGATGAAAGCTAAGTCGATACGGGCACAGTGGATGTATCTTTTAATGGAATGAATGGTAGCCGGTCCTCCACATCCCCGGCCATTCCATGAAAATATATGCATTATGGATGCAGCGGGTCCGCTTGACCCACCGCTTTCATTCTCTTGTACACATTTCGTTTGGAGGATTGGAGTGAAGATGGTGATGGGTTTTTGTTCGCTATCACCATATGGTTCTCCGTCATGTTAGGGTTTGGTGTGTGCATCGTTGGGTTCGGAGATATTGGACGTTTGCTTGATGAATGGCTCGGAGTAGTCACTGGCTCAGCCTTTGAGATTGCTCGCGGTATCATTACCGGATCCGTGATCCAATTTCCCAAGCGTTTTGAGAGAAGTTGTGGGATGAGAGAAGAAGATTCTGAGGACTCATTGAAGATACTTAACAGCCTTCTGTGATCAGCACAATTACTCACCTCATGGCCCATCGTACCACAAAACCTGCAAATACGCACAATCTTTTCATATACTATGTATATTGTAGAAGATGTGTCATCAGGGAGGGTCGCTATTATCCGATCACGTAGAGGAGCTTGGGTTGGAATGATCATTCGAACCTTGACGAATTTTTTAGAGTTGATGAAGCCAGTTGAGGGTTCCGAGAGTGGCTTGCCAAATGACTCAATTATCTCTCTGACCCCCTCTTTGGAGAAAGCTTCAAAATTTTCGCAATGGAACTGCACAAAGCACTCTACAGCCGCAAAATCTTCCCGATTTGCTTCCTCCTCGTTCGCCACCTTTTTAACCACGACCGTATCGTTACGGTAACTCCACGGGCTCTTGTTCAGAATCTTTCGAACTTCAGATTCACTCTTGAGTTGAATCAGGTACACCCCACCCCCCCTGTCCGAGAACTCGCTGCTCGGGTCCACATTCCAAGCCCTTACCATGGTAGGGATGAAGCTCGACTCGAATATTGGTTTCTCCGTAATCGTCTTTACTATGATTGAGGTATTCCAATCTCTGTTACATATCCCTTTTTGCGATATGTGAGTTCTTCGAAGAGACCCAGAATCTGGCATGTGGATGTTTGCAATACGGCGAATTAGGTCTTCATCTTCTTGGTTTGATCTGTTTAAACGGTCGAGATTATTAGCTGACGCCATGTGGTGTTTGACGGCGGAAAATATTCGAGTCTCTTTTGTTGTATGAATACTAGAGTGGTTATCAGGGGAGGTCTTGATTGGGTATTTATGTGGAGACGTGAGAGTAGGAATTGGGCCTAAGATGGAAGGCCTGTAAAGAGGATTAGTATTTTCTTTTTTGGCATGATTCGTATTCTTGACGCGTGTCCCTCTTAGACATATCCGGTCAGGTGAGGATTTTTTGGTATCAGAAGGCAGGAGTACGTACTGCCAGGGCAACAAATTCCGTGGCATGCAGGTTTTTTTCGTCTCATTTGATTGATTTTTTGTAGCCGATCCCATGTAATCCTTATGCCCACTTCGTGCATTTACCATGGCCAATTCCTTGAGCTTCCCAAAAACCTCCTTGGAGGAATTATTTACTGGTACATCTTCGTGATTTTTTGGATCATCCCCATCGAACTCCGGGCCTACATCCATTTCTGGCATTTCCGCTATATAACCCGCCGGAATGATCATTAAGAGAGGTACGAGATAAATTGCAATGACAATGGCTAAGATAAAGGAGAGTAACACTAAGTTGATTATCAGTAGGAGGGTTATGACCAAGAATATAGTATGATAGTGGGCAGTACAAGGTGGAAGAAGGGGAGGAGGAGGAGGAGGAGGAGGGGGATGAGGAGGAGGAAGGGGAGGAGGTGGAGGAGGAGGATGAGGATGAGGAGGAGGAGTAGGAGGAGGAGGAGGTGGAGGAGGAGGAGGGGGATGAGGAGGAGGAGGAGGAGGATGAGCATGGGGAGTAGGAGAAGGAGGAGGAGGAGGAGGAGGAGGAGGAGGAGGAGGGTTCATCTCAGTTCCGTTCATGGTTCATCTCATTTTTTTTAACAGGAATTGGATTTTAAAATGAGACAAACCCAAATTGTTTGTTTGGATAATATACTTAACTATAATTTATTTTTACTCTAATCTTGCAACTATTTATAGATGCTGCAAATTTTCAAACTCATTCTTGATCCATGAATTAACTAGTTTATGGCGTGATTCGCCCTTTTGAGCTTATCTTGACAAAAAAAATTAGGAATATCTAGTTAGTCCAATGAGAATCTCTAATTAAACAAGAATATTTGGTCGAACGAGTCATATGAAAACTATTGTATCATTTTCTTAGGGACAGTTTGGCAAATGAATTAGTAGAGTTGAATTTGATTACAAGATGGAGAAATAATTTTTTTTTGAAATTAGTAATTTCATAACTTGTTTGGATATTCAAACTAAATTATCAAGAAAATATAATTTTTTAATTGGTTGTTTATAAAATTTTAAAAATATGTTATTTTTTTGAAAATAAATGAAGAAATTCATTTATTTATGTCAATGAAACTTGGATTCAAATTTTTTTTCGGTGACACTACCCAAGCGTAATGGGGGCCTCGCCCTAACGAACCTTCAGATTCACAATGATGCACTTCTTCTCAAATGGTTGCAGCAAATAAACAGCCAATCACCATCCTTATGGTCCACTACGATTCAAGAGCTATATGGAGTGGAAGATTGGCAATCTTTCAAAAACATCTCCCCGCAATCATGCTCGTTCTTCGTCAGAGATCTCCTAAAGCTTATCCCACGCTTCAATATTCTCAGCCCCGGACATACCCAACCCCCTCCCACCTTCACTACCAAACAAGCGTACCAGCTACTGATTAACCCAGGAGTTGAGGTTGACCGGGACTCGCTAATTTGGCAAATAAAAGCACCAATCAAAGTTAAGGTGTTCACATGGCTAGCCATTAGAGATAGGATTCTCACCGCTGATAACCTCCTCAAAAGGGGCTGGCCACACACACCTAATTGCCCTCTATGCGCTAGCCACCTTGAAACAATCTCACACCTCTTTATCTATTGCCCCTACTCTAAGGAGGTTTGGAACCGGCTCGCAGATATCATTAGCCTTCCTAACAACCTTCCAAACACTTTACTCCTTCTACTGCGTGCAGTTCACAACGGCTCTTCACCCGACCCCCCAAAACTGCACCGATCGATTTGGGCTTCCACAATTTGGAACATTTGGAAGGAACGAAATAGACGCATCTTCAACAACCATAACCAACCGCCGGGGCACATTGCGTCTTTGGCAAGACGTGACGGATTGTTCTGGCACACACCAAGAGCTCCTTAGATATCAGGACTAGTAAAGACTAGAGGACCGGAGATGAGTCCCCTAGCGATATTGTAAATTAGTATCTTGTTGGACCATGTAAGTAAACGAGTTTTAATGAATGAATTATTCGAGCAACCGGCAAATGCTGGTTCCTCCTTCAAAAAAAGAAACTTGGATTCAAAATTTTTCACAATATATTAATTTTTTTTAATCTCATATTCAACTAATTAGGCTATGAACCAATGAGCTACTTTAATATTGTGTTACCCGAAATGTAAAAGTAATATTTCAATAAAATTGAAAAAATAACGAAACATGTTTTTTTTTGGTCTTAGGATATAAAATCTAAATATATTTTATGCCTGTATATATATCTCTAAAGAATGGATTTCTTTATCACGGTAAATGTACCAAATTCAAGTTTAATTTGACAAATAAAAAGTCAAAATATCACATATCCTTCAAAATGATAAAAATCTTTAAAACCTCGTATGTATAAGAAAATTATATGTGCTTTCATGCAAAATCACAAATACGTCTATTAGAGTTATTAAATGTATGAACAAGTTAAGTATGCGATTAAGTTTAAGTATGTGTATTAAGGCCCAACATTTATGTTTTTTTTATTGTAATTGGTCAAGACATTAATTCATGAATTGAGGATTAATGGATGGTCAAGATTAAATCTCGTGTTAGTGTTTTAGTTAGTGGATGAGTGGTTTAGTTAGTGAGATGAGTGGCCGTAACTACTTCTACATAGTTTAAATAGTTTAAGAGAAAAGATTCTGCATTCCGTTCTTAACGCACGTTATACCGTAATATATTTTTTATATTATAAATTTTGTTCTTATTTATATCTTTTTTTAGCGTGGATGAAGATCAGTGTACTTATATATTTTTTATTATTTTTTATACATTTGTAATATTTGTTGTAGAAAAAAAATATAAATACTAGTGTTTTTATTATGAGTTGTTGTAAAAAAGTATAAATATGAAGATGAAAAGTATATGACTGTCGTGGCATGCGTTAAGAGTGGAGTGCGTTAGCAGCCCTCGTAGTTTAAGTATGTGTTCCTTGTAATTTTTTCCATTCAAGCAATTAATTTTTTTTTTCCAATTCTATTCAAACTCAAACAAGTCATTAATTGCCAATACAATAAAGAAATGGAAATAATTGTTATAATCTCACAATAATTTTTCATGTAATTTATTAAGTATAAAAATATATATTCCATTAAAATCGAGAATTGTATTCTCAACAGAATTTTTCAAATTTCAAATATATCCCTTTGATACTATAATAATGATTGATGTTTTACACAACATTTTATTTAGGGAAATTTTGTGGAACCCCCCAAACCCACTTCCGCATCCACGATATGGGTTTGGGGGGAATTCCCATCCCCAAAATGCACCCACAAATTTAATTGATGGTTAATTCAAATTTCAATTAACGATTAATTCAAAGCTAATTAACGGTTAATACAATTTTACTATTTATTAACAAAAATTAAAAAATTTAATTGATGGTTAATAAAATCTTAGGTACACGAATTGGGGAGGCGAATCAATCCTCCCCATATCGTGGATGCATGGGTGGGTTTGGGGGTAGGATAAATGGCCTCTTTTATTTATTCTCTATTTTATAAGTTCACTACTCTTCTTTGACATGTGGCCGAGAATATATTGGAATCAAAATAATCTCAAACGAAGATTCAGTAACGTTTGGCAAGCGGAATTAGTAGAGTGGAATTGGATTATAAGGTGGAGAAGAAAAAAATTCTGGAATTAGTAATTCCACAGTTTGTTTGGATGTCCGAATTATAAGATGCTGGAAAATATAATTCTTCGTTTGGATGGTTAGAAAAATTCTGGAATTTCATTATTGAAAATATATAACAAATATTTGATTAAAATTAATACAATATAATAGTATTATCATATAATATTAAATTATTATAATATTATTGTTATTATGTTATTATATTCTTCTAAAATATAAAATTAGTTATAATATTAATATAAAATTAATTTAAATTTCATTATGTTATTATATTTTATTATATTATTATAATATTATTTTTGTAATAAAATTAGTTTAAATAAATAAATAATATGATTATAATATAAAATTATTAAAATATAAAATCAACATAATATTATTAATTGTAGTTATATTATTGCACTAATTTTAATATTAAAATAATTATTATTATTATAATAATATAATATTAATTATAATTATAATATATTATATGACAATATATATTCATAATACAAATATTAATATTAATATTAAAATATTGTAAATAATATTAATATATTAATATTTTTATATTAATGCTATTATATTAGCATATTCATATAAGATACTATTATAATATTAACATACTAATATTACTAATATTGTTAATATATTAATATTATTAATATTAGTAATACATTTATATTAATAATAATATAATATATTAACATTACATAAGATATTAAAATAATATTAATATAATAATATTGGTATTATTATTATAATATTAATTATAATATTAATTCAATATTAATTAATATTATATTAATATTAATAATATTAATATTAATTATTAATATTAATATATTAATATTATATTGGTATTATTATTATTATTTTAATATATAAGAATTATATTATAATAATTATAATATAATATTATAGAATATGATATGGATATTGAAATAATAATAATTATAATATAATATTATATAAAATTATATAATATAATATAAAATTATTTATTTATTTTATTGTGAATCACTGAACCAAGCCATTTAATTAATTATGATATGGATATTGAAATAATAATAATTATACAATAGTATTATTTATGATTATACAATAATAATATTATATTAAATATATGCAATTGAAATTAGAGCAATTATTTATTTATTTTATTGTGAATCACTGAACCAAGCCATTTAATTAATTATTCACTAAAGTTAATAAAATACTAAATAATCAATAATTAATTCAACATACATATGGAAGAGAGAGAATTCTTCTCCATCTTGGCGCTCCAACATTTGTTGGAGCCAAATTTATCCAAATTTGGGGGGTTATGAAATTCGTGAGTTTCAAGATTCCACTTTATTAGTTGAACCAAACAAAACATTACATAGTGTGAGTATTTATAATCCCGCTCCACATCAAAATCCACCCTCCCAAACAGCCCCTAAAGAGCCTAGAGTGGGAGCCACAGACCTAAATTAATTTCTTTCGTTGTTTCTTCTGTTCTTCATAACACTTTTTGATCTTTTATAGGAACCAACAAGGAAGCTTCCTAAATTTTTCTCCAACTAATCTAAAATGGAAGAAAAGACAATGATATTCAATGCATTAAATTTTATATAAAAAATTTAATATTATAATATCTAATAACTAATTTAATAAATTTATGTAATTATGACAATTTATAAAATTTAATGATTATGATAAAATTGTATTGGTTATATTTGATTTGTACTAATATTTATATAATTTTTTGATACAAAATGAATAATTTAAGTTGTTATATAATGTTATTTGATGTATTTTTTACATGCATCAGATAATATTCTTATAAATTTTAGGTTTCGTCGCTAAGTTTGTGATGCATTTGTTATTATATTAAATTAAAAATCACAAATTTTGAACCAGATAGAAAAAATGACAACAAATTAATTTGAGTTTTTTTTTATAATATAACATCTTTTTATTTTGTATTTTTTATTGAGTCCAATATATATTTTTCTCTATATTTTTTTTTTATCATTGTCCATAATATTTTATTTTATCTAGTTAATAAAATCTTTTTTCACTATATATTAATCTATTTCATACTTGTACCTTATATCAATATATTCTTGTAATGCTAATATATATTTTACATTAGGATAAATTTTTATCATGTATCATTACTTTAAACTAATATACCTTAATATATTAATACTAGAATCTTTCACTCACACGATAGTATATCTTTTTGAATATTATCATGTATTTATGTAGTTTTTTAATATTAAAAAAATATAATATAAAAAAAATGCAATAACATATTTGACAAAAACACTTACGTGACATATACTTCCATTCAATAAAATACTAACTAAATTATTAAGTCTCACTGCCATCTGAATATTTATGATAAGGTTTTAGTTAAGTATGTCCCTAATATTTCTTTATTTTATAATACATCTTTTTAAATATATTATATTAGGGGAGTTCTATCATACACCCTTTTACAAGGGAATTTTGGGTATTTTAACAATTAATTATATTTGTAAAGGGGTGTATCATAAAATTTATCTTTTATGAATATTTTTGTTTAAATGAACAACAAAAAATTCCAATTTAGTTAAACATTAATTGATAAATATATTTGATATCTTACCTTAAATATTCATAAATGGATAATTACTCTAAATACCCTTGAAAATGGGTGTATGATAAGGAAAGGGGTGTACGATAGAAGCCCCCATTATATTATATATTAAAAAATAATATGTTTTATTATTTATTAATATATCTAACTTTTTACGTAATAAATATATTTATATTTAAAAAAAAAACATTACGTGATAAATATTCGGGTCAAAATTTGGACCACAATGCTGGAGATGCTTTATTCGGGGCACCACTATCAATTCTCATTAAATTATTTACCAAATATCCCTCAATTACTAACTAGTCAAAGTCAAATATCGAAATTAAATTTCACCACTACAGTATAATTTATTGCATTCATCTCACAATTAACTTCTAGATAATTTCACTACTAAAACATTAATCAAACAAGATTTGACATTTGATATAAAGATATACACATACTAATCACACTTAATTACTATTGATAAACAAGAACCAAATCATGCAAATAACTCCCTCTCCTCCCCTTAACCCCCACGTCTCTTCATCCTCGATCACCTTTCGCCAAGTGTTAACACTGAACCTCTCGATCTCGCGCTTTCTTCGCTCTTTCCCTCTCTCAGGCCATCTCTCTCTATAAATCCCTGTCAACAGTACTGTTTCCTTCCCTGTCTCGGTTATCCCCAAAAAACTCAGCAAAAGCCCCTGAACTCTCCTCCTATCCCCTCCTCCTCCCCTGCAAAAACTACTGTGTGAGCTGTGAGGTTGTCAATGGGTAAAGGAGGGAACCACAACTCCACTCCCCGTCCATTAACGCCACCATCTCCTCCATTTCCTTCATGGGCAAGGTCTACTATTGAGTGTGAAACAGAGTACAAAGTCTCGGCCGGACATGGTCTATCCTCACGCGAGGCCGGTCGGCGTTTCTCAGTTCACGGGCCCAACGAACTCGCGGCCCACGATGGACCATCTATCCTCTCCCTTGTTATAGAACAGTTCTCTGACACCCTCGTCCGTATACTTCTTCTCGCTGCTGTTATCTCGTTTCTTCTCGCGTTTTTCTCGACGGAGCAGGAAGGGGATGGTTCTGTCTCGGCTTTTGTGGAACCGATTGTGATTTTTCTCATTTTGGTGATTAATGCCATTGTTGGAGTTTGGCAGGAATCTAATGCAGAGAATGCTCTACAGGTTTCTTAAAGAAACCTTTTCCCCCCTTTATTTGACCCTTTTGTGTTCTAATTATGAAGGAAAATAATTCTGATTTCATTTGATATTCTGTTTATTTAGGCGTTGAAAGAGATACAATCAGAGCATGCAACAATTCTAAGAGACGGCAAACTGGTGCCAAGAATGCCGGCCCGATACCTCGTACCAGGCGACATCGTGGAGCTCCGTACTGGCGATAAAGTACCTGCCGATTTACGGGTGATGAGGCTCATAAGTTCGACTTTACGCGTCGAACAAGCTTCTCTAACTGGTGAAAGCGAGGCAGTGAATAAAACGAGTAAAAAGATAGAATTAGAGGATTCCGATATACAAGGTAAAGAATGCATGCTTTTTGCCGGTACCACTATAGCCAATGGAGGCTGCATCGGTTTGGTGACTCAAACTGGTATGAGTACCGAAATTGGGAAAATTCATTCTCAAATTCATGAAGCCAGTCAGAGTGACGATGATACTCCATTAAAGAAGAAGCTTAATGAGTTCGGAGAGGCTTTAACCGCCATAATTGGAGTGATTTGCGTGCTTGTTTGGTTGATTAATGTGAAATACTTCTTCACTTGGGAAACTGTTGACGGTTGGCCGAGAAATTTCAGGTACTTTTTATTTTGTTATTTTATTATTTTAATTTTGGGATGTTTTTGAATTAGTCCCCTGATTATTTCTCCAAAATCGAGTCTATGGTCTTACATTGAAACATTCTTATGGATTAAAAAAATCATCTGCTACTAAAAAGTCGACAAAGTAATTAACTATAGTTTTACTTAATTGGACAAATTATTTAACTAATCCATGCTTATATCACGTTTCTTTGCTTGATGCAAAAGATTAACACTATTGTATAGCAGTCGTATAAAGATAATAACTTTATTTATGGTCAATATTTTATCTATATCAAGTACCTTTCTTCGACCCACCATTCTTCCAAACCTTTTTCCAACGTTTTGAATTATCCATTTCATTTTTTTTTAATTTCAGGTTCTCATTTGAGAAATGCACATACTACTTCGAAATAGCCGTGGCATTAGCGGTAGCAGCAATACCAGAAGGCCTGCCAGCTGTCATAACCACATGCCTCGCACTCGGTACGAGAAAGATGGCCCAAAAGAACGCACTAGTACGCAAACTCCCGAGTGTTGAAACTCTAGGTTGTACGACCGTGATTTGTTCTGACAAGACCGGTACTTTGACAACAAATCAAATGTCCGCGGTGCGGGTAGTTGGTATGGGTTCGAAAGTTGGTGAGGTTAGACAATACAAAGTCGATGGTACTACTTACGATCCTAATGATGGAAAGATAGAAGGGTGGTTGGATGGCAAAATGGATGAGAATTTGAAAATGATGGCGAGAATTGCAGCGTTTTGCAATGATGCAAACATTTCTCAATCGGGGCAACAGTATGTTGCTAGCGGCATGCCTACAGAGGCCGCTTTGAAGGTATTGTTGAGTTGGTTTTGCAATTTATCTTCTTTTAAGTGTGTTTTGTGAAATTTAGTTCGGTGAATATATTCTAAAGTGAACTATAGAAGCATAATTATATCTTGTTCCAAAAAGAAGAAAAAAAGTTCATAGAGTACCAACTCTTTGAATCTATTCCAAAGTGTTTGCATCTTGTTCTTCCATAATGATTGCGATTATGGTTCCCATTTTTATCCCAAATGTTTGATGCGGATATAGGGTGATAATTCTTTCTCTCTATGCTGATACAGCAAATTTCTAGAATGTAATAGAGCATATAATAGAGAATAGGAAAATTTTACCATGCCCCCACAATGTCTTGAATTTTGCCCCCAAAATAGTAATCCATGGTTAATCCATGGATTAGTATTTTGGATTAACGATTAATTCATGATTATTAAAATTTTAATATATAATTAAGGTCCATATCAATTGATGATTAATTCGAAGTAATTAAAAATAAATAATTATGAATTAATCGTTAATCCAAAATACTAATCCATGGATTAACCATGGATTACTATTTTGGGGGCAAAATTCAAGACATTGTGGGGGCTTCATATATGAGCTCAATAGAATATAAGAATTTAAGTTGGTTCCTTTATTTGTTGATTTTCAGGTACTTGTTGAGAAAATGGGTCTCCCAGAAGGTTCCGGCTCATCCAAATTAGAGTCTCCAGTGCTGCTAAGTATGTTTAGTCTTTTGATTAAAATAACGATATGTTTAGTCTTTTGAATTTAACCATACTTTGTTGTGAATTTACATGTTAATTAATTTGGTCCTTCTTTCACTCTGATTTTATTTGGAAACAGAATGTTGTCAATGGTGGAACCAAACCGCCAAAAGGGTTGCCACTCTCGAGTTTGATCGTGTTAGAAAATCAATGGGAGTAATCGTGAAATCAAATTCGGGAAGTAACTCTTTACTTGTTAAGGTACTCTCTCTAATAAAATAATGCTAATGATATAAAATGGAATTTATGTTATTTTATAGTAATTTTTCCCCTTAACTAAGGATTGACATTGAGGTGGCATTGTAATATTTCATAGTAAATTAGTAGGTGAAATACGAGTAAATGGATCCGGTTTAACACATGATTAGGTGTGAAATGAGTAGATGTTAAACAAGTAGATGATAAATGAGTAAATCAACCCTGTTTGACACAGAAAAATATCTATTTGTACACATGCTTTTTTTTTATCTTTTTTGTTTGATTTATCATTAATTATCAACACATCACTTAGTGCGGGGGAATTTAGAAGGGACAAGTATATTTTTCCATTGAAATTTTATATTTGCAGGGTGCAGCAGAAAACATATTGGAAAGAAGCACTTATATCCAACTCCTAGATGGATCCATTGTTAAGATAGATGAAGAGGCCAAACATGCTATAATGGAAGCTCTTCACGAAATGTCGACTAGTGCTTTGCGTTGTTTGGGTTTTGCCTATAAAGACAATCTCTTAGATTTCGAAACTTATGATGGTGAAGATCATCCCGCTCATAAGCTTTTGCTTGACCCTTCTAACTACTCCTCTATCGAGACTAACCTCATATTCGTTGGCTTAGTTGGACTTAGAGTATGTCATCTTTCAACTATATCATAACAATCATACATTAAAATGTTTCATATTTATCCTAAAAATCATTTTTTAGGATCCGCCACGTGAAGAGGTTCATAAAGCAATAGAGGATTGCAAAGTAGCAGGAATACGTGTAATGGTTATAACAGGCGATAACAAGGAGACAGCTGAAGCAATATGCCGTGAAATTGGGGTTTTCGAGCCAGGCGAAGATATCAAGTCCAAAAGCTTCACGGGACGGGAGTTCATGGCCCTACCCGATAAGAAATCAACTCTTGGGCAAGGAGGAGGGCTTCTTTTCTCCCGAGCGGAGCCTAAACACAAACAAGAGATAGTGAGGCTTTTGAAAGAAGACGGTGAGGTTGTTGCTATGACCGGTGATGGAGTCAATGATGCACCCGCTTTGAAATTGGCCGATATCGGTATTGCTATGGGTATTGCCGGAACCGAGGTATATATTCAACTATTTCATTATTTACACTTTATTATTATATACTTTTTATTTGCTTCATTAAATTATACAATTTTCTTTATTTTCATTTTAGGTTGCCAAGGAGGCTTCTGATATGGTGCTAGCGGACGATAACTTTAGCACTATAGTTTCTGCGGTCAGTGAAGGAAGATCCATTTACAACAATATGAAATCCTTCATTAGGTTTTTAATTAATTACTCTCTTTTTCAATCCTTTGAATTATAAATTTGAGATCTCTATATATTTATCTCTTTCATATTTTTAGGTATATGATATCTTCAAATATTGGTGAAGTGGCCTCGATTTTCCTTACTGCGGCCTTAGGAATACCGGAAGGGCTAATTCCAGTGCAACTTTTGTGGGTTAATCTCGTAACGGATGGTCCACCCGCAACGGCTTTAGGTTTTAATCCGCCGGATCCAGACATCATGAAGAAACAACCCCGTAAAAGTGATGATTCGCTAATCAGTCCTTGGGTCCTATTCCGCTACATGGTAAATCTTTTTATAATATTTTTTTTATCAATACTTTTTCAGAAAAAGTGTTCTATTAATATTACTCGACTGTTCGAGTTGGTCCTAACAATGTCTTATGAATTTATCATATTAATTGGAATGTTACATGATATTATAATCCTGACAATATTTGATATTTGACACCCAATATCTATAATAACCTTTTAAATCCATCCATTATGTAAATAATGATTATTTATTTCATAGTTGGAATTAATAGATACTCAACTTGCCAACTTACATAAATTCCCCTCTGCATGCAGATAATTGGTCTCTATGTCGGGTTGGCAACGGTGGGCGCATTTGTGATATGGTACACCCACGGATCATTTTTAGGCATAAACTTAACCAATGACGGCCACACGCTCGTGACCTACGACCAACTTTCCAATTGGAACGAATGCCCTTCATGGTCCGATTTCAACGTGACCTCTTTCACTGCAGGAAACCGCGTCTTCTCGTTCGACTCGAACCCGTGTGACTATTTCAAAACCGGCAAAGTCAAGGCCACGACGCTTTCTCTCTCTGTTTTGGTCGCAATCGAGATGTTCAATTCATTAAATGCGCTTTCTGAAGATACGAGTTTGTTGACCATGCCTCCTTGGGTCAACCCTTGGCTCCTATTGGCCATGTCCGTGTCGTTCGGTTTGCATTTCGTGATACTTTACGTGCCGTTTTTCGCCAAGGTGTTTGGGATCGTACCGCTCAGTTTCAACGAATGGTTGTTGGTACTCGTTGTGGCGTTTCCGGTGGTACTGATCGATGAGGTTTTAAAGTTTGTGGGGCGTCGTACCGGTGGTTGGAGTGTGAAGAGAAGAGCGGCGAGTAAAAAGACAAAGGACGATTGAGAAAAATCGTCTTTTTAGAGGACATCATAATTGATAGAGAAATAGGAAAATATTTGAAAGGGTTAATTTGAACTTAAAAACTGTAATGCTTGGAATGAAATTAATATTTGAAAGGGTTAATTTGAACTTAAAAGATGGTAGTTCTTGGAATGAAATTAATGATTCTCATAGTTATATATCCTCTTGTATCAATTTTCTCTAAAATTCAAAAATTAACTGCTTTTGTTTTCTGACTGTTCTGCCATACAAAGGAAAGGCGCAATTTCATGTCTGCCCCTGCATAATCTCTTAAATACATCAGTATACCTCACCAAAATAAGAACTATCACCAATGCCCCTACAAATTATAGAAATATCATGTGCACATCATGAATGCAGCAGACCCCTTTCCTAGATTTGTTCAGTAGTATTCCCAAAAATACCCTTGAAAGGGTATTAATAATTTCGCATATTTTGCAGGGGCATGCATGCATGATATTACAATGTTTTGTACAGGTACAAGTAACAATAAATAAATTACCAATCGAAAAATCACAAGCAAAAAACTTAATCATTTTTGCACATTGAAACGGTTTATTAAAATTCAGAATATTACATAAAACAATAAAAAAAAAAAAGATTATACCAAGTTTCGCTCACGTAATAAAAGACAATATTACCCCTATTAAGAACTTCAAATTCCTCCTTCCTACCCTCCTTCCCAAAAACCCAACTCCAACATCATCACCAAACAAAAAAAAAACTAACCGAATTGTCTACAGCTCAAACTCCTCTTCGCGGAGCGCCATCTCAGCAGCCTCCTCCTCCTCGTCATCGATAACGAAATACTGGTTCTTCTCCACGGGTCTAAACATATAAAACATGTACAGATAAAACGCGAGGGTCGCCACCTCTTCGGCCCCAACACTGACCCACCTGAATTTATACGACGCTATGGTTTTCAACGCGTATACAATTATACGCGTGAAGTATAAGTAACCAATCACGACCACGTAGAATTGGCGAAATAGGGTTAGTTTCGCGAGATTTCTTGCGGCTTTGCCATCTGTCTTCGAGGTCTCGCGAAGGGCTCGGATCGACCAGACTATTGGGAAGAGTACTGCACAACAACATGCCACATCGACGAATAAAAATATCTGTAAGAAAAAGAGAAAAAATTAGGCGGTGAATTGGATCTGAATAGTTGTATTAGTCGATGAATACCTGGTTCCAAGTGAACCAGTTCTGGCTGAATGGACCCGTTTCACCAATGACCGCAGCGGCGATGTTTGCAGTGACCTGAAGAGGGATAACAATCATCAACACCTTCTTCTCTTTGTCCTGCAAGAACGGCTTGAGAAAAGACCATCCTGTCCCTATGAGGACTATAACAGCAAACAGCAAGACTCCTTTGGCTAGCTGGAAGAGATAGAAGGCCACGTCCCAGCCATGTGCGGATCCGGTGACTCGGATGTAGTGCTGATCCTCTGCGGCGGAGATGAGGTAGAGAGATCTGACGAGGAGGAGACCTGACATGAGGTGGTGGATATGGTGCGTGTTGAGACGGTGCTGGATCAGAGAGATGTAGAGCCAGATGGCGAGGAAGACGAAGTAGATAATTGCAGAGAAGGTGTATATCGTCGGTACTGCTGATTGGCCCACTGATAGATAATCCCTGTTGTAAATTGATTTAGTCTACCTTGTTCGAATCGAAAATCAGAAAACAAGAAATTGGGAAAGAAAGATTCGTACTTTGTTCCATCAGACAAGACATTATACATCTCAGTATGAACATTCATGGAGACGGTCGAATCCGGCGCACAACTGGCAAAGAACAAGGTATACTCATCCGGATGAGTAACTGGGAAGGTCTTATTATACGTTCCCCCGGGCGAGAGCTCGGTAAACCTGAATAGCGGCTTCACATAAGGACTATCCAACACGCAAGTAGGACTAGGGTTCGAATTTTGGTTATTCTCCGGCGATTCATTGTATTGTGCCTCGTAAATCGCCTGGAAAAGCGATTCGTCGGACAAAAGAAAGAATCCTAACAAAGAAGGATCCGTCGAAGGGAAAGAAACTTCCGATAACGCGATTGAGACTGTTCCCCGGGGAGAGAACCCGAATTTCTCGAACATGATTGAACTGCGAGTATCGCTGGTGATTTGGAGAGTCTTTATCTCCGCATAGGATATGGGTAGAAGAAGAATAGAGAGAAGGAGAATAGGTAAGCAGAAAGCTGGGAGCTTGTTCGCCATGGCGATCTTCGATTTGGATCTAGAGTGAGAGAAGAGAGGGTAGACCTTTCTATTACTTGGTAGCAAGGGGAAGGAGGAAAGAAAGAAATAGACGAGATCAATCACTTTGAATAGACTTGGTATGCCAGAATAGAAATTTGTTGTGTGTATATTTAATGATGTGAATCGGGTGTACGGAAATTTTGGCACCATGTTTCCTGAGATTGGTAAAAAAATGTTGACTTGACTATAATGAGAGAACTATTGGGCATATGTTTGATTTGGGTATTTCGGATTCTGCACAACATATTCTTGCAACAGAATATTGATTATACCATAAATATTGCATTCACATTATAAAATAATTTAACTTAATTTAATCTACATCCTACATCTCATCATCCTGCTACTAATCATGTTGCGATAGCATGTTGTGTAAAATTACTCTTTCGGAACACATGATATGTTGAATACATATCTATGCGAATGAAAAAAAATCATCTATTCAAATTTTAGGAGTCCAAATATCGTAAATAATGTGTTTTTGAAATTTTATGAATAGAAAAATTTATAATATAATATATATTTTTGCGACGAGTCCGTAGGTAGATTGTAGAAATATTGTATAATTTTGTTTATTAACTTTATTCCTAATACAATATTAGCAATCTAATTAGGATTTGAGAACTGAGAAGTCTAGATAAAATGTATTTTAGAACATCTTATTTATTCTCTCAAAAAGAAAATTGTACGACACATATTTTCAATCGGTTGTAGGGACAATATGAAAGTTTGTTTATTCGTAGTAGATTGTGTTAGCAATTTATTTATGCCTTGAGTAGTCAAAATAAACGTATTTTAGAGAACATTTGAATCGAAAAATCTACGATTTAACTTTTCACAAAATTGCATACACACATACATACATACATACATCCATACATACATATTACAAAACTTTGTTTATTTGTAATAGTCGATTTTAAAAATTTATCAGGCCTTGTATAGTCAAAATAACATGTTTATTCAGAATGTTTGTATATAAAGTTTTACGTTACAACTGTTCAGCATATTGTAGAAACATTATGGAACTTTATTTATTCAAAATTGACGGTATTGTCAATCTATTTAGGCACCAGAGAGTCCAAAAAACATATTTTTTAGAACACTTGAATCGGAAGATTTACATCACAAATTTTCACCCGATTATAGAAACATTACGAAAATTTGTTTATTCACAATATGCGATCTTAGCATGCTATTTATATCTTCGAGAGTCCAAATAACATGATTTTGAGAAGTTTGTTTGGAAAGTTTTACGACATAATTTTTCACTCGATTGTAGAAACATTATGAAATTTTGTTTATTGATGAGTGAATTTTATATAGACACACTAAAATGGTAGGGTTTTTTTTCTTCTCAATTTCATATATATATATATATATATATATATATATATATATATATATATATATATATCATAATAATACCAATAAGTATACACACAGGGCCGGCCACGGGGTAAGCCCCGCAAGCCCCCGGGCTAGGACAACCATCGTAGCAAGGGCAACATTTTATAAAAAAAATTCAACGTATATATATTCCAAACAATGATATACCATGAAAAGAACAGAACTTGGCTCTCATTTCCTTCTTTCTCGTGGGAAAGTAAAGAGGGTGGGGAAGAAGAAGAAGCAAGTAGAAAAGATTGTATGTGGATATTAATGTATATATTCTGTGTTCTAGACTATCATTGTTAACGTTATTTGTTGAATACACACAATATAGTAAAAGATCGACCCCATCAGATCAAAAGAAGAGTGGCCCAACGTTAATTCAATATGGATGGTATTTTACTTTATTTTACATATTTTAACTTTTTTATACCTAAAGATGATATGGCATAATATATTCAATATTTATAATTTATTTCAAGTAAGTCAATTTGTACAAAATTAGTTATTCTCATGTATAATAATGAGGGACAACTTTCATTTTACAAAATTGTACAAATTATGTACAATAAAAGAGGAGCCCTTCTACTCATCCCCTGTATTTCAACACGGATCTCGTGATTGAATCATGCTTACGTAGCATTTAATCCGGATTGACCTCGTGGGCTTTGTTTCGGGTGGGCTTTTTTGTAAAATCTTTGGGGATTATGGTTAAAAGCGAACCGGATTAAATTGGGTTGGGTCGTATAAGTTGCCTTGCCCACGTGAGCTGTAAGGTCGATGGGGCTTTTGTACAGGCGTGAGTTACGGGCAATCAATGCTGAAGACCAAGCTTGTCATCTCCCCCATATACTTTGTTGATCGTAGCTGGGGGATTGATTGCGATGCATATCACATCGTAATTACTTGGGTATTATTGCCTCTTTTTTAATTCTGAAAGTTACAAGTAGGTCCGCACCCCGTTTAGCTCGTGCTAGGCAATGAAAAGAGAACGGCGGAATTAGTTGAAAGATTGAGAAATTAATTGAGGTGTGTTAGTGGAATCTCGAGGGTGGAAGATGCACATTAGAAAAAGAAACAAATTAAATTGAACTTTTTAATTGGAAGAAAACATTCCATACAAAACAGTGCAACATGAGTCTTGAAAACACATATAGAACAGGAAAATTATCTTCTCCCCCCCCCAGAACAACAGGTCGAATGAACGGGTACAAAAAAGGTAAAATTAAGTCTTTCATACAGAACAGGTCGGGTGATTTAAATATGCAACCAGTTATCCTTATGTCCTCGGCGCTCGCAATGATTAATCCTTGAACGATTGCGGGAAGAACTCCGATGCAATCAGATTGTAAAATATTCGACCTCGGTCAGCTTGGACTTCTTGTTGGCTGAACAGTATAGGTCTGCGGGAGATGATGCAGTCGACGACCTTAACACAGTAGATAGTGCAGTCGGGGTTATTCCCTTGTTTCGGCCCTGCAATCCGGGTTATCTTCCAATCCAATATATCTGGCCTGCTGAGTTGATTATTCAGAAAGTACTTCCAATCTTCGCACAACTCTTGCACCTTTTGCTTGTACACTTCTTCTGCGTCTGTGGAATTGTAATACTTGATGTCGCATTCGTGAAAATCGAACATGGCTAGGAAGCAGTGCCTTCTGTTCATTATTGGAATAAAAAGGAACCGGTAGGTCATCAAGCTCTCTCTGCTGAAACATGCGTATTGTGGTTCAGCAAGTTGTTCGGCGCTCATCTGGGGGATTGCATACTGACAAGAGGGAAGAAGTGTATGCATTTAGTAAGATGTGAATGAAGATTTGGTAAAAAATAAAAGGCCATCTGGAGGATCGTACCGTTTGAGTGCACCGAACAAAAGCCCATCTAGTGCGGGGGGTCTGGATGAAGCGGTACATGATGAAAAACATGGCGTCGACGACCTGTTACGGAGAGAAGAGGTTAGCGATGAATAAAAAATAATGGCGGGCTGTATTAAGCAGGACATACCGATCCAGAGAGAGAATCATTATTCAGAAGTGCCCGTGCTTCTTGTCTGGACACAACATATCCGCCCTGGTTGAATGCTAGAGGACATTCTTTGCATATGAAACCTTTGTACCACGCGTAAATCACCCTCTGTATGTATGGTGGTATGAGGCCCTTGCAATTGTATGTAACATCACAACCATGGTGACTATACGGTATAGTGAGTTCATACTGATAATCTACATCAGGTTGCAATAGCTCGTCCTGTGCAAAAGGACTGAAGCAGTATTGACGAGGGATTACAAATTGCGAGGCAGGAGTGTTACTGATGGAAGAGTTCGATGATGCACTGCTGAGGTATTTTTTTAGATTGAGCGCTGTAGTGATTGAAAAAGAAATGGTCCGCTGTGAGGGTATGTATGTAGGAAGTAAAGTGCGGACTTGTAATTAAAATTTAACCTGATTTGGCGCTGTTTTCCCTGCGCTGGTCCGCGAATTTTGGGTTCCTGAGTGGTATTCTCTTAGTGTGCAGAGTTACCGTCCGGTCCGTTTGTAGTTCGTCATTGTTGAAGGGTGGTATAAATGTTTGGTTTGGATTTTCGGGCATCTCGTCCTTGGATGACCACATATTAATTGCTGAGGGGGAAAAAAATTAGAAACGTTAGTCACTGTTTATCCTTGGATGACCTAAACCCTAAACCCTAAAAAAAGTAGGAATGTACGCTTAATTGGAGAGCCGTAGCAGTTAGCCTGACCAGAGTTGTCGTATGCTGGCATGGGCGTTTTTATTGCGTCGGTAGCGGTTGAATGAATCGGGACCTGTGGGGAGCTTGAGTATCCAGGCAAATTTGAAAATGGGTTCTTCATTGGCATGCTGGACGGTGTGAAGTCGAAAGAACGGGTAACTTTCCGTGGAGTGATTAGAAATGAAGGTACCGGGGGATTCGGTTCTGAGGCAGGTGGATCCGGTTGTGACACAGGTGGTACCGGGGGGTTGGGTTCTGACGCTGCGGTGTCCTTCGGTATGTAGTGTTCATTTAGGAAGTCTCCAGACGATTCGTAACTGAGTGGGTCTTCAAAATCTGTGGTAGCGTCCCGATCTGGGAAGTCTGAGTTGGTTTTGGTTGGCTGGGTACACAGGGGCCAGTCCGTATGGACCGATTCATGAAGCGGTGGGCCGGGGGATTGTGAGTTATTAGCTTCGTCTTCTGAGTCAATTTGAACGGTACGTACGGCAGCGGGTGCAGTCTTCACCTGAGGATCAGGCTGACCTGTTGGTGGTACCTCCGTGCCGGCTGGAGAGGTTGCTTCAGTCCTGAATGGTTTACCACGTCTGGTGCTGCCACGGGGCAATGACTCATAAACCTTCTCGTCCCATTTGGGTGTTGTTAGCCCAGGTGAGGACTCGGTGTTGGCTTCTGGTGCGGGAGACTTGCGTTTCCCCGAAGGACCTGGTGCGTCTGATTGATGAAGGTCTTTGGGCGGGGTTGAATCTGTAAGAAAAGAAACATTAAATCAGAGTTTGCATGAACGCTTTGAGCTGTTTAATAAGTAAGTAGATTACATGAATCACTTTGTTGTGGAGGGGGAGGGGGGGGGGGGGTTGTTCATTGGAATACGGGGGAGCGCTGATGCTGCAAGAACACATGTTCAATGAAAGTATAACACTTATTACGTGATTTATTTGACGAATTACCTTCCTCGTTGAGGTTCTTACTCGTTGTCGCCTTTTGCTTGCGGGAAACTATTCAATGAAAGGAGAAGACTTACGTTATTTATTACGTATGAATCAATGTGAGTGTGTTGTTACCTTTTGTTTCCGCGGTTTTCATACTGGTACGGCGCAGTGTCCTTGCGCAGGGCGCAGGGAATGGTCCCTGAGAGAAGGGACCTTTTTGAGATTGAAAGTCGAACGTACGGCCGAAACATCTGTGATATCCGGCGACGAACTGTCGAGAACTATCTGCAAAAATCCACTCTTCCTCTTTGCGCGGTACCAGGAGCCCGTCCGTGATGTCTCTGTCTGATATTGTCCCCAAAGCCTCGATGAAGGTGTCCTTGTGTGAGTCCGATTCGTATTTCCAATTGAAAACGCGGGGGAATCGAGTGGATGGGCGCTTCAGTGCTGTTGGGTTAGTATGCTCGTACATCCATACCTGTTAAAATGTGAGTTATCTTATAATATAGTTGACAATTAATAGTATTCGAGTTTAACAGTTCGGGGTTTGTACCATTAAGGCGAATGGACACCCAACAAAACTTGGGTTCGAGTCTACGTCTTTTGCCGCTTTATAGCCGATTTCTGGAAGTTGCCTTACCATGTAATCGAATACTGCAACCCCCCACGAATATTCCCACAACTTAGAAGCATCGACAACGTAATCCCAAAACTGTGTAGGGACGTGAGCGTTGCTCATTGTGAAAAGCGTTGTTGTGAAGAGGTACATGGTGAATACCGAGAACCATTCTTTGGGGGTTGCTTTCTTCAAAACCCTGGTTTTTTCGTCCGCAATTAGTTGACTTGTGAGGAAGCTCTCCAGATGGCTGACTAACAAAGGCTTGACATTGGGCCAGAATTTCTGCATGAGCTCCGATTTGAGACCGTCTCCAGTCTTGGAAGAGACGTCGACTGGTGCCCCGTCATGCCTGAGTCCGAGTATTATGCTAATGTCGTGTCCTGTTGGTCTAACGAACTTGGATCCCACGTGAAACGCGTTCATCGAGTTGTCCCAGAAGCACATAAGTTCGGAAATGAACCCCCTGGGAAGGTCTACTTCTGGTAGCAACAGTAAGTGACGAAAAGGCCATGCATCCAACTCAGCCTTGTACTGGCCACACATCCCTGCTTTGACGTGCTGGTTAAAGAAACGGATGAACCTGGTTGGATAGCATCTGGCAGTAATATGGCAACCTGAACCCTCTGCTGCTTTCCGGCGTCCCATGGCGAAGCGAAGCTTGAAAAAAAGGTTAAGAACGGTTTGTCTGGTCCTAGGTTTAGGGTTTGTGTAGACTTAGGTTTAGGTGGTTTGAAGAGAAACGAAGAGGAGAAGGTAGTAGGAGGGACGCGTTGGTCGGAGCACGTTACGGCCAATTGAAGTGTTGTTTGGGGAATCGGCGTGAATTGACAGGTGAGGGGGAGGTAAGTTACTATTGGGCTTCATTAATCGGCGTGAATTGAAGTGTTGTAAGCAATCCGTGTGTGCTGTGGTGTAGCGTTTGGGGATATTAGCTTTAATTAGCTATTTGCTCAAGGTGGGCATATTGACACTTGCCACATTCAATCATGAAGTTAAGACGGAAGTAGAAAAAATGCGGGGAAGGAGATCGTTTGTAATATTATTTGATATAAATGAGTTTTAACTGGGCACGGTGTTTGAAAATGTTGAGTGGAGGTTTGGGAGTTAATGTATGCATGTTTTGTTTTTGGTTCGGCAGCATACGAATTAAGTAATGAACCGGGTCCATGTGCGAAAGAAGGTGGTATTTGTTTGGCGGGGGGAGGATTTTGGGGAGACGCATTGAAAAGCTTAGCTTGGGCCGCGGCAGGAGGAAGAAAATAAGTGGGTTAGAATAGTGGGCTTTAATTGTGGATTGGTTTAAATGTTAATTGTGAGTTATTAGGCACTGAACTTGAATTCAGATCAGCCCCAAATTAAGAGTTTGTTCCAAATTGATGATTTGAATTTCAAATCAGCCCCCAATTTTGACACTCTGTAGACAAATTGAAACGATACCATATATACACATCAGATTGAAACAAGATCCTACAGACACATCAAATTTAAACTAGACCAAATCAAAACATACAACACATTATCTCAAAATGAAACATGCCAAAATCACATAAACTTGAAGATTACAATTATTATAATAAGAAACATCCCTACACATGTGAACAATTTTCCCTTATTGACCTCGGCTCCCCTGGCGTCAATTTCTTTGTTGTGCATTTCTACTTTAGGTTTAAAATTCCTATTCATGTACTCAAACCAAGCAATGTTGGCTTCTTCCCGGGAAGGGTACTTCTTGAAAGACGAGCGCGAGAAACCGCAGACTTGTTCGTTGCACAATGCCCAACTATCATAGATCCCAGGTCTTTTCCCAACAAAAACGACATAAACCCCTTCTTTCCCCATGACCTAAACATACAAAATCAAATAATCAGTAAGAGCATTTTGAAGTTGACCCCATTTAGCGTCAAATTGACTAAGATCTGCCCAAATGCACCTCAAATCCAGCAAAGTTAACTCTAAAATAACTCGGATATAGAAAAAATCTCCGTATTTATTTTGAAAAACCCTGTATTAACAATAGAGAGAGAGAGAGAGATTACTGAGAGAGAGAGAGAGATTACTGTTTCGCAGAGAGAGATTGAAGAGAGAGCGGCAGCAAAAGTAGGGTGAGAAGATAAGATCGTTGCTTTAAATATGAAGTGGAATGGGCCAAGTTGAAAGTGAAGATGATGAGCCTATGGGCTGGGCCAAGATGAAAGTGAATTGAATGTTTATTTTTAAAAAAAACGTTTAATAAAGTGATGAACTTCGTTCCAAAATACGCGAATGTTAAAAGTTAATTGCATACTTAATAATACAACACATCAAAATATGAAATACAAAATACAAAATACGCGTAAAACATAGTCTGAAGTCATGAACTTCCTTCCAAAATACAAAATATGCTACTTGAATGTGATGGGGTATTGTAATAGCGGGATTTACGGCATCCATGCGCTCGATTGACTGGTTAGGTCGGTGCACGACACACTAGCGAGGACCTCATGGGGGTGGGGGTAGCGATGACCAGAGTAGGGGTTAACCTTGAACACAAAACGAACAGTTAATTTGACGAAACGAAACCTGCATGTGAAGGTATTAATTCATAATTGAAATCATCGGACATACGTACCACTTGCTGGTAAGGTGGGGTTTGGTACGGTGCAGGGTCGAACGATGCATTGGAAGGTCTGGGTTTCTTCGAGACACGGTGACTGGTCTCGCCAGATGAGCGGATGCGTTTAGAACGGGGCCTGCCAACCCTGGCAACAACATTTGGATCGCGTGTTACCTGAATTGGGGACAATTGAGGAGGATCGTTCCGCGGCACCGGAGCAATGATGCCGCCTTGTTCATCTCGCATCATCTGACACTCGAACAGGAGGCTCTCTAGCCGTTCGACTAAGTGGCTGTGCAAGTTGTGACTGGGACAAGAGGTCTCGATCAAATTGAGTAAGATTGAGTGTGTCCTGGTATAGAGCGCGTCGTAGTTATCAATGTTTCGAAATGTTACGGGAGATGGAACACCGTCTGTGGTGTGAGTGCGCACAATGTCCTTGCGCCAGCGGTTGAGGACAAAGCTGTTAGGAAGACGGTCGGCACCCATCTGCCTGAATGCACATAAGGCGTGTCGACATACAATCCCACGATAGGTGAAGAGATTACAAGGGCATGAAAATGCTAGTGTTGTGTTGTTTACGCGTAATTCCCGACCGGTCTGACCGGTTCCGCTAATAAAAAACACCGTCTCCTCGCCATCGAAAGAGATAATTTGGGAGTGCAGGTTTAAGAGGTTCTGAATCTCTTTCTGGAAAATGTAAAATACAGACCTAGTATAGGCCAATGCGAACTGCTTCTCGTACTGGTGAGTGGAAATTAACTTCGGACTAGTTTTGAAATCGCTGAAGTTCTCTAGAGTCTCTTTGTGCCAGCGTGATCGCAATGCGTCTTCGTATCGCTCGACAAAGGAAGTGAGATTAGTATTGGAATTGACGAACCCATCGAAGAAAGAGTTGATGCTCTCGCTCCGCTGGGTTGTCTGCATTCCAGCCCAGAAATACTCGTGCGTGAATACTGGTACCCACTTATGGCGAATACCGAACATGAATTCGAAGTAAGACCTTTTTGGGTTGGTTGGGGGGATAGCGTTGATGATATTGGACCAGCCCGCTTCGAACTCTGAAACACTACGAGACGAATAGACAAGCTGACTTACAAGTGCCAGCAACTCTGTGCCCGCTTTGCCCTTACCACATTTACTCGGGAACTTCTTGGCGATGTGCCAAATGCAAAGACGGTGACGGGTGGTTGGTAGAACCGCTTCGACGGCGTTACCAATTGCTTGACATTGGTCTGTTATAATTCCTTGGGGAGGTACGCCCTCCATTGCGTCGAGCCAGGTACGCAATACCCATATGTATGTGTTGGTGGTCTCATCAGACAGTAGAGCGCACCCGAGGAGGGTGGACTGGCCATGATGGTTTACTCCAACAAACGGTGCGAATGGCATCTCATATCTGAAAACGTAAATACGGTTCGGATTAATCTTGTAACGATAAACAAGATATTTGCTTGGGGAGAAAGTACTTACTTGTTTGTTAGGTACGTTGTGTCAAAAGTGAGGACGTCACCAAAATACCTATATGCGGCTCGACCCCGTGCGTGTATCCAGAAAACACAAGAAAGCCTTCCGTCCGAATCGAATTTGCACCTGTAAAAGAACGACGGACTGTGTTGTTGACGTATCTGGAAATAACGCATAAGAGTATTGGCGTCGCCGTCTTTGAGTTGCAGGGCCCGATTAGCTTGAACGTGGTTGTAACAGTCTTTCGCGCTGAAACGACAATTGTCCACACCTCCAGATTGAGCAAAAATTGATTTGATCGATTGGTGCTGTGGGACACCAGCAGCGTCGTTAATCTTCAACTGGGCCTTGACGAAGTCAGGGAGGTTTCGATGGCATCGGAAGAAACGTACACTGTGTGGGATCAACTCGTGGTTGTGTTCTAATTGAACATTCGTTATCTCCCAGACGCTTGTCAACATGTGGTCTGTTAACGTGATCAGAGCTTTGCATTTTGTCGCATGCTGCCCGTGCTTCCTGTTCTCAAAGCCAAGGGGTGGTGTGGGTTTTTGATGGTGTACTGGATTGTCGCCATCTTCAGCAAGTGGTTTACGATTTCTGCTGCAGGAAAAGGTGACCTTGTATATGGCAGTTGAGAGTTTGTAAAGGGATCTCTTGTGAGAAGCGAAGCCGGTACGTAACGCGTACAATTTGAAGAAGGCGTATGCTTCTGCCCTAGATTTGAATTTCATCCCAATCTCTGGCACAATGATTGGGTCAGTATCTGACATTAATCTGGGGGGGTCGAGCTCCGAGGAGGACATACCGATGGTGCCTGTATCGTGGATGAAATTGAATTAAAAGGTTAACTGGCAGTCGTACGTACATAAACGAGGCTGAAAAAGTACTTGCAGTTGGAATAACTGGGTGGTAAGAGAAGAATTGTTGAAAATAAAAAAAAACATGCATTAATTAAAAAACACGAAATCGTGAATGAAGCTATTGGCATTTAAGGTAGATTGTATTTAATTGAGATATAATATCTGATTCGTAATTGATCCGTAACTGATTCGTAAGAATGACATAAATGAAGCTAAAAAAGTACTGGATCTTGTGAAAACCGTTTCCTCTGAGAAAATCTTGCATTAATGGAGATTGCTATTGATTTACCTTTAACCGCCTGAGTAAATGCTCCGGATTAAATGTTTGAATCTGAGAAAATCGCTGAGAGGAGAGCGAAAGCGAGAAGTTTGGAGCGGGAGATTATCTTAATTCGAATTCGTTGGAGGAGGAGTAAATGGAGTCGAATTCGCTGGAGGAGGAGTAAATGGCTCTTACATGTTGTACAGACCTTTGTTTAAAGAATTTAATGCAAGCATTGGGAAAATAAGCATTTAATGAAGACGTGGGGAAGGAAAAGTCTTAATGGAGTCGTGGACAAGACTCGTGGCAGACTCGTTGTATCATTACCTCGCCTTCTGATTAACTTTGTATCATTACCTCCTGGTTAACGACGCTCCTAATTAATTAATGAGTGACGTATACATGACTCAATCACGATATGGTGGGGGATTCTGGGGGGAAGAAGATAATTTTCCATAAAAGAGGGACAACTTTCATGTGTAACCCTACAAATTCTCAAAATATTTTGTATGTCATCACAAAATAGAAATTCTCATGTATACCCAAGAAAATTTATAAAATATTTTTTATTTCTTATGTTTAATTTATGTATGATTTGAGTGAAAAAGATCGTTTACATATTTTATGGAAATGAGGAAGAAATGATATTAGTAATATTTCTCATTTTTATAGGAGTGTTCATGATATTTCATATCTTTTTAGGAGTATATGTAAAGTTTTGTGATTTTTTAAAACATATTTCATATTTCACGTGAATATTATAAAAAATAATATAAAATGTATGCAGGTACTCATACAACAATACTGCAAAAATTTGATTAATTCAGTTTAGAAAATAAGAATAATATCAATTGTGATTTAGTCAATTTGAACAAAATATTATTTCTTGTTTCTTGTTTGTGTTAATTAATTTGATTTTTATGAGTTTCTTGCAATTATAGAGAAAAAAAACAATATTTTAGAGTCCCCACTTAATAATTTTCCTAGAATATCGCAATTCAACATATTTTTTCTAATTAAAATGATTAATAAAAAAATATTTGGAAGGGGGGCTGACCGAACCCTCTCCAAATTTCCTCAAAAAAAACATATTTTTTCTCATTAAAATGCAATTTCTGGTTTAAGAAGAGTAATTTGAGTGAAATTTCTGGTTCAAGAAGATATAAACATCTTGAATTTTTTTAAGGGTAGGATTGTTTTTTGACAAAAAAAAAATCCATCAGTGTTTTGGACTAGGGCAACCAAACTGTCGGGGCCGCCCCTGTATACACACCCCATAAACGAATGGAATAAATAGGATTCAGACATGGATTCAAAACCCGCAAGTATCCCACATCTGACATGGCTTTCTCGATATGTTGCCATGTCAGATCCAATAAACGGATGGAATAAATAGGTTTCAAACATGGATCCAAAACCCGCAAGTATCCCGCATCTGACAAGGCTTTCTCGATATGTTGCCATGTCAGACCCAATAAACGAATGGAATAAATAGGATTCAAACATGAATTCAAAACCCGCAAGTATCCCGCATCCGACATGGCTTTCTCGATATGTTGCACCCAATAAACGAATGGAATAAATAGGATTCAGACATGGATTCAAAACCCGCAAGTATCCCGCATCTGACATGGCTTTCTCGATATGTTGCCATGTCAGACCCAATAAACGGATGGAATAAATAGGATTCAGACCCGTTATCGTTTAAATCCGGGAAAACATTTTCTGAGAAAAAGAAGCGCCGCCCTCCTCTCTCTCCATCCTTCACCAACCCTTTGCCTTTCTTCTTTCTTTTCTCTCTCTCTCTCTCTCTCTCTCTCTCGAGATCGATCTCGATCTCGATCTGGAGTCTCGACACCTCTTTTGAGTTCGCTGCATCTCTCTTCTTTGTTGCTGCCCCCTTCTCTCTCAGTACAAACTGTATATCGCCTTGCTGCCTCTTTCTCACTATCAATAGAAACTGAGTATTTTGTATTCTCCTCCTTCTCTCTATCAATAGAAACAGAGTATTTTATACTCTGTTTTGCTTCTTCTATAATACTTAACTAATCAATTATATTATGTATGTTATTTGTTGATTTAACCATCTTTCTAATTAGATTCAATTATTATTAGATTATTGTTGAGACATTTTGAAACTTTTTTTAACTTTTTTCTTTACTTATTGAGATATTTTTTAGCTTTTTCTATACCTATCGAGAGTATTCTTTTAGATATTAACATAATAATAAATATTAATTATATTAATTTGTTTGCTTACATGCCATATAATGTTCGTTGTCCATCAGTAGCATGTTGTACCATTTTCAATTAGAAATCATGTAAAACATCACCAAAAGACAATATATTTAAAAACATTTCAATAAAAATTATTGTTGTACAAGCAATTTCATTTTATAATCATAAATCATAAATCATGTTTACATGTATACAGATCTTTCAATTACACCACTTATACTCATACACACAAAATAGTAATCCCAACCTCGCACTTTGTCCCGCCAAGATTGACGATACTCTCAATCGGTACATTGCCTGAAAGTGATATTTTCTTCATTGAATATTCTTCAAGTTAACAATACTGTGTAGAAACCAGCCTTCAATTGACCAATCAGATTCAAATGTACTTGTCTGATCGAGTTGTAATAAACTTTGTGTAAGCATTCTAGTGGTACTAATAGGTCCGAGTTTAATCTTCATTCCAGAAAATAAATATATAAAATATCGCTAGTTGTAAATTGTAATTAGTAATCAATCTTCATTTTCATTTTCATCCGGTGAAAAAGAAGATTCGAGGCAGTTCGGCTCCCTCCATGTCGCATCCAGTGAAGAAATGATTGTTCAGATCATCTTCATTTTCATTGACACTCGGGAGATTGATGCCTACTATCTCATCGAAAACTCTGGATAGTTTATCAATGTTATATGGTAAGATAAACCTGCCCCAAATTGACCAATAAGAGTCCTAATTCACCGAATTTTTCTATTAAATGCTTTATGACAGACTCAATGCAGCATTTATTCATCAAATTCAGCCTCAACTCGTTCTCAATTATGAAATTTAAAACAGAAGTAATATAAATCATGAACATAAAACTAACCTTAGAACAACGGGCATGACTGCAATCCGATGCTCAAGAACTGGAGAAAACACAGAAAACGAAACAATAGATGGGGCGTGAGCTAGCTCCAGCGAGAGAAATCGAAGTAAACCAACGAGAGAAAGAGACAAAAAGACAGAAAGCTTCTACTTTCTTTGGCGGTGGACATTATTAGGGTGTGCTCCAACGAGAGGGAATGGGACGGAGGGAATGGGAACGGAGGGGAAGGTTAATTTTTATCTTGCTCCCAAGTTTTTTTTGATGAGGGGGAAAGAAAATGAAGGGGACACTATTTCTCCTCCATATACAAAAGAGATCAAATATTTTTCTCTCCAAATTTTTCTCTCCAAACTCCGGAGCACACCCAAGGATGTCTCGACGGAGGAGTAAAGCTTTGGTCTCGCAAAGATTTGTCGCAGATTAGAGGAGGGGAGATACATATCAAAATTATTTTGGAAAATGTTGGACATACCCTCATCTCTCCCTCCACGTCCTTGATGAGGTGGATATGATTTAACATCTTAAAAATTAATATTTTAATTCATGATTTAACATCTTAATTGTATGTTCAATCATAAATTAAAATAATTAAATCATAAATTAAGATGTTAAATCATGTTTTTGTGTGTTAATTTTGAATGTGTTAAACCATATCTTAGTCATCAAGGATGTAGGGAGAGAGTATTAGGGAATGTACATCACTACTCAATTATTTTAGGAGAATGGTGGGTAGAGTAGAAATGAAGAAGGTGAGGTGAATAAAATGAGATGGATTAATGGTTTTTTTTTTTTGTATCGGGTGTACTCTAAGGGTGGATTTTTTTAAGGGTTATATAATTGGCCCAAAAAACTCACCCAAACAATTTTGATGCGTCAATCGAGGGTGTTTAAATTGATTGATTAGATTCCTAAATAGATTGATTGGACTTCTTAATTCAATCAATCCATTTAACCATTGATTAGGAATCTAATCAATTCATTTAAACATCCTCGATTGACGCATCAAGGGTGTTTGAGTGAGTTTTGGGGGCCAAGTATATTTTCCCATTTTTTAATGCTCTTTTTACAAGCTGACCTGGTAGGAGTACACGGGCCATGTCATGTGCGCCGTGCGGGGTGAATGCGGGATGATATTAGCGGGTTGCCTATCATTATGTAATAATACATCATTTATTGCTCTGTACAATGTATATCCCTATTTCTTGCCTTTTTGGAAAAAAACTTGACAAAATTGGAACAAAAACAACACTACACAGCCAGCCAGTTCTGCAACCCCAACATCATTGACAGCCCCAACCTCGACCTGCAGCTGCCCAACCTCGAGCACGGCTCCCATAAACTTCACCCCACAGCTTCACCCCTCTCCGAATCCACCTAAGTCCCAACCGCGGGTGCGGTTCTCCCAGTCGCGCTCGCGGTCCAGCCCTTCAAAAGCCAAAAATACCCTGTGATGTAACCCCACCGACTCCAAACTTCACCCTGCTCAAACGTCACCAAACTCGGTCGAGTTTATCCAAACCGTGGTCAAGTTTTCCTCAAACTCGACTAATCTTTTCATAAATCGGGTCACGACTCCGTATAAGGCAACAAATATCAGCAGGAGCGTGTTTTGCAACCGTCATAGCTCTCAGCTCTTTGATCCAAATAAGACATGCGACTAAACGTTGGAAAGAAGAAATATAGATCTACAAGTTTCTTATTCTATCCAAGAACATTCATGCAACAAATGCTCCAAACCTTCCGTAGACGACTCCAATTTTTTTTCTTCTAAACCCTAGGGGCCTCTCCTTGGGGCTATAAATACACACCCGCAAACTGTGGAGAAATCAAGTCAAGCCTATCGAAGTGTCCTTCCTCATGTCGATCGTCCGGCTTTCCCAGTCGACACCCGAGATTGCTCCACCTTCTTCATTCACCTTCATCATTGCTTCTATCTCATCTGTGATTTTAACGATTGTATCTTATTTTATGTATTGTATGAACTAATCCCTCTTTTAGGATTAAAGTTTATTATGTATTTGTTTTGATGTTTGTATCCAATTCTAAATAAATCCGATTGGCTTTAACATGTTTTTTTAGGAAATTTGGAAAGAGTTCCAAATAATAAGTATAATAGGAAAACGGAGTAAAAAAATGCTATTTACATGTATAAGCAGTATAAATGGATAAACTATATATATATATATATATATATATATATATATATATATATATATATATATATATATATACTAGGTAAACATAAAAATTAAAGAGAAATTCTACTATGCTCCTACCATTTTCCCCAAGGTTTCATGATGCCATCATCATGACATCATGAAATCATTTTGGGTGAAATATGTCTCCAATTTGCACCCGAACACTTCTTCCAATTAATAATGACTCTAATTAATTTATTAATTAGCTTCTAATTAAACTAATCAATGGTGTAATGAATTAAATTTCAATTAAAATCATCAAAATTTGGATACAAAATTAATTGAAGAGAATTTGTGATGCAAAATGAGGACACTTTTCACCCAACTTTAATTGATGATGGCATCAAGAAAAGTTGGGTGAAATGGGGGGCATACCATAATTTTTCAAAACTAAATGCTACCCATAAATAAAAAACATCAAGCTAGGCCTAATTAATTGAAGAAAGCAAATTCGGTCCATCACCAATTTATTATAATACCACATACATATTATAATACTATAATAAATAATACATAGACATCATTTTTCAATTTTTTCAACATATTTGTAAAAAAAGTTCTGAAAAAAATTGTTGCTAAAATTATTTTTATTTCCACAATGTATTCCATTAACATAATACAAATTGAAAGAAATTTATTTCCATGATGTATTTCACGATGTATTCCCATGATTTCGTAATAAATTCCCATGATTTTTATTACGATTCGAAATACGATTTTACGATCCAATTCGATTCTCTCCCTAAACGATTCAAGATAAATTTCCAATTCGTACAATCTTGACGATAATCATTCTATTACTAAGTAGGTATATGTGTGTTTTTGTTTTGAACAACGTTAATATTGAAGTTTTCAAAATTCAACATAAATGAAAATGAATATTTTATCTATTAAAATATAAATATTTCGGATACTGTTGTTAATTTTTCCGTTGTAAATATAAAACTATCATATGATGTTTAATAATTTTCAGTTACATTTTAATTATTTTCATTGTTAAATATATGCTGATTATAATTTTAATTGTTTTTGCTTATCAATGCAAAAATTATAAGTATTATATACTTAATTATTACGTGTCTTGAATGTATAAGTTATATGGTTTAATGTTTTTATATTTATATTTATATTTATATTGCATGAAATATTGTGAACATTGATATAAATTTTGTGGTTATGGTTTCGTAAGATTGTATTATGTTTCTGATATTATTATTTGCATTAATACATGTACTTAAATTTTATAAAAAATGAACTATTTTCTACCAGAACATAATATAATCGTAAAATATATTTTTCTTTATACTTAAATTAATTCTATATTATGATGAGATTAATGTAATGTGAAATAACTTTATTTTAGTACATTATTACTATTATCATCATAAAAATCATCATTTCGAAATAAAAACGAAAAATATGAGTACCATGATTGCCTCTTAGCTAATTATAATTTTTGGAAACAAATGGCATCAAAGTGCCAAATACCAAGTCGAAGAATCACTCGAAGCAACCAAAATATGATTATATTTGTGTATAGTCATTTATTGTCGTACCATATTCGTTTTTTTTCACATGACAATTCTCTCATTTTACGTGACATTGAATCTACATGTGATTATATTTAGGTGATAGAGTTCACTTTTTTGCATATTTTAGAAAAATATGATAATTGACATATTTTAGAAAAAAATATGATAATTGATTTTTTCGGGTGATGCATTTCACTTTTTGCATATTTGCACAAATTTTAGAAAAAAATGAAATTTTAATATCTTAGTTTTCGATTACGGAGTTTTTTGAGGAAAACATGAAATTAAATATTTTTCTCGTTTTAGACATTTATTTTTTTTATTATTTTAGAATATGATCATTGATTTTTTTTGAAGGGCTTCACTTTTTGTATTTTTGTAAATTTTTTGAAATTTTTTTGAAATTTGCATGTGTTAGTCTTTAATTACCAAATTTTTTATTAGGAAAACATGATATTTAGTATTTTGCTTGTTATAAACATATATTTTGACATTTTTTTAGAAAAATAGAATAATTGATTTTTTTACACTGTTAAACTTCACTATTTGCATTTTTGCAATTTCTTTAAAAATTTTTGTTGTTGCAAATAGTCTAAATTTTACAATTCAACGTAGAAGTAGGGATGACAAGGAGGAGAAATAAGAGTTTGATTTCTTGCATAGTGGAGAATCATAGTGAACTCCAGGGCGATTTCATTGAGCATAGGCCGAAGAGAGTGAAGAGATAGTATAGGGTGAAGAGAGAGAAGCCTCGAATTACTACTGCCTTGATGATTTCTCAAGGGCGATTTCACCCAACAACCATGTCGATTTATCGACGACGATTCATCGAGCAACTAATCGAGTGATTATGAAAGAGAGGGAGCACGATTCTAAACCGGGACAAGAACAAGGCGAAGCATTGGTGCTAAGAGAAGAGGATAAACATAGGACAATGGTTTTATACTTATGCTTTCTAGGGTTAAAGTTAGTAACTGAATTCCAGAATTTTAATTTGGATTAGTACGAGATTTAGGATTTTTAATACTGCTTTGGGTGGTTGTTTTTGTGTATGTGAGATATTAGCATGTGGTAAAAACTTAGGAGTTAGAATTCCAATGATGGAATTTTATTTCATAGTAATTGTAACATTTTCAATGAAAATACAATACATGTGGGACTTGTGATTCCTCTTTATTTTTTTCAAAATTTGTTTTTTAATGAAATTTAAATAGATTGGGGACTAGTGAGCCCTTTCTGTTCTTTTTAAAAAAAAAAACTCTTGCAACTCAAGAAAATCGTTATTTAAAACCAATAATGATGGCCATTAGTTAAATTTCCGGAATTTCCATACCCTCCAGGCCTGCACAGTTACTAACTTGAGCACCAAAAAAACAAAAACAAAATAAAGAAGAATTAATCCTCTTAATTCTTTTCTCAAAAAAAAAAAATCCTCTTAATTCAAATCAAACTAACTAAATCTTTAGCAATCCTAATACCCAATCAATTTCAACCATCATTTCAACATAGCCATCATGGAGTTTCTTTGCGTACCAGCCGCAAAATCCATCCTCGAGTTAGCATTACTCAAATACCGCCGCACCGCTGCACTATTACTCGGACTTTCCCCTCCTCCATTCGTACAGGGCTCCAGTAAATATGGAGGCGCTACCGGTACGTATTGTTGTAGTACCAGTACAGAAACGACCGCGGTGAAGTCTGACGAGACTAACATGTCGCCAATGGGCCCGAGTTCAGGACACTCTGCCCATTCTTTTAAACCTGATGTAAGAGTAGAACCGGAATTTTCCTTGTAACCTCTCCCCACTATGTAGAACTCGTGCTTGCTCTCAATGCCGCGTATCGCGGCTACTGCCTCCTCGCTATTTCGTACCACTTTTTCGATGTAGTCCACTGTATTATTTCCCCTTGTCCTGATCACATAGAGAAATTATAAGAGAATCTTAAAACAATCTAATTAAGTAATTTATTATACCTGATGAGAAACTCGTGGAGACATTCATTGTCGAGCATGCGGTGATAGGCGGTATCCTCCATGGGGATGCTAATGGAATGGTCTTGTGCTGATGAAGAAGACCAAGTCGCAGTTTGTTGGCCTTCTGGAAGAAGGAATCGAACAACTGTTAGCGCAACATTTACATTACCAACCATGCGCGCGGCAAATGAAAGCGCCTCACGATCATCTGGCCCACCGAAGAACAAAACCACCTATTAATCAAATATATAAACAGACATATAATTAACTTTTATAACATGTATAACAAATTTAATATCATTGAGCCAATTTTACGCACCACATGACGAGTTGAGGAGAGACGTGCGGTCACGGAGGAGAGGCCTCGATCGACAAAAATTGCCACCGAACACGGAGCTGAAGACAAAATGTCTTTGTTGAAGCTCTTGATCGACGGATTGATCGGCTCCATTCCTCCATCGATGGTTTGTTGCTTGTGAAAGGGGATGATAATTAACGAAACATGCTGTTCCTCGGCAATATTATGAACATCCTCATGCATGGTTGTATAAGGCGACACGGTTGTCAGTTGTTGCACCGACACGCCACCTTGTTTCTTCTCGTATATTTCAAATGGGGAGAATATATGTGCCGGTGATGACGAACTGTATGACTTCGTTTTATTATGCACGATAACCATGTTGGAGGAACGGGAAGTGAGTTCTACGAGATGTAACGCGTAGGTGAAAATCGGGGCCCGCTTGGTCGGGTTCGATAAGTCTAAGAGAGAAATGATTGAGGCAACATTGCGGGGATTGTGGATGCAAGATAATACGCGGAGCTCCGAGTCCGGCTTGGCTAGTTGGAGATTACGACGTTTGTAACCAATACGAAGACGATTATCACGGCGGACATAGGTCACTACGGGTGTTACCAGAGCCGTCATTATAACGGAGACGAGTACCATTGTTGCAAATGATTCATCATCTAACACCTATATGATATAGAGATTGTTAAATGTTAAATAGAAATTTGAACTACTTGTATAATTATTATTATTAAGATGTGACTTATATACCTCTTTATCACGGCCAATGTTAAGTATAATCATCTCAACAAGTCCACGTGTGTTCATCATGAACCCGAGAGCGAGTCCCTCGCGAAAAGGCATCGAATAAAACGCCGCGACCAGAACCGTCCCCGCAACCTTTCCAATACTTGCAATTGCGAAAACAAATACGAGTAACCCAACCGTGACGTGATCGTCCATTTTGGTTATGTCTGTTCTAAGACCACTTATCGCGAAGAAAAGAGGTAACAATAAACTAGTCACAAAATCCTCTAGTTTGTCTATCAGAGCTGTGCTTAGGGGACCATTTGGGATGACCAGACCGTAGACGAAGGCCCCAAAAACCGAATGGATTCCGATAGCATCGGTTACTACGCCAGCAAACATCACACCTGCTAGGATTAAGCATATGTGCGAGCCCCGAGCAGTTTCCCCTTCTTTGATTTGGCGCGTGACCCACCACATGATTGGCCGCACCGCGAAGAAACATATAAGCACGAAGACTATGCCGGAAAGAAGAACCTAACACGATAAACATTAGGAACTTAACAAGCCAAAAGTTTTCAACGAGCAATGCAAATAAGAGTTGGTAACCAAACTTACATAGAGAGAAGAAATAGGGTTTCCTTTTGCGTCTGAAATGGCGATGGACAGTGCGAGGAGAATCCAGGCACACATGTCATTCACTACAGCTGCTGACATGGCGAGTCTCCCCAATTCCGAATTGAGCAACTTGATTTCCGCAAGAATACGAGCCAGAACCGGGAATGCAGTTACCGAAAGCGCAACTCCTAAGAAGAGTAGGAACGGTGTTTGGTTCACGTTCTTCGATACGTGTTTTCTGAGTATAAATGACGTGGTTGTGCCTATATATAAAATATACAATGTTAAATAAAATATATTATAACCATAATCAAAGTATGATTTGCTGATATTTTGTTTCTAATTAATTACCTATGACAAAAGGCAAAATCATGCCGGCGGCAGCAATGAGGAGGCCTTTTTTACCACAACGGCGTATCACGACTACATCCATTTGAACTCCGACGAGGAACAAGAAGTAGACGAGGCCGAGATGGGCCACAGTTTCGAGTGTTAGGAGACTTTGTTTTGGAAACAATGTGGCAGCAAAATTCTCAACACGTCCCATTACCGATGGCCCCAACAACACCCCAGCCTAAAATTGTTTTAAAATACTGAATCATTGCTGTGATCGACATAATGAAATTCTACAATTGGCCACAATGTTAAAAAAGTTTCGGATTGAACATACCATGATCTCGGCAATGACATGTGGTTGGTGGAACGGCTTGAGGAGCACGACAATAACACGTGTAACGACCACAATGATCGTCATTTGAATGATAAATAACGGAAGCGAGAAATCCAATGGATTGACTCCTCGCCATATCCCATTTGTCGTGATCATCATCGGTGCATAGCATATAATTGCACTATTGGGATTTGTAACGCTTGCTCGAGTAACACGTAGTTCCTCTTGTATATGTATTGAGGTTCCCATAATTTCTTCTTCTTCTTCTTCTTGGCGGATTATTGATTGGGGGTTAAGTGACCCAAATGAGAAGATTGTATTGCTTGATGCTTTAGGAAAATCTAAGAAAGGATGCAGAAAGAGAAGAAGGAAAAAGAAAAAAGTTTGGAAAAGTAATTTTGGAATAGAGATTTCATGTATTCATTTGCTATTCTTAGAGTGGTGATAATTAGAAGTATTTTTACCATCCATTTGTTGTATTGAGGAGATGACATTTTGTCATTTTGTGTTAATTATGATGTTATTTTGAACAAGTGATGAATGAGTAAATGGATTCGAAATATAACACACATAGAAATTAATGAGTATGTGTTAAATTAACAGAATTATTATGTTAAAGAGTATGAGTGTTAATTCATTCATTTTTTACAGTCATGTTGTCTACTTGAAATTGCGCATTTAGCCAAATATATTATAAACGAATAATAATTTATATTTTGTATGAATAATTTGGTTTAAGGTATTTTTTGAAATTCCATATATTTTGAAATTTCCTTATATTTTTATGACTAATTTGATTGCTCAAATCATTGAAAAGTTATACTGTAAAGTGTTGTATATGAAATGGATGTGCTTCCATATATTGTATTATTGTATTATTACAAGGCGCTCATGCCATTGTAATATAATTCATGATATCTCATATCTCCCAAGTAATATGTGAATTTTTTTTAGATTTTGTGCAAATAATTTTATGATTATATATAAAATATATAAAATATTGAAATATAAATATTTATATTTTATTGTAGTTTTTAAAACAATTAAATAACTTATTGTATCATATAATATACAATTTAGATAAACAACATTCATGATATGTCATCTCACAAAAAGGATATGTGATATTTTGAATATTTATTGGAATCATTTTAAAATTATAGTTAAAATATTAATGATGTATAAAATTTTAAAATATGAATATATTTAAAAAATATTTATATTTCATATAGTACACTTTTTAAATATTTAACTAATTTGTAGAACAATTGGTCTTTGTACAAATAATATTACAAATACAAAAAAATAAACATTGTTAAGTACAATTAAAAATTATTTTCCGAATAATATTATGAAAAATTACAAAATATAATAACAGACTATTGTTTTATACAAACAAAACATATCATTACTTTGTTGTATTCGAACATTGTCAAAACTAAAACTAAAATAATCATATATAATCTATCACATGTATAAGTGTACTTGATTAATGGAATTTTAAATATTAATATATGTTTTTCACTAAGAAATTTACATATTTCCCTAGAAATTCAAAATGAACATGCATATATGAAAACATATATAATAATCATTTAAGCCATCATAAAATATATATTCATAATTTTTCTCTGTATGTTTATTTCATTATATTTTGTATTATAAGTGCTGGAGCATTGTAAAAATGTTATTCATATGACTCCTATAAGAAGATAAGAACTTTTTATGTTTATTTTCATTACCATGAAACATTAACTGTAGTATAGTTAAAATTTTAGCGATGTTTTAGTTGGAAAAAAATAATAAATATTGAACATCTAATTGTATAATTTATTTAATTGCAAGAAATAAACAATAATTATATTCTTAAAAGATCATACTATTTTGTACCGAAGCGGGGCGAGAATCGCAGCTAGTTCTATATTAACCTAGTATACAATTACAACCCACTAATAATTGGTTGAAGAAGAAAGTTACCCTAACTAAATATAGTCTATTTTTGTTATTCTTGTTTTCTTTCATAATAAAACATTTGTGTTGTTCTTGCTTGTTCATTTGATAATTTCGAAGCAAATTATTGTGTTTTTATAGACCATTCTGTTATCCTCGTGTAATTCATTCCCCAGTAACCCTCCATTGATCTAGTATCGCAATCATGATGCGAGTTCTTAGAAGCGACGACGATGCAAAACGAGAAGACTATGTATGGCTCGTGAAGAATTTTCTCTTTACATGATTTTGTTTGGTTATGATAGCTACAGGTTTCCCCGCAAGGTTTATTGATTTTAATGAAAATTTCGTAACCGTTCGCATTTTTTATGGATTTTTGATATGCCTTTTGTGCATAGTAATCTTTGGAATGTTTCTTATGTTTCTACTGTTGGTCGATCTCGAGAAACATCGAGTCTTTGCCAAACGCGTTATTTGCTCATGTATTGTTGTATGGATAATTTTTTTGGTATGGTACATCACATCTTTTATGATGTTCATTTATCTTAATTTGACGAGATGTCTTGCATAATCGAGTTTAATTGAAATCGAGTTCTTTGTATTTGTAATATACATTATAATTTTAATTTGTTGCCAAATATCAAGGATGTGATTTCAATCCTCTCATTTTAGAGATACGCCTAATTTTAATTTGTTGTTTGTAAAGTATGAAATTTAGTATCCATATTGGCCTCTATTTTAAATTTAGAAATCAATTGTATTGAATTGGTACACATGTATAAATATTAAATAGAGAGGGAATTAATTGAAGGAAGAATCTGTGAATAAAATCCAAAGCTACAAATATTTTTCAGGCTGTGTCTCATTTCAAAATTGCAATCACTCAGCACATTAAATAAACATGCACATAATCGTCGAAGAACAATGCTGATAATTGAATTAATTAGAGGAAGTAAGTGGTACCGTCTATAAAATTTGGGTACAAGCTTAGAATGTGAATATCTGGTACACTGTACAAAATAGTGAATCTTCCTCAAGTTCAAGCAAGAAGAAATAATCAGTGAAATTACAAATTGACCACTGAGAAAAAGAAGGATCTCAATTGACTTCAAAATCTGCAATCCAATTCCAAATAAAACTGAAACATTAATCTTTCAAACTGAAGAAAAACAAAATTGAACATTAGGCCTCTATTTTACAAATAGTCACTCCGAATCATTATTTTTGGATATAATTTTACAAACAAGTCCAGGTCCGGTCCTGGCCATTGGGAAGGTTAGGCAAAGGTCATAGGCCACCAAATTCAATAGGTCTTCCAAAAAAATATTTTACTTATATATAGATAAATATTCGATTTGAGCCTAGAAAAAAAATAAGGATAATTATACCATATCCCCCCTCCATTTCCCCCACTCACCCTTGATATCATTAATTAATGATTAATGAATGATTAATTAGTATTATCATTAACAAATGTACATCCGATTAACAGTTAATTAATCCGAATTAACCATTAATTAACTGTTATACATTATTTAATATTAAAAGTACATTCAATTAACCATTAATTCGGTTAATTAACCCATTAATTAATGGTTAATTAGTATATCGAGGGGGGGTTTTAAATAAATGGGAAGAATAGGAGAGAGAAAACAACAAGTCCCCTCTTATTTCCGACTTCAACTAGGTTTTTGTTGCTAGACATGAGAAAGATGCGGCAGTAGCAAGGATGAGAGAGACCAGGCATGTTTTATCTAGGGTTTGGTTGCTTGTGATTTCGATCCACGAAAGGACTAACACAAGAGAAATGACATACTTCAACTAGGGCTTTGCTTATTTCTCTTTCTCACACAAAGAAGACTAGCTAGCCACCGCTCGCTGGCCCTCTCTCCACTTCCACGAGATCTTCGTTGGCCTGCCAATGTCGTTTATTTTTATGTCGTCGTCATGGACAATTTTTTTCCATCCTTCAACGAACACAAATTCGTCGTCCATTTTCAGGCCTCTCACATCCCATTTTTTTCCCACCAGAGACTTGAAGTTGTATTTTTAGAATTTGAAGTGTCCAGTTCGAGAAGAAACGCATAGGTAAACGTTGTTTGAAAGCAAAGAAATCAAACAAATATACATTGAAACATATTAAAAAAACACATTTTTAAAACTTACCATATAACGCATGTCATAAGAATCCATTTCTTTAGAGAATATATCAACGTCCATGTTTCAATTCGAGATAACAAGTTCAACTTGAGATCCAATGAAAAAAATTACAGAAAAATCAAGGACAGAAAGATAAGAGAAAAAAAGAAGAAGAGAAGAAGAAAAAAGAAGGAGGACTCCCGACTCCCTGGTGTTGATGTTCCCATTCTTTCGCGAGAGCCTTGGGAATAGAAGAAAAACTGGCAACACCTCTTTCGCCAGCTACTCTGGCGAAACAGGTTAAATCCAAGATTTCAAATCTCTGGAGATAACAATTAACTATCTCGTAAAAACGAATTTTGATGCTTAAACTCTTTCGCCAGCTTTCCTGGCGAAAGTGGATTTTCTTTCGCCAGGCTTAAGAGCTACTTTTGCAAATTGAAAAAGACCGGAGCTATTTTTACAAATTGGGTTTTTGACAATGCTATATGCCAAAAAAATTCCACTTTTTAAGACTATAATCTACATTATATTCATACTAAAAAAATATTTTGGGGTCTAAATTTTTTGTGGGCCTTTGACATATGTCAATTTCTCGCCATTCAGTAGTTAGGGCAACTTCCTTCTTCAACCAATTATTGATCGGTTGTAATTGTATACTAGGTTAATATACAACTAGATGTGATTGTCGCCCTGGTTCGGTATAAATCAGTATGCTTTTTTAAAAATATAATTTTTTTTTAATTTTTTGCAATTAAATAAAGGGAAATTTACATATAACCCCCTAACTTTTCTTGAATTTACAAAAAAACCCCTTACTTTTGAGAAACTCCAAAAAAACCCCTACATATAAAGTTTTCTTTTCAATTACCCCCCTATAGGGGTATTTCATGATATTGAAATTGTTTTGGACCAAAATATCCTTCTATTTTTCATCTTTAAATTTAATAAATATATTTTTGTATTATTTTATTAATTTAAAATCACTATAAATATTTTTTAACATATACAAATTTAAAAAAAATTATATGTCATATACATAATTGTAATCTTTTATTTATTATATATTTTATCATAGAAAACTAAAATTAAATAAAAATATTCCTGAAAATATCTTGACAAATTAATATTATTCTAGTATTTAATTTAATGTTAAATAGTTATTAATAAAAATAGTTACTGAATAGTTTTTCTCATTCATTCATTGTTAATTTGGCAATATTAACAATTAGCGGCAATATTACAAAAATAATAATTTAATTTTAATGTTAAATAGTTACTGCAAATAGTTATTACAAAATTAACAATTAGTGGCAATATTATTTTAGTCCTAATTTTAATTCTCATTCATTCATTGTTAATTTGACAAGAAAAACTATTCACTAACTATTTTTATTAATAACTATTTAACATTAAAATTAAATACTAGAATAATATTAATTTGTCAAGATATTTTCAGGAATGTTTTATATCATATTTTTATTTAATTTTAGTTTTCTATGATAAAATATATAATAAATAAAAGATTAAAATTTATGACACATAGTTTTATTAAATTAGTATATGTTAAAAAATATTTATAGTGATTTTAAATTAATAAAATAATATAAAAATATGTTTATTAAATTTAAAGATGAAAAATGGAAGGGTATTTTGGTCCAAAACAATTTCAATACCATGAAATACCCCTATAGGGGGGTAATTGAAAAGAAAACTTTGTATGTAGGGGTTTTTTTGGAGTTTCTCAAAAGTTAGGGGGTTTTTTGTAAATTCAAGAAAAGTTAAGGGGTTATATGTAAATTTCCCTTAAATAAATTATACAATTAGATATTCGATATTTATTATTTATTAATTTTTTTCCAACTAAAACATCCCTAAAGTTTTAATCTTAGCCATACATAATTTAGTGTGTTAGTTATGCATTAATTATGTACCTACCTTGTATATTACTAGCTATGCCCCGAGCAATTGCGCGGGATTTTATTTTTTTTTCTTTGAGAACTTACTGTTCATACATTTTGATTATTTTTTGTTTTTGTCATATTATTTATTTTTGTTCATTGAGTTCAATATGTAATTTGTATTCATATTATTTTTGGGGAATTTTCTTGAAACAAATTATTACATAATTTATACTTCATAAACTATATTTAAATCAAATCATTGTATACATATAGCATTCACAACATATTCGTAACATATCAAATCAATAAAATATTAGGCGAACGAAATGAACCACTTGAAATCAAGTGAGCTATACTAATTATTAAAAATTAGACCAATGAAAAGTTGTATTTATCTTTGTTTGGCGAAGAACGCATTAGTCATGTTTGATACCATTTTTATCGTTCTGCATTAAATCGATATGAAGGAGCACTCTTGATCTTGATTGCTCAGACATTTGCTATGACTCAACACCAAATGACAACCACCTTACTCGGCTTCATCTCGTAACTTAAATCGCTAATTTGATTTCAATTAAATTCCGAAAATAAATATTGGTTCAATTACAAAGATCAATGACAAAATAAAATATCTTCCTCAACCCATACTCGAAGGGGCTTCATTTGAAAGACCTTCCACATAATCTCCTAAATACTCCCTGAGAAAATATAGAACCTGTTCAAAATAGGAGAAAAAGTCAATTAGCAATGATAACATCGAGTGAGTGAGAATCAAACGAATAAAAATAGATAATCAAAAGGATAAAAATCATACATGAGACTCAAACATCACGAATATACAAAAACAAATCAATCTTGCTCTAAATCTGTGAGGATGTAATTCACCATTCTCCCTAGTCTCTTAATTTTGGAAATTACTTGCGATATAAAGCCGATTTAGAGAAGAACTCATAATTGGAGCAATTTGTGCCATCTTAGGAATTTCTTTGTCTCTCCTTCACAATCAAATTCTTCACCTAATAAAACAAAATAAAAATTTGCAATAAAACAAATAAAATATTTATAAGGATTTATTTTGTAAAATTGTACCTTTGAGAATAATTCTTATAAAAATAAGAAATTAATGACAAATATGTCGAGAAATCCTATATTTTCTGAAATTTGTTAAAAAAAAATAGGAAATGAAAAATATTTGAAAATAGAGAATGAAAAATATTTGATCACCCTGAAGGTGGTACTAAAGCCTAACTCGAAGGAATTCTCAGTCAAACACCTCCTACAATCATAAAAACATATCAACCCAATAATAATAATAATAATGATAATAATAATAGATAAATAAATAAATAAATAAGAAATGATATCGAGAACCCTAACTCGAAGGAATTCTCAGTCACAATACAAATTAAGAAAAGGAAGATGTACTTAAAATATAATCTTACATAATTAAAAGATTCGGAAAAAGAAAGCATAAGAGAAAAGAAAGATGTATATCTCATCTGTCGTGATAAAAATGATAAATCTCATGATTGCAATATATCAAGAAGAATTAAAAACTGTAGGAAATTGTAGAACCTAATTAAATCTGAAATTTAAGATAACAATCAGTTGCAGAGAGAACTCCTTTGTTTGATAATATAATGGTCGAAAAGTTAGAATCTTGAGAGAGAGTATTGTTTGCGAGGCTTGCAATGTGGTTTGCCGTCCTTTATTCTAGGGTTTCGCATCAACAGTGCAGGGTTTTCCTGTCGCGTTTACAGAGTTTTGCCCTCTTTCTTTTTAGGATTTCTCTCCTCATTAACAAAATCGAAACTACAGAACGAAATTGACAGTAAACGAAGCAAAATTAGCACAAAAAACACCACTAAACCCATTCGAATCGATCAAATCAATCGAGAACGAAACGCAATACGGAAAAATGAAAAAGAAAAAACCTGCCCTGTCGTGCTCGACCATCGCCTTTCGTGCCATTAGTCTCAACCGGCGACCCCTTTCGTGCCAGAGAGAAGAAAAAAGAAGCAATCCTCGTTCTCCCGCTTGCTCCACCTCGTGCAGCGTTTATCCTCTTTTTCTCTCGCAGTCAGGTCCATCGCTCTCTGACGGCTCGCGGCTAGAGTATTTTTGTCGAGTGGCATTAAAATGAGGAAATGAGGAAAGCGGGAGTGTATACGGAGAGGGATGGCACAAAATCGCCGGCTAGGGTTTCGGTCAGTTTGGCTGTCGCGAAAAAAATGAGAAGAAAGAAAGAGCACGGGGTATATCTGCGTATCTGAAATAATTTGAACACACGCGGTGTACGGTGGCCCAAGTGTCTGTCATTTTTGCTTCGCTTCATGGTGTACGTGAACCTGGTGCATGCAAGATCGAAGCAAATCCGCCCCTTGAATTAAAATCGGATGGTTCAGAGTAAAAATGGTGACGTGGCCGAATGGCTGAAAGGCAAATCCCCTTGCATTAGTATCTTTTAAGATAAGGATACTAATGATATATTGCAGGTACATGTGAAATACATTTATATATAAATTGGGCCAAAATGCAGATATATATTCGGCCTAAGTATTGGCCTACAAGGGCCCCATATCATGAAAGGGTATTAAAAGAGTAAATGTGGCATTTAATGGATGGGCCAGACGATTTGCTGTTCGTTTGTCGACTCATGAAAACATCGAGTTGTATATGCTACGTTTGACAAATCGTTGTCTCGAGGAATCAAAGAGGATGATCCATTTATCCCTCCATCTAATTCTAGAAGGGCTCAACTATGCACGTGCTTGGTTTCTCAAGGGCTCTTTTTGTGTTTAATGACTATGTGACTCATTGTGTTGTTTACCTTATGAGAAAGATAATCAATAATTATTTATTCTTTGAAAAATATATATACATTTTGCTTAAAAGGACAATTAACATTATATCAATCTAATCATAATTTTTTAAACTTTTTAAAGTAAATTTTTTTTAATATTGTACTTCTATGGCTCTAATTGTTTTTAAAAAAATGTGTTTTTATGAAAATTATAATTTTGATAAAAGTTAATTATTTATCGCAAATATAAATTGATAATCCGTAGTCAACTAATTTTTTAGATTTTAGATTATTGTTTTGAAGATGCTTGTCTTAAAAATACATTATATTTAAATTAACTGGAAGCCAATTAAAAAAATTATTTGAGAGGATTATAAAACATACAATTTCATATTTTTATTGATTCATATAACATGTATTGAACAAATCGGTCTGACAATTATTTTATGTATGTTATTATCTATATAAAAAAGTTGAAATATTGGTTCATTGACTCTGCCGAGTCAAGTCGGAATCGATTAGATCCGAGTCGAGTTTATCGCTGGACGTGTCACCGGTTCTTTTAGATGATGTATGTATCATGTTAAAGTTATCGCAACAGTGTATTATAATAAAGATAATAGTTGTAAAATAATATAGTATAGATTCAAATGATATAAGAAGAAATATCTAATTTTTAGATGGTGTATGCATGTATGAACAACAATGTAACATTGTAGAATGACACATCAACATATATCTAGTCAGTTAAATTGGCATTCATAATTACTAGCTATGTTAAATTGTCACATATTTGTCCATGATGGCAGAAAGACAAATATGCTCTTATTTGCCCACTATCGCATATCTAATATTGTTATTTTTTAGTCATGTCAAATTATCACCTATAATTACTAACCATTTTAAATTGTCTCATATAGTTTATAGTTATTTTCTAGTCACTATCACATATCTTGTACAAACTTTTGTTTTCTATATATACACTTGTACTTCTCATTTCTTTCACAAATATTTACACTTCTCACATATACATTCTCTCATACTCATACTCTCTCTCTCTCTCTCTCTCTCTCTCTCTCTCACTCATACATTCTACCACACATTTTCTCTCGCGTATACATTCTATGATAAGAAAAAAGAATAGTAAAAAATACAATTATTGTTCGGAAAAAATAAACAGGAGAGGGGACTGTGTGTCTCGGGGAAATGAATATTTAACACACAACAAGAATCGTTCATCTTGTCCTAATGTTCCTACATAAGCGAGCTTTTATTAGTTGAATTTGTTCTTATAGTGTTTAACAATTTTAAAAAGTTTTTTGTATTATTTTTCCATTTTATCATTTTTTATCAACAATTTGATTACCGAGTTGGCCAAGTCCCGAGTCGATTTGGCCGATCGAGCCTGAGTCAAATTTCGACATTCAGAACGAAATTTGAAACATGAACTATATTTATCATTTTCATTCATAAAAAATGTACTCTAAACATAAACAACTACAAAAAAGTTTGTGAGAGAAAATACAACACTGATATATAATAAGAAAAAAATATTACAATTTATATGTCATACTAATTATTCAATTTATACGACATACTCTTTTATTTCATTTTCATTATACGTTAATATTAGTTAGTTTAAGATGATGGTTAGATATTTACGTACTTCTAGTTCATTCATATATCATTTTTAATTTTTTAAATCAGAAATTGCGCTCAATCGCTTAGGTACCCATCCAAATTTCAAAAAAATCATGAATTCAAAACTCGCTAAAATTGATTTCTCGAAAACAGACGAGGGACACATATTTATGTATTAAACACACACACACACACACACACACGCACGCAAGCACGCACGCACACACACTAATCTATATTATTAATACACACCAAAAACTACATAATCTCTCAACACAAATAATCCCATCATTAAAAAAAACTTTTCAATACCGGAAAGCTCACCACGTAACATCTCACCTCCCCCAAGTAAACACCCCACTCCGAAAAAACTCGAACAAATTTCCTTCCCGGTAAAGTTACCGTCATCCCTCAGTCTCACTCACCAAACTCCGGCTAATTTAGATAACCGTCACCGTCACCGTCACCGTCACCGTCACCATCACCGTCAGCGTTTAATATTCTCAAATTCCCAAAGTACCCTTACCTTTTACAACTACCTACCGTTTTAGTTAATTTTTTCTCCATTAAAATCAAATTAAGGGTTTCAGGAAGGATGGTAATGACGTAAATAGTTGAAAGAGTGAGGGTGTTAGTGAAGTAGTAAGGAATGCAACAATTACGTATAAAGGCTCTGTGGCGCGACGGATTATCCAAGTGATTATTGAAGTTCTTCCTCGGCGATATCGAAATTTCTGATCTGGGTATAGAGAGATTGACGCATCGATTGAGAAAGGTTTGGTTTCTATAGACTATTCGTTGATTTTAATTGTTGGTTTTGGGTATTGAATTAGGTTGATAGTTCGGTGGATTTGTGATAGTTGTTGAATTTGTGTTTCGCGATTATTTAGTTTTTGTGTAGTTTTGAGTTAATTAGAGCTGGGTTTTGTGGGAATGTCGGATCTTTTAATGGGTCTGTAGGTCTAAAGCGGTGTTGTTGGTAATCACGGATCCTTGTTAGGATTTCCGTAGATTCTTAATTTCTGTATTCTACTAAATTAGTGGATTTTCTTTCTAATTTTTCTTGTGGGATACTAATTTTTCTTTCTATAGTACTTCACGGTATTGCCTCCAATCAATTTCAGTTATTTGAAGCCCCAATTTTTGTTTCTTCTTCACCCCCATTGCATTAATCAATTCAAAACAACACATAGCACTGGTCGTTAACAAATTTTTGCACAATTTGCTTCAAATTTTTGACAAAACTTCTTTAATTTCTTGCTTATTCTTTCTCTCTCGAATTGCAGTCGTTATCTCCTTCATGAGCTGAACTCTCCTCTTCCAACATGAACGTGGTTGGCAAAGTGGGGAGTCTCATATCCCAAGGAGTTTACTCAGTAGCAACTCCATTTCACCCATTTGGAGGGGCCGTAGATGTAATCGTGGTCCAACAAGAAGACGGTACGTACCGCAGTACACCCTGGTACGTTCGATTCGGTAAATTCCAAGGCGTTCTAAAAGGGGCTGAAAAAATTGTCTCGATTTCTGTGAATGGAGTCGAAGCCCCTTTTCACATGTACTTAGACAACTCAGGCCAAGCCTATTTCATGCGCGAGGTCGTTAACGGGTCCGAACCCATTAACCCAAACGAAGATGAATCCGCATCCATCAGAACAGATTCGATCCAAGAAGAGGAAATTGAGTACGACGAAGAAGTGGAGTCAAACGGGTCGGATCGACCCGTTTCGCCGGGGTATAAATACAGCAGTTTGGAGGAGGTGGAGGAACTGGTCAAAGAGTCAAATGGGTCGAACTCCGAAGTGATTTTGGTTAGTATAGATGGGCATGTTTTAACCGCTCCGATAAGATCTACTGAGGAGAATTCTACAGAGAATTTGGATTTCATACACCCGCAATTTCACTTGGGACCTGGCGAGAGTACAAGTGGCGATTTCGGGGGGAATTCTGATGTCTGGGAAACTGGATTCCTCGGGGATTTGGTAGTGAAGGAAAATCATAGAGAGGTGGTAATCGATGAAGAGGACACTGGTGAAAAGAAGAGTTTGAACGAAGTTGAAAAGTTTAGGAGTTGTCTCGATCTGACGGATCAGATCGAAGAAGTGAGAGAAAGTTTAGTTTTGGAATCGAGAAACGGTTCTGAGGTTAAAGAAGAGAGAGAAAGTTTAATTTCAGAGTCTCAGAATGATTCTGAGGTTAGAGAAGAGAGAGAAAGTTTAATTTCAGAGTCTCAGAATGATTCTGAGGTTAAAGGAGAGAGAGAAAGTTTAATTTCAGAGTCTCAGAATGATTCTGAGGTTAAAGAAGAGAGAGAAAGTTTAATTTCAGAGCCTCAAAATGATTCTGAGGTTAAAGGAGAGAGAGAGAGTTTAATTCGGGAGTCTCAGAATGATTCTGAGGTTAAAGAAGAGAGAGAAATTGAGGTTAAGGAAGAAAATGATGAATTTATTGAGGTGGAATCACTGGAGAATAAACTGGAGGGAGAGGCAACTGAAGAGGATGCAGAATCATCGGAAAAGAAACTGGAGGGAGAGGAAACTGGAGAGAACGCGGAATCACCGGAGAAGAAACTGGAGGTTGATGAAACTGGAGAGGAGAAAAAAATAATTTCAGGTTGTGAGATTTCGATTTGTGGGAATTTGTTAAAACCTGGAATGGGTAGAGAATCCGCAGAAGAAATATTCAAATCTCATCAAATCTCAGAAGAAGAATTCAAGCAATCTGGACCGTCAATTTTAAAAAACACAAATCTAATAATCAAAATAAAAAATAATTATTTCCCTTATTCCAAAGCGGCCCATTTAATCCTCGGAAGAGCCGTTTTCGGCCCAAATTTCCCTCTCGATTCCAAAGATTCAATCACTATAGAAGAAGATAACAAAGATAGTGATAGTAATAATAACAAGGGTATTATTGGACTTTCACCTAGTCCTTCTAGAAGGTGGAGACTGTGGCCCATTCCTTTTAGAATGTCCAGAACCATTCAGAGGACTAACAGTACTGATTCTAGTACGGATGAACTATTTTTGGATTCCGAACCGTTTCTGAACAGCCCAACTAACTCTGACATCGCGTCAGAGGCTGGTACTGGGAGCGTAAGTAGTAAAATCAGCTCTGCGAATAATAATGGTACTAATAGTTCGCCGAGAAAACAATTTGTGAGAGCGAATTTACCCACGAATGAACAAATCGCTGCATTGAATTTAATTGAGGGGCAAAATATAGTGACTTTTAGCTTTACTACGAGAGTTTTTGGCAAACAACAGGTTTATTATTATACTTTTCATTCATTTTTAATTTTTGGGTTTGAGTTGATTTAATTTGGAGGGTAATTTGGTAATTTTAGGTTGATGCGCATATATATTTGTGGAAATGGAATGCGAGGATAGTTATATCTGATGTGGATGGCACCATTACCAAGTAAATTATTATTTATTAAATATTAATTTTGTTTTTGAATAATTCAATTTCATGTTTATTAAATTATTTTTCTTAATGTTTAATTTTAGGTCTGACGTGTTGGGTCAATTCATGCCACTAGTTGGAAAAGATTGGACTCAATCTGGAGTTGCGCGACTTTTCTGTGCAATTAAGGTTTTAATGCATTTAATTAATCTTTATTAATAATTTTTAAGATATAAAAAGATATTTTTAGTAATTAAATTATTGTTTTTTCTATAGGAAAATGGATATCAGCTTTTATTTTTGAGTGCTAGAGCTATAGTTCAGGCGTATTTAACTAGAAATTTTCTCAATAATCTCAAGCAGGTATAAATTCTCTTGAAAATTAATTAATTTACTTATTTTTAATAATTGTATAATTAATTAATTAATCCATCCACTTTTTTTTAATATTTTAAAAGGATGGAAAAGCATTACCTACTGGACCCGTTGTGATTTCGCCAGATGGATTATTTCCATCCTTATATCGAGAAGGTTTTTATTTTCTTCTTATTTTAATTTACAAATAATATTTTTTCTATTTATTTGAACTATTATTTCTTTTTGTCAGTTATTCGAAGAGCTCCTCATGAGTTCAAAATTGCATGTTTGGAGGTTATTAATTTTGTTAAATAAAACACAATTTTATATAATAGTCTCATTGTACTTTTTCTGAAATTTGTACTTATTGAAATTTTGAAGGATATAAAAGCACTTTTCCCTTCGGACTACAATCCATTTTACGCTGGATTTGGAAACAGAGACACTGACGAATTGAGTTACCGAAAAATCGGCATCCCAAAAGGCAAAATTTTCATCATCAACCCCAAGGTATTTCAATATTCCCCACCTCACCCTTATCTTAAATTAAATTATGTACAATTGTTAATAACAATCATTAATAAAATAATGAATAATTAATTTTGTTGTAGGGTGAGGTGGCGATAAATAATTGTACGGACGTGAAATCGTACACATCGTTGCACACTTTGGTTAATGACATGTTTCCTCCCACTTCCTTGGTCGAACAGGTTTGTTTTATTTTTATTTATTATTTTTTTAATTAGTTTATATATTTTGAAATATAATCGTGAAATTGGTAATGTAGGAGGATTTCAACGCGTGGAATTACTGGAAGATGCCATTGCCAAGCATAGACTGATAATTTTTTGAATAATATTGGTTTATTAGCTTAATTAGGTCTCACTAATCATCATCGTTAAACCGAATCTTTTTTTTCTTTTTCTTTTTTATACACGTAAGAAAGGATCGATTTGTAAAGGAAGGTTGCATTGCACTCCTTTTATTTGTGAATTCGAAAAAACTGAAGAATATATTTGTTAAATTGGTACCCTTTTCTTTTCAGTCCTTAATTTAGGAAGCTTTTTAGTTTGTGTTGAAAGTGTGAGTGAGTGTGTGTGTGTGTGAGTGTGAGTGAGAGGCAAAAGAATGCCTCGAGCTTGCAATTTGCATTTCTTTTTGTTGGCCTCAATTTCTCTGACCACCATGCATTGTCTCGTTATACAGTGAAAAGGTTGGTTATCATTAGACACCATTTACAATTTAATTACATGTTTAATTACTTTTGTGTATTTGAAGATTCCAAAGCTAAACCTATCCTATTTGTGCTTTTGTTCTACTACAAGCTAGAGCCAGAAATTTCGTGATGTTAGATATAGTAGGTGTACTGTAGTCTGTACCCCCATGAAAAAACTCGTTATGATAGTTTATATTTTGGAGTTCATAATTAAAATTTGATTAAATGTTTTAGTTAAGATATATATTGAGTCTGATTTGAAGTATAGAGTTATATCCATAGCTCAAGAACTTGGGGAGTCAAGTTGGAACTTTGTCAAGTTAATTTCACTCGGCGACATTTTGAATGACTCGAGTCAGCGAGTCGGGTTGGAATTCTGAAAGACTCGATCGGCTTGACTCGATTATAAATTTTAATTTGTTGATTATTATTATATCCTTATTAACCATATGGAAATTTTACAAAAAAAGTAGTATACTATATGAATGTGTAACACGTGACTTAAATAAATGTTTATGTGGAGATTAACTAAAAATCTCGTACAAGTTTTATATGACTTGTTTGTAAAGTAAATCGTTTTGAGATTTGTGTTTCTCATGTTAAGCACAAACTTGAATGCGCGAAGACTTCAAAATTTGTGCTTAACATAATGTGTACAAATCTCAAAGTAAATATAATATTTCAAAACTTATAGGCAAATGTAACACAAAAAACTTGTACAAAGTTTTTTGGTTAATCACTAATTATGCTTATATTAAATAAATATTTATGTGTATATTAAATAAAAATCACGTGTATATTAAATTAATACTTATATGCACATTGCACATGGCTTAATAAATTGGTTTATTTTTAAAACTAAATAACATAAAACACGACTTATTGATTGAAAATATTTGAAATCCTAGTATAAAAGATGTCTTTTATATGGTTATTTGCAAACCCGGCTTAAAAAATGTCAAGCTTTGCATTATATCCTAACATAAATAATTTTGCATTTTCCTACAATTAAATATAATAATATATGTATCTAATTTATGATAATCTTCAAAAACATAGTTGCGCGAATTCCTCCGCACGCCCGAATTGTAATACGACGTCGGAGTCCACTATTCACTATTCAAAAACGCGGCACCTTTATGGGAAGACCTAGCTACCAATTTCTATTGGGTGGAACCTGTGGAAGGAACGTAATGCCCGTATTTTCTCAAGCGGGCGAAGCCCCAACAGATTACTGCCGGAGAGAGCACACATGGATGCGAATAGTTGGCTAGCGGCTATTGAACTTAGTAATTAGGGTTCATACTTTGATATTCGAAAAAATTGTATGATTTTAAATTTCTCTAAGTTATATATGATGTTTAAAATTGTATTATAAATGATCGAGTTATTACGTTATAAATTCAACAAGTTCTTAAACAAATTTCAAGATAACTCTACTTCGTTAAATCTTAAAGGTTCATTCCAGTTGAGTTTTTGAGTTTTTCGAACTGCGATTGTATCGCGTTAATAGTCAACAATCAGTGATCACTCATAACTCAAACTATAACGGCTTCATAAAACCATAATGAGTAGGTTCTCTGGTTTTTCTTAATTATTGTCCTTCTAATCTCGAGAAAATAACCATGCTAATAGTGCTTAATTATGTGCTGATGTAATATTAACAATGCTTATGTTTAGCCTCGAGTTGGGTTAATTATTCACTATAAATTTCTTTTAAGTAGACTTTGGAAATATTAAATGATTGACAAGCACATCATTCCATGTTTTGGGGACATGAGCTCTTTCAAAATTCAAAATTACAACCCTAAAAAAAGTCTATTTGCTTGAGTTAATGAACCTTATTATTTCTTTTATATCTTAGGAAATGGGAGCAAAATGGAAACCTCACGACCTTCTACCTTCTAGATATTGACAAATCAAGCAAGTACCGTAAATTTGAAATATCAACATTTCTTAACAAATTTGAACTACCAATGAATTTTTACGTTGACATATGTGATTATTGTCCTTGTCATTTCCTCTTCTCCAAGTGACAAGAGTTGGAAATATCAAGTAACAAAAATAGAACCTCAAAACATCCTAGCTTAATAAAAAAAGGAAGAATAAAGGATAAGACAAAGTGGGATTAGAATGAGAACAAAAGGAAGATTATAGGGTTAATTAGGACAAAAGTGGGGTCTAATCCTAGCTCAAATGTCTCACTTGCATTAAATATTTTCTTATCTTGATGCCTATCAATGTCTTATTAATTGTTTTTTTCTCGGGCCCCAATCCTTGCTTTAAAGCATGCCTTCTCTCCTTCTCCCTACTTCCAAAGGCACCATAACTCACCAAATTCACACACCACCTAAACACACACACTTAACAAGGAAAAATGGCAAAACCTAGTATCCCTTTTAATGGCCATGTGTTTGAAGAAGAATATATAGACATGGAGATGAGCTCAACCACTTTCATGTATCATAAGATAGATCGATCATCGCCTCCACATAACACGAGAGAATTTGAATTTCACAACTCGAAAGCCCCTTTAAATAAAGAGCCAATCCCTTCTCCAGCCGATGAGTTGTTTTACAAAGGAAAACTTCTCCCTCTTCATCTCCCCCCTCGCCTCGAAATGGTCGAAAAACTACTTCAAAACCCTAATAACTCCTCTCTCTTAAACCCTACTATCTTATCCAAATCAGCCAATGCGACTCCGTTTGAGTCATGCAATGCATCTCCTGCGACGTCGTGTTATGTTAGTGGCGAATTGAACGCGGAAGATTACTTCTACGATTGTTCTAGTGGTATTGTTGTTACCGATATTTCCGGTACAAAGAAAACCTGGTCGAAAAAACTGAAGTTCATAAGGCAACTCAACTTGGGTATCAAGCTCAGAGCTCCAAGAGCATATCTCAAGTCCATTTTTACCAATAATGGTACCAAACCGGTACTCTCGGACGAAAAATATATCAACTCTAAAGCTAAAGACGTCTCGAATGGGTACTTAAAGAGCTGGAAAAAGAACCCATTTGGCCAAATAAGGAGCAACAGATGCATTGCTTCGAGTGCAAATATCTCGAATTCTACGAGAAATTTCTCCAAAGGAGATCAAGAACGTGGACATAGAAGATCTTTCTCGAGTATTAGTATAAGAAATTCTTTGAATAAATCCTCGTTTTCCTCTGTTTCTTCTTCGTGCTCTAGTTCGACCTGTTCTTCTTTTTCGCATGCAAGCTCTAACGGGTCGGGATTAACTGGTAGCGGACCCGTTTTGAAGAGAAGTAGCAGTGTGAATTCTGAAATGGAGAATCCAATACAAGGAGCCATTGCTTATTGCAAGAAATCTCAGGAGTTGGCTTCTGTTAGAAAGAGTGTGAGTGATACTGCTTTTTGTTTCATGACCGGTACTGGCTCTAAGATTGGGGTGGATTGTTCAGAATTAGAAGAGGAAAAAAGATTTAACTCGTAGGGGTTTAAGTGAAATAATGTAATTTTGTTATCTTATATTCTTTAATGAGAATATTAATATGAGTAAATTACATTTTTTTCACACCCTCCTTTTTTATTTTGCCAAAATTATGCAAATTGATGAAATGCTTTTGCTGTGTTACTGAAATGTGAAAAGTTTCGAATTTTAACATCTAATATAATTAATTAACATATGATATATAATTAACATCCGTACGAATTAACAATTTCTAATTAATATTATTTAATTATTAATTTAATTGTTAATTAAATATTCCTTCTTAATTATCATATAATTCGGAAAATGAAAATGTGGTAGTGATATCTGAGGCAAAATATAATTTCCCTTTTGCTTTTATATATACACATTTTTACTCCGAACTAGCCTTGTTCGGGATTTGACACTATCATTCTCGAAGTTAAAAAACGGGTTCTAAAATCCAGACTTTTGTTTGTAAATTTCAGAACCCGTCTACACTGTTGGAAAAAAAGTTGCCGCTAATTCCAATCAATCTTTTTTGTGGGGGAATATTTTTCCAACAATTTTGTAGGTTTGTTCTAAAATATTAACAAAGTCGGAATTTGAGATTTGGCCTTTTTGTTTTGTTTTCTACAAAATCGGGTTTGAGAATATCCCTCCTTTATATTTTTATTTATTTTTGGAACAGGATTTGAGATCCCGTTTTCCTGCCTCGACTCGTTTTACCCCTTATCACAAAGCAATTCTAAGACGAAATTATTTTTAGTATTTTGAACTTTAAGGGTCCGATTCGATAATCTTACCAGAAAAAAAGTGCATCTACGATAAATTGTCGAATAATTTATCAATGGAAAAAGATTATATTCTCATATAATCAGATGATAACACAATCGTATATTTTGCATTAAATTGCATATTATTAACTATTAAGACACAATAATGAACTCTCTTTTTCTTATACTGCATTAGGCTTTTGCCTACTGAGATCTTTAAAAGAGTTCATGTACATTCAGTATCTTTGTAAGAAATATTAAGAAAACAGACTGAGAAAAACCCAAAGACAATAATCACATATCTTATTGCAAATGCCTTCATCTTTTTTCCATGTAAAATTGTTAAAGCAATCTAAACATGTGGAAGTTGCATAATTGTCATGCTGATCATGTTTGATTGGTGGATGTGTACGTGTTGTCTTGTCCTAATTACATGCTAATTAATACATCAACTAGTGGTTACCTTTATGTCTATCTAGATCCATAAGAACCAAAATAAAACATTAATTAACATACATGAAATTAACTAGATAGAGAAAAATATTATTTGAGGTACTTTCATGGGCCAAAGAGGCTTTCACTTCGGCAGACAAAGCAAAGATTTTTTACTATTGATATAAAAAAAGTTATATGAGGAAGTTGACACAAACTAAAGAATGATATCAAACAAAAAGATTGAACTAAATGGACAATCAAAGTATTTGGTTCCAGCTTGAAGATATGGAGAAGTTATACCTAAAACTAAGATAAAATAAGAGTGGCGGTGATGTGAAATGGGGTTTGATATGGTGCCTTCTCACTCTCACTTAAACATTATTGATGCGTCAATCGAAAATTTTAAATAAATTGATTAACACCTAAAACAATGATTAAATGAATCGATTCAATTAAGAGGTCTAGTCAATCCAATCAAACACCTTCGAATCAAACACTTTCGATTGACGCAGTGTTTAAGTGAGAGTGGAGGCGTATTATATTTTCCATATGAAATCCCTTTGTAATCCCAGATGAGATGATATTTTATCTATAGTGTTAAATATGATGTTAATTGGATAAGTGATGAATGACTGAATGTATCCGGTTTTATTTATTTGTATGATTACTAATAAATAAATTATGTATTTGTATGATTACTAATAATTAATTGGATAAGTGCTAAATGATGTATTTTTTTATTTATTTGATTGATTACTAATTGTCAATAAATAAATTAGTGTGGAGAATTTTGTGGGGAATAAGCATACTTTTTCATAAAATAAATTACTATTTGATTGATTACTAAATCCAGGATCACGCTGTCTATTCTATCGTCGAATTCGGAAGAACATGAAACCATACCTCACCAAAATTGATGGTGAAAAAAATGGCTGAAGCGCTTCTTCCGTCTTGCTTTCCACTCCAACTGAAGCATTTCATCCGTCGTGTTTTTCATCGTGCTTTCCACTCCGGCAATGCGTGCTTCCCATTCCCACACGACTCAACACCGTCAAACACGTACTTCTCCTTTAGGGTAAATCGAAACAATTTCAGTTTGATCACAATCCGAGAGTCACAAGTGTCACTCATCTACTCGTATCTACCGTGAGTTGGTATATCGCTTACAGACGTGCCTATCTAAACGACACATGTGTAAACTTGCTTAATCTCGATTCGGTATTCTCTGATGTAGAAAAATAGTTTTTCTCCCTTTCTCTCTTGTTCACACCTGATGGGGTGACTTCCAACGATTGGATAATGAACGAATCATTGTCTAGAATCAATCCCATCTGAGAGAGAGAGAGAGAGAGAGAGAGAGAGAGAGAGAGAGAGAGAGAGAGAGAGAGAATCATATATATATAGTTCTATCATACACCCTTTTACAAGGGTATTTTGGGTATTTTAGCAATTAATTATATTTGTAAAAGGGTGTATCATAAAATTTATCTTTTATGGAGATTTTTGTTTAAATGAACAACAAAAAAATCCTATTTAGTTAAACATTAATTGATAAATATATTCCTTAAATATTCATAAATGGATAATTACTCCAAATACCCTTGAAAATGGGTGTATGATAAGAAAATAGGTGTATGATAGAAGCCCTATATATATAGGATGGCCCGAAGGGTGCATTATTGTTATGCAGTTTCAGCAGTCTTTCTGTTCAAATGGACACAATCTTCCGTTCACACGGAATACTTCGCTGAACTCTGCACACAATCACATTGTATATATGCAGAAGTCAGAACTTCTTCCGTTCGAACAGGCTTGCACTTCCGTTTGAACGAAATACTTGCTGATTTTTGTATTCCTTGTATAATCATATTATACATTCAATCTTTCCCACAAACGCGTACGTTCGTTTATCCTTATACGTATATTTTTTCGTTGATCATAAACTATATTTCCTTCACGCTTCTCCTCTTCTTTCATGAGTTTTTGCTTTAGCCTTTATTTTCTTGTTCTTTCATATCATCTTTAAGGAATTAAGGTTGGGGTTTTACTCAAAATTGTCATTGAACTAAGTAAAGAATTTAGTCACATGATGTATGATTGAACATACATAAGTGTTTGAGTGTTTAAGGAATACTAATTAGTAAAAAAAGGATAAGAAGTGAAGGCTTCTCGGTCTTTGAAACTACCCTAGTCATCTTCAAATCATCCTCTTCATGAAATGCTCCATTGCAAAGCTTCTCGGATTGCCTCGAGCACCGCCAGGTGCGGGGTCTTTGCCTTCGAATTACAGATAGTTGAGTTCCACCTTTTCCTAAATTGTCAAAGGCTTGAGAAACAAATCAAGTCCCATAGTCTTTTCGGACCATCCCTCGTTGAATCCTTATTTGATTTTCAAAAGTCTTGGATTGAGTGGATTGCCTTTTACCCTTATATTAATCTTCGGGGTTGTAGCCATAATCCTCCAGACCTTACTTGTAAACGGACAATTGATGAAAATGTGTTTCGCCATCTACGGAGAGTTTGAGTGACATTTTTGTAGTAAGTGTTGCTTAGTCATTCCCTTTTTGTCAGGTTTGCTCGTAGTTAATAGTTTATTTTGCAAACATAACCACATGAAAAATTTGAATTTCCTTGGGCATTTGATTTTTCAGAGTTTTTTTGTTCTACTCGACTATAATGTCTGGATTTCTCCAAATCACATACTCGGATAATGCCGAGTAAAATGCATATGGGGTGCATATCCAAGTTTTCGTGTAACCATGGATGATTGTAATTGTGTTGAGAACTTGAAGAAGGAGAGAAATTTTGATAGATCCTTTAAGAAGAAAGAAGAAAATCTCGTTGGGATGGAGGCCACATCTTCCGACGATTCGGTATTGTAAATTTCCTTCGGTTTCGGCCCACATGCTATTTGGGTTTGATGCTAGTTGTCATAGTCATTTTACTAACTTGCAGTTGTTCTGAGTTTATAAGTGTGTTAGGCCTAAATAGTCATTTGCCACCGATAACGATACTTTATTTTTATAAGTGTGTTAGGCCTAAATCACCATTTGCCACCGAGAACAAAACTTTATTCCGATTTACCAGGTTAGTGACCTCCATAGCAAGGTGAATTCCCTCTCCAATGAAGTTTTCTTGCCATGGCGTTTAGCTGACTTACTATACCCATCGGTAGATGCAATGCTTGCATATTGTGCAGAGGCATTGCATTAAGGACCGATTTGATCAAGATTAGCCTTCCTCCTGTTGATAATAAACTGACTTTCCACATAACCAGTTTTCCTTGGATTTTGTCCAACAAGTTGGAAAACCTTAATATGTCTTGTGTGGTATTATGCATCTCAGCCGGTATAGTCAGAGAGACAAAACTGAAAGAATTACAGTTTCGGATCAACCGTAAAAGTGTACATATAAGGATATATGAACATGAATGTTCATGGGTTGATTAAATGCATAATATGATTGTGCAAAGTTAAGTTCCAGAGAGTGGTTCGTTCGAACTAACCGTCGGGTCCGTTCGAACGGACCGCTACGAGTGTAAAATGGTCTTATATATACTCATTCCAGGGAGTAGTTCGTTCGAACAAACATTGGTGTTCGTTCGAACGGACTACTACGAATGATGTTTGGAATTAACACTGAAGTGGGACAGGAGATGGTTCGTTCGAACGAACCGTAATGGTGCGTTCGAACGGACCTCTTCGAGTATAAAATGATTTTATACATTCTCATGACAGGAATCAGTTGGTTCGAACGAATCTTATGGTGGAAGTGTATATTGGATATACACAACCTTTCACCCAATCCTTATTCTATTTTAGTATAAATAGGAAGTTTCTCCCTCTCTATTAAGAAAATTCAGAATTCAGAATTCTGTTCAAAAGAAGTCCAAGTGAATTGAAGTCTAATTCAGTCCAGAAATTAGAGAGACTCTTATCAAGTTGTTGAAAGAGTGCGAAGAGAAAGAGAGAAAGAGAAAAAGGTATTTTCTCAGTTTAGAGAATAAAACGCAATCATACAAGTTTGCCGGTGCATCGTCTAGGCAGGTGCATCCGCGACCGAGGTGCTACGACTCACAGTGGATATGAGTAGAGGAGTTCGCACTTTGTGGCTCTTCGTTTGTGATCAAACCGGAGAAGTAAATGAGTGAAAGGCTGTGGAAACGTGTGGACATGGGACGCACGAAGACAACCGGAGACGTGTCAAGACGGTAGGAGACGTGTGGTATGGGACACACGGACTAGTCACCAACGTGACACCCAAGAAGATAAGGATGCGAGCGATCAACCCGTCGTGCGTGATCAATTTCACGCTGGTAATCGTCTATCCTACCACTACAACAGAACTGTGTATCAGCGACGGTAAAAACCGTCGCTAAAAGTCAAAAAAACCGTCGCTAAAGGTATTTCCGCGTCGCTGATGCTACTTTCACCGACGGGCCGTCGCTGATACAAGCATTACTGACGGTTTGTTTTCTCCGACGGCCCGTCCCTGAAGACTTTCACCGACGGCCCGTCGCTTAAGACTTCTCCGACGGCCCGTCGCTGAAGACTATATTATATACAATTTATTAATTTCTGTTAATTTTTATAATTAATAAATTCAATTATTATTAATAAATATAATTATTTATATATTTAATTAATACATATTTCGTACATACTATATGTTAAATGTACTTAATTAAATATTATATTAATTTTGACACTATATATTTAATAATATATAACAATTACAAATTATCTAAAGAATTACTATAAATGATAATTATAATTATAATTATACTCATAATCATATTAATTTTCATACAAAATCCATACCAAATTAACAGTTACAAATTACAAATTTCGACACAACTACACGACACAATCCTAAACTCGACAAATCGAAAACAATCCTAAACTCGAAAATCCCAAATTAACAGTTACAAAACACGACAGAAATGAAAAAATCGACAATCCTATACGCGTGTACCAGTACCAGCACCTGAAATCGAAGGGTACCATTACTCGGCGAATTGTCGTCTTCAATCGAAGCTCCACAAAGACCCTGTTCCAGTACCTCAAATTGCACAAATAAACGCAAATCAGTCCAAGTTGATCATTAATTCGACAAACAATTAACCAACTAATTCAATTAACCAAAACCGTACCAGCCTTTATTTGTGTCGATTAATCCTTTGTCGATCCAATTCATCATGCATCCTCTGCCAATAAACAACCCCTGAAAATGAAAAAATTGCAGAAAAGCCCCTCAATTTTTTAAAAATTTCAGAACAACCCCTGAAATTTCACAAATAAACAAACAATTAAAAATTACCTATTCAATTGATCGTTAATTCAACTCATCGAAGCTCCGTTAATCAAAGCCGTACCACAACCCGCACCAGTCTTCGTGCATCTAACCGTACCATTTCCTAATTAACCCTAATTCAATAAAAAAAACCAACAAAAAAGAAATAGTTAACGGACAGTAAAAAATAATATATAATTCAATAAGAAATAGTATATAATTCAATAAAACCAGAAAATTAATAAAAAAGAATAAAAAATCAGTAAAAAAAAAGAATAAAAATATTTAATAAAAATCATGAAAAAATTTATTTAATAAAAACCCTAATTAACAGATTAAACTGTCGAGAAAAAAACCCTAAAAATCATCCAGATCTGAAAAGCCCTAAAAAAAAATTAAACTGTCGAGATGTTCTTTGAATTCGATTTGGACCCTAATTAACAGAAATTTCGACCCTAATTAAAAAAAAAACAGCAATTCGTCTTTCGAAAAACAACAATTCATCTTTCGAAAAACACAATTTCAACCCAAAAAATCCTAAAAAAGACTAATTAATACAAAAACTGCAATGTAACCCTAATTAACGAGAAAAGAAAGAGCATACCATCATATAGAGAGGAACGACGGCTAGAACCTCAACGAGCTCCAAAGTAAACACCGAAAATTTTAGATCTGAAAAAAAAGAATAAATCTTTCACAGCAATCGAAAGAGAGAAAGGAAAAGACCTAGAGAGAGAGAGAGGGAAACACCTTTCACCACCGAGATCGGGAGAGAGGAGGCCGAGCTTCCACCACCGAGAGAACGAGACCAAGCTCCATTAGAGAACGAGACCAAGCTCCAAAGCGACGGAAGAGAGAGGGTGGGAGAGAGTGGGCGCGAGAGAGGGAAGGAAATGAGGAAATGGGGCTGCTGGTGGGGGTTATGGGGAAATTCATCACCGACGAACCGTCGCAGAAGAGCAGTACCGACGGTATTATTAGCGACGGGCCAACGGTGATCCTCTATTAGCGACGGTTTAGCATAACCGACGGGCCGACGGAGAACTTTTGAAAATTTGGCGATTTTTGGTGGGCCTTCTGCGACGGGGATTCTTTCACCGACGGGCCGACGCAGAGTATTAGCGACGGGGATAGCATCACCGACGGGCCGTAGCAGGCTATTAGCGACGGTTATGGAGTTTAGCGACGGGCCGACGGAAAATTTTGAACATCTACGACGGGCCGTCGCTAATAATACCATCGGTAATGCTCTTCTGCGACGGGCCGACGCAGAAAGGTTGTTTTATTTGCGACGGGCAGTCGCTGATGGCATACCCCCGTCGCTGATACTCCAATCTGTTGTAGTGTACTTTGCATCGTACCCTCGATATCAAAGCGTGATCTCGGAATTTGGGAACCGGACCGGACCTTCATATCCGATGCGCGGGCCCGAAGACGGGATAATTCCCATCAAAAACAAGATTTGTCCCAATTGGTAATTAGCCCTGACATGGTCGAAAACGTGTCTAGAACATACAAAGGAATTTTAAGGTTCCTCGATTGTGTCTCCATGAGAATAATGGTGTCGTCAGCGAACTGCACGGCATGCGGGGTCAGTGTTATGTGTGCGTTGAACACTCTAGGAATGTTTTTAATTAGACTAAAAAAGATTAGTAAGTGTAATTGAAAGTATATAAATGTGTTGGGCAGTACTTGTTAAAAGATAAGAGGAGAGACTATAATTGTGTTTCTTTGATATATTTGTCGATTAAATTTTATATGACACAATATCCGATATAATAACAATGTATGCTCCACAAAATAGTATGAAGTTTTTGCTTATACTTTTAGTAGTCTAAAAAAAAAAATGTACGCAATTTTGATAGAAAAATTTCACTTTTTGCATAACCTCAAACGTAATGTCATCATCACTTTTTTGATTGAATCATTATGACATCATCACTTATTAATTATAATATTAATCGTAATAATTAATCGTTTCTACGGTACATTATTTTTTCTCAAATCATATCATATATAAATTAAAAAGGGTGATTTGAGAATTTTTCCGATCACTTATTTAACAAAAAGGCTATGCACCCCGCACTATTTACCCCGCACAAATCCCGTAGTATTGTAATTATCACATATATTTGTTATCTAGTGATTATTTTACACAAAAATGAAAATTAAATGAGGGTGCGGGATGTTTAGGTGTTCTAATTTGGTGCGGGTTGTCTATCACCGCTGCTTATTTAATGTTATGTTCAAATAGAAAACACCTATTATGTTTCAATTACTCTTTCACTTTTCTATTACTAGGTACATAGCCCGCGCTTCGCTGCGGGATATATTATTTGATAAGAAATAATATAATTAGCAAAAATAATAATTTTATATATTATTTGATATATTATTTCGCTGCGGGATATATTATTTGATATATTATTTGATAAGAAAATAGAAATATTTCTCGTGCTTCGCTGCGATATTTCAAAATGTGTTATGATCACAAAATAATAATTTTATCTAAAATGTTACAAGTATAAAACAAAAGTAATTTTCATAAATGTTAATTTAAAAAAAAAATCTGATATTAAATAGTGTCACAAGTATTATGCAATAAATGCAAATTTTTTTCCTCCTCAAAACATATCATATGTTCGAAAAGAAAAATTCAAATATTTTATTTAGAATACAAAACATGTCAAATAAAATAAAATTCTGAAAAAGACAAACAAGAAAACATAAAAGACGCAGTTTGGTACCAATCAAAAATATTATAATAAGCACAAAAAAACGCAGCTTGGTACCAATCAAAATTGTTATAATAAGCAACAAAAAAAAAAATAATACCAGCTGAGGCTAACAAAAAGTATTTGTGTGAATAGTATTTTATTAAATTCAAATATTTTATTTAAAACACAAGACATATGTCAATTATATTTATTAATACGATGAAAAATTCAAATATTTTATTTAGAACACAAGATATATGTCAAATAAAATAAAATTTTTAAAAAAAAAAAAAAATATACGAACAGTAGTGAACAGTATCCGGTGAACAGTGTCGGGGTGAACAGTAACAGTGTCGGGTGTGAACAGTGTCGGGTGAACAGTAACAGTGTCGGGTGAACAGTAGCGCCGACGTGGCCTCACCATATCCTTTCTATTCTAAAATTAATGGGAGGGGGAATTTTACCTCACATAAATAAATCAGTGGAATAAAATGGAATAATATTTTTTTTACTTTTTCATTCTTCCGTTATTTTATTTTATGTGTTGCCGAGTGCTTACATTATGATGAATGACCTATTTTATATATGTATTATGTATGCCTTTCTGAGATCCATTTCTTATTATGACTGTCCCCTGAATATGTGTTTAAAGTATTGCAGGATAAACCTTGTCAGAATCTGACTTAAGCAAAATATCAAAACAAAAAAAAAATTAAGGGCCCACCTTAAACCTAGGCTTTAATCTAAAGCAGACCCAAAAAAGAAAAGAAAAAGGCCCAATAAAGACAAATAAACCTTAAACTATGCAACTATGTTATTAAAAAGATTGACAAGATTATAAGTAAAGGTAAGTAAAGCTACCCACCCAATATAATGCTGCTAGATATGCTGATGTGGGGGTTTCTCATTGGATGTATGAGTACGGAACGTGCCATGTTATAGTTTTCCCTGAAACATGGCACCTTTATTAGTTCATACTTTAATAGTTTATACCATGTTAACTTGTATATGTGGCGTCAATACTTAGGTAGAATATATGAGATTTATATGTAGTGGTACGTGACGCAAGGTGTATCTCTGTTTCTCTTTGTAATCTCCAGGAAAAAAGGGTAGGTGTAGAAAACTGAATAAGAAGACAACGAAAAGAGTTCGAAATTACGTGGTAATGAATTCGAATCTTATATATTTATGGATATTTTGAAACGATCGTATATGTGTTTTAATCTTCAAATAATATGATGTAATTAAATCTAATCTATCGACCTTTGATACTTCATAAATGGTACGCGGTCACTTATATGATATTTGTGTCACACTACTTTTTACAAAATCAATCATTTGCCACACTTATATGATATTTGTGTCACACTACTTTTTACAAAATCAATCGTATATGTGTTTTAATCTTCAAATAATATGATGTAATTAAATCTAATCTATCGACCTTTGATACTTCATAAATGGTACGCGGTCACTTATATGATATTTGTGTCACACTACTTTTTACAAAATCAATCATTTGCCAATGATTCTTACACTCAGATGGTTGAGTGTTTGGACATAAGATATCATATCATATGTTATATATTGTGAGATTGTGAGTACGAGTTTCATTAACGTTATATAAAAATGAATAACAAAAATAAACACGACTCGTGATCTATGATTCTTCCTCAAAAAATAAGAATAAATCAATATATAGATCTTGTCATCTAGATGATTTTTTTTTTACAGGTACGATTTAAATTGAACGTTTCTACATCTAATATCTACATGGCAAAACAAGTTGGAAAGTTTTTTCTCTCTCTTGCACATACAATGATTAAAGATTATGCTATATTTAATCAATCTTGACAATTAAATCCTCTCGTTAGGTTGTTTTTAATAAAAAAATTCCTTCTTAAAAGTATAAGTTATATATAACATCTTGGGAATTTCTTTTCAATATAATTACAATAGATATGGATAATACAAGTCCATTCTATTTTTCTCAAAAAAAGAACTATATATAACACAGAAATCTCTTCCATAACTATAAATAAACTCTTTTTTTTTATAGATATAAGTTATGTTGCGCGGATATAAATACGGTTATCGTATTTGATACGATACATATACCGATGTCTATTATATATACTATTTTATTATTTCTCAACATGTCAAAAATTATATTTTTTCCACAATAATTATTTAAAATTCAATATAATTGAAACATTATGTTATAAAATAGAACATTTGATATATTTAGTTATTTACTCATATATATATATATATATATATATATATATATATATATATATATATATATATATATATATATATATATCTCAATTTTTATTTGGATTTTAAATATAAATGTTATATTTCGGTTATACTTTTCATGCATTATAAGTATCCGACGAATATGATGAAGTATTGAGAAATATATGTCATTATTTCATAATAAATTAATTCGATATGTCACGTGGAGTATCTGATACGTATGCGAGGAGTATCGTACGGATATGGCTATCAATATTGGATACATCATCCGACAAGGCTTGATTTTTGAAGTGCGCGACATAGAATATAAGTGATTTTATTGCTTGTATTGGCACAATCAAATTAGTAAAAAAATATATCAACATATGGTAGACCTTCGAAAGTGAACTATAACTGTACATACTAATTAATTTCACCTGTAAATTTCTCATAATTATACTAACAAATGAATAACATCAATAATCTCCCTAGTGCGCCAATGGACAAATAGCCTAGTTGATTGAGTTTGAGGCACAACAAATTATATGTTGTCAAAGATTGTTGGTTTAATTCTCATTGACATCAATGAATGGAGGACAGATGAGTTTATTATCAAAAAAAATAATCTCCCTAATGCATAGGGGTGTTCAAACGGTTCGGTTTATTCGAATACCGAACCGAACCGAACCGGTCGAATTCGGTTTAATTGGTTCGGTTTTTCGGTCTAATTGGTTCGGTTCGGTTCAAAAAATGGTATTGTTTGGTTTATTTGGTTCGGTTCGGTTTTGAAATTTTGAAAACCGATTAAACCGAACCGACCGAATAACATCTCATTTTTATATTTCTTTGATATGTTAATGTTTAAATATAACAAAAATCATATAATAATCTTATAAATTAATATAATTATATTTTATAATATTAATTTATATCTTTTTGATAAATAAAATATAAATTTTTTTAGTAATTGATTTTTATTTTAAAATTAGAATGTTTTTTATTCGGTTCAACCGAATAAACCGAATAATAGTTCGGTTTATTCGGTTCGGTTTTTAATTGGTTCCAGTGTTAAACGGTTCGGTTCGGTTTGAATTTTGTTCGGTTCGGTTTAAATTGGTTTGATCTTATTCGGTTCGGTTTGAACCGAACCGACCGATTGAACACCCCTACTAATGCATGATTCATGTAACATAAACTCTCTTTCTTAAATAAAATATAGGACCTCAAGAATCACATTTTGTGCTCTAATTCAAAAAAAAAAAAAAATCTCCCTAATGAATATGATCACTGCACTTATAAATTTCCATACACAATTGAATCTAATCACTCTGAACAACAAATTTAATTGCACTAGGGAAGACCTCACTCTGCTTCGGTTAGAACTTTCTTGCCGCAAAAAAAGGACGAATAAAACATCTCAATAATTCATCGGCGAACAAACAGACATGTCTTTCATTACGAAAGAAATCCAACGAAATGTGCTTACACTCACAGATTCAGTATTGATCTTCTGAAACTAATGAAATTGAGACATCTTGGTATATCTCTGATTTGACAATAACTCTAAAAATCAAAGCTATGAGTAGAACTACCAAATTCGAGCTAATTAAAGTTGAAGAGGTGTTCAATCTACTTCTTTCGAGCAAGGAATTCGTATATGAATTAACATTTTTTAACCCCGAAAGCCTCTTGTTCCATGCGATTTGGAATAGGGTCAGGGGAGGAATCCTTTTAGCCGAGAAGTTTTGCGGGTTTCTTTCCTTCCAAATATTCCAAATATTCCACATTATCGCTAACATTATGAAGTCTCACAGTCTTACTCTCTTGCGTTATTTTGCTCAATAGATAATCCATTGTGTTCCTAAAATTAATGAGCGAATAAGGGTAACCCAATCTTGAATATTCTCAATGAACATCCAAATTGTTTTGGAGTATGAGGAGGCCAACCTTTTTTTCGAAGATTATCGGCGGTGAGTAGCCGTGAGAACAAAAGCCAACCATCCGAAAAAACGAACTTTATTGTGAGAGTTTACACAAGAACAATATAATGACAATAGCGCATATACCGTCAACCCAGATTTCAACACAACACCATTTATATCTTAATTAACATCAGTTATGTTAATTAAGTATGTTAATCAGGATACAGAGGGTGTTTTATTTTATTTATTTTATTTATTTCCTTATGAAAAAATTGGGAACCCTAGAATTTTTCACCATAATTTTTGATGACGTATCTGGTTGAATACCTTATTTTTTAATACATTAATTCATAATTTGACATTTTAATAAAATGTTAAATCATAAATTAAAATATAAAATCAGGTTTTATAAATCATATCTCGTCGTTAAAGGTTACGAGGAAAAAAATATTAGAAACCATACGTCACTATTCTGAATTCTTGCAAAAAAAATCAAACTTGGATTCATCTGAATTAGCTGAGAGGTGCAGTAGCAGTACCCGAATAGGCCTATAGCCCATGAAATTACTGGATTGTTAACTAGGCCTGTCTCTACGTAGTTGATTGTTAATTTGTTGAAAGGATAATTTCACTTTATTTCATGCTAGAGTCCACAAATCCATCCACCCACGTGTTTTTATAGGATTAAAAACGTAAATAATTAACATATGATATGTATTTATCATGTAAAATGATTAATATTTATTATTAATTTACATAATTAATATGTTAATTATCTATATTTAATTTAAATACTCGTGTTAATTATCTACATGTGGGTGAAATTGGTGGCATATCAAATGAGCTATTTCTTAAATAGAAAACTTAGTACTTTGAAATTATTTGGTGAAACGTACACATTCAATTAATTAATAATAACTCCATTTGTTTCTGACCTTTTTGAATGCTTGAAATCATATTGATTAGGATAATATTTACTCTACACGACAAATAAAATTATTTCACACTATAATATCTAGTCATATTGTTAGAACTCGTGTATGAATAATCATGTATATATATCTTATGATTATGTCCTGATAGAAAATAGTTCATTTTCTTTTCAAATATTAATACATATATTGATTCAACAATATAATAAAAATATGAGATATAACACAATTTTAAGAAAAATCGTAACAACATAAATTATAATACTGTTGTTCACAATAATTTGTGCACCACACATTTTTTTGTGTGCATAAAAACCCTTAGACAATCTTACAACTCAGTACATAATAAAGATAATGTATAAATTTCTGCACACTCCCATTCTCTCGCCCCTCTAATTCAAATTTGAGGCACGATTTCGCGATAGAATCTGCCACTTCATTTTGCATGCACCACAAAAATATAGAAACATCGAAAAATACGATATATACTCACACAAATTATTATATAGTAATAATACTTTAATAGTAGTATGTGGATTGTTTTTCATGAATTTAATAGTAGTACATTATGTTACAATATTGTAGAATTTATTTGTAAATATCTGTTATTGTTGACATGAATGGATCTAATTTCGAATTGCAATGAGATGTTATTATGTTAATTTCGAAATAATATACATACTTAGCATAATGAAATAATAATAATAACACACAATTTCTCAAATAACTTTACTTTTAGATCATATATTACTTTTTAAAATCGAAACAAAAATCCAAATCAACAAAATTACTTTTCAACTACTTGACCATCATCCCACTTTCTTTTTTTGATTAATACCTATGTTGCGCAGATACTTCAAAAAATGAACCGTACCCGTATCGGATACGGATATGCCACCGATACGTATCCGATATGTCACATGACGTATCGAACTATTATATATATATTTGAACCGATACGTTTTCGATACGGCACGATATGTTTCCGATACGGCTGATACGGTTTCGATACGGCGGGATACGGTTCCGATACGGCTGACCATTGTTTTTTTTTTTTTGCCCAATATAAAAATACCCAATATTTTTATTATTCAATAGTATTTTACATCACATATTTTTTTTATTTTACTTATTCGTAAAATATCTAGTACAACATCTTAATTTTTATAATAATTTAATAAAATTATTTAAATATATATATTTAATTATATTAAAATATTATTAAATAATATACATATATAACGTATCGTATCCTAGATTTTTCAAAAATTATCGTATCGCCGTATCCGTATCGTATCGGATACGATACTCGTATCCGTATCCGTGCAACATAGATTAATACCATCATCCCACTTTCTCTAGATAATCCGAGAATCCTTCAAAATCCTCCAAAATAACTCATATCAGACGGTCTTATATCACCAATTAATAATTAACATGATAATTAATAAAATACTTTATTAAAAGTTAATTGATATTGATTAAGAATTGTTAATCCATATGTATTTTAATTATATATCAACTAATCGTTAATGAGATATATTTTTGTTAATTATGATGTTAATTAATTGTTAATTTATGACACAACAGGTGTGGGGGAATGTCAGGGGCACCAATACCATACATGACCTCTAAATCATAACAGCAATGATCCAAATTCATGAAAAACGTAGAGATACGTGTAAAATTGGTAAATTAATAAATGAACAACTATATTTTATTCTGAATCACATGTATAAAATACAATAAAAGAATATGAAAGCCATAATTTATTGCTTGTTTTTCGTGATTTCGCAAACTATAGCATTTTCCCCAATTCACTTACACATGAATATACAAACATCATTTACATATCAAATGAAAGAACTGGTTTAGGGTTTAGATTTTCTTTTTTCCTCCCTTTAGTTTTTTCATCTTAAATGGCATAAATTGATTTCATCTCAGACTCGGACAAATCCGAGTTGTAATACCACGAACTCGACCCACTTCTCTTAGAAATCTTCTGCTTCTTGCTGATCTCTCTCATTCTCTTCGACTTAACCACGTAGTAAGTCATTGTACCAAGCACACCAACCATTGTAACTCCTCCGATTACCGAAACAAGAATTGCGGCCCATAAAAAGTGTCGTCCCAATACAATATATGAAGAAGCGAGAAAAGAAATCGTTGTACAAACCGAAGCAATCCACATCAACTTATTAATCACCTCTACTACCCGTCTCTCCGATTTCGTCTCGCCTCTTACCAGTGTAATTTGTACCACGACGACGGCTAGAGAGGTAAATAACGCTATCGCATTAAATATATAAAATATTTTAAACGGGGCGGTCTGATACACAACTGCAACCCCATTATTCTGATTTCCGCCAGGTACAGTGAATATAGCTGCAAATGCTACCGTGGCGAACAACACGGCGACAATAGTCACGGAATTAGTTGCATTATTGATCCCTTCGCGATGTAATTTTCGGAGTTCTTTAGCAATTCCATAAACATTTTTGTTGGTTTTTCTTGTTTGTTCTAATTGCGTGTGAACATCGTTTTTTATCTCGGTTACGGTTTTGCGAAGCTCGTCTCGGGGTTGGTTGAGTTCTTTTGCTCGTAGGGCGCCGTGTCGAGATAATAAATCTTTGATTTCTGATATTTCTTCTGAGAGGGGTAACGACTCTGAGATATCGTATGCCGTTTTGTGGTCCCGATTAAGCGCGTTTACATGAGTATCGGGTAGTAATAGTAGCATGTTCACTATCTACACAATTCACAAATATTATAATTCATGAATTGTATTATCTATCATGCATGTCTAATTAAAAAATAACCAACAAGAATTATACCTCGGATCGTTTCTTTCTCGTAGCAACATGCAACGCGGTACTCCCGTTCTTATCGGGCAACATAACAATGGCCGGATCTACATCCACCAGGACTTTGAACACTTCACAACTCGTCCCTTTCACCGCCATGTGGAGTGCAGTCTGGCCTTTCTTGTCAGTCCGTCTCGCCAGTTGCGGATCCTGGTCTAACAACGTCTTCACGACTTCGACATGCCCTTGCCTCGCTGCAAAATGCAGCGCGTTTTTGCCGTTGTCTTTTGATATCTCAAACAAGGCCGAGTCATGCTCTAGCAGGAGCTTTACGATACCGAGATGGCCTCGCATCGATGCTGTTATGAGGGGTGTCACGTTTGATGGACCAAATGTTTTGCTGAGCGTTCGATCGTGTTTCAAAAGTTCTCGCACAATATCTATCAATGTACGCAAAATCAGTTTACCTTCAGAATTGTTTGATACTTTCACCTTAAGATAGCGAAATGCATTTTATTTAAAAAAGAAGCATTAAAATGATCTCAAACAATCACCTTGATAGCCTTCTCGAACAGCGGCATGCAAAGCATCGTACCCGCACCGATTCTTCATCCTTAAACCCTCTCTATCCAAATACTTCACCAATTCCAACACCACATCTCGATGCCCCTTCTCCGCTGCCAAAATCAACGGGGTATCGCCAACCTCATTCATCTCACTAGCAACGGCACCTCGAATCTCCGCGCCACCATCATCCACCTCGATCCCTTCTAAAGTTGCTCGGACCACCGACACGTCCCCTCTACGTGCTGCCACGTGGAGCTCGGAGTCGTTTTGCTTTCCGGTGACTTGACGTACGTATTTGTTCATGCTTCCTCTCCTATCCATTCTTTTACTGGAGACTGAGAGTACAAGTGAAGGAGGCACTGATTGTTTGCTGGTCGTTTGAGGCTCCTCGATTTCCATAGACATGTTTGGTTGTTTGAGCTAGGTAGAGTTGGAAGAGAAGAGTTAGAGTAGTTCGTACTTATGATAAACGAGGTGACGAGAGAAAGTGCAAAGAAGGAAGAAGGCAGGAAGGAGAGCTCGAGAAAGAGAAAGTTGCACGGAAATGGGGTCGATAATCTCCTGTCAATACTCGTCCATGTAAAACCATGTAGTGGGTGATCAATATAGTATAAACACAACTCGTGTCATGAATGGATGTTGAGAAAAGGATAGGGGGAAGAGGAGTAAGGATGGCGCCAAGACTGTAGGCGCCGCCGGGGCCACAATAGGGTACAGGGCTTTAGACCCAATATGACTCAACAGGAGTCAAGTCCAGTACTCAAGTGGGTATTTTATTCATATTGACCCCTCATTTTTTTTGTTATTAGCATTATAAGTTCTTTTAGAAAATAACTAAGTTGCACGGATATCTTATGGATATCTTATCTAACATGATACGAATACAACGACGTCAATTTAAAAAAAAAAATTAAGATACAATATATCTATTCATCTATATATATATAATATTTTATTAATGATAATTTATATATTTAATAGTTTTTAGTATTATATATTAGGGCTAACGTACTCTAAAATGTCACTTTTAAGTTTCAACCAGTAGTCAACAAGTGACAGAAGCCCTAGCTTAAAAAACACGGGCAACAAAATTAGACGAGTGACTGCATTTGACAGACAATTCCTAAAATGTGAACAACGACTAAAATGGATTTACAAAACACAAATAGTTATTTTTGCATCATACTATTCACCTTCATATTTGTACCATCTTACAACGATCCTAACAAAAAACACTACTATTTATACTTTTTTTCTACGACAAATATTAGAAAAAGTATAAGTAATAGTAGACAAGGTATAAATATCAACATATTTTTATCCACAGTAAAAAAATATAAATAATAATTAGTTGCATTTTTTTATCAAGAGTATAGAAAATAAACAATAAATAATAGTAAAAAAATATAAATTACAACAAATCTTTTATTTGTAGTATAGAAAAAAATATAGTGAAAAGGTATTAAATACAAATATTTATTTCCATGGTATAGGAAAATGTTATAAAAATACTAGAAAAGGTATAAAATATAATAAAAATAGTCCATTTATACATATTATAGAAAAATTGTATAAAAAATAATACATAAAAAATGAAAAACTATTCATAAAAAATATTTGATAAGGTGGAGAGGGGACCGGGCAGCAATTCATTTTGGAGTGCACTTCAAAAAAACATTGGACGGCCGTTTGGAGTGTACTCTATTGGAGTGCAAAATCTTTTCTCTATATATTATACAATTGATATAAAATATATTAAAAGTTTATTATTAGTGAAATAACATGTTATAAATTAAATGTTTATTATATTTAATTATTTATTTGTATGTATTGTTTATTTATTTCGATTTCAAATTTGATATTTTGTTTTTCATGTATATTTATTAAAAACAGTATGGTTATCTCATTTAATATCCTATCAATTTATTGACGTGTTGATGATACATAATAAATGCATCAAAAATATATTAGGTGATAAATCATTATATGTATGTGATAAACAAAATTAATTAGATGGTAAATAACATGTATTAGATGGTAAACAACATATTTGAAAAATAATTTGGCTTATTTTTTTATTATTTCATTTTAGACATGATAAATCATATTTATTTGAACAAAATTTTAATTATATTATCTTCAATATTTTTCAAAAAACTTTGTATTTTGCATATTTTTGCGAGAGTATTATTTTTTATTTTCATTCTTATATTTTTGTTTATTTGTATGATTGATGTTCCATTTTACTTTTTGTTTTGTAAATTTTTTGACAAACTCTAATTTATGTGTTTATAGATTTATTCAAACATATTAAAGAAAATTGCATTATTTTTTTGCCAAATTTATTTTATATTTGCATTATTAATTGTTCATAAAAAAATTCCTTATTTTTTTTCTGTAGAATATATAAAAAACAAATTGGTAAACAAATCCAAAATAAAATTTATTAGGTTTTATTGGATTTAACACGGTGCATGTGTGAAATGATGAAAAAATGTCATTGTGCATCCATCTAACACACGTTAAACAATGAAATAATCCACTCCAATAATTTATTTTCCAAATTTGTATTGTTGAATTTAATTAATTATGTACGATGATAAATAAACTCATTATAAATATGAAATACATAAATGATGTGTGAAATAGTGTGCTTTTTTTCTCTCATCATGTATATGATGGTTTAAAAAAATGTCATGATTTATTTAACCCGCATGTTAACACATCAATTAACATAGTGAATTTGAAATGTTATTAATATGTTAAAAATATCCGAGAAATATCTGCTTCTATTTTAAAATTAAATATTCGAATACGTCATGTGAAATATCTGATACAAATTCGACGAGTATCCTGCGGATATCAATATCTCATACCATCCGGCTTTATTTTTTATATATCCGCTAACTTACAAAAATAATTTTCAAAAAAAAAAACTTACAAAAATAATAAATTCTTTTAGAAAGAAAAGCCTTTTCTTTTTAATAGTTCAAAAGGTTGGCAAGAAAATTGTCAGTTTGTCGAGGAAAGCAAAAAATTAAGGGTTGTATGTCATTCTTTATTAAAAGCATGCGAAATAACATGAATTTATGGGACTACTTTATTAAATTTGGATGTTTTGTGGCCATGCAGAACTTTATAGATTTGGTACAGTTGATTTTGAATGGAAAATTTAATGTCACATGCACACAGGCCACACAATCTTTCTCTTTAAAGTAGATTAAAGTTGTCTTTCTTAAATTCACATGTGCGTATTTTGATAAGAAAAAGCTAATAAACATTGTTTGAGCCTATTAATCTGATTTTGGACTTCACATTATTACTTAAAAAGCCCAAATATCATTATGGCTATAGCCCATTAATGGGAGAGGTGATTGAACCAACTAATAATTTTAGGCGTTGCATAAAATGAATTTATTTATCAACAATTAATTTACGAGCAAAACGCACTGAAACTGGAGTCACTAGTTAATAACCCCTCACACCTCACTAACAATTAATTTCCGCAAACAGAAACATTTCCCTTGCTGTATAAATGCTTCATCACCTTAGTTTTATCTTCATATCTCGAAATCGTTCCATTTATCATAACCAACACGGAACTGAAAATAGTAGAAGAAAAGATGGCGGTACCGAGGCCATACTCGAATGTGGACGAGACATTGTACGGTCTAGCCGCTCATGCCGAGGGATTTGGCCGCCACGCTATTGGGGGCCAAAATGGAGGTGTTTATCATGTCACTACCTTATCTGGTATGTATGTTCAGATAGAATCAGGTCTTATTTGATAAAATAATTAATTCACGGTAATAAATACAGATGATGGTCCCGGTTCACTAAGAATGGCATGCCGTAAAACCGAGCCTCTATGGATTGTATTTGACATTTCGGGTACAATTAATCTCGGTTCGGGTTTAAGAGTTTCGTCCTTCAAAACTATCGATGGTCGTGGCCAACGCATAAAGTTGACCGGCAAGGGATTATTGTTGAGAGAATGCGAGCACGTGATTGTATGCAATTTGGAAATCGAAGGAGGAAGAGGTCCCGATGTCGACGCGATTCAAATCAAACCGAATTCGAAGCATATTTGGATCGATCGGTGTAGTTTAAGAGATTTCGATGATGGTCTCGTTGATATTTCACTTGGTAGCACGGACGTTACCATTTCGAGGTGCCATTTTGCAAAGCATAACAAGACCATGTTAATAGGAGCGCGACCATGCGACACGATCGATAGGGACATTCGCGTAACGATTCATCATTGTTTCTTTGACGGCACCCACCAGAGGCATCCGCGTGTCAGGTTCGGAAAAGTACACTTGTACAATAATTACACGCGAAACTGGGGAATATATGCCGTTTGTGCCAGTGTCGAGTCACAGGTATATATACCATTTATAGAGTCATTTATTTATTTTGAATTTTATTTTATATGTACATTATTTTTTGTAATACAGATTGTGTCTCAATGCAATATCTATGAGGCTGGAGAACAGAAACAAGTGTTCATGCATCTTACTGAACAAGTATCTCTCTTTCTCTCTCTAGATTCTCTCTTCAAATCAAGGACCATTAATTGTGATGCTAAATGGAAATTTTGGTTAATACAGGCTGGAGATAAAGAAGAAGGAACATGTGGAATTGTAAGGTCAGAAGGAGATATATTTCTGAATGAAGCAGGGCCCCACGTGTCAGAAGAATCGGTGTTTCAAGTCGAAGAACACTACGATTCTTTCTCTGTCGAACCCGCAACAGAAGAGCTCAAAGAGTTTGTTCAGCAATTTGCAGGATGGCAAGAAATGGCAAGGCCGAGCTGTTAATTATATATATATATTTCAGCTGGTTTATTAATAAAATTTGCGCCATAAATAAAATGTTGGAACATTTTTATTAAGTTTTTCTTTTCATAATGAAAAATAATGATTGGGCCATTTGTTGTTTAAATTTGTAAACTTTTCTTTTTTGGACATGAATATTAAAATCGAGTATAGAAACCCTGGTTTTATTGCTTAAATCCGGAAACAAGTTCAGTTTTTCAAAACCAGACAACTGAGTTCTGGATTTACCAACCCCTTATTTTATATTTATCTTTATACAATTTATTCATGCCGCATTATCACCATCATTTAAACCATTAAATTATGATACATGATAAAAATATGAATAATCGATTAACCACTGCTATTTTATAATTATATTTTATTTATAGATATTTATGTGTTCATTATTTTATTCATAATTTACAACAATTTGAGAAGGTCGCATCACTTTACATTGATGATGGGTGAAATTATTATTTGTTAGGTTCGTGTTTGACCGGTTGTATTTAATTTTGAATTATCATCAAATGTGAATATAAATGAAATGTAAAGAGTTTAAATATCTAATACTGATTAATTAATTAATATTTATTTTTTAATTTAAAGTTATGAAAACAATTAGGTAAAAAAATACAATATAAAAGTAAGTGTAATTATATTCGTGACTTGTAAGTCTAATTATTATTATTATTAGAACTATAATTAAAAAAAGTTATACATACTATCAAGTATGTTATATTTGTATTTTTACTCAAAAATTTCATGTTAATATTTCAAACAAATTAATAAAAACAAAAACTATTGATTTACCAAACACAAATAACTTATTCAACTTATAAAACATATTTTAAAAATGTTTATTTGTATACATGTAAATTTAAAAATATCTTATGATTTTATTTTTTATTTATGTCCACGCATGTTATTTTATTATAAATTTATTTATTATCTTATAGTAAGTAGCATTTATATTTTTTGTATGTCGCATTAGAGTACTAAATAAATGTTTGGTATTGTGTCAGATTGTCATCATTAAACTTCTTTAATCAATATGATTTTTGTTTTCACAAAATGTTATGTTTGTTCTCAAAAAATAACAACTAAATATTTGTTTATGACAAAACAAATAAAACAAATCCGCCGCGAAGAAATTGTTTATATTAATGGAGAGTTATATGATACATCATTTTTCAAGAATATTGCGAGTAATCATGAATTAATGAGTAGTTAAGATAGGATCTCAAGTATATTTATCAATTATTAGCAGGCCAAATAGAAAATTTGTATTGTTCATTTAAAAACATATCTCCACAAAAAATAAGTTTTATGATACACTTTTTAAAAATCTAATTAATTAGTCCTGTTTTCATAAAACTCCTCTATTTAATTACTTCGTAAAGAAGGAATTATTAGTCTTGTTTTCGAGCACGAAGAAATTGTTTAGTTGGGGAAGACTAGTCTTGTTTTCAAGCACAAAGAAATTGACTAATCTTTCCTCCCACAGAACAAAATAAGGATTCAAAATTGACTAATCTATCAAGCACAAAAACAATAATCTCTACCTATTTCTCTATATATAAGTGCCATTTTTCCTCTAGCTATTTTCTCATCATCGCTATCCCCCCCTTAACTAAAATGGAGGATTCAAAATACGAAGAGGTTAGAATTTAATCAAAATCAAATTTTTTTTTGTTATTATCAAATAAACTAATCTTGTTCTGAATTTTAAAACTCTTTCAGAAGTTCATTACAAATTCGCGGGGCATTCGCCTCTTTACATGCAAATGGCTTCCAATTAAAGCAGAACCAAAAGCGATAATCTTTATTCTCCACGGTATTATTATCCCTTTAGTACTATTTATTAGTCATTAATTAACTCATTGCTATTTGTTTCGAAAAAAAAAATATTCAGGACTCGCCGCAGAGTGCAGTGTATCTCAAAGAGGTATATTGAATTTGCCTTCTTATTCTTTTTTTCAAAAAATAAAAATTGGTTTTTAAATTAATAAATTCTCCTTTTTTTTTAACAAAAAACTGGTTTTTTATTATAGATACGGCGATAAAGTTGGTACGAGCCGGTTATGCAGTATATGGTATAGATTATGAAGGGCACGGTAAATCTTCAGGTTTGAAAGGCTACATTTCGAATTTCGATGACATAGTCTCGGATTGTTCTGATCATTTCAAAAATATTTGCGGTATGAACATATATTTCGTTTCATGGTTTTTGCTCCGAAAAAATCATTTTAATTATTGTATTATATTTTTTCTAGAGGAGGAGGAAAATAAGAACAAGAAAAGATTTCTTTTTGGAATTTCTATGGGAGGCGCAGTAGCGATAAATATGCATAAAAAAGATCCGTTATATTGGAACGGTGCAGTTTTATTAGCCCCTATGTGCAAGGTGCTAAACAAAATTCTCATAACAAAAATTAGAGTACAAAATTAGGTTCATTCGATTAAAAATTTGTTTAATTCACCAGATTTCCGATGAAATGAGGCCTGGACCATTTTTGTTTGGTGCATTAAAGATATTGTGCAAAATCGGTCCAAAATGGAAAATTCTACCGAGTACGGATATGCTCGACAAAGTAATAAAAAGTGCTAAAATTAAAGCAGAGGTAAACAAATTGGGATTATCATTAGATTATTAATGTAAATCTATCTAAATATTTCATTTTTTTTGTTAAACTAGGTTCGGTTAAATCCTTACATGTACAAGGAAAGTCTTCCATTGAACACCGCTTACGAGCTTCTTACCGCTAGCTCCGAAATCGAGAAAACCTTGAACAAGGTTTATACTTAATTTCATAATTATTATTCATTTCAACATTGTTGGTATTAAGTGGATTATTTATTTTTATTTACCTTTTGAAGGTGTCATTGCCATTTTTGGTTCTGCATGGAGGGGGTGATATAGTAACCGATCCATTAGTTAGCAAAATGTTGTACGAAACGGCTTCGAGTAATGACAAATCCTTCAAATTATATCCAGGATTTTTGCACGTCATTACAGCTGAAGAACCCGAAGATGCGGAACTTGTTTTCTCGGATATCATTTCCTGGCTGGATCAGAGAACCCGAGAACGAGATCTCGAAGAAATTTACTCTGCTTATTAATAAATTTAAAAATAATCCTTCTTTCCTTGTAAAACATTTTATTTATGATTCAGTAATACATTTTATTTAAAAATTGAAATGTTTCTTGATTTTTACTTGAGATAGACAGTGAAACTAAAACAGTTATTTAAATGACCATCTTCAAAAGACTTAATTACAGCAAAACCACTCGCTTCATCATACTTTCCGGTACCTCCAACTACCGCAATATGAGATTCCACAACACCAACACCATGAATTCCAAAGAATTTAAGACTATCTTTCGACTCGCCATTATTAGAAGTAAAACTAGCCTTAATCGTCAAAATGCTACTCGAATTAAAAATGGCGATCTTTAAATTCTGCCCCATAACGAGACCGGCTGTGTTGTGTCTATCACTCCTCCAATGTTTTTACGAATTGCAGTCGAATCGGTCTGTCCCATTAAGAATTAGGGAGAATTAGTGTGTCGGGATGTCCAATTCGAAAAATTGAGGTTGCAGGGGCGAGGGGCTGTCCAGTTCGAAAAATTGAGGAGAATTAAAGAAGTCGGGGGCTGTCCACTGTTGCCAGTCAAGATGAATTGCCGGGGCCTGCTGCTAGTCGAGAAGAATCAGGGGAAGACGGGATGTCTAGTCCAAAGTTCAGTTGACAATGAAGAAAAATCGACAAGTGTTGAGCCCGTCGCCTCCTGGAGACTCCACTGCACGCCCGTGGCCTGTTGGAGTGAAGAACCGCTCCACGCCGGCGCCGTGACTACCGTCGACTGGTGCTTCTTTGTGACTCCCTTTACGCACGCTAGGTCTCGGTTTCCAGGTGAATAGCGTTGTCCTCTCTCTTTCTTTTCTCTTTCCTTTCTCTTCCGAATGAGTTAAAGGGTGTTTTTGTTTGGGCTATTAACTGTTGAAAAAAAATGTGGCCTTAAAAAAATTAAGGCCTTTGACAAATGCCTCTTGGGCCAACATGATGGGCCGGCCCTGTATATACACAATAATTCTTCTTCAAGTACTTGTTCGTAGTCAACTAAATCGAATTTCATAGGCTCATATCGCATCTCCATTTCAGAGACATTTAGGAAAAATGGATATCGAAGAAATACAAGGTGGCCCAAAGTAACAATATAAAAATTAAAAAAAGAGTAAACTTCCTTATTCTTCTTATTCAAGGGGTTTCTTGTTAATAAGGCCCAACAAATCTTCTATTTTGCCCCCTGGTAAAGAAAGGGTGACGAAGGGCCTGTCTCGCTTTAAGCCTTTCGTTAGGATCATATCGCAAAAGCCCTTGTAATAAATATATCTATTAAATCTCATATTCTTTCGCCAGACTCTCTGACGAAACATCATATGTCTGGCGAAAGAGTTAGTTTTGTAAATTGGACAAAAACGTAGCTATGTGTGCAAACTGGGCTTTTCAAAAGGCTATCAAATTAAATTCAATATTATTAGAATTTTATAAAATATAATTTAAAAAATTTATGAAATATATTTATATGAACTTCATTTTTATTTTGAGTTCCGTATTATTATATATCAAATATTTGTTCTCAATTATGTAAGAAAATAAAATATAAAAGTAAGTATAATTACAATCGTGATTTGTAAGTCTAATTATTAGTATTAAGTTTAGAAAAAAATATACATACTATTAAGTATGTTATATTTGTATTTCTACTAAAAAAATTCCATGTTAATTTGAAAAAAATAATAAAAATGAAAGATATTGATTTACCTAACACAAATAACTTCTTCAATTTGTAAAACATATTTTTTTCAATATAAACATGAAAGATTACAAAAACTATTTTCACGAAGTGTTATGCTTGTTCTAAAAAATGACAATTAAATATTATGTGCATGATAAAACAAATAAAACAAACTCGTCGCGAAATGCGGGTATTATCTTAGTTTTTTTTTTTTTTAATCTAGATTCTAAGTTATATTAATGGAGAGTACTAAGTATGTTATATTATGCACATAATATTTAATTGATGAGTATTTAAGGTACTTGTGAGTAATCATTAATGGAGAGTTATATGATCATTTTTCAAGGATATTGTGAGTAATCATGAATTGATGAGTATTTAAGGTAGGATATTAAGTATATTTATTATTTAATAGCCGGCTAAATAGAAAAAAATATATTGGTCATTTAAAAAAAATCTTCATAAAATATAAGTTTTATGGTATATTTTAAAAAAAAATTAATTAATTGCTAAATATCCAAAATACTATTTTAAAAATATATCATAAAATTGCGGGAGCTGATTAGGACAAGAATCAGTTTAGTTGCTGCAGGAAATTATCAAGTGAATTGACCATTTTATCCTAATGAATATAATAACTAGTTGTCAGTGGATATGTTGATATTCTCCATTTATACTATTTCTATATTTAACTCATTCAATTAATCAATTATGACCAATGTTACAGAAATCGCTAAGCGCTAGTCGGGCGGACGGGCACCGTCTAGCGCCTAGAGGGTTTAATCGGGGATTAATCGGATCTAGGCGGATTTGTAATTTTACATAGTTTTTGTCATTTTTTTAGTTTTTATATATTATAATTTGTGATATAATTTTTTATACTAAAAATAATGTATATTGATTTATTTAAAACAACGTCCAAACAAATCATAACATGAAATCTACATATTAATTTATTTAAAACAACGTCCCAACAAATTATAACATGAAATCTACAAAATAACATTAATACAAATTTAAATAAATCACAAAAAAAAATTATTAAAAAAAAAAAAAAAAAAAAAAAATGGCCTGGTCGGATCCAGGCGGAATTATGCGGGCCTAGGCGCTATTTAGGCGGACCTAGGCGGAATTCCGCCTAGACAGGAACGCCTAGGCTAAACGTGGGCGTTTTCCCAGCGCCTAGCGCCTAGGCGGCCGCCTAGACCGATTTTTAGAACATTGATTATGACATAAATTAAGAAGATGCTTCTTATCATGCGTGTGACAATTACCCTGACATGAAAATATAATCATTCTTTATATTTGAAGAAACAAATCAAAAGTTAGATTAATAAAATAATATAAACATGTCTTTTTTTTATTTACAGTAAACATTCAAAAATCAAACAAAACTAGCAATTATATTATTTCTTAAATTATATCTTATGTATAAAGTAAAGAGAATTGCAAGAATTCTATGCCTCCACGTCACCAAGGGCATTTATGTAAAAAAAATATTTTTTAATTTACATTTTGGTCATTTTTATTTATATTTTGGTCATTTTTAGTTTAAAAAATTATATTTTGGTCCTTTTTATTTACATTTTGGTCCTCTTTTATTTATATTTTGATCTTTTTTATATTTTTGAATTTACATTTTGGTCCTTTTTATTTATGTTTTGGTCCTTTTTAGTTTTAGTTTATATTTTGATCCTTTTTATTAACATTTTGGTCCTTTTTTATTTAAATTTCGTTCCCTTTTTACATTTTAATTTACATTTTGGTCCTTTTTATTTATATGTTGGCCATTTTTAATTTTAATTTACATTTTGGTCCTCATTTCGGTCTTTTTTTACATTTTGATCCTTTTTTCTTTTTTTACATTTTGATCCGTTTGTGCCAGTGTCGAGTCACAGGTATATATACAATTTATAGAGTCATTTATTTATTTTCAATTTTATTTTATATGTACATTATTTTTTGTAATACAGATTGTGTCTCAATGCAATATCTATGAGGCTGGAGAACAGAAACAAGTGTTCATGCATCTTACTGAACAAGTATATCTCTTTCTCTCTCTCTCTAGATTCTCTCTTCAAATCAAGGACCATTAATTGTGATGCTAAATGGAAATTTTGGTTAATACAGGCTGGAGATAAAGAAGAAGGAACATGTGGAATTGTAAGGTCAGAAGGAGATATATTTCTGAATGAAGCAGGGCCCCACGTGTCAGAAGAATCGGTGTTTCAAGTCGAAGAACACTACGATTCTTTCTCTGTCGAACCCGCAACAGAAGAGCTCAAAGAGTTTGTTCAGCAATTTGCAGGATGGCAAGAAATGGCAAGGCCGAGCTGTTAATTATATATATATATTTCAGCTGGTTTATTAATAAAATTTGCGCCATAAATAAAATGTTGGAACATTTTTATTAAGTTTTTCTTTTCATAATGAAAAATAATGATTGGGCCATTTGTTGTTTAAATTTGTAAACTTTTCTTTTTTGGACATGAATATTAAAATCGAGTATAGAAACCCTGGTTTTATTGCTTAAATCCGGAAACAAGTTCAGTTTTTCAAAACCAGACAACTGAGTTCTGGATTTACCAACCCCTTATTTTATATTTATCTTTATACAATTTATTCATGCCGCATTATCACCATCATTTAAACCATTAGATTATGATACATGATAAAAATATGAATAATCGATTAACCACTGCTATTTTATAATTATATTTTATTTATAGATATTTATGTGTTCATTATTTTATTCATAATTTACAACAATTTGAGAAGGTCGCATCACTTTACATTGATGATGGGTGAAATTATTATTTGTTAGGTTCGTGTTTGACCGGTTGTATTTAATTTTGAATTATCATCAAATGTGAATATAAATGAAATGTAAAGAGTTTAAATATCTAATACTGATTAATTAATTAATATTTATTTTTTAATTTAAAGTTATGAAAACAATTAGGTAAAAAAATACAATATAAAAGTAAGTGTAATTATATTCGTGACTTGTAAGTCTAATTATTATTATTATTAGAACTATAATTAAAAAAAGTTATACATACTATCAAGTATGTTATATTTGTATTTTTACTCAAAAATTTCATGTTAATATTTCAAACAAATTAATAAAAACAAAAACTATTGATTTACCAAACACAAATAACTTATTCAACTTATAAAACATATTTTAAAAATGTTTATTTGTATACATGTAAATTTAAAAATATCTTATGATTTTATTTTTTATTTATGTCCACGCATGTTATTTTATTATAAATTTATTTATTATCTTATAGTAAGTAGCATTTATATTTTTTGTATGTCGCATTAGAGTACTAAATAAATGTTTGGTATTGTGTCAGATTGTCATCATTAAACTTCTTTAATCAATATGATTTTTGTTTTCACAAAATGTTATGTTTGTTCTCAAAAAATAACAACTAAATATTTGTTTATGACAAAACAAATAAAACAAATCCGCCGCGAAGAAATTGTTTATATTAATGGAGAGTTATATGATACATCATTTTTCAAGAATATTGCGAGTAATCATGAATTAATGAGTAGTTAAGATAGGATCTCAAGTATATTTATCAATTATTAGCAGGCCAAATAGAAAATTTGTATTGTTCATTTAAAAACATATCTCCACAAAAAATAAGTTTTATGATACACTTTTTAAAAATCTAATTAATTAGTCCTGTTTTCATAAAACTCCTCTATTTAATTACTTCGTAAAGAAGGAATTATTAGTCTTGTTTTCGAGCACGAAGAAATTGTTTAGTTGGGGAAGACTAGTCTTGTTTTCAAGCACAAAGAAATTGACTAATCTTTCCTCCCACAGAACAAAATAAGGATTCAAAATTGACTAATCTATCAAGCACAAAAACAATAATCTCTACCTATTTCTCTATATATAAGTGCCATTTTTCCTCTAGCTATTTTCTCATCATCGCTATCCCCCCCCTTAACTAAAATGGAGGATTCAAAATACGAAGAGGTTAGAATTTAATCAAAATCAAATTTTTTTTTGTTATTATCAAATAAACTAATCTTGTTCTGAATTTTAAAACTCTTTCAGAAGTTCATTACAAATTCGCGGGGCATTCGCCTCTTTACATGCAAATGGCTTCCAATTAAAGCAGAACCAAAAGCGATAATCTTTATTCTCCACGGTATTATTATCCCTTTAGTACTATTTATTAGTCATTAATTAACTCATTGCTATTTGTTTCGAAAAAAAAAATATTCAGGACTCGCCGCAGAGTGCAGTGTATCTCAAAGAGGTATATTGAATTTGCCTTCTTATTCTTTTTTTCAAAAAATAAAAATTGGTTTTTAAATTAATAAATTCTCCTTTTTTTTTAACAAAAAACTGGTTTTTTATTACAGATACGGCGATAAAGTTGGTACGAGCCGGTTATGCAGTATATGGTATAGATTATGAAGGGCACGGTAAATCTTCAGGTTTGAAAGGCTACATTTCGAATTTCGATGACATAGTCTCGGATTGTTCTGATCATTTCAAAAATATTTGCGGTATGAACATATATTTCGTTTCATGGTTTTTGCTCCGAAAAAATCATTTTAATTATTGTATTATATTTTTTCTAGAGGAGGAGGAAAATAAGAACAAGAAAAGATTTCTTTTTGGAATTTCTATGGGAGGCGCAGTAGCGATAAATATGCATAAAAAAGATCCGTTATATTGGAACGGTGCAGTTTTATTAGCCCCTATGTGCAAGGTGCTAAACAAAATTCTCATAACAAAAATTAGAGTACAAAATTAGGTTCATTCGATTAAAAATTTGTTTAATTCACCAGATTTCCGATGAAATGAGGCCTGGACCATTTTTGTTTGGTGCATTAAAGATATTGTGCAAAATCGGTCCAAAATGGAAAATTCTACCGAGTACGGATATGCTCGACAAAGTAATAAAAAGTGCTAAAATTAAAGCAGAGGTAAACAAATTGGGATTATCATTAGATTATTAATGTAAATCTATCTAAATATTTCATTTTTTTTGTTAAACTAGGTTCGGTTAAATCCTTACATGTACAAGGAAAGTCTTCCATTGAACACCGCTTACGAGCTTCTTACCGCTAGCTCCGAAATCGAGAAAACCTTGAACAAGGTTTATACTTAATTTCATAATTATTATTCATTTCAACATTGTTGGTATTAAGTGGATTATTTATTTTTATTTACCTTTTGAAGGTGTCATTGCCATTTTTGGTTCTGCATGGAGGGGGTGATATAGTAACCGATCCATTAGTTAGCAAAATGTTGTACGAAACGGCTTCGAGTAATGACAAATCCTTCAAACTGTATCCAGGATTTTTGCACGTCATTACAGCTGAAGAACCCGAAGATGCGGAACTTGTTTTCTCGGATATCATTTCCTGGCTGGATCAGAGAACCTGAGAACGAGATCTCGAAGAAATTTACTCTGCTTATTAATAAATTTAAAAATAATCCTTCTTTCCTTGTAAAACATTTTATTTATGATTCAGTAATACATTTTATTTAAAAATTGAAATGTTTCTTGATTTTTACTTGAGATAGACAGTGAAACTAAAACAGTTATTTAAATTACCATCTTCAAAAGACTTAATTACAGCAAAACCACTCGCTTCATCATACTTTCCGGTACCTCCAACTACCGCAATATGAGATTCCACAACACCAACACCATGAATTCCAAAGAATTTAAGACTATCTTTCGACTCGCCATTATTAGAAGTAAAACTAGCCTTAATCGTCAAAATGCTACTCGAATTAAAAATGGCGATCTTTAAATTCTGCCCCATAACGAGACCGGCTGTGTTGTGTCTATCACTCCTCCAATGTTTTTACGAATTGCAGTCGAATCGGTCTGCCCCATTAAGAATTAGGGAGAATTAGTGTGTCGGGATGCCCAATTCGAAAAATTGAGGTTGCAGGGGCGAGGGGCTGTCCAGTTCGAAAAATTGAGGAGAATTAAAGAAGTCGGGGGCTGTCCACTGTTGCCAGTCAAGATGAATTGCCGGGGCCTGCTGCTAGTCGAGAAGAATCAGGGGAAGACGGGATGTCTAGTCCAAAGTTCAGTTGACAATGAAGAAAAATCGACAAGTGTTGAGCCCGTCGCCTCCTGGAGACTCCACTGCACGCCCGTGGCCTGTTGGAGTGAAGAACCGCTCCACGCCGGCGCCGTGACTACCGTCGACTGGTGCTTCTTTGTGACTCCCTTTACGCACGCTAGGTCTCGGTTTCCAGGTGAATAGCGTTGTCCTCTCTCTTTCTTTTCTCTTTCTTTTCTCTTCCGAATGAGTTAAAGGGTGTTTTTGTTTGGGCTATTAACTGTTGATGGGCCGGCCCTGTATATACACAAAGGATCTATCATTATATAATTGAATCACAATCATTAGATTAAATTATATGATCTAATCTTAGTCATCCGATCAAGCAAAGGATCTACTGGAGAATGGCCCTTCTTATATACCCTATGACATCTTTTTTGTCATCATATACCAATACAAGATCATGCCAATTAATTATATATTCATCTTCGGTTTGTGAATACACCATTTTATTCCAACAAGATAAAAAAAATTGTCCCAATCTTCATTTGCATTAAAATGACTTTTATAATTTGCAACTATATTTTTTTCTACATGCCACAAACAAAGGAGATTTTTTGTTCTTGGAAAAATAATTTGTATAGCATTGACCAAAGCTCTTTCTCTATCTGTAACAACAACAGAAGGTTGAATCGCTTAACCTATAACCCTTTTAAACATCTCTAAACATAACCTCTTTTTCTTTATGGAAAAATAATTTTTATGGCATTGTCCACCTCTATCGCATCTTAAATACACATATTTTTCTTTAGAGCTCTCAATCGCCAAAACATAACCCTCTTTTGCATACAAATCTCGAACAATTTCAAGCAATTCATCACGAGTGTCGAACTTAGAGGATAGGAGATTCATCTATTTCAAAAAATAAACGAGATTAATTTAACAACAAATCATTATAAATAAACGAAATTTACTCAACAAATAATTGTAAATAAAAAAATTACTTAACAACAATAATTATAAATAAATTTACTTAAGTATTTTTTTTTTAATAATCACAACAAAAAAATTACATCATTGTAATAAAAAGATTTACATACCTTTATATAATTTTGGAAACTTATATTATACTTTACAGAAAGTAGAATAATTTAGGTCATTAACTGAGAGTAGAGTACTGTGGATTTGTAATTAGGTCAATACTTCGAACATGATTTTGTTGTACTTATTTATAATTTGAAAATTAATTTATCTTTTATTAAGGGCAGATAATATTATTTATTGGATATGAATCTAAAAAATAAGAAAAGATCATAATTGATATACATGCTTTCATGGAAGATAATATGAAGATATGAAAATATTATTTTTTAGAAGTTAAATAATATATTTTCATGGCATATATTTAAATCACGTGATCAAAAGAATAATCAAATTATTTTTGGCAATTTTTTTGTATTGAGAAAATATTCGTTATCTTAATAATTCATGTCACATAATTAATTGAATGAGTTAAGTATAGAAATAATATAAACTAGCTTTTACTCGCGCGCATTTGCGCGGGATTTTCCCGAGTATTCTGGAGTTTGAGACTATCTTTTTTTATATATTAATTTTAATTTTTTGTTTTGTTTTTTGTTATATTTTATTTCGTATTTAATGTTGCAATTCAGTATAATTTCTCGAATGTAAATAAATATATCACATATGTTGATTGCGGACATGATATCAACAAATTATGAACATATGTAGAATATAACATATAAGAATACAATAAACAAAACATAAGTATTTCGTAACTAAGAAACAGACAATAATATTTGAATTTTATTAATAAAAGAAGCAAAAAAATTACAACAATATATACACTTGTAATTAATTAAATAATTAAAAAATAATACACAATTAAATACATCTAAACTTTTCATTGAATAATAAAATAATGCAAGTATTATATGTTTGCCTCAGTAAAACATGATATTTATAATTTTTACAGCAAGTACCATTTGAATTCTTCAAAATCCGAATTTTTTTACAAAAAGGCCCCTGGTGACGAAGAGGACCAAAATATAATTTTTTATACAAAAGGACCAACATGTAAATAAAAAGGACCAAAATGTAATTTTTCAAACAAAAAAGGATCAAAATGTAAATAAAAAGGACTAAAATGTAATTTAAATTTTTTTTTTAAAAAGGTAAAATCGAACAGTAAAAACATTTATAAACAGTGTTGTGAACAGTATTGGGACAGATGAACAGTATTGGGACACGTGTCAATTTCTCCTCATCTGTTCGCGATTAGGACTATGTAAGATAAGGCCCAACAAATCTTCTATTTTGCCCCCTGGTAAAGAAAGGGTGACGAAGGGCCTCTCTCGCTTTAAGCCTTTCGATAGGATCATATCGCAAAAGCCCTTGTAATAAATCTATCTATTAAATCTCATATTCTTTCGTCAGACTCTCTGACGAAACATCATATGTCTGGCGAAAGAATTAGTTTTGTAAATTGGACAAAAACGTAGCTATGTGTGCAAACTGGGCTTTTCAAAAGGCTATCAAATTAAATTCAATATTATTAGAATTTTATAAAATATAATTTAAAAAATTTATGAAATATATTTATATGAACTTTATTTTTATTTTGAGTTCCGTATTATTATATATCAAATATTTGTTCTCAATTATGTAAGAAAATCAAATATAAAAGTAAGTATAATTACAATCGTGATTTGTAAGTCTAATTATTAGTATTAAGTTTAGAAAAAAATATACATACTATTAAGTATGTTATATTTGTATTTCTACTAAAAAATTTCATGTTAATTTGAAAAAAATAATAAAAATGAAAGATATTGATTTACCTAACACAAATAACTTCTTCAATTTGTAAAACATATTTTTTTCAATATAAACATGAAAGATTACAAAAATTATTTTCTCGAAGTGTTATGCTTGTTCTAAAAAATGACAATTAAATATTATGTGCATGATAAAACAAATAAAACAAACTCGTCGCGAAATGCGGGTATTATCTTAGTTTTTTTTTTTTAATCTAGATTCTTAGTTATATTAATGGAGAGTACTAAGTATGTTATATTATGCACATAATATTTAATTGATGAGTATTTAAGGTACTTGTGAGTAATCATTAATGGAGAGTTATATGATCATTTTTCAATGATATTGTGAGTAATCATGAATTGATGAGTATTTAAGGTAGGATATTAAGTATATTTATTATTTAATAGCAGGCTAAATAGAAAAAAATATATTGGTCATTTAAAAAAAATCTTCATAAAATATAAGTTTTATGGTATATTTTAAAAAAAATTTAATTAATTGCTAAATATCCAAAATACTCTTTTAAAAATATATCATAAAATTGCGGGAGCTGATTAGGACAGGAATCAGTTTAGTTGCTCCAGGAAATTATCAAGTGAATTGACCATTTTATCCTAATGAATATAATAACTAGTTGTCAGAGGATATGTTGATGTTCTCCATTTATACTATTTCTATATTTAACTCATTCAATTAATTAATCAATTATGACATAAATTAAGAAGATGCTTCTTATCATGCGTGTGACAATTACCCTGACATGAAAATATAATCATTCTTTATATTTGAAGAAACAAATCAAAAGTCAGATTAATAAAATAATATAAACATGTCTTTTTTTTATTTACAGTAAACATTCAAAAATCAAACAAAACTAGCAATTATATTATTTCTTAAATTATATCTTATGTATAAAGTAGAGAGAATTGCAAGAATTCTATGCCTCCACGTCACCAAGGACATTTATGCAAAAAAAAAAAAATTTAATTTACATTTTGGTCATTTTTATTTATATTTTGGTCCTTTTTAGTTTAAAAAATTAAATTTTGGTCCTTTTTATTTACATTTTGGTCCTCTTTTATTTACATTTTGATCCTTTTTACTTTTTTGAATTTATATTTTGGTCATTTTTATTTATATTTTGGTCTTTTTTAGTTTTAGTTTATATTTTGGTCCTTTTTATTAACATTTTGGTCCTTTTTATTTAAATTTCGGTCCTTTTTTACATTTTAATTTACATTTTGATCATTTTTATTTATATGTTGGTCCTTTTTAGTTTTAATTTACATTTTGGTCCTTTTTATTTACATTTCGGTCTTTTTTTACATTTTGATCATTTTTTCTTATTTTACATTTGGCCTTTGTTTCCTATTTTACATACATATTAAAATTTGTGAATATGTCCTGATTATATTGATCGAATTTAGAAGCACATGAGCAAATGCTATTTATACAAATTATATTAGAAAATAATATTCGTGATAGACTAATTTCGTGAACCTTATACATCTATTGACATCATGATATTTGCAAATATGTCATGATTAGATTAATTTAGTTCAAACGCATGCGCGTTAATTCTATTTAAATAATTATATAAAAAAACATCCCGCGCAATTGCGCGGGAATAAAGCTAGTATCATATAATTCTTGCCGCAAGTAGCAAAATTCAAATTCTAAAAAAAATAAAAAAATGACAAGCTAAACTCATAAAATAAATAACTAAATATTTATGAATTATACTATCCTATTAGAACAAATTGAAATAGAAACTACTATTTAGATTAATAAAATTTGAAATATTATTATCAATGACGTGCGTAAACGTTCTTGGTTTCCTTTGTTCTTAAGTTATTCCATTGCTGTTCTCACTTGCACCGCTCGAATTATGTTGCAAACTTACTTCAACAATTTCAAATTGTGATGGATCTCACCTCGTGGAACTGATTGATTTTTTTTTCCTGGTTCTACTCCTATGAGATTTTATTATTAGTTCAAATTAAATCTCATGTTCATTTACAAGTATGTTGATTGTTCGTTCGGCCTTGTCCCTTTTATCAATGGGCCACTCTTGGTATTTCTCATGGAAATTATTAAGCAACTCCATCATTCTAGTACTACCTTCATTTGGAGTGTTAGAGATATTCCATTGTCTAGTGTCAATTCGTCAATGAGAATGCACTTGATCAAGAGAAATCACTGCGTTCTTCCAATTTCTCATTTTATGGCCACGTGGAAGACCCATTGTTCGTGTAAACCGCCCCGTGCAAATAGGCGTCAAGGTGCCGTTTTTTGCTTTTTCATACTCCCCGTGTATCTTTTTAACGCGAATAAGGACACACGAAATAATAGATTTTTAAAAGCCGGAATATTACAATTGAGTGGCACTCGAATTAGTTCACTTGAAAGGCGCATCTAAATTCAAATAAAACAAATAAAAATGTTACATGATAGAAAAAATATATAAATTGAATATTGTAAATGAATACCTTGATTTCATGAAATTCATTTTCAACTGCCAAACATAGTTTGGTTTTTACTTCTTTAAAGTTACCTACAGAAATTTGTAGGTATTGTTTGAGTTTTGCATGAGCTCCTTCGACCCTTGATGTTACTCTGTTGCTCAGATGTAAATAATTATTCGTCCATGCATGAACATACATGTCACTCCATGATAACCAATTCTTTCTTATATACCCTATGACATCTTTTTTGTCATCATATACCAATACAAGATCATGCCAATTAATTATATATTCATCTTCGGTTTGTGAATACACCAATTTATTAGTAGTGACATGAACTAAAAGAAGTATTAAAACACGTAACTCCAATAATATCAAGTAGTGACATCTTATATTTATTAGTTTTATATGTGCAATCCATAATAAATACATTTGTAAAATTTTGAGTTAACATAACTGATCGGGGATGTGAAAAAAACACACACGCGTATGGCGGCCAACGTTGTCTTTCTCAAAATTATATGTGAATCCATTTTAGCCAAGTTCTAAAAACAAAACTTGAATCATCGTCCGGTCCCCTAAGTTGACCTTGCGAATTTTTGTTTTAGCGTTGTAAATTGTTCTAGCAGTGGCGGTGTGATTGGGATTATCTTGTCGCAATGAAGACAAAATTTGTCTTGGTTGGATCCCGGAATTAGTCATATGTTATATCATTTTCATAGCATTTGACGGTAGTCGCTTGAATAAGGGGTGCCCGCAAATATCAGAAGATGGATCATGATTGTGAGAGGAATTATTCAACACCTTTTTCACTTAATAATTTTTATGACATTGACCAAAGCTCTTTCTCTATCTGTAACAACAACAAGGTTGAATCGCTTAACCTATAACCCTTTTAAACATCTCTAAAACCCACACGTAATTTTCTTCGTTTTCCCTCTCAAGAAATGCAAAACATGAACTAAAAGAAGTATTAAAACACGTAACTCCAATAATATCAAGTAGTGACATCTTATATTTATTAGTTTTATATGTGCAATCCATAAGAAATACATTTGTAAAATTTTGAGTTAACATAACTGATCGGGGATGTGAAAAACACACACGCGTATGACGGCCAACGTTGTCTTTCTCAAAATTAGATGTGAATCCATTTTAGCCAAGTTCTAAAAACAAAACTTGAATCATCGTCCGGTCCCCTAAGTTGACCTTGCGAATTTTTGTTTTAGCGTTGTAAATTGTTCTAGCAGTGGCGGTGTGATTGGGATTATCTTTTTTTTGAAAGAATGATTGGGATTATCTTGTCGCAATGAAGACAAAATTGTCTTGGTTGGATCCCGAAATTAGTTACATGTTCTATCATTTTCATAGCATTTGACGGTAGTCGCTTGAAAGATGGCTTGTCGTGTTCTTTTGGCGATTCTCGGGGAATATGCCCCGAGTATTTCGGCATTGTCCACCTCTAAATCGCCAAAACATAACCCTCTTTTGCATAAAAATCTCGAACAATTTCAAGCAATTCATCACGAGTGTTAAACTTAGAGGATAGGAGATTCAACTATTTCAAAAAATAAACGAGATTAATTTAACAACAAATAATTATAAATAAACGAAATTTACTCAACGAATAATTGTAAATAAAAAAATTACTTAACAACAAAATTATAAATAAATTTACTTAAGTGATTTTTTTTTAATAATCACAACAAAAAAATTAGATCATTGTAATAAAAAGATTTACATACCTTTATATAATTTTGGAAACTTATATTATACTTTACAGAAAGTAGAATAATTTAGGTCATTAACTGAGAGTAGAGTACTGTGGATTTGTAATTAGGTCAATACTTCGAACATGGTTTTGTTGTACTTAGTTATAATTTGAAAATTAATTTATCTTTTATTAAGGGCAGATAACATTATTTATTGGATATGAATCTAAAAAAAATAAGAAAAGATCATAATTGATATACATGCTTAATGCTTTCATGGAAGATAATATGAACATATGAAAATATTATTTTTTAAAAGAAATAATATATTTTCATGGCATATATTTAAATCACGTGATCAAAAAAATAATCAAATTTTTTTTGGCAATTTTTTTTGTATTGAGAAAATATTCGTTATCTTAATAATTCATGTCACATAATTAATTGAATGAGTTAAGTATAGAAATAATATAAATAGAAAGCAGCAACGTATCTTTTGACAACTAGCAATTATATTCATAAGGGTACAATGGTAAATTCACTTGATAATTTTCTGCGACTATCAAACCAGTTCCTGTCCGAATCAGCTCCCAAAAGGCCAAAACTACTCACTTTTATTGCTTCATAAAGAAGGAAGGAATTATTAGTCTTGTTTTCAAGCACAAAGAAATCAAAAATACTTCATAACCCGAATTAACCACAGAAATGACATAAATAGAAAATATATAGTGGGACCAAAATGATTTCTATCAATGGATAACTGACATGTGTCATTCGGTGGATGTAGTATTTGCCCACAGAAATTAACTAATCGTTCCTCCCACAGAACAAAATAAGGAGGATTCAAAATTGGCTACTCTTTCAGACCAAAATGATCTCTATAAGTGCGATTTTTCTTCTAGCTATTTTCTCATCATCGCTATCCCCCCTTAACTAAAATGGAGGATTCAAAATACGAAGAGGTTAGAATTTAATCAAAATCAAATTATTTTTTGTTATCATCAAATAAACTAATCTTGTTCTGAATTTAAAAAAAACTCTTTCAGAAGTTCATTACAAATTCGCGGGGCATTCGCCTCTTTACATGCAAATGGCTTCCGATTAAAGCAGAACCAAAAGCGATAATCTTTATTCTCCACGGTATTATGATCCCTTTAGTACTATTTATTAGTCATTAATTAACTCATTGCTATTTGTTTCGGAAAAAAAAATATTCAGGAGTTGCCGCAGAGTGCAGTGTATCTCTCAGAGGTACATTGAATTTGCCTTCTTATTCTTTTTTTTCAAAAAATAAAAGTTGGTTTTTAAATTAATAAATTCTTCTTTATTTTTAACAAAAAACTGGTTTTTTATTAGATACGGCGATAAAGTTGGTACGAGCCGGTTATGCAGTATATGGTATAGATTATGAAGGGCACGGTAAATCTTCAGGTTTGAAAGGCTACATTTCGAATTTCGGTGACATAGTCTCGGACTGTTCTGATCATTTCAAAAATATTTGCGGTATGAACATATATTTCATTTCATGGTTTTGCTCCGATAAAATCATTTTAATTATTGTATTATATTTTTTTCTAGAGGTGGAGGAAAATAAGAACAAAAAGAGATTTCTCTATGGAATTTCTATGGGAGGCGCAGTAGCGATAAATATGCATAAAAAAGATCCGTTATATTGGAACGGTGCAGTTTTATTAGCTCCTATGTGCAAGGTGCTAAAAAAAATTCTCATAACAAAAATTAGAGTATTAAATTAGGTTAATTCGATTAAAAATTTGTTTAATTCATCAGATTTCCGATGAAATGAGGCCTGGACCATTTTTGCTTGGTGCATTAAAGCTATTGTGTAAAATCGGTCCAAAATGGAAAATTCTACCGAATACAGATATGCTCGACAAAGTAATAAAAAGTGCTAAAATTAAAGCAGAGGTAAACAAATTGGGATTATCATTAGTATTAATGTAAATCTATCTTAATATTTCATTTTTTTGTTAAACTAGGTTCGGTTAAATCCTTACATGTACAAGAAAAGTCTTCCATTGAACACCGCTTACGAGCTTCTTACCGCTAGCTCCGAAATCGAGAAAACCTTGAACAAGGTTTATACTTAATTTCATAATTATTATTCATTTCAACATTGTTGGTATTAAGTGGATTATTTATTTTTATTTACCTTTTGAAGGTGTCATTGCCATTTTTGGTTCTGCATGGAGGGGGTGATATAGTAACCGATCCATCAGTTAGCAAAATGTTGTACGAAACGGCTTCGAGTAATGACAAATCCTTCAAACTGTATCCAGGATTTTTGCATGCCATTACAGCTGAAGAACCAGAAGATGCGGAACTTGTTTTCTCGGATATCATTTCCTGGCTGGATCAGAGATCTTGAGAACGAGATCTTGAAGAAATTTACTCTGCTTATTAATAAATTTAAAAATAATCCTTCTTTCCTTGTAAAACATTTTTTTTTTTTGAGTTTTAAGGTAAAACATTTTATTTATGATTCAGTAATACATTTTATTTAAAAATTGAAATGTTTCTTGATTTTTACTTGAGATAGACAGTGAAACTAAAACAGTTATTTAAATTACCATCTTCAAAAGACTTAATTACAGCAAAACCACTCGCTTCATCATACTTTCCGGTACCTCCAACTACCGCAATATGAGATTCCACAACACCAACACCATGAATTCCAAAGAATTTAAGACTATCTTTCAACTCCCCATTATTAGAAGTAAAACTAGCCTTGATCGCCAAAATACTACTCGAATTATCGGCTAAACTTGTCACGTATACGCCATTAACTTGCCCGATTAAAAGCATACCCGTTTCTCCTTCACCTCTCAGCTCTTGATTTATGACTGCTAGTTTAGCGGCCTCTAATGCTTGTGGATTTGCCAACAAAGTTAGAAAACTCGAAGACGGACCAGTCGATCCTTGGTTCGTAGACTCGGTACCGGTTCCGGGCAATGGTTCTGTACCGGTCATGTAAAAGGTGATTGTTTGGTCCGTATTTTGGTTTAATGGTCGCGAAGTGGCGGTACTGAGGTTGAAGAAGATGAGGATTGAGAAAAGTAACAATGAGATTAAGTGTACTTGCCTTTGCATTTTGATCTCTATTTTTTTTGTCATGATAAAAAAGAGAATTTGAAGCTTTTATAGTTTTATTTGATGTATGAATCTATGATTATGTGTGTGTTAGGATTATTGGTTTAGTTGGTTAAAGCATATTATAGGGGTTCAGGTGAACATAAATCCAGGATTTCAGTTCTGAGATTTGCATTAACGAGTTTCTTGAAACCGGGATTTTGATTTCTGTTCTTGATATGAATCCGAGAATTGAATTCTCAGGCAAGTTAAAACCCCGACCTGTCCGCCGTCTCCTGCAAAACCCTGCTCTCACCGAGGAAGAGAGAAAGAAGGAAAGGGAGAAACAAAGAAGCATGAAGATCGAAGAGGTACAATCAACAACGAAGAAGCAAAGAATCGCGAGTCATACCCATATCAAAGGGCTCGGTCTCGATGTAAGCAACTAGGGTTTATTTAGGGTTTTGGGTTTTCTCCGGTATCCAGAATCACTGGTTTTCATCTCTGACTTTTGTATTTTGTAGGCGAGTGGCAATGCAATTCCAATGGCGGCGGGATTTGTGGGACAGGTGGCAGCAAGAGAGGCGTCTGGGCTTGTAGTTGACATGATTAGGGGAAAGAAAATGGCTGGACGAGCTTTGCTTCTCGCAGGACCGCCTAGTACAGGAAAGACGGCCCTTGCTCTTGGTATTTGTCAAGAGCTCGGAAGCAAGGTAAAAAGCTTGATTCTTTACTTTGATCTTGTTGAAAGTTTTTTTATCTTTCTCTTTTGTTTATAATTTTATTTTATTTGAAATGAAGGTCCCGTTTTGCCCAATGGTTGGATCAGAAGTATATTCGACCGAAGTTAAGAAAACAGAGGTTCTCATGGAGAATTTCAGACGAGCCATTGGCTTACGAATTAAAGAAAACAAAGAAGTCTACGAAGGCGAGGTACTCTAATCCATCCTCTCTCTCTCTCCTCTCTCTCTCTCTCTCATCACAAATCGTCCTTTTGCAGGTAACAGAAATCTCGCCAGAAGAAACAGAGAGCACGACAGGAGGCTACGGAAAAAGCATTAGCCACGTAATCATCGGCTTAAAAACCGTCAAAGGAACCAAACAACTCAAACTCGATCCCACCATCTACGACGCTTTAATCAAAGAAAAGGTACAAACTTTTCCTTCGCAAATCCCAACAATCAAAGGGTTCGTTTCACAAATTTCTCATATCTTATCTTTACGGACAGGTGGCGATTGGGGACGTGATCTACATCGAATCGAATAGCGGTGCGGTTAAAAGAGTGGGCCGATGCGATGCGTTCGCGACTGAATTCGATCTCGAGGCCGAAGAATACGTACCGATTCCTAAAGGAGAAGTTCACAAGAAAAAAGAAATTGTACAGGTATTAGTTTCTTTATTAAATTATTATTCTACCTTGCAATTTGTTCCTCTGCAATTTTGGTAAAATGTGTAAATTGTAGGATGTGACGTTGCATGATTTGGATGCGGCGAATGCGAGGCCACAAGGAGGACAAGATATTTTGTCTTTAATGGGGCAAATGATGAAGCCTCGTAAAACTGAAATTACTGATAAATTACGCCAAGAAATTAATAAGGTTTATTTTTATTTACATTCTTTACGGTTATTTTTGTAAATATTAATATTGTTGGTGTTTTTTTTGTAATAGGTGGTGAATAAATATATTGATGAAGGTATAGCTGAGTTAGTGCCTGGTGTGTTATTTATCGACGAGGTATTTATTTATTTTATTTTTTTTTAATTTAGAATCATGATTTATTTAGTATTTTTTGTTGTAATAATGGTATATTTGTAGGTGCACATGTTGGATATAGAGTGTTTTTCGTACCTAAATCGTGCATTAGAGAGCACATTGGCTCCCATTGTGATTTTCGCCACGAATCGAGGAATTTGTACCGTTAGGTACGAAACAATTTTATTTTATTTATATATATATACACTTTCTATCTATGAAATTTTGTACTATCTTTAGTTTTTTATTTAATTTAATTTAATTTGTTTGTTTATTTTTTATTAGAGGAACAGATATGACGAGTCCCCATGGTGTGCCGGTGGATTTATTGGATCGTCTTGTTATAATAAGGACCGAAACTTATGGCCCCACCGAAATGATTCAGGTAAATTTTTCATATTTAATTTATATTTTAAAAAATATTTTTTTGTAACTTTAGTAATATTATTTTAGATACTTGCAATAAGAGCACAAGTGGAAGGATTGGAAATTGACGAAGAGAGTCTTGCTTTTCTCGGTGAAATTGGACAGCGTGCTTCCTTGAGGTAATTTTGATTTAATTATTTTAGTTAATATTGATTTTTATTTTGTAGCGATGAAAACTAAGATAAATAAATTAATGTTTTGTAGACATGGTATTCAATTGTTATCGCCAGCTAGTATCGTGTCAAAGACTAATGGACGAGATAAAATTTGCAAGGTTTGATAAAATTGAATATTTTTGTTAATTAAATATTTTTTGTTACAATTTTTTTATGATGATTATGATTTTGTAGGCTGATATTGAGGAGGTTAGCGCGCTGTACTTGGATGCCAAGTCTTCTGCGAGGCTTTTGCAGGAGCAGCAAGAGAGATATATTACTTAAATACCCCTTGTTTGTAATTTAATATGATTTATTTGGCCATTTTCTCTTTATTTTGGATTTTGATGAGAAAAATATCTGTATGATTACGAGTTTTAGGGGTTTTGATTTTAGGTGTTTATGTGTTGTAATGGATGGATGAATGTGTTAATTCTTTTTGTATTTGAACCAGTGCTAATTTATTTTCATGATTATATCAGGATTGCAAAATATGAGAAATTTTAATAAATTGGCAACTAATCATAGCCAAGGACAAATAGCAATGTTTTAAAAATCGGACCGGACATCGACCCGGTCGAGTTCCGGGTCACCGGTTAAACTGGTGGGTCAACCAGTTTAGGTTTAGTCGCTGATTTAAAAATATAAATAAAACTATGATATCTAACAATGTAATTTTCAAATATTACACATAAAATTTTTGGATGTGTCGATCCAATTATTTTGGTATATTTCTATTCAAAATTTTATATTTTAAGATAACAATTTTATACAAAAAAATAGTAACATCTCATACATTTCAAATAGTAATCTTATATTTCAATACATTTTTAAATTTATAATCCTAAATCATTTATATACATAACAATTATAAAAATTATATCATTTATACTAAATACACACAAAAATTTATAATCCTCAACCTCTGAGATACAATTCAACTATTACATCAATCCAAAAAATTATCCTCCAAAACATTAATAAGCTATGTTGCACGGATACGGATACGGGTAGCGTATCCGATACGATACAGATACGGCGATACGGCAATTTTCAAAAAATCACGGATACGGGGATACGGCAATTTAATATATTTATATTATATATAATTAATAAATAAGTAATTAATTAAATAATTAATTAATTATATTTTTAAATTAAATATCATGGCAATAAATAATATCAAGCAAACAATACAAGTATCATAAAACTATCATAAACTTGTTCTAGAAATATTTTAGAATTAATTTAGAAGTATCCTATATAATTTATTTAAAAATATTATGGGCCAAAATATATAATGGGCCGAAGTATCATAAATGGAGTATCCCAGCCGTATCCTGGCCGTATCCCCAGCCGTATCCTGCCGTATCCCCGCCGTATCCGAAAAAAAAAAATATTAAAATATTCGGATACGCCACGTGGCGTATCCGATACGTATCTGAGCCGTATCGCACCCGTATCCGTATCGGATACGCGTATCCTCAGGATACTTCTGCGTTTTTGAAGTATCCGCGTAACATAGTTAATAAGCAATTATAAAAAAAAACACCCTCACGACTTTTGGGAATTGAACAAGTAATTATGACTATATATAATCTAGTATGATTACAATACTTGGAAGAACTAATTCACGAGTGCTAAAAAAAAAAGCATCAAATCCTCTAATTTACACCAATTTACTTCAATTACCATATGATTATTTCATTTCGGAGTTACTGATCAAATTTATATTTTCTCCATCATCTTAAAAATATCACAAAAAATCCACAAAAAAACTCCATAGTTAATTAATCAATTAACCTTCTTGCAAATTTTCAAAACAGCCCTTTTGAATCTCGAAATAGAAATCTTCGATGGGAGGCGAAAAACTGAGATTGAACTCACAACGAGACATCGCATCGACGACACAAGAAGAATCTGAATCACTATATGTCTGCTTCACCACTCTGAAGCATTTTGTTGAGGCCTCGAAAAAATGGAATCCAATGTAGTTTGAGCAAATATATCAGACATGCCTAATGCTAGTAATCCAATGGTTTTGCTAATTAATCTCTGACAAAGATTCAATTTTCAATAATTTTATACAAAATGTCTATTAAGGGGTCAACATCTAATTCATAGAAAAGAAGAACAAATTGAAGGAGAAAAGACAAAATTGAGAAACAAAGATCAATTCGTAGGATTTGAATCATACATAACTGATGATTCATTTCTTTGTCTCCAATTTCAAACTTTGGGGAAAAAATATTTATTCCAGGTCATCGAAGACCTGAATAGAACAAGTCTTGACATAGAAAAATAATTATAATCAATGAGAAGAGGCTCGATCCCAGAAACCCTGCGTATAACTCTCCCGTTGTTGAATCTATCCATTAGAATGAAGAGAGAAGGGCAAAAACGAAGATAGAAAATGAAACAAGAAGAGGGGGAAATAATCGATGAGAACAAAGGTATCATAGAGATGAAAATGATAACAAATTATAGTTTTGGGTAAAGAATCCCAGAGAAAAAAGCTTCAGACTTAACGTAATCTCCATTAGGTAGACAAGTGAGAGAAGGTAATTGAAAGAGACACGAGAAAAGAGAAGAGGGGAGAGAAAATCGAAGCTGTAAAAAATCGGGGTTTTGCAAAATCGGACGGTTCGAACTGGGTTTGGACGGATCAATAACCTTTCCGATCCAATTATTGAACCGAACCGGAAATTAATCCGGGTCCGGTTTTTCCGGTTCAACCATCCGGTCCGGTCCGGTTTTTAAAACACTGACAAATAGTGTGAACTTATTTTTGGTTAATGATCATGGTCTTCGTAGTCCAAATCTAAGTTAGTCAATTCGCGAATAGTTCGCGAATAATACACGAATTATACGAATTTTGAAAAATACGCGAACTTCGCGTATCCAATTCAGTGATTCAGAAATATTCGCGAATTTTATGGCCAAAAAATATTCGGCTGATTTTTTTTGCCGAATTGAGTAATTTTTTGCCGAATTTTTCAAATTGAAATTTTTTAATTGTTTCTATGTATTGCAATTTCTAAGTTATATGAGTCATATCATGATCTAAGTTAGTCAATTCGCGAATAGTTTGCGAATAATACACGAATTATACGAATTTTGAAAAATACGCAAACTTCGCGGTATTATTTTTTGCCGAATTTTTTGAACCGAATTTTTAATAAAAATCGTATTATACATGAACCTATACGAATACGAATATTACCCGTTCACGTTTTTTAGGTCCGAATTTTTTGCCGTATGAAAAAACGCACTATCCGAATTACACACGAACGTATCCCATATCGTATTATTGCCGTATCCCGAATGACTGACTATGGTCCAAATCACGTACAGTGAAATAGTGAATCATTGGATTATGGAATGTGATCGCTTTACCATTTTTACTTAATATTGATTATTTCGTTAGTCTCATAAAGTATTATCTTGGTAAAATTCAGATGGACTCGGTGCAAACGCCATAAACAAACCGGCTATTCAGTCTCTCTTTTTGCTACGTAGCTCCTCAATAGGCTAATCATAACGAATTGTACTGAGAAAGTGAAATGCTGGTAAAAGGAAGAGGTGACAGAAACAAAGAACCATCTTAAAGGTAGGTGAAAGAAAATGGAGGAAGAGAAAACGGCCATGGCCATGGCAGCTTCGACATCGAGAAAGAGAAAGCCTCGAGATGGTGGGAGTGGCAACAGAAAAATCGAGCAGCTCAGAAGGAAGAACATCAACGAGCATTATTCTACGCTCAATTCTTTGGTTCCTAATCTCTTCCCTAAGGTCCTCTCTCTCTCTCTCTCTCTCTCTTTATCAAATTCATTATTTTTATTTCTCATTCTTTCTTGGTGATTTCTTGGTTTTTTCTTGTTCTTATTTCTTGCATGTTTTCTTTGTACATCGAACATAGGCAACGAAAACGAAAGTCATGGACGAGACGATAAACTACATAAAGTTTCTCGAGAATGTGATATCGACTTTCAAACGGTCGCAGAGAAGAGCAAGCCTTGCAAGGTCACCCTCGGTGCTGAGTCATCAGAACTGCTCGTCGACGGTGGAGGTTTCGAAGTTAGGAAAGACGAGTTTTTTCGGCATTTCTTTCGTTTCTCGACCAATGGCAGTGACCAAAGTTCTGGAAGTTTTTGAGCGGTACGAGGCCGAGATATTGGCTGCTTCGGTTGTTAACGAATTCGGGGTTACTCGTATAAACGTCACTTCGGTGGCTATCGAGGACGAGTCTTTGGAGAGGATTAAGATGGATTTATTGTCCATATAGTTTATTTTCCTTGCTTTTGATTTTGATCATGTTTTATATGAATTGAATTAAGCAAGCAATATGATTATATGTAGAGTTTTTCTAAAATGAAATATTAGAAGATATATAAATGTATTTGGTAAAAGAGGTCAAATATTCTTCAAAGTAGTCAGGTCTTTGGCGGCGCAGCCGAGTTCTCAAAACAGATATATAACTGTAAGTGACATGTGTTAACTTTCTATCAAGGGTGCCTTGTATGTATGTGTATAACAATAATAATAATATTTTTTCAAAAAAATTCCTACAGCAGGAGAAAACTATTTTGTACAAAAGAACAACCATATTGGAGCGAGTACTTCATGATGAACTCACACAAAATTAGCTTTTGCACAAAAAATTGGTTTCAAATTGGTGTCAAATTGGAAAGTTTTTTTTTTTTTTTTTTTTTTTGGAATAACAGAACACAAATGAGATATTGGGGAATATCAAAGATATGCGCAAGTCCGTTCCAAAACAGAAGAATTCGGTTTAAAAAAGTAAGTGTCTAATCTTTAATCATCAAAATGATGTTTCTCTATTCTATCATACTACCATAATTTATGACAAAGTCGTTTACATTTCGAAACGACCAATCAAGAAATCATAACGGGTGACATTAAGTTCAAGGCATTTCGCAGGCATTTCATCGAACAATAAGTGCAATTACAACTTGGTCATGGCAAAATAACTCCACGTGTCCGGAAGACTCTGACGCGACAATTTCATTTCTTCAAACATCTTCTCTGCTTCCGAGTCCGTCTCAAGATCCGTGTAAATAGCCAATATCATGATGTATATCGATTCGTAAGCCAAATGGTTCTCTCTCCTGCAATCATTTTGCCGTAGATTATAAAATAGCGAGTCGGTGCGTCCGATGGTCCGAGTCTGAGTTTCGGGAGACGAAAACGTTGGAGGATATCCAAAATATATCCCGGCCCCGTCTGAACCAGAAGCTTTTGTTTCTTAAAACACCTAAGTGCCTTTAATCATCAAAATGATTTTTTTTTTTGTTGCTATTATATGATTCAAGAAGTTTCAAATTTAATGCACCTCAATTAAATAAGATTTCAATGAACCTGACTTGTATGTAGTATAAAAATGTAAGAACAATATATAACAGATAATTTTCTTTATTCCCTTAATATTAAAGTTAACACTATTGGATATTAATTTATTTATTTTACCAAAATACTTCTATATTTTCAAAATATTTGTTGAAAAGCATAGCGAAGCGAATCAAAACCAACAAAAACAGTGCGATTAATACTTTTATTCAATAATTAACTCGTGATTGATTACTAATTATCAAACTAATTCATCACTTCGTGATCTTAAGAAACACCAAGTATTCTACACATTTAAAAAAAAAAAACACAACAAAACCCCTCAAAAACCCAAATTGAATTAAGCAAACAATATGATTATATGTAGAATTTTCTAAAATGAAATATTAGAAAATATATAAATATATTTGGTAAAAGAGGTCAAATATTCTTGAAAGTATGCATGAGAAAACTATTTTGTACAAAAAAAGACAGCCATATAGGAGCGAGTACTTCATGAAAAACTCACAGAAATCAGATTTGGCGAAATGCAATAAGCATGAATTGTGCTTAATATATTGCGAGAGAGATTCTCAAGTCATAATGATACACCAGAACAAAAAAAAAATTTCAAATTGGAAAACTTTTCTTTTTGGAATAACAGAACACAAATGAGATATTGGAGAATATCAAAGATACGCGCCAGTCCGTTAGAAATCAGAAGTATGGCTTTAAAAAGTAAGGGTCTTATCTTTTTTAATCGTCAAAATGATCCATAAGAGGAACGAGTAATTCGTGAAGAACTCACACAAAAATCAGCTTTGGCCGAATATCATAAGCATGAATTGTGGTTAATATATTGCGAGGGGAATTCTGAATTCATAATTCATAATCATATATAAGAACGAAAAAATGCTTTCGAACTGGAAAGCCTTTTTTTTGGAATAACAGAAAACAAACGAGATATTGGGGTGTTACACACCGAAAAGAAAAATAATAACAAAAATTTAATAAATATAGTTTAATAGTTTTTTTTATTATTTAAATTATATATTCGAACAGAAGTCAAATAAAGAATCAAGAAACTAAATATTATATTAAATATTATCAAAAGTTATAAGGACTAAAGAGCAAAATGTACAAAAAAAAGAACCTAGTATTTAATATTTCTATGTTTTCTTCTCTATCCCCCTCATTTGACAGAAGAAGAAAAATGAAATATAAAGGAACCCAATAAAAGTTAAATAAACAGAGAGTAAATATAACTTTTGGAGTCGATTTCGATGCAAGTATTTTATATCGTTGTGTTCGTCTTTTCAAATCAAACGGAGAAATAGTGACCGAAATCATACATAAATTCAATCCGTTAAGTCATTATTTGGTAACCTATTTCTCTATATTTCTCGAATTTATTTATATATATGAATAGAGATATTTTCTGTTGTTTTTGATAATTTTTATTTGGTTTTGATATTTAATCCATATATTTTTATTATGATATAATAGACAAAGAGATAATACGTTAAAATAGATAATAATTTATTTAATAATATGGAAGAATAGAAACATAAAAGAAGACCAGATCTGACACGTGCGTCCATAGTTAGTCATTCGTGATACGCGAATAATACGATACGTAATACGTTCGTGTATAATTTGGATTAAACGTTTTTCAAATCGATCAAATATTCGGTCAAATAAAACGTAATACGCTAATAATTTGTCAATTCGCATATTCGTCTATATTTATGTTTATTTTACATAATACGGATACAATAATTCGGTATATAAAAATATATAAATATATACTTTTTTATTCATAAATAATTAAAAAATATAATTATTTTTTAAAATAATATTTATTTTAGTTTAATACCATAAATTTGTATATTATTATTGATATTTTAATTGTCTTTATCATTTTTTGGAATTTTAAGTATTTTTATTTATTTAAAATTTTTATATTTTCTTCTTCTAAAAAAACGTATTATACGGCAATACGTATATTATTCGTGTTTTTTAAAAAAAATTTATAAAATACGCGAATTATTAATTAGTTCGAGTACGGGAACGTAAATACGTATATTATTCGTAATACGTAATTATTTAAATTATACGCGTATTATTTGCGAACTGAACAACTATGCGTGCGTCAAGACCCATCCCAGACAGCGATTATGGGCCTCCTTTCGAATCTAGAGGATTCGTTGCGCACAACGGTTGGACTTTACCCCAAATGGCGATCTTGGACCTCCGACTGGTTAATAAATGAAATAGATATGAAATGACGATATAATATTTAAATAAATTTATTTTATTATAAGTTATTATTATTTTTATAAATTCGAATTATAGAGGGAACGTGTCTTTTAGAAAATCGGTTATTGAGTTTATAAACTCATCCATTTATTTGGTTATTTGCGTAGGTATATCTAAGGTGCGAAAATTGAGTCTATCATATTTTGGCAATTGCGTTTCGATTTCGGGGTGCGACAGATAGTATCAAAGATATGCACCAGTCCGTTCCAAATCAGAAGAATTGGGCTTAAAAAAGTTTAATAATCAGAATGATGTTTCTCTATCATACTACCATATTACCATGTTTCTGCCAATAAATATATCTAATTACACTAGGGGTTATTGAAAAACTTGTCTCGATTTAAAATGTGTTTTGTAGACTCTGAACATTTAATATCTCGAATATTACACAATTTCAATTTTATTGTACAATTTATTTATGACAAAAATGTTTTACATTTTGAAGCAACCAATCAAGAAATTATGAGCAACATTAAGTTCAAGGCGCGTCACAGGAATTTCATCAAGAAATCCAAATGATTATTTTTTTTTTGAAGGAGGATCGACAATTTGTAGAAACCTCGAATATATTGCATTAAACGATCGTTACAATTTACAAAATTCTTGGAGGCCAAATGATTATTTGATTTAATACCAATGTTTAGATTTGGTTACGCAAATTACTTCTAGTTATTATGAATATAGATTTAGTGAGGATTTTCATTCTATAAAAAATGCCAAAACCTTTTATGAATAATTTTAAAAAATCCTTCACTCTTTAGATTTTCATATTTGATGGATTGATTTCCCAACATTGAAGCCAAATTAGTTATATATAATAATAAATTTTAACTTTTTTCAATAATTAAATCGTGATTGGTTACTAATTATCAAACTAAAATCATCACTTCGTGATCTTAAAACCCCCAAGTAGTCTCCACATTCAAAATAAAAATAAAAAAACACAACAAAACCCCTCGAAAACCCAAATCAATAATCATGGGCTTGATTATGTTCGGGCCGGTGCAAGAACTCATAATCCAAATGGACAAAAGCTCGTTCGATCTCAGGCAAAAGCTCGAGTTTCTCCTGCAAGGCCTCTCCAATATCGTGAGCCTCTTTCAGCTCCATTTCTGAAGGCAATACAATATCCACTTCGACAAAATAATGCGACCCAAACGTGTACGCGCGTACCGTGTCGATGTGTCGAATCGCTTTGTGGTGGTTCCAGCATAAATACGTTAATTTTTGGAGAAATTCTGGGGACGCGGATTGGCCCACGAGAGAATTCACGTTTTCTAAAACCGTCATGGACCATGTCCGTATCGTATATATTGCTAACTGTTATAAATTCAGTTATTTAGAAGTTAATTTGTAGGGGGGTAAATGTAAAATTACTTACGACTATGGCGCCAACGGGGTCGATCCAGCCTTTGAAATAATTGGCTAGTAAAGCGGCGATTAAACCGATGAGATTTGTTATGACGTCGAAAAAGTGGTCTTGTGCGTAAGCCTTGACGATTTCGTTCGTGAAGGAACGGCAATATAGGACCAATCCTAGCTTGACAAGTGTCACTCCGAGCATTATGTTCACCACCCATTTCTCTTGCTCCGAGGTCAAACTGAATTCGTCCTCCTAATCCCGTTTTAAATTCTTTGTCAATTATGCGATTTATATAAAATTAGGGTTCGATTTATTTTTAACTTACTTCAGATATGAGGGAGCGCATAGATTCGAGAATAATTTGGAGACCCAGTGTGGCCATAACCGAAGCAAAAACAAGAATACCCTGTAAATTTAATAAAATTTATTTTATTTTCAAAAAAAAATTAAAAATTGAGAAATTAAATTTGGGGTACCAGAGGTTGCATGCGTTTTTTGCCAATCGGGTAGCGATACGGGTTAGGAGTTTGCATCGAGAAAGCAGTGAACCAGAGAATGAAACCCGATAAGAGATCCAATAAGGAATCCAAAGTGGATGCAATTATCGCCAACGACCCGCTCCGAACCGATGCATACACTTTCGCTGCGAATAATATCATGTTTGCTATGTTCGATAATCTAATTGCTAATGTCTCGCTTCTCGCGACTTTTGCTCGCTCTTCCTGTTAAATTAACAAAATTAACGTGAGAATTAGTAAACTATACGATGTTAATTATTTAAATATTCATGCCTTGGTCAAGCCAGGAAGGAAACCACGCTCTGCTAAAGTATCCATTTCGTTAAATCCATCGAGCATTTCAACCTGTTGTTGATAATACTCTGCCACTACATCTTCAGTTCCTATTAAAAATTAGTTTCAAATGCGCAATTAGTGTGAATTAGTCTTTGATTTAAGAGATTTTATGAAAGCTAATTTGGAAATCGATTTAGCAAGTAGAATTTGTGCAGAAAAAACTTCAAAATCATTTGTGGAAAATCAAAGTCTAAATGAGAAAATTGTACAAATCGAGAAAGTTCCTAATACTTGATAACAAAACAGTTACTTTTCTACCAAACAACACATCAGTGTCGTCAATCTACTTCTAGTAATAAATAAATAAACAATAGAAAAAAGGACGAGAAAAAACAAAAAAGAACCTAAGACGCCGAGACAGTCATGGAGGCCGCGAGGAGGTTTCTCCTTGAGCTCCGACGGTCTAAATCCGTCGAGATTGAGTCGCCAGGAGTGCTCTAGCTCGCCGGACTCGATGAGTAGAAGTTCTTCCCCTTCTGCTCCGGTTATCGTCGGTTCCAACATTTGACAAACCCTAGCTCGGAGCTGAGATGGTTAAGTAAAGTAACTAGCAATGGCTGCGAGGCGAGGGGAGGTGAGGTGAGTAAATGAAGTGGTCTGAATTGAGTGTGAAGGAAGGAAGGAAGGAAGAGAGAGTAAAATACGTTTCATGTGGATATATACACGTGGGGCTAGAATCTACTGAATTCCTGTATCGCCATGGTTCCAAGAAATTCTTCCATACACCTGTGCTAAACCCTACAAATACTTCTACTACACTATTCCAATTCATAATAAAAAATATTTGCAATATTACTGATAGAAAATCAATTTTAATTTTAATTAATGTTGATTTTCAAAAGACAACGGCATCAGATATCGTCAAAATCATTTTGTGTGTATTCCAAATATTTGAAAAAATTAGTCGTCTGTTATCGAATTAATGTGTTCTCGTCTCGGCACGAACATGATTGTCAACATGACTTGAATTAATTTGAAAAAAAAAGTTTAATCAACAAATAATATATTTTCACATCAAAAAAACAAATACATAAAATATTGAAATAAGACGATAACAATAGAGTTATTTAGAGAAAAAAAATGATCTTATAACTCATGATGTTCGTGTTGCTAAACTTTAGTAACTAGTGAAATAACGCAAGAATTACTTTTACATAATTAAAAATGAAACGGTCATTTCACAAAAAAAAATTGAACAATATCAGAGAAAGTTCACAAGTATGTCATCCGATGTATATAGACATTTCACAATTAATAAGTGAATTATGTTGATTTTGTTATCATATATTATGAAATAGGGGGATTCTATCGTACACCCTTTTACAAGGGTATTTTGGGTATTTTAGCAATTAATTATATTTGTAAAATGGTGTATCATAAAATTTATCTTTTATGGACATTTTTGTTTAAATGAACAACAAAAAATTCCAATTTAGTCAAACAATAATTGATAAATATATTTGAAATATTACCTTAAATATTCATAAATGGATAATTACTCCAAATACCCTTGAAAATGGGTGTATGATAAGGAAAATGGTGTATGATAGAAGCCCCTATGAAATAATTGTAAAAAAAAAATATGAAGTTGATGTTCAGTTTAGAATCTATATCAGATCATTTCTATTTTAATTCGTGTGAAGTTGGATACAAATCAAATTGGGCTCAATAAATTATCGAGCTAATTCAGTCCGGATAAATTTACCATTCGAGCTAAATTTGAATGACATATTATTGAACTATAATCGAATTGAAATAAACGATTCATGAACCCCGAGATAAATTTACACTTTATAATTTATTGATGGTGTTGCAAATAAAGTTTAAACCGGGTTGAGCTACGATTTGTTTGCCATTTTGGCAAATGGACCTACATGGGAAGGTATTATCTTCCATGCCAATACCCATTTGTCTTGTTCGAAATAATTTTGACACAGAATAATGGTTGTGGTTGTAAGCCGTGATTAGATTTGGACCCCATTTTCGTTATTTTGCTCGGACCACATCTTTGGCCATAGGGTAGTCAATATAATCGTACGTATTCGGGTCGGATTTATATTTATCCAATCAAATTCAATTAAAGTTTATAAAATGCATATGTCTTGTGTGAATTCAAATTTATTAAGGGGACGTTTGGCCAGCGGAATTAGTAGAGTGGAATTGGATTATAAGGTGGAGGAGTAAACAATTCTTGAATTAGTAATTTCATCGTTTGTTTGGATGTTCAAATTATAATATTCTGAAAAATATAATTTTTTGTTTGTTTGTTTAAAAAAATTCTGGAATTATGTTAATCGTGAATACAAATAATATTTTAATTAAATTAGTAAAATATTTAAATATTATGATATAATTATACAAAAAGAAAAAACTAAGACAATAGAGAAAACAAATATGCAAATTAAATTATCTTTAATCTAAAAAAATAAAAATAATCTAATCTCGATAAAAAAAAAAATTGAGAAAAAAACGAGTAAATGTATCTTGATAAAAATTCAAAATTCAAAATTTAATTATGGAAATATTACGGAGTATAAATTACATATTTCAACTTAACTCACGTTCGCATATATGTTCATTCAATTATACAATCATGACTCTAACTCTAATTTTTAATCTTAAATCTTCACTATCAATTAAGTGTCAATATCAACTAGTTTTCAATTAAGGATCAATTTGATATTAGCCTTTAACAGTAAGCATCAAACTAATTTTATCTTCTTGGTTTATTGATTATTTTTGTCTCACTCACTTTCTCCTTCAAGCAAAATGATACTTCATACAATTTGTAAAAAGTAATTTCTTATCGGTCCCAATTAACTAATTTAGTCGATGCTAATACTTGATCAATCGTATTGATAAGAGAAAAATAAAGCACCTTTTTGATATCTAATTTAGGGATTTTAGCCCTTTTGAATCACAACTTTATATATACAATTATTCATATTTGAGATAACAAGAATATTTCTTCACTAAATATGTTTTATTGCTTAATTACAGGTTTTATGCGGAAATTCTCGGCAATCCAAGAGTGTAGTTGCCTTCGTCTCCTCGCGCCGTTAAAATCGATATATCATACCGACCAATTCGGTACACGTGTGAAGGAGAAGGCAATTAATCATCAACATAAGATATTGCACCAAACTCTACTCGAAAACCACTCACACAATTGCTACTCTACAGCCACACCTACCTGCCTACCACCCCCAACTACCCTCAATCATCTCACTCATCTCTCGGCCAATGGGAAAGCCCCAATGACACTATAAATAAGACTCCAAGGCCTATGGGCAGATTTACGCTCTTCGGAGCACTTTTTACACGCTCTTTTACTCTCTCTCTCTCTCTCTCTCTCTCTCTCTCTCTCTCTCTCTCTCTCAAGAACTTCCAAGAACCGTCAAGAACATCAAGAACCGTTCAAGATCCTACTCGATTGCTCGGGAGATTCGACCGTGACTTGGACATCCTTCCTTTCGGCGAATCGACCCTTCTCAAGACTATATCGTGACTCGGGAATTTTCTCCTTTCGGGACTTGTGGAGTTGTGTGGAAACCGTGACTTGGTGGTTTCCTCTTTCGGAGCTTAGTGAAGGTGTCAACCATGACTCGGAGCCTCTTCTTTTGGTGACCTTTCATCTAGTGAGTCCATGACTCGAGGATTCTTTCCTTTCGGTGACCAACGAAGCAAGTTTGCCGTGACTCGGAGCATTCTCCTTTCGGTGGTCAATGGAGCGACAACACTAGCGAGGAAAAGGAGGCTCTTCTTGACGCGTTGAAGTTTTTCTTTACTCAATCTAGGTGTATTATTTTCTATCTTGAATTTCTTGTATGTTGAATGATAGTTTAAGGTTGTGATTGAATCTCTTTCTTTGTTCTAAATCTTTGTTTCTTGCATTCGATCTTTGGCTCTCTTTGTGTTCTTTTGTTGCTCTCTTTTTACTTGCATTTTAGTCCTTATTTAAGATGTTAAACAATCTCTGATCAAGTCTCAATTCAAAACCCCAAACCAAATACTAAATCTGATTTATGGGACTTTTCGTCGTAACGAAAGTTTCTGCCTTTTTCCAGAAAAGTTTCTGCCTTTTGCTGGAAAAGTTTCTGCCTTTTTCTGGCTCGTTTTGATTCATTCTTCGACGCATATACTCCTCGTGGAACGAACTTCTATATTTCCACTATACACATATATTTCCAAACTTGTTGATTGAATTGGTTTTCACATACAACGATATCTCAAATTAAAAGTGATCGAAAACCCGCTCATCAAATGGCGCCGCTGCCGGGGAGTAATGTTTAAGTCAAATTTTGAATCAAACTTGCAATCTCGAGTGATATTTCTAATAGAATTGATAAGTTTGAACTTGATATTTCACTACTTTCGAAATTTTTCTATTCTTGCAAGGTACACGGAGTAGAGCAAGATGGATCATCAAGAAAGACCAAGAACGTTTGGAGAATTGCTAACTCAAGAAAGAACTCCAAGAAGATATCCAAACACCATGACGCTTAAAGAAATGATCAATCAAGATATCGACGAATGGGAAGAAAGAAAAGAAGAACGAAGCCTCGGTTTGCTCTCATGTTCCACCTCAAATCAATACGATGAATCACACACCGAGACCCTTTATCAAGATCCCATCTACGAAGCTCGCCAATACGAAAACGAATCCCCATGGACGATTGGGACACAATTATGTACCGAAACCACCAATAACTACTCAAACCCCATATACGAACCTTCTCAAAATGAACTCGAATTTCAACACAAATTTGAATACCAAGATCACCCATTTCAATCCCAAAACGAAAATCCAAACCAAGAATTAAAACGAATAATGGAGGAAATGATGGCGATGATAAAACAAAATTTTGGAGGATTGAATCAAGGTGTTGAAGATTTGAAACAAGAATTAAAGGAAATCAAACATGAAATCAAACAAGAGATTAAAACCACCTCTCAACGGCTTAGAAATATTCAATCCATCGTCAACGATCTAGATCAAAGAGTGACTTGTCTCGAGTTAGAATATTCAAACGAGGAGATTGTGGAGATTGAAGGTGACAAGAGTTCAAGTATGGGGGGATTCGATGAAAGCGTTGGAACGAGAACGACAATTGAAGAAGAAAAGGTGTCATTGGATTCGACTCTCCAAAAGACGGTCCAACTCACTCCAATCGATGAAAACGAGCAAGAAGAGAAATCTACAATTCTCCAAGGTGAATTTTTTCCATATATCATCAATTTTAATTCATTTAAGAACTATGATGCTTCCCATGATAGAAATCCACCTTGTGTAGATTTATCAAGGAAGTCAAATACATTCGAGACACTCACGCCTCTCACAACTCCTCTTCATCAAACTCCAAGCGATGAAGCAATTATAAAAATTCGAAGCGGAATAGAGAAAATATTTACGCCACTTTCGACATATGCAAAACAAGTGATACAAGCACCGATTTCTCTCATCTCCAACATTTCAAAGGGAGTATTTCGAGGCGGTCGAAAAGTAGCGATCCATGTTAGCGCTTCGTTTAATTTTGAAGGAGGATAACATCGGCACGGTCGAGCTCGAGACCATAAACGAGAGCGCTAGCGAGGGAGGCAAACCCTCGTACCAACGGTCCAAGGACTACATGCTCAAGCTCAATTGGTGTGACCAAGACACGAGAAACGCAACAAGATGGATGGAGGAGCAACAAGTCGAAGACGATCAAGCACCACGCATCAAAGGTTGTGTCTCTCCTTAACTTCTTTTAATTTTTCTCTATTATCGCTTGAGGACAAGCGAAGGAATAAGTATGGGGGGGGGTATACACACAATCTTTGATAAAATAAAATAAAATAAATTTGAAACGAAAAAATCCCTTTTAAAGAAGAAAAATAATTTTTTTTTTTTATGAATTGTTGAGCATTGAAATTACACAAGCCAGGGATTTTGTGCATTTTAAGGTTTTTCTCCACCTCATTGAAAAAATCATCGATTTTTAAACAAATTTTCACCAAACCACCATCATTTTACTCTCAAATTGAAATTTTCACAAAATATTTGAATTCATTGATTGAGATCTTGAAGAGATTCTTTTGGGGATTCAAACCCTAATCAATGAATTCACTAAATTCATAAGTTTTTGACAAATTGATCAATCATTGATTTACATGACACACCATTTTCAATAAATAAACCCATTTTGAACTTGGAATTTCTAAAAAGTTTTGTTTGAACCAATTTAGTAAGTTTTGCTTGAATCTAAAATTTGACCATTTGCACTTAAAGAGCTCGACAGTTCATGGGGATTCGAAATTACACTAACGGGAACCAATTTGCGCTCAAAGCTTGATTCGATGAGCACATGCACCTTGATTAAGTAATGAGTGGTGTGAGTCATGACCACTTGTTGGCTAAAGGGGTGCATGAGTCGTAGTAAACCAAAGTAGCCGGTTCTTGGTGTGAGTCATGATCAAGAGTCGATGCGAAAAAGTTTTCTACAATCACGGATTAAAGCGCTTTCGATTGTCAAGTCCGTGCGATTGATTAAGTAATGAGTGGTGTGAGTCATGACCACTTGTTGGCTAAAGATTGTGCGGATCCATGGGATTTTACTAAGTAATGAGTGGTGTGAGTCATGACCACTTGTTATCCCAAATGACACACATGGGGACCATCGAAAGCAACAACGAACAAAAGAAAAGAAATAAAAAGGATAAAAGAAAAGAATAAAAGAAATAAAAAGGAAAGAAAAGGAGTTCAAAAATCGAGCGCAAGTTGGGAAAATTTAGTAGAAATCGAAGATGAACCAAGTACTAACATACCGAACGGTTTAAAAGTGACAAATTACATTTAAGAAACGATTTTTGCAAAACGGAAAAATTGGTTTTCATTAATGCTTTTTCATGATAATCCTTGTGAATTGTGGAGTGAAAAGAATTGAATGATGGTGTTTAATCACCTTTTTCGGTTGAGATCATTTGGTCTAGTAAACTCTTCGAATTTGTGCAATTCATTGAAAATAGATTCTAATATAACTCAAACTTATCTCTTTCAATATTAGTGATTATGATAAGAGTGAACAATTATCTTGTGAGAATTCAGTTTTGAAATCGATGAATACACTTTCAATAAAATCTTATACATACATCTCTCTCTTTGTGCTTGATTTTATGCTCATCATGATCGAGGACGATCAAGGGTTTAAGTATGGGGGTATTTGATAAGAGAAAAATAAAGTACCTTTTTGATATCTAATTTGGAGATTTTAGCCCTTTTGAATCATAACTTTATATATACAATTGTTCATATTTGAGATAACAAGAATATTTCTTCACTAAGTGTGTTTTATTGCTTAATTACAGGTTTTAGGGGGAAATTCTCGGCAATCCAAGAGCGTAGTTGCCTTCGTCTCCTCGCGCCGTTAAAATCGATATATCATACCGACCAATTCGGTACACGTGTGAAGGAGAAGGCAAATAATCATCAACATAAGATATTGTACCAAACTCTACTCGAAAACCACTCACACAATTGCCACTCTACAGCCCCACCTACCTCACCTACCACCCACAACTACCCTCAATCCTCTCACCCATCTCTCGGCCAATGGGAAAGCCCCAATGACACTATAAATAAGACCCCAAGGCCTATGGGCAGATTTACGCTCTTCGGAGCACTTTTTACACGCTCTTTTACTCTCTCTCTCTCTCTCTCTCTCTCTCTCTCTCTCTCTCTCTCTCAAGAACTTCCAAGAACCGTCAAGAACATCAAGAACCATTCAAGATCCTACTCTCTCTCTCTCTCTCAAGAACTTCCAAGAACCGTCAAGAACATCAAGAACCGTTCAAGATCCTACTCGATTGCTCGGGAGATTCGACCGTGACTTGGACATCCTTCCTTTCGGCGAATCGACCCTTCTCAAGACTATACCGTGACTCGGGGATTTTCTCCTTTCGGGACTTGTGGAGTTGTGTGGAAATCGTGACTTGGTAGTTTCCTCTTTCCGAGCTTAGTGAAGGTGTCAACCATGACTCGGAGCCTCTTCTTTTGGTGACCTTTCATCTAGTGAGTCCATGACTCGAGGATTCTTTCCTTTCGGTGACCAACGAAGCAAGTTTGCCGTGACTCGGAGCATTCTCCTTTCGGTGGTCAATGGAGCGACAACACTAGCGAGGAAAAGGAGGCTCTTCTTGACGCGTTGAAGTTTTTCTTTACTCAATCTAGGTGTATTATTTTCTATCTTGAATTTCTTGTATGTTGAATGATAGTTTAAGGTTGTGATTGAATATCTTTCTTTGTTCTAAATCTTTGTTTCTTGCATTCGATCTTTGGCTCTCTTTGTGTTCTTTTGTTGCTCTCTTTTTACTTGCATTTTAGTCCTTATTTAAGATGTTAAACAATCTCTGATCAAGTCTCAATTCAAAACCCCAAACCAAATACTAAATCTGATTTATGGGACTTTTCGTCGTAAGGAAAGTTTCTGCCTTTTTCCAGAAAAGTTTCTGTCTTTTGCTGGAAAAATTTCTGCCTTTTTCTGGCTCGTTTTGATTCATTCTTCGACGCATATACTCCTCGTGGAACGAACTTCTATATTTCCACTATACACATCTATTTCCAAACTTGTTGATTGAATTGGTTTTCACATACAACGATATCTCAAATTAAAAGTGATCGAAAACCCGCTCATCACTTATATGACAAATGAGTGATTTTTTTATTGGAACCACATTTGTTGTAAATATCATATTTACTTCTATGGAACACAATGATTATCAAATTGATTTCTACTAAAACTTACACAAAATCAAATTTATCAATACGGTTAAGTTAATGTTAAATTGAATAAAATTTTAAATTTTAAAACTAATTTTTTAAATTATGAAATTTAATTGGATTGACCAAAATACCCTTCTAATAAACGTACCGCAGACTTACCTATAATAAGCACTATTCAAATCCCACTAACTCTTAACAAACTCGACCATACCTGATAAGTGATAACCCCTAAACCCCTAGCGAACAAGGAAACCTAGTGTCTGGCGAAGGGCGACTGAGGCGAAGGGTTTTTGAGAAATAGTTCTCGTTCGTAAATGTAATACTTCAATTTGCGCGGGGCGACTGAGGTAGAAATAGTACATAGTTGCACAGGGAATCTCCTCAAAACTAGGTAAGTTTCAACCTGGTTTTTCTTGTTTTTTGATTGCTTGTGCATTTTTGTATTAAGTACTCTTGTTCGTAAATGTAATGTAAATGTAATCTCAGATGTATTTCTGTTGTAATGGTGGTTTCTATTTCTGGTTTGAACCCTATTGATAAAAAAAAAAAACACTATCTAGTTTGATTAGAAATCCAGGAATTCAATACCAAATACTTGACGAAAGAAGTAACATCAAAATAAATAGAGGGCATGTTTGGTTCAGTGTAAATACCATAAGTTGTTATTTTCTTGCATTTGAATTATTGTATTTTGGACGAAACTTTACAGTAACTCTACCTCCGTTGATTTTTACATAATGCACAATTACCTTCATATATTGACGAGAGAAAATAATATATTTTCTTTCTTTTTTACTTGCCTAGCACTTGTGTTATTTGTTCCAAAAACAAAATTGTCCACTCAATATATAATATTTTAATCTTCTTCTATATTTGTTTTATTTTCTAATTACTATAATTTGCTCTCCTTATTATTTTTTTTTTTTAAAATGACGTATTGTTGTCAAGCAACACACATCTATATTCCCTGATCACTACTTGTTTTGCCTTCATTTTATATTTTTAAGCAAGCTATTTGAAGTTGGTATCGTGTTTCTAATTAGTATCATTGTTGTATTCATATTTTTTGATTTATTAGAGTATTTTTTATGATTTTAATACATATAAATCTTGAATTGTAAATTTACATCAATCGAAAAAAAAAAATTATAATTGTGGTGGTGGTAGTTTCGTAAATCCAAACATTAAAATTTCAAGTGTAAATTCAAAAACTCGACTTGAGTAAGGTTAATTTTTTCATGTAATTTCTAATACAATCATCCAAACGTCCCCACATTCAGTACAAAATAAGAGATTCATTAACACAAAGAGTTGTTTTTTTTCTATATATACACAATACTTCTTCTTCAAGTACATGCTCGTAGAACTAAATCGAATTTCATAAACTCATATCGCATCTCCATTTCAGAGACATTTAGGAAAAATGGATATCGAAGAAATACAAGGTGGCCCAAAGTAACAATATAAAAAATTAAAAAAAGAGTAAACTTCCTTATTCTTCTTATTCAAGGGGTTTCTTGTTAATAAGGCCCAACAAATCTTCTATTTTGCCCCCTGGTAAAGAAAGGGTGACGAAGGGCCTCTCTCGCTTTAAGCCTTTCGTTAGGATCATATCGTAAAAGCCCTTGTAATAAATCTATTAAATCTCCTGCTGAGTGATCCACGTGTTGCATCACCAAATTCTAAACATTAAAAAATAATATTAGTAAAAAAATAATTAGCAAAATTTTCAGGGGGTAAATTGAAAAAGTTACCTGTAGACGCGGCAATTTCCATACAGCCTTCATGCTTTCTCGTGATGTGGCTCCTTCAGGCCAGTCTAACCGCAAGCCTCTCCTGAAATATTTCTCTGATTTTCGACTGAAAGACAAAAATAAAAGGAAAATATATATAAATATTTTGACTATTTGAAAAACATAATCAATTACAAATTTAAAAAAATGATTTTTATTTACTCGGCTCTGACGACCATGTGCTTGGGAAGAGGGCCCAATACCTTCTCCATCATCGCCAAGTGTTCCAAGTTTTCGTGTGTTTGAAATAATGCCTCCCCCTAATTTCCATAATTCAAAAATGATTAAATATTCTAGAGAGAGAGAGAGAGAGAGAGAGAAAGCTTACCGAGCAAAGTTCAACGAGGATACAACCAATGCTCCACATATCACAAGGATAATTCCATCCAAGCCCTAAAAACAACACAAACAAAAGCAAAACATGAGAAAAAAAAAATACAAGGGCATTTTTGAAATTTAGGGATAATAAGGGGACTTATTTGCAAAATTACCAAGAATAACTTCAGGGGCGCGATAATGACGAGTAGAAACAACATAACTATGATCTTGATGCTCAAAAGTGGTGCTTCCAAAATCTATCAATTTAATCGCACTGTATTTTGGTAAGCTTTTGAATACTCCATCCTTCACGCTTTTCGAGAAAAACTTAACCACGCAAAATAATAATAATTAACTTTCAATTAATTATAAATATCAGGGTATTTGTGATATTTATAAGAAAGAAAAAAGTACTTTGTAATCTGGGACTTTGACTGAGTCTGCGGATATAAGTAGAATGTTTTCTGGCTTCAAATCGGTGTGAATGAGTCGCAAATCATGCATAACTGAAATAATTTTAACAGTTTAACTTAGTATCATATAAAAATAGTAAACACCAAGTTAAATATATTTTGATATTAGAAAATACTTGCATGCTACAGCCTCTAAGATTTGTCGAGCAAAATCGCGCACCAAATCTATAGGAAAAGATCTGTAACAATTCCTTCTCAAGAAATCATATAAACTTGGCCCCAATTTCTCAAAAACCTAATTTAAAAAAATATGTATAAATTAATCAATATTACATAAATAGAAATAATAATAATAACATTTGTTAAATACTTACGATACAAATATGGTTTCGATAGTCAAACCAAGTCCGAATTTGCACACAACTGCACATCATAGTTTAGCGAAAGAGCCCATATAAAAAATAATATTTAATTTATCGGAGGACTAAATTGCAAATATTTTTCGTACCGAGCACCGGTCTGATCATGTCTTGCGAGTTTTTGCAAAACGTCGATTTCGATCATGGCTGCTTCCCGATATTTTTGAAGTGATCGAATTACTTTTATTGCCACAGCTTCTTGGTTTCCTAAATCCCAGCATTCTAATACTTGCCCAAACGTCCCTGTTAAATTAAATATTACAATCTAGTCCTTATCTTCCGCAATATTCTCATTTTTGGTACTAACCTTCACCCATTTTTGAGAGGATTCTATCTGCAAAGATCGAGCAAAGACTCTATCAGCAATTATGATTAATCGAATGGTAAACTACAAATCTAGAGAGAGAGAGAGTACATCTGGGAGTGAGATGATCGCCAACTGAGAAAACATAGTGGCCTTCTTTATCGTCAGGGCGCCAGGGTGGCGAGCCGAGTCTAGCGGGGGCATTGTAATATACTGTGTTTATAAACGGGTTAGGGTTTTGAATATTGTTTCTGTTTACATACTCTTGCCCACAATACAACATTGGAATTGCCTGCATAAAAAAGAAAAGAAATAGAGCTAATTATATCTGCGTACTCAAGTTAAGTTGCTCATATGTTCAAATTATACTTTTTCTCGCTTTACATAATTTAATTTCGTGTTATTTTGAAAAGAATCTAGAGATCTAATGTAAATTTTAAAGTAAATAACAGATCTGGTTTAAGGATTAGCATGCTTTAGATCTAATAAAAAACAGTAATTATAAAACTGTGTATTAAACAAGCAAAGATTTTAGATCTGTGTTATTTGCAGTAAAAATACAGCAAAAAAAATTGCCTTAGTAAAAAAAAAACTAAAAAAACAAAAAGATTAAGCAGAAGAGAAATTAACCTTAGGTATAGGAGGAGGCAAAGGGGGAGGAGCATCCCAGGCAAGCCGAGGCCGTTTACGTGGCCGCTTATCCACCGTAGTCGGATGCGGGTACTCAACGATCCACTGCGTCTCCATAACTTATTTTCTTTCGATCTAAATCAAATATTAACTCAAAAAATGCTCTGATTACTTTGCATTTTCCAAATAACAAAACAAAATTGATAAAATCAGAAGATTTCTCGCTCTTATTAGCTCTGATTGCTGAAATTCAACAAGATTTTTGGTTCTTCCGTGGATTGAATTTGGAAATTTGAGAGCTGAGATCGGAGAGAGCTTGTTGAACAGACAAAGGGGAAAGAGGAAGGAGGTCTTTAGTTCAATTTCCCCCGCGCTCGGTGTATATGCACCGTAATAGTCTGGCCCGAATGCCAGAGATTTTTTGTCAATCTACACCCTGTATTTTCTTTTAATGGCAAATTTGCAACTAACACCTTACAATTACAAGTAAACAACAATAAGCTAATTAAAGCAATTATTTCCATCATTTTGTTGTTTGGTCTCCTTTGAACATTCAGAAAAAAAAAGGCTGCATCATAGTTATTTTTTTAGTCACTTGATCTTGGTTATATCTTTTTTATTAGTTGTAAAATTGATTTTTCTTAATCGATGTTATCATAGTTTTTTTTTAATAAGAAACTATGTGATTCAAATATTACGCTTGATATTACGTAAATAGACATGACGCTAAGTATAGATAGAGCTATTTCGAGAGTTAATACTTTTTCGTTTTGGACGGTAATCTATATTTTATAGAAATACCCTTTTTTAGTTATGATTGTACTAGATAGCATTTCTAAAATTATTACAAATTATTAACAATTGAATGATATTTCTTGGAGGTTTTTTGAAAATAAAAGCTTGGTAGATAAATGGTTTTTTGGAGTTTCTAAAAAGATAAGGAGTTTTTTACAATATCCAAAAAAAATTAAGAGTTTTTTTTTAGATTTCCCATAAATTAACTGTGTGTGTCATTATTTTATGATTCTCATGTACTCTAATAACAATTTTTATTTCTTTGTGTATGTTATGTTAGAGTATTAAATAAATAGTTGGCAATATTTTATATGTAATATTGATTTTGTGTATTTTGTTATCGGAAAAGTAAACGAATATTTACTTAATTTCAACAATTTTAAAATTTTGTGATGCAACGATATTATGATTTTCCTTGAGACAATGTTTTATAATATGAAAATTTTAATTTTATTTTGTCCTAAATAAAAAAATATCATTTTTAATTAAAAATTATTTATGCCGATACCGGTATGGATTGATTACGACCGTATCCCAGCAATATAGTTTTTAAATTAGGTATTCTATATAGAAAAATAAGAATCCTTTGAAACTGAATTCCCTTTTATACAAGATAAAATACAAAAAATTAGAATATTGTTAACTTAGTGCGGATATTATACTAGTTTGTTGTGCCTGCTGAATCATACATAATATTCACACATTCCAAGTACTCTTCAAAATTAGTAGCGTGATTCAATATAACTATTGCTCAATTTCATTGATTTTTTTATTTATTTTTTATTTTGGTTATTCTAGTTCATTTGGTCAAATTCAAATTGGTGGGTGGAGTGTTGTGGTGGCTTTGTTTGGTTTGTGGAATATCTAGTTCGGCTCATGTTTTTCTTGTGGACAATTCTAGTATTTTTCTGAGATTCTTCCAACCTCTCTGTGTCACAAATTAGTGATTAATCATGATGATAATTAGCAAAAAAGACACTTCATTAATAGTTAATTAATATTAATTATTTTAACTGTTAATACATACGTACTTTAATTAATTAACTGTTAATGAAATATTTTTTTGTTAATCACCATAGTAATTAACGGCTAATTCATGATAAAGAAAATATTGGGGAGAATTTGAAGAACATAGTAAATTGGTTTTTTTTCATATTTGTTATGGGCCATGGCAACAAAAAAAAAAACATTATCTAGTTGCTCACAAGTCACAATATTATCTTCTTCTTGTTTTCAATTAACTCACAATATAACCTTTTCTCCTTCAAAACTATTTCATTGACAAAAAAAATTGCGTTTTGCATGTATTAAATTTCACAATTTATATATTTAAATGAAATATTAAAATCAAATAATTTACGCGTGTTATCCTTCGCTATCTATTAAAATACATGAAAATTGAATATAGTGTATGTATGAGATTTTGATTTCTTGGTTTCAAAAAACTTGAAAATATTATTTTGTATATATCTACCTTGAATTCTTGAATATTTTAGGAAAATATAAAAGTATTTTCAACATAATAGACATTAATTATGGGGATTTTGAAAAAAAAAATTAAAAATGTGTTGAGTTGTGTTTTTGTTTCAAACAACAACTGAAAAAAAAAAGATTTTGAAAACAAAGAATTTTTTTTTGTCATTTTTGCTAATCAACTTGGTAGATACTTGAATATACACTAGTGACCCTAAAAAATACATTAATAATTACAAAAATAAAACATCAAATCGATACAGATTGTAGGAAACACGATACATCGATACTCGAAATGATGACAACGACAATGAAAATGATATATTAATTCTTGATGTAATGTATTGATATTAAAAATTGGCATTGATAACAAAATATTAACACTAAAAATAGTACATTGACATTAAAAAATATATAATAATATTGAGAAATGTAAATTGATCTTGAAATTGTATACATATACATATACTGATACTGATACTGATCTTGAAATTGATAATAATTGTTTATTGATCTTGAAAACATTAAATGTGTTGAAAATGATATATTATTCCTGAAAAAAATAAATTATATCGACACTGAAAAAAATATATTGAACCTTAAAACTTGTTATTCATATTGAATTTATTATAGTGAAACTGGAACTAATATATTGTTACTAAAAACGGTATATTGACACTTCATTCACACTTGATATATTGAAGACTAAACGCTATATTAACATAGAAAATTTCATATTCACATTGAAACATAATATAATGACACTCAAAATATATATTGATCTTGGCTATTTTATATTCTCAATAAAAATATTTTGTTAACCTAAAACTTACATTCAAGCAATATATGCTAAAAATTCATATTCACATTGAAACATATATAATATTATTTAATGGTTAATTTTAATTATGAAGATCTGACTTTTTGAGAATGATCATTGAAGATAAACTAAGTTTCCATTTGGGATAAATAAAATTAACATACATGAACAATAATATTAGCATCACATAATTAAAAAAACAAAAGACAAATTTAAATTCTAATTCGCTCCGAATTTATCCGCGAACGCGACTTCCTCTTTAATCGCCTCCGGCTTTTCTCCTTTATAAATCCCAATTGGAGTCAAAGGCAATATCATCGAAGTATCGAACGGCGGTTTCATCTCTCTCGACGCGCCTGATTCTGCAGATTCGTCCATCGAAAAGTCGTCAGGAAGAACGAACACGCTCTGCGACGCTCTCCTCTGATGCCGACTCGGCCTCATTTGCGCCGAGAAGTCGTCAGGTAGGACGAACATGCCTTGCGACGCTCTCCTTTGGTGACGACTCGGCCTTATTTGCTGCGACATTTGCTCCTTGAAACTTGAGACTTGAGAGTTTAGATTTAGATTTTAGAGGAAGATATGAAAGATAGATCAGAGAAGCTCATTTATAGTACTGTTGTAGGTATTACACGAGCTCTCCAGTAGATTATAAAATTGAGAGGGACCGCGAATAAGTTGATTAGGTTAACTAAGAACATGGGGTGACACGTGGGCTCTTGATTATCTTAATTACCTTAATAATCTTGACCTATGTTTAGCAGACAAATTCGGTTCTGTAAAGAAAATAATTGCATGGTTTGTCGTCCTCACATGGAGTACAATAATTTTAAGTACAAAAAGCATCAATCCAACCGGTACCATAAACTGGTACGGTACCAATTGGGGATAAATAAATTACTGACAAGGATAAATAAATTATCAACAATGATTCAATGAATAAGAATCATAATATTATCAATTAATTATTATCATTAACTCGAAATTATTGGAAAAATAATTGCAAAAATAATATGGAAATTATTGGATTAAGAGAGAGAGAGAGAGAGAGAGAGAGAGAGAGAGAGAGGGGCCATGTTAGCAGATTCGAACAGACCGCATGCACATGGAGCCATCCGTGGAATCATACGATAACACATGTAATATTACTGGACCTCGTCTTTTCTTATATACCTTGTAAAAAGTTCATAATATAAAATCAACCCTTCTAAAACATTAATAAATCTGGATAAGGATAACACCAGTACTTTTGTTTTTATGTTTTATATAAAATTTAATATGTTGGAGCTCTGAGGACAAGTAATTTAAGTTTTATTATTTTCTTCATTCAGCTAGAAACATTACTGCCGCAATTCACGTACATTCTTCGTCCTAGGAAATAAATCCAAATTCTTTTCTTTTATCATTGGTCGGTGTAATTGTCCCTCAAAATTTACTACTAGTTAAGAAGGCCAAGTTAATTTGGATCACAAAGAAATGTCCTACCCGCTTTTGAAGACTATCCGATTCGAACAGGACGAATAATACTCATTTAAAAAGATAGTTAAAATTATTATGTTCACAAATGTCAATGGGTTCGTGACCCAGTAGTTAGGTGTGAGACACAAAAAATCATATGTTGTGAAATGTTGTGTGTTCGAGTCTCATTGGTGTGTTCGAGTATCATTGGCAAACCGAGCCTTCTCCATTTTTCTAAAGAAAAATTATGTTCGCAAATCATTATGAACATGGACAAATTTAGATGATTTTGTTTAGATTTGGTAAGAAATTGTTAGTATTTTATCCAATGTTACAAATATTGCATATCGCTTAATCGGTCGGCGTTCATCGATAAGACCGATATAACGAATTCATATTGAATCATATCAGTGATAAACTTGTTTTGTATTTTTTAATATTAAATATATATATTATATTAAATAATTTTTATAATGTTTATTTGTACTAAAATTCTAAAATTAATTAAAATTTTACATGATTAATATTCAAAATTCTACATTACAAAAAAAATTTAAAGTTAAAGTTAAAAATACATTCACAACTATAACATAAAATTTATAAATTATACAATAAAGTAAATCATAGCGCTTAATTGTTAGAAGTTGCAACCATAATTGGTGCAAGGGAGAAATGAGGAAAAAATCACGCAACAGAGAAATAAAGAATAACTTCGGCCGGAAAATCAATGTGAAATAGTAGGTCGGTCCAAAATTAAATGTTAAAATAAATTGTGATTAAAGTTCAAATTGGTCCAAATCGGTTCATATCGGTTCATATATAGGTCGACCGATTTACTCAACCGATATTGGACATATCATAACGGACATACACCGATTAACGATATAAAAAATCGGCATATCGGTCCTTATCAATGTTATTTAGAACACTGATTTCATCTCAAAATATTCGAGACCAAATTAAGGAATATGTGATTTTGAATGTACATATAGTTTGGCTTGAATGTTGCGTTTTGAAACTTAATTATACAAGATTTAGTTTTCCAGAATGAAGTTTCGAGCACAACTCATTATGCGGAATATGAGATTCTAAAGTAAAACTCTATAGTCTATAAAAAAAAATTGTGTCCAAACTCTAATTTACCCAAATCCTTATTTTGGACTCAACTTTATTCAATTTTCTTGTGTCACATCACCATTTTTTTTTTTTAACCATGAGATTAAGATATGTGGCAAAATTTAGTCCATTGAATAATCATTGATTTTTTATAAACATTTTTTGTTTGTAGCCATTTGAGTGTTCTTTATTTTAAACTATGTTTTAAGAATTTTTAGAAACACACATCATCATATATTAATGATGTGAACTATTATTATTGGTTAGGTTCATGTTATACTAAATTTATTCAATTATTTATTATTTCACATAAAATTACATGATCAAATCAGAATCCAATGAAACATGAAAATATTACATATGAAATATTAATATGTTAATATGTAATATTATAAACATACAACATATAGTAGTATTATTTTCATAATTTTAATTTGAAAAGTTATCAAATATATCCAGTTTTTTTTTCTCTTTATTTTGACATCCATATTAGTATAGTTCATACCTACTATTTTCCATAATTTGAATTTGTAAAATATTATGTAAAAAATACAATGCAAAAAGTGTATTTTTACAAAATAAAATTTTAATTATTTCATTTACACAATAGAATTTTCAATATTAATATATATTTTTAAAAAATCATAACTATACTAATACCATATAATACTAAGTTTATTATATTTGTGTTTCTAATAAAAGAAAATCAGATTGTTTTTTGAAAAATATTAGAAATAAAAAAGTTTATCCATCGAAATAATTTCTTAAATTTATAAACACTTATCAAATAATAATATTATTTTTAAAAATATATAAGTAAAAAAAATCATATGATATAAAATAATTTATGTTTATGTTTATGCTAAATTAATTTTTTATATTATATATTAAATTACTTTCACGATTAAGTTTGATATTATTTAATAATTTTCATTGCATTATGTAATTAATGATATGTTACTACACATGTTGTATGATTCGTTATTTGTAAACTTGATATTGTATGAAGTATTGTGAATAACAATGATATAATATTTGTTATGTTTTTTGTAAAATCACGTTATACCTCTTATATTATTATTATACAATGTCATTAATATAGTTATTATTTAATTAAAAAAATAAATTTTTTTGTCATCATAATGTAAAATAATTTTAAAACACATATATAATAAAAAATAAATTAGTTCAAATAATTATCTTATGAAATGAATTTATCAATATTATCATATTTATATGTACTTCGTATTACAATAAGGGCATGTTTGGATGAGTGTAATAAAAGTAGTATTAATTGTTGTAATTAGACCAATACTTATGTTTGGATTGTGGTATTTGATATATTGCTGCAGTTATAACATCTCTAGATCATTTTATTGCAGCACTTGGGATTCTCACTGAAATTCCAAGGGTTACTAAAGGTGCAGTGGAAAAATTTGGCGGGACCAAATAACTAAACTGAATCGTTGCCTTCTCCTACTTTCCGTAAAGTATTTTTTATCCAAAAACCTAATTTTTTCAAGAATTTGATAATTATCAAGGGAGACACATACCTATACTGTGCATGAAAAATAAGTATGTGCACATGCTAGATTAATTCGCCTGATGCTAGATTAATTTGATAATCATTTTATCCAAGAATCCAATGTTTCGTCTGGCTTGTATTTCGGGATCAGATCGTAA